>JAWZYV010001322.1:1466525-2933051 GCA_038373885.1 Cheiracanthium punctorium | reverse complement strand
ATATCATTAGGTCTTTCACTCTTCTTTTTTTTTCGAACAGCTCATTTTGATTTGTGCTTTTCACTGGTGTAAGCATTTCCTATTTTTTAGGTTGCCTCTCAGTTTTTTCTCTTTTGCATCAAAGTTAAGTCTGTGTTCGTGGATTAAAGCCAACTGACTGTACTAGGATCCACTGTACTAGGAAAACCACATATCAGAGTTAGGAAATGGCTTTTACCATTTTTGGTGTTATTTTTTTGGTTTACATAATTTTCTCGAGAAACCGAAGATTCTGTGGCTTATGTGGAAGAATTATTTAGGTAAATTTAAGTTATTCAGGCATTAAATTGTGAGAAATTTGCAGAAAGACAATAAATACCTAAATGGGGACGAAGTGGGTCACTGATCCACTGTACTCCATTTCAGGTGATCCAGTGTGCCTCACATGACCCAATGTACTATTTTTCACATCAGAATTCCAAATCTTTAAAATATCCATTTAAACACAACATGATAGAAAAGAAGGTAATTTAAACTACATAAACATACCATATACTTATATTTACTTGACAAATTTCAAGTGTAATAATATATAGTCTTACTTTTTTGAAATTTCATGCAGATGATCAGAAAACAAAATGGCTCTTTCTTTCCGTCACAATCAAAGTGAGATGTTTATTTTTTCCCACAGAGTAAGTTGTTTGATATCTACTTTAAATAATTTTCTCATTTGAAATCTATCCACTGAACCAAAAATATCTTCAATGTCGTACTGTACCCCGATCTCCCCTACATCGAAAAAGCACTAAAATTAATTTATATTTGTTATAATTTTTTCATATTAATTAAATTATTAATGCCCTATTGTATAAATGTTTTACATTTTTTGTAATTTTTACAAGCGTTTTACGTAAAATTGGAATAAATTCCGGGAAGAGGCATTTCCTGGCCATCCCGGTTAATCGAGAGTTTACTGTAGTACTGAAGTATTTTAATCAAGGAAAAAAACTAAGAATAAAATAACCGCATTACAGTCAGTTTGCTGTAACCAAATCTACTTTTTCTGCGCATGTTGCCGTGCTCGCTGATTATATTTTAAAAATTTGTATCCTATAAAAACATCAGTGGGTCCGGCCGGCTCTGTAAATGTAGCATCTCAAAAAAGCCAGCGAGTTCTTTGAATACTTTAAAATAACCCATTGGTTTGATCAACATTTCATTATTTATCACATTGACCGAAGAACGTCGGCTATTATGAATATTCCCAGTATAAATCAAATTTATCATAACTTATTTAATATCCCTGAGTTCTCTTTAGCCTTACTTTAAGAGACAACTTACAAATATTTTAAATGAACTCCACCTAAACTGAAAAGAAACTTATTTCCTACTTTCTTATAGTTTGTAAAATCTCTTTCCCATTATTAGTTTGTACGATTTTTTTTTTCTGAAAGTTTTCATTAGTTTTGCAGTAAAAAGCGTAGATTTTGTTGAAGCGAAGAGATCAACACGATTATTGGTCTTAGTAATTTTTCTCTATTAATTAAAAAGTAAATAAATAAATATATATGTATACATTTTATTATTATCTGTTTTAATATCGTTTAATGGCTAAATGATTAATATACTGTTTCTCCGGTTCTAATAATTAAATTAAGCATTCAAAAAAATCACATAACGTCTTAAGATTTTGCAGCTTAAAACAATCTTTCATCAGAATTTTTTCAAAAATTTGAGTTACTAGCTAGCTTAAAAAATTTCTAGAAATATTGGATTTATTCTTATTATAGTTTTCTTAATATTTACGGAAAGTGTCCATACTCAGCATCACAAAAATGTCACATTTCAGGCAGACGCTTAATTCTCATTATATTACTATTCGCAGAATTATTTTACTGCGATAAGTTTTTATTTACTCATTATTTGAATATCGTTATCTCAGCCGTAGTCATTATCTCAACATCTAATTATCTAATGTACAAAGAAGTTCTCTTGAGGATTGTTCACAAAATCGGATTATCAATCGCAATTCTTGGAGTGTTCGAGAGACAAATTTTATAGTTCTTGCATGAACGTTCAAATGATTATAAAATTTAAATCTCTAAATCTACATCATGAAAAAAGCCGGATCGGAAAAGTCAGGAACAAAATAATCAGAAATCTAAGCTTTTAAAAGCAATAAAATATTTGAGAAATGAAAAAGAAATAAAAAAGGGTCATTTACTCCTTTGGGAGCCTGAAAATTGTAAGCTAAATAACCATAAAACACAATGTTATAGAAAGTTTCTGTAGAAACAACGTTAAAGAAACCAGCAGACTGGCAAGAATCTATAAGAGCATTCCTTTCTCCCAAGAGAGGATTAAGGGATTTGCTGGAAGTCTGTCTCCAGTTACGTTTTCTGATTGGCTATATTTTTGAGCAAAAATATTGCTTATTTTTCGGCTAATTAATTGCTTGATGACCCCAGGATTATGTTCCTTCTTTCTTAAGGTTCCAACCTTTGAATTTGATAGTTTCAGTAGTTTTCAAGGGAATGGATTTATGTTAATATGGATAAAAGTAATTAGTAACCTTAATATTTTTTCTGATGCGTGAAATAAGCAAGAAAAGGGCATCACGCTAATCGTATGGATTATAAAGCATTTCCCAACTTCAGTGCCTCCTTTAATGGAAATTTGAAACAACTGAGCAACGCCAGTAAAATATTTCTGTAATCTCCGTTCATTAAAGTTACTTTGATAGATTGTAATAAAGTTATTTTGATAGAAAGAGCCATAAATGTTATGTCATTTCAATACAGAACTTTAATAGACTACTGTAAAATTTAACTTACATTGATTTTGTAATAATATATTTATATTTAGAGATATAAGAATTCGGAGAAACAAACTTATAAATAAATAAAATTAAATAAAAACAAATTCATAGTTCTTAAATAGTATTTTCAGAGAATAAAGTACATCAGTTTTCGAAATGTGAAAAATCATTAAAACCCATTTAAGCACCAACTGCTTATGTACATTTATGTAATGGAATTTTTTTACAGTTATATAATGGAATGCGTCTTTTAAAAGAACTACTGAATTTACACTTAATTGCTCTCTATAAAGCATATGCGAGATATAAAAACTTTTATTGATGAGCTAATGATATTAATGCTGTGATCTTTCATTTATTAAGGACAAAAATGTCAGTTCTTGCAAAATATGTTGTTTTTGTTTTTCTTTTCTTACTTCGTCGGCAGAAACATCTAGATAAATCCATGAACCCGTGCGTTTTTAAAAAATGAAAAACTGTGGCAGGATATGAGATTGGGATACAGCTGGTTCTTTTGGCAAACAATACAAGATAAGATGTGAGCAGGAGCGGATTGAGTCACATTGAAATTCGGACAAAGAGGATAAACTTGAAGACCCGACACATGCTGTTGAGCTGGAGTATGGTCACTGCGAGACCTAACAAGAGCCGTTTGATCGTGCCTACTGCTTGCCTCAATCAAAGCAGCTCCAGGGCGGTTTGTGGGCAGGCGCGACTTGAGTCACATTCCAATTCGGACAAAGAGGATAAAGTTGAAGACCCGACACATGCCGTTGAGCTCGAGTATGGCCACTGCGAAACTTAGCAAGAGCTGTTTGATAACGCCTACTGCTTGCCTCAATCAAAGCAACACCAGAAAAGTTTCTACATGTATTGGGGGGGGGGGAGGAACTGAAGATATCTTGTTTGGCCCAGGCAGCAGTTTTTGAGAAAAAAAGGCAACCACCATGAGCAGTATCCCTATGTCTACCTTCCTGGGCTGCACCATCTGCAATCATCTTTCCATAAACATTCGCGTGTGTTGTAAGATATCATGGTGAATCGCGTTAGCCCGATTGGGAGAGGCGTCGATCTCGTAGCTGAAAGGTTGTGGGTGCGATCCTATTACCAACCAAAGACCGCCGTGCTCGCTAATGGTGACTGAGGCACGTTAAAGTACGTCGTGGTAGCAATGTCCTCCAAGATCCCGTAGAAAACGATATATCTGGATGTGGAAAAACTAAGCCCTGAGGTCGCCTGCTTGGTATTTGCATCAAAATTAAGAAACCCTGCTAACGATTGGTAGTGCTGCTCCCGAATGAGGTAGAGATGAACTCTTCGGGAGTTTGTGAATGAAATTAACACCCTTGGCAGGTACTGCCGCTATCGATCTAATCTGGATTTGGGGTTGGTACGAAATCCTGTAGCGGCAGAAGTGCCTAAGCCCCCCATAGTCCATGAAAACAAGCCGGACAAACAGACAAGATCTCATCTTGACAAATGATCCCGTAAGAAGAAAAATGAGAACTTGTGAGAATCGTTAAATATTTTGTCAATTTTAAACCGAGATAGCCATTTTTTTCAGGTTGAACGCAAGACTGACAGTTCAGAGGAAGAACGAAAACGTTCCACCGTTTTTGATGGCATACATAAGCCATAAACGTTAATATGATTCAAGATTCTGAAAAGTAATTAAACACATATTCCTGATGAATATCTCTCGATCATTTTTTAATAATATCCTTCAATTGCCTAATGACTCTGAAAATGACAAAGACTGACTATCATCATGAACAGCTTTTCATTTAATACAGGGAAAGTAGATAAACTTTAAATGTGATTTAGGATTTATGAAGTTTCTGAGAAGTGTTCTATTTGATTTTACTTTAATAAAACTATCACCTATATTATTATTTCACAGTCCTTTTTCTTCACTCGAGTCAATCACTGTTGTCTATGACTGTAGAAAGTTTTTCCATGTTAGGTTTATTCTTCTAAAAATGATTTCCATACTGTCAAAAAATAAATTTTACGATTGGTTAGAAAAAGAGAATAACTCCAAGACAGTTAGATAAATAAAACGGGGTTAATAACGGAGAAAATGCATTTACAATATTATCAGAAGGAATATTCCCTATCATTTACTAACCGTGAAGAATTAAATAAGAGCAAAAATAAAAGGACGAAACAGTATTCTTTGTTTTTGCTTTCTCGATTTGATGGGGTTATTTTCATCTTCATTTTCACCGGCAATGCACCTGCTCAAATAACATTGAACCGGCACATTAAGGGAAACTAGTGAAGTCTCTGAAATAATTCAACACTATAGTAAACTAACAACCGAATTTGTAATCAGATTTTTCAGAGAATGAAAAGTAAGTTTTGAGATGAATTTTGAAAATAAAATTACTATTACTTGTATTGAAAGTAAGTCTATTACCTGTTTTGTCATTAATGCCTTTCTTAATAATGAACATCATGCAGAAACAGAAATTTCGACGCGTCTTGCGAGTTGTTTGGCTTTGTACCATAGTAAAATTACAGGTGTATACGGTGTATTAATTTAACAGTGACGCTATCTAAAGTCATCCCCCTTGCGAAGAGCAAAATTGGTCACCTTATAAATGTGGCCACTTTACAAAGTCGGCAAAGTTTAGTGATCGTGTAAAATTCGTCCCAATACACAGATGGTCTTTTTACCGAAGTGTTCACTTTACGAGGTTCCTTTCTATTTTATTTCAAAACTGCACGGAGACGCTAAATAAGGGGCCACAGCTGTGCTTGATATACCGGGTGTTCCAAAAATGACCGGTATATTTGAAAAATCGATAAAAACTAAACGGGCAGCGATAGAAATAAACCGTTTGTTGCAATATGGTTGGAACAACAGTAAATTTTCAGGCAGAAAAATTCAAAATTAGTTACAATTTTCAACAACAGATGGCGCTGCAGGCGATTTGAAAGATGTAGAAGAAAACGTAGTCTGTGAGTTCGCCATTTCACAGCAAGCTTCCAATCTGCGAACAGCACAAGCTTACAGCAGAAAGACGACTTACAGAATGGCGAACTCACAGACTGCGTTTTCTTCTATAGCTTTCAAATCGCCTGCAGCGCCATCTGTTGTTGAAAATTGTAACTAATTTTTAGTTTGTCTGCCTGAAAATTTACTGTTGTTCCAACCATATTGCAACAAACGGTTTATTTCTATAGCTGCCCGTTTAGTTTTTATCGATTTTTCAAATATACCGGTCATTTTTGGAACACCCGGTACAAATAATTGCAACAGTATCATTTATTGTTACTTACAACTGCTAGCAATGTTACTATTCCGAAAGGTATTAATATCTAAATAACGAATAATTACGTGATTCTTAAAAAGTGCGCATTTAAAAAAAAAGTCACATGAAATTGATCGAACCACTTTCAAAATGATAGTAATAAATTAGTATTTAATGGTAAATGAAAATAAATTTTTAAATGTAGCACATGCACAAGACTAAATCTATTAATATACACTTTTTCTTGATACGCAAGCGTTTAAAAAGAATTTTAAATACATAAAAATCTTCCTGAAGCTTCGTCTATTAACTGGGGAATTCTGAGTTTTTAAAAACATTTATTGGAAAACTGAAAACTTCTTAATTCCTTTTAAGACTTGTGTTTGTTATCTCATAAAAACGATAGCTAACGGAAGTCTTTTGTTTCGTTAATTGAATTTTCTCCTTTGATAAAATAATTTATAAGCTGGTAATTCACATGAGGGTAAAAATCTATCACTGCAATTTATGATCTGCGAAATGTTTTTTTTTTCCCGAGGAATAATTTAATATACCTTTATATATACTAACAAAAAATGTGTACTTTTACAACATTTCGCTTGAAGATTGGTAAAGTTACGAAATGAAGTCAATAGAATTTTCTCTCGGAAGCTACTGTAACATACTAAAAATATCTTATAAATAAATTTAATAAAATGACTTTATAAAATGAAGTGAATGAGTTAATTTTAAGACTTGATTTGAAGATAATATTATTATGATACGTAAATTAAAAAACTGTCTTATTATCAGTAAGATATTGAGAAAGTTGTCTCGTCTAAATAAAATGCAGAGTAAAATACATTTTTGAATTCTTCTTTTAATATATCTGTTAAATTAACGACATTTTTTTTCATACATTTTTTTGGTTGATTTAAAACAAATTTGGTTATATAAAATGTTTTGTTGACTAAACCAAATTATTTGGTTCAAATACCGACAATAAAACTTTTTTTAAAATTCAAACATCTTTTTATATTTTTTTCCAATACAGGCAGTTAAAAAATAATAAAAAATAAACTATTAATATAAAAAGAACTCTTTTTAAATAACAGGGATAAGCTTTTGAGTGAAAATAGTTTAAAATATTGATGAAAAACCGATATAAAGTTCAAATTTGTTTTAACGAAGAAACTTTTTAATAGAAGGAAACAAATTAATTTTTATATGAATGAACCACCTTTGAAATGAAACTTTTTAAATGGACTAGTAAACCTTAGATGATGATCTAAGCTGATACAATGCCGTCTTTAACACTTTGCCGCTCCGTGCAAGTGTAGTAGTGGTTTGGTTAATGAACTATAATATCATTCCTTAGGGCAGGGCTGGGTTACATTCCCGGGTCGGTTGTGTTGGTTAAATCAAAACTACCAGAGGGCTATCAGCCTAAAGAAGGGGTATCTTAATCAGAGGATTTCTAAGAGCTTCTAAAGCGTATTCATTTAACATATGGGGAATGACACCCAAAACTTTACACCGTTAGATTGACAGCCACTCAGTAGGCCAGAACTCTGGAGCTTCACACTTTAGACATCTTCTAATGTTCAGAGTCAGTCTTATATACTCAGCCACTGGCCGGCCGATTCTCGGCTTGAGCTAGGGTATTAGCTTTTCAATCCCACATGTGGGACAACGTTAGTTGCCTACTAGGAGCCACCATCATAAAAGTTTAATATTTCGGGCGTCAGTAGTGGCTAATGCCTGATGATCAAGTTCCCACTCTTAAAAAATTCGTAACCTAAAACATGACACATGATTCCAAGTATTGTTGAAAAACTTTTAGCAGGACATACGACCCCCTGGATTCTTTAATCTGGAAGTTCTTTATGGATATAGACAAAAAAAAGACAGATTTAGCCAGCGTCGTAGGTAGGTCATGAGCGCCACTGGCGATATTTGAATTTCGTCGCGAAACTTTGTGTGCCGGTGCTCCAGGCTCTTAGTTCTGGGTTTGTAACGGGAAGCCTCCTGAGGTTTTCGTCTCTCGCTAGCCCCTAGCTGAGTTTGTATTACAAGTTTATTTTGCTTTTGTGTTTAAAGATGAATCCTGTACATTATCAAAATAGACTTTACTTCTTAAAAAGAAATTTTACTAAGACAGAGTTTAACAAAAATTACTGGCAACTTTTCCGAGAAGAAAGAGATAAATTTTTGAATGGTGATGATTTTCAAAACTTCTAGTTCTTCAGATTTTTACAGGTTCGAAAATGCTTTGTGAAAACTGAAACTCAGCACAAGTGGCCATAAAATCTGCTAAGCATCGTGTGAGGGAGAATACTTGATTAAAAAATACGTAATATTATCTTTTCATATATTTTGTTTAAAATGTTATGCAAAATTTGAAGACTTCAGCGTTTAGTACGGATAGTACGAAATACAGGGTGTTCCATAACTACTGGTACTAATTTTAAGCGGAGGTAGGGCATATAGCAAGTAATAAGAATCACATAAAAATGAGGGGTCGGAAACGTTGTCTTCATGCAGCTGTTAATAATCTCTTAGGCATATGAGTTGAAGTGTTCGTCTGATTTTTTAACCCAAGTTTCACAAACATTGGGCTTGCCTCCAAAAAGTTCATCCATGAAATGAAAAAGAAATTTTACACTACCAGTTTTAGTCACGTGTTACCTGTGAAAATTACGTTAGTTTAACAGGAACAATGGCAGGAAAGTTCAATTGTCATTTCAGCGCTTAAGAAATTAGACAAGCACTTCAGCACTTTTCATAAAGTGATTATTAAAGAAAAAAAGAGCTAGGCATCAGTGCCCCTGGATTTATATGTTGTATTATGTCAGTGCCCCTGGATTTATATGCCCATGGGTTTATGCGTGGTAAGATGCCCGCATCTTCCCCTGGATACCAGTATAACATCTTTCAATTACACAGTAATAATATTTATTTATTTTCGGCTCGAAAATTGTGGTTACATAAGTAAATATTTTCTTAGTTTTGTTTTCTATAACGCATACTAGACGGCTGCACTGAAGATTTATTTACATTCAATGCTTTAAAAAAAAAAGAAAACTTTAAACGTTTGTCTGTCTAAACCAGGTATGGTCAACCTTTGGAAAGTTGCGAGCCAAACTTCAGGGTGTTGGTGAAGTCGAGGTCAGTATAATTTGCGATTTATGTGGAATTTTCAATGGCTTATGCGGATTTTATACGGGGTTTTGGTATGTTCCGCTGGCCGAATCAAAAGCTGAGCGAGCCACATCCTGGCCCTCCCCTAGTTTTGACCAGGCCTTCGGAACATACCAAACAACCTCCTAAAGCTCATGTGAACTATTCGAAATTCCATATAAATCCCAATTATATACGGCTCGCGACTTCTCTAACATCCTAAAGTTTGGCCCGCATCTTACCAAATATTGCCCTTACCTGGTTTAGAGTAAGGCTCAAAAAATGTCTATAGCCTCTTAAAAGAATTATATAAACATTTGCGAGATAGGCAAAATCAAACTTACATATTTAAAATATATGTTCATTCAGCATTGCATAGTAATGTTTATTGCCGGAATTAGGGGCCCGGCCAGATGTGTGGTTAAGCTTTCCATAAAAAAAGATAATTTATAAGCCCAAAATAAAAGATTAATCTGTTTAAGCAGAGGGTGGGAGGGGTGTTACCATGGGCGTTCATATGATTGTTTGTAGGGGAGGGGGAAGTCAAGTGTCTTGTCCGAGAGTGATGCTATATTTTACATTTTAGTATTTTTAATTATGATTTTAAAGGCCGTACTTTTAATTGTTTCAATGTATTTTTATTCATTTCCTTACCTTATTTCACCAATCCTTACTTTAACAATGTAATAGATAAAAGCTGAATAATAATACCGAACGTTTCCAAATCACACATTGTTGATAACAATATAAAGGTAAGAAATTTCAACGAACGATTTCAATCTATATTAGACATTATTTGAAACATGGCGTTCCTGCTATTCTTCGGTGCGTTTTGTATTATGTACTTCTTTCTAAGGAAGTTTTTCTTGCGTTCTTCGTTTGTTTGGTTCCCTTCTAGTGGGGCAGTGACGAAAGGGGAGGAGTCGAGAGTAAGTGCACCATCTACAGTCACTAGTGACACAACAACCACATCATCTTACACTTCAGCTAATAACACCATTAGCACATTAACATACGAAACAATAGATCTGGATTCACACTAGTCAAACTTTCTCTAGTCTCTTCCGAATACTTAACAGTCACACCTCCTCCAATACCAACAATTTCACGTACACTTTCATCGTCACCTGTCATACAATCACCTCCTTCCACAACACTTTTACCATCTTCTTCATTCGTATCATCATTAGTCATATCCACCAATTCATACTCTCCCTGCCTTACACCACTTCCATCCTCCCCCGTATTCCCCGTTATTAGAATCCGTAAAAAGAAATTTAGACGCATCCGTAAATTTTCCTCCCGCCTCTCCCACCTCCGACCCGTTGCGCAATCACCCACACCACTCAGAACCTTCCAAGTTAAACATTTGAAAAAAGTACATTTTATATTTAATAGTCACAATTCACGCACTATACTACCTAACAACATCCTACACAACAAATTTAAAACTTTACTCCGTAGACTTCCTCCTGAATAGTAAAATAGTTTCAGAACCAAATCATAATAGCACCTATTTGTAAAATCTTTTCTCAACCAAAACCAACAGACTTTAAGAGCATAACTGCCAACTCCTCCGATTTTTTTGGGAGATTTCCCACCACTAATTTTTACCTAGCAATTCATGTTTAAAATAGCGCCAAAAATTTAATGCAAAATAAAGCTGCTTAAAAATTGTGGTGGGAAATCTCCGAAAAAATTTGAAGAGTTGGCAGCTATCTAAGAATCATCGAAATCCAGTCAAGCTCTGGCAGTTCTGAGATACCATCTTCCAATTTCAGTGTTTTTATCCAGCAGACCTAAAGAACGATTTATGGTCTCATTAATTGTATCAAAGTAATCGAACTTCAGCCTTATCCATCAAAATATCTCTGATCATCGTGTTTCGATGTGAGAAGGTTTTTACAATGTATGAAATGATGCCGTGCTCTTTACATCCTCGAGATCAGCGTTTTTCAAATCAGGGAGACAACATGCTAATTGTAAACAACCACTGAAAGTTTTTTCACAAACAAACCATAAGTATCTGAAATAATAGCCTCCACCTACCATCGCACCGTTTTTGAATTGAACGAAACAATATCTTCGTATTCCAGTCTCTGTATTGAACAGTCTTCAAGAACGATATATACTTTATAAAGTGCTCCTAAGTAATTGAATTGGAACTTCATGTAAGAAGTCGTGTAATCGTTTAGTTTTGATGCGATGTTTTTCGATAAATCTAGTTTAGAATGCTGTCAAGATGTCACGGGGATCATTGCCTTTGGAACAAACTACAACAAGTCAGCAGAAGTTGTCTTTTAAACCATCCGATAATGTCTGAAGGAATAACCACTTCTTAGCAACGTTCCTACTCTAAGATAGGATAAGGATTATTTACATCTTGTTTAAAAACTCGCTCAAACCCTATAAGTGGTTCAAGGTGCTCGAGATAGAGTAACATTGAATTGTAGACAGCAGAATTCTCTTTGAAACCCAGCTCATTTACTAACAGAACAACAATATTGAATAGAACTCTATTTAAAGGCACAATTGCCATGCATAATTCAGCTATCCATCCATCGAACTGACTGAGACTGAAGTATCTCAGTATCAACTCAAACGGTTATCTCAGACAAAGAAGTCGCTCCATCTGTATTTCTCAACTTGAAATAATTCGCAACACATCATGAACTGTCGAGTCTCTGCAAACTTCCTTTTTATTTCAGAGTGCCATCTCAGTAATCTGCAATGACTGAATTTGACCAGACTCAATTTTTCAATAGCACCAAAATCAAATGTTGATTCTCATCACTGTACAACAGTTGTTCATTGAAAATAGCAAGCAATAAACCTCATTATTTATACCAATTATTTTTTGTGTTTAGTTTCTTTTTCGGTTTCTCTTTCCATTTTCTTGCTGTTTTTTAACACACTATACTAATTTTTCTGTAAATGTTCAAGATCAGAAACACTCTTATAGAAATGACTCAGTAAGCATAAAATATTTTCTCCGTATAATAAGTCTTTCAGGTACCCACATAAACAAAGCCTGAGAGCAGCTAAAATTTTATTCTCAAATTAAGGAGTAAGGGAGTCGTGGAGCACCCATATATATTTTTGTAGGTGAATTCGATAACACCCTCATACAGAGACACTAATTATTAAATTTTAGTCTTCAAGAATGCAAACTTTTTTTTTTCTAACGGACGGGTACTTTGCCGATTAGGCATTGTTCCTGACAACGGCCCGAAGGTGTTGGCCACTTTTTTATGGGGGCACCTAGTAGGTGGGCCAACGTCGCCCCCTATGAAGGGACGGACATGACAACCACGCCCAGTCGGGGATCGAACCCCGGCAGCCGGGAGTTGAACGCGAAACCGGAGTACGGTGCTTTACCCACTATACAACTCAGTCGGCTCAACAATGCAAACTGAATGCTCAGAAAAGTCTTCTACGGGTGCTCGAGTTCTGAAAAATTACTCACACGAAAATCCGTTACCTTAGCTCTTCTGCTCCAATTTAACTATATAAATTATCGGTGTTTACTCAACATCTTAACCATTTGATAGCCACTTTTAAGGAATAATGCAAAGAGCACAGCATACATCGAATTTATTCATGGGGGCATTCACATAGATGACGACCAACACGAAGTAAATTTTTATTTTAGAATCATACAAGCACTGAGTGAGTACTCATGAACAATTTTCAGCTGTGATTATGTTTCGAAGCACCCACAAAAATTCTCCTGAGGTCCGGTCCCTACGTTTGGAATCACTCACAAGGACAAAACCAAGAAGGGATGAATTTCGTTTTATTTTATAAACAAAAAAGTTAATTTTTTTCAACATTCACGATCCCTTCCCCTCCTCAAGAATAATTTTATAAAGCAATAATTGAATCAAGATTTTTTAAATGATCCTTTTTCTGAAACCAAAAAACTATCTAGTTATCTGAATTTCATTCATTTTATCTACAAAGTAACTAATTCTTCTCGTTATATTTTTGTGGGTGCTCCGCTCCAGTGGGTGCTTGAGTCCAAGAGCACCCACGTAGTCGGCGCCACTTGTACGTGTTAACCTTCAAGCTTACTTTCTGTCAGAAATAATTTTGCTAAAGTTATGATAATGGTAATTAAATAGAGCTGTTTTCTACATATAGACATTAATTGTTTTTCGCTTTGATGCTATCAGAGAGTAGTTCTTATTTTCAGAAAAAAAAATCTTTTATAACTCCCCTCCATTAATTTTTATCCAGAGGAAAAATGCTCTATCCTCATGTATTACGCCCCAGGTTCAGATCGCCATGCAACGTCCGATCTAACGGTCTGGGTATTTGGGCGGTTTTGTCCATATGCAATAAGAATATGCGTTAGAAGCCCTTTAAATGTCCACGCCTAAGGCACCCCACCCCGTTGACAGATGCTCCTTGTGTAGGCTTGCCATAACGCACACAAGCACATACTACCCTTTCTTACCATTTCGGTACATCTTTTTCACTTTAGCTTCAGTTCACGCCAAAGCTTTTTTAACCGTTTACAGTAACGCCTAGACAGATGGGGGTAAGCTGGAGCAAACTTCAGGTGCGCGGTATTATTGAAAATTCCAGCAGCATCTTATAAATTTGCTTTTTTCAGTCTACACATCCACAAGCATTTTTTGGAACCAGATTTTATTTGTACGTATTATATAAATGCAATAACAGTGTCGAATCTTAAAAAAAAAAAAAAAAAAAAAAAAAAGAATAAAAACTCTTTTTCTAGAACCATTTAAAAAGAAACGAATAAAAATTGTTTTATGAGATTTTATCTGCTGATGCTTTGAAAAAAATTATAAAACCTTAATTCCAGAGATATTTATTTAACAACTCCAGTTTGTCGATATACGTAGGACCAAACGCTTGCAGAAGGGGGTTTATGTGAGATTGAATCTGAACACAAACTTTTCTTTTTTATTTTCGTATTTTGTTTTTTACTTCGGCAAAACATCCCCTCCCCCCCACGGAAAAAATCGACGTAATGGTGCAACGATTCTCATTTTATTTTGGAAAAAAAGAAGCAACAAAGGCAAATTTTCCAGAAAAGAGTTATTTTGGACGAAGAGTAAAACAGCATCAAAGCAGAGTTTTAAACTTTGAAAACAGTTTTATTCCAAATGTTTTATGATCATATATATTTCATACTATAAACGAAAACTTACATTCCTAAAAAATAGTTCACTTTTAACGATAGCCGATATATAATTACTAACTCGTTGTTTTGATAAAGTATTCCCCCCAAAATAAATAAAGAAATAAAATGAAATAAACATTAAAACTATAACACCGTTTGAATCAACAAGAGTAAACGCGATGATTATTTTTTATATAGATTCCGGATTTTAGCGGTTACATTTAGTGAAGCAATCCCCATACACTGATTTATTACAGAAATCTAATGGTAGTCAAATCATTTTACTTTCCTAAAAGTCCCTAATCTTTTGGAATTGAGTAAAAAAGTTGAAAATTAACACCTAGATACATTGAATAATAACTCTTTCCAAAATAGTGTAGTTATAATGAGTCACTTTTTGCAATCTCAGAGGTGGAATATAGTCACACTTTCGAGAGTGGATGATTTACCTATCATTTCATTCCTGTAATTGTGACTATTCGCGCTTTTATATTGAATTATAAAGATTTTAATTTCGTGATTTTAAAATATATTCATTTCCTGAACAGCTATATTGGGCAAGCCCAAAGGGATTGTCAGTAAAATAAAATTATACACACTTGTTAGAACTAAGGTAGTTTTGAATTCATGCGACTTGTTAAATGAGAATGTTTAGTTAAGTCTTATTTACTAAACATTCAAATGAACATTTCTTTAAATGTCATTTGCTTTAAGTGAAATAACTGAAGTTTGTTTGCTTGAATTGTTCTTGAGGTTTCTGACTGCAATCTCGAGGATGGTCTTATACCCCTGAATATCCATTTTGACATTTATGAATTCTATATAACATTTATTAATAACAAAGAGCACAACAGATGCACAAACACAGAAGAAGGGGGTGGAAATGACAACCATGGGTTAACGGGATTCGAACCCGAGACCTCACCGCTCGCAGGCGGCTGGCAGAGATGGGTGCGCAAACCCTCGCAGTCATGAGATCCCCTAACTGAAGTTGTTGCTAAAAAAAATAAAGGGAAAGATATAGTGCGTATTTACAACTCTGGGTAATTTGGGAGATTTGTTGACACATATTCGAAGGAAGTAAAATGCTCAGCAGATACGATCGCATCAAAATGAGAATATTTTTAGAGGTAAGTGTTTTATTTATAACACATATTCATGTATTTTTATTTTCTGAGGTCCAAGAACTTTATAAATTATTCCAATTATCGTTTGATGGTAGCATTTAACGACTTAAGTGGCAAAATTAGGCACTGTTACTATGGTAGCTAAATGACAATATTAAAAACAGAAAATGGGAGACCGGTTGCTTGAACGTGTAAGGTCCTTTCCTACTCCGCGCTAATTTCCAAAATAGCACAGCCGTGGGTTCGATTCCTACTCAGTCCCTTGGCTGTTTAAATGTCCCTTCTCTGTGCAAGTAAAATCTGTCTCCGTGTTGTTCACTTTATTCGACGAGGTTTTATACGAGGGTCCTTAAACTAATCACACAAATCTGAAAATAAATGTTCCAAATACAACAAAATGGAAATGAAATTTATTATTCTTTGACTTCATTTTTACATCACACTTCAAAAATGCATTAGAAAGTTGAATGTTAACAAGCTTTGACATAAAAAAAGTACCACGGTGAAGATAGTTTGATCATGAAATATAAATCCAGATAGGAAGATACTTATAGCTTACTAGATTAAAAGTTTTGATGAGACAAGCAGATAAATATATAACCATAGTATATCTAATATTTATTTGTTTTCCATTTAAATTCGATGGTTTAACAATCTCTATTCCGTGCGAAGAACGGGTGTTTCAGAGAGTCATTGATAAAATGAATTTAATAGTTTGTCTTTTTATTCAAAATACATATTTTTGCGAACGTTAAACACAGATGCGTTAGACACAGATTCTAAAAATGCCTAAAAATTTATACTGAAAGCTGCAGAATGAATTTTGTAGATTTCTTCATTCACACCCATCGCATTTTATAGAATAGTTAATCTTGTATACGTGATGATCAATTTTAGCCTTGAGAAGAATTCAGCAAAATATGGAGCTGTTTCATGCCTTATACAGGTATGAAGAATGTTAAAATGTTCAATATCATCTTGTATTATTCATAATACTTCCATGAGTAAAATTCATGAAAATATGCAGAGATTTGGACATTAAAATTCAAATGTTACTAATATTTAATTCATCAAGAGGCAATTGAATACATTGAAAAGATGCATGGTGTTCCGGATCAAACCATTGATGCCGCATCAAAATGCTGGACGATTTATACGTAAGCAATGCTGTTGCCTGCATTAAAAGATGCAAAACGATCTTTCTTGTTTTTAATATTACGATGAATTTTTAGTGTTGACACAAGCACGCTAATGTGCAGAATAGCCGACGAAGTGCCTAGATTTAAAAGCATTGTTGTCCGTCCACAGTCGCTTCAAACTTGTATTATTATTACATTTCGCCAGAATATATCACCAAAAACATATTCTCCCTCCGAGTTTAACATTGTTCAATGCAGTTTCTCTAATCAGAGAAGATAACATTTAACTTGAAGCATTTATCTTATAGAGAGCGACTTGTAAATGACTGTGGAGCCTATTTAAAGGGCTCTAATGCATCGTTTGAAAGAGAACCGTGCTGAATAAATCAGCGTATATTGTTTGGTTAGAGCGGATTCACCAACACATGTTTGATAAAGTTTATTCCTTTTGAACTTCGCTATTATTGCAGGTGCACGTTTAGGCGTGAAATGTAGAACATGCCGGTGTATACAATTAAGCAGTATTTAAGTAAAAGCCAAATGATAGTTTAGTTCGCTACTTCTAAAATTTACCATGCTTCATTTTTATGATGCTGATTTTATTGTGTATGAAAAGTAAATTTCTTTTTTATTTAAATACAGTTTTATTTGAATAAATACATTTCATTTAAATGCAAGTGTCGATTTCTAAAATTTACGCACGTTTTATTTTTATACAATTAATTTTATTGTGAATGAAAAAGTAGCTTTATTTTCATTTAAATAGAAATCAATTAATTTAAAAAGAAGGACAATGCAATAAAACACAGCATTAATTAATCTCGCACTCAAGAGAAGGCCACGTAATAGTAATCATTTAACACACAGTGATATTAGAAAAAAGACTGAAAAGATCTCCAATTACAATATATATATATATATTTGGTTTTGTGAATTGGGTTAACAATAATTTAAACTAGCTGCATCGTTTTTGTTCGTGCTGATAGTGAAATTGTTTTGCAGCTGAAGAAGGTTGGGTCTTTCGCATCACCCTTTAAGGTGGAACAGTCAGAAACAGAAGCGATTACAGCGATTACAGAAACTGCATTGGGTAAGAAATGTGAAAGCCACTTTACCGACAGCCCTCTAAACTACTATCGACCCCGAGCAGTTAATGCGGCGGCCTTCAGAGTCAGAGTACGATAGGGCATGATTATCTTGCTGCTCACCTTCACTTAATCAGTTTTCTACTATCACCAAAGTGCTCACAGTGCGCCCACAAAATCATGAATGCCGAATCCAGGGCAGGATTTAGGTTAGGGCAACAATGCCTGCAGCCCTCGGTCTTCTACAAGAGAGGGGCCCCCACAATAGACCTCTCTGCTACCGAATTCCGATTTAAGAATTAACCTTTTTTTTCAATTTCGGACACTTTACCCTATAGACATTAGCTACTACTAAAGCTGGTCTCTTTTTTTATAGAGGCACCAAATAGGTGGACCAGTGTTGCCTGCTATGAAGGGACGGACGAAATTACACCCAAGCCTGTGTCGGGAATCGAACCTGGACCCGTGGTGTGGTAGAATCTCCCTTTAACCACTACACAACCCGAGCAGCACAAAAATGAAATCCGCAAATGGGATATGACGTCTTCATTTTTAAAATTTCTGGATGATTGACATGGAACCTTCCATGATTGAATTAATCATAGTTTCAAACATTTTACGCCGAGAAAAGTGCTTTGGCCTAGAGAAAATTTTTGTGGTACCCTTCTAACAAAAATGTACCATTTAAAATTTTCAAAACGTACCTAAAGTAATCTTTAAAAAGTACACTTTAATTTTTATACACGTAATCACTTTCAAAGTGAACAAATATTAAATTCTCTGGGAATTGTTGAATCAATCGGAAAAAAAATCATACATAAAACATCCCGATTAAATTGAAAGATTTGTTGAATACTTTTTGATTGAGTTTAAAATTTCAGCATGCATCTAACTACTTTGTGATGCAGCTGCAAACGTATTCCGCAGATTGCATTGTCTGACAACTTGAACAATCTGAAGCAAATCACTTAAACAATGCAAAACAGAATACGATTGAGAACTTTTAAATCTTATAAAGTATTTAAAAAGTTACGTCATTTTTTTTCTCCCCAAGGAGAATCTGAAAATTCTATGTCAGGACAAAGTACAAAGCATTACAAAACAGCAATTTCCTGTCACAACAATATAAATGAAACTATCGCTTTGGCAGAAGCTATTAGAAAATTCATTCTCCTCAGAAAGGGGGATTAAGGGATTTTGCTGGAAGCCTGGCTCTTGTTCCGTCTCCTGATTGACTTTAATTTTTGAAGAAATATGTAGTTTATTTTTCCGGTGATTAATAATGAGAAGATCTTAGGATTACGTACTCTTTTAAATATTTAAAGAAGTGGGTTTAATTGCTTTAAACGAATTTCAAGTATGGGCGCTTAATTTGATTTCAATTTGTGCAATTATGAAAATACTTGTTTCGTTTTGAGGAATGAATTTCGTTTTGATGATGAATGTATTGTTAAACCAATAAAAGTTTTGATATTTCGTGTGTGTAATACTTAGTTTAAGCATTTACTTATGTTTTAGGAAAGATATCGTTCTAGTTAAATTCATGCAAAGGGAATAAAATAGAAGAACGTGGGATGTTTCGGATTTTGTACTAAATAATGCAAAATATGTTTTTCATTATTATTATTTTAATTCTTATACTGTTATCTGTACTTTAATAACAAAAAAGACTGAAGTTGATTGACTTGAATAAATCAAGTGTGTATAAATTTTAAACAATACCTTTTTAACAGTTATTATTTTTAAAGAAACAGCTGGTTGAAATTAGAAACTTAATTTTTGTATTTTTAAGCATATTATAACGTACTAGTAAAAATAATTTGTAGTTATTAGAAAAAAGTTAAAATAATAAGATAATGTATTGTAAATTTTTGCGCAATACAATTAAGAATAAAAGTTCGTGATTACAGTAGTATAGTGTTCTAAATTGTACACATTTTGAAGCGCTGTTGTGATTCTAATAATGTAATTCCTTCTAATGATAAGCGATTCGATACTCAAGAGACAAGTATTATTTAGAAAAACGTTAAAATAATAAGTTTACAAAAAATACTCTTATTAGAAAAACCTTAAAATTTTAAGATAAAATATTGTAAATTTTTTGCGCAATACAATTATGAATAAAATTTGTGATTGTAGAAATATAGTACTTCAAATTGTACACGTTTTGACACACTCTGCTAATTCTAATAATACAATGTATTCTAATAAGTGATTCGATACTCAAGGGACTAGAAAAACATTAAAATTAAGCTTACAAAAAATTGTTCAGTATAACGTTTAAAATTATAAGATAAAATACTGTAAATTTTCGCTCAGTACACCTACGAATAAAAGTTTGTGTAGAAGAATACTAGTACCCTAAATTGTACAGCTGAGGGAAAAAAAGACCCACTTGCTCTTTATTTGGCCATTTTAGTCGGACTGCAAAGTTATATATACCATTCGTTTGCAAATAACGTATACTTTAACTTTCTAGTAACTTAATTTACATAAGGGGCCGTCTTCATATTTAATTCTGCCTCAACTTTATTTTTTTCAATGGCAACATACTACTTTGACTTTATTAAACGAAAGAAGACCTTCAAATTACCCTTAATATAAATTTTCACCCATTTCCTACGATAATTTCCGGATATATTGCGAATTATTTTCTGCAAATTCAGAAACGCTATTTGTAGGTTCCGAACTTTTCGCCTTTCATTAATTTCGCTCGCGAGAGTTAAAAGAAATAAATATTATTTTCACGTAAAATACTGTTTCTAGTCGTAGTACAAGTTTGCTATGCAAGTTGTTAGTACAAGTTTCTTGTACTAAGAATATCAAGCTAGATTATTTATTTTAGATCTAGCTATTATTATCAAGCTAGATTTTTTATTAGAATTTAGAATATTTAGTCAGTGGTTCAAATGACCCGTGAGTCCATAACTTCCTTGGTTCGTACACATGATTTAAAGGAAAAATGCAAAACAACTGCTCACGATTTTCAAAATCTTTCTAATTTTGAAATTGTTATTGAGTATTTCTCTTGAAGGTTTCCTTAGACAGGTGAAATTTTTGCCAAGAGTGAGAGGCTGTTCTCTGCTCTTCTGACTACAATCATGAATGTTACTCAGCTACGGTCGAATTTAACGAATGGCTTCATGATTGAAAATTTATTTGTTTGAATTTCATGTAAAAAACGCAATTACTTTTTTGCCGACCCAATATTATCACTGTGTTTGTTATATCACTTTCTTCATTTAATATTATCGTCTGCAATGTGCAATATTCTTATAAAACTTTTGGCGGTATTTTAATTTATAGTCAGATGAAAATTTAGACAGAAAAACCTGATTTTGAATGTTTGATAAAGTATGGGGAAGGCAAAAGACCTGATGTTCCCAATATTAAAAAAGGTCAAATTCATGCCTGGAATGTTGAGGATGTTAGTATTCAGAAATTCATATTATTGGAAGACATACATCTTCTGCATCTAATTCTATACATGGAAAACATTTTATTTGTTGGGATATGGTAGCGGACGCAACAATAGTCGCTTTATGGAATCATCATCAAAATGTAAAAACCCTAATTTCTTTGCTTCAAAATTTGATATTTTTTAATACCGCTATCTTTTACTGTTTTTGAACAAAAGAAATCTAATTTACGCTTATTTTACGTTATTTTCAAAAAATTGTCACCTAATAAATTTATATATGGTCCCTTGTCTCATGAAAAGAACACATTTTATATAATATAAAATAAACTACTGAACGTAAAAATTTTGAAATTTTGCACAGCCATGTAAAATCTGTTTTTGCATCTATTTCCATCAAAATTTGGCTTGGTTGCTATTCATAATTTTTTGAATATGAATTTAATAATTCATATTAATATTTTATTAAAATTTATAATAATAGTAAATTATGTTTGTGTCGTTTAGTTTTAATAGTGCGAATAAAATTCAGCTTCTTATTATCAATATTATACGAGATATGCATTAAAGTTAAAAAAAAAATATTTTAACATAGAGGGAGGGTGATTTTGGGTGCACATAACTCACTCATTTTCAGTTCAAATTAATTGAAAATTGGTATCCGGGGTTAAAATGAGCTAAATTTTTGAAATATGAAGTGAAATCTGGGGGTTGCTATTGGAAAAAAGTTGATACGAATTTTAATATAGAGACGGACCCTTATGCAATTTTTATGTATAGCAAATTAAAGTGTGCGTCAATCGTAAACGATTGATATATGTAACTTTGCTGTACGACCAACGACGACTGAATAAAGTACAAGTGGGCCTTTTTTTCCCCGCAGCTGTACATGCTTTGACACGCTGTGCTAATTCTAATAATATAATGTATTCTAACAGGAGACAAGTCTTCAAGACACAAGTATTATTTTCGAGCAGAGTTTTCTGATAGTACGAAACAATATTCTGTAAAAATTTCAATGAATTTAGAGCAGTTGCAAATCCTACTATATGAAAACATCGATATCGTGTCAATAAATTAGGGATATTCATTTTTAAACAAGTCTGATTTGTGCCTTTCATTCATCTCTGTTGTGTCATCTTTGAGGGGAGTACCGTCAAAATAAGATTTTGTTATCATGCTTGTTTTTCACTCTAAGTGACCAAGGCATTGCCTTCTTGAATGAGAGAGCAAGCAAAGTTTACATTCCTCAAGTTGGCATTACAATAACTCCGCTAAGTCGGTGAATTGAGGCATAGAGCTTTACTTATTCAGATGGAAGAATAATGACTGCTCAAAATTACTGCCACTTGATTGGTGCTTCTCATGAATGAAATGCTCACGGTGTCATCGAAATTCTTCATCCCTATTGAGAACGATAACTGTTGTTGCATCGTATAAAATCTATCGTAAAGTACAGTGACACATTGAATGGAAGAATGTCCGATTTTCCATTTCCACAGTCTTTTGAAATGCTTGGGAGAAACTTGCCAAATGATCACATAAATCGTCATCACTTTTAAAAGTTGACGTTAAATATTTGCTTAAACTAAAACGACTAGATTTACTTTAAATATTTTGGATAATAGAATGAAGACACTGCATGTCTCTTTTTATTTGTCTATTGAAATGAGAAGAAACTACACAGGGTATTCCAGAAAGGTGGTAACAGACTTTCATTCTTTATCTGTTAGAAATAAATGACCAATATAAATTGAAAGAAAATGTTAAAAATAAGATAGGAAAAAATACTACTTTAAGAAAAAAAAATTCTCTCGTTAATTTTTAGAGTTGCAATTTTTAAATTTGTTTAGTACAACCATGCGAAAAATGTCCCATCTAGTAAAATGTGTCCATGCACTAATCAGGTGCAAATTTTCAGCCTTTTATCATAAGACGTTTAAGAGATATATATATAAACAAAGATGATGAGGGACTATACATTATTCCGAAAGTTAAAAATGCATTTCAAAAGTGCAAAACATCGTTCTCTTTCATAACTTTTGTGCAATCCTTTAAACGCGATCATCCGATCTGATTTTTTCTTTTTGGAAGCCATTGAAAAGTTGTTTAAGTCAGCATATCTTCATATTTCTGACACTTTTTCGGATGTAATTTTGAAAGTCTATGGGGCACATTTTACTGGGAATTTTTTTCTTAGCGGAGTCTTATTTCCTACTTTGAAAAAAATTTCACGTTGCATTGCACACTTATCTCTAAAGAATTAAACTGTGTTACCACCCTTTCGGGAAACCCAGTATAATTTATTAATTTCATTAATTGTTTAATAAAATTCCCAATAATATTTTTATGGCTGTTCGTTCCTTTCTAAGTATGATTGTTTTGTGCCCTGTGTTTCTTGTACACTTAAAACAGCTCTAACTCAACATACATAACTTTTTGTGAATTCTGTTTGCACAACGCTTGATTCAAAGTATTGTTTTCCAAAGTTCGCAGCTCAAAGAAGAGCGACTGGATATATTAGTTACTTCGTTTATACTGCAGCGTTATAATGCAGAAAACCTGCTTCTGCAGTATTCTCTTCCTTTGAACTTTTTTTCTTTGTGCTGCCCTTTTTTACTCTTTCGAAGAGCGGTAAGATTAAAAACCACTCCGAAATAAGAGGCTTACA
Source organism: Cheiracanthium punctorium (assembly GCA_038373885.1). Taxonomy (NCBI): domain Eukaryota; kingdom Metazoa; phylum Arthropoda; class Arachnida; order Araneae; family Cheiracanthiidae; genus Cheiracanthium; species Cheiracanthium punctorium. The sequence continues at coordinate 2,909,246 of JAWZYV010001322.1, read as the reverse complement.
TTCCATTACCAAAAAGATCGAATTGCGCTTCTTGGGTCTAAGCGCATGCAACATTAATTCAGTTCTAATTTAGTTTAACGGTAAATTCTTTACCAAGAATTATCTTAGAATAGCGCAATTCGAATGGAATTATTGCTATCAACTTACTACTAAATGCATGTGCATATTTTACTTTCATGAATTTACAATTTGCTGCAAATATCTGGCGTGCACTTAAGTCCAAAACATTTTAAGTTGATCATAGGACAATGAAATTCATATAATTTTTTTTTCTTTCCTGGATATTTATATGCATTTACAAAACCATGTCATTTCAAATATTTCAAAATTTTTGGCATCGTATCTTTTTAAACACAAATTTATGAGCAGCACTTGCGGTTACATTATTCGTTCACTTTACTTTAAGCATCCAGACTGTACTTCTATGTATTTACCAGTAAATGTAGTTACCAGTTTTAAAATTTTAAAAACAACAACACATGCAATTTTCTACTAGCAGAACACTATAAAATGTATCTGTGATTTAAAATTGTATTAAATTTTAAGTTATTTGAAAATATAAATAAATCTCAACTATATATTGTCTTCTAGAAGTTAACTGAAAAAGACAAAACTTATACAGAAGGAGCGACAACACTAAGCCACCGTAATAAAAATGTCCAGTTCAATTTTTCGAGCGGGATTTAACAGAGTTATTTCTAAATTACTTTAATACTTCGAGATACTAGAGGATTGTGTGAAATAAAAAATATTGTAAATTTCTTGAATCTAATTGATTTAAAAAATAATTTCTTAGTTAATTTTTTATCTCAATGATTTTGAAAATCCAATTTCCTATTTTCTTTATATCATATTGCACATTGCGATCTACTATAAAGAACAAAATAATTTTCACATTCCTTCAAGTATTATGTTTTCAGATTGAAATAAAAGCTGAGTAATGAAGTTCAGAGAACTGATTTACGAAAATTAATAAAATTAATTCCTTATTTAAAGTTTCATCACAGTAATTTTTAAAATGCGATTCCTTCATTTTTTTTAATATCATAATTACGCATTACGATTTATCACAGGAAGTAATTTCTTAGTCCTGTAAGCACCTTTTTTATAGATTAAATCAAAAGCTCAGTTAATGAAATCCAGGAAATTGGTTTACCACAGTTGAACCATAAATGTTTCACTAATTTTCATTGGATGTATTTGTAATAAATATTAGTATTATAGCGCTATTTTATAGGTGTACAAACATTCCATATTAATAAAAACGAACGTTTGTGTAGGTCGATATATGTCCAAACTACTCCGTCCATCGGTTTGAAATTCTGTAGAGATATTCAGACAAACAAGTAAAAAACAAACAAACAAACAAAAAAAACCATGTGCTAATCTAAAAATGTTAAAATACGCTCATTCCCAATTTTAGCAATTTATCATAATTTTCAGCCTTAGAAAGTACCTTAAGTATCAGATAAAGTAAAAGGTGAACTAAATGAGATTTGCTGTTATTTCATTCAATAATTCAAGTTAGATTTCTCAAGAGAGACTGACGTCATTTTGATGTCAGGTAATTAAGAATGTACTAGAAACACATTTAGATAACAGGCTGTGACATAAAAATCACACTAATGGCGAAATAATTCCGTAAATACCCAGCTTTTCATTACCTGGAGATGTCAGTCAATACTTTTTCAAAGTGAACTATAGTATAAGATTAACTAGATTTAGATTAAACAGAGCATATTAGTTTTCATTAGAATTTAATCTTTATTTTTAAGTTTCAAGTAAGATTAAATCTGCCATGTCACAATTTTAAGTACGTCATAATATCATCAAGAATTGTTACTATTTCTACAGTTCAGTAAAAATGCTAAAATATCGAGTACAGGAAATCAAATGCTGAAGATTTCACGTCAAGTTTCCTAATGTGGCTCACTGTTGGCTTGAATCTAAGAGTTAAAACTTATTTTATGCATAATTGTCTTTCAATCAAAAACGTCTGATTAAATATTAATGGCGAATGGTCGATGGACTAATACGTAAATATCGTAAATAGTTTTGTCTGCAATTTGAGAAGCAAACTAAGGTGCAGTTCTGCAAAGGAAAGTGAAATTTATTCTTTTTGAGTTTACCTTATCTATAGTGACACAAATGTTAATTTCAAAGCAAAACAATCCGGCAGTTTTTAAAATTCTGCTTTAAATGATGATGAATTCTGCTTTAAATGTACATGAATTAAATTCCAATCACGTGAGTTTAAAAAATATCTATCTGCATCCTCCTGTACTAAGAACGGATTCCTCCTCTACCAAGACCGGGTATCCATATGAAATACGCATGCTCCTTTAGCAGATTTCCGCAGATTTAGTCCACAGATTTAGTCGGTTTTCCACAGATTTAAGGTGAATAAGCATTAAAACTCCATTAAAAGTCCTCAGACCAAGGCTCTCCTCCCCCTCCCTCCCCCCATGGTAGATGTCTCTCGGGTGGTCATTCCATAACACAAAACACGCAGAAACTTAAATTATAGTTAAGGTAAAAAAGAAGATAAGAGAATACACTATGTTTTTCGTACCAAAAAAAAACTTTTTTTGTTCAATTGAATAAAAATACTTACATTCTATATCGTTTTTCGTTGTAAATATACAACGTTGGACATATACAACGAAAAACGATATAGAATGTAAGTATTTTTATTGAATTGAACAAAAAAAAATTTTTTTTGGTACGAAAAACATGGTGTATTCTCTTATATTCTTTTTTACCTTGCCTATAATACCACCAAAATCTTAATGTTGAAGCTTTATTGGTTTATATTTGAACATTCATGTTGTATTAAACACACTATATAACAGCAATCAATATTATAAAGTACTCAAGCGAGTATTCTTCATGAATAAAATATCTTTTAATTAAACATAGATCAATAACTTTCCATATAACATTTATAATAGATTAACGAAGAAACAATCTAGACTTAATTCATAATTACGTTGTTATATGTTTAAAAAGAGCAGAATCATAAGGTATAATCCCTAAGATATTAACTAAAAAAATTGGCTATTTAAAAGAACAGTGTAAGGCTTTGTATGATAAAATTGCCTTCTTCGATTTGCAGTCCGGATTAAATTGAATTTTCTTGAGATCCTTTAAATACTTTGAGTTACTGTAGGATTAACCATTATGGGTGGCAGATGTTTTCAGTTTTGTTTTAGTAGAATAGATTTTGCTGCGGTTAATTATAAATGACTAAATGCAATCACTAGATGTATGTTCCTTACGAAAACGTTAGTTATAGTTTAGAATAACTGTTTAAGAAACATGTAACATTTCGAAATTTTGCTTTTTAAACTGCAAACTCTAGCACTTAGATTTACAAGAAAATAGTTGGTGAAATAAAAATATTGCATTGAAGTTCATTCTTTACGCACTTTCGCTAATTAGAATAGGCAACAATATATTATTAAAAATTAATACTTAAAAAACAATTTACCTATTGGAAAAGTTATATCTTTTATTACAAGTTTTAGAGACTGTTGAATACTTTTTTAAACCAACATTCTTATTTCATTGAATGAACCTAAATTAATACGAGAATTATAATTTTTTAATTAATAAATTTCTTCCACTCTTTATTGATTGAATGTTTCAACTATATTCCTAAAATATAATACACTTTGAGAATTTATCTTTTTAAAAATGAAAGTTGTCATCGACGAAAAGGGTAATATTTTTATGTATAGTTCAAGAAAAGTACAGAATGGTTGTAAAAACTATCCCGAACTACGTCTAGCTTCCTATCTAGTCAATCGAAAAAAAAATGTAGATATTGACATTCGAAGATTTACGCCCGACACTGGGATTATTTAAAACAATAGAGCTCTCACAATTACGGTTACTTTGAAGTTAAAAAAATTCCAATGGCAATACGCTCTTTTTTCTTCGAAAATTGATCTGCGAATGATAAAACATAAACAGTGTTGAAGCCCTATGTGTATAACTGAAATTGGTGGAGGAAAACATTTGCAAAGAAGAGTTCTGTAAAACACCAATGCCAGCACAAGAGAGGAGATTGAAATAAAACGTTTTCAAGTGAACTTCTTTTAATTTAACACTTATAGTATCTATCCCACTGAATTATGTGAATTGTGTCATTGCACCTTTTCCCTGTGCTGTTAATGGTCATTTACAAATTGCTCCTTTCGTAAATGTTTTACACCTCCAGTTTTCATCATCGTATGTATTGTTCCAATGTAACTTATGATTTTTCAATGCGTTGATCAATTTTCGCAGGTAGAAAAAAAAAGATGCTCCTGCCATTAGAAGTTTCGAACTTTTTTAGTTGTAACCTTAACCACGAGAGCTTTATTGTTACAAATAATCCCAATCTCAATCGCATACCTTCAAGTGTCACTATCTAAAATTTCTTTTCGATCGGTTGATCGGATAGGTAGCTAGAAATTCATTTATAGGGTTAGTTTATTTTGTAATCATCCTATACTTTCATTTATATTTAGTTCGCATTTTTTTTTTCACACACACACACTGTTGTGCGTCTTTTAACCCTTTGACGTGCTGTGATTACGCCGTGAAACTACCTTATTTCAGCGCTTTCACCTGCTGGTCAAAATAATATTGGATAAATGATCCCAACGCTAAAAAAGTGCTGGAGTTGCTATCGGCCCATTTAACTACTAGCAGTATGGCGGTCGATTGAATAGCCCATCTGGCGCTACAGAGCTAAAGAAGTTTTCTGAAACAGCTGGCTGAGCGGCCGAATAGCCAGCTGTGTCAACTGTGTTGACATAACGCGTGTTACACACGCATATGAGATGTATGTGCGTTGGCATAGATGAATTATCTTAAAGTTATACCATAAACTTCTGTTACAGCGTACCAAAACATCTCCGTTGTAAACGACTATGAAACAACTCGAACATAATTTATATTTATGCTATCTGTTTAGAATCAATGCTAAAAATTAATCTTTCTTTCCTACATTACAGTAATTTAATTGCCTTTTCTCTTTCATTCAATTTTATTAGTGGTGTCTTTTTCCCTATCTTATTTTGAAAAAAATTTCAGTTTACACTGTTTACTTATTTCTAACAGATAAAGAATTATCCCAAGCAAGTAGCGGGTTTTAAACGTTGCAGTTTGGTTTCAAAGGTTGCATATCCATTACATTGAAAACATTACGATTTCTGATGTGGCAGAAACGTTGCGTTTTTGTTTCAAAGGGTATATTTGCCACGTTGCAAATACCAAATTTGTGACGTGGCAAAAATGCCGACTTTTGGATACATTTTACCCTGCTCTTTAAGTTGTTTACCATGTTTAAGGAGTTTCGAAAACGTTGCCTGAGCGTTGTATTTTGGGATATTTAGCAGCAGCATGCGAACTCTATGTCTTCTGTTACTGCAAGGTCAAGCCGCTATCCAACGCGGTCAGTTTTTTACATTCGATAATTCGAAAGGGAGCGGGAGGGCGTGATACTCATTCAAATATGGAGTAAGAAAGCAAGCAAATTATAATATTATTGTAAGAATTGTATTTCATCTAACGACATGCGTTTACTTGAAGAAAACTACGTGTAATGGATTATAGTTGAAATGGTTGTCATTAAAATAGTTGCCTGTATATTCTTTTGCATACTCCTTATCAGACTGGCGTATTTAGCAAAACGAAGTATTTTTCAGATCGCCGTAGTATCAAACATCTAACAAAGAGACGGCACGACCTTGGAATCATCGATTTGAATGAAATTTTGTGAAATGTAGCTCATAAGACATGCAATCACTGACGAGAATTGCGAATAGGACAATGCATACAAGCATTTTCAAGTAACCATGTTCGAATAATCGTGGAGCTATGCGAAAACACCTCCAGATAGTAAACTGAAGTTTGGGAGTTCGATACCCGAGAGAGGGTAAGTAGCTTTCTTTTCAATAATATTAATTTTAACATCACAGCTTGCATTATTCGATGAATTTCAAACAAACTTCAATGTCTCTCTCTCTCTCTCTCTCTCTCTCTCCCTCTCTCTCTCTATATATATATATATATATATATAATTATTAGCAATGCAAAATGGCATATAAAGTCAAATCAAACATCCATAACTAATTATTTAGAAGATATCCGTTATAATTTCCGTTCCATTATATTATCACAATAATTCTTGCACTTTATTTGGCTTCAAAATCTGGTTTCTAATTCTTGCTAATAGCTGTTATATTTTTATGCGAGATATGTCTTATTTTTAGTATGTTTTGTGTTTTACTTGTTAGTTATATATATATATATATATATATATACTATATGTAGTGTAATATAAAATAGTGTAACACCCCCAGCCAGTCATTATCAATATAAAAACATTAGAATATCTAAGTATAATAAAAATATGCAACGTCTCATTCAGAGAGAGAATTGCACACTAAGCTTGTTACCGTCATTTTTGGGACACCGTTTTCTGGGATATATGTATACATGTGTGTGTGTGTGTGTGTATACGGAAAGTGTGTGAAATAAAATGCCTGAGAATGATTATGCCAACGGTCGAGTAACATGTAAATAAGACTTCGTATAACAAAGTAAAAGTAAACCGTAAGATATTGTTATCCGAATGCAATACAAAAGAAAATTTTGAACATAGAATTGAAAATCAAACAAAATTTCAGTAAGTAAAGAAATATTCAAAAATATGTGACAAATTTTTCTTTCATGTTTGTGTTATGAATAACGCTCTTTTTGATATTTATATGAAATCTCACACCCCAGAACATGTATCATTGTTTAAAATCAATTTTTTGGAAGAGCTAAAACGCATCTTTACTTGAAAAGTTAAAATGGAAGATCCATTTTCCAGAAAGTTAACCTGAATTATTCATAACCAATATTACTGATCACTGGAACACTTAAAAAAATGCACCTTAATGTCATTTCTATCTGCAAAAGCATGTACTCAACTTAACATTTCTGTCTGCAAAAGCATGTACTCAACTTAAGTGGAAAAATATTCTTTCAAATAGTCCTTACAGTAACACTACTACTGCACTATTCTTTTTGTAGAATAAATATTTATAAAAGGAAATTTTAGACTTAGAAAGCGTTCAGTGTGATATTCTGATCGGTACTTTCAAATAAGAATCATAAATACATACACAGCGAAGTAAAAATATTGATAACTCCTTACATTTCTATTTTAAATTGTATATTTTAAAGGGCTTAATATATGCATCTATTAAATTCAGTTGAGAAATTTAGCAATAAAGTTCAAAATACAGGGTGATTATAAAATAACTTTAGCGATATGCAATGTACTCGCTAAAGCCCGTTGTCACCTCAATAATTTCTGAACAGCAAGATCTATAGTCATAAAGTAGGGTCTAAAAGTTGCCATGTGCTATGCAACGAAACCGCTTACAGCGCCACCTAGTGTCGATTTTAGGAATTAGCGTTCTTATCTCTAAAACAATCCGAGATACGGGAAAAAAGTCAATTACAAAGTTCTTCAGCATCATCGATTAAGTAATAAAAAAACATCTTAATTTGCACATGATTTCGTACAATGATGCTACGAATAGAAGGTATAAAACACATTTTTTGGCATTTATTTGGTCAAATTTTCCGAAAATGCAGTAACCTGACATTCAGCTAGTTCATTTATCCTTGATGCTAAAAGTCTTTTCCGTCTGCAGCAATACACATCTGGAGGTTGGTCTGCAATCCTCGCTGAAGGTTGCACAATATTTCTGGTGACATGCTGACAAAAGTATCAACAATACGTTTTTATGCCTAGCGTTTTATGTCAAATTTTAACTTTAATGAGCCCAAGATGTCTTTTTTTAATAAATCGGTGATACTGAACAACTTTGTAACTGAATTTTCCCCCGTATCTCGTACCGTTTTGGGTTAAGAACACTAACTCCAAATTCAGCTGCCATGTGGAACAGTAAGCGGATTTTTTAGCGTAGCGCAAGACAACTTTACTGTACCTAGACCCCTAATTTTATGACTATAGCTCTTACCTTTCAGAAATTATTGGGGTGATATATCCTCAGAACCAATAGAAAGGGCATTTTAAATAATGCTATTTGAAGGTATCAGTTTACGCGGTTACTAGTATTAAATTGAATATAAATAAATAAACAAAAAAAAAAATTTGAATGGATATATCGAAATCAAGATCAAGACATTGAACATTTTTAAGCGGAGATGGAACGATGAATACACTCATGGTGAAAATCTATTGCCTTAAACATTTTTGAAGAAGAGCATTGTAAAGGACCAAAAATAATTCGAGAAAAGAGAGGGAAACTTTGGTCATTGGAATTACAAGTTTTCAACGTTTCCTAATGTTAGTTTAACATTTTAAAGTATATTACAAGATTCAGAATAATTGAGAACTGATTGCCGACCTTATTTGGGTTTACGACTAAATTGCCAGCCACCAATTTATCTTTTACTACTATGCACCCAAGATGAGGGGTTGCTTTACCAATTTAGAATGAAAACCCTGATGCTTTTTTTTTTAAACTAAAAGTGAAGTTTACTGGAAACAATACAGATTTTACAGTATTAGCTCAGATTTTTATAATTCTGATTTCATTTATTTATTTTCTTGGTTAACCGTTAAATTGTAATTACTGTAGTGGATTACATGTATCCACCAGCATTGTGAAAACTAATGTACACCTCCTCTTTGTGGGGTTTTTTTTTTTGGTCTTTTAAAATGCTCTTTTTTTGTAAATGTTAAATGCCGCCAATTTTTCTATGGTTGAATCGTTCCAGAGCTATTAATGATTTTCAATGCGTTAATCAATTTTTGCAAGAAACAAATGGATGAAGGCGGAAGCATATGCCCAACCAAATGGTAAACCTGAAGCAGAGCCAGAAGAGTTTAGTTGTCTAAGCAAACTTGCTCAGGGTGGTTAAAATTACTACTATAGGTGGTCATAATTACTACCAAGACCACCTGATCAGAGCGGCCCCGACAGGGCAATAATGTGCTGGCTATAATAAAACTCTCCTTAAACTTTCCATTTAAGCAACATTTTGCAACTGAAATTGATGAGAACATTGACATTAACTTTGACATATCGTCCACGATATAGGATATTTTACGAAATATGCGTTGTAAATAATTTTTCTTATAAAATGTGAATTTCAAATGCCTTTTCTGAAGGAAATTATAATTTAAAAATATTTTCTTGTCCTTTTATTGCCTTTGAAGGAAAAAGAAAAACTAGATTTAGCTTTTTTTTTCTCTTCAAAATTTCGTAATAATGTCTTGCATGTAAGTTGCTTCTATTGTATGTACGACAATTTTATTTTCGCATTTTAACGCAATGGATAATATTCGCCTAATAAACCTCTATTAACATTAATGTTATTCGAAGGAAAATATATAGCATACTAAATTGCTGTCTAGAAATACGATTGATAAAATGTGCTCATATTTATAGCAAAGAAACAATGTTATCCCTTAACTTATCTTTACACTAGAATACATTCTTATTACGTCATCAATCTAAATTGTTCTCTTTCATATGTCCGTATTCTTACAGACTAACACTTACATGATAAAACAGAATACATTAAAGTTCTCTGAAATCTACAATAAAGAGTGTAATGCCGTCATTCAGAGAATCTCAAGCTTGAGTTCTGTACTTTTTCAAGATCCTTATTTCTCTTTTTGAAATGATTCCTCCTTAAGAAAGTGATTCAATTAAACTGAGAATGAGATTTTGTTACCAGTAGTTCTCTTGAGAATCGTAAAGAAAATAAGTGTTTTGCGAATCGGACTCAGAAAATGTAGCATTAAATCGTCTGCTTCAAAGGGAAAAATCATACACACGAGATTATTAGGATAAATATGAAGAAACGCGTATTTTCTCTTCTAAAGTTTTGTCATTTAAATGCGCAAGACTTGTAAATGAATTAATTCTTCTGTTTTCCTAACAGCTTAAAATTTTTATAAATAATTGTAATAGCTTTACAAATTATATGTGCTATTAATTTTTGTGAACGTGTACTGATTGTCCAACGACTTTCTAGAACCAATAAATTTTGTGTTTCGTTCAACTCAAAAGTAGTTATTCTCTCAGGAGTTGAATAGAGAATACCAAAACATTGCCTGCAGTAAATCAAATTCTGAAAATTTTATGTTTTATATCTCCCTATTGTTGCCTACACGCGCTCGCACACACATTTTTTTCTTCTATAGCAATGGTAGTGTCACAGGTTGAATTTCTTGTCTCTGTTTCTTTTTTTATTTTCATATATCTAGTGGTGGCACCTGAAGAGAGAAGCTAGTATATGCAAATTTCATTTTCCATTTCAAATCTCTTTTTACTTTCTGAACATGTACCATGTAAGGATGTATTGTAATCATGAAAAAATTCGACTTCGAGATTTTGATGTATTTACACGTTTTGAGGTCTTCTGAATTCATTTATGCTATTTTTACGAGATGTATGTATGTGTGTGTGTGTGTGTGTGTATGTGACTGAACACAATAGCTCCTAAACGGGCTATTCGATTGAGCTCAAATTGGGCATATATGTTATAAACCCCCGTCGCAAGACAGGGGGATGTTGGTGTGTACAGGAATCGATTTTGGTGTGTACAGGAATTATAGCTTTTCTACAGGGCTACGACAAAGATTTCTTTTACATTATGGCCTATAGGGAGAAATTCTTGAAAGTGCGCTAACGTTTAAACGATACATTCGATTGAGCTCAAATTGGGTAGATATATTATAAACCACCATCATAATACCGGTATTGATTTTGGTGTACATAGGACTTATAGTTTTTCTACAGGACTACGACAAAGATTTCTTTTACATTATGGCCTATGGGGAGAATTCTTGAAAGTGCGCTAGTTTTTAAACGGTGCATTCGATTGAGCTTCAATTTAGTATATATGTTTGAATTATTCATCGATCAAAATTTATTTAAAGGCTTGGTAATGATCTTAATCGTAAATGATTGGAAAGTCGAGTGGTGTCACTCCAGATTTTTGCTTTTATTCCATCATTTGGGTTTTGTCTGTATGTTAAGACTCTTGACTCTAATTTTTTCTTCGTAACATTTTTGATTTTTCTTGCTATTTTTGGATAAAATTATTTTACTGAAGATATGTTTGCTAATTTTTTTATTGACTGGATTTTCTGTTTTGTAAGTTTAACTATTTTACAGTTTGGGGTAAAAAATTTATATCCAAATGATCAAGGGGCTAATATGTAAAGAGTTTCCTCTGCAATGAGTAAAACTCTTAACCGTTCGAGTAATAAATTGTTACGAAGTTCCACAAAGCAAAATGATATTTTTTAAAAATTTAGGTTAGCTATCGTGATGTCAGATTACGATTGAAACCATTTGATAGTCCTGCTCCGACTGAGTTAACTTTAATTACTATAAGTAATAAATTTTATGAAGTCATACAAAAATGTCTGCTTTCTCCATCACGAAGCTCGGGTATTCAGCTGGTTTTTAAATAAATCTGTTATAAATCCACGTCGGTCTGCAGACTATTGATTATGAACACTGATGTAAAGCTTTTATCAAAATAAAACGACACCATTATTTATCCTGCACAGCATTACATCCAACCTATTGCTTGAGTTTGTGTAAATCAGTACTTTTTTAAACTTCCTATGAGAATGTGATGACTGCTGGGTTGATGCAAGTGTTTTTTTATGCTCAAATTAATGCGATTTATTTAATATATATATATATATATATATATATATATATATATATATTATTACTTAGTAAATATAAGACGACGAAAGCCCCCCCCAGGCCAGCCATTGTTATTATATAAAAAAGTGAGAATTCTTATATATAAGAATTCTCATAGTAAAATTACACTTATATCACAATAAAACAAAATTATGTTTAATTCTGAAACATTTTTTTCGTTAAATAATGAATTCCTTGTCATTGCAGAACAAAGGGATTTTAATGGATTTCTTATTTGTACGAGCGCAAAGCATATAAATATATATATCATTTTCCTTATTAGTTCAATACGTTTTTTTCATTCATTTCCAGATAAAGAAACTCTATTATAATTTAACACGTAGCTGCAAGCAATGAGATATTTTTCTTTGTTTGAATTATTGTAAAAAATCTGAAAGGTTATTACTTTAATTAGCATCAGAAAATATCCGATAGTTTCTTTTTCAAAATTTTTTAATAATCTTCAGAAAGTATATAAGAATCTTGTTTTATGTTAAGCCGAGAGAAGTTATTGAATATTTTATCTAGTTTTGTTTCCTTAAATATGCACAGTAATCCTTTTTAAAGGACATTTAATCCTTTTTGAATATTTAATATTCATGTAATGAATGGACTACTTACTTTTTATACTTTTAAATTATGGTGGAATATTTTAATAGTTTTCTTTAAATGATCTCCCAGACTTGAAAAGTCATATTTAATAGCATGCATGGCATATAAAAGAAAGTTTAAAATTTATTATAAATGCTTGCAACTGAAATTGATTTTAAACGAAGTTTGGATAAATTAAGAAACATATTAAAGACATTTATTTCTCTAATCCAAGTACATTTTATAAAATTGTATCATGCTTTACTTTTCAAATATTCTTTTGTGTGTAGCAGAATTGGTGTTAGAATTCTTCAATTTTTTCTAGCATAAATTAATGCTTGAAGATACTTTAGTAGTCATTTTAATACTATACTTACTTTATGTTATGTGGCATTTCTCAGCGTGCATTTATTAGTTTTAAGTAATATTTTTCTTTATTTCAGAAATATTTATTAGCATATATCTGGTGGTTTGTTATATCGTAGTTTTATTCGGGGTTCAGTGATCAGTTGTCAGAGTAGTCACTTATTTTTCTTTATTTAAAGAAAGGTTATAAGCATATAGCTAGCTGGTAGTTTGTTATAGGTTCACTTGACGGTTTATATACCACTCGTGAGAAGTCGTCAGAGTACTCACGAAAGTAGTGGTTTGAGCTCGTAAGGGTTAAGATCCATATTCCTTCCTTGTGTATAATTATAATATTTTTCTTGTTTGCACAACTAGAAATTATAGTTCTGATATGAAGTTCTGCGCTGTTACTTTCCAAGAAGAATATAAGCAAGTCTATGGAATCATGTGCACAAGCCCAAAAACAAATTTATATAAATCAAGTATGTATGAGAGAAAAACATTCAAACCAGTGACGAAAGGCTACGTTTAAAATAATATTAATTTACATATGAAAAATCGACCTTAATTTTTGTTATGCATAAAACACTTTAAAGAATGAATTTATAAACTGAAAAAGAGAAAAAAAAAGCCCTACAAATAAGTAAGTAATGTACTCAAACGGAAAGAGATTCGCAATCATCATTGATATTATAAGAGGTGTTTAGCCCCCCCCCCAAAAAAAAAAACACACACCTTTTTTTGTTGCATTCAATGCCAACTTCCGAACGGATGCACAAAAGATATACTAATATATGAAGCGATTTTGATTTATGCAGAATATAATGCTTAAGGTGGCTGAAATTACACCAAGCACTATAAGACGTGCTTGGAAAATCATTAACAAATTATTTGAATATTACTAACTATAAATATTGTTTAATATAGAAATTTCCCTCTTGAAAATTCAGAGCATAAAGGATGTAAGAATGAAAAGAGAGAAACAGCAATACACAATTATGTCGTAGTGTGGATTTTATTACATAAACCTCTTATCTTGGACGTGCTATTCATAGGAGTATATATCACTTTTTCGAAATTTTTCTTTCACCGTAAAATTACACATTTAAACTTGAATCCTCTCGTAACTAAACTGTCATTTTCAATAAGCTCATTTTGTTTAATGCAGTATTTGGTAAATCTTTCCTCTTTAGGATGCCACAAATGCATTGTATTCATTATTACCACAAATAATACCTACATTTTTCGAAACCATGCAATGATATAAGGTTCTAGAGTTCACAAAATGCATTTTTAAAGGAAGAGAAGTGAGCACATTGCAATACCGCAGTTAAATTAAAAGGGCGTGTAATGTATTTAATATTTTTTCTAATACTAGGGGGCCAAGGTCCCTAGACTCGCTTTTCGTATGAGACAATCGGCCCCTAATAAGGCTAATTCGTAAAAAAAAGGCATAATTTCAATAGACAAAACCCAAAGATTGGATCAGATAGAATGTTACCGAGCTAGACTTTGCTTGGTCCTTGCATGTTCCTTGGAACATAAAAATTTAAACTTCACTCTAATTTTAATTATGTAAAACCTATAGAACAGCGTATTTGCCATGCATGGTGATTTTTCATAATTTGGTGGCTTGCGTATATGTATAGTTAGTGATTAGCTCTAAGAAAACAGTACTTCATATGTTTCTTTGATAAACACTACGGAACAGCTAGGATAGCTTGCCACCAATGGCGACTTTTCATTATTTGGCGATTTACACTTGCTCCCAATCGATAATTACTGTTCATGAAAGGTTACCCGGAAAACCGTTATCCATATATTCATATACATATTCATTTGCAAATTGGCGTATTTATCACCACGAAATATATCATATCCCCGCGCTGGCAAATATTCAAGCTGTACTATAACTGCTATAATGGCATAGTTAACGCCGCCAAATATTTCTACTGGTTGCAGATACCCAAGCTGAACCTAACCGGCATTACTATAATCTGCATTTGAATTATTTTTAATTTTCAAAATACTAACATTTTGAAACAAATGCAAACGCACGCAATATTTAGATTCACCCTGCTAGAAGAGATGGCCTTTTGCCAGATCGTCCTGATGCCAAAATGGCGCTTTTTAAATCAGTTACAAATTTTTTATCCTGTTTTGGAAAAACGAATAATCGGTAAATCTAAGCTCATGTTATCTTAGAGAAATCTTGTTATCTTGTTATCTTGCTATTTAAAAATCGTCAGCTTTGTGTAACATTCTTTGACTTATATATTCCACATACTTTTCAATTTGGCGCTAAATTGGTGAAATTCTACTTCATGCTTGTCAATTTCACGCCATTCTACATAATTGGAATTCCTTTGTTGTAAAGGCATGAATAATTTTATGGTGGCGAAAATCGACAAACCTGACAACCATTAGGCTTATATTTTTCAGTTTTTTATTAAAATCTTCCAAAATAATTCGAATTTCGAAATTTAAGTCAGCTTATCGGCTTCCTGGAATTTTCCGAATCCGTACATACCTTCGCCGAAACTCAAATCCCCACGGTTTTGGAGGAGATAGATGGACAAGCTTTTGACAACGGCGGCTACTTTTTTTTAGGATAGAGATATTAATAGAATGCAAATCCTGCGTTTATTCCATTCAAAAACAATACTAACTCAAACACTTTGTTTTTGACTTTTTCTCTACAGTTTCTCATTTTCGAGATGAGACCCTCGAACATTTAAGTTTTACTAGTAAAAATATGGAAAAATTATTGGCACTCATTGCAGAACTCACTCAATTATAAAAAAAACAAAAACATACACTTACAGGTATTTCACAATGCATAGCGAAGCATTGAGTGACTGCTTAGTTTAGCAAAACACTTAAATGGGTAAAGCTAGAGACTTGAAATAGCAAACGAATCCTCAGAGACCTAAAGGAAGCTCAAATAAGAATTATAGTTAGTTCAGAAGAATTTTATTTTCACCAAAATGTACCCACAATCAATCGAATAGCTTTTTTTTTTCTTTCTGACTGGAGAACTGAAATGCCCGAGAAGTGTTCTGGGGCCTTTAGAAATAGACCAAAGCCATCTTCAAATAATAAGAGTATTAGTTTGACGAGTTTGAACGAGCATCTTTGATGGTGGATGTCAAAGTGGGCATGGAAGAGCAAACAAAATACTAAGCCGCCCAAAGACATCACCGCTGTCCAAAACAACAATGGATAAAAAGCCGTTGGCATCAACTCGACAGCTTGATGTCAGTGCATTCGCAGCAGTAAGAATAGCCAACAAAGATCCTTGCAAAATTCCCTTTTAACAACCTCTCACTTCAGATACTGAAATAAGACTGGAGTTCGCCAATCTCATGGGACAAAAGACAAAGCTGGTTTCAACAGAAATGATATCGGCCTTTCTTCAGTGAGGCTTCAGGTTGGATATAAATGTGAACTGTCAAAATTTGGAGGAAACCAGAATTTATGATTTTCAAGTCTTTTCATCAACAAAAGATCACTGTTATGCGCGGTTTTTTGCTAGTGGTGTTTTCAATGGGTACATCAGTAGTATGAAGCTCCTCCACATTCAACAATTGACATCTTGATTTCCTTAGAACTATCGAGTGACTGTCGTAATCGTGTCATGACAAAAGGGTTCTCGAATCACTTTTCCGGGGGAATCTCCCCCCCCCCATATAACAAACAATTTTACCACCTTCCTTGCTGTTTGGCTGTGTTAAATATCAAGTCTAATGTGAGCTGGTGCACGTAAAATCTGATTGTTGCTCCAATGTCTTACATGTTCAAACGATACCTCAAGGATTGCCGATTTCAGGTGCTAGATCTTTCATCTGGAATTAGTTCAAAATTAGGAGAGCACTCATAGAGGGTAACGCTGTCTGCCCCCATAATTAAATGGCCAGTAGTTCGGGCCTTAGTAGTGGTAAAGGCTTGTGACAGAAAGTGCCCGCCCAAAAGAAAAGAAAAAAAAAAAGATAAAACCTACATATAGATATCCACCAAATATGACAGAGAAGCTGAAAGCAACGGTAATATGTATGACAAGGAGCTTCTATCAAACTAATTTAATTAGGTAAGAGCAAATTTCTATCAGACTTAATTCTCTTTGTCTGCGGTGACAAACATTTTAGAAACATACATTTTAATTCCCTTTGTTCTCATGCTTAAATTTGAAAATTTGAAGTATTAATAATTTTTCTCGTACAAAAGATATTCAATATTTACTTTTTTTCCCTAAAATGTTTAAACCACCAGGTATATGTACCTTTCAGATATCATATGGAATAAGATCAACAGAATAACATTAACTGTTTTCGTCACTAGATAATTATGAAAATACTTTCGCTAATCTGTACTAAGTGCAATAAAAAAAATCTAATGATTACTTAGTTATACGTAAGCTTTATGGTGCATTAAAACATAACCAGAAATCAATTTTTACCTATTTTGTTAAAAAAAATATAGAGTGTAATTTTTTTTCACAAAAACAAAAGAAAAAGTGTAGTTTTAGGGTTTAGAATGATTTATTAAGTAAATTTACACACACGTTTATAAAATGAAAACTGTATTATACTAACAATCGGAAGTTCCAGCAATGGACTAGTTTGATTAATCCGAATAAATAAGTAGTGCTATTTCAAATAACCATAACCCAGCAGGGAGGAGTATTTATCCATTTCAAGATCACGATACCTAAATTTTCTACCGTCACCTCTAATGACCAAAGCAAGCCGGTGACAATTTATTCTGGGGTCACAAGTTGGAATTAGAGATCAAGAGACTCAAATAAAGTACACTTCCAGAATGATTTATTGATGAGGCTTTCAAAGGCTTTCAGTGGTTTTTTTGAAGGACCTAGAAAGAAGCCGTAAAAAGTGAAAAGGAAAAAGTTTCTACAGCTTTATTATCGGTAAAAAATTTTCTTCCTTGCTTCTGTGACTTTTGAGAGATAAACAAAATTACTTTAAAATAAAAATGTATGTAAGTGGTAAAGTATTTATTTCTTGAGGGACACAGTTTACGAATGTGATTTTATGTCCTTCGGCCCTTTCATACTCTTGTGCTCTTCATACTTATACCGACTTATTTTTGTTTATGCAGGCTAAAAAGTGTTTTGCTGAATTATCAAAGTTTGTTTGGTTTGATAGTTTGGTAGTTTTATTGATTTAAAAGAAGTTTGTTTGATTCAGCTAAATAGATTTAATAAAATACCTTTTTATATTAACAAACGTTTTGTTGAATTTAAAGCCAATCAGAATCTTTCAGCAATCAATTTACTCATGCGCGCATTGGCCAGTGCAAGACAAACGAAGGAATTGATTTTACAAGAAGCATTAGTCGCCCATTATATTCATACTTTGAGGTATGGGTGATATCATTTACGAGGCTTAACTGATTCATTATTGGGAGTTTTCTGAGTTTGTGGAAAGTTTTAGAGGAAAGTAATGCATTAGTTTATCCATTTATTAAAATAATGTTTTTGTTTTTGTGATTTAATATGTATCTACAATTTTAGTTTAAAGCAATTCAATTCAAGTTTATTTTGTGTGTGTTTCTGGTGGAAAAAATATTAATATTTTTATCTCTTTATGGAGAAAAGTTTATTTGATTTAATAATAGATGTGCAATTATCTATAAAGTTTACACAAATACTATTCTATATTTCAATCATTTTACGCTTTCCTCGAGTGGTATTCATTGATTGATACTGATGTTTTATTTTGTATCAAGGTTTTTGCTTCTTCCAAAGTATCACCTTTGATTTTCAGAAATAAAACTCTGGAATGAACTGCAGCCGTTTAATTTTTTTTTCGTGATTCATTGCAATTACAATTATCATTAAAGCTTAAACAATGCACCGAAACAAGTTATAAATACCTAGTAGGTCATCACATGCACACACTAAAAAATGTTTTGTGGGATTTAACAAAATGTGTTTAGTTAAACAATTTGGTACCTCAGTTTTGTTGATTTAACAAAAGTTTATTTAATTCAAATATTTGCTAGTAACTATTCTTAATACTACTTGTACTTTTAAGTATTTTTAAATTACATCATCCGTGTTTGACTGTCCACTGATATAAAAACATGGATAATTAAAATGCTTCCTAATTTCAATACTGATCATTAAAAGCTCGTTAAGTTAATAGGAGTATTAAAAATTTCGCTTCCTTATGTAGTTGGCCGTAACATTACCAATTCTGCTACCGCGATGCAAAAACAGCCAAAGAATGTCAAAGAGTATTGTCTGCAGTAACATCTTGTCTAATAAAATAAAAGACATTCACAAATTGATTTGACAAAATGTCTTTTTGACGTAATAAAATGTTTTGTTGAAACAACCAATAATATTTGAAATCGTACAACAGTCAGTTTACGCATGCGTGAAAGACATTTGCAGGACACAGGACGCTGCAAAGGAGAAACATCTTTTATCTTGATTACACGAAAAGATTAGTTGCACGCAGTAACGTTTGTTAATACGTTTGAGTATGGGTGATACCAGTTGCAAAACTATCAGTTGGGGGTTTTCTGAGTTTGTTGAAAGTTTCAGAAGTTAGTCTAATTAGATTATCTATTCATTAAAAATTACATTTTTATCTCAGTGGTTTTATATGTGTCCACAGATTCAGTTAAAAGCAAATCACCAAAGCAAAGTGGATAAGAAAGGGAACACAGTAGATAGCTGAAGAGTGAAAGTTCAGGGATCTGGTCTATTGCAGAGCTGTCGATCTAATGGTCTGGAGTTTTGAGCGGTTTTTTGTAGATGTAACGTGGATACGCGTTAGAACCTCTTAAAAATTCTTCTACCAAATGCACCTTCCAGACGAATACCCCTCATGCAGGTTTGCCTTAACACAAAACATGCATACAAGTAATTGGGTTGATTTTAATCAAATAAATCATTTAAATAAATAATTTAGTTAAACTACCAAGGCATTTGTTTATCTTAACCAAATTGTTTGGTTAAACTTGTTTGATAAACTGTTTTGTTGAAATAACTAAATTATTTTAATAAAATTATTTTGCCAATTAAAAAAAAATTGGTTGCACTTTTTGACCGAATAATTTTGTCAATTGAACATAATTTTTCTTGATTCAACAAACCAATTTGCTTCATTTTGTGTATTTTAAGAAAGTTATTTATCTTTAGTTTGTTCTTAACGTCAGGTTTTTTTTTGGTATGTTTTTTCAATAAATGATTATGGTATCACGGTAATATTAGCATGTACTTCGAACTAGAGTGATTTTAAATTTATAGGAGAATTTCCTTTTTGAAATTCCTTTGAAATTTTGAATTTCCTTCTTTGGCCGTTTTTGCTGCACAGTATCAGAATTGTTATAATTAAATAATGAAGCATACCTAAAATGCAATTTTTGAGAGAAACATCCAATTCATCAAATGCCTCATGTATATTTGCTTTTATTTCTCTGCTAAATACGATGGTTTTGATTTCTAAAAATTACTGTTAAGTCAACGAGCTTTTAATGGCTGTTACTTAAATTCGGGAGCATTTTAATTACCGGAATTTATAAATCAACAGACAGTTAAATACGGATGATGTGGTTTAAAAAATGCTTTCTGATACACAGAAAAATACAAATAGAATCCTAAGGAATAGTCACAGGCAAATGCTTTAGATCCCGTATTTTTAAAAAAGTTTGAACGATATGCTACTAAAAAATCTCCTTTTAATGTACTCTTTCATGCTTGCCTCTAATGTTCAATGTGCATTGAGAAAACTAACAAAGAGCAAGTTTTTCTGTTGTAGACTCTAATTAACATTGACTAACATAAAATAATGCTGTAAAGAACAGACTTTTGACATACTTATTGGCTCTGTTCAGTTTCCTTGAATAACAGAGCATGAAACGAACATCGTCTGCTTTTATTTTCTGTTTTATCGGGGTAAAGTGGAATATCAATATACACGTGTGTTTGTAAACGTTTACCTTTCCCCCACTTTTTCTATTGATAACTGTGACTCGTTTACAAATGATGCAATCGTATAATTATTCATCATACACTTTAAATCTCAGGTATTGCATATAAGAAAAAAAATGAAAAATTTTTCAGATTTTGAGCAAGCTGTTTATCTTCTTTTTTTGTCGAAGTATTTTTATGATAATGCATTCAAAATTTGAGCATTCATGCATTTTGCAATTTACATTTAGTTATCAATTTTTCAAATACAGTTAATACTACCAGAACATACCCGCAAAGGAAAAAATTAACTGCATATTGTGTCATATTATTCAAACACTCCTGTGCCTATAAACAAGATCTTCTAATTTTCATCAACTTAAACGCTCAAAAATTTTATACTACTACGAGAATGTTTCTAAAAGCAGAACACAGCTATTTTAAACAAAAATTTTTTTTTAAACTATTCTAAAAAATAGGGAATGTATCTTTTCCATTAAATGCACTTTTATTATTTACACTTCCTTGAATTTTATAAACATTCGACTTTTGAGTTCCTAAGTGACTTATCTCATGTGTTTTCTTGGCAAGTTTCAATATTCCATTATTCATGTTAAATTTAGGAAACGCGTTCAAAGTAACTTCAAAATGAATTATTTAGAAGTGTTATGAATTAACTTTCTTAGGAAAGAGCGCACTTGTTTTATGTTTTTTCTTATAATTCTTCAAATATGTTTAACTTACAGATCTGGCAGTTATTCAACAAATTTACAGTTATAAAAGTTTAATTGTGGAAATATAAAAACAATTGTAAAGAGCTAGGTCTTAATTCAGTGTATTCTTACGATTTTAAACGATTAAATTACATGAACTATACACTAAGTTCTTCATTTTTTATTTAATCTAATAAAACTCTTTACACTGTAGAAATAAAATGTTTAAATATTAGTTATATGAAAGCTAGAAAAAAAGATGCTAATCAAAAGTCATATACTGTCTGACTGCGTTTAGCGTGGAAAATTGGCAAGCTACCAGTAAAAGTGAGTCCAAATGAACTGGTCGAGGAGGAGAAAAAGCGAGCGGAGTGAATGCAATGTCTTTCGCCTTGTTTATTTTATTCTTAGTTCAATTGATTTGATAATATCCATCTGAATTTTGTGGTTGTACTTGTAAACATAGCATCCCCGAAGAATAAAATGGCTGAAACATCTAAGAATAAATCGTTTCGAAAAAACTAGGCCAGCGCACATCTGATTAGCACCCCCAACAGTGAATGGGCGTGCCCTTTTCCGCCTCTAAACCGGATGTTTATGTTTATATCTAATCGGCAGTCGAACAGTAGAAGTAAACTTTTTTAGAATGCCATGAAATCAGCAGTTAATAAAAGACTGTTCCAAGGAATATAAATGGCTCTTCATTAGCCATGAAAAAAAAAATACAACAAGAATAAGAAATAAGAAATCTAACGAAAATTTATTGGTTAAAAAGGGATTTCGATTTATTTTCTATGACTACTTATATAAAAGCTAAAAGCAGCATTTAAGCGCCAAAAACTACACTTTTAAACTTATGAAGAAAAAATACACAAACATTTCTTTCACTTTAAAAAGTAAAGTATTTTGGAGCTATTTAGTCAGAATACATACTTAAAATACTGATTTAAGAGTTTAAGTGTTCTCTAAATCCTCAGTGCTTTTCCTTTTCTCAAAGATTTTATTTCCTGAAAATATTTTAGTATTTTGCATCAAACAGTGTTGGAATGGCTTTCACATTACCTAAACGATTTTCAAAGATAGGAAAACTGCATGGTGCTAAAAAAACAGAAACAGCAAAATAACGGGCGAACTTTTCCGATTTCAGTCGTAAAATATTTCTGTGACATTAAGCAAAATCAAAATAAAATAGCTCATAAATTTCCGTTATATTGCGGTATAAATCAAAATCTGTTTCGTCCATAAAAAGAAAATGATTATTCATGCAGAATTCAAAGTTACATAGTTTTTGCATGGTTAATAAATTGGAAGTTTTTACTTAGCATTTCAACAGCTAAAATGAAGTAAAAAGAATTGA
This sequence comes from Cheiracanthium punctorium, assembly GCA_038373885.1. Taxonomy (NCBI): domain Eukaryota; kingdom Metazoa; phylum Arthropoda; class Arachnida; order Araneae; family Cheiracanthiidae; genus Cheiracanthium; species Cheiracanthium punctorium. The sequence goes on along the minus strand of JAWZYV010001322.1, from coordinate 2,886,548 downwards.
CATGATGTCTGACCTAAAACTGCATTAGGAGGTATTAAGCTGATTTTCCAGTTAATTATATTAATTTTTATCATAACATCACAATGCTTGCATACTGTTAAACTCAATGAAATTACTAATTTTGGTAACTATTTCTTCATATGTACATGTGATTTGAAATTTTAATTGTTATCTTTAAAAACTGCTGATAATTCAGTCTGTTCAAATACCCTTGCATGAAAATAAAGAAAGTAGATCTACTTTTATTGCTTACTTTCTGTGTTCATAATAACGAGAATAGAAAAATTATAGATTTGAAAATGTCTTATGTAATCATAGTAATTTGCGAAAAATAGAAAAACAAGAATGCACAGTGTTTTTGAAAATGTTATACAGAGCCATCGGGGAAAAGGCTGTAAACATTATATTTAGTTATATATAATGAAATACTTGTATAAACAAAAAGTTATTTCATTGTTATATACAGAGTTTGATAGAATTTTCCAAGGTCTTTTGGAACACGTTCGTTCTCCTTCAATGATCCTGCATATCTTAATGAATATTTAATAAATTTACTCATACCATACAGAAAGTTCACAGTATGTTGCATTAAAACTGCTTTAGATTTAGAGAAACCATATGTTTTTACAATAAATCCATACTCTTATTTTGTATGTAGTCAAAGCGTCATTTTATGTTTCACAACTCACGTTGAGTCTTTCAGGTTGTGTTGTGAAAAACTAAAAAGTGAAAAACAAAAATATAGTTTAAAAAAATCTAAAAGACACGCTTTAGTGATAAATTGAACTAACTACAAAGGGAAAAATAATTCTTAATATAGAAATAAATTAATGAATGAAAAATAGTATTATTGTGAAAAGAGCGTGGGGGTGCTAAATATATCAGTTCTTGAGAATATTCGATTGGTACGATTAGTACGAAAATGATACAAAAAATATATCACAAAGCGTCCCACACTTTTTTCACAATAATACTAATTTTTGTTCATTAATTTATTTCTCTATTAAGAATTATTTTTCCCATTTTTCAATTTATCACTAAGGCGTGGTTGTAGTTTTTTTAAACTATATAGTTTTTTAAAGAACATTGAAATGCATGTTTTTGTTTTAAAATATACTGTATACAAATTAAACTTTTAGGAAAATCAGGAAGAAGCTTTATTGAACATAAGCAAATTATATAAATTTTTTTTGTTTTCTCATTTGTGTGTAAGCCCACAGGAAAACATAAAAAAATATTTGCTTTTCTTCGTATTTCTCATCACACTAAATTAAATAACATATCCTGTATATCTTAATGAATAATGATATAAATATGGTAGTTGTACTATTTAGTTGTAATAAATATGCAATTTTTATAAATTAAAAGAAGTACTAACAAATTAGATTTCAAATTAAGACATACAAAACATGGACATGTCTAAGAATATTCATAAACTTTAATGAAATATTGTTAAACACGAACATCGGTTAAAAACACTGTAAAACCTTAATATTCTAATGAATATTGTGAATGTAATTTGTTTCATGAACATAAATATTGTGAAGAATAGCACTTAATTTTATGTAGTTGAAAATTTGTAAATCTTCTTTATTTACATGAATTACAGAACCCCGGTTACTTTGATTACTACTATTATTATGGCAAGATTATTAGTTTATCATTAACAAGAGAGAAATAAAACTACTAAACAAACAAAGGAATGGATTTGCAAGTTAAATATCAAAGATATTCTATCCATTCTTTCTTTCACCGGAATTTTCCATTGACTGACAAACGAAAAATCACAAATTTTTAACAGAATATTTTACGGAGTAAGGAAAAATAATTCCGAAAATACTTTCTCAAGAACTGAGTTTTATCATTCCATAAATAGCCATTGGCATAACATACTGCTGTATTTATGAATCTGCAAATGCTTTAAGATAAGCCATACATGTTGAATTACTGCATTACTTTTACGGCCAAAATCTTTGTTACATCGTTGCCGAATCTCACCCCAGAGGCTAAGCCGATGAAAAATAGCTTCTCATTCCTCAGATATGCATATCTTGTATTGCATTTTTTGGATACTAACGACAGAAAACGTATAGGCAGTAAATGTTTTGCATTGAAAATGATTTCTGCTTGCAATGCAAAATAAGGTAATCCCAATTTTCATTGAATGAAAACTTGTCTAAAACTGAATCAAAATATGATTGTATTATGATTACATGTTAAAACCCTTATTAACTTAGTATTGCTTTAATGTAACATCTTTAGTGCTATTGTAGTTATTGTACCTATTATTTATTCCGTATTAATGCCTGACATTCCATTAACGCAACAGCCTGTACTTTTATCAAATACGTATAAATATGTCTCAAAACTATTTGAGGTATATGATGTTATTCTCTTACAGGATTAAAAAAAATTAGATTCAAACTATTTTTCTAATAAAAAAGTCAGGCTAATATGAGTTAAGTAAATTACAAGTTAAAAAAGATTGTCTTTAGAATTTCAGTGTGCGCTTATTACGTAATTACCAAACCTGCCAATAGTGCATCAAGGCAATCATTATTTTACAAAATTGAAGTACAGTCAACTGATCGCCTGTATGTGTTTATGCTTTAATAGTTTTAAGATGTACTCCATCTGTTTTGTGCATGAATTTTATCTTCTATTCATAATACATCCACGGCTATCCTAAAAACAATTTAACTCTGCTTATCAATTGACTTCTGATAAATGAAAATTATATTGTTGCATAAAACTTTGCTTGGCTTTTGAGTTTATAGCTTAAGGTCCAGTGCACGTCTGTATTTGACAAGTATAGTTTTCAGCTCATCTGACAGGACGAAACACACATTTTAGTGCTTCTAAAAAATTTTAAGAAATAATCTTTCATTTCTTTCTGCCCAGCTTCCATTTTCTCTAACCCAGCTTCTATTTTCTGAGCCTGTCCTACTTTAATCTTTTCTACTCAGGCTTTCATGGTCTTCATAATGTTCACCTGCTCTTTAAGTTGTTTTTCAGAATTTTAATGCATTTTTCAGAGAAATTAACAAGTAATAGTGCCTTTTATAAGTCAGATACTTACAGAAGCCGCTTCAAATGCTTTTCCTCCCATATAATAAAATCCTTCCACAGTCTAAACACTAAGTGGAATTCTTGATCAGGAATCTTAACTGTTTCTTAGCATAAAACAATAAAGAATTTACAAACAGCTTTCAGAATTAGCTTTGAAAAACAAACAAAGAAGTAGCGCTTCTCAACAAAAGCTGCATGGCTCGCAATGAAGTAAACTCTACGAGCATTCACTCAAAATTGAACGGCTTGGACATGGTCCGCCCTTTTTAAACATTCTCTCAGATCTTTCGAACAAACTTCATCGGATTCCATTTCTGGAATATCCTCAACCAATCACGAATCTTGATCTCGTAACTTTAATGCTATTCCGTAATACCAATGCAGGAAAGCAAACATTACAGGCCCCATTAATAAAATTGCGCCAAATGTCGCTACATTTGGTGACGTTTTCACAAAATATCGCCAAGAGGGCTCCAAAAATGAGTCAGCTAAGCTATAGCGACAGGAAACTACCAAGCACTACGTTAAACAACGATAAATCCAAAATTGCTTTTCTTGCTTTCTAGATTGTAGCTTAAAAATGATTAGATTACGAATTGTAGCTTAAATTTAACCTCTGAAGAGCAGATCACCCTGACATTTGAAACAATATGTTTAATGGTTTAATAAATTAGTTGTAAATTTAATAGACTATCCTTCCGAGAAAGTCTTTGACTTTTTACATACTAAATTCTTTCTCTGTAAAATCTTAAAACGTATGTGGGATTAAAGGCGTACTTTGAAAAAGTATTTACTGATACATGCATTCCGCATTTAAACCTTTGATTTTGGATTTCATTATTACTTTAGATTTCATAATTTCTGAACTGCAATGAAGGAGGAATACAAACATGGAAATTTATATATTTTAACTAGCTGAAGTACCCGTTCTTCGCACGGGAATGAATGGACTTTTTGATATTACGATTTGTGGTGATTACTATTCATTGTAATAAACAGATATAGCAAAGTGGATATCGCGTTATATTGTGTCCAATAATCATGCATACCGAATTGCAAGGCAATCGTTTGTACGGTGCAGAAGGCCATGCGGCGTAGCGCAATCTAGTGGCGAGTTTTAGCAAAACGGATACGTCGAAAATATTTTTCGCATTCAGATATCGATGTATACGAATTTTCATGACTATCAGCTGGACAGTCCTGAAGTTCATGTGTTGACGCGACATCTAGTGGCAAGTTATAGGAAAATGGATAGCGCCAAACTCTTCCCCGTGTTCAAATATCTAAGTATACCTATTTTCATAGCGATCATTTGCACAGTCAAGAAGTGATACACTGCAGGGCCATCCAGTGGTTCAATAAAGTAATGATTTGCTACAGCGCCGTCAAGTGGCGAGTTATAGCAAAATGGATAACGCCAAAATATTCTCATTGTTCAAATAGCTATGTATACTGATTTTCATAGCGACCGTGTTCAACTATCTATGCATACCAATTTTCATAACGATCATTTGCACAGCCAAGAAGTGATACACTGCAGGGCCATCTAGTACTTAATTAAAGTAATGATTTGCTACAGCGCCATCAAGTGGCGAGTTATAGCAAAATGGATAACGCCAAAATATTCTCATTGTTCAAATAGCTATGTATACTGATTTTCATAGCGACCGTTTGAATGGTCAAGAATTTGGCCTGCTGCAGCGTCATCTAGTGGCGAGTTAAAATAATAATGCATTGCAGTGTCATCTAGTGGTGAGTAACATCAAAAGGAACGCAGTTAGAATATATTCTTCGTGCTCAAATGTGTAAGTATAAAAAATTTTATGCCGATCGGTCGAACGGTATAGAAGTTGATGCTGTGCAGCGCCATTTAGCGGCAAGTTACAGCAAAATGGATAGTGAAAAATATTCTCCGTGTTCTAATATTCGCGTGTACGAAATTTCATCGAAATCGGTTGGACGATATTCGCATAGCAAACGGCTAAACGGAATAGAATTCAACGTTGTGCTGCGGCACCAAGTGGCAAGTAAGGAAAACGGATAGCATAAAGACCTTTTCCATCATAAAAGACTTAGGTGAACCAAATTTCATCGTGCAACGGTGCTCAACGGTTCTGGAGTTTTTCAACCTCATAAACACATACCAACATTCATTTTTATCTATAACCAGTGTTATTATATATACCAGTCTCAAATAAAATCCAGTTTCAAATCTAAGCCTCGCCAAAGTGCCAACATACGCCATTTTGCAAGAGTTTTTTCAGGGAATCATTCGAAGCATTGACTTAGCAGCAATCAATATGGGAAATGGTTCGACCGCCAAAGAGTAGCCAAAGAGAGTTATTTGAAAATTGGAATCCCTTAATACAGCCGATTTTTTTTTTAAATTATCAACTATAATGTGTTTTATTCATCGTTACTCCGATGTAGTAAATGAGAAGATTTCAATTTTCTGAAATTCGGCGGAATTCCCCCAACTTAAATCAATGTACTCAATTGGCGAGAATTCTGAAGTTAGATCGCTTGAAATCCCTTAATAACTGCATTATTTCTTCACGGATCATTAAAATTTAACGCTGTATTCTAATAAAACCTTTGCACTTGTTTCCAAAAATCTATTTCCTTAAGCTCTCAATAAATTGCGCAAAGCCGAAAACTGTGCAAACCGCTAGAACTCACTTACTCAAAATCCATATTTCAGCCATTTTAATTTTTCGCCAAACTAAAAGAATTTACACATTAGCCTCGGAAATCTTCAATTCTTATTGTTTTGCGTGTAAAGCATTACATTCCTGCTCTGATTTCCCATGCACACGATATTATAATTTAAAAAAAAATAACCTGACGAATATAAACTAACAAAAAAAATCATTATTATTCTTTTATTTTTACTTTGAGAATTTAAAACATTTTATTCGGCAAAATCGCCACACATGGCAACCACGATCCTTATTTCACACTTTTTTCACTACAGGGGTTACAATTACGGAAGGCTTTTTGCGTGAAGAGCATAAAAATTCTCTTAAATTCCGGGAACGGGTGGACTTTCAAAGTTTTAAAGTGGACTATGATTTATTCTATATTATTTTACATATCTGTGCTAAATTTCAGGCCGATAGGTTCATTTTTGTGGATTTGTATACGAACGACATTTTATTCGGCAAAATCGCCACACATGGCAACCACGATCCTTATTTCACATTTTTTTCACTACAGGGGTTACAATTACGGAAAGATTTTTGCGTGAAAAGCATAAAAAATCTCTTAAATCCCGGGAACGGGTGGACTTTCAAAGTTTTAAAGTGGACTGTGATTTATTCTATATTATTTTACATATCTGTGCTAAATTTCAGGCCGATAGGTCCATTTTTGTGGATTTGTATACGAATCAAATCCACAAACAAACAAACAAACAAACAAACAAACAAACAGAATTTCATTTTTATTTATAAGATATACATTTTGAGGAATAGGGATCATATTTTAAGTAGAAATTGAGAATTTTTCTATTAAATTTATAATTTTGTAGTCTATCGTAAGACATTAACAATCCAAAACGAAACGTTATTTTAATACGAGACCGTTGGTGTTATTTTTTACAGAAAAGTTTTATTAAATCGCATTATTTATGTATTAAAAGAACGATATCCAATAGCATAGATCTCAAAAAATAAAATACAATGTAGAATGCAGATTTCTCAAATTATAGAAACCACTAAAGATAAATATCGGGTTTAGTTTTCATTTAATTAATAAAAATACTGAGGTACCATCTCGAAGCTGAATGAGAAGAAATATGTCAAATATTTCCAAAGAAATGAATTTTACCTTTGCGCTGCTTTTCTTCGTTGTTTTGATTTATAATCCGTCGTAATGCATTGAAAAACCGACAGATACTATCTTTATTACACAATAATTTTTAAAGGATTGTTCTAAATAGGTAAATAACACTTGCCCTCTCCCCAATAGGCAGGTCTAAAAGCTTGATACCAATGTATTTTCGTATAAATTTTACTGAAAGAGTTCGCTGATATATTTATTAAAAATAATGGCATTGATATAAAAAAAAATCCTTTCCATAAATTTCGAAACTGAATATATTTTCTAAATGCATGCAAAAAGGGGATAACGAAAACATTCTCTAAAGTATTGCACCTTATCATTTCATAAATAGCCTTAGGTATGGAGAGCAACATGTTTATAAATCTCAAAACGGCTTAGGATAAACCATGTTTCTTGAGTTACTACATTGCTTTTATGGACGAAATATATTTTTTGCTTTTGTTATCATATCCTTACCCAAAAGATCCGATATAAGAATAACGCCCACTCATTCACTGAATGTGCATATTTGATGTTTCAATTTCCAAAGGGTTTTGAAGTAGCAAAATGATGTTACTGACTCTTTTAAAGCAGGCACCTATGAATAATTTTGTGCATAAGAAGGAGGAAGAGAAACTGCTTCCTTTGCAAATTTTATTTAAATGCATATGCTTCCAAAATTTTTTGACGATGTTTTCATGCGCAGAAAAGGGGAGTAAACATTTTGTCAAGATATTTGATTTTTAAACTTTTATGAGATTAAATATTTTGAATAGGACATGTAAAATATGTCGCTCTTTCAGAACGGAAAATGGTGAATGCACTTAGCATGTGATTTTTCGAGCAGGTTGAAAATTCAGTTTCTTGGTGAAAAATCTCAAGGCTGCGTTTTATTCCTTCTTCGTAGTCGTAAATTAAATTAAAGTATTAAGTAATATAAGTAATTTTAAATACACACATTATAAGACATGCTATGACACTATAATGAATGAGGATCTTTTTTCCTGTTTGCAATGGTAAAATATCGATATATGCTACACTCTATCGATATATGCTACGCTGTTTTTTGTATGAAAATTAAACTTTACTGTGCAGAAATGGTTACAATTGATTCTATCAAACTATTGCCCATCGCTAGACACAACCTTTTGCCATCGTTCGGACAGAACTCGAATCCTGACGGTAGAAGTGTTCGTCGTGGAAGGCTATCCACGAATCAAGCCTCTTTTTGATGTCTTCATATGCGGTTAGCTGCTGATCAGCCAGACCACACTGTAAAAATATTCACAAACGTTACATACTTATAGCAGAAAGGGTTCCGAAAGTATAGCGTAACCTACCGATGCTCTACTCGAAATCACGATTTCGGAAACATAACCCACATTTAGGCGTAAAATATTTACGGGGAAAGGAAATCTTCTTTTGGGACTTCGCGCGCAAGCGCCAAGTGCCAAGAGACAGAGGGAAAAGGTCGAAGGCATCTTCCCTAATAGCACAGATGGTCACAAAAGAGTCGCTGTGACGTCACAGAGGGTCACAATTGTCACAGGACTGTCATATACTAGTCACATATTGACTTGGGAGTGATGTGACTCCACTGTGTGGTTACTGTGAAGTTTATTTGTGACCAGTCGCCAGATGAATACTTAAATAACACAGCATTATCTCCTGAAAATAATTTATATGGAAAAAAAAAAAGATTTAAGTTTTTTAATTTATATTTATTAATCATGGTATTTTCCCTCCATTTATAAAATACTCCAAAAAAATTTTAAGTTTCCAAAACAAGCCATGCCAGAACTAACTTTTGCAGCAGTCAGTTTACTTTTAAAGCAATCAGAGAAAGACGATCACAGCGCTGAGGTGACGTGCTGGCCTATGAACGAGTGCGCCGAGGGTTCGATACTGGTACTGAGCGCTCCTTCCGTGAGAGTTTGGTGCTGCAATCTAGTGCATGTTACTCGTTAATTTGGAAACCTTTGTGAAATGGACGGAAAGGATTCTGAGAAACACAGAAAGGTTACTCGTTAATTCGGAAACCTTTGTGAAATAAACCGAAAAGTTACTCAATATTTTACCAAAATATACAGAAACGTTACACATCCTTTCCAGAAACCTTTCCTAAAATGCAGGAAAATATGTAAATATTTTTCAAAAATATGCAGAAACGTTTCTAAATACTTTACCCGCATGGTTCGGAAACGTTTCTGCAATTTTTAACTACAAGAGCTGCCCCATATTTTGGGGTAACGTTTCCGAATTTTTTTTTACCGTGGTACTATCGAACGAAACAAGTAATAATCGGACGGCGCAATGTCTGGGGAATATGGCGGGTGGGGTAGGACGTTCCATTTGAGCGTTGCCAAATAGGTTTTCACAGGTTTGGCAACACAGGCCACACGTTGTCAAGCAGGAGAATCACTTTTCGTGCCTCTACTCGTATTGTAGCCGTTTTTCGCGCAATGCTCGGCTCAATCGCATGAATTGAGTCAGATACCGTGCCCCAATGATGGTTTCATTCGGTTGCAACAGCTCATAATAAATGACACCGACCTGGTCCCACCAAATACACTCATTACCTTGGCAGCGTGATTATTCGGCCGAGGCGACGACGTAGACTCATTCCCAACGCATGCAATCGCTTAGAAAAATCTTATAACTCCTAAATCTGATGCAAGCTCTAGTTGCGTTTGGCACGGATCCTCATCGACCTATGCCTCGAATTCCGAGTCTTCGAAGGTTTTTGGCCGTCCGTCAGGGGGATGACCGTCAGCATAGAAATCACCGTCTTCAAAGCGACGAAACTAATCACAGCACGTTGTTTCACTTAGAGCAGCATCGCCGTAAGCGTTTTGGAGCTCTCGATGCGCTGCAGCCTGCGTTTTCTTCGAAAGGAACATTAAAATCAACACTTTCCGCAAATGACGATTATTTGGAACGAATTCAGACATTTTTACACACCCAGAAATATTTGACGCAAACACACAATCACGACTGTGGCATAGTGGTTTGTTTACTATATGTCTCAGCTTCGTTCCTACCGTTTTCGATCTGTCGCAATCGACCAGCGCTGACTGCTGGAGCCATCTATTGACAAACAGCGGGAACTTAGTTGCGCACCTCATATATTAATTTATTTAGTTCAAGTAAATTAACACTTATTGAATTAGTTTTAAAAATATTTCTAATAGATTGTAATGGGAACAGCTTCAGTATGGTCCCATTTTGGCGATATTTTTTTTCGCCAACCCAAGTTTGCCTTGCCGATGCCAATTGTAAACAATATGGCGGATCGGATGGCGCTGGTTTCCGAGATAATTGATCGTCGCCGTTAATTTTGCTATGATTTATTTTAATGGCTTTTAAATATTTTTATGAAAAAAAAATCAAACAGATAACAACAAGTTTACATGTACATATAGATTCGGTTTAATAAAATTTAATTACTTTTCTTTTTATGTGAGGGGGGGCTGTGCCCCCCCTTTCAACCCCCCCCTTTCTCTTTTTAGTAGATTAAATTAAATAATGCAAACAAATAATATTCTAAAGACAATACCTCACAAAAATAACAATTAAATAAGACAAAAATTTAAAATATATTTTAGCATTCTGCCAGGAAGATTGCGTAAGCAAAAGTAAAGAACTAGTCTAAATCATAACAAACAATGCTTATCTTATACCTTAATTAAAATCGCTAAATTATTGCAATACTGAAATAATAAAATCAAAATATCAAATATTATATTAATAACGAAATTATTTGTTGCTCCTACCCTTAACAAATGAACAAAGGAAATCATAACAAATTAAAACAAACAATGCTTATCACATTCCTTGATTAAAATCGCTAAATTACTGAAATATGGAAATAATAAAATCAAAATATGAAAAATTATTTCACTGTATAAATATTAATAACGAATTATTTGTTGCTTCTACCCTAACAAATAAGCAATCGAGAACGAAAATATTAACCTGAAACGTACTATCAAAAGAATGTCATTCATACAAAACTGTATATAAAAGGTCAATATGACCTGAACATCCATTTTAAATTTCAAAAATAATTAAATAATAAAATTTAATGTAAAATAAAGCCATTAAAATAAAACCATAAAGCACATTGTCATCGCCATTTTCCGGAAACAAACCGCCGGGTTTAGGTTTACCATATCTTAACTTCCGATCATCAAACGGCGGGGTTACCCTAATGGCATCCTTTATCGCACCATAAGTCGCCAAATAAAAAGTGCGCCAAAGCGACCATACTAAAGCTGTACCTTGTAATGCATTAAGCTCTTTTGTATAGCGAAGGAAGAATCGTAAACGATAGATATTTTATTTTTAATATCATTAATTTAACTTGCTCTGTTACTATACTTATCTAATTCAAAGTTTGTTGGAAATTTTAAACCCACTTCCTATCATCTGATAAAGATGAAACTTTGCACATTACTTCGACGACATTCAGGACAATTGTTTTGATAGTTTCAACAGTTTTTTTTTGTTTTTTTTTTAAGGTAAAGGCCATGATGAAGAGCAATTAGTAACGTATATCAATTTCTTATGAATAACAGAAGTAAAATTCCGTTTTTAATCGCAAGATAGACAGACTGAAAAAAAAATTCCAACTATGCATTTGACAGAAGAATCGTCTATCGCTTCTGAAAAAAACTCAATCTCATTTTCTTTTCGTATCTACCTTTAATGTCTTCAGTCGTTGATAGGTACCTCACGTGCCACTAATCCAGATTATATACTAAAAATCCCATGAGGGATCCTGCAATTTAAAGCTAGTAAAATGAACTAATTCCAGAAATTGAAATAAAACTCGTAAGGAAAAATCAGGTTTTTAATTAAGTATGAAGATACAATTTACATAAGGTAGTGAGAAATGATACTTTTCAACACCATAGTCTTTCGATGGAATAACGGTTGTCATCAGCTGCCAATTTATATTCCACTGATGACTGATATTTTGGTTCATGAGGATAAAATTTATACACAGAATTAAGAGTGGTCAAGAAAAAAGTCTTCGATCCTGGTCACCTACCATCTGCTGCAAATGAAGAAATCATTTTACTTACAGTATTTATGTGGCCAATGACCGAATCAGACACTAAGACGTCACAAGTGTTCTCCAAGAAACTCTACGTGCGCAGTTCAATAAGTCCGTGAAAAATCTAGACAATGGTTCCACTATATAATCGCACACAGGAGGAGTTTTTAAATTTTTTTTGACAAAATCTATTGGTGGATTTAAACATTTAAAGAGCTAAAGAAATCAGAAAAAACAGGATGAAAACATCGATAATAATTGTTTTCAGTCATGTGCTAAATCACCCTCAGCACCCAAAAAATTTTTTTCTTTGCCGTCAAGATTTTCAATTTTTTTACCATTATCTTTGGAGTTATCTTTGGAGTTCTATAATATTTAGTTAATTGCCGTAGACATATGACGACGTGTTCTCAGAAGATAAACCTAAAAAAAAAAGAAAAAAAAAGTCATTAAAAATGTACGTTATTTTTGATTTTTGCGGTTAATTATGTAATAATAAGGAGAGTAGCAGCAACTACAATTAACATAGACATTAATTTACGATGAGGAACTTTATTATAATCATTATAACATAGTCGGATTCTAATGAATTTATAACTTTATATCTCAATACAGTCAATCATTACATGGAATTTAACTCAAAGATTTGTTTTATTTTGGTTCTTGGGAAAATAACTAAAGGAAATTATAACATATATTTTAAATACACAAATATATAACTCAGGTTTTCAATCCATTATAAAAGTTACACCAAACGCTTATTAAACATCTATGCAAGCTGCCGTTGTATTCAAGAAACCGATACGAATCGAAAAAATAAGTTACATGACTGTCATGGCTAACTTTGTATATTGTAGTTTAGACCTCGAATATTGGAAAATCCGCCTGTGGCATCGTCTCACGGCTATATCGGTTTTCCAGCCATCTTCGGAGATTTGCTTACGCAGTTACTTTCGGAAGTAAAAATTTTGTGGTTTCAGAAGATACAGAGGTGAAGATTCTACTTCTGTGTCTACTTCTGGGGTAGGAGTGGAGGGGAGGGAATGTGTCCATTTTGTAAATTTTTATCCAAAAAATTTTTACATCTAAAAAAAAAAAAAAAAAACCTTTCATTAGCTGATCTCCGAAGATCGCTAGAAAACGGATTTAGTCGCTAAACGGTATAGTGGAGCCATCGTTTAGGGCACTTATCGAATTGCCCTAGTACTTTACTTTCTGGTAGATACGATTTAATCTGGATATCAGTTCTGGAAAACAGTTTGGCAGTTCCGCAAATACATGTATTTGAAAAATACTTTCAAAATACATTTGTACCTTCTATTTTGTATTTTCACAAGTAAAAATCAAGGAATTTTATGGTAATGTATTTTAAAATAAATCTTCTATGTATCTTGTATTTTCAAAATACTGAAAATGCATTTTGCATTCTGACATTAAATTAATAACACCACAGATTTCTCGGAATGGGATGTTTAAATGAAAATGATAAAATTGCTGGTGTTCACTTTTCCACTCTCTTGGTATAATTTATCAGTTTAATGATTCAAGTATTACACGTAACTGAAGACATTTTAGGGTCGCTTTTAACTATTAAGTTCAACTAAACATGAAAGGAAAAGTGTTTAATGCTTCTGCTTACAGAACAAATTTTCTATATTGCTGGTAACTCATTTACAATTATAAATGAGGCCAAAAGAAGTCAAAACATGTCTGCCAGTTTATTTATTCTCTATTAAAGTACTTTAAAATTTTTACATGTATTTTATATTTTATGTATATTTTGAAAATGCATGTAGTTTGTATGTTGAATTTTTTAATTCAGAAAGTATTTTACATTTTGTATTTTAATGTGTTTAAATCAATGTATCGTGTATTTTGTAATAAAAATACATTTTTGATGAATTTTGCCCAACTCTGATTTAGAAGACTGAAGCACTTAAAAAATAGAGATATCGAGGTAAAATTAAAGGGTGGTTAATTTGTAAGGGAAAACATTTATTCCATCTATCCAAATTTTTGAGATATCGTGATACTGTATATATTTATGCTTTTGAAAATTTGTTTTCGTGGCAGAAACTAGTTCTTTGTAATGAAACATAAAAATAAATAGTATACTATATGGCTGAAAAAAATTACTGTCAAATAAAACTTAATGTTACGAAAAAATGCAGAGATTTTCTATAATATAATAAAAAAAGGATAAATGAAAATCTAATTGGAAATTCGAAGGAGTTTAGCTCGACAATCCTCGAAAATAAGCATTAGCTGTTCTGAAAACCACATTTTATCAAATTACTTTCTTTTTAAATTAAATGTATTTGAAATATACTTTTTATTAAAAAGCTATTTTGAAACTCTATTCGTGAAATTACTAAATACTTACATGACGTCCTAAGGCAAGAATATATTTCGACCCATGAATGCCATTAATTCAACTTATTACATGAGATATGCTGAATAACAAGACTATTGTAAATAAATATCTTAATGTGAAAAACAGATAAAAATAAAATATTCAGCGTGAAAACAAAAACCAATAATAAAACTCATTCTTAATCAAAATGCAATTTCTAGCATCAAATTTTATTAATCATTTGCTTCCTTCTGCAGATAAATCTTTAGGATTTTTAAGACTCAACGATTCATTATTAATACTTCAGTTACATATAATGTTAAAATATTTTGAAGAAAACTTTTAACTTAAAACATTTCAACTGCTCTCTAACCAAAAATAAATGTTATTCTGTTCGAAGTAAAACCTTACGTTTGGTTAATAATACATTTATAACCATTTACACGAAACTATTTTAGATTTTCAAGATTATACAGGTTTAAAATAAAATAATTTAAAACACTCAAAAGCTGGTAGTAAAACTGAAAGAAAAATATTTTCTACATAAACAGAGAATAGCACACAATTTTTTTTTTAGGTGGTAGAAAGATCCAATTGTGATCAGCTCCAAAAAGGATCCTGCTTGTATGCTTTGGTTGAGGGTCCTCTTGGAAAACCAAGCAATCACCCTACCAGTGATATATGTTTAAAGAAACGAAAAGTTTTGGATACAAGATAACATTATTATAAAATCATAGTCAACATGAATTCCTAGAAAGTTCAAACGCGTTTGTTTGTTTTGTTAAAGAAGCTATTTTTTAGAGAGTTTTAGCTATTACTTATTTTCCTACAAGAATACTATAGTTACATAAATCATTGTATATTAAATAATGTAAATACCTTCTTTTATTACAGGCGTATTTTAATAACGTGAAATCAAATTCATTGTAGTTGTTGTCAAGTCGTATATATTTGAATGTTTAGTAAAAATGCCATCAACTGGTGAACCAGTTTATTAATCGCTCAATTAATTTCAAAACACAATAAATTTAAGTCACTTGTGTAATTCCAAACATGATTAAAAAAGATATTTCAAATTCAAATAATTATAACATTATGAACTATTTACACGATATCAGGCATGAATGTGTATGTATACCCAAACTGTACTTTTCTTCAATCAGTCTGTCTAGTTGTAGTTATGTAGGGTGATTCACAATTAGAGGGACCAACTTCAGGTTGAAACTCAAAGAGGTTCAGAATCACATACTGATATGGGGTCGAAAACATTGTCTCCATGTAACTGTTAATAATCACTGTACTAGAAGTGCTAAAGTAATAGTGAATATTCCGACTAAGGATTTTCAAAAACTAATGCATCTTTCACAGATTGCACTTTATGAAAGTTGTTAATAAATAATTTTTTTTTCATTACATTGATGAAATCATGAAAGGAGAGCTCACTGTTTATGAAACTGTCAAAAAATTAGACACATACACTTCAACAGTTCTTCCGTAGTGATTATTAACAGGTACTTCATAAAGACGACGTTTCTGAGAGCATATTCCAATGTGATTCTAAACCGCATTGGTATATCCTACCTCTCCCAAAACCAGGTCCCTCAAATTTTCAATCATCCTGTAAAAACAGACTAACATAATGTCTTACATGGTGCTATCTTTAAAAGCTGGAATACATTACGGTAATGTAATATATACCGGGTGATTCAAAATAGATGTTAAGGCAATTACTTTTTTTTAAGCCGCGAGTGATCAAAAAATACTTCCAATTAGAAAAGTTCGTCCAATTAAGAGTAGCTTTGAGATATGGCATTTTTTTACTGGGGGTTGTATACATATTAAATTACGAAATGTAATTTTTATACGGCCCATCCTTTAATACCCTTTACATTTAGAAGAATGTTACTCTTTGCCTAAGAAAATTAATAAAACTAATTGCATTTTTCTACGTGGAATAGTTTCTGAGATATATCAATTTGAAAATTTGGGCATTTTTCGCCAAACAATAAGGGGATGTCTCCAAAGTGAAAAAAGTGTAATTACTTTTAAACTGACGTTAATTTATGTTAATAGACTCCAGTTAGATGGTTGACTCCTCAAATCCTAATTTAGTTAGAATTTTCCTGTAAAGCATGTTTGGCAAAATCTAGTGAAAGTTACCATACCATAGTAATCTACACCATTATTTTGCCATTTTCTTTTACACTTTAAAATTCCTTCTCTAGAAGAGTGATGTAATCAGTGGATAACCCCCCGAAAAGACTACATTATAGCTAATTTCACAAAGCAGTACCGATCAATTTAAGTCAAGCGCTACCTGTTAATTTCACACATTTAAATTCATTTAATTGCATTTCCCAACAGTGGGATCTTTTTTCATCTTTTATAAACTCATAATTGGTCTCCTAAACTAAAGATTTTTGTCGTCTGAAAACTGACGCCAGCACAGTAGGTAAAGTGGCGTAAGTCATCATTTTCAAAATTCATTTTCTCGCTAACTATTTCACTTAGAGACACGGCATTTGTTTTATTAATTTTCTTAGGCAAAGAGCAACATTCTTCTAAATATAAAGGGTAGGAAAGGAGGGACCGTATAAAAAATAAATTTCGTATTTTAAAATGTATATAACCCCCAGTAAAAATGCCATATCTGAAAGCTACTCTTAATTTGACGAACTTTTCAAATTGAAAGCATGTTTCGATCACTTACGGTTTAAAAAATAATCGCCTTAACATCTATTTTGAAATCACCGTGTATATATATTTATATAGTATGTCAACTTTTAAATGTTACAACCTTGAAGAAGAAATTGAATTACTGAATACTCTATCTTCCGATGCACCTTTCATTCCCTTTCCCTTCTCGCACTATTTGGACGTATCAGCGTTACTTCTTTCTTCTCCAGTGCTTTTAGGTTTCTTTCATGATAAATCAAGCTTCCCCTCCGTGAAATGCTTCCGACAGCGAAACAAGGGATGTCAAATTCATTTTATTTTAACAGCTTTGCATAAGACGTACTTGTCGATGCCTTTACGAAAGAAACTCGCAGCATCAGAGCTGATGCATTTTCAACAGTTTTTTAAAAATAATTCATATAAAATCATACGCTGTTAAAAAACTGAATGATAAATGCATGTAATGCGTTAAATGTAAAATGCAGGTGTTCCCCTTTCAAAAAATTAAGGTAGCCGAACATTTAACTATGAAAAATAGCTCTTTATGCATATTTGAGCGTAAAAAGATAAAGGACATATACAGTTCTAAAGCGAATGCCATACACATAACTTTTCTTTCCGAAAAACGGCCACATCACTGAAGATTAAACTTTAAAATGACTTGACATTTTCCCGTAGCTATGTTAAGCTTGTAATATATGGCAATACAAAATTTTTTCGCACATCATAAAGTCTTTAATATAAGTGCTTACCTCCGGAGAACATTTTTTTGAAACATAAAATTTTTAGATAACATCCACGCTTTTCATTAAAATGAAAACTAAACATTGAAATGAAGTTTCAAATAAATTTAATTTAAACTTTGAAACATTGGAAAATTTAAGTAAAATTTTGGTAAAAATTTGCATTTTCGCCACACCTTCTGTAACAAATTCTGCAAAATTCTTAATTTTTACAGTACATATAAATAACATATTTATCTGCGTTATGAAGTAAAAGATTTGCAGTATTTTTAATATTTTTAAAAACATTTAAAATTTGAAATAAAAACATTTTTTTCTAAAAACATAATTTTTTAGTAAAAAATGATCATAAAATAAATAAATAATTACTGCAACTTTAGATTCTAGATCATAACCTAGCTAGTAATGATCAAATTACCTTGACAAAATTTCAAATCAATATCTTGAACACATTTTGAGAATTGACATTTATCGCAAAGGGAAATATGAATAAACAGTTTTTCAAAAAAATGCAGTTTAAAGATTCTAATACAGAACGAACACTTTTTATACTGGCCTTAAATTCTTAAAACTTGCCATAATTGCAAGTTAAACCCCGAGTTTAAAAGTTTTTATAATGCTGTAGAATGTTAGAAACAGTGCAAACAAATTGTTTACATTTTTGCAGCACTTTAAAAAACCGCATCTGGTTCATTATATTTATGCTACACTATCTGACCAAAAGTATCCGGACACCCAGGTGGTATGGACTTGGAGCGTCCTGAGGCACATATTAACATGATGTTGGTCCCCCTTTTGCATCGATGACAGCCTGCACACCTCTGGGAAGACTTTGCACCAGTTTTTAATATGTGGCAATAAGAATTCACTTCTAGGCGTCCATCACGGCTGAGGTGAGTGCTTGCAGTGAGGATGGTCGATTTGGCTGGCTACGTAATATGAGCTCTAATTCGTCCCAGAAGTGTTCTGTGGGATTAAGATCGGGGATATGAGAAGGCCAGTCCAGTTTTTGAACGCCCATTTCGTCAAACCACGTCTGTGCAAGCCTCAATGTGTGAATGGAGCAGCTATCCTACTGGAAGATAAATGGGCCTTCCCCGTAATATTGCCACAGAGTTGGGAGTGCAGCATTGTCCAGAATGTCCACATACATCCCAGAGTTCATTTTTCCAACCACAGGAACTAACGGTCCCAGGCTCAACCACAAGAAACGCCCACCACCATTATACCGCCATCACGAAACTTAACAGTCGGCACAATTCAGTCACGCAAAAAATGTTCGCCGGGCATCCGCCAAACTCAGACGCGTCCCTCCGACAGCCAGATTGTGAAGCGAGATTCATCACTCCAAAAAACAGTTTTCTACACGTCCACAGTCCAATGACGGTGATCTCTGCACCATTGCAATCGATGCTTCGCATTCTGTGGAGTGATGTTCGGCTTGTGAGCGGCTGCACGACCATGGAATCCCAAGTTGTTTAACTCTCGAGGAAGAGTCCTGCTGCTAACACTAACGCATGATGAACTTTGGAACTCCTGAGAAATTTCCACCAACGAGGACTTGCGATTGTTTTCCACTACCCTTTTCAGTGTTCTGCGGCTCCGTTCACTAAGTTTTTTCGCTCTACTACTCCGTTTTTCTGCAGTTTCGCTGCCTCGACATTTCCACTTCACAATTACATCACTCACAGTGGATTTAGGCTTCTGTAGAATGTCCGCAATCTCCTGATTTCCCACAAAAGTGGCATCCACTATACTGCCACGATCGAACTCACTAAGCTCCTTTGACTTACTCATTGCTTCACAAACGCATACATACAACCGGACAAACTACTACCAACACTTGAATAGCTTTCGATTATGCATCAAATTTGCGCCACCCTCCAAAACCGCTTTTTTAGGGGGTGTCCGGATACTTTTGGCCAGATAGTGTGTAACTTCACTTCTGCTTATCGTACAAGGAAAAAACAAACTTACTTGTTCAGCCTATAAAATAAGAAAATGAAAAATAAAAAAAAATTCCAAACGACAATTTTAGCTTAGGTACTTACCTTACATTGATCCTCCAAAAAAAAAAAAAAAAAAAAAATCCGATTCATGGTTAATCTTCATATTTTTTAATGACTGAATTCACCAATTTTGGAGGAAAGTAAAAGATCAGTCTAGTTTGGACAAACCAAATTTTTATCTACTCAAAGCGAGAAAGCAAAAACCAAAATACTTACACAGCGCTAAGTTTGAAATACTTTGAGCAGATCATTTTATAAATAGAAGCTTTTGCTACAGAATTTTTCCATGGATCAATATTTATTTTTACCACTGTGGTTCTTAATGGATTCGACTCAAAAGTCGTGCATCAAGAGTTCGGGCGATTTTTTTTATATATTGTAATACTAGCTGAACTACCTGTTCTCTCTCTCTCTCTCTATATATATATATATATATATCTATGCTTATCTAGGAAGTTTTTGTCTCGTAAATAATTTATATCTTCGTATCCGGTTCCATATTTCATGCTTACGAAACTATCTTAATTGTGATGTAACTTTTTTTCGTCAAAGTTTGTTGCATTTAACTTACTAGCGCACTTTAAACGCATGGCGTAAAAATCACAAAAAAGAGTAATAAATTTCAGTTTTCTATTTTTAATATTGCCATTTAGTTACCGTAGTAATAGTATCCAATTTCATCATTTAAGTCGCCGAATGCTACAATCAAACGAAAACTAAAATAATTTCTGAAAATCTTAAACTCGTAAAATAAAAACACATTAATGTATTACAAATTAAACTCTTACTTTTATAAACACCGTAATTTTGATACTATGTTTTCATTTTGAATTTCATTTACTTCGCATATTAGGTATGTAGCTTCCAAGTTACCCAGAGCAGCGCATGTGCACTATGTATTTCCCCCTTTATCAGATTGGGCGACAACTAATAGTGTTGGCAAAATTCGTGGCGTTTTGAGTGTTCAAATAGGAAAATGACGTACATCTCTACTTTTATGTATTTTATTTTTTAATTTCAACGCACTAGTTATCATAGAAACAACAGATTTGTTGTCATTCAATGCGAAATTCAATAATTAAACGAAAACAAAACAACGTCCAAGTAAACTTTTCTGTTGAAATTACCAATAAGGATTACTTATTGTATAGTTAGTTGTAAAGCGTAATTTGAAAAAGCAATAACTGTAACAAGCATTTTTAATTTAACCCTTTCATGGGCGAACTTATGAGCAGAGAGTCGAAAACTCCAGAATTTTCTAACCCCTTTTTTAAGATTAATTCATATATTTTCCCTCTACTTTAATATACGACGTGAAAATTAAAAACAAAAGTGTTATATAAACAAAAAAATTGCAGAAAAATACATTAACCCATTAAGCCCTGACCTACACAATTGTGTAGGTGATCTACATCCTCTCAAAAATTATTAGAGTGTAAGCTGTACTTCCTGAGTATACTTCCTATATAAAATACTATTCTTCATGCAAAGTGAATCATGTATGAAATATTAATTTCTTATATTTTTTTTTTTATTTGTGTGTGATTTGAAAATAAAATTAATGATTAGTCAGTCACAAACCTATAATAGGAAATTAATCTTGCATTCAAATACTTTTTTTGCGAGTGTAGTAAAAAAAGACCAAGTCATAGCTAATTATTCATGAAACCAAAGTCGGAAAATTAACTGCTTCTTACGAACTCAATTAAGCTCAAAAGTGAACAGTAAAAAGTTATATTTGTGCTCATTTTTCGAATAATTGTGCGAGCTTTCTTTAAAAATACAAATCAAAGTTTGTAAGCCAAATATAATTTAAAATCTATATATATCTAAGAAATACTTATCCATTATTACTCAACAAAAATAAAAATAAAATCACCAATGATGATCGATTTCTGCATTCAACAGACAGAAGGCGGTAAGTATTTTTACCACGCCCTTAGATAGGGTTAACAAATTTATGTCTAGTGTCCCTTTTTTGGGACGGCATTTTCGCTATCAGTAGAAAACGTTATTTATTTTTCCTAGCCTTTATTCACAAGTATTGAACCCCAACTCGACAAAATATTTTAACATGACCAAGTAGGATCACGTACTTGGTCATGCAACATTTCAATTTTTATACACAATGATTTTAAAAGAAATCTTCCCTTCTTCAAGAAGTTGATATCAGAAATTTATTTATTAGTGCTGGTATTAGCAAAAATCGAAAAAAAATCGCAAAAATATCTGAGCACAAATGGGTTAACGTTTGCAAAAATATGCATTTTAAATAAAAAGAGAAACTATTAAACTCATTTTATTAATGACTCTCTCATACACCCGTTTTTCGCACGGAATAGAGATTGTTAAACCAACGAATTCAAATGGAAAACAAATAAATATTAAATATACTTCGGTTATACATTTATCTGCTAGACTTATTAAAAATTTTAATCTAGTAAACTATAAGTATCTTCCTATCTTGATTTATATTTCATGATCAAACAATCTTCACCGTGATATTTTTTTTAATGTCAAAGCTTGTTAACATTCAATTAACTAATGCATTTTTAGACGTCTGATGTAAAAATGAAGTCAAAAAGTAATAAATTTCATTTTCCGTTTGGTTGTATTTGAACATTTATTTTCAGATTTGTGTGCTTATTTTAAAGTACCTCATGTAAATCCTCGTCGAATAAAGTGGACAACACAGAGAAAGATTTTACTTGCAGAGAGTAGGGAAATTTAAATAGCCAGGGGACTGAGTGGGAATCGAACCCACGACCGTGCTATTTTGGCAGTTAGCCTAGCGTAAAACAGAACCTTAGCGTCCAAGGAACTGGTCTTCCATTTTCTGTATTTAATATTGTCATTTAATTACGATAGTAACAGTGCCCAATTTCACCACCTAAGTCAAATGCTACAATCAAACGATAATTGGAATAATTTCTAACGTTCTTGAACCTCAGAAAATAAAAAAACATGAATACGTGTTATAAATAAAATACTTACCTCTAAAAACATTCTGATTTTGATGCGGTCGTATTTTCTGTGTATTTTACCTCCTTCGCACGAGTGTCAACAAATCTTCCAAATTACCCAGAGTTGCAAAATACGTACTATATATTTCCCTTTATTTTGTTTAGCAACAACTTCCCTTATTTCACTTAAATAACATTTAAAAAAAATGTTTATTTGTATGTTTAGTAAGTGAGAATTTCTCGCATGAATTTGAGCCTGACTTAGTTCTAACATAGCGTCACCTTACAGGTAAATTTCCTTTAGCTCTTTTAGAATATGGCCATGATCATCCTATATCCGAGTCCGTGCACATTTCATCTGCAAGCCATGGCTTGAATTGCTGCTAAACTAAAACAATTGAAAAACGTAAATACTCAACTTATTAATACTTGTGGCCTCTTCCCAGCACATTAAAATCATTCCGATGCAAATCCCCGATTGCGATGCGAATTCTCACAAACTCACTTATCAAGAAACTATTATTGAGAAACCTATTCCTCTATTCGACAGTTTACATTACATGTTTTTGATCTGCAGTACGACCAATTATGCGAAAATTAATATCATCGAGCCTTATACATATTCGGCATACATATAAGAAGTATTTGAATATCCTAAATAAATATTTTGGATAGCTATGTAAAAAGTATTGTTCTTTCTGCAGTCACATTCTTTCACGCAAGCAACCGGAATTGCTGCAGAATGCTGGCAAAAGCGCTGACTCCGAGTTTCTTACCAATCCACCCTAAGTATCTGACTTTAAACTTTCGTTCAAGAAAGTGAAACTTATGTGTTCTCTTGTTTTCGTTTGACAAAACTCTTATATACGTATATATTTATTTTACGAGAAGATTTGGCAAAGAAAGACGTTTATTTTCCAAGGGTTCGCACTTTTTCATTCCTTAAATAAAGTGACCAAAGAAAATAGATCTGCTGTGTGTATGATAAAAGAAAATTCAGTTAGAATAAATCTTTCACAACGTTTTCTTTTAGTTTCATGGAGAGATTGAATTGACACTTTATTAGATGATTTAATATTCTATTAATTGTATGAGTCAAACTTGCGGTTTCATCGTGTGCTTTATTCACTTTAAGTACATTTTTTAACGATTGAATTTTCTTTTCACCTGAACTAATGGTCAAAAACATTTTTAATACGACTGTTGAGTTTAATTAAGGATGGGGTGGTTTTATGAATATTAATTATTGTTTACATTTGGAAAAAAAAACCTTTCAGTTAGTTTCAAATAAATTCACATGATAATGTGTTATTGTGTGCTGTTTTTCGTCAAGGAAAAACACACTAGAGATATCTGCCAAAGTGAAGAATGTCTTCTGCGGAGAACTTCATCCGATAATGAAACCAGAGGAAAGTTTATATTCTCAGAAGGTATCTTTCTTTTTAACCACTTGAGTACGTCTTCGAAAGAAGTTTGACAGCTTCCCGCTACCAGGCTTAGCAAGGAAGCCAAGATAATTCAGGGAAACGTGCAGATACATGTGCAAAATAACTAATTGATGGCCGGCTCTATGTTACTCAGATTTATTCCTCATAAACCATCTTTCAATCTTGTTTCTATTTCGATATCACTTATATCGAAGAAATCAGAATCGTTCGACTCATTTTCATCTTCATCTGGAAAAAAATTCCAACCCACTACTATTTTCGTCATCCATATTTCATTCAAATTCTTTTCAAATTTAATTCAAAATGAAAACGCTTACGTTGTCTAAAATTTATAACGCGCTCTTACTCTAAACACTACAAAGCAACAAAAATAATTAGATATTCAGTTCCATCGCCCCTCTTTCTTGGAGTGAACGTTTCCGGTATGCTATTGGTTTAAAGTGTCCTCATGATCCTATGTGGAAAAAAGCAAATATCTCCCCTACAAGACATAAGCAAACTTTATTGCCCTTGCAACGATATTATTCTCTTTTGTATATGGAAAAAGGGACACTACGTACGGAGCGTACATAGCTGTCGTTACGCACGTAGTTCGAACTACGTAAGCATTGTACGTAGCTGTAGTCAAGTGGTTAAGAATATATTTTGGTTTAAAGGAAAAGCTTGGGCCTCTGTAAAACAGTGATAAGGTGTTGGACTGGTACCGGGAAGTTTGAGCTGTTTATTCCGGCATATCATACCGTAAACATGCAGTGTAAATGCATCTTAAGTCCGTGGTTCCGAAAGTCCCCCCTCTCAGTCGTCGTTAGCGGTTTTCGAGGGGTGAGAGTATTCAAAAGTTCGCATCTGATAAAGATCCAAACTGAGGTGTGAAACTTCAGTTATTCCGAATGTGGCTCTAAGCAACACATTCGATGACCTGAGTTGTCTTCACCTGGCAAACAGAGGAAAAGCTTTGTAAGTATAGGATAGTGTAAACATTTAAAAAAAAAAGAAGTTGAAAAAATTAGATTTCTGCTAGTTTTCCTAGAAAATTACCTAAATAAATTAAATAATATGCTCTTACAGAATATTTAATACTATCATTTTCAATCTCGTGATTTACAGTGTGGCCCACCTAAATGAGGCTACAGACTTAGTGCTGTAACTGGATGCGAAACATACGAATGAGAACGAAACAAATATATTAAGGAGATATAGACAGAAATACTTATTTACAAGGAAAAAACTCACTTCTTGCCCAGATGTGTACAAAAAGAGGGAGAAAAGTGTCTCTCCGTAATAAAGCCAGGACTGTTAATAGCCAATATATTCGCCATGTTTACATATGACGAATGTGGTATATGACGACTCAATGTGGCATATCATTTACCAATCCTTGGAGGACGGTAACATACCAATATTATCCCAACGTTCAATGATGGCGGCCTTCAATTCTTCCACATACTGTCATTTGCATATCCATCCCTACTGGGGATACCCAATGCATTTCCTTGGGAATCGAAATCAAGCAAAAAGACAGGACATTTCATGATGTACAACCCATCATCGAAAAACTGTTTTCAAGAGGATTTTGCAATGCGAATGGGTCGTTGCCTTGATGGAAAATCAAACCTCGGCCACCATTTCTCCCTGCAAATGGTAGTAAATCGATTTCTAGCATTTATTCGTAATCTGTAACTTTCATAACTGAAGGAAAAGCCAAGTTAAGTTTACCCTTGATAAAGCCCCTACACTGTGTATATAGAGCTTTGACCTTCTTGTCTTTTGGAGGATATAGGAACATAGCTCCTGAACACTATCATCAAGCAGACTAGATTTCACCGAATATCAACAAACCTGGAAGGATCAATGGTATCGTGTGATGCTCAGATGGAACAAATAATGAATTGGATGAGTTAGACGACATGGCGTTCTATTGACATAACACGAGGAGATCTTCTCTAAAGGACATGACGGTGAAGGCTCATTAAGCAGAATGAAGAGGCTTTACCTGGTGGTAAACTTAATTTGGCCTTTCCTTCATGCCATATGAAAGTTACTGATTGCCAAGAAATGCTAAAAACGCATTTACTGCCATTTGCAAGGAGAACTAGTAGCCGAAGTTTGTTTTTCCAACAGGACAACGACCCATTCACGTTTCAAAACCCTCTTGAAAATAGTTTTCCGATGATTGACCATCATGAAATGCCCTGTCCTTTTTGCTTGATCTTAATCCCTAATAAAAATCGTGGTATCCTCAAAAGGGAATGGATATGCAAATGTCAAATAATTTCAGTTTGTGGGAGAATTGAAGGCCCCCTGAAAATTTAGACAAAGAATTGTTGAAAAGACAACTATAGAGCTCAACTATCTAGCTATGCGGAGACAAACTCGAAACTCATGTTTTTTTGTGTTGGCAGTCTCTATTTTGAGAATCTATTACAAAAATTTGAGTATGAAAAAATCACGCTTTAGTTGTCGAGTCTTTAATTTATTTCATTTGAGAAATTATTATTACCACACAGTGAGATTCGAGAATATTAGGAACTCTCTTGTCGGAACAACGTAGTGAGATTTAAAAGAAAAAAATCTCGGGTAACAGAAAAAAAACATTGGTTTAAGTTTGAAATTTCGGTAGTTTAATTTTGAATTACATAACTCAAGAAATGCAATGAAGATACCGCCATTTTAAAGTGAAATATTATAGATGTAGTATTCGTAGTATTCACGGTTCTTTACCTGAAGAACGCAATCTTGCCAAATTCTCTATAAGTCTGGCTATTACTACCGATATAAAGCTACATTTGGTGCAATCAATGCCTTCCAAACTTCGTTTCAACTTCATTAGGTATGGTACCACTCCAATGTTATTGCTAATTAATGAGAATTCATCATAAACGGACGAACTAATTGACGGAATTACATGTAAGAAAATGTCAATTATCAATACTTCTCATGTAGACTATTAATTTTAACCTACAATAAATAAAACTCAGAATAACTGATCATAGGTGAAATAAGTAACAACAAATTACACTCTAAAGACCTCGATTTGCAGAACCATAATGAGATTGTTTCTGATGTTGCATTATGGAGTTACATATGAGCAACAGAGCCCATTGTGTAGGAAAGTGTTTTATAACCGATGGATTTGGCATGATTAATCTTTACTGATTATCTTTAAAATAAAAATATGAAAATTATTTGAAAAATAATGTTTTCTCGCCATGGGAGGGTAGGCAAAACACGAAAATTTCTGAAATTTATTTTTAGGCATTCGTGTTTCTTGCATTAAAAAATGACTTATGGATATAACTTTTTTCTTTGAGATATGATGGGGAAATATGGAAAGCACGTTCACCTACCCCTTTAGGTAGCGAAATTCGAAAAATCGCTTTCTAATAT
Source organism: Cheiracanthium punctorium (assembly GCA_038373885.1). Taxonomy (NCBI): domain Eukaryota; kingdom Metazoa; phylum Arthropoda; class Arachnida; order Araneae; family Cheiracanthiidae; genus Cheiracanthium; species Cheiracanthium punctorium. The sequence continues at coordinate 2,859,019 of JAWZYV010001322.1, read as the reverse complement.
ATATTTCTAAAATTTCAGATCTATTTCTGGTAGTTTTAGTTTAGGACATTGATCAATCTGTTACTCAGGACATATTTTATATACGTAAATGATGTGTGGAAGTTCTGTGATAGAAAAACTTTTACCATTTCTAGAGTCCAAATTTTTTACATTTTCTGTGTTTGATCAAGAACTACCTGGCGCTGACATTCAATGCGGTAACCATCTGAAACTATGTCTTATGGAGTGTAAATGCCAACTACATTACTTGCACGTGATTCATGGTCTGGTTGCAGCCGCTGGATTAGCATGCATGAAAACAATGTGTTTTAGTGCTCGCCATTCTCTCATTATAATCCAAATTTACTAAATGGATGGATAAGATAATTTCACATATTTTTCACATAATTACATCTTGCAACATTGCATCCCAGCATAGCTACTGATTGAAGGTTAAAAGATACATTGCACAGTTTTAAAATATCTCTTACTTGTTAACCATGCTTCCTTCGATACATTTAGTTTTCAGTAAAATGCAAATTCTGCTAAGACAGTATATATAGAAAAGTAATCAATGAACGAAGCAGCAAAACGTATGATGCTCACAAAAGTAATTTCTACGACTGTTTCTTATTATAGGAAAATAGTTGGGACAATTGTGCAACATTATATCAAGATACTGCTTTGTAAGAAAAAAGCCTCTTAAATACATAGAGGAAACACACTTTTAGACTAGAGCAGTGGCGTAGCCAAGGGAAGGGATAGGGAGTCACAACCCCCTCATGAGGAAGTTTTTGCCCTACAAAATGTATAGTCTTCACTCCCTTATCACACACAGGTATTACATATATGTGAGTTACAGTAGTCCTCCCCCCATAAAAAATTTCTGGCTACGCCACTGGGCTAGAGTATATATTGCTTTCCATGAGGCAAGTTTGGATATTTTTTAATCAAATGTCGTGTTCAATCAATATTAAACTACTCTTACAAAAATAGCTTTTTTAAATTTATTTATGTTTTGAACTATATGTTTTTTTTACTTGGATAACTGTGAAAATTTGAAAATAAGCTCATAATCTCTTTGCTTAAAAAGTACTTTTTCTTGAACATATTAATGACCAGATTTAAAATAGAATTAATTAATACATTTGCGACCAATGGGCTGTTTGATTTTCTGGAAATTTCGATATTATCTGGCTATAAATGAAACATTTTAAAATGATAATTTATAAAAATTTCATTATAACCCATTGCACTAAATCAGGTACATGCAGTTCATAAGTAATTACTGAATGGTTTCTGATTTTTACTATTCTTTTTGCAAAAGTAAAACGATTAAAAAGTTCCAAATTGAAAATAAATTGGCGAAGAAAAAAAAAATAAATAAAAACGGGCATTTTTATACTTTATATCCAAAAATAAAAACGTATGTTCTTGTTCGAAAGAAACCGAAACACAATATTTATTATTTATTATGGAAAGGAACAAAAACAATATTGTACATGTCAAGTAACAGCGGAGTTCCTAAGAATGATAAAGATTGTCTTACACAACTGGTTCCGGAATAAAGAGATTTTGAGAGAGCCTGTTTAATCTCTTCCACTTCCCTTATAGAAAATTTGTTTTTCAGATCTCTCTTATGTCATTAGTATTAATTTACTTGTTCCTTTTTATACAGGAAGAAAAAAGAAAAACACATTCTCTTCGAGAAAAGTGGTAGAGGAATAAAAAAATGATTTATGCGGTTTAAAAAATTTCGTGCGTTCATGATGCAATTATTTTGCAAAATTCATCATTACTAGTAACGTAAAGAAATTTGGTGTAACGTTGCTATTGTGATAAATTATGTGAGATATTCAAAATAACTAGAACGTTTTTTTCATACGCTTAGGTGCGGATTTCCTGAATGATAAACCTGTGCTATTAATGCAATTGTTAGGAATAAGGTTTCTACCTGAGTGTTTTGCTCTTTATAAAGTTTTGCAATGCAGTATTTAACTTAAAAATTTCACAACTTTCGTTGCCATACATTTTACTGCATTATGCATCTTATTGAAAATGGTGTATGCGTATAGAAAAAAACAAGCATCCTTAAAGTTATGCAGAAAAAATCAAGTTTCCTTGGAAATCTATACATTTTTTCATATACAGGATGGTCGGAAAAAAAACCCCACCCCTTTTATTGCGGACAATCCGCTAAATCGATCGAACCAAATTTTCAGACATGGTTGCAGGTATGCGCTTGACATTGTTATGATTTTAAAAAACATACGCTTATGGTTACACTGAGAGAACTTCGAAATTTTCTGATTGCAGCCATGATGGAATTACTATTTGGGGTGAATTTTTGAAGTTTACTTTAGAAGAAGACAGTTCGTATAGTAGTAGCGTTGAAGTAAATTGCAAAAGTTAAGTCTAGGAATAACTTGCTATATAAACTTTAAACACCAAGTAAAAAGATAAAATAAACTTTTATTTTAGTTCTTAAAAGATTATTTGTTACACGATGGTGGTGACTGGGAGACCATTACATATTATGGTAAAAAAAGGGTCTGATTAATCAGAAGTCAAATTCAATCGAATAATGATCAGGAGATTGGCGAGAAAGTCAAACTTGGCATATTAAAGGAACACCCAAACGAGAGCCAATAATACATTCGTTATTAAAGAAGCTGAAAAACCGCTGAACATTCCTAGTCAACAAAGCAAGACATAACAATGAGCAGGATAACTAACTATAGAAGATACAAACTAGCCAACGTATAGTAAACCCGAGTGAAAGAAAATTAGTTCAGCAGAATTTTAACAGATGTGAGGCCATGTCCATATTTGGTAATGAAAGAAATAAAGTGATGTAGGCGTGTAGAAATACTTTAATCAGAGATGTATATTAATTAAGCGTAAATGTTCTGCATGAGAAAAGGTGCTTCTTAATAGCTAGGAAAGCCATAGAAATGTAACAGACTTAGTGTTGCGAAATAATAACTTAATTTGCTGTCGTATTGCATGGGCCGCCGTGAAAATAGTTTTACAGGCATAATAGCGAAGTCCTCAGGTAATGGTAAACCTGTGGAAGTAACTCTGTAGCCTTGGCGACTTGGTGACGGATTTGGCGACCTTGGCGACAAATGGTGGCTTCTAGAAAGTTCTTGTCTCGAGACCATATTTCAATTTGATAACATTGTTCCAGAAATTTCTCGGCAATTCTGGTGACGTCATCATCTCTATAAAAGCGCTAGGATTTCTCATCGGAGAGTTCAGTTGAGTGATAGACTTTGAAGCGCACGGTTCACTATGTGATATGAATAGCGTTATTGTTGTGCTTAGTTATGATTTTAGTTAGTGCATGTTAATGTTTCTTGTATTATTTTGAGATAATGAGATGCGAGCCGTGGAATAAAGTGTTATTTTTGTTTACTGTGCTCATTGGACTGCTTTAAAATACACCCACTTGGCGATTTTTGTAACATTATTATTGACAAACAGCAAAAGGTGAAAGAATAAGTTAAGCATGAAATCCGGATAGACAAGCAGTTGACTGCAGTTGACTGAACGCGGGAAAAAGTGTAATACAAAATTTTGAAAGCCGCTGTAATTAAAATGATAAAGTAATTTAAAGTTAAAATGCTTGATTAAAAATATTATTAGACTTAAGAAATTGAAAACACAAGGAACAATTAATATTAAAATATGTGATCATCATCACAGCAGCATTCATCTTTTTCGTGCTCAAGTTGATCTGCGTATTGAAGAGCCACAGATGGTGTTGCAACGATTAGTGTAGAACAAAAATTGCTTGCATAAAGCCTTTTACAAAGAAGAAAATCATCACGAACTAATGGCAACAAGAGAAAGGAATGGGGAATAAAAGCTTTTATTGGAATCGCGAGTTTTCAATGTGTCCACCTTTGCACTGAAACTGAACACGTGGAAAATTGAACACGTTACAACGCATTGCATGCAGAAGAATGTGGAAAACAATGCTAAACATAACATAATAGGAGGTATCTGCATAACTTCAGGTTTTATCGTATCTTTCAATTCTGACACTTCTCTTGCACCAGACGTGTACACTTTAGACTTTAGAATACACCACGGGTATAAATCCATCTTAGTGAGATTGGAGGATCGTAGTGGCCACGACACTACAAAATGACGGGAGATAACTTTTTCATCGAGCGCTGATCGAACATATTAGCTGATGTGTCGAGGAGCACCATCATGCACCCTTATAACTTCACTAATGACATTTTATTGCTGCATTTCAGCAATAACATAATTTTGAAGTATTGGTTTATACCGATCTCTTATGACAAAGCAAGATTCAACATCTGTGATAGTGACCTCTTCGAAGAAGTACAGACCAAGAACTAATGTGTTGGAGACGCCGCACTACGCAGTCCCTTTAGCTTCGTGTAAAAGCACTGACGCTACACCGTGAGCGTTTTGGTCAAACAAGTGAACTTAGTTCTTGGTGTTAGCGTTTCCAGTTAAAAAGAAGTGTACCTCATGATAATCGTCCATAATATCCACAGAGGCCATCTGTTATCTTGATCATATCTGATGAGGAAAATATTGCGAAGTCCATACGTAGTTACGGAACTCCAGACTGCAACATGTGAACGCGATGCAAACCGACAAAGAAACAGTCACAGACAGCAAAACCCTGAGTACAAAAACATTTTAGCCGGTGATTTCACCGATAAATTCGAGTTGCTTCGAAAGATTTTCTCCATCTAGATAAAACAACTTTATCAACTTACCTTGTTTTTCTTTGTCAGCATCATCTTGTTGTCACACGAACACCTGACTGAAGAACCATTCTTTCCCCACGGCTAACCCAGTATATTATGTAAAGTTTGTCAAAGCCCCTCTTGTGCTGTCATTAGTCCTTTATAAGGCTTTTCTTTGCAAATACTTCAGACCGACAATTTTCATCACACGCTAATAGCTCCTAAGCCATTTGTGGTTTTTCAGTACCCTGATCGATTTGCGGGAAGAAAAAGTGGATGTTACCATCCAAAAAGTTCGAAATTCTAGAACTGTAACTGTAATCGCGAACTCTAAGTTGTTTAAAATTATCACAATTTCTAGCGCACACCTTCAAACAACCACGTCGGGAACTCTGGTTCGAAGGGTTGAGCGAATACGTCGGTAGGGGAATAAATAGAGGAAATTCAAAGCAAGTGTGTTTCATTTTCTGTAAACTTAATCAAAAATACTTATAATGCTAATTATACCATTTAGCACAAATGTTTATTAATAAATTTAATGTTTTTAAAGTTAATAAAATTTCACCACAATAGACTTCTTATTGTCATTCATTATTTATTTGTTTTTTAATAACATTTCAACTGCAAATAATTGAATTCATGTATAAGTCAAAAAGTTTGCATTTCAAATTTTGGCAATAATATATAATAAGCAAAACGTTTATTGAAGTTACACTACTTGTGACGGAAAAAGTGTTTTTGAAAAGCATTTTTTTTTTATAAATGTCTTCCAACTCGGATATTTAGATTCCAATATATTCCTAATTTAAAATTAATTCTGTTTTTCTATTATTTCTCTTTAAGATACTAAAATTTTTGTAATGCCTACACTAAAAGAGATGTTCAATCTTTAAATTATGGTTTATTATCAGAAAAATCTATTTGAAAAGCATGAGAATAAATTTATTAATGCATCTTTGATAATCTATCTTTTTTCCCCAATATATTTGATAATAATTTTTAACTCCTTTGACTTAAAATGTATAGAAAAATAAAACAGTTGTTTCTAGTAGCACAAAAGAAAGAAAGCTATTAAATGAAAGTAAGGGGAACAATGTTCATAAGGCTCCGTTTTGAAAAAAGTTCGTGAGTCTATGATGACATCATCTTTTTGCCTTGGAGGCTTTCTGTTTATTGGAGGTGAGGGCTTGAGCTCCAAATAAAATACTCCCTTCAAACAAAAGCTATGTCCTTTTATTTCCAAACAAGATTCATTTTCTAATGTGACTTTTGTGAATTTATAAAAACTTTATATATATATATATAATTATTTGGATAATGAATCGTGTTGAAAGAAAGGTACTAAAGTCAGATCAAATAGTTAAGTAATAGAGAAATATGGTTTTTTAAGACTTTATTTTGTCGAAATTTTTTCCGGTGAGGACGGAAAAATTAAGAGCCAATTCAGGATTGCATGAAATATGTCACCATTTCTCGAAAATTCATTTTATCTAGAAAAAAAATGTTTATTTTTGCCAGGGGTCACCAACTATACTGACTACCTGATCTGAATTTAACAACTGGATCAACGTACATCCTTTCCAAAAAAGTATTCGAGTAAAAGTCAGTTTTCGTGTATTAGTTACATTATAAAATGCTGTCCTTTAAAAAAGTAGATTGCGTATGTACTAAAACTTTCCGTACTTACGGCATTTAGATATCATTTGGATATTTATTTAGCTATGAATATCTTTGCATTCTTCACACGATTTACGTTCAAAATATCACATTGAGAGCAGTTGTCGGATTGCGGGATACATTCATTTCACTATGAAGAACAAAATAACATCGAACTTAATTCTAGTACAACTTTGAGCGCGAAAAAAACCAAAAAATAAATGCAACGATGTTGATGAAATGATAAGCTGGTGATGAAATTTAATATTTTAAAAAAACGATGACTTCGTTAAGTTGGAGTATGGGAACTTTTGAGACACACTGCATAGTGAGAATTCTAATATTTAAAGGCTGCAATTTTTTTTAAATTAATGTGTCACTGTGGAAAGTATCAACCATAATTGAAAAGGATTCGAAAATCCCAGACCTCCAGACTCGCAGGTAGGCGGTAGCCTGCAGACAGGTCAAAGCCACGATCCCCTCTCAGCCGAGAGGCCTGTCACGTTGACACAACGTGCATATTTTTAATGAAAAATTATTAATACAAATCCTAATTAATATTGTCTAAATTTAAACTAATAATCTATTCTAAATTTAATTTAAAAGTTTTTAACAATAACTATCTTTTAAAGCTTTCAATTTTCCTCTTGGCCTTCTCAATTGCAGCGCATTAACGTACTTCTAAAGCATTTCCCTCTTATCAGCTGCTTCGAAATAAAATAACAGTTGACGCCAGTTTTCTCTCCTGCTAAAAGAATAATCATAACAACACCTCTTCCTCGCATATTTCTCTGCTCCACTGAAACAGATGTATTTCTCTTGCGGTTTTGCCCTGCTGCGCAAGAAGCATATTGCACGTATCGTAAAACACCTGCTAAAATTGTTCGAGAAAGATCCAGCTCCATTTTCTATAGCTATAGGTCTAACGGTCATTTTTAGTAGTTAGCAGTTGTTTTTCGGTGGGGCAAGCCACTCACTTCACGTGAGGAGGCTGTTGCCCACCGATGCTTTGCACGGATTCGCATCTACGCCGATCACTTTTGGCGACAGAGGCTTTCGTCCACCGAGATGCCAGGCCGCTTTAGCATCAACGCCGTGGTGTTTTTATCAACACGCTTCTCTAAGTTTACTTTTGAGTGCATGTATTGTAGAGTTTTACATGTACATTCCTGCATTTTGAAAATTAGTGACTGTTCCAGTGAGAAAATAAAGTAATATGTCTCAAGTTTAAAAGTGTTGAGTGAGACTCCTTATTTAAAGGGAATGTGGTCTTCGAAATGTATTTTTCTCCTGAAGTAAAATGTGTTAGCTCAGTGTTCAAAGTGTTTGTGTGATCATGTTTCAGAAGAAGTAAAACGACATGCGCCATCAAAAGCGAATTTCATTCTTGGTTTTGGAATGTGTCCTTCCTCGTCGCTCTGATGAGGGATTTCTAGTGCATATGTGATTTCGTTCAGTGGGGAAGAAAAGCATGTTCACCCCTACGACATTGTGTATACCATCGTGTTCCGTGAGAAAGAAAGCACGTCCTACCTAAAGGGAATTATTCTCCTTTCGACATCGTTGCGAGTGTGAATTTAAAATGTGACCCACTATACGATCGTGTTATCAAAACTATGTCGCTCTCACTACAAAGTCGTACTAGTTATCATCTTTACAAAATAATTCATCGTCTTTTTACGATCTCCACCTAAATTAATACTATAAGGCCTTCTAGCGTATTCAACACCACAAAATAATTAGAAAACAAGATAAATAAAATAAATCTTAAAACGTATTTAAATTTCTAGCGATCGCAATGTTTTAAATAGAATTTTAACGACAAATATTGTAAAATTGTTATTGTTTCCTGACCTCGCCGAGCTTGAACGCTTACGCCTACAACCTGACAAGATTGGACGTCCGGCAGGTGAGATCCGGCAAAAATCCGGGGAGTTTATTATTATGTTTGATTAGCTTTGTGCGTAAATAACCTATCCTATGTGTTTAACACCTTGGCTGACCCTATATGCTGCGTTGGAGGCTGTTAAGTAGCTGGATTACCTAGTACAAATACTGGAGGGTGACATTAACAGTTGTAAAATCTCTTATAATTCTAATGTCAGCCCTCCATAAACGTGAGCCTGTTCGGGGCCACTGTGATTCTAACAAGCCTGTTTGCGCACTCCGAAAGAAGCCTGCGGAAATTTCCTCATTGGTTAGATGACTAATGTACGGCCTAACTAAATTTATAAATAGAGATAAAAATAAACTCGCTAATACATGAATTTTATTTACATACATCATTATTATTATTATTATTTGTGTTCAAAATTTCAGCCGCTGTAACTGCAACAGACATTAAAATAATAATATTCAATATCAATACTCGCCATTCACTTACTCTTACGAAGATCTTAAAATTTGAAGGTAAAAGCGCTGTTCATGTATCGAAACTTTCTTCTCTTTTACCAGTACACTTTTCTTTTAGGATGCAGTATTATCTCAATTTAGTAGCCTGAAATGTAGAACATTATAATACACTTGTTAAACGCGAAAAACACTTCTAAAAGAGAGCTTGAAAGAATAATTTATTAAAACGTCACGAGCATGAGTACGAAATTCATGATGGATGATGTACTAGGCAAAATCAATTGTGAGCTTCAAAATATGGGTCTTAAAATTGGAAGTGATAAAATGTCCCTTTACTGTTAAATATTGTTATTCAATATTTACGGAAAAAAGAGTGAAGATTAAGTTGCTTTTGCAGTAATAAATAAGAAAGCTTTTGACCTTATCTCAGGATAGACAAAACTGTCTTTTCACACTTCAGTCTGTTTTCTTAAACAATTTTAAACCTTTGGCATAATGTTTATCATATAAAAAAGTGAAAGCCATATGTATATCACAGTTGCATTCTACAGTACTGAAAGACCATGTCTTTTCATTTTGATTGGTAAACTTATCATTAATTAAAATAATGGCGCATATTGCAATCAATAAAAGTATTCTTATTGCATATTGACATTTTATATTAGACCAAATTATATATTTTTATGAACGAAAAATCTTTGCTATGAAACTATTTAAATTATCAATAAAGTCTACTAAAATGCATGAACCTTCTATATTTTGACTATTGGCTTAACGTTAATATAATTATGTTGAAAGTATAGATCAAATATAAATTATATAAAGTCCACAGAAATACAATTATATAAATGTGTCTATTGTAAAATTTTAAACAAATGTAATAAGATTGTAAAGTCGGCATACTGGAATAAAACTAACAGCAGCTTTTGTTTTATACATTAAAACCGAAACTTTTTAACCAATTGAAATTTATTTTTCTCGAATCCAAATTTCAAAGTTCGCTGAAAAACATAACCACTTTATTATTGTTTTTATAGTGCCTGGAAAATCTTTTTCAGATTCTAATACAGCTGCACAGTAAACAGCAAAAGATTCAATCACAAAGTCAAATCAGCATATTTTGTAGTCCTTAATATTTTTGTTAAACCACTGTAGGTACAAAATTTCTCTAGATACTACTATTTGGCTTTTTTATAAGTAAGGTAAGGTTAACATTTCTATTAGTATTTTGGGAATGAGAGAAGTTTTCAATCAAAAAATTTTGGAACGATTTTTATTGGCTTTCGTAAACCGTAGCCATCATTTTAAAAATCTTTGAAAGTCATAAATTAAGATAAAAGTTCAATCTAAGGATCGTTTCGAAAAATATTTCTTCTATATTACTATTTATGAGAATGCAACCGTTATTTCTATATTTTTTGCCCTTACTCTTTATTGTAGACATGGAATAGATTTTAAATTTGTAAAACATAGAAAATGTTTTCGGGGGAATTTTTGAAAAGCCATGTCTTCTCAAATTTTGTGAGTAGAGGAACTATACAAACTTCTACTAAACATGGAAAATATTTGTTTATAATGGGAAAATTAGTCCTTTGTTCTAAATATCCGAAGATAATTACTGAGGAAGATATACATTTATTCTACTCCTTACTTTAATGCCAAATATGTTTACTTAAAATTTCTACAATGAGACTTTATGACTAACAATGACTTATATACTGACAATGGAACTTTTGATAAGTTTTTTAGAGCCTTTAAATTTTCGCATAATGCAGCTTTTCTTTCTATTCATTTATGAAGTAACGGAACTAATATATTTAATTTTAAAGTAACTGAATAGATCTTCAATTTTCATGCAAAAAGATATCCAACATCCATTATACAGACAGTATAAAATCAAGTGTCATCCACAAACGAGTAAAAAAAAAGATAACTATTGAAATAACTTGAACATAACGTTTATACATTAAAAACTATTTTTATGATGTACTGATACTCTGGCACGCAAAAAAATCTGGATCTCTCCATAAAATACAGCCAGGACGAATCCTTGTAGCAGTTTTAAAAGCCTTTTCTTGTAAACAACTTTTCATCTAACAAACTCTACTACTCAAATTACTGGAGTTTATTGGAAATCATTGACATTATAAATATCTTTTTTTTTTCAAGAGAAAAGAAACCAAAGAAACAAATTACTTTCTATTACCCACAGAACACATTTCCAGCCATATTTATAACCCTCCGATATTAAACGACAAGTTTCGAAAAAAAAGTTTTTAAGTTTATACGGGAAAATATATATTTTCGTTTTTATGACTTTTTCAAGACAGGCTTTTATGGGCCAAACGGGTGCGCAATACATAGATTAATTTTTTCCCGTTTTATATGTTTCTCCTCCTCAACCCTTCCCTCCCCTCACAGGCCCAGCTTCTCATGACAGTAAAATGTTCACTTTCGAGCCGAAACCTGAAGTGTATCCTTTGGTGAAACTCCGAACTTTAATAGTTGGAATAAAGCTCGGGGAGATGGTTCCTCGGTATAAATCGATACTTCTCAAGACTGATTGCGGATAAAAGTTCGCTTGGTGTGTTAGCGCCTCATATGGTTAAGATTGAGAAACGAAAAAAAAAAAAAAAGCAAAGAATGACACAATTCAGAGACGTCCAGATTAATTCGAGATGATTGATGCTAACTCTGTTGCGTCAGTGAAAGTATAAATCGTAATCCGAAAAAAATTAAAAACACACATAAAAATGTATGAACTTCTCAAAACTTCGTATATCACACTAAATTGTTTTTTCAGTTCACCACACCAAGAAACATACAATAAATGCCGCAAACGAAACCTCCCCCACTTCTTTTACTATAAAACTGGGGTGATAATTGACTTTATAATTGGCCATCGTCACCAATGAGGATTATGTATCAATTGCGAATTCTAATTTTTTGTCGTATCACAAAAATTTTAGAAGTGGATACGCGTGATAATTCATTGAAGACATTTTTATGAATTAGATACACGTTCATGATGCAATCGAGAATATTAAAAATATTTCATAAAAGAAAACGTTTTTATGTTAGAAAATAAAGATGCAATTAATTGTTCTACACACTTAAAAAAAGAACTAAATTCGCTCTGAAGGAACTAAAATTACTCCGAAGTATTTAAAACCGGGACAAATTTCGGTCGGTTTTAAGTCCTTCGGAGCTATTTTAGTTCCTTCGAAGTGAATTTAGTTTTTTTTTTTTAAGTGTGTGAATAATTTCTATCCTGAATTTCTGTACGGTGCTTATTTTTGCAAATGAAACTGTTTTTTAAATAGTTCGGAAAAGTGGTAAAAGTCATATTCCCCTCCCCCCCTTTCTTATAATTCCGTTGATTTTAAAAATACAGATATGAGTTTTTATATGATCTCCCTAAATTAAAAGTAAAAATTTTATGATTGAAGTACCTTGTCCAGCGGGGATGTTTAAAAATTTAAAAAAATTATTTTTCCCAATATTAACGGAAGTACTGATTCACTAACGTAATCTCATTTACAACATTATTTTACATATTTTTGCAATTTAATTTGACCAATTACCTTTAACAAGTGAACAAATAAAGTGCGTTTCTGTCTTTTTGGGACACTACCCGTATATGTAATGTATTATGATATCACATGTATGTAGGATAAGCGGATTATAACCTATATATATTGACAGCTATTACTGATAGATTGATTGTTAAGAAACAACATGGCTTTAATGTATTTCTAAAAAAGCAAAAGTAAACAGTATTGAATTTTTCCTGTTTCAATCAATTTCCAAAGCATTTACATTTTGCATTGAGGGAGCTTTAATAATACCAATTTAGCATACATATTTTTATTGTTCACTAAATTTTGAATTCTCTGTTGTAAAAACAAACACTTATGAGAAAGACAGGAAAAAATGTTAGCAAGAAAACATTGGCTCTTGCCAAAAAAATTTTTTTAATAAAAAAAAAGCCTATTCGCTTAAATTGGACATAAAATTTATGCATTAAAAAGACATCATAATATACTGCGATACACTGACAAAAAATAAATCTAGTTGAGCAGTTTCAAAAGCATTTCCTTGTAAACAACTTTTCATGTAACGAACTACACTACTTAAATTACTGAAGTTTATTGGAAAAATTTGACTTTATAAGCAAGAAAGAAATGAGTTGCTTTTACCACACAATATTATTTCCTGTCATATTAATAGCCCAATGATAGTAAACATGTTTGAAAAAAACGTTATATGGCATATATATAATTTCGTCTTTATTGCCGCATGAAGACAGCTTTTTATGAGGCAAACGGGTGCGCAGTACTTGGATTAATTTTTCCATTTAATATTTTTTCTCAGCCTTTACTCACCCAATACCAACCTTCGCATGATAATAAAATGGCCACTAAGAAGCCATTGCTCATGCTAAATATATCCTTTGAAAAAAAAAAAACTCTGATGTTTAATTACATAAAATAAAGCTTTAATTGATGGATTTATTGGTATACATCTACATTCCTTAGACATCATTACATATAAAACTCATATGGTGAAGCATATCATCTGGTTTAAAATGGTAAAAAAATGATGATAAAAAAGTTTGAATCCTTTAAGATTAGCCGGAGATGGAACGGATATATACAATCAACTCCGGATATAGTGAGTCTGGATATAGTGAATTTCGGCTGTAGTGAACGCATTTCATTAGCCCCGATTGAAATACATTAGAAACGTTCGTAGCATTTTTCGGTTTTAGTGAACCATGTCTTCGGTAATAGCAACTTAAAACATTTTGGACGAAAGACGTGATCTTGTTCGATTCCTACGAAGAATGTTTCTTTTATGTTCCAGTAGAGAAAAAGAGATTATCAAGCACTAGTTCCGAAATACAGGTGAATGGTCTGTGCATAACATAATTATGATAAACAAGGAGAGGTGAGGGGGTCATACTTTGTTTTTCCACTTCTGTATTGAAATCCAATTATGATATTTAAAGCATTCACTAGCAAAATCAGGGTACTTTTAAAAATGAACCAAAACCAGAAATTTTGCTCTTGGCCTTGGACGATTTCATTTTCCATTCCCAATGCAATATCACAGGTTAAAAGCGACAGCATCTTTTGCCAGCTGAATGGAGTGTACATAATTTCTATAAATGGAATTAATTATAATTGCTTTACTTAATAAATATTTTTATAACCATAAATGCGAACAATTGTGGTTGATTTACTTAATAAACATCCAGTATTTGTATAATATCCTATTTTCTAGTTTTGTATTAAGTTTTATTGTTCAATGTGGGGAAACAACTTATTGAACTTCGGATATAGTGAACGAAATTTACCAGTCCCTAGAGGCTCACTATAACCGCAGTTGTCCGTTTACATATGTATACTTTTGTCTGTTTTTGGAATTCAAAAAACCAGAAATTTCTGTCCATTTCAAACACCTGGGAAAACATCACGACCCTAAAAGAAGTTTGCACGTATGCTTCTATCACTTTCTATCTTTCTGTTAATGACGTTTTTTATTAGATTTTCAGATTTTGCGAAAATTCATTCAAAACGCAGTCAAATTTATTGTAAATTTGGATTATAAGTTCAGTTTTGTAATTTTTTTTCAAAACGCGTGAGTTTTCATTTACTTATCAAGCACTAGTATAAAGCGAATCAAATGAAATTTCGTGAGAAAGTATGTGGTCACTCGAATTAAATTATAACGGTTGACATTTTTGGAAATTTCAATATGAGTAAATTTTTGTAGACGTGAAGACACGTTAGAACCACTTAAAAGTCCCCCGCCCAAGGCATCTCTCGTAGTCAGATAGCCCTCTTGCAGAGTTACCTTAACTGAAAATCAACAGAAAAAAACCCCAAACAATTTGTATATGCAATTGCACCCATCTGGGGTCTATTAATAATGATTAAGGTGATTAATAATTTTTAAGGCGTGATCTAGTTACAGAAGCACGTGGTGCTGTTTTAAAAGTCACATTTATTTTACACTTACATACACACAACAAAAGAACACACTGCTTAATAAAAACTTTCACTTCAGCGTCCTGAACTGAGAGCAAAAAAAAAGTGCACAACTATCTCTGTCGATGAGAAAGAACGCTTTTTGAGAGCAATATTTTGCAAAATACTTCTCCGCAAAAGCGAGACAGAACTGTTACACTAAATATCTGCTGGAAAACAAAACAAACAAAACTTAGAAATTACACAAATACATACAACATAATAATAGGTTCTTTAAGACCTTTTCAACTTGAATGAGATATGATAGGTGTACTAGACGTTTTAAATAAGTACTGTTAGATAAGTGCATGCGTCAAGATCTGATATTATTGTCTCGAACCAGCCAAATTTTTATAAGAAACACAACATGTTTTTTTTTTTTCTATTCTATGAGTACAATTTTACAAACCTTCCTCTGAAGATCACTTAAAAGAGATGTGATGACTTGTTTTGAGATCTCATAAATACAACCTTTTACTCTATTCCAAAAATTATTAATAAGTGTTTTATGTTACTGAAAACGTTAAAAATGGAAGGCGCCCCCCTCTGCCCATTGCCTCACTTTCTGCGGGGGGGGGATCTGGCACCGCTTTGCGGTTGTCAGAGGACTTAAGAAACAACAACTACAGTGGAATATTATGATTTAACAACTTCTGATGCGCCTAAAGAAATTTTATGTAAGTTATAAGTGTTCCTGCAGGCATAAATTAAATTAACTATATCAAATAATCTTCATTTTACGCAGAACTATAATTGCTCTGCAGCACATATGGGCAACCTCCGGCCCTCTGGCCAGATGTACCCCACCACGGCACTTGATCCGGCCCGCGGAACGTATCAAAACCCCATTAAGACATACATAAACCATGCAAAATCCCATATAAATGACAGTTATGCGGCCTGTGCCTTCTCTAACATCCTAAAGTTCGGCCCGAAACTTTCCAAAAAGTTGCCCATACCTTCTCTACAGCATTGTAAAATATACTATCTTTCTAGTTTTTAGAAAACTTTGTACAACTGCATAAACATTCCATTTCTAGTTACGCTCTCGAACATAATAGTCGGTACTCAACACAGTGGAGAAGGATTTCGCAGGATTGTCACAATGAATCATAACTACAGTGATCGAAATATTAAAATATTTTCCATAAACATTAACTTACTTTTATAAATTCTAATTTTAAAACTTGTGCATCTATTTTTCCCCCTTGTACGTATTGCTAGACATTTTTCGATTTATATGGATCTGCTCACATCTATTACAGGCTTACCTTGCACATGCCGTGACATCTGGTATAGTAGACTAAATAAATGACGTCTTGACGCGACTTGAATTATCCACATCCTTGAATCTTTATCCATGGTTGCCAAGAAATGCACTTAACTCTCGATGATTCCACGCTAAACGTTCAGAAGTCATCAAAAAGTGGCGTAGTGATCTATTTGTCATACACTTATAGCACAAAATGAAACCGCAAATTACCTTGATTTAAAATTCGCCGGCTTTACGCTAAAATCAATCTGAAAAAAGGAGGTGTAACGGTTTTGTTGAAAAAAAAATGCTTATATTTTGAGAATCTGCGTATTTCCATCTTACGACTTTCAAAAAGGATTCTTTCAATAAGGGGCAAATATAAAGAAGCCATACAAACGTACGAAGGCAGATCTAAAAGTAAGTTGCACTTCCAAGTTATGGACATTTATCAAATAGCCTGTAAAAAAGCAACACGGCTGTGACAGTACGCAATGTAAGTTCAGTTTTCCACATAGTTTCCAAAAGACTCTAATCACTTCTCCGAGCAGAGAACAAACTTTTCGAATCCGGATGCATAGAAATCTCCTCTAGCGCTATGTAACCACACTGAGACAGCTGCTTTCACCTCCTCATCATTTCTGAATCACTGTCCACCTAGATCCTTTTTGAGCTTACCGAAAACATAAAAATCACATAGCGCTAAATATGGACTGTATGGAGGATGTTGCCATACCTCCCACTTGAATCGCTGCAGCAGCTAGCACGCATCCTCCATACAGTCCTTTTTGAGCTTACCGAAAACATGGAAATCACATGGCGCTGAATCAGGATGCGTGCTAGCTGCTGCAGCGATTCAAGTGGGAGGTATGGCAACATCCTCCATACAGTCCAGATTTAGCGCCATGTGATTTCCATGTTTTCGGTAAGCTCAAAAAGAATCTCGGTGGACAACGATTCCGGAAAGATGAGGAGGTGAAAGCAGCTGTCTCCATATGGTTACATAGCACTGGAGGAGATTTCTGTGCATCCGGAATCGAAAAGTTGGTTGTCTGTTCGGAGAAATGCTTAGAGTCTCTTGGGAACTACCTGAAAAAGTGAACTTACATTGTACGCTATCATAGGCGTGTTGCTTTTGTACAGGTTATTTAATAAATGGCCATAACTTGGAAGTGCAACTTACTTTTTGATCTGCCCTCGTATACGCTAATATTTAAATTTGAGGTTTTATAGTTTTGAACAGCTGATGTTGAGTCAATGATAGTCTATTTAATAGCTATAAAAATTAAAAACTCGACTACTTTTCCTACAATTTTGAAGTCGAAATCGATTAATTTTTTTCGAAATCTTTAAAAGAAATCTTATATATTACAATAATTATTAAACCAGCCAAACTTGCTATGATAAACGAAAACATATATAATAGCCTTTTCCAATTCCAAGTGCGTTCATAGTAAAAATAAAAACCGTAAAAAATTCTCCAGCGTATTTTATGACCTTGTTCAAGAAGATAATGAAATTCCTGCGAACATTTTATTAATACTAATGACAAAGAAAACAATAAAAAAGCAAAGGAGTCTGAAGACTTTCAGTGTAAAAGGAAGAAGAGAGATTAAAGAGATTTTCCCTAAATCTCTTTATTCCTCTAAACAAATCCTAAGAGAAACCTTTATTTTTATTCTACTTATTCTCACACTTAGTGCGTACATATGCTCTTTCGTTATTTTTTCCCGGAAAGAAGCTTAAGAATTTTCATCTTTCATCTTTTCTTGATGAAAACATAAACCTTATGCAAATGAGCTCAATGTTTGAAATAAATTCTTAGTTTTAACACTCGAAGTTCTAAAATTTCTACTCATTAATTTCGAGTACATATAGTTATAAAATATTGTATGCTTTACTATATGAAATCAAATCAAGTAGATATAGTTACTTTTATTTTTTAAATTGAAAATATCTTAAAGCATTTCTTACACAAATATTTTATATATATTCAAGAAATAGGAATATATAAGTATTTTTTTACCTATATTGTTACAAATATTGATAACAAAGTTTTTTTTTATTCTGTGTTAAGAAATGAAGTAAACAAGTATAAAAGCTAAATATTTCATGTAAAACTCTATAAATATTTTTGAAATATCTGGATATATTTCACTGATATTGTATGAGAAATGGATACATTTTCCAGGAATAAAGACAAGATTGAAACGTATTTTTGATGCAATGTCTTCGTTTTAGGTGAAACCAAAGTGTAAAAAATGCCCTTAATATGCCCCCTATTATTAGTAGATATGATGGTTGAGTCATATCGAATTTTATCAAAATATATTTTCGATAACTTCTCATCCTAATAGTTTATCCAGTAGAAAAGACAGAAAACTAAACATTGAATATATAAGCAGCTGTTAAGCTTCATATGATTAAAATATTACACAATTCAGTCTTAACATTATTTATTTTTATAAATATGGTTTTATTATCATATATTTCTGGTTTTTATAATTACATTATTCATACATTAAAAATATGTAGTTACTCCACTTAATTTTTCGGAAACTTAATCATTAATAACCGAGCGTCTGTACACAGTAAGGCATTATTTTTGCAGCCCTGTAGAAAAAGTCCTACGCACGCTAAAATCTATAAAGGTCTCTAAATCTATTCTTTGTCGATGTTTTGTAATATAAAGAATCAATTTGAGCTTATTTGAATGCACAATTTAGATGCTAGCGCAACTTAAATGATTTTCGTCCATTTTTCATGACGTATAAGAATAAATTTTGCAACCCTGTGAACAAACTATCAGTTCTACACGCAACACAAAAATCTTGGGTCATATGACTATGACCTATAATATACATACTCAATTTGCACTCAATAGAATTCACTGTTGAGACACCAATTCCCTTTCAAGAATTTCCAGCCATAGGCTATCGTGCAAAAGAATTAATTTTTGTAGCCCTGTAAAAATGCTATGTCCTATACACACTAGAATTAATATTGGTCGCACAACGGTAGCCTATAATATACCAAATCTGAGCTCAATCGAATGCACCGTTTGGGAGCAATCGTATTTACTCTCCCCCTCACACACATACATATACATCACCATAAAAATAGCATAAGTGAATTCAGAATACCTCAAAACCTATAAATATATCAAAATCTCATAGTTTAATTTTTTCATAAGGGTACAATGCTTTCCTTACATGGTACATGTTTGAAAGTAAAAATTAGCAATTAAAGCAATGCTCTAGAAAACCAACATTTAACCATGATAAGGGACAATAAGTTATCGTAATCCAAAACAATTTTTTTCATAATAGATAATCGAAAATTCCTAAATAGGCTTTCCTTAAATATGTATTCGATTATTCTTTAAAAAAGCTGAAAAAAAAGATGCACTTGCTAGTTTAGGGGGTTTATTTTGAATATTTTTCAAGCAATATTTTTCAAGAAAGAGTAATTTGTTTTTTTACAACTGTGAAGCAATGCATGTCGTATGAAAAAAGTAATAAGTTCCCGAAAAAGGAAAATATCCTCGAGAAAATGAAATTTTGCGAAGTTGAAGGGGAAGGATTGCTCACTTTTGCAATTACAGCCTACAGAAAACGTTTACCAGGAATAATTATACTTTAAAACTAACGTTTAAGATGCATTAAAATAGTTTCGCTTATATTTTAAATGTTTGTTTCGAGTTTTAAAGCAATAAATGATTTTAGAAATTAACTTGTAACATTTCTTGTACGACGCATATATTTAAAAATTGCATATAAATAAGCACATGCTTATTTATATGTAACTATGCAGGCTATAAATTGTGTCAGGAACGACTTGTAGATTGTTAAATAAAAGAAAAAAGGGTATATGATTATGAAATGTACTGTAATGTTCTGTAACTCGCTTAAAATATATGTTGTGATATACTTGAAAAACAGTAAATTCGAAAAGTGTCATCAAGTTTGGGACATTGAATGCACCGCAAAAGTGCTATGAATCGGCCTCCTTATTCTCTGGAAGCAATAGTTTTTGATTTTTAATGGAGATATAAAACGGCACATACGATGCCATTTTAACTTATGTATCTGCTCCAGTTGATATGAATTTCTTTTCTGGATTGTACCATATTGTTACTACAAATAGTAGAAATTAGTAAAAATATTGCGTCTTATTTTTCGCAGCCGGCAATGCCATGTCTATTAGATCTTAGCGTAAAAATTATATTTATGAGAGACATTTTAACTGTTGTCTTAGAAATAATTCAGAAATTAGAAATATTCCTATACGTAATGTTTAGTTTATTCATTTCTCTTTCAAAAAATATACAAATGATTTTTGGGATATTTTGCCTCATATACATGTTTTCGGGAAAAAAAGTACTCATTTTAACAAGAGTATTTAAAGAAAGAGGTATTTTACTTTGAAAAATTCTTTGCTATGCTTTGGTGTGAAATGACTAAAATATGAGCAAGACTCAATAAAAAAAATTGAAATTTAAAAATTAGTATAATATTTTATAAATGCAATGCAAAAATGTATAAAAGGGCAATAAATATTCTAGGCTGTTCGAGCCTTGTCAGGGGGAGACCCCCCTGAACTCCCCTATTTTTTTAGTTTCATTATTGGCATATTAAAACGATATTAATTTACTATGTCATTTTATCGCTCACCCCTTTTTCTTTTCTTTTATTCTTCCTTTACATTTATTTCATCGACTGGAAGTAGGAGGGTTTCCTGATCTTTCCTTGCAGTTGCAAACGTGGGTCGATGACAACCTATGACCCACGATCAACACTTGGCGAATTGAAACGCTGAATAAAGATAACTACGAAACATGGAAACATAAAATATGGACTCATAAAATTAAGGATGCATCAAGAATAACTTGTAAAAGGTGTAAACGCATCGGACACTGGGCTAGAAAATGTGAAAGTGGAAAAAAGAATAATTTTAAACATAAGCCTAACAGCCTGGGATTCTTATCCACTCTAGATGACTCGCTAATAGGGTTACCAGACGAAATGTAGCAACCCTTACAGCAAAAATACATGTGAAGCATATTCTATAGCTTACCAAATATTGTAACAATAGATTAAAGCTGTTGTGAACTAATAGTATTTAAATATATGTAAAAAATACATGTGAAGCATATTCTACAGCTTAATAATTTTGTAACAATAGATTAAAGCTGTTGTGAACTAATAGTATTTAAATACATGTAAAATTATGTTGCATAGTCTTATGTCGTATTTTTGGGACACATTTTTCAATAAAAGGTGTTATGAGATAAAATGACATAGCCATTAAAACTATTTCATGCTTGAATACTCTTGAGTAATAATATAGATAATGTAAATAAATGAAATTTTAAAAATGTAAAATACCTTTTTAAGAAAGAATAAAGTATTTTATTATTTAGAGGGTACTTAGGATTTCACCCAGTTATACAAAAATTTTAAATTGTACGGAAACACTAATTCCTTTTTATCATTTTAAAGCAGTATTTCTCGTTGTCTACTATATGGTGGGGAAGTGCACATGGAGCCTTTTCTTGTATTCAAAACACAAGTTTTGTTTATAGTATTTCTTTTTCATACTACAAAATGTGCTTACCATGTAACTGCGTAATGTGCATTTGAATATTTTGCAGACATTTACTATGGGCACGGGGTGCATGTATAATGTTGATTTCAGGCTTCTTTTAATAAAACATAAATTAATTTCTCTTCTAAAATTCTATTGCCCACAGATGTGTACAGGTGCAAAGCTCGGAACTACAAGACATGCATTTCTTCATCAGTAATGCACCAGTTTTCCTCATGGGGTAATTGACAAATAGTATCTGTGATTGACTTATTTCAATGGTCCGATAAAGAATTTTTTTAAATCAACATTGCTATAGTTAGAAATTTCTCAGACTGCACCATCTACATTGTTGCTACATATGTTTATGCAAATTTTGACTGAAATAGTCTCTAAAAATTGCAGAGCGTAGAAAGAAAATCAAGCTTATAACTTGATGTCACTCCCTCCCACATGTTCTCTTCACGTAAAAAGGACTTAAAAGAAATATGTAAACCCTTCTGAAGCACACACTTTCTTTGCTAACAGAAGAAACAAACAGCAATCTGAGGTCAAAACAGAGGAATCCAGCACTAACTAATCAGTTAAAGGTGTGAGATATAAGATAACTTCCCCTTATCCCCCCCCCCTACTTCAGTCCTTCACCCTAAAAAAATAAGTAACATACCGCTAATGCCTTTGACAGACATATGTTTAGCAGATATAAGCACTGAATATATTAAAATATAATAAAGCAACACAAGCAACATATACTACATGTAATACCCCTGATTCCGTATCTCGTTAAATGCGAATGTTCCTTTTTTGGAACATAGGATTTTTATGCAAGATTGAGGCAAGATATCTCGCTGTTATTTAAATTTCTTTTATTATCTCTTTGAATTTATCGTTTGGTAATAAAATAGAGGAATTTTTGGGTAAATTTGAATTTTGGGAATTTTTTAGAATTTTTATATCTTGTGTGTGGTAAAAATTGTAAAAAAAGTCGATTTTTAGAAATTTTTACATTTGAGAAATAAGTAATATATCAAAAAATCAATGAGACTTTCAGTAACAAGCAGTATTTTTTTCAAACTAATATATACAGCAGTTTAGTTTAAAAAATATTAATCATGATGTTCCAAAATAGGAACATTGGCGTGTAAAAGGTTAAGGGTGACAATTTGTGTTTTTTTTTTTTTTTTTTTTTTTTTTAGTATTCGTTCAAAATGTTCGTTTAATGTCCCGCTGTTTAAGGATCTGATTTTTTAAAAAATAATCAAAAATAATAAAAATAAAAGTTAATAACCACAAACAGATTTTCATTTTTATTTGTAAATTTGAAAGATTTTACTTAATTGTAATAATCTTACAATTTTTAAAACATCTAAAATGAATATCTGTATGCTCGCTGTGGAATTTTCAAGATAATGAAGTTATGGACACAATTATTCCTCTTTAAAATGACATAAAGGGTGTCCGAAAAGTCCTTCACACATTTCAAAAATTCACAGAAAAGCAGCAAATTGTCTTCAATGAATATGCGGTTCGCTCAGTAATGCTTCACAGAATCAAGAATTATATTTATATCTTAAAACAAATTACTTCCAAAATTTGTTCATAGATGGCGCTGCATCTCCTAGTTTTCAGCTATGATAGCCAATACGGATTTTTTGTGAATTTCAAGCAGCTCTGACGGTTCGGGAATATTCATGCTAGCTATTGCGACTGAAATCGAGAAGGCGTGTTGCAAAGGTTGGTATTTCGATTCAAAATTCATGACTACAGTTCAGAGAAAGTTTCGCAACATGTTTAAGAAAAACCGCAATCCATGCTAACTAGAACATGGGATGAACTTGAGTACCATTCAGATGTGGTTCGAGCAACAAAAGGTACACACCTTGAGCACTAAAAATGAAAGGTATTGCTTTCTGCTTAATAAAATTACTAAGCACCTTACATTACGTTTGTTTTTCTTACTGTGACGGTACAACGCTACCTATGAACACAATTTGGAAGTATTTTTTTTTTTTTTTACGATGTCAAAAAAATAAATAAATCTTATAAATAAAAATGAAATTCTGTTTGTTTGTTTGTTTGTGGATTTGATTCGTATACAAATCCACAAAAATGAACCTATCGGCCTGAAATTTAGCACAGATATGTAAAATAATATAGAATAAATCGTAGTCCACTTTAAAACTTTGAAAGTCCACCCGTTCCCGGAATTTAAGAGATTTTTTACGCTCTTCACGCAAAAAGCTTTCCGTAATTGTAACCCCTGTAGTGAAAAAAGTGTGAAATAAGGATCGTGGTTGCCATATGTGGCGATTTTGCCGAATAAGATGTTTTAAATTCTCAAAGTAAAAATAAAAGAATAATAATGATTTTTTTTTTTGTTAGTTTATATTCGTAAGGTTATTTTTTTTTTAAATTATAATATTGTATGGAATGAATTTAGAATTGGATTCATAATATGTAGAATATCTAGTATAATATCGAATATAAGTAGGATATCGTGCATAATTATAGAATATGATTATCTTCATGATTTAGCTTCGATCTTTGTGAATATAGAATAAGGTAATTGCTTACCTTTCCTTGATTCTGGAGACTTCTGAAATCCAACAGGATGAATAAGTGAGACACTGAGTTAAAGTTGCATGAAAGACGCATATGGATAAGTGAATATTGAATTTAATTCTAACATATTAGGAACAGACTATTACTGCCAGTGAGTTGACATCTTTGTTACAATGTAGCATCTGAATGTCGCCTCAAAAGGCTAGAATTAGAACTTAAAAATGAATCAAAACTACAACAAACGTGAAGCGAAACTAAAAATATGAACCAGAAGTAACCCATCAGGGCCTCCCATCCCCGTTAGTGGGTCAAGTTCTTAAGACTAGATCAAGGGTCTGAATGGTGCTCCCATCTGTTGGATCACTTTCGGATTTCATTTCTGTTGTATCTGACAGATTCCGGGGGGGCGCAGACTCAGTATCAACATCTGGAAGTGGCAAGAATGCTATCTGAGAGGCTGGGCGTGTGACAGTTCCTCTGGCAGTCCGGACGGTGACCACTCTGCTGATGCCATCAGCGCCTGGATGGAGAGCGGAGATTCGGCCTAATTTCCACACGGTGGCAGGGGCGATTGGATCCTTGATGAGGACTAACCTTCCTACAGCCAGGAGATGGTTGTTTCTCATCCATTTTGTCCGTGGCTGCAATGTGTTTAGGTATGAGGTGCTCCATTTCTTCCAGAATTGGTCTTTGAGTTGTAGTAGGAGGGACCACCTAGAATTAAAACTTAAAGAGATAAGATTAGATTTATGTTCAGGGAGTTCGAGCAAAGGACCACCAATAAGAAAATGTCCGGGTGTTAATACACTGAAGTCTTTGGGATCAGCTGATAATGGATATAAAGGCCGAGAGTTGATGATGGCTTCAATTTGGCAAAGAAGGGTGGTAAGTTCTTCAAAATTGAGGAGTGCTGTTTTACATGTTTTGATTAAATGCTGTTTAGTTAATTTAATAGAGGCCTCCCAAATACCTCCGAAATTTGGTGCATATGGAGGAATGAATTGCCAGCTTATATTACGTTGGGATGAATAATCTTGTATTAAGGGATCATGAGGAATTCTAAATAATGATTTTAGGTACGCTGAGGCTCCAACAAAGTTGCTTCCATTGTCACTAAAAACATGCGATGGGTAGCCACGACGAGCTACAAATCTTCGAAATGCTGCCAGAAATGCCGCTGAAGATAATGCAGAGACCAATTCAAGATGTACTGCTTTAGTGCTCATACAGATGAATAAACAGATATATGATTTGAAGGTACTTGATTTTCGAGTGTGTTGGCACTTCGTGGAAATTGGCCCTGCAAAATCCATGCCCACCTTTTCAAATGCACGGCAAGGATTGACTCGTGCACTCGGTAGATCACCCATCATCTGGGTAATTGGTTTTGCAGATGATTTAAAGCATTCGATGCATTTCCGAAGTTCTTTTCGAACGGTTGATTTTCCGTCTGGGATCCAAAATTTCTGTCTTATTAGAGATAAGACCAATTCTTGGCCTGCATGAAGATTTGCATGATGATAGTGCCGAATAACAAGAGTTGTGAAGTGATGATGTTTGGGAAGCAACATGGGATATTTCTGATTAAAAGTGAATTCTTGTTGGTGACGTAGACGCCCTCCAACACGCAGAATTCCTTCCTTATCAAGAAAAGGATTTAATGCTATGAGTTTGCTGGATTTTGGAAGGGGTTGATTAGAGTTAAGTTGGGTGATATCGGAATGGAATGCATCATTTTGTAATAATTTAACTATTGTCTTGGTAGCTGTATCTAATTCATGGGCTTTCAAAGGTTCTTGAGTTTTAGGATCTGATTTTGAGTTATTGTAGAACCTAAATACCCATGCTACAGTTCGCAGTAGCCTCATGTATGATGAAAATCTGTCAAATAAATCTAGGAAAGGATTGAGTTGAGTGACAAGAGATGTGCTTTCGAACGATGAATTAAAATGAATATCAGAGGATATATCATACATGTCTTGATTTGGGGTATTTACTCCTACAGAGGTAGGATCAAAATCAATGAGCCATTGTGGGCCATTTAACCATTCTGAATGCTCCATAAGTTGTTTTGGATAAAGGCCTCGGCTTGCGCAATCAACAGGATTCGACTTTCCAGGAATGTGATGCCATGAATCCTTTGAGGTTAGAGAATGAATTTTACATACACGATGCTGGACGAATTGATTTCCTTTAGTTGGTGGATTGTTAATCCAGCACAGTGCAATTGTTGAATCGCACCATAAATAAGTGTTATGAATGGGGAAATGTACAACCTTTTTGAATGTGTCCACTAATTCTGCGAGCAGGACTGCACCACTCAATTCTAATCTGGGCAAAGTTATAGCTTTCAAAGGTGCAACACGAGTTTTGGCTGCCATTAAGAATATACGAGATGAATTGCAAATGACTCTAAGATAAATGACAGCAGAATAAGCCTTTAAAGATGCATCACTAAATCCGTGAACTTCTATCTTTACTGAATTGACAACATGGATGTAACGAGGAATCTTTATCTCTTTAAAATAATGAACTTCGGCTTGGAAGTTATTCCATCGATCGAGAATGGCTGATGGTAGGTGATCATCCCAACCGATGTTGGCCTTCCACAAATCTTGCAGAATAATTTTCAAAATTATCGTAGAAGGTGCGACAAACCCTAAAGGGTCAAAGGTGCGAGCAATGATGGATAATAACTGTCTTTTCGTTGAAACATTATCTGAAGGGACTGCTCTAACTTGAAATGAATCCATCGTTAAATCCCAAACGAGACCTAGAATTTTTTGAGATGAATCTTCTTGAAATGAGTGTGTAAAGGTAGTAGCCTTTAGGGCATCTGGAAATTGTGCGATGACTTCGGGATGGCTACATGACCATTTTCTGAGCTCAAAACCACCAGCAGACATAAGATCTAAGAGTTCTTGGATTATGGATTTTGCTGAATCGACCGAATCAGCACCAGCTAACAAGTCATCTACATAAAAATGATCTTGAGCTAGCTTAGCTGCTTGTGGAAATCGTCCCTTCTCATCGCTGCATAATTGTTGTATGGTACGGATTGCGAGATACGGCGCACATGCTGTGCCATAAGTGACCGTATTTAATGTATAAATTTTGAGAGGTTCATTTGGAGATTCTCTCCAGAAAATTTGTTGGAATGACTTGTCTTCACTAGCTATCAGAATTTGGCGGTACATTTTTGTAATATCAGCAGAAAATGCCACAGGGAAAGTTCTGAATTTTAACAAGACCGCGAAAATGTCTGTTTGGAGTTTTTTCCCTTTCAATAATACATCATTTAGTGATTTGCCGTTACTCGTTTTAAACGATCCATCAAAGACAACTCGTAATTTCGTTGTTAAACTATTTTCATTTATTATACCGTGATGGGGTAACATATAACTTTGGGAAGCTACATCAGATATGAGAGGAGTCATATGACAAAGACTTTGGTACTCTTCCATGAATTGAATATATGTTTGCCTTAATTGTTCATTTGATTGTAATTTCCTTTCAAGAGAAAAAAATCTCATTAAAGCTCCTTCTTTACTGTCCCCAAGGTTTGAATCTTCTTTAAAGGGTAACTTTACGATGTATCTACCCTTGGAGTTTCGAGTATGAAATTTGTCAAAAATCGCGTCAGCCAATTCGTCTTCATCATTAGGTTTAACAGGTTTATGGATTGTTTCGCTTTCCCAAAATTCCTTTAGATTATTTTCAATGTTTGTGAGAGTGTGACATACCACAGATGAATTTTGAGTGGCTGGTGTATTTACACTACCAGACAACAAATGTCCTAACTTGGTAGGTAATGCGGAGGGTGTACCTTTAGGTCCCAATATGGGAGAACCAGTGACTAAGAATAAGAAAATGTCCGCACCTAACAGAATATCGATCTCACTTTCCACAAAATATGATGGATCAGCAAGACATAAATTATTTAGATGAGGCCAATCCTGTTTTTTCATATTGAAATTTGGAAGAGATGTTGTGACTTTGTTTACTACTAACGCATTCACTTGAAATGTATCTCCTGAGAAATATGGAGAAAATTCGAAATTGGTAGAATATAAACATGTTTCAGCATAGATTTCATTTATTCCCACCAAACGGTACGTAGTTGGTTTCATCGACAATTGTAGTCGTTCTGCACAGTATTTTGAAATTAGCGTGTTTTGTGAGCCGTTGTCGATTAATGCCCGGCAAGTTATTGTTTTACCAGTCTGAGACTTAACTTTAATTATTGCTGTTGATAGCAAAACATGATTCTGTTCTTGCGATTTTGTGTAGCTATTTGCTACGGTGCTTACTGACTGAGATTGAGGCACTTGATCATTATTTACATAACTATGCAGTAATGTATGGTGCCTAGCTGCACAATTTTTGCAACTGAATCCTATTCTACAATTATCAATTAAATGATTACTTCTTAAACAATTTGTACACAAATGATTATCATTAACGCACTTCCATCTATCATTTATATTCATCGCATGGAATGTGGGACACTTCAATAACGCGTGATTTTGTTTACATAGCATACAATTATTAAATTTTACTTCACTACTTACATTTTCTCTTTTCACTACAGTATTATGTACATTAGATTTTTTTACTGCGTTATTTACAACTGATTTCGCTTGAACCTTTTTGAATTCCGGTTTAGAAAATTTATTTTCTTGTAGACTTCTAGCCTCTTTCTCAATAAATGATTTAAACGTATCTAGAGACGGACAGCTCTCATTATCGAAAGCCAATTCCCATCGTTGTATCACCGCATCATCGATTTTGGACGTAAGGAAATTTATTATGATTAAATCCGTAAGAGAGTTAGTTTCCAACCCCAATGTTTTCAGATTCCTCACGGCTTCGTTACAAATGTCAATGACCTCTAAGAGTAACTTTGAATTATTTGCTTTCGTTATCTTCATTCTAAAGATTTTATTTATTTGGCTTATTGCCAGCTGTCGTTTGTTCTCATACCTCTGACATAAAATCTCCCAGCAATGCGTAAGGTTTTCTGGCGTAATTGCGAAACCTCGAATTAATTTTGCTGCATCACCGCGGATACACGACTGAAGATATGTCAGCTTTTCAACATCATTTAAAGATTTGTTATCAAGAATAGATGATTTAAATATTTCTTTAAACGATAACCACATTTCACTATTTCCGAAAAAATGTGGAACTTCTAATTTGGGCAACTTCACTGCCAATGAAGATTCTTTTCCTGATGAATTCTCGCTTTTGGTTATTTCAATCGGAATTTTATTTTCGAGGTCAATGACCCATTTTAATAGTAAATCTTTACTTTTGATATAACTATCAAAATAATCAGCGCTTTCATCTTGGGATAATTCTGTAAAATTCTCTACCAATTCCTTTTCAAACTTTTCTACTTTGCCTTTTAAAATTCCTATTGCGCGATAATTACTTTCATCAGCCTTTTCTACATTTTTCTCAAATGCACTTATTTCCTTTAATAATAATTCGAATTTGAAAGAACTCTTAGCTTGCTTAGGAGGCATTATTACTCTTAATATTTGAGAAACTTCAAACTGACTAAATATACAATAATATATCTTAATGGAAATGTAATAATAATACCATGAATAATGAACTGAGTTATTTTCATACACTTAATAAATGTCATTCATATCCTTCGATAGTCACTCAGGCTGGAACGGACCAGAAATGTTTATGGATTGAATTTAGAATTGGATTCATAATATGTAGAATATCTAGTATAATATCGAATATAAGTAGGATATCGTGCATAATTATAGAATATGATTATCTTCATGATTTAGCTTCGATCTTTGTGAATATAGAATAAGGTAATTGCTTACCTTTCCTTGATTCTGGAGACTTCTGAAATCCAACAGGATGAATAAGTGAGACACTGAGTTAAAGTTGCATGAAAGACGCATATGGATAAGTGAATATTGAATTTAATTCTAACATATTAGGAACAGACTATTACTGCCAGTGAGTTGACATCTTTGTTACAATGTAGCATCTGAATGTCGCCTCAAAAGGCTAGAATTAGAACTTAAAAATGAATCAAAACTACAACAAACGTGAAGCGAAACTAAAAATATGAACCAGAAGTAACCCATCAGGGCCTCCCATCCCCGTTAGTGGGTCAAGTTCTTAAGACTAGATCAAGGGTCTGAATGGTGCTCCCATCTGTTGGATCACTTTCGGATTTCATTTCTGTTGTATCTGACAAATATCGTGTGCATGGGAAATCAGAGCAGGAATGTAATGCTTTACACGCAAAACAATAAGAATTGAAGATTTCCGAGGCTAATGTGTAAATTTTTTTAGTTTGGCGAAAAAATAAAATGGCTGAAATAAGGATTTTGAGTAAGTGAGTTCTAGCGGTTTGCACAGTTTTCGGCTTGGCGCAATTTATTGAGAGCTCAAGGAAATAGATTTTTGAAAACAAGTGCAAAGGTTTTATTAGAATACAGCGTTAAATTTTAATGATTCGTGAAGAAATAATGCAGTTATTAAGGGATTTCAAGCGATCTAACTTCAGAATTCTCGCCAATTGAGTACATTGTTTTAGGTTGGGGGAATTCCGCCAAATTTCAGAAAATTTAAATCTTCTCATTTAGTACATCGGAGTAACGATGAATAAAACACATTATAGTTGATAATTTAAAAAAAAAATCGGCTGTATTAAGGAATTCCAATTTTCAAATAAATGCGTGCTACTCTTTGGCGGTCGAACCATTTCCCATATTGACTGCTGCTAAGTCAATGCTTCGAATGATTCCCTGAAAAAACTCTTGCAAAATGGCGTATGTTGGCACTTTGGCGAGGCTTAGATTTCAAACTGGATTTTATTTCAGACTGGTATATATAATAACACTGGTTATAGATAAAAATGAATGTTGGTATGTGTTTATGAGGTTGAAAAACTCCAGCACCGTTGAGCACCGTTGCACGATGAAATTTGGTTCATCTAAGTCTTTTATGATGGAGAAGTTTTTTATGCTATCCGTTTTCCTTAACTTGCCACTTGGTGCCGCAGCACAACGTAGAATTCTATTCCGTTTAGCCGTTTGCTACGCGAATATCGTCCAACCGATTTCGATGAAATTTGGTACACGCGAATATTAGAACACGGAGAATACTTTTCACTATCCATTTTGCTGTAACTTGCCGCTAAATGGCGCTGCAAAGCATCAACTTCTATACCGTTCGACCGATCGGCATAAAATTTTTTATACTTACACATTTGAGCACGAAGAATATATTCTAACTGCGTTCCTTTTGATGTTACTCACCACTAGATGACACTGCAATGCATTATTATTTTAACTCGCCACTAGATGATGCTGCAGCATGCCAAATTCTTGACCATTCAAACGGTCGCTATGAAAATCAGTATACATAGCTATTTGAACAATGAGAATATTTTGGCGTTATCCATTTTGCTATAACTCGCCACTTGACGGCGCTGTAACAAATCATTACTTAAATTAACTACTAGATGGCTCTGCAGTGTATCACTTCTTGACTGTGCAAATGATTGTTATGAAAATTGGTATACATAGATAGTTGAACACGGTCGCTATGAAAATCAGTATACATAGCTATTTTAACAATGAGAATATTTTGGCGTTATCCATTTTGCTATAACTCGCCACTTGACGGCGCTGTAGCAAATCATTACTTTATTGAACCACTCAGGGGCGTAGCCAGGGGGGGGGATATCGAGGGATGTTAGTATATCCCCCCCCCCCCGAAATTTTTGGATTAGTGATAAATTTCCGTTTATTTATACACATATAAGTTCATATCCCCCCCCGAAAATTTTCCAGGCGCATATCCCCCCCCGAAAAATTTTCCTGGCTACGCGCCTGGAACCACTAGATGGCCCTGCAGTGTATCACTTCTTGACTGTGCAAATAATCGCTATGAAAATAGGTATACATAGATATTTGAACACGGGGAAGAGTTTGGCGTTATCCATTTTCCTATAACTTGCCACTAGATGTCGCGTCAACACATGAACTTCAGGACTGTCCAGCCGATAGTCATGAAAATTCGTATACATCGATATCTGAATGCGAAAAATATTTTCGCCGTATCCGTTTTGCTAAAACTCGCCACTAGATTGCGCTACGCCGCATGGCCTTCTGCACCGTACAAACGATTGCCTTGCAATTCGGTATGCATGATTATTGGACACAATATAACGCGATATCCACTTTGCTATATCTGTTTATTGCAATGAATAGTAATCACCACAAATCGTAATATCAAAAAGTTCATTCATTCCCGTGCGAAGAACGGGTACTTCAGCTAGTAAATAAATAAAATAAAAAAATTCGTGAGCCCGTGAAGTATTATTGTTCAAACCGCATACCATAATGCTTCACGGCGACAATTTGTTGCTTTTCTATGAATTTTTTAAATGCGTGAAGAACTTTTCGGACACCCTGTATTTTGGCTTTCAAAAAAGACGGAAGAGATCTTGAATGAACACTAGCCATTCTCTTTCGTACATATCATGCATTTTATTTTCAAATTTTGTAATTTTCCCGTGCTCAATCTTTGCTTTAAAACCAAATCTTCAGAGATAATCTCTTTCTAAACAGCTTAAACTAACTTATGAGAAATATATTCACATGCATTATGCTTTCTCAATCGCTGAACATGTTATTATCCATTGTTCAATTGTGTGAGTAAAAACAATGTGAAAAAGAAATATATAATAATTATTCAGGGATCGCATTCTTTGCATCTTATCCTCTCAACTTATAAAAAAATTACACGCTGATTGTATAATATCAAGTTAATTTACTGTAAAAAAATTACAAAATTACATATTTGCAACTAACAGTATACATTTTCACATGTTTTTAGATCCAAAAATTGAGTAGTTAAAATATACGTAGTTTTCAATTTAAAATATGTCAAAGGAATGTGTTGCAATATTTTTAGATAAATATCTAATTTAAGTGCAAAAATACTAAAAAGATTATCTTATTTATTCTATCACTAGTTCACAAAATTAAGAAACTCTTTTTAAAATTTAATTTTAACTACTCTCAATTATTTCCAAGCTAATGTTTAAAATCTCTTGCATAAAATACATCTTACATATTTTACTGTCAAAGTAAATTACGACATGAATAATTTAAATTTGCTAAAAATTTCACAATGATTTATTAAAATAAAAACAATAGAAGCGTATTTTTTTCCAAATTGCAGGTTTACTGATACGTATAGCACCATTTAAATAATTTTCAACTTTCATCGCTTTTTAAAATTTGCTTTAGGGAAAATCATAATGTTTTAACGCTCTTTTTTGAATAACTAATTTCATATGCAAGTAAAGAAATGGGTTTTTGAATCTATTAACGAAGAATTTGCAATCCTTTTAATCTAAAGGAGCATGATTGTTCTTTAGATTGCCTGTTGGCTAATAATCTTTCATCTTTTGTAAGACAACATAAGTATGCTTGAAAATATTTTATGTCTGAGAAAGATTTAGCTCTTTCTTAAAGTTTTGTATAAGTTTAATAATTTAACATACATTTTATGAAATACACTAAAGTGTAATTGTAAAAATAGAAAATACTACGAGGTTAAGCTAATACAAGAGCTGTCTAAAAAGTACTCAAATTATGGATGGGAAAAATCTATTACTTATGTAACGGGCTTGGAACCCTAATAACCCTAATCGCCTTCAATGTAGACTCCTTGCACCTGCACACAATTAACAAATCCATCCTTCCACTGAAGGAAACACTTCTTGAAGGCTTCTTTTGAAATGGTCGACCAAGAATGTCATTTTCAGTTTGAATCAACCAGAAATCTCAAAGATCCATATTTGAAGATAGGGTGGATGTGAAATGTTCAAAATTTCATGTTCCGTCAAGACAATATGATTACATCTCCGTATTTTTCAGTCATAAATTCTTCAAAAAAAGATAATGTAGCGGAGATTAATAACATTCTTAAAGAAGCCTTCCAAAAATCTTTTTAGCATTTCAGTGATATAAGGGTATGAAGGCGCGAGGAATATACCTTAAAGGGTATTGGAATCTCAACCCATACACGCAAATAATATATTTACCCATCCAAGATCGGATATTATTTTGATAGATTTCATGTAAATTTTCTGTGAAAACGCTCTTATGTGGCTGGCCATTATTGAAATTTGTAAGATTATGTCGTCTCAAAATTCTGCATTCTTACAAAAGTATGCAGACGAAGTTAATTAGTTGCAGACTTAAATTTAAGGTAAAAAGGCGTTGGGTGATAATACAGGTTCGATACATTTAGTTGCAATACAAGAAAAAGACTATGGGTATTCATTGTCTAAAATATTTAAAACTATTTTATTTAAAAGAAACTATTGAAACATAAACGTATTACAACGGCTGGTGGTGGCTCAGCGAAATAATAATGCGTCCTAATAGGACTGTGATAAACAGATGAAATGATTTAAAAATTACGGCAGCAGAGAATTACACATTGGCGAGAACAAGAACTTGGCTGAGATAAATAACGCCAATCCCAGAGCAACCCTAACACTTAATACAATAAAATTAAAATGACGGAATCGCGAGTAAATGATTTTAAAGATGTCGCAGGGCAACAAATAACTTACGCCAGCAGGATGCCAAAGAGGGGAAGGAAAATGCCGTTGCTATTGCAAACGGACGTAATATAATCTATTTTTAGCCCAGAACGACTCCACAAGGTCTGATGATACAAAAAAAAACAATCAAGGATAATGCCTACAGGAAAAAGCGAATATACAGAATAAAAGCCGATATGACAGAAAAATGAGAACATAAATGTACTTTAGAATTCTTGATTTTGGATAGATTACATTAAAGAAACACAAATTAAAGGCCGATTATTAATTTACATATGTGATCTTCCTCACACTCTACATTAAAGAGGAGTTAATACATTTTTCTTTTGCATAAGGAACACAAGTATTTTATTTAAAGTAAAAATTCAAATCTTCAAAGCAGCCACACACACACACAATCCTAATAAATTGCATTAAACATTAATGCATATTCAAATAAATCTTTAGTTTGAACAAACATCGGGTAATTATGGTTAGAGAATGGATGTAAATATCAAAACTGAAATCAAGAAATATATTGCGGTTTAAAATGTTCAGTCAATTAAAATATTTGAATTATCTGTAGAAATTTTAAGTATTAATTATATTTTATGCAACGCAGTAATCCTTTCATCATAATCTAATTTTTGTTGATTTATTAAGGCATAAATATAGTACTCATCTTTGGAAATAGTTTTTAATCTTGAGATTGTTCAATTTTCTACACTGCTGGCCACCCAAATTGCAACACCAAGAAAAACAAGAGATATCACAACAAAATTTATTGTGTAGATAACATGTTGACCAAGTAACAAATGATTAAATTTACAGCATTCTATGAAGCGTGGTTCCTGCCAAAATCAGTACCCAGAGTAGCCGCCGTTGTTGGAGATCACAGCTGCCACACGCCTCGGCATTGATTCAAAGAGACTTTGAATGTGTTCTTGGGGTACAGCAGACCAAGCAGCTTCCACACGTTGCCAAAGTTGATCTGGTGTGACAGCTGGGGATGAACTCTGGGTCAGTCGTTGAGCAACCATGGACCACATGTTTTCTATCGGCGAAAGATCCGGAGAGCGCGCCGGCCAGGGAAGCAATTCAATCTGGTGATTGACGAAGAACCCTTGGACAATGCGTGCCACGTGTGGCCGTGCGTTATCCTGCTGAAATATGGCTGTTGGCAAGCCCTGAAGGTAAGAAAGGACAACTGGCTCCAACACCTCGGAGATGTAGCGCTGGCTGGTTAAAGTACCGGCAATGCGTACTAGAGGAGTGCGAGAGAGATATCCGATACCGCCCCATACCATAATACCCGGTGCAGGACCAGTGTGACGGTGCATAATGCAGCTGTTCAGCATCCTCTCTCCACGGTGTCTCCAGACTCGAATCCGACCGTCGTGGTGTTGCATACAGAAGCGTGACTCGTCAGTAAAGAGAATTTCATTCCATTCTGTCGTCCACATCCTTCTTTCATCGCACCATTGGCGGCGGAGACGTCTGTGGTTCCGCGTCAGAGGTAGACAAAGCAACGGACGTCTTGCGCACAGACCATTCTGCTGTAAACGACGTCGAATGGTACGCGCAGACACTGGATGATGCGTTACAGACTGAATCTGCTGTGATATGGTTCGTGATGTGACTGAGCGGTCCGTCACTGCCATGCGTACAATCTGCCTGTCATCACGTGACGTGGTGCACTGAGGTCGATGCGGTCGATCACGTCTGTCCGTCGTACCCTCCTGCACCCAACGATCACATATCCGCATCACAGTTGTTTGGTTTCGTCCAATACGACGACCGATTTCCCTGAAAGATAACCCACAATCTCGGTATGCCACTATCCTTCCTCTGTCAAACTCGGATACTTGATCAAAAGATGATCGTTGTTTCCTACGAGGCATAATTTATCGTTTTTTTGAAAAAAAAGCAAGAAAAACACAATTGCTGTACTTGAAACCGTCGAAATCTCCAAGCCTTAAATAGCGCTTTGAGGTGGCGCCACAGGCGCGCTTGATGTGCGTCTGCGCTGAAATTCTAATCATTTGCATATCTCACCTCAGCTAATGCATGTTGTAAATTTCATATTATTTGCATGCTTCCTTCAGGGTGTTGCATTTACGATGGCCAGCAGTGTATTAATATTTATTTCATGTCCAAACAGATAATTTTGATAAAAACAAATTTTAATTGCACAATGTAATGTTTAAAAACTATTTCTTGTGAAATTTAAAACGGTTTAATAAAATGTGTCAAAAAAATCATTGATACATTAAAATATGTTTAACAATTTAATTATATTTTCTTAAACAGATTCAGGAGTAAAAAGTAAATGGTTTATGGAAATGTTTAAAAAATTATTTATGATTATCTCTCTATTTTTCTCTGTCTCAAAAAATTACATTTCTGATTTAATTAGACACATTAAAAAGTGTTTACACTATACAGTAATACTAATATAAGTATTTTGAAAATACATATTTGTTGTGATTCTCATACAGATTTAAAACAATATCCTATTTTTTGTATCATTTTTAACCATGCCCATTAGAAATATTATTACTTTATTTAAAGAATTTAGAAAGAAAAGAAAGTTTACTTTTTAAATGCGTAAAACTGCTGCATTTTTTTTCTTCCAAAATTAAAAATATGAAAATAACTTTATTTGAAAGCTACTAGGTATTATCAGGCAAGAAAATAAATTCCAGATATATTTTTCATGCCATTAACCTTTAAGCAATGAATAAATTTACATTAATTTTGATGCTAACCGTTGGATCTTTCAGTTTGAAAATTCATTCTAGCTTATAAAATGCGTTTTCAAAACAGTTTCGTGTATTATTCAGCTTAAAAATTTTCATCTCATTTAACGAAACTCTCCATTTAAGAAAATATATATTTCTGAGTTATATGCATTTTCTAATGGAAGATACTTTTTATTTGCTTAAGTTAATACTTTTAAAATATATTAAATCCCTTTCTTTCGTTGTTGCCATAAAGTCGATATTTATTTACAAATGTCTGCACTAGTAACTGCAGGCATATAATTCTTGTAAGAAATATTTTTTCAAGTATTCATTCAAGAGATATTCTTCAAAGAATAAAATATATGTGTATATCTATGTATCTACCTATCTATCTATCTATCTATCTATCTATCTATCTATCTATCTATATACAGTAGAACCTCGAATCATCGTTTTTCATGGGGTGCTTAGGAAAATACGATGAATGCGGGAAAACGATAAATGCGGGTTTTAGTCAAAATACGAAGAAAGCAATCTTTACGCATATACACAATGCCTGTATACTAATACTAATTTGTTTCACAAAAGTAAAGTGATACTTACTTTAAAAAATCCGTAATTTTATATGGGGTTTTCCATTATTTTGAAATTTCGGAAATTAAATAGTAAATTTTCAAGATTTACAATATTTTTCTGGTCCTCTTATGTGATTTTATGTTTGTATAAAAAGTTCATACAGTTTCAAATAGCGTTATTGCTTCAGACAAACTTCGTAATAATGCAGGCTTAGCCTCATGGGAATGAACATTATCCTCTGCTTCACAATTATCTTCATTTTTTGCATCATCACACGTATCTTCCATGTTTAGGATGGCGTATATATTGTTTCGCCGCGGAAGCAGGGGAAACGAATGACCCCTTGCTGGTTATCTATTTCCTGTGTTCCAAATAAACCAGCCGATAAAAGAGGCCGCCATTTTCACCCACACACGAAACGGACTTAGGGAAAAGATTCTTCCCCCCTTTCCACGCTTGTTGCATGTGGTTTCAAGTGAAATAGGGGTTTAGGATACCGCATGCCTCACCACCTTGATTAATGGAAATATAATCATTAAATTCCACGCTATACACATCTTCAACGCGCAACCACTACTCATATGATCATCAATAAACCAAGAAATAATACCAGGAAACAATTACTGTATATATGACATTTGGATCCCCTTAACGTTCATTTTCATTTTGGCCAGGAGAAAAATTTTACAACGATGAACGCGGGAAAGTCACTTTTTGGCGAACGATAGATGCGGGTTTCTTTAACGTTATTCAAATACAATTTGTGCAGGGACCATAGAAATAAAGCGATCAATGCGGGAAATCGATGAATGCGGGAAAGATGGATCGGGGTTTCACTGTATATATATATATATATATATATATATATATATATATATATATATATAATATAGAATAGCTAACTTACGTAATATGGAATACCAAGATAATCCATCGAGCAAGTGAAAAATAAACTTACATAATACATATATATATATATATATATATATATATATATATATTTGAAAAAAAATCTCTATATTTCTATTTATATTGAAAATGATATTTAAAACCTTGTTTATGTTACGGCCAAAGCCCGAAATCGGCTTGTTCGTGAATTGGCCGGCCAATTCGCGTTTTGGCAGACGTTGCTGTAAACTTACCGACCAATGTCCGATCTTTTCTTGATTTCGGGCTTTCGCCGGCCGATTCGCGAAGTGGCTTGGAACGATCGGCCAAAATAGGAAGAAATAAATCAAGAGCAGATTGTTTTACACACTGTTAAAAATGAAGTATTTAAAAATGAGTACTTCTGTGTACTGTTTTTTTCTCTTTTCTTTTATTTAAAGTACAATTGTTTTAGAAACGAGTTCAAATATAAGTGACATCTCTGAGTTAAAAATAAGCTTGTAATATATAAAAATCTGATCTCGTGTTATTCTGTTCTCATATTAAAGCCATAATAGAAATTATTCAGTGAGCGTATATGCGGAAAGAACGAGATAGCACGAAGAATATTGAATTTGCGCCCTTCAAAAGGACGAATTATGTCTTGATCAAATGCGCTGCGTTTATGCCTTGATCAAATGCGTAAGAATACAAAAGCAAATTGAGTACCCCATTTTTCAACTATCTTTAAGGGGTGCCTTTAGTCTTTTTCTGCTATATAGACCTAATGCGAAAGATCCCAGATCACATTGTCTCCCGAAATATCGCTTCAAAAAATTTGAAATTTTTTGCAAAGGCAAATAGTACCGCTCAGTCTAACACTATCCCTTCGGGCTTCGGCCAAGATTCCCAGCCACTTCGCGAAATGGCCAGCCAAAGTAGAATATACAATATTAATTGCAAGTACTTCGGACTTTGGCCAAACCTCTTGGCCAAAACGCAAATTGGCCAGCCAAATCGCGAAATGGCTGAACTTCGGGCTTTGGCCGTAACATATACATAATTTTTGTATTAAGGGCACAATTATTT
The DNA here is from genome assembly GCA_038373885.1 of Cheiracanthium punctorium. Classification (NCBI taxonomy): domain Eukaryota; kingdom Metazoa; phylum Arthropoda; class Arachnida; order Araneae; family Cheiracanthiidae; genus Cheiracanthium; species Cheiracanthium punctorium. The sequence continues at coordinate 2,818,985 of JAWZYV010001322.1, read as the reverse complement.
TTCGTATATATCTACGAGTTTTGCATCCATAAATTCACAAATAATTGATAGGCCTTGCACAAAATTATGACATTAGTCACAGTTTTACCATTTCTCTACAAAGACAACATCTAATTTGAAATTCGAAAAAGATCTTTGAAATCAGACCATTTTATACTATTATTTTAACTTAGAAAATAAAAATAGATACATTTTCTTCTTTATTACAAACAATTTTCTGATATCGCGTTATTTCTTACGTACAAGAACTCTGATAGATCTGTGCTAATTTTCGTTTAGCTTCAGAATTAACCTAATCTATCCCTAAAGGTTGGAGTAAAAGGAGATGCTTTTAATCATCAAACTGAATGAACAAACGAATCGTTAAATTCTGAATTGATTCATTTTATATCTTGGCCAAGCTTGAGTCTCATTGGAAATTCATTGCTATTCTTCCTACTGAATAATAACGGGTAGAACATTATACAATGCACAGCGTGTAGACCAGAGATCACCATTATGAAAAAATCTGATAACATTTTACTATTAGCCCTTGAAAAATTAATTATATCTATTCCAAATCGTGATTTCAGGTTATTCAGATATATAATGCAGTAAATATTAATAATATTTTAACTTTTTTTCTACGTAGTCTTAGACTAATTAAATAGTCATTTATCTAATTTTTGTAATATAATTATTTAGACTGTACAGTTTCTCCGGGGGAAAATGTTATCTTTATTTGCGAAATTGAATTTTATCACAAACATTTTATTTAGCACGCCACTTTATTTTCCTCAATTACGACTCTATTATTGAAATACATGTACACGGGTATTTCTCGGTAATAAGTTACTTAAACCTGCTACTGGATCGATTTTATAATCCCAAAAAATTATCCGAAACAAACAGCATTTTGGGCATATCAACAAGTCAAACAAACAAAGTTCTAAATATTCCTTGTAAATTTCTTGTTCTGAAAGAAAGTTTCCTTATCTTATCTTTTATTTTTGCTTTTTTTTAAGTCAGAGAAAAGCATTTCATAACACTAATTGATGTGTTTAGATTAACATTCTATTACTTTAAAATAACATGCTTTTCTTAATATGAGTATGTTCTAGGAATGTGGAATAACGCGCTATGTTCTTAAATCTTTCGCGATAGTGGAACGCATTAGGAGCACAATGAAAACGAATTACTCAAGGAAACAAAGGACATGCAATGCTGTTCGTCTTGTTGACGTAATGAAGCTGTAAGTAGGGTCTTTCCCTTTTTTTGACATAACATAACTAACTATTTTTTCTAAATTTCAGGAAATGGCATGGTTTAAAAATGTATTAATTGAGTATTATCTCTTAAGGTGAATTTAAATTTTTGAAAGTTTTAAAGAAACATGTCTATGCAAACAAATAGACAAAAAAAGAATAAATAGGAACTACTTCATGGATTTTATTTATTCATGCTAAACTGCAACACTTAGCAAAAAAGTATTAATAGAAACATGGTCAACGGGTTAATACCTAAGCACGATTCCACATTTTTAGGGAAATTCAAGAATGTTTAATGTACTTCTTAAAGTTGAAAAAGTGCTTATTGTATCATTGAGAGTGCATTTATTTCTACAGCACTAATCATGCTCAATGATTATCTGCAAGAAGAGCATATTCACCGTACGGAGTGGTCTCCGACGTCTCCAGACCTTATCTACCATAGAACACTGGTGGGATGCTCTAGGAAGATCCATCACACGTCGACAGCCGCACTCCAAGGACCATTGAAGATTTAAAATTGGCACTTTCAAAAGAATAAGAATTTCTGCCACAACGATTGCTCAGTCCGGGAATAATTCCGTAAGCGGGAGCAGGTTTAGTTGGCCACTTTTTTTGTTGCCAACGTCTAACCCATTAAGGTTGCCGTTAAAACAGTTCTCTATATATACGAAGCACAGTCCTTGCCGATTGGCGTATTTAGCAACGCGAAAAAGCTTGCATTCTGGCTTGGCGACCTGCTCCCGTTTACGGAATTATTCCCCTCAGTCGCCGAACGAGCAGCATGAGAGCTCGATGTGACCCATCTATAGCTGTGCGAGGTAGCCACACCTCTCATTAGACAACGAAATACGAGAGTTATGGCATGCTTTATTTTTACTAAATGTTTCTCACGTGCATATAAGCATACATTAAAACCCTTAACAAATATTTTTGTTAAGGGATTTTATGCCAAATTTCCTTTCATTAAACCCATTTTTTTGTCAAAAAACTATTAAAAAATGTTTCTAACATTAATTTCAAGAACAAGTGTAGTTACAATGTCTGCCAGCACGATTTCATTGAAATTCAGTCCTGAAGAAATTTTATTTGCAGTTTTAAATAATTCATATTAATGAAATTAGGGCTAAATATATATATATATATATATATATATATATATATATATATTACAGATATATTTAGACCTACGTCATTTATTTATAATTCATTAAGAGACAACAGAAACATTCGATGATATACTTAAAAATTAAAATTTTAAAATCGAGAAAATTATACTTTGGAGGAGAATGTTTTTCCCCCTTTTTTCTGTCATATGAAAGTTTCAGACTGATCAGTCTTGAGAGTTGTACATTTGCCAGTGTATTTCATTAAAGAACTTTCTTCATTATCTGTTTTCTTCTCGAAGAGTGACAAGAAGTAATGAAGAAAGAATTGCAACAATGAGGTGCTATCAAGGAGAATTATTGTCTGTTCAGTTTGATTACAGGGATACTTCTGTATTAGATCACAACAATAAAAGAATGAACAATTACTACAAATTTATATATAAGAGTGAAATTTCAATAAATTATGAAAAAGCACTTGAGATATCTTATGAAAAATATTAAAAATGAAAGTAAAATTCTTTACTGTTTTGAAAAAATATATATATATTTAATCTTTTTATTGATATCAAAGCATTTATACAGATTTTTTGCGTAATACCTGTGTGCGAGTTTTGAAATTCACCGATGCCGAGGGCACGCTCTCTGAAGTAAGGTATCATTGTTTTTTTATACTTACAATAATGGGAACTAGCATGTTAATTAGCGGTAATGAAACTATTTATCACGGGATATTCACTACCAACGTGGCAAACTTCTGAAAGTTGTGAGTTACTGAAAAATTTATCAGGACGTTGTGGGGTCTCAAACTTCGTCTTTATGCACTTTTTAATAATTTTTTTTGAAGAAATATTGAAGCAGTAGTCATCTTTGGTGAGGATTTTAGTTAAGACTAAATTAGTCTGTCGCACTAAACTTGATATTTTAGAAATGTTTCTTAATTTATTAAATGTTCGGTGATACAGCACATAGTTTAGGAATGGCAGGTTACGAATACTACAGTACTGCTTTCATAATGATTATGAACACATGCTTGAAGACGATGTCTGCCCTCATACATTGTAACCTGATTCTGATTTGTTTTTTGAGCAACTTAGTCGTTTCAGAAGTTTGACGCACTGGCATGAACACTTTGTATATGAAAATACGACTCCGTTTCAATTTTTTTAGACGATACTTTCACCATGTTTCTCAGAAAATACTTTCACCTCACGGTGACCTTGCATTCAGGTAGTCATAGAAATTTAATTTTATTCATCCATTTACCTTATAAAAATATCCCTCAATATTGACAAATTCTAAACATATCTGTTATGCATTATGTCATAAAAATACGAAAAGACTAGACATCTCATAAAAAATCATAAAAGATAAGCCCTTAGAAATACATTATTTCTAATATTGGTGAAAAAAAGGTACTAGTATAATACAATACCTTTTTTTTTAAGTCTTGCAATGGATTTATCAATCCGTCGTGAAATAAAATCCTTGAATAAATCCCATCATAAAAATTTTAATAAATAGTAGTCGAACTTCGAAAAAATTTGCTGTCAGTAAATTCATTCTTTTATAAGTCTTTATGTTTCCATTAGTTAGAAAAAAGAACCTAATTATAGTCTTGTTTAGCATTTTGTTTCACCTTTGCCTATGATTAAAATATGAACACGTCTTGGGGATTTTATGATGCGAAGTACGTTATATTTTTATGAAGGTATTTTGAAGAAAACTTGTTAGACGTGATGAAAGGGGTTAGATTTTGTACGTTGCACTTATGAGAATTCAATAAATGTTTCAACTGGTAAAATATCTATTAATAGTTCATTTGGTAGGAATGTAGAAGCACAGTTTATCAAGTGCCATTTTGTACATACCATGGGGCATCAGTAGTTGAGAGGTGGGCGTGCTTATCTCTCTCCTTTAACGGTGTTGTTCGAAAAAATCATGTGATTTTGGTAAATAAGTACAAATAAACTAATTATGCCAGGCACTTCAAACTTTTGAAACTGTTTCTTTACAAGATGTAATACATACTGAAATAAACGATAAATCTGTATCAGTTACAAAACTTTTATAAAAAATTCTTAAAAATCGGAAATTTTCGCAAAGCGTGTCATACTTCGAAAAATCTTGCAGCTCAGATCCATGTTTAAGATTTTTTTGTGAAAATTTCACAAAAGCCACAGCTTTTTCGCTTATTGCAGTGTGTAAAACAGCTTATGAAGAACCATCTGGAATTGTTTGGAGACCATGGTGCTATTAGTTTATTTCAATTTGTGTACCAAGACTAAAAACGGAGTTTTTTTTCTTCGACATACACTCTTAAATGCTGGAGCATGCTTCGACATACACTCTTAAATGGCATTTAAGAGTGTTGGGTTCAAAATTCCTAACCACTGAATGCGTGTTTGTCCAAATATTGCTCCGTAAAGATAGAAAAAAAAATGAAAAAAAACCAATATCAGCTTTTATGTGAGAAACGACATAAAGCCAAATATCTCTATCTCATTCTCTCGGTACATCCCATTAGAAAGGCATAATTATAGGTTGATAAAATGATCCGGAATTTTTACAATTAAAATTTTGGTATTAGTTTAGGTTATATTTCTAATTCGATATTGGACTCAGCAGAACAGAAAATACGATAAATTAAATAAAATTTATGAAACATTAGGTAAAGGGGTTTCTAGAATAAGGAGAGGAACACCTTGATGTCTAGAAGTAACTTTTGCATAAATAAAAATATATCCTTTTCTACGAAATGATTGAAAAAAGTATATAAGTAATTTTAAAAGTTCTTAATTTTCGAGGAATAAAAAAATTCTCCCTCGCAGAAAAGGCTACAAAGTACATGTATACGTAAATAAACGAACATGAGAAACACAATGTTACCGTACTGGAAATAATGAGCAAGGGAAAACAAATAGAATAAAAACAAAAGTAATAGGAAATGAGTGTTAAAGAAATTAAAAAAAACTAGTAAAGATTATTTTGTTACCCATTATAAATAATAAGTGAAGCACAAATGCCAGAAACACGTACAAAATATTTAAAAAAGACAAGAAAACTATCAGTGTTTAATATTTCCTTTTATGCGACATTATTTTAATAAATATGACATTATTTTAAAGAAAAATAAACATACTAAAAGAGATCCAAACGCCATATTTATGGTCAGTTCAACAAAGCTTATTTTTATATCACTAATTGCATGCATTTTTCCTCATTGCAAAATCGACGGTCAGACTTTTTAATCATGGTAGGGAGAATTTGTGAGAGTAAGCCAAATTAAAAGGGAAAAAAAGAAGAAGGAAAAAAAACTTTATTTTAACAAGGCTCAATTATTTTAATAAGTCGAAAAATTTTAAAGATGATATTTTATTACATGGATCAAAGGCAAGGGTATGGTTATCATGATAGGAAATTAGAGGATCTCGAGTAATCCGACAACCTAGCGCACTTTCTATGCAAGAGAATTTTACAATCTGCACATGTAAAAAGCAATTTTCTGATGTAACGAAATAATGCATACATGGCTAGAAAAGCTACGCTGAGTAAATTTAACTTTTATGAATAAGTTTTTTATTCGATTTTTAAGATAAAAGTTTATTTATATTAAATTTTTGACATAAAAGTTACTGTAGTTACAAAATTTACAGATGATAGTTAAGTTGCAAAATTCAGGAGTGAAACGAAAACTGAAGTCGTTTCTAAAGCTCTTAGATTCGGAAAATGTAAATATATGAATAAAACGCAAATAGCTATTTTGCATTCCATTTCCTTCATAGTATGACAACAAAAACCCGCCACCGGAAAAGGAATGAATTTCTGAATGAAAGGGAATGAATCTTAAACTGTCACCTACCGACCTACGTAGTGAGGGGACAAACGGCACCACAGATTTAACGTGCACGTTCACCGCGTATACGCGGTTGTGCTTTTAATCAGCCGGGATAAGAACCTTTGTCCTTTGAATCACAGTTCGACACCCTGGTATCCTGGCCAGCAGGCTTGAACAACTCAGTACTACCGAATTATTCAGAATAAACATATTTCCCGATAATTTAAGCATCATGTTAAATTGCACATAAATATAATTGCTCACCTATGTTTCAATTAAAAAACAAAAAAACTTTTGTTGTAAATGTATAAAGAATTTATTAGTTGATGCTATAGTTGTGAAAATTTTTTTTTAGCTTTACATTTTATTCCTTAAATAATATAATTTGATTCCTCAAATATTCAAATACAAATCTCATAGCTAAAACCCTTGCACTTTAGAAAAGTTAACATTAAAGAAAAGAACAGAGTATTTTCGATTCACATTGTTATGCAAATATTTTTACTGTATAAATTCAGCTTGTTATGCATGTAACATTTATTTGCAAATGGCATTTAAAATCACAGCCACATTTTTCATGTAGTCGAATATATTTTTGGAATAATTATATTTGAAAAGAAAAATAATAAATCTTTTAATCCTTTAATCGCATTTTCTAAATAAAATAGAATTTAACATTTTAAGATATGAGGCTTGCTTATTTATTTTTAAAAAAGATTTTCCATTTCCAAATAAAAGTTATTTTAAAAATTGTTCCATAAAATAATCCTATTACTATCTTTAAAATGAAGAGCTGAATAGTATAAACATCAAGCAGGAAATACACCGATTTTTAAGAAGGAAAGCAGTTTTCAAAGAAAATTGGAATTTGAAAAAGTATTTTGCATCCACCGTACACATTTTCGAAAATTTAAAATAGATACTTAGCGACAATATAATTCATTAACTTTCTTTCAATATCTGTAAAAAAAAAGTTACTGCACATTTAAACTTAAAAAAATTCTAAAAAAAGTCTACTTTTCGAAAAATATGTTTGAAATAAATATAATTGAACAGTCGTGCTCATGTTTATGCGCAAAATTTTGAAAAACTTTAATTTCTCGGACAAGTGGAAAATTATCAGTAAAACACTCAGTATTGTACTTATCACCTTCCAGTCCTTACAAAGAAGTTATTTTTTATTTATTTATTTATTTTTGTTTATTTGTTTCTGACCAATGGCCTGGCTGAATGGATAACACATTAAATATTGGGAAAGGGATAAGGATGAATGTCTAGAGTTCCGTCCTCTCATCATGCTGTCGATCAAACTGTCTGTAGTTGTGGGCGATTTTACCCAGATGCAACGTGAATATGCCTTAGAATCCCTTAAACGAGATACCCTTAAACGAATCCCTTAAAATGTCTTCCATTCAACGCATCTTTCATTAGTCAAATAACTCTCACATTTTTACCTTAACACAAAAAAATACATAACTTTTATCTGCTGTACTATGGTGAGTTTAATATAATTCTACTTCAGAAAAGAGCCTTTGTGTCTCTCAAAACATGCTTAAACTTTATGATACATATTTTGCGTTTAAATAATAAAAATTACTTACCGTATAATCCCGATTATAAGCCCCCTTCTGTGTGGAAGGGGGGGACTTAAAATAGGGGAGAAGGCTTTATAATTGCCCTCTCCTCCACCTCCCGACAATGACGTCACAGCTGCCGTTCATGAGATGTCACAATTCGTAGCAATGTCCGCTGCCGGGAACTCATTTTGTCCACTTTCCAAAAAAATGGATTGGGGTAGGGGGGAGGGCTCTAATCGGGATTTTACGGAAGTTTAATCCAGACATCTTTTATGTACAACGGAACACAATTAATATTAAAAAGTGATGCTTGATACTTTATACCTTTATTTAAAAATGCAATGCACCAATTCAACATAAATCTACTTACCTTCTTATAAGAAACTTATGCATTTAAAACATTTCCTTAAAAATTTTGAATTTAAGAATAATTTTACAATAGAACCAGATCATGACATAACTAGCTTCGCAGAACAATTCACTCATAGCTGTTTATCAAGAATTCAGTTATCCCTAAATATTTCCCCCAAAATGACTTAGTAATAATTTTCTGCTAGAATCTTTAGGATGCAGCGTTTTAAATCAATCTTATTGAGAGAAAAGATTTCCCTTAACACCTTAACATATGGTGAAAATCCATTTTAGAACAAAAGAAATAAGAGGAGGGTTTAACAGCCTTTTCCTTTCTTGAAATTTTATAGACATATGGGATTTTATCTAAACGGCAATGATTCTTTGGCGGTAAAGGTGTAATTTCTGTATTAAACTGCAATTCTTGAAAATGCGAGGGAAACGATAAAGTTGATTTTGTAGAATATTTTCCAGGTAAGTGATTTAAAAACAAGAAAAAAAAATAAAAACTTTGTGAAAAAACACAAATAAAATGTTTAACACGTTTGCACACGTTACAAGTAACATTTTATGAGTGTTTTTTCACAAAGTTTTTATTTATTTTATCGTTTAACACCAGTATTTTAAGTGTTTTTTCCGAAGAAAAAGGAACTCGAGCTATCTGGTTTTTTACGCATTTTAATAAATACATTAAAATGATTTTTTTTTTCATTTCTCTGATGTCCTTAAATTTAGTTAATGTCTTATAAAATGCATTTTTGTTTCAAATATTTTTTCTTTCTTCAGTACTGAGTGTAACTTTATCTTTTAGTGGGTTTAGTCTCCGAAAGACCCGCCCAGGTGGTGTAGGGGCTTAGGAACCATTCTATCACGCCTCTGGTCAGTGTTCGAACCCTGGCTTGGGTATGGATGTTAATTTGTCCGTGTCTTCATAAGGGGTAACGGCTGGCCGCCCACTGAGTGCCTCCATTATAAAATGGCCGCGATACCTTCCTGCAGTTGTATTGGACAATTCCTAATCGGCAAGTTCCCGCCAGATGAAAAAAAAGTTTCAGGAAGATAAATGGTAAAATTATGGAGAAAAATCAGTCGAGGCATTGTATCAAATATTGAATGCATGAAAATCTGTACAGGTTGACTGAAAAGCACTTTGATATACGCTTTTGAAAGGAGAAAGTTATTTCAAGAATAACCAGAATCCCATAACAATACTGGGTTGCAAATATCGTCTTTTAAAACCTGCTGATGACCACTTTTCTAGATGTTCTAAGCATTCTTAGAAATTTTACTTTGCATATCAGAAGAGAATATCATCTGTAAAGTTAAATAGAATTGTTAAACTATCCAATTTCGCTAAAAGGAAGGATTTCAAATTACGAATTTAAAACAAATAGGGTAGCTACAGTGCTTTAAAACGGTGCATCAATTAAGGTTATGGTATGATTCAAAGAAGGATCATGTGGTTTCTTTACTGTAGGAGAAACTGTTAGCAATCATGTATACGAAAAAACCCTTCCTTAATCTCGAACTAATTACCTAATAATTATTTGTCCTTGCATTTCTATGAAAACGAGCAATAAGTTTTTATTTGACCATATTTAACTGTTAACATTATTACTCAAAAATTAAAATCTCAACTTACTCGTCAGCATGGACTATCAAGGAAATCATATAAAGTTTTATGAATGTAAAATTTCTCAAAAATTGTTTTTTTTCGTCGCATTTGAAATGCTTAGATATAACATACAGATACACTTTTTTAAAATTTCGCTTCTATATTTGTAAGCATTAAAAACAAAACAAACTTGTTACTCTTTTCTTTAAAATATACTTCATTTCGTTTATTCTTAGTTATTTCATTTAATTTATTTTTAAATACAAAAGGCAGTACCGCAGTAAATATGATGGATGAAAAAGTTGAGCTTTCTGTGATTTGCTCATTATGTGGTTATTAAGATGATTCAGTTAATAATATTTTTAACATTCACTGAATATATCATTTTAAATCCATTTGTTATTTTCTGTGGGTCCTATTCTATGTAATATGTTTTATTAGTTATTTATTATAGTTGTCCACAACCCCTTCCCATCTTAAGAATGCACCTTGAATATAGATTTTATTTGGTAGTTTTTTTAACAATCAATTTTTGTAATTTTTTGTATCTGTTATAAACACACTAGATATTTTTTCTTTGAAATAGTTGAAACAGTCTGAAAATGGGTCCATTTTCTTTTCCTTTTTTGAGTAAGTATAAATTAATTACCAACTGCATGAACAGAAATGCAAAACTTGATGTTATAACACTACTTAAAAATACCAGCACTGTACAGCTAATTGTTTTGAGTTAAACGAGAAATTTACATGTGTATTTACGGATCTAACACAGAAACCTGTAGGAACCATTCAGAGATGATGAAAATGCATTGCTTATGCATACGTACGTCCAGTAGTCACGTAGAAACCTGTCAAAATGGGTATTTCCATTAAAATCTGAATACCGAAATTTTACGCAATACATCCTTTACTCGATTACAGTGCATCTTTTACTTCTTTCAAGGAAAAAGGGAACTTTCTGTATATGCATAATTTCTAAAATTTTAAAATCCAGTAAAGGGAATTAGTGAATTTCTTCTATGCAGGGCAAAGGGGAATTAGTAAATTTCTTCTATGCAGTCAATTGGGGCTATTTTAGTCCTTGTTAGGTTATACTGGTCCAACACGATAAAAAAAAGTTGTAGTAAACAAACAATACAACATAAATAAGAGTTTTTGGTCTTGAAAATTGCTTTGTACTCTCAAAGCAATTCGATAATTTGGAGTAAATTTAATTATTTCTTTAGTGAAACTGGACATTTTTTGTAAACTTTTGATTAGATGTGAACATTTTTACCTTCCTAAAATTTTTCTCTGAGGAAATCTGGGATAGAGTTGTGATGAAGGTATTAGTCGTAATATTACCTTTAGTAACGTGTCACCAATACCTGCGCTCTCATACCGTGGGCTGAACGTCTTTTGAACTAGTTTTGTTACTGTAATTTACATACATTTATATTAGCAGATCGAATATGTATTTGCCTCTGCAATTGTAGGAGAGAAGAAGGTATTATGGAATATCATTTATATTTCTAAAAATAACTTTTTGGGTTTTTCAAAAATATTCCAAAGTCATCATGAGTACATATAATAATTGTAATGAACTGTCATTAAAAATATTCTATTTATTTTGCTGTTATAAGCAAATTTTATCTTCGAAAAATTTCTAATGCAGTTTAATGTGAAATAGTGGGGTAATAGGGAGTAGGTGATTTGAACCATTGAAGAACTAATTCGACTTAATGAAATAGGGTTATTTTTTAACTATAAAAACCATATTTTTAAGGTTGTGTGCAATTCATTTCTTCTTCGAGTCTGTTTACAAAAGTCACAGAGAAAGTCACAATAGTCAGAGTTACAAAAGTCAGAAATATAATCTTTCTCTGCTCTGGTACAGTCTAAGTGTGCAAACAGAGAGCAGCTGAACGGGGGCCATCGTGATTCTACCGGGCCTGCTTGTGCACTCCGATGAGTCATCCAAAGAGGCCTACGGACGCTCACTTATTTGTTCCAGCACTTAGATACGTCATCTAACGGCCGAATCTAACCAATGAGGAAACGTTCGTAGGCCTCTTTCTCTGTGCACAAGCAGGCTCGGTTGAATCACGATGGCCCGAGCTGAAGCATGGAATCTAAATTTCTCCTAGCTGATATTTGGAGAATTTTCCGTTACAAAAGGTACATTCAGCGTATTTGATTTCCGGTTATTTGGTTGATGGCATGAAATCCATTACACATGATACATTTACGTCAGGTATTAAGAAAGATTTAATATTCCAATCTCCGGCACGCCATCTTGGAAAGTGAAAATTTAAACTGATGCGCAAAACATTGTCTGCTAAAAAATGACCTCAATATAAGAAACTAAAATTATATTTGCGTATATTATTTCTAAAATCTATCGCCAAGTCAAGAGTTTACGTATGTTAAAACGTTGTAAAATTTACTTTCAAAAACTCATGAAAATCATAAGACGCTATATGTTTTGCAATGAGTGGTACGACAACAGCAAACGGTCAACTTCACTACACTGCATCATGGAAGAATTTCTTGAGTTCTTCATGGTATTTCGGTGTGATAGCAAGACCAAAGAGAGCCAAACTATTATGTATTCCCGACTATTCCACAATATCCCCCTCTTCTCTACGTTTAATACAAAATATATTCTACAACAGCTTTGCGTAAAGTCTCTTCAGATGAACACATTTCCTACAAATAACACAAAATAGTGAATACAAAAAAAAAATTGTAAGCCAGTAAGCATCTAAAGGTTTACTTATAACATTCATTCCTCAGATAAATGTCAATGTAATAAAAAATAAGAACGGCAAAATGAATCAAATAAAATCTAGCAAGGAAACTTGAAATGGGGAAAAAAAGATGCAATTGGCAGTACATCTTCTCTATAACAAGAAAAAAAATCAAATTGTTCCTCTTTGATGTATTTCAAGGAAGCCATATTTTTGTAAATACCCTGTATTTCGTGTGCATATGCATATATTAAGAAAATTTACAATTTGTTTTCCCGCATCTTTTTATTTAAGTGTTCTTTCCTCTGTATTTGTTTTTGCAGAAAATGAAAATTTTTCTTGCACGAACATAAATAACAAAACCATTTCTAAAATGCAAACATATTCATTATATTTACCTTTATAGTATGTAATAACGTCTTATCTTTTTATGTAAATGGAAACTTGTGAAAAAGTTCCAAAATGCGTCATTGTAGACGTACATTACTTATTTGAAGAAAGAATTGCATCAATTTAATGTACGCTGCGCAATCATTACCTGAATTTATTGTGTGGCTTGTTACTAGGTTAGACTTTAGAGTAATCAAATTACTATAGTTAGGTTGGACAGATAGCTGCACTGGGGCCAGCCTGCTGTTTAATTCGAATTTCTTATTAATTAAACTTCTGTAGTTAAAGTTCGACAGAAATGTTTTGCTTGCATTTTTTTTCAACTTCTTGTATTAATTTACTTATTGTAAGAACCTACATGTTCTTATGTGTAAGATTTAGCATTAAAGATGTGTAAAATGCTATTAAATTTTTTACATATCTTTAATACTAAAATCTACAAATACTTTAATAATATTCATTATATGATTATAATTATTCAGAAATGTTTAATCAATTTTATTATTTACTAGAGGTCACGTGAAGTCAATTTACGTGAAGTCAAAAATTATCAACAATGTTGACACAACTCGACTTTCATTGCTCATAGTGATCTCTGTTTTGTTTATTTTATTGTTACGCTGCTGTGGTTCTGCTAAGAAAGTTTCATCCTAATTTCTGCAATTGTCTTCCTCATGTTGCAGCTTCACGCATCAGAAGTTTGCACCAATGAGGAACAAAAATCAATGATCCTGCGTGGTCGGTAGGTGTATCAGGGGACGAAATCCATCCAAGACTTCGTACACAGTACGGGAACAGTGACTTCGCAGCGGAAGAGTCACTGTTCGCAGCGAATCGTCTACGAATGGATTGAAAAACTCAAAAAATGGTCGCAAATTTGTTGCGTATGTGGACGGAACCGGACAACCACGAATTATTTCAATCCATTCGTACACATTCGGTTGCGGCAAGACAGTGTTCTCGTATTATGCCGGAAATCGTCGATGGATTACGGTCCCTGATGCATATCCCACCTTAAAATTAGGTGACTGCTTGTTCATCTTTGGTGCAAATTTCTAATGGAGCGGCCATGATCTAGCTGCGACAATATGAAGACCGATAGAAGATTGAGGATTAAACTTCCACAGCAGGACCCCAAAAGCATAACTATAAAATAAACGAGGACAGAGGCGAATGTGACGACAACTTTGACTTCCCTACATAAATAATTTTAAAGTACACCTCGAAATGTGCGCATTCGACGTAATTATTATACTTAACATTCACATTGAGAATACTTTATAAAGCCTTTATCAAACTTCCAAGTAAAATTTATCAACTCCTGTGTACTTGAATTAGAAAATAAATAATTTTGAATAGCAACCTAAACACCTCGTGTCATTAGACATAATTTAGAGCATAATTTAGAATTTAACAAAATGTTTATTGCAACAGTCTCTTAGTTTCCACAACCATTCGCAATTGCCAATAAATCGGTACATTTATTGAAAAATATGTACCGGTAATTGAAACTATATTTTTTAAGATTGATCTATTTCTATCTAAATGAATTGACCATCAACCACAGAAGTCACGGTTCTTGAGTTATGTATTTCAGTACTGACGTGTTCCCTAACTTGGTGTTTAAGTATCTTTCTGTAAGCTCAATCTATACTACAGTCAATAGCTAATACAATAAATTTGGAATTTCAGTTGACATTGTTAACAGAAAAATGATCTTGAAATGACAGATTTATAAGCAAGGAGCATCTTGTAACGGTACAAACGAATATATATTTCTGGATTAAAAATGAGCACTTATTTTGCTTGCTTGTAGAAACTGACAGCAGCAAAATAATTAAGTTAACGTATCTAAATTCTATCTTGCATAATGTTAAGTGAAAACAAACATTGTTTTAAATTAAGTATTTTACAAAGCTCTTAACATAATTTAGGAAATTAACACAGTTTCGTAATTATCAGTGCTTCACTTTTTTAAAACTATAGAAATGATGAAAAATTCTTCGATTATGTGGTGTTTAATTTTCAGAAAAAAAATAAACTAAATATCATTTTTTCACGTAGTAATGACAGAATTAGAATAAGAAATTTTTGAAATTAAATCATTAATCGAAATAAATTTCAAATCATTGCACATATCTATATTTTAAATGGACTTGAAGGTAATGACAGTTTTTAATTAGTGTGAAAAAAATTCTGCGATGCTATAAAGAAATAAATAATACAAAATAAATGGCAATTAAAAATTAAATTAGAAAATGTTCATTCTTCTCGTAATCATTTATGTAAATATTAATTTTCAAATAAGGTATTAAAAATTACGTAAATGTATTATATGATTACATTAAAATATACATTTTTTTGGTTTAACAATCCATCTAACAGTGCATTCTTAAAATATCATGTTGGAGAATGTATGATTATAAAATATCCGGGATTTATTTTCCAAACTCATCACAATTTAAACGAAAAGTACATGTAGCTTACTTTACTCGAAACCGTAGAATGTAGAAAAAAAAATGTTTTGAGTTCTTTGATTTTTTTACTACTTCCATCCACGTCAATGTTAACAATAATAACTTCATTTTCTAACTTTAGTCCGTACACTTAATGAACTGCATTCAAGGAACACTTATGATCTTAAAATCACGAACAAATTTACATTAATATCCTCTTCTTTTTTACACCGGGTTTTCCTTTTTTCTCTCCATGCATGTTTAGAGAAAACTTCAGTTTAATTTCCTTTTCTAAAATCATTTAGTTTTCAAAACATTATAAAAAGGCGGTTTTTAGCAAAACGGAGTGTTAAAAGGGGAACCTAAAGAGGAAGAACATATTTTCGAAGGAAATTAAGTTTAGGCAGTAATCTGAGCAAAATACACAACTTGATGGATTTGCTGGAGAAGATAAAGCTTTAAAATAGAATAGAAAATATTATAAACAAGAAAAAGTTGGGCAGGCAAATATTCCAAGCTTTATTAGAAATTTCAATTTTGCAACTCTGAAAGCATGGAATATTACTTTAAGAGGAAGAAAGTTCTTCCTTTTTATGATACAACATGGATTTTGTTGCAGATAGCTATTTCTTGATGATATTTTTTTTCTTGATGCGATTTAACCGCATTTGCATAAGGCTATCAAAAATTTTTAATAGTGATAAGGAACATAAATGTAACTGAGTCGTTACTAAAAAAATAAACGAAAAAATTAACATTAAACCAAAATTAGATGATAGTGTAATGTTCAATAAAATTTTTCCAAAACACGGTGTCTTCATAATTTTTAAGTAATGCACAATCGATACAAATCTTTAGTATCTTGATTTTAAAAGCTCTGTCGTCGGTGTTTCCATCTTGTAGTTGTGGCAGAAGTTTGCGTGTCGCAATGATCCATGAGGCTTTGCCGGCGGAAGCATTTGCTCCTGGTTGGGCTTCCCAAAGCAAAAAGGCTAAACCTGAGTGTCCAGAAGAAGAGAGGCATCTTGGTTCACAAGACTGGGATTTTTTACAACGAGATAGCTCCTCGTTCAACGTAAAAAAAGTAATGATTTTCTGGAATCCGAATAAAAGACATAAGAAATGTAAACCTAATCTGAACTGAAATAATTTTATGGATGAGGCTTTCGGAAATGGGAATTTGAGTAAAGACACTTCCCTGAATTCGAATTTGAATGCCACAGGTTTGCCGGCTTGGTCGGTGGAGCTGACCTTCAAGCCTTTAGCCGCAATCTGACGAGTTTATTGGAAAAAAAATGGACTTTTACATAACATACCTGGGAAGACCGGGGACAGGGATTTCACATGCAGGAGAGTATGTCATATAGTGTCGCCACATAAATTACATGACATCTCCATGTTATGCGGGACAAGAGGTCCTGCAAGTTTACTAACAGTTATGCTGTTACCTAACAGTTTTGCTGTTAGTTAGGCTATATTTGCTAAGAGAGTACAAATTCTGCCTATTTTCCCTGTTTACTAGGGATCGGCCGATACCACATTTTCGCCGATGACCGATACCGATACTTTACCTAAAAATTAGTTTTCAGAAATAGCCGATACCGATACTTTTAAGTTATGGTATCGGCCGATACCGATACTTAACCGATACCGATACTATATATAATTTAATGTCATTTAAACCTACATCTGTATTCTGGGCAGTTTTTATAACGAGAGTGTAGTTCTCGTTAAAATGAATAACAGCATGATGAAATTTGATCCCAGTAGAAAGCCATTAAAAAGAAAAAGCAGTGGATACATTGCAGTGTGAATTTACAGTAGTTCTAGTGTTTCTTTTCTATTCAATCATGCTGACGAATAGCCGAATTTATAAAAAGCTGAGCACTGGGAAGCGCCTTAGTGTGCAGGTTCGGAATTCTTTCTGCTCGCGTGGCTGTCGATCTAGTGGTCTAGAGTTTTGGGCGATTTTCTCCAGATGTTACGTGAATATGCATTAGACTCCCTTAAAAAGTCCTCCCCCCTATAAGTAGATGCCCTCATTTATTCTTGACAGTTAAAGGGATATATTAAGAGATTCTATTTCCAGTGCCGACTGGTGCAAATATTTAAATCAATTTTTCTCAACCTCTATTTTGTCGCCTAATTGTTGCTATGAGCCAGATAAAAGGTTTCCATAATAGACCCAAAACAGCTTCATGCTTGCTCTTGCTATATGTGTCTTTGTTTTTGGTTCATGCCTTGATTTTGTGCTTACAAAAGTAAACACATGAAATTTATTCAACTTCAAAGATTGCAAGTTTTATTTAGATTTTCTTCAATTATAATTCTTTCACATATGAAAATATTTTTTTAGATTTCTTAAACTGCATTAAATTGTGATAATGTATAAATTGTACAGTATTATGTAAGTATATATGTATTTACATATTGTTTATTAAATACATATGTAAATTCTTCCCTTAAAATGCATAATAAGTTCACATTAATTAATGGTTTTATTTATCTGCTCCAATTATTTAACCACTAAGGGAATTATTAAATGTTTTAGCAAGATCTCTTTTTAGTATGAACTCACATGATCATTTTTAAGTTCTTTTTTAAAATCTGAATATTTTGATTCTCCGGACAGGGTTAAGTCACAATTAATCCGGATGATCCATGTATTTGATCTTTTCCGTACGAAGAGCAGGTACACACCGATTATTCCTATGTTTTCCTTATATATAAACCAAATACTATTCACATGAAATATGCTTTTTACCCCAAAATTTGAAATAAACTAAATAATAATTAGTATCACTAATTATACTAATACAGATTCAATTTTTTAAATTAACACTATAAATAATTATTAGATATTGATAATTATTACACTTCTCAAAACAGAATGATACACAAATCCTACGTTCTCTCATTAATCTGATAGATAATATAATCATTAAATGTTTGATAATCCGTACTTTTGATAGTGTGTAATGTTTTAAAAATGAATCATTTAAGTTCCCGACCAACATAATTAAAGTTCACGGGAGTCGCCAGTTTTCAAGTCACTGTCAAAATTTTTTTGCGAAGGAATAAATTATTTTTACATATATAGCTTTTGTTTAAAATTTTAGTATCATTAATTTTGGGTTGAAACAGCTACAATATGAAGAAAAATATTTATGCTCGTTTTCAAGCTACGCCTTGGAGTGTCTAAATAAAAGATGCTTAAAAATGACGAGATATAAAGGTTAAAGAAAAATCCAAAAATGATAAACTAAATTCAATTTTCAAGTCTTAAAAAAGTTGCTACTTAAAGTATCCATATTTAATGAAATTGCTCTTCAGTGCTTTTGTTTTTATGATCATTGTTAACATGTTTTTCTGTGATTGATATGAACAAATTTTATCTGTTTTAATTCTAAGCTCTGAGCAGGGGCGGCGTGGCACGGTAAACAATGTCTGGGTGCCATCGTCGAAAGGGGTGCCATTTCGAACTAAAACTGAGAAAATCTTGATCTAGAGCAGTGGTTCCCAAACTTTTTGTCCTTCTCTTCAAAAAAATCTTCAACCAGATTTTTTTTTTCGAGACCCACTACTACATAACGATAACCAATATAGACTAGTCTATATGAAATAGTATAGTTTACTAAAGTTTAATTTTTCCCGAAATTATTCGACCCACCGAAATTGCTCCCGTGATCCAACAATGGGTCGCGGTCCATAGTTTGGAACCACTGATCTAGAGCACAAAAGGGGTTCCTTTCTTTTACGTTTGCAGAAGAATATCATGGGGTGGGGGGTATGTCCGACAAACGTCATTCGGTTCAAGCCCTATCCCCGTTTGCATGCGCAGAAATACGATTCACTTCCGATAGCAGAATGCTACTTTCGGTTTCAAATATTCCCGACTGACTAATATTAAAATGCCCGTATCTGAAGTTCTATAAGCTAAATTGAAACAAATTCCTCAAATGTATTTCGAAGGCTGAAATATTACACATTAACACACATATGGGCAACCGCCGGACGTGGCCCGTCACGGCGTTTGATCCGGCCCGCGGAACATTTGAAAACTCCGTATAAACCATTCAATATTCCATATAAATCCCAATTATACGGCCCGCCACTTCGCTAAAATCCGCAAGTTTGGCCCGCGACTTCGCTAACATCCTAAAGTTTGGCCCACAACTTTTCAAAGGTTGCCCATATCTGCTTAACACTTTAAAGGTTGTCATCCCCAGAAATATCAAACGATGATAACGACCGTCTCCCCCATTAATTTTGATATCTATTTCATACCCAAGTCAAATCAGATGTCCTTGCGCCAATTTTTTAAAATAAAAATTTAAAGCGTGTCTCTTAAGCGTGAAATCTATACCAAGAGCTAGACTTTCTCCAACGATATCAAAAGCCTATATGTACAGTAGAATCTCCCTATAACGAAGTCTCCTTACAACGAATTTCTCCCTATAACGAAATTTTTCATGGAAACGTAACTTTAATGCTTAAATATTAACACTATAAATATTCTCTATATAACGAAGAGCTTATCTTCTCATAGCGAATATTTCAGATGTACCTTTGATATTTTTCGTTAGTTTTGAAGAAAATTTTAATTTTTGAACAGACCACTTAGTGGAAGAGTAACAGATGATAAAAATGGGGTCCAGGAAACTGAAACTGACACCGATAATGAAGACACTTCACCAGCGTCCGATTATGACCAACAGACGTGTGTCAAGCTGGCCGGACCACATTCTGCAAAATGAAACATAACAGGATAAAAAATTAGTGCTATATTAGTGCTCATTAGTGCTCGAACCTCAGAATTAGTGCTGCTTATTTAAGCGAGTAATTCACAATTTAATGTGGTCCGGCTATCTTGACGTTAAGCTGGCCGGCCACATAAAGAAAAAATTATTTTTCCCCAAATTTTGGTACATACAAAATTAGTGCTAGATTAGTGCTGGCTGAATACCAAATTACAGAATTTTTGGTCCGTATTTAAGAAAGTTATTAAATAATCAATGTGGTCCGGCTATCTTGACGTCACGCTGGCCGACCACATAAAGAAAAAATTATTTTTTCCTGAATTTTGGTACATACAGAATTAGTGCTAGATTAGTGCTGGCTGAATACCAAATTACAGAATTTTTGCTCCGTATTTAAGAAAGTTATTAAATAATCAATGTGGTCCGGCTATCTTGACGTCAAGCTGGCCGGCCACATAAAGAAAAAATTATTTTTTCCCGAATTTTGATACGTACAGAATTAGTGCTGTATTAGTGCTGGCTGAATACCAAATTACAGAATTTGTGCTCCGTATTTAAGAAAGTTATTAAATAATCAATGTGGTCCGGCTATCTTGACGTCAAGCTGGCCGGCCACATAAAGAAAAAAATATTTTTTCCCGAATTTTGGTACATACAGAATTAGTGCTAGATTAGTACTGGCTGAATACCAAATTACAGAATTTGTGCTCCGTATTTAAGAAAGTTATTAAATAATCAATGTGGTCCGGCTATCTTGACGTCAAGCTGGTCGGCCACATTAAGAAAATATTTTTTCCCGAATTTTGATACGTACAGAATTAGTGCTGTATTAGTGTTGGCTGAATACCAAATTACAGAATTTGTGCTCCGTATTTAAGAAAGTTATTAAATAATCAATGTGGTCCGGCTATCTTGGCGTCAAGCTGGCCGGGCACATTGATTATTTAATAACTTTCTTAAATACGGAGCATTAATTCTGTAATTCGTCATTCAACCAGCACTAATGTAGCACTAATTCTGTATGTAAAAAAATTCGGGAAAAAATAATTTTTTCTTTATGTGGCCGGTCAGCTTGACGTCAAGATAGCCGGACCACATTGATTATTTAATAACTTTCTTAAATACGGAGCACAAATTCTGTAATTTGGTATTCAACCAGCACTAATCTAGCACTAATTCTGTATGTATCAAAATATGGGAAAAAAATAATTTTTTCTTTATGTGGCCGGCCAGCTTGACGTCAAGATAGCCGGACCACATTATTTATTTAATAACTTTTTAAAATATGGATCAAAAATTCTGTAATTTGGTATTCAGACAGCACTAATATAGCACTAATTTTGTATGTATTAAAATTCCCGAAAAATTTTTTTTTTCTTTATGTGGCCGACCAGCTTGACGTCAAGATAGCCGGACCACATTGATTATTTAATAACTTTCCTAAATACGGAGCACAAATTCTGTAATTTGGTTTTCAACCAGCACTAATCTAGCACTAATTCTGTATGTATCAAAATTCCATAAAAAATATTTTTTTCTTTATGTGGCCGGCCAGCTTGACGTCAAGATAGCCGGACCACATTATTTATTTAATAACTTTTTAAAATATGGATCAAAAATTTTGTAATTTGTTATTCAGCCAGCACTAATATAGCACTAATTCTTTATGTATTAAAATTCCCGAAAAAATAAATTTTTCTTTATGTGGCCGGCCAGCTTGACGTCAAGATAGCCGGACCACATTAAATTGTGAATTACTCGCTTAAATAAGCAGCACTAATTCTGAGGTTCGAGCACTAATGAGCACTAATATAGCACTAATTTTTTATCCTGTTATTTTTCATTTTGCGAAATGTGGTCCGGCCAGCTTGACACACGTGACCAACAGGGGCTTGATAGATTTGGGGTCCCCCAATCTATGAAATTTGTTACATTTTTCATAAAATGTTAATATAAAAAAGAATATTTCAGGAAAAAAATTAAAATTGGGGTCCTTTCAAGTCGGGGGCCCTGGCCAAAGTCCCTATTTGCCCATATAATAATAAGGCCCTGCGCTTCACGACCAAAACCACATCAAACTTTAATGCTTCAACCTTTCAAAACCATTAAAAAGAGGTTTCCAAACTGAAGAAAATGTGCCTCACTCTATTTTCAGCGGACTTTTAAAATGTGAATATTTTTATGAAAATTTAAAATCACAGAATGCAAAACAATGTAAATTAACGGAATTTTGAAGTAAAATAAACGTAAGTGCATTCCATATTTTATTCTCTGAATTCGTGGATTGTCTTTACTTTTGAACATTTCATTTATACAATGAAAAGTAAGAAACCGTGAGTTTAACAAATTTATAATAAATACCAATTTATTTTTAATTGAAAGTCATAATTTAATACTTTTAAACATCAAATTAGCTAAAAAAGTTTGTAATATTTGCCGATCAAATTGCGAAAATCTCTGTACAACGAAATTTTCTCTATAACGACTTTTTTCACGGGAACCGAGCGAGTTCGTTATATATATATATATATATATATATATATATATATATATATATATATATATATATATGTGTGTGTGTGTGTGTATATGAATGAATTCTTTAAAACTGATATAAAATTATAGCCTACCTCTTGACATTTGTTTTTTTTTGCAATCCTTGCAGATAACGCATTTAGTGTTGGGCACCAATTCAAAATAACTTAGAAGAATAGACGATCGTCCTGTTAAACTGTAATCTAACGATTCTTCGTCCATAATTTCGACCGCACTTGATGATACGACATCCGTTTAGCAATGGTTAGAATTTAAAAAAAAAAAAAAAAAAACAGTTCCAAAACACTTGCGCAAACAAATGTGCCAATGAAACGACGCCGCTCATCTCATTACCTAAATAAAGAATCTGGAATGGTGTTGCGCCTGCGTGGTTTTCTTCTGAAAAGCAAAGTATCGGTTGAAAAGTATCGGTGAAAATGGATGAAAGCAACAGAAACCGATACTTTCCCGATACTTTTAGAATCGAAAGAACCGATACCGATACCTAAAAAACTGGGAGGTATCGGCGCCGATACTATCGGTTACCGATACTATCGGTCGATCCCTACTGTTTACACTTTGCTGCGAAGGACGTTTAGAGTCCATGCCTGATATATATATATATATATATATTTTTTTTTTTTTTTCGTGGGCTGCGCAGGTGGTTAAATTTTGAAATTTCGCAATCAGAGAAAATGCTCTGTTGTTCCTGCTGTACCGCAGATGCAGAGATCATCTTCCCGGAGATTGAACCAATGGGGATAGACCATAAATGGTCCGTTTCCTGTGAGGAATGCAGTAGTTTGGAATGTGAGAGGAAGCTCATGTAAACTGGCTTGGGCAGCTATTTATGCGTGTAGGGACCCTTTAGGCTTGCATACCACTGATGTTGCCATCGTCTCATCAGATCATTTGCTAGTTTTCTCTTCAAGAAGGAGATAGGCGTGGGTATTGTTTGAGCTGGAGAATTCTAATTAGCAATTACTTTTACTGTACGAAAAGGAGAGTAAAATAGTATCACTAAAAGTATCGAGTACTCTTCAGTTTTATAATTTCTGAAAGGCCGTGCATTAAATATGAGAGTAATTTTGATACACTTTCTACAAACCTATAAAAATTGCTTCTTACTGCATGCATAAATTTTTTTCATGTATTCTTCATCATGCTCTACATAATCAAGTAAATTTTCAATTAAGAGAACATTAAAAATGTGAAGGAATGTGGTAAATAATTGAAAATAATAGAAATATAAGAAATGTTTGCTTCAAAATGTCAGTGTTTAAGAGAACCGATGTGTATAGAAGCTGAAAATGGCTAACTAGTACCAAAATCGACCTATCTAAACATGTGCGAGAGCTAAAAATGACTTTTTCCACGGAACTTCACCAAAGTTACGATTTTGCAATCGGCCAAGACATTTTCTAATTATCGCGAGTTTCTGTGTTCAAACGCCTTGTGAAACAAACTTTATCACAAAAGATTGCAAGTTAAGTACTCATGAGCTCTTTTTTAAACTTATTTCTGACATCAAGGAAAAAAAAAAAGAATTAAAAAGCATTAATGTTTATTTATTTTCTCTCTCCCCCCCCCAACCTCCACCCAAAAAAGAGATTTTTCTTCTGAAGAAAAAAATTTAAAATCCCTATAATCTTTAATTTTCTTAAAAGTTTTGGAACAGTCCTTAAACTATAATAAATGATCAGAGCCTAAGTATAAAAGGTTCTCATTTCGTTTAAATATTTCTAATGAATGCTCCATAAAAATTTCTAACTTACAACTGAGATTCTGAAATTTTATTTACAGAATCAAGAAGTTTACCGTCTAATTTTGACGAGTACCATATAGCACCACTATAATACAAATCAATTCGTTATAATATCGCATGTATCTAAAAAATTTTCACGATGATTCAAGAATTCTATAATTATGCCAAGCGTTTGACATGACTGTGCTATCAATCACTGTTAAATATAAAAAGTGGTTCAAGTAGTCATTAACATTTTCCTTAAACGTTTCATGAATAATTATACTGAAGACCCTTGTATTTACAGAAATTTATATTATAATGAAGATTGATTTATTTACACGATGATTCACCTAGGTCAGATGTAAATATATTTTCCATTAGATATACAACAAATGGTTTTGAATTAATCATTACGCATGCTGTAATATACGGATATATTGATTTCTTTTTTAGAATTTTCTCTGCAACATCCTTTTAACAAGTACAAAATAGGAAAAACAATTTCATATTTACAATACACAACATAAATAAATTTGAAAAGAATTAAATAGGGCTCATATTATAAGGTTCAAATATTTTATTACGACATACATATCAACTTATAATTTATAATTAAAACAGCCGGTATAGAATGCATTATTTTATTATTCTAACACAAATATACTACAAAAATTCATCTGTTATTTTGAAATTTTGTATTATATACATTTATACTTAAGATTATGCATACATGATGGATTAAGTTACATTGCTTTCAAAAAATGAATATACAGCCATCGCGATGCAAATTTCTAAAAAACAAATTTTTTCTCATAAAACGGAGACATATATCGCACGTGTTGATTTCTATTCTATGTAATTAATAACATAAAACTCTAAAACTCTAAAACCTAGTAGATAGAATATACTTTCCTAGTAGCACAATTAGTCCAAAAGACGTTTAAAACACGTTTTTTAACGTCAAAAAACGTGTTTCCAACGTAATTTGAACGTAATTTAAACTAGTTGTGCTACTAGGGTTCATAATAACAATGAAAGAAATTAATAATGCGAATTTTCGCATTAAATTTATGATATCGTTAGCGTAGGTGCACAAGTAACTCATATAGCACCAGCAGCTGACACTAAGTTTAGTCTTAATTTTTATGTCTAGAGCCCTTTATGGTAAAAAAAAAACGAAAATATAAAATTGAAGATAAATGTCTAAATTGGTACTTGATAAAACCACTTCACTTGAAACACTCTTCGTGCTGGCTTATAGGAATGTCGTTCATTAGACTACCAGCTTCACACCTACTGTTCGATACAGATCTTCACCTTCCTGCTGATATGCTATTTTCTCCACTTCCACTAGGAAGTTATGGACAGAACATACACCATAAGTTGTCAGGCATGATTTGAAGACATGCACCGTTTTAATCGCGAGAGAATCAACATCACTGCGAGGAAAATGAAGAATCGCTACAAAAGCTATCGGACCCATACATATTTTTATTTATTTATTTATTTATTTTTTTTTTTTTTTGAGGGGGAGGAGTTCACACTCACATTAAAGTAGTAGAGCTAAATTAAATGAGAAAATAAATAGCGCTAATTATATTATAATTTGTGTTTAGTGCTAATTAATTAGTTAATGGGATTACTAATGCTAATTAGATGTAAACAAAACTAAAAGGTCCTACGTGTTATATTCGCGGGAGGTTTATCCCAGCCCTTCCTTCACCTTGAGTGAGCTAATCTCTAGGTTTTTGTGTGATAATAAAATAAAACACAACTTTTACGAATTTTCTTGATTCAAAGTGAGTTTGCAAATTTGAGTTAACACTAGACAAATCTTAGATAGATAGCGAGACTGACGATGTTTAAAGTTATTTATACTTACAACTCGGGTTTTTTTAATGACTGTTAATGGAATTTCTAACACTTCCCACCCCTGATAAACGCTCGCGGCACCCCAGGGTGCCGTGCCACACAGTTTGGGAACCTCTGGTATATAAGGATAACATACATAAATTTCGTAGAAATCAATGCACATTTACGTGAGTTAGATCAAGGACAGACGAACCGAAATCTTAAACACTTTCCTACTTTGTTGGAAAATGTTAAAAAGGCTAGATCTTGAGGGGGAGAGAACGAAAACTTTCAAGTAAAGGCGCGGGGCCACCAAAAGCGCGGGGCCCGTAGCATTTGCTACTTCTGCTATATTGTTAATCTGGCACTGGTCCCGAGCCGCCTCGCCTAATACCCAACGCCGAGAATGGGTCTCAAATAGCCTCGCCTTATCGGGCCCACGACTACAACTTTCCCGCAGCCGTTTAATGCTACATATATACCGGGTGATTCAAAATAGATGTTAAGGCGATTATTTTTTAAACCGTAAGTGATAGAAACATACTTCCAATTAGAAAAGTTCGACAAATTAAGAGTAGCTTCCAGATATGGTATATTTTTACTGGGGGTTGTATACATATTAAAATATGAATTTTAATTTTTATACGGTCTCTCCTTTCCTATCCTTTATATTTAGAAGAACGTTGCTCTTTGTCTAAGAAAATTAATAAAACAAGTCCCGTGTCTCTACGTGAAATAGTAAGATATTGCAATTTGAAAATTTTGGCATTTGTCGCCAAGCACTAAGGGAATGTCTCAAAAGTGAGAAAAATATAATTACTTTTCAACTGATGTTAATTTATGTTAATAGTGACTCGATAGACACAGTTGACTCCTCAAATCCTAATTTAGCTAGAATTTTCCTGTTACTACACCATAGTAACCTACGCCATTATTTTGTCATTCTCTTTTACACTTTAAAATTCCATCTCTACAAGCGTGATGTAATTAGTCGGTGACCCCCCCCTCCCTAAAAGAATAAATTATCGCTAATTTCATAAAGCAGTACCGATCATTTTAGGCAAAATTTTACCTGTTAATTTCACAGATTTGAAATACGTTAATTGCTTTTCCCAACAATGGGATCTTTATTTATCTTTTATCAAATCATAATTGGTCCCTTAAAGTAAAGATTTTTGCGCCTGAAAACTGACGCCAACACAGTAGGTAAAGTGGTGTAAGTCATCATTTTCAAAATTAATTTTCTCGCTAACTATTTCACTTAGAGACACGGGATTTGTTTTATTTAAGTTTCTTAGGCAAAGAGCAACATTCTTTTAAATATGAAGGGTAGGAAAGGAGGGACCGCATAAAAATTAAATTCCGTATTTTAATATGTATACAACCCCCAGTAAAAAAAATGTCATATCTGAAAGCTACTCTTAACTAGACGAACTTTTCTAATTGAAAGTATGTTTCGATCACTTACGGTTTAAAAAATAATCGCCTAAATATATATTTTGAATCACCCGGTATATACAGCAGTTAAAGTACCCGTCGTTGACGGGTTAGTACGTAATGCAAATTTCCAAAAAGCCTGGATTTTCGTCAGCGTTGTAGGAGAACAAAGAATGGAATTGGGATATTGGCAATTGTATGGAAAGCAAAATTATGACTTTCGTGTATTATTAAAAGATTCCAGGTTAAAAAGTTGCAAAACGATCAGCAAAATTTGCAATAGAGAGCTTCTTTTTAGTTTAAAAATTTAAATTTTATTCTGGTTGAATGATTTTTTCAAGTCAATCTGTCATTTCTAACTTGTAACCAAATTTTGTTTGATTTATTCTAGATATTTGAATATTATGCTTCACGAAAATTTAGCGCTTTTCCGGAGCCTTTCTTTTTCCCGATCAAGCAAAATTTTCGGTGCAAAGGCGGATCCCTAATTTATTTTTGCTATGAAATCAGCGAGTTAAAAAAAAACATGATTTTTTTCAAATGATCACGTTGTGATAACGTAAGTTGTTAATCTACGAGTGTGGTTCTCTCATACCGAGAGGATTCGCTCCATTCTTATTGCTGCACGCTTGTAAACAAGACATATTATTTAACCTCGGCTAGTGTCTGTCTTGTATTTACTGATGTATGCTGTTTGAATAATTAATAAAACTAAGTTTCACTATAACGAGCCTCATAATAATGTCTAACTTGATGAAATCATTATATATATATAATGATTTCATGATAATGCTGTAATTTGTTATGAGTACGCTGAAAAATATTTTATATATTAAAAAATTATATATTTATCTTCAAACCATGTAAAGAAAACATGGTTTGAAGTTTATTTATTTAAAATTACAGCATGGGGTATTATTGTACTAAATTCCCATGCATTAAATCCACTTTTTGTCAAAAACCTCACTCTTCATATTTTGTAACCTTAATTTTGGATAATAGCGTACATTAAAATTCAGTGGATGAGACCTTACAATTTCAGGCTTTAGAAATGATTTAGCGTATTTCTAAAACAGTGCTCATTTGTCTAAGGTTCACTTTTTCATCATGGAAAATGAAAGATGAAAATTCTTAAAGTTCTTTGGGAAATGTACATAAATAAATATAAAATGAAATGAAATAATAATGTTAGGCCGTATGTACAACCTTAAGTGTACATTTTAAGGGTGAGAATAGGTAGGGGAAATAAAAATTGTTTTCTCTTCGGATTTGTTTTGAGGAATAAAGAGACTTAGCGAAAATCTCTTTAATCTCTTTAGTTCCTTTTTCACTGAGAGCCGCCAGAGATCTTTTTTTTTTTAGAGTTTTCCAATGCCATTATTATTAATAAAATGTTCGCAGGAATTTCATTATCTTGTTGAACAAGGTGATAAAATAAGCCGGGAACGTTTTTACTGGTTTATTATTCTTATTATCATTATTTAAGACGTATATTAATGTTCTTGAACTTCAAAGTGCATTTTTTTATTGTTTATGTATTTATAAATGCATTGTTAAATATTTTTAAAAGTATTTCAAAACCCGTTTAATTCATATAGTAATTCTTTCTTTTTCTTTTATTTTGTCTTTTTCTACTTTCTTTATTTCTTTTCTTTTCTTTTTTTTTGTAACGTCTACAAATTTGAACTACGTGAAAAAAAAATAACAAACATTTTATATTCAATTTAGTCTGAAGAATCACTTATTCTTACCCAGTGTTAGTTGTTCATGTGAAACAATTCTTTCATAGTGAAGAAAAACAAAGAACATTTAAGAACTCCCAAATTGATAAAAACTAATGTAAGAATATTAACGATATTAATTTTTACCTGTGTATAATCAGTGTTTTCTAAAGGTATGTTTACCCAAAAGAATAACAACTAGAGTTAAAAAATCTGTTTGGAACAATTTTAATCTTTCAGAAAACTGAAGTGGTAAACCCTTGGCAGTCGCAGAAAGAAAGTAAATTCTAATAAATATCCGCTTTTTTAGAAGTACCGTTATTTTGATTACTGTTCTGAAGGCTTTTTTTTTTAAATAAAAGAAAAGCTATGAAGGGAACATGTTACACCTTACATTTTTGCACCTGTAAACTTACAATTGAAGACCAGTGGTGCGATAGTTAGCGCATTGTGCTGCCGTGTCACAGTTCCGATATTCGATTTACCTATTGGGCAAGGTTGACTAAGCCTTCCATCCCATGATTGGGTCGATAAAATGAGGACCAAGCTTTCTTGGGAGCTAAACACTGGGGGCTTTGCGTCAGGCTGACTACTTGGTCAAGGCATATGCTTCCGCACCTCTGATCCCATGGCCGCTAAGGCATGGTTCGTCAGCACAAGCCATGGCCCTGCTTGGGGCATTTACACCAATGTTATTATTAGAAGTAATAATTAAAAATCCCAGAGATATATGATTTTTACTTATCTGAGAGATTTCTCTTCTAATCAAAATATGATCCACTTTCCTTGTACTCTTATTTTGACATAAATTAATATGACAATATTAAAAAAAATCGACAGCAATTTAATTCTATGGAAATCCTACGTTTAGGAGCTACAAACCCTGTATTTCTAATGAAAAATGTATTCATACATCGAAACATTCTTCTCTTTTAAAAATGCATTTTCCTTTCAAGATTCATTATTATTTCAATTTAGTTACTTGAACTGTACAACATTATAACATACTTGTTAAAAGCGAAATACTCTCGTTTAAAAGAGTGCTTGAAAGAATAACTTATTATAACGTCATGAGCATGAGTATAAAATTCATGATGGATGATGCACTGGGTAAAATCAATTGTGAGCTTTAAAATGTTGGTCTTAAAATTGGAAGTGATAAAATGTCCAATTTTTTGTTAAATATGGTTGTTCAATATTTACTGGAAAAAGAGTGAAGATTAAGTTGCATTTTTAGTAATAAATAACAAAAACTTTTCACCTTATCTTCTGATAGAGAAAGAAAGCCATGTTTTCCCACTCTGTTTTCATCAATAATTTTTAAGCATTACATAAGTTTTTGCAGCCTTAAAAAGTTGAAGCATAGGTGTATGATGGTTGCATCACACAATATGGGAAAACCGTGTCTTGTTATTTGGGCAGGTAAACTTTAAAAATTCTACATTTCTTTTTTGAATTTCTAAATACATAATAATATTTTGCATAGTTGCAAAAAATATGTGTTTTCATGAAAAAAAATATTTTCTATGAAGTTGCTTGATTCTCTGTAAAGTGTACTAAATTGTATGCGCTGTCTACATTTTTAATAATGACTGAATATTAATGATGATGTTGGTAGTATAGATCAAGAAAAAATAACTATATAATGTGACCTTTCTAAAAATTTTATTTTTATGTTATAAGACTGTAAGGACAGCAGACCGGCATAAAATAAACCACAGCTTTTGCGTTGTATACAAACCTAATAAAACCTAAACTATTATAACAAATTGGAAAATAATTTAATCTACCAATCAAAATTTCAAAGATTAGCTAAAAAATATAAATATTATAACCTTTGTATCATTGTTTTTAACAGTGCTTGGAAACACTGCTTAATCTTAGTTTCTACAACAGCTGCACAGTTAACAGCAAAAGATATATTAGGCCAAACAAAATTCTTGCTTTTAATCAAAGTTGAAATTATGTACAAATAGCGTGAAATGTTGCCATATACAGGCAAAATTTCTCTAAATTTTTATGTCACGAATGTCGGACTCTCTCTTCGCAATGACTTCGTTTTTTCCGAAGTAATGGCACTCGAGGCTGGTTGAGGTTAATATGGCTCTTTATTATTTTTCATATTTGGTTGGAGAAAGACCGGCGACCAACCGACTCACTTGTTGTGTGTTTTCAAGGCAGTTACTATATCGAAAATCCCTCGCATATTTATTGCTCCTGACCTACATATCCCCTAGTTTCCCAACTTGTCGTTAGGGGCAACGGACGTTACACTTTCTCTAATTGGTTCTCAAAAGTAATGCCATTTACTTACTTATCCCAAGAATTTTAAGATGGTCAATAACAAACCGCAAATTTAGCTTAATTTGCACTTTTGATTCTTATGTGCTCTAAAAATTTGTCTCTGAAAGTAATATTTGTCTCTTCGAGAAACAAACTTACTGTGAAAGTAGTCTGTTTCACAGGGATTAAAGATTGTTTTTCAGATGAATTTAAAGTAAATAAGATTAAATTGTCAAAGGCTATTTCTTAATTACACCAATATGTGGCTTTTTCCAGTGTAGCTTTTAAAATACCTTGTAGTGTTCGGAGAATAATGAAAGGATTTGCAATCTACAAAAGCTATAACGATGGATGGTTGTAAACTGTAATCTACATTAAAAAACCTTTGAATGTTCTAAATTATGATAAACGTTCAGAGTAAGAATTATTTCGAAAGACATTTTCCCTCCGTAACTGAGAGTGCAACCTTAGTATATACACTTCGCTTGTCTCTTTTCATTATTGCAGGCATGAAGTATTTTGAAAAATTTTAAAACATCAAAGAAAATATTTCCGAGGTAATTTTAGAAAATTCATCTTTTTATTTTCAAATTATGCGAGTGGAGAAAATATACCAATTGCCAGAAAACATGCTAAATATTTTGTACATACTGAGATAAGTAGCCTTGTTTTATGAATATCTGAAGCGTATTTCAGAGGAAGACAAGGATTTATTTTGTTGGTTTAATAGCAAATATTTCTCCTTAAACTTTCTACAATGTAACTTCT
Source organism: Cheiracanthium punctorium (assembly GCA_038373885.1). Classification (NCBI taxonomy): domain Eukaryota; kingdom Metazoa; phylum Arthropoda; class Arachnida; order Araneae; family Cheiracanthiidae; genus Cheiracanthium; species Cheiracanthium punctorium. The sequence goes on along the minus strand of JAWZYV010001322.1, from coordinate 2,786,574 downwards.
TTTTGTCTTATTTTAAGACCATTCAAATATTGGCAGAATACAGCATTTGTTTCCATTAAAACCTGAAGTGACGGAATCAATAAGTTTAATTATAAAAAAAAGGAATACAACCTCCATTCTTATGCAAAAAGCGATCCAACATTCATTATACAGACAGTATAAAATTAACTCAACTGTAATCACAAGGAAGTTACAGAGAAAGGAGAAAGGAATGCGCGATAGATTTTTGAATAAGTTAACCCTTCGCTGCAGGATTTTTGAAATTCAAAATAAAAGTTATTTTTAGAATGGTTAAGATATATACTCGTATTAGCGTTTTCCAGATATTGAAAGAAAGTTAATGAATTAGATTGTTGCTAAGTATCTAAAATTTCGAAAATGTGTATAGTGCACATAAAATATATTTTCGCATTTGAATTTTCTTTGAAATCTGTTTTTCTCGTTGAAGATTGAAATGTTTCCCGCTCGCTGTTTAACGTATTCAGCTCTACATTCTAAAGATCGTAATCGGATTATTTTATGGAACAATTTTTGAAATAACTTTCGTGCGGAGATGGATTTTTTTTTGGAAAATAAATAAATAGGCCCGTATTTCAGAAAATGCTAAGTTCTGTTTTATTTATAAAATGCGATTAGGGGATTAAGAGTTTTATTATTTTTCTTTCCAAACATAATTATTCCAAAAATGTATTGGACTGTATGAGTATGTTGCAGTGATTTTAAATGTCACTTGAAAATAAATGTTACAGGTATAAGAAGCTGAATTTAAGCAATAAATATATTTGTATAGCAATGTGAATTGAACACTGTTTGCTATTTACGGTACCGTTCGCTTTTTAACGTGCCCTTTGAAAGTATAGGCGAGACTGGGGTCAAAAGTAACACAGTCCAAAGATGGCATTTCATATATATTGCGCAGTTCTTACAGCAGTCAAGATATGATAATGCAATGCAGGACTCTCTAATAATTGAAGGACAGAAGTTGCAAAAAATCAGTTGAGATATCTGCGTGTTATGGTCGATAATGCTTGTTTTTTTCCCTGCTGAATAAAAAGTTATTTCTTTAAGCTTTTTCTTCTAGTAACCAACAGGTGAAGCATAATTATTTAAGTTATCTATCAAATCATACTTGTATGCATATTGTACTCTGTAAAGCCTCAAATTAGAACTACGATATTTTTCAGAGAAATCACGTGATAATTTTTAAATGACATTATGTTGTTCATTGTATCAAGAGATTGTGGAGATAACATAGTGCTTGTATGATTTGTGAAAAATTCGGCTGTCACGAAGGGTACAAAATGTGAATTTCAATATGACTGTAAAAAATATTTTCTTGTAGCTTCTCTTAATAATGTCAAAAATTGTCACTAACTTATTTAGATGTTGAATTTTTTTACTAATATTCAGTTTGAGAACATTTAATTGCTTATATAATAAATTCTATGTATTACTTAGCATGTTTGCTATATTTTTTTCCTGTAGCATGCTATCTTTAAGAAATAATAATGAAATGGTATCCCAAAATATACTTGCACATTCAGGAAAAGGTGGCCCAAAATGATCCTAACGTGCAAAACGATCCACATATGTTTTCTTAGATACAAGCAGCTCTATTTGCGAGGTAACACATAAAATAGTTATCCCAAGTCAAGAAGAAGCAATGGCCGTATTTCAGCAATCGGTGAAGTACGTGTCTGAGTAGAATTCTCCAAAAACTGGGTTTTATCATGTAAGGTAAGCATTAACTTTTCCTATTTATTTAGAAATAAAGTCTTTAATGTGCAGAAATATGACTTGGTTTACTGACGAGAGTTGTTTTTAGATGTAAATTACACCTGCTAAGTTTGTTATGTTTCTCGTCGTGTTTTACTAATATGACCTAAAGTGAGAAGATATATTGCATGGTAAAATTATCTCTTGACAAAAGAAACTCTAGTACCAGGTCCTAGGCGTCATAGCAGTCCTTCAACCGTTTACAAAATGGGTAAATCCCTATTACATTATTTATTTCGGCTTTTTAGTAGTCCATAATTATTTAATTATAATTTAAAAATATTCCATTTTATTTTTTGTGACACTTTTTTATTTGAAAATTTTTATGAAATAAATCATGCATGTTATATGATAGTATAATTTATTTTATTTCATTATGTATAGTCATAATTACTTTTATGTCTTTTATTTTGGTCTATAAAAAAGAATTTAAAATTATTTATAAATGAAGGTTCATTTTGCCCTTGGGTAGAGGGTAAAAGTGATCCTTTAGACACTATCTAAAAACTCTATTTTTTCATAACTCATTGAGCTTCTAAAATATTATTGAAATATGTTTATTATGAAAAATATAGTGTAAAATATGATAGCAAAGAGCCAAAATTTTATTTTAGCATTTATGTCACTTGATACTAATGACCTTAAAGAGATAATTTTTCGCCACCTTCCCCTACTAAGGAAACTATAAATATTCATCAAATTGTAAAATATGTTACAATTCACCGTAGTCTCCCTAATGAGCTATAGTTATGAGCGTTAAATTCAATTATATATGTTTCGCTCATCAACTAATAAATTCTTTTAACTCTTTTCACAACAAATTTTCGAAAATAATTCAAAACATTGGTACCAAGTTATACTTTATGTACTGTTGAACATGCTGCTTAAATGATGTTAGAAAGTTTTACTCTTAAAAATCGATAATATTAAATTGTTCAACAATGATAGCCGGATATGCAGAGTGCCGAAATCTGGGTCAAAGGACTCAGGTTCGTGTCCTTGCTGACCATAAAAACACCAAATATATACTGCTGAGGCGTAAGTCTTCTCACTTGTAGGTCGGTGGACGGTAGAGAAATGCGGATACTGTACTGCACCCCTTTCTAGTGAAACTGTAAATTGTGTAAATCTTAAAGAGAGTCGTCTCTCTCCTGAATTTAACTACAACGGTTTCAACTTTTCCGTCAATAAACCTATCCACTTTTGACAGGGGACTGGAAATATTTCCGCACATGCGAAGGAAATAAATTGTAAAACAGCTACTTGTTTCATATTCATGTATTTTCCTTTCCGATTACAAAAACACTAAAAATGACTTCAGATTTTTTTTTAAATGTTGAAGCTAACAACTTAAGAAGCACGAATGGATTCTGTAATTATAGATACTTTTATGGTAAAAGTAGAATAAGAATATTTATTTAAGTAGACAAAAATCAAATGTACAGTGCAGTTTTTATATTTATATGTAAATTAATTTACTGCACGAGATTTCTTTTTACATGTGCAGATCGTAAAACCCTTTGCAGAGAAAGTGCACTCTGACGTCGGATTTCTTGATAATTTATTTATTTTTTACTCTGTCACATGTCAGTTCTTTTTCCTCGAATTCTACCTACCATGGCTAGAAAATCTAATCATCTATTTTATAATGAGCAACAAGCTCATTATAAAGTAGCGCATCAAGTATAACACATCAAGTAGCTCATTATTTTATAATGAGCTACTTGATTAATGATATTAAATTCAGCTTTGCTCAAATGACCATAACCAAGATGATTAGATATCTTCTAGTATGCTTATTTATGTAAAATAATGTTGCATAAAAGTTAATACTGATTCTGTTCTTGTCTTTCTTTTAAATATAAATGCAGATTATGCTGACATTTCAGCTTACCTTAATTATACAGAGAAAGAATACAGGCTGTCCCATAAACATCCAAATGTGTCCAAACTCCATTGCCCGATTCCTCTGATTACATAAAGAATGCAAGAACTATACCTCTTAGAGAAAAATGCAAGTAAAAAGCAAGAACGTCATATTCGGTGTCTTAACACAGTCTTAATTGAAAGGATGCAGAATAAATTGATGATGATAGTTCAAAATGTCTACCGTGCATATCGAGACTTGCATGCGAGTGCCGTGTAATGGCTAACTGCTCATTTTGCATCAATCTGGTCTCCACATTAATACACACAGCATAAAGGGGAGCGACTAAATCACGTTTTTTTGTAATTGGTTCATGGCAGATCAATTTTTTTCAAACGTTTTCATTGGTCAAAATCCAAAAGTGGCAGATCTGATGAGCGTAGCTGCCATATAACCGAATACCCCATGTTTAATCCAGTGACTAATTCAACATTTTTACTTGTTTGTACTTGCACAGAATGGAACGTCATCATTTTCCTTTTGAATTTTCCCCGGAAAACTACGGATAGTACAGAAACATTACTTTGAGTATTTTTTATGTACTCCGATAAGAAATTAATCTGTCCAGAGTTTGGGCGATAGTTATGGGTCACCCTGTATATTTTTTACTTGTTAACATGTAGTAACTATTTTTTTATTTATTTTTCAATTACTTTATCACTACTTTCTCAGTCAATTTGACTTAATTCTATTTAGTTTTTCTTCAACTTTTTGTCAACAACGCAATATTCTCTTTCCTATATTTTTATGAATGTTATGAATGCCACCTTTGTTCGGAATAGAGATTTCTTTCATTCCTCACAAAATAAGGACTTTGGAAATTATATATTTTAAATAACTTCTACATTTGTTTTGCAAGACGGACTTATTTATGCGAATGTTACTTCTACAAAATCAAGGTATTCCTGTCCATATTCTGTATTACCTATTATATGCAATGGACTTACAAACTATTTACAATATCCTTTTGAGATCTTGATATCTCTTTGAAAGCAAACTTTTTAAAATTATACCTCATAACTTTTACTTTATATATGTTTTTGTTGCTATGCTATGTGTATTATCGAATTAAGAAGGTAATTAACTACCTGTTTCTCACCGGCTTCCTTGGCACTAAAATCTCTCAGATTCTGGTTGGATTTTAAAATTAAGATGGTTACAAACAGGGACGGCCCTAGGGTAACTGGCGCCCCTGCTAACTTAAAAAAGACGCCCCTTTTATGCCCCACTTGGTTTTTGAGTTCGATATGACGTCCCTTCGAAGCCGGCGCCCGATGCGATGCTTACCTTGCTTAACGTGTCCGGCCACCCCTGATTACAAAAATAAGACGGTTTAATGATAAAAACCTACGAAAAGGTATTAATTATTTTCGTCCTATATTAATTCCGAAGAGCTTCTTGATAGATTGGCCGTTATCAAAAATCAGAAAGAATAAAAAAAGTAGAAAATCTGAAACCCTTTCAAATTTTAAATACGCACTAAAGTGCTATATACGTATAATAATCCATGCATCCTTTCTGTATCATGATTCATGAATGCGATTAAGCAAAATTAAAATTAATTTTTCTAAAATCATTTTTCTGGATGTAATACAATGGAAATAGAATGCGAAAAAACTGCGCAGAAAAAATGCACAATTCGAACTGAATGAAAGTTTCAAAAACTTATTCAAGTGTGTTCTTTATCCAAATCAGGCGTAGCAGACGATAAAATGAAGTTTAGTCATTATTTTAGCACCATTTAACAATATTGTATAAGTTTGCGCCATCTGTGGACGACTCTGTAAAATAAAACTCAATTGTATTCTTTTTTGTTTTTGGACAAAATATAGTTTTTTGTATATTATAGGAACAGTTTTTTTTCGTACTATAAAAGTAGTTTATAGGTTAATATAGGACTTTAACTGTCTTTATTAATAATATCATCCAAATCCGTCAAAACCGTTTCAGCATGAAAGAGTAATAAACATACATAAAAATTTTGAGATTTATATATATGTAGGATAGAATGATGAATGTGCAACATTTTGAGGTATAAACGTTCACTCTGCCTATAATTATGCCCTTTTAATGCCATGTTTCGACAGAATGGCAGTTCATGGAGAATTATGTTTGGGTACTTTGAGTTAGACCCTGATCTCTTTTGTTCCTTGCATGCAAGTTCATATTTTGTTCCATTCTTTTTTTTTTCGTTTTTATTGAACAATAATTGGAAAAGCTCACGCATCCATAATTTTATGGAAATCGAGCCGAATATCGTACGCATAAGCGATTAACGGAGAAAGGGAAGCTCCCAAACTCTCACTAATACTGGAGCCTCATAGGTTGTACAAAATATGAAAACCTGAGTTTCCACATTTCTACCATATGAATCGTTTATAGATTTTTGCTATTAAAAACATTTATTTTATCCATATAAGTGCTACGTAAAAAATCTAATTCTTTATCATTGCGAGTAACAAGTTTTCTTCTAAATGCCTTCAGAAAAGTGCAGAGTATTTTGCATCATCAAACACTCAAGTGCATACTTTTTAATCGTAGGGAAAGTGAAATACAACACTTAAAAAGATTAACGAGTTTCTAAAAAATCTAATGGTAATGTAAAGATTTAAAATATTGAATTAGCTGACAAAATATTTTTTTCAAAGATCGAGTATTTATTAAAATTTTTTGATGGGATTTCTTTAAGAATTTCATTTTACAACAGCATGATAAATCATTTGCAAAATAAAAAAAAAGAACATTGAATGATACTTGCAATATTTTAACCAGTGTTCAAATAATGTATTTTCAACAGCTTATCTTTTATGAATTTTTATGAGTCATATAGTCTATTCGTGTTTTTATCACACTGCATAAGACATATTGGCTTAGAATGTGTGAATATTTTTATAAGGCAAGTTGAAATTAAACTGCTGTGATTACCTTCATCCAAGGTTACGATTGGTGAAAAGAATTTTTCATGTGCATGACAGACTAACATTCTTAATAGCTTTGGATTAAAAAACATCCAACAAATCGTATTTTCATATACCATTTTCATATATCATATACCTCAGATGTACTACAAACATTTGAGACGATTAGGTTACTCAAAGACAAATCAGAATCAGATAGTAATTGTGGCATCAGTTAGCATGAAATTTCATTCTTACCTATAAATCTGTAACACCGTTTTCTCTTTTATTGTTCTGAACTCACATGCAAGTATCTCTGCAGAAAATCTGAACAGACAACAGTTCTCATTGATAGACCCTAATTGCTACAATTGTTTCTTCATTACAATTTGCCACTCTTCGTAAAGAAAACAAATGATGGAGAAAGTTACGTAATGATATTACACTGAAAAATCAGCAACGCCAATGACTGATCAACCTAAATATTTTTATCCAAAAAGACAAAAAGCTCTTTCAAAGTAAATAATGTTAAATATCAGGTTTTCATTTTTAAATACACTCATGTCCATAAATTAAGGATAATTCAGAATCACACAGAAATTGATCTCTAAAATAAAAATTTCACCTGTGGAATGATCACACACATCTTGAAGAAGAATATGCAAATTAGAGGAAACCACCAGATGGCGTGGATGGTAGTCACAATGACGAGAGTGTAAGAGAGGGGTATATAAGGAATGGTGGCAAAGAAGTAAAATTGTTCACAAGCGCTGTGAAAGCCTTTCAGTGCAAAAACCGCATAGTTATGGCACAAAGGAGGCATTTGGATGATGTTTTACGTGGCAGAATTATCGGACGACTGGAATGTGGACGTACCCAGCTGGAAGTATCCGAGGAACTTGGAATCGCCCAGTGTCATCTCCAGGCTTTGGCAACGATTCCAAGATGATGGTAATGTGAGTAGACGTTACAGCACAGGTCGCCCCCGAGTTACAACGCCGAATGAGGACCGCTATTTGGCAGTTACTGCCAAAAGAAACAGACGGAGTACAGCATCAGACCTGTCTCGTCAGCTCTCTTCAGCTACCGGTACGACAGTTTCAAGGCAGACCGTGTACAGACGCTTAGGGCACATTGGTCTATATGCTCGTAGGCCTGTTAGATGTGTTTCACTTACCGCAACTCACTGTCGCCTGCGATTAACCTGGAGTAGAGAGCATGCATTGTGGACACCGCAACAGTGGTCTTGTGTGATGTTTTCCGACGAGTCCAGGTTTAGTTTGGAGTCTGATTCTCGCCGGACATTCATCTGGAGAGCGCCAGGTACCCGTTACCACCAAGAGAACACCATTGAAAGACACCGTTACGGTGGTGCAGTATGGCTCGTTTGGGGAGGAATTATTCTTGGTTCCAGAACTGACCTGCATGTTCAGAGTGTAACGATGACAGGCCACATCTATCGGGATGTCATTCTGGAAAAACATGTACGTTTGTTTCGGGGCGCCATGGGTGCTGAATTTGTGTTTATGGATGACAACGCCCGTCCTCACCGTGCAAACATTGTAGACGAATGCCTTCAATCGGAGGATATCACCCGTATGCATTGGCCAGCATACTCACCGGACTTGAATCCAATAGAGCATGTGTGGGATATGCTTGGCCGACGAATTGCAGCCCGTCAACCCCCTCCCACCTGTCTACCGGAACTTCGGAGTGCATTGCTTGATGAGTGGTGTAATATTCCCAAGATCAGATTGATCATTTGATACTTAGCATGCCTAGGCGTTGTCAGGCCTGTATTGCATCGTCCGGGAGACATACTCCGTATTAACCATCCCACTAACCATGTTATACTGTTTTTTGTAAATAGGTTCTTTTTTGAAATTTGGTCAAGGGAGTAAAACTTGCAATTTTTATTAATTATGTCAAACATATAGCATCTTTTTTGCTCTTTACTTTTTGTTTAATAAATAGACTTTACAAATAAGTCAAATTTGTTTTGCTTCTTTCTCTTTCTTTGCCTGAACTTCATTATCCTTAATTTATGGACATGAGTGTACATTGAATCCGTAATGATGTTACACTGAAAAATCAGCAACGCCAATGACTGATCAACCTAAATATTTTTATCCAAAAAGACAAAAAGCTCTTTCAAAGTAAATAATGTTAAATATCAGGTTTTCATTTTTAAATACATTGAATGTTTCTGCTTCAAAGTATGTATGTCTTCAAGTAAATGACACCCCCCCCCTCAGACACACTGAAAAAGAATAGTTCATTGTGTATTAAATTTTATTAATGTAGCCTACTCACATATATAATCGAAATACCACAGACTCATCATCAGATCTGAAAAACTACACAACTCAGAATCTTGAAAATTGGCATGCAAATTTATTTATTTAGCTTTTAGGTGATCGCTAAGAAAGGGTGTATGTCTAATGGGTTTATTTTCGAGAATAGAGTTAAAAGGGGGGTGCATGAGTGTTAAAAAATTAAGTAAATACTTACGCTAAATAGCGGGCAGGCTTCAATTCTTTTCTTTTTAGCTTAAAGCACGTCAGTGTGAAATGATGGCAAAACTGAAATTTAAGAAGAGGAGTTACAACTCATCTTCAAAAAACAAATCTGCACCGAATTCAAATTGCAAGTTCACCACATAATTAATATTATGTGATGAAATAATATAATGATGCCATCATTTGACGACTGTCAAATTTATTGGATTTTATCTAATTAGTTTGCTTAAGAACGTTGATTTTGTGATAATTGCAAATATATACAGTAATCAATTTTTGTTCATCAAAAAGCTTGTTACGAACTAAATCAAAAAATGACTCAGTATAAAAATTCCCATCATTTTTATTTTTTGTGAACATGATTACCAGTCAAACGTTTCATTTTAAAAACAAACACTGACATTTTGTCGTAAGGAAGATGGCTACGTCATAAATACGTCTTTGCGTGAACCAAAACTTATCTCAAGAAATTTGTGCCTTCTTTTCTATCCTTCTGAAGAACAACACTCCTCTCAAGAAGTTTGTGTCCGCTGCTGATTTTTCCAGTTACAGGATAAAGGAGTGTGGTGGTGAAGAATATCACTTTTTGATGCTCCACAATTTTCAGAATCAATTCAAGGTTGATAATCCCAAAAATAGAGAGTAAAAACTCAATTTGATTCGTTACAACCAGAAAAAAACTAATAAAGTGAGAAGTGCGTGCATCTAATGGACGCCGTAAAAAGATTACTAAGAATTTGCTTTAATAGAGTTGTTACGAGCATGTTAGGAAAACATACCCTTTTTCTGTGCGAAGGTCAGATAAGCAGTTTTTTTAGTTAAGTAAAATTTCTGACAGAATTTTAATAAAACTGTCCTTATGTGCATTGTAATTACCCTGGTGTCCAAAATTAAAGTTACAAAGATAAAAAAAGAGATTTTCTGACAAAAAGAATGGTTTAATGCCTGGGAATTCAGTATGCTAATACTACATGCTGTAAGAAAGGAGATTGTAAAGAAATTATTTGGTTGGGCTGATTTAAATTTAAAGACTGCGTTGTGATACACGATAATCCAGGTTCGAATACATTTATAGTTGCAATAAAATAAAAAGACGTTAAATTCTTGAAACTATTTTATTAAACATATACTATTGAAACATTATTATAACGGGCGTTGGTGGCTCAGCGAAAATAAAATGACGTCCTATATGGACAGTGAAATTAAGGTGAAATGATTTAAAAATTACGCCAGCACAGAATTACACATTGGCGAGAACAAACACTTGGCTGATATCAATAACGCCAATTCCAGAGCAACCCTAAAAGTTAATACAATAAAATAAAAAATGACGTAATCGGGAGCAAATAATTTTAAAGACAAGGCATGGCAACCAGAAATAAAAAAACGCCAACTCCAAGCCAAAGGAAGGGAAAACAAAAATACGTTGATTTTGCAAACGGACGTAATATAATCTATTTTTAACACACCGGTCTGAAGAGACGAAGAACAAAAAGAATAGTGCATACAGGGAAAAGTAAATATACAGATTTAAAATCCGAAATGGCAGAAAAATGAAAACAGAAGTGATTTAGAATTCTTGAATTTTGGATAGATTACATTAAAGAAAGCCAAAGTAAATGATTATTAAATTAGATATGTGGTCTTCATCACAGAGATGCTAACAAAAATATCTGAACAGGCGTTTAATGTAGGGAATGTGATATGTAAATGAGAACAACATTACTCACAATATGTCATATCACTTTATAGCTTGATCTAATGAGATTGTGGCTACCTTTTACTGCTCTGAAAGCATCCCATCAAGCTGACATACTATTATTTGAGGTTATGGCATTTTCGTTCTCCCAAAAGTGTCAATTTTTACTCTCGTAGAGGGTTATCGGCATACATTGTTTATACGTTTCTCATTTATATGAATTTTACATTTATACGCCGTTTTTCTGAAGCTTTGATTCAGTTTTAGTTATTTCGATGTACAATTTTCGTTCCTTCGTAATACGCAAATATTTCTTAACTGTTTGAAATTCAAAAATGTTCTGTATCGGTCATTATTTTTCTATATAGAAGTTCAAATAAGGGATGTATGGAGAATTGTACTCTTAACCACGTGTCTATAAACAGTCAAAGTGACTGCACTGAAAGCTCCGAATACAATTGAAGAAGCATTTCACGAACTTAACATAGTCTGTAATGCTGTAGTTGATAATCAAAGACAATCACCAGTCAGACGACTATGAACGATTTTGTTTTTAAATTCAGCATCTGAAAAAGCATAAAATAACATCATGGTGGGCATGCAATTTATATTACATTATTACTAAAGATGTATTATATTTAAGATATGGTACAATAATGGTATGATTTAATTCGCTTTTATGATAAATGCGCTTTTTAAAAATACAGTTGCTATTTTCACTGTAAAAACTGTTACGAAATAATATACTAATATCTTAAAAAACATAAATTTATTATATTTACATCAATTTGCATGTGCAGCGTTAAACCTTTAATAGCCGAAGTTCTCATTAATATTTTATTTAAACCATTTCAAATCGGTTTCGTGAAAGACGTATAAATGATGCTTTACTGTAATTTTTTTAAAACCTCCTTTGTTAAATTTTACATTTTTTTTCTTCACTATGTCAACATAAGGAAAAGACCCAATTTAAGTTATACTTCTTCAACAAGACAGACAGCTTCGCGTTTCTTTTGTTTTCTCGGATAAAATATTTTTATTGAATTTTCACGTGTTCCCGTTATTATAAAGGATTTCAGAATTTATCGTATTATCCACAAACTTAGAACATATTCATATGAAGAAAAGCATGTTATTTCAAAGCCACAGAGTTTTAATATAAAAACATCAATTAGAGTTAAGAAATACTTAGCCGGTTTGAAAGAAAAAACGAGAAAGAAAAGAAGAATAAGGCATTTTCAAGGAATATATTTAGAATTTGTTATATTTTAAGTTATGAAAATGTGTCATCCAAAGATCTACTTGCTTGTGTTGGAGAAGTTTCTAAGATTATGAAATCCCTCAAGTACTATATTTAACTAAGGTTTAAGTAATAGCTCGTTATTTGTAATGCCTGATATTTTACAAAGACATTGGTACCTTTTTGTACAAGCTGGGAATTTTGCCTGTTCTGAGAAGCTGAATGCTGTTTTTTGTGGCTGGGTATTTTTTTCTTCCACTGTAGGTGTTTTTTACTAAAAATGTATGGCGATTATGGAAAGATTAAGAACCTTACCTATTTGATGATCAGACTATCCTTTTACGCTATATATATGCTACTAGCTGAAGTACCCGTTCTTCGCACGGGAATGAATGGACTTTTTGATATTAATATTTGTTGTGATTATTATTTATTGTAATAAAGAGATATAGCAAAATGGATATCGCGTTATATTGTGTTCAATAATCATGCACTCTGAATTTCAAGGCAATCGTTTTTACGGTGCAGAAGGCGATGCGGCGTAGCACAATCTAGTGGCGCAAAGTTTTAGCAAAACGGATACGGCAAAAATATTCTTCGCATTCAGATATCGATGTATACGAATTTTCATGACGATCGGCTGAATAGTCTTGAAGTTCATGTGTTGACGCGACATCTAGTGTCAAGTTATAGGAAAATGGATCGTGCCAAACTCTTCCCCGTGTTCAAATATCTACGTATACCTATTTTCATAGCGATCATTCGCACAGTCAAGAAGTGATACACTGCAGGGCCATCTAGTGGTTAATTAAAGTAATGATTTGCTACAGCGCCGTCATGTGGCGAGTTATAGCAAAATGGATAACGCCAAAATATTCTCATTGTTCAAATAGCTATGTATACTGATTTTCATAACCACCGTTTGAATGGTCAAAAATTTGGCCTGCTGCAGCGTCATCTAGTGGCGAGTTAAAATAATAATGCATTGCAGTGCCATCTAGTGGTGAGTAACATCAAAAGTAACGCAGTTAGAATATATTCTGCGTTCTCAAATGTGTAAGTATAAAAAATTTTATGCCGATCAGTCGAACGGTATAGAAGTTGATGCGTTGCAGCGCTATTTAGCGTTAAGTTACAGCAAATGGATAGTGAAAAATATTCTCCGTGTTCTAATATTCGCGTGTACCAAATTTCACCGAAAATGGTTGGACGATATTCGCATAGCAAACGGCTAAACGGAATAGAATTCGACGTTCTGCTGCGCCACCTAGTGAAAAGTTAGAGGAAAACGGATAGCATAAAAACCTTCTCCATGATAAAAGACTTAGGTGAACCAAATTTCATGGTGATCGGTGAAACGGTGCTGGAGTTTTTCAACCTCCTACACACATACCAACATTCATTTTTATCTATAACCAGTCTTATTATACGTATATACCAGTCTCAAGTAAAATCCAGTTTCAAATCTAAGCCTCGCCAAAGTGCTAGCATACGCCATTTTGCAAGAGTTTTTTCAGGGAATCATTCGAAGCATTGACTTAGCAGCAATCAAAATGGGAAATGGTTCGACCGCCAGGCATTTATTTGAAAAGTGGAATCCCTTAATACAGCCGCATTTTTTAAATTATCAACTATAACATGTTTTATTCATCGTTACCTCGATGTACTAAATGCGAAGATTTCAATTTTCTGAAATTTGGCGGATTTCCCCCAAGTTAAATCAATGTACTCAATTGGCGAGAATTCTGAAGCTACATCGCTTGAAATGCCCTAATAACTGCATTATTTCTGCACGGATAGTTAAAATTTAATGCTGTATTCTAAGAAAACCTATACACTTGTTTTCAAAAATGCTATTCCCTTAAGCTCTCAGTAAATTGCTCCAAAAAGCCTAAAACTGTGCAAACCGCTAGAACTCACTCTCTAAAAATCGGCCTATCAGCCATTTTTTTTTCGCCAAACTAAAAAAAATTACATATTAGTCTCGGATATGTTCGATCCTCATTGTTTTGCGTATAAAACATTTCATTCCTGCTCTCATTTCTTATGCGCACACGATATTATAATTAAAAAAATAACCTAAAAAAATAAACTAAAAAAATCATTATTATTCTTTTATTTTTACTTTAAGAATTTAGAACATTTTATTCGGCAAAATCGCAACACATGGCAACCAAGATGCTTATTTCACACACTTTTTTCACTACAGGGGTTAATATTACGTAAAGCTTTCTGCGTGGAGAACATAAAAAATCTCTTAAATTCCGGGAACGGAAATTAAGAGAACCATTCAGGAGGAAAACGTTTTTAAGTGGAGTTTCAAAGTTTTAAAGTGGACTATCATTTATTCTATATTATTTTACATATCTGTGTAAAATTTCAGGCTGACAGGTCCATTTTTGTGGAATTGTATACTACCCAAATCAACAAATTGACAAACAGGATTTCATTTTTAGTTATAAGATAACCTACGATTGTTTTTAAAAATACCCTCTCATTAAATTGCGCTAAGCGCTAGAATCATAGAAAATCTGACACACTTTCAGATTTTTAAATACGCACTAAAGTGCTATATATAAAAAGAGTTATAATTCATGGGTCTTCCCTATTTTTGTTCCTTCTTTCATTAAGTTGGAAAGTGTATCATTATTCATGAGTGTGATTAAACAAAATTAAAATTGATATTTCTAACATCCTTTTTTCTGGATGTAATACATTAGATGCAGAAAAGCTGCTCAGAAAAATGCACAATTCCAACTGAATGAAAATTTCAAAAGCTTATACGCAGGTGTATTCATAACCCAAATAGCAGACGATTAAATTACGATAAATAGCGCCAAGCGTTAGAATCCTCCTCAAAATCGCGTGAATGCTGAAGATAGATCGCTTGAAATCCATTAATAACTGCATTATTTTCGCACGGATCATTAAAATTTAACGCTGTATTCTAATAAAACCTTTGCACTTGTTTTCAAAAATCCGTTTCCTTAAGCTCTCAGTAAATTTCGCCAAGCCGGAAACTGTGCAAACCGCTAGAACTCACTTTCTCAGCATTTGAGCCATTTTATTTTTTCGCCAAACTAAAAAATTTTAACATATTAGCCTCGGAAATCTTCAATTCTTATTGTTTTGCGTATAAAACATTTCATTCCTGCTCCGATTTCCCATGCACACGATATTATAATTAAAAAAATATATAACCTTACGAATATAAACTAACAAAAAAAAAATCATTATTATTCTTTTATTTTTACTTTGAGAATTTAAAACATCTTATTCGGCAAAATCGCCACACATGGCAACCACGATCCTTATTTCACACTTTTTTCACTACAGGGGTTACAATTACGGAAAGCTTTTTGCGTGGAGAACATAAAAAATCTCTTAAATTCCGGGAACGGGTGGACTTTCAAAGTTTTAAAGTGGACTATGATTTATTCTATATTATTTTACATATCTGTGCAAAATTTCAGGCTGATAGGTCCATTTTTGTGGATTTGTATACAACTCAAATCCACAAACAAACAAACAAACAAACAAACAGAATTTCATTTTTATTTATAAGATATATATTTTTTCATACATCATTAAATTTTCCTACAAGGCATTTTAATTCTGAACTCCTTTTTTTGGTTCAACCTTTAGAGATGAATTAGGTTAGCTCCAAAGGTAAACAAACGTACCATATAGTTATTAAAGAATTCTTATATGTATGAAATAAGGAAATTTTTGAAAACTGCTTGCCATGAAACAAATAATTGAAGGGTGTAGATGCAGATTCACACCCTCCCCTTAACTTAATTCTTAAAATGTACAAAAACTTATGAACAAACTTGATGTATTGGTGCAATTATTTTGTGATGCATTGGTGGTTAAAAAAACGTCTTGCAATGACTCCTAAATCTATAATAATTCTGTTAAAGCTAGAATTTAAAATTAATATGAAAAATGTTATTTTTGTAGCAAATTTTGACGGATAATGTTCATTTTAAACCAAAATATAGTTAGGAATAAACTATATATGTACATTAATAATAAATAATTATGAAAATAATTAATATTAAATGCACAAATGAATTTTTAACTTTTTATAAATTTAAAGACTAGTGAAAGAAGTAAAAAAAATGTAAAGAAGATAATCCCATGATCCTTTGCAAAGCTCGCTGATTGGTTGAATTGGAGAGTGTGTCAGTTTTGTTGCAAAACGGTTGTTAAATAATGAGTGTTATGCATAAGAACAAGACTTTCAGCATTTTTTTTTCAGCTTTCATATGTTCGTTATGGTCCAAACCACAACTGCAGTCCGATTCGCCTTAAAAGGTGGACACGATGATAATGATAACTCAATGTCTTAGGAAAGTGGATAATGTGACTGTTGCATCTGCACCCTTCAATCCAACTGTTTTTGTTTTCTATGCTAAATCATTGGTATAAATACTCCACGTTTCCAAGCCCTTTCTTACAATTCAGAATTAAATATTGTTTTGTCAAAAAATAATAAAATTATGTGCTGATGTCCTAATTTTGTGAGAAACCACTCACTTATCTCTATATTTATGGATGGAATAATCGCAGGATGTATCTGAAAATTAGTTTTTTCCTTAAATAGGAAAATTATATAAATACTAATGTTAAGTAATATTTAAAAAGTAATTAGTAATCTATACCCTAATAGCAATCTTTACCAGGCCTATGATTGGTGCATCGGCTATTCATTGCCTGATCATTACTGACCATCCTTAATTTTTCGTATGTTCATCTTTTCCCGATGATCGAATTTTTACACTGAGATCTGATAAGTGCTTTCAAGTTTGCGAACGGTAAAGCGAACAAACAGATTTATATCGGTCTTTCTACCAAGTTGCTGAACGGCTCGATAGCAATCATTTTAAAAAAAGTCAAGCAATGAACAAAAAAGGACCTCGGAGGATATGTTAAATAATGACAAATGATAAATTGTAATAATGTGCTACAACAATGCCAAATGGTGTGCGAAAGCAGTTCAAAGAATTCAGAATAATAGTGCTTAACAGTGTGTTAAAATTACGCCAAGCAGTGGTATAATTGTTTGCTAGACAAAAGCCTACAACACAGGATTTTTCAAACTTTGTGCCTAAACGTATACCAAAATTATGAAATCTAAGTAATGTTCCATAAGTATATTCTGTAACTTTTATATTTTAATCACTTTAGATAGGCCATGCCAATTTGGTTGCTCTCTTCCGTCGAGTAAACATCAGTTCCTATGCTCGAGAGTGTGATCATCGTTATTTTAAGTAGGTTCAAAAATATATGTATATATTTAACCACGTTTAAAAGTTTACCTTTAGAATTATTTGCAAATGTGTTAAGTAATCGTAACCCTTCGAAAAGTGATAAGTTTCATCTATCTGAATATATTAATTGGGAAATCTTGTATAATTAGGGTAATATGTGGTAGCATATGAATAGTAGCAGAATAGTAATTGTCTTTAAAAATTAATGTAAATATTTAATAGCTACATATTCAAAATACACACAGAAACTTATGACGTTCGGTTGCAAGTTAGTGACTTTCTTTCTTTTTTTTGTTGATGACGGTAATGTGCTTTTTTAGTAGTTAGAACTGTTTTTGAGCCAGAATATAAAGTTATTGTAAACATTAACATTCAATAAAAAAAATATGATTTTTTTACTTTTTATGTTAACATTCCTTTCTCTGAGTCCAGTGTGGAACCTGAAGACAAGCAGTGAATGGACTAGAATTATTTTTCTGTGACTTTTTGTGCCAAACAGAACCATTTGTTGAGTAAGGATATATTAAAATCAGAAAAAAATTGCCATTTTCACTCCACCCTATTGAACACTCTATCACGTTTAAACATTATTTTTCAAAGGGACTTCCATGAGTAACCATACGACATAAGCTATATATACACTTGTTCTTGGTAGTAAAAGTGTTAAAAATGAATCAACAGTTGATTTTATGGTCAACGCTAGACATATGCATCAAAATCCCAAGACGAAGAGTACCTCATTTTATATTATTCTACTATATCAATCTATTTAAATTTTGCCAACTGATAATAGATGCATTTATATACATAATGCTAGTTCTAAATAATTTTGTTATTAATGCATACAAATTGCGTCAAAAAAAAATTCAATGAATTTTCTGTTTTATAGTAAATACTAAAGGCAATGAGTAAAACTTAATTTTTTCTTTAGAAAAGCGAGTTAGTATTTCCGGAAGTAATACAATCAGATTACCTTTACCAGAAATACATCTTTCAGTTTCTATGATTAGCAAATATTAAACATCAGTAAATTCTGTAATTGACGTATCTCAAACTTAAAAAGAACAATTCCAAAATTCCCCTTAAACAGAGACTTTCATCCGTAAAAAAAAAGTACTCATGGCTTAGAAGCTCTGTGCTTTTCATAATAGTTAGACCATGTCATTATTCATTTTCAAGATTTTGATTTATCGCTTTAAAGAAAAAAAATCATAAAATTTTGAAATTCCCCATAATGGAATCCATGTCACGGCAATGGAAGAATGCTGATAAGACATTCTACACAGGAGTTGTTAAGAGTGATTGATATGGTACGTATTGACAAAAGCCCGATCTTGATTGGCATAGGAAAAGCATCAAGTTATTCTAACAAATGATTTTTGAAACAACAAAAAGTGTACCTAATATTTCATATTTAAATGACAGCCGAGGTTTCTAATTTATTATTGGAATTCAAAAACGATAGTCCAATAATATTCCGATAAATAAATTTTGAAGCTGATTATTTATTTATATTTTATGTTACGCAGGTTTATTTACGATAATGATATTTTTAAACACAAGTAGAGTATTAGTGTATGTTTCATTGTACGTTCATTACTGAATATGAAAACAATAAATATAATCAAGTAATAGCAAATAAGAAAAAAGTTCGTAAATCAAAACAAAATTTAAATTTATAAAATAAAAAAGTATTATTGATCGGATTATGTAAAGGTATAATAATATAATAAAAGCATTAAATTTATATGCACTTCAGTGTTTAGTGAAAGAGGAATATTAAGTAACGGGTGATAATTTATATGTAATATCTATTTGTGAAATATTAATCAAAATAAGAATGTTTGCTTTGAAATATTCTTATTTAGATTATATTATATTCTTTCATTTATCTCTGATAGCAAATGTAATAATTTAAATTCACTTAAAATTATTTTTAATATACTTTCAAAGAAAATTAATATAAAATGTGTTAAATCATTTCTATAGGTCATGCTATAGCTACCCCTTTCTCTAAAAATTGTGTAAAATAAATTTTATTGAGCTTATTTAAAATTTTTAGAAATTGTACTGATTATTGATATTAATAAAGTGTAAGTAATCAAACTAATTAGGATGCAACTGATTTATTACAAACAGCTGAAATTAGTCTAAGTGCTTTTATTATATCAAGAAATTCTTTAATAAAGATGCACATGTAAACGTATAATAATTCCTAATAAAAAAAATTGCTATTGACATGCATTTAGTATAGAAAATAAATTGAAGAAAATTGAGTATAGAAGCGTTTTATTAATTCTTGCATACAGATTGAAAAATCAAAAATATTAGGTCACTTTAAAAGTTAGGCTTTCACTGTATTTATTTTTTTAAACTAAACAATAGACAGTTATTTATCTCTTTCTTAGCTATGTAAACAAAATGCTTAAGCTCTTATTTTGACTCTCAACACAAATGGAAAAAAAGGAGACATTTTAATCCTTCTACACAGTAAAAATAAAAATTATTTGCAAGTTCAAATAATATTTAACTAGTTGACCCACCGTTTCATTTAATTTTCTTAAAAATATTTTACCCATAGTGTCCTAGGGTTTTTTGTAGTAATTTCTTGAAAAGCTAAGATGCACCAAGAGGTCTGGTATTCATTCAAATTGTTGTATGATGTCTCAATATTGAGTCAGCAGAAGATAAGTGATCTGCTGGTTTCCTTGGGATTGGCAAACTGTCTAAAAGGATATAGTTATGATTTTAAACAGATTAATTTTGGACTCACGTGCACCTCATTTTGTTGTACTTCCAGTCCATTCTTACTTTCATAAACATTATTTTTAGAATGTATGAACCCTGCTGTCCTGAAGCCTATAAAATCTTAAATAAATCAATTTATGTTGATAACTTTTTTTCTGTATGGTGGATGATTGAAAAGACAGTGAAAACATATAAATAATCAAAAAAGATCCAAAAAGGATGCGTTTTGACAGTACGTAAATGGAGAAATAATTATGAATTCCTTATTTAAGTTCAAAAAAGCAGGAAGAATTTGCGTACTGAGGTACTGCGTATTCTTCGGAATGCAACAGATGCAGTTAAGTTCAATGTTGAGAATTTATTAGAAAATCTGTTAAAAGACAAAACTGAAGGAACAATAAAAATACTTAAACTACAGACTAGTCGTGTTTTTTATCCATTAAGGTTTATAGTACCCTTCTCTATAACAATCAAATGTTATGTTTCTGGAAATTTACAGAACTAACAATTAACTAAAATTAATTGAAATTAACTAAACAATTTAATTTAAAAACACTAACGAGTGAAAATTTTGACCATAAAGGGACACAATCTGGATAACAATTGTCACGATAGTGGTTGCTTTACGACTGACAAACTATGATTGAGTGGTGGAGAGAACCTCTTCTAGTTGTGGTTGGTGAAAGGATATTTTCCAAGGCATCCATCAATCAAATCATTTTCAGAAAAACGAAAAAAGTAACTTCGGTAAACAGTAACTTCGACTAGCTATATGGTCTTCTCAGAGGCTTCTCAGATGGTAGAGAAGCAATAATGTTGGATTGATAAACAGTTAACCGTAAAACTTTCTAGATCGGTGTTAAACGTTTCTTCGAACTCAAACCCGTAACACCCCACCAATATACAGTATTTGATATTCAGAAATATTCGTATCTAAATGAATTAAGAAACACTAAATATGGACTGATATCAGAATTTGTTGATTGTACCTAAACTAAATGCTGCTGAAACTTTTTCAATAAAGTCAACAAAGCTTCTTCAATCAAAAGCGAAATTAAAAAAACCTTGATAAAGATGAAAGACTAAAAAGGTATTTTGGTACTTTATAATTTAAATACTTACAGTGACTTAATCATGAAGATATCGCAAAGATATAAGGCGTATTTAGTTTTATCTTCCATCATCCCATATATAAAGAATGATTTTGAGTTAACCTATGGTTAGAACTTGAAATTTTATCATTTGAAACCGTATGGCAGAATAACATCTGCACTTCCTCAGATAGAGAGGGCATTGCTGATCCTCCTGAAGTCACTGATCTAGAATTTGAGAGACTTTCGTTCTTCAGGGATGGAAGGGAATTAAATTAAATTCTACATTTGAATATTTACAAGTGTTAAAACAAGAGCAATGCATTTAGAATTGGCTACAGATTTGTTGGCAGAAAACTTCATTTTAGCTTTCGATTACTTTAGATGCCGATTTATTTTTCCTAAAACTATCTACACAGACAAAGCGTGAACATTGAAAAAAGAAAGGCGTAGGGGCGGAAGTCTGGCAGAAGAAAATTGAAGGATATATCGACACGCCTTCATTCAAAAGACGAGACACCCAGAGTTAAAATGAAAAATGTTTATTAAACACAACTAAGAAAACTACTAAACCATGCACTTTACACGAAGTTAAAAAGACATCTGTAGACAGAGCTCTCAAGAAAAACATCATCGCAACATCAGAGTTAACTATTGAACAAGAATTTATACATGGTTTCATTTTTTAATAATACAGCATACGCGCGCTCAACCCATAATCCTGGCAAATCGAAAGTCACAGGTAAACGCATACATAAACAATCTATCATCAATATTGAAGGAATGAAGGACTAGATCAGTGTTTTTGGGGCAACTTGTTTCTGTATATGTATACATATACAGGTTGAATCTGAACTCTTGGGCAAAACTTTAAGGGGTGATAGGGCACATAAAAAGGAATCAGAATCACATAGCAATGTGGGGTTGGCAATGTAGTCTTCGTGTAGCTGTTAATAATAACTTCGGAAAAAAATGCCGAAACAACAGTGCGCTTTCCCACCATTGTTTCGTCAGAAACCAATGTATTTTTCTCCGAAAACAGAAGACTAAGATGAATAGTTTAAAAATTCTATTTTATATTATGGATGAAATTTTCGGAGACGAGCCTATTGTTTATGAAACTAGGTTAAGAAATTAGACGGACACATTAGTGATTATTACCGGCTAAGTTAAAACTGCATTTTTCCCCCCAGACTGCTATGTGATTACGATTCCTCATTGTTTGCCCTATCACCCCTTAAAGTTTTACCCAAGAGTTTAGATTCACCCTGTATAAATATATACAGAATATTGTTGCATGACAGCTTCTGAAACAAGCATAGCAACAGTGCCCCGTTTGGCTGAAAACGGAAAACCTCCGTCGAGTGCGAGTCCTGGAACACGAAGCATGCTATTAAACTTACTCCCTGTATTTAACTCTAAATAGTTAATTAATTGTTGATATTTTGTTAATATAGACAAGTTTCTTGTTTATAAATAAACCAGTTAACTGCGATTAACCGCGAGAATTGGCGGGCAAAAAACAAAAACACCAATCACAGAAGCGTGTTTGCTAACCAGTTCAACTGACACGTGAGTTCAAAGATGTCACGGGAAAAACTCTCCTATAGTGTTGTAATTGTTTCCTTGTGTAATCCTTTAAGTCTCTAAAAATGCAGCAGCCACCTCCTAAAATTTTCGCCCACGTTGGGCGCCCATTTATAACACTATATTCACAGTACAGCAACAGTTGGAGAAAGTTCAATAGCATGCTTCACGTTTTAGAGTTCGCACTAGACTGGCGTTTTCCGTTTTGAAGCAAAGAAGGAGCTGTTGTTATGCCCGTTACAGAACCAAATAAGATAGTCACTGACAAGGTCAGCTTTATATGTAATGATGACTGTGGAATATCGATTTTCACATAGATATCCATCATTTGAAGCTGCATTCTAGTTTAAACTTCAGACTTTCACCAAATAACCAAAGGATATATTTTAGCCTGAGCAACAGCTTCATGATGACCATTGTATTATCTTCTAAGGTGGCTTGGTTGAGAGGAGACTGGAAAAATAGTAAAATAGAAAAGTTAATATTGTGCACTCGTTTGCTTCATAAAAAGCTATTTTTAAGAATCAACAAAGACGAAAAAGTTTTTTTTTCTGTTTATTTTTTCCAAACATGCCAATTAGTATCAGTGAATTATAAATATGACCAAAAATATATCGTGTGACCAAAAATAACTAATTTGCTTATTTTTCCTTCGAATATTTTTCCTTCAAATAATGCTTAATGTCAAAGTTTTCCAATAAACTTCAGTAATTTAAGTAGTATAGTTCGTTAGATGAAAAGTTGTTTACAAGGAAAAGCTTTTGAAACTGTTAAACTAGGTGTGTTCGAACCATATTTTAGAGAGAGGCCCATCCCTCTTTGATATAAATTTATTACATGCCAGCTTATTACAGTGTCTTAAAATGTGTCATTTTAATGTATAAAATTTATGTTCAATAAAAGCGAATATTTTTTTTCCTGTCTGTATCATTATGTTTGTTTCTTACAAGAAAAAATGCAAGGTCTAGACAACAATAAAAGTATGTGTTTTAAATTAGTATGAAAGCTTCTCCAAAGTAAAATGTAAATGCTCTGAAAGTTTGGTTGAAACACGAAAGTTTATTTATTTATTTTTTAATTCATTAAACTCAATTCGTTTTCTCCGCAGTCAATATATCGATGTTCATTATAATTCTCTTAACCCCTCTCTATATAATATTAAAATGTATTACATGTACATGTATTGTCCCCAAAAGACTGAAAGGCTCTTTATATGTTTATTTGCTAAAGATAAGTGATCACAATAAGTGATAAATGTAAATTCGAAAAATGTTTAACACTTTAAGGGCTGTAGTTTTGGGATACATATCATGTTTTAAAAAAAACTTGTACATTAAAAAAGTGCTTTAATAATTTTTTAATTATACACTTTAAACTTTTTTTATTCGTAATGAAGTTTCTAAATGTATTAAAAATTAGTATTTAAGGAGAAATTATTGGAAAAAGCCTATTTTAAAGTTAAGAGAAACATTCCACATATGAAAACATTTAAAAAATAAAATTTACATACTTCCTCAATTAAAACTTACATAAATATTGTATACATAGCTGAAAATACGTTTTTTAGCTAGTTCTACATTAAAAATAAAAAATTCTCATTTGATAGATGCTCCTCATTAACAATGATCGATTCAAGATTGATTATAACTAAAATTCTGCAGATATAGCGGATTGGAGTTTTCTGTTTTTCTCGTATATTATACATGTCTTAGCATATACAAGGTACACTCTGAAAAAATTCA
Organism: Cheiracanthium punctorium; assembly: GCA_038373885.1. Lineage (NCBI taxonomy): Eukaryota > Metazoa > Arthropoda > Arachnida > Araneae > Cheiracanthiidae > Cheiracanthium > Cheiracanthium punctorium. The sequence continues at coordinate 2,762,072 of JAWZYV010001322.1, read as the reverse complement.
GTGGATAACTAAGAAATATCTTGGAAACAAAGATGCCACAACTTGTCTTAGTATCACTGCAAAATAAAGCCATGTAAATCAATTGACATACATATCTTTATTTAGTAGTTATACTAAGAAAAGTTATGCCATCATACTAAAAAAGTGATGGAATCTTTGTTTTCTTGAGATTTCTTTGTAATCAATGATTTAAATTTTTTTTAGAATGTTCTTGTGAAAAAAAACAAAAAAAAAACAAGCTAGTGTGAATATGAAGTTTTGAGGTTTTCATATATTTTGTGTTTTTTATTTTAATTTTTGAGTATCAGTAATTTTTCTTTCAAGATACACAATTTAAAGAATTATTTTTTCCCAGTAAAGTAATAAAGTGAACACTTGAATCCTCTCGAACTTATTTGGAGATCTCTGAATTATTCTCATTCTTGACTTTTTTTTTTTTTTCGTTTCTAAATCTTAACCATATGGGGCGCTAACACACCAGGAGCAGTTTTATCCACAATCAGTCTTGAGAAATATCGATTTATACCGAGGAACCATCTCCCCGAGCTTTATTCCAGCTATTAAACTTCCGAGTTTCACCAAAGGATATACTTCAGCTAGAGCCGCGGCTCGAAAGTGAACATTTTATTGTCACAAGAAGCTAGGCCTGTGCGGGGAGGGAAGGGTCGAGAAAGAGAAACATATAAAACGGGAAAAAAATTAATCTATGTATTACGCACCCGTTTGGCCCATAAAAGCCTGTCTTGAAAAAGCCATAAAAACCAAAATATATATTTCCCGTATAAACTTAAAAACCCTTTTTTTTTCGAAACTTGTCGTTTAATATCTTAGGGTTATAAATATGGCTAGAAATGTGTTCTGTGGGTAATAGAAAGTAATTTGTTTCTTTATTTTCATTCCATTTATTTTTCTCCGAAACGGAAAAAAAATTATAATGTCAATGATTTCCAATAAGCTCCAGTAATTTAAGTAGTAGAGTTTGTTAGATGAAAAGTTGTTTACAAGAAAAGGCTTTTAAAACTGTTAGCTAGATGCGTTCTGACTGAATTTTATGGAGAGATCTGTCACATGGTAAAGATTCCTATTGAAAAAACCTTCATTGAAAAAATCACATGAAAGAATTCATGTGATTTTTTCAATGTGTCCCGAGAGGAAGTTTTTAATGCATAAACATGTATAACCCTTCAGTGAATAGCGTATCTTAACTGATGAAGGATTTTATTTTATTGTTATATTAAAATGCTTGTATACTTCTGTAACTGATACACACTGTTGCAGTTTGCATTCATAAAATATACATATAAACCCATGCTTGAGCCACTTTCTGTTAATTGATTGCAAAACAAAAGCATTCTTCAAAGTTGCAGTTGAAAGTCACCATATTTAGCTTAGACAAATCAGAAAAAGAAAGAAAAAAGGTGCGGCATATTAAATTTTTTAACTATGTTTTCCATGTAATATGATTTTTTTCGTATTATTCAGGTAGGTGTCTTCTGAAATCATAAATGAAGCATAAAATACACTTCAGGGAAAATGTTTCAATACACAATGAATCAATTTTGAAGCATTAATAATTTGTCATTTCATTTTATTACTTTCAACTCGTAATATTTTCTTTATTTTTATTTGTATTTCTATGCCCTACTCTTTTAAACTTTGAAAAATACACAAGAAAGTCTAAGAATTTCAAAGAATACGATTGGCATAAATATAATCTAAAAGTCGTATGCATAAGTCCAAAAGTCGTATGCATGTAGAGTATAACTCTTGTTAAGAGTTATACTCTACATGAGCAGTTAAATAACGATTTCTTTATTTTTCGCATGCACATAATCATGTACTTTTCATATCACATATATTTAAACTAGATAATTTTTGCTAATGTGACGTTGAACTAAGTTGGGGGATTTAAATTACTACCGTAGGTTTACTTTTAGAAGGGAAAAATTACATAGGGAGAGCATTGTGAAGTCACACAAATAAACCAGGTGAAACGTCACTTTCCAAAACTATAATAAGAGAGACAATTGTTTAAGAGCAAAACTTCTATTTAATGTCTTAGAAACGATTACATGATGGTGGTGCCTGGGAGACCGTTAGTTATGATGGTCAATAAGGGTCTGCTTAATCGGAAGTCAAATTCAATCAAAGAATGATGAGGAAGTTGGCGAGAAAGTTAAATTTGGCATATTAAAAGAACGCCCTAATAATTTAAGCATAGATGGCGAACTAATAATTTAAGCATAGATAGATAAGCAGTTAATTGATATTTAACATGTGGTAAAAAAGGCGCCATACAAAATTTTGAAAGACGGTGTAGTCAAAAACGAGAAGAGAATTTAGTGAAAATATAAATATATAAATGAAAATATAAATATATAAGTGAAAATATAAATATAGAATTGCTAAGCATTGTGTAATTAGTAGTTGCTGAATTTTTTTTTAATTTCCAGTCTGCGAAGAAGATATTTTTTGTTTTTTTCTTTATTGCTGACCGATGGCCAAGTGGATCGCACACTATACATTAGGATATGGGCAAAGAGTGAAGGTCCAGGGTTTTGTCCTCTCGTTCATCTGTCGATCTAACGGTCTAGAGTTTTCAGAGGCTTTCTCCAGATGTAATGTAATTACGAGCTAGAATCTCCAAACATCTCCACTCAATCAAATGGCTCTCGTGTAACTTTTCCTTAACCTAAAGCAATGTATAAAATATTTTTTCTGATTTTCTATGGTGAGGTGGCTAGTATTCTACTTCCGAAAAGATCCTTTGTGTCTTTCGAAATATACTTAGATTTACTATACATATTTCCTGTTTTAAATAATGAAAATTGTTCAATTTGATAGAGACACCTTACAGCTAACAAAACGCAGTAAACAATAAAAAGTGTTGCTTCATACTTCATACCTTTGTTTAAAAATACAACGTACACGATCAGTATACAACCATTCACTTTCTTATTATATCTTTGTTACTTTTCCTTTTTTAACGATATTTTTCTTTAAATTTTTGTAATTATCCGCATTTATACAAATTCCAAGCTTCACCTATTTCGACTAAACTAGCTTCATAAAACAATTCACCTATAGCGAGCTGTTTATCAGGAAAACATTGTTATCCCTAAAAGTTCCCCCAAAATGACTTTGTAATACCATTCTACTAGAATCTTTAGGATGCAGCGTTTTAAATCAATCTTACTGAGAGAAAGGATTTCCCTTAACATGCAGTGAAAATCCTTGTTAAAACAAAAGAAATATGGAGAGGGTTTAATGGCCTTTTGCTTTCCTGGAATTTTATAGTCATTTGAGATTTTATCTAAACGGCCCGGATTTCTTAGCAATAAGGATGTGATTTCTGCATTAAACTGCAATTCGTGAAAATGTAAACCAAGCGTAAAGATAATCTCTTAAAATAATATAAACAAAAATAATATTTTAAAAAACAACCTATTTTTTATGCATTTGAATCATATATTAAAATCATGTTTTATTTGATTTTTTAATTTCTCTCATAATTTTAAGCTTTATTAATAACTTTTTTGAATAAAGTTTTCTTTTGAATATTGTTATAATATTTTACTTTTTTTCTTCAGAATTAAATGTAACTTTATATTTTAAAGGGTTCAGTTTGAGAAAGATAAATGGTAAGATATTACAAAAAAAATAATCGAATCCTAACATCAAATTTTGAATGCAAGACAAAATATGCAGTTAAAGGATATAGCCAGAAGTGCGCCATAGGGGAAGTTCACCCATTGATAATTTGGATTTTTGATAATCGGATGTCAATTTATAAATTTATTTTGCAAGAAATTCTATCTGTTTCACCTTTTGGGCATCCCACTCCACAGATTTTTTTTTTCGCTACGTCTCTGGTGCAGCTGAAATCGAAACTAGTTTGACATATAACCCTGAAAACAGAAGTTTTTCGAAACATAATCAGAATCACATAACAATTTTGGCTACCGTCTTTTACAGCCTGAAAGTAATCACTTTTCTGTCGTGAAGTATTTGTATAATTTTTACTTGTGTTTCATAAGCAATGGGCTTTGTCACATAGAGTATCATCAATAAAATGATATAGAATTTTTTAACAATCCACTTTAGTTAAATGACTAGAGTTTGCATTACCAGTTTAAAACAGATGGGATAGCTATTTTGTTTTAGAACGGTGTGACAATTTCAGCAGTGGTATAATTCAAAGAATTGGTCAAGCGGTTTCTTTGCTGTAGCATTGTATATGCCAATAACCTCCTCCCATCCCAAAATAATTACCAGATTATTATTCATACCCGCATTTCCATGAAAACATGCAACGCATTGCCCCGGGTGCAATTTAGCCTTGAACGTCACTATTACCATATTAAAATACCATTTTTCCTTGTCGGCAGTAATATCATGGAAATTATATAGGGTTTTATAAGAGTAAATTACTTCAAAAATCTTTTTTTTCATCACACTGGATATGTTTAGATAAACAAACAGAAGCACTTTTTAAAATTCTCTCTTCTATATTTGCAATAATTAAAATCAAAGCAAACTCTTTACTCTTTTGTTTAAAATATACTTAATTAACATTTCGTTTATTTAGCTATCTCATTTAATTCATTTTTAAATGTGAGTAGCAGTACCACAGCATAAAAGTATGACGGATGAAAAATTTAATCACTTTTTTACTTTCTGTGCTTTGCACATTATTTGGTTATTAATATAATTCAATTAATAACATTTTTAACATTTCACTGATTTTATTCTTATTAATCCATTTATTATTTTCTGTGAAGCTTGTTTTATGTTCTATGTTTTATTAGTTCTTTCATTTCAATATGAATACCGTTTGAATAAAAATTTTATTTGGTATCTTTCCTAATAATAAATTTCTTTGAAATTTTTTTAGTAATAAATGTATTTATTATATGTAATAATAACTATTTATTTCCTTTGAATATGTATTTCCTCTGAATATGTTATAATAACTATTTATTTACTTTGAAAGACTTGGAAATGTAATTTAAAAGATGAATGTACGTAGACTTTAATCTGTTCAAAAATTTTCGGGTGCGTCTGTAAATAAGTCACCCAGTCATTTGCATGAATAAAAATGCACTAATGAATGCTACAACAGTCGTTAAAAAATATCGTCGTAATAAAAGTAATCGTTTCTGCTTATGCGAGGTATGTACAAATCTTAAACAGAAACTACTCAAAATCCATTGTACATACATACCTACGTACGAAGTCATGTAGAAAGCTGCCAAAATGGATTCAGGATGATCGAAATGAATATTTCTGTGAAAATCTGAATACCAAGCTTTTCGCGATTAAAATAATTAGTTATTTTACTTTATTTAAAGAAATAAATAATTTTCTTTCTGTCTCATTTCTGAAAACCTGAAATGCAGTAGGTTTCAGAGCCAATCCAGTAGTGAAGTTTCGCATATGCATTGAAATATAGGTTCAAATCTCTTCACGTTTATGTCTTACAACTAAGCAATTTAAAGCATGAATTTGAAAAAGGATTATGTAGGAATCACCAACCATTTATTCCATTTAAACAAAACTGCTGACAAGTTTGAAATGACGATTTAAGATTTTACAAGAAATGTGGTTCCGTAAAATAAAATTCTGAGCAAAATGTTCTGAAATACCCATGGAAAATCTTTTGTTGAAAGATTTACTACTAAAAAGAAATTAAATGAGGAAAAATTCTTCTAGTTAGTACTTAAAAATTCGTGATTATCTAACTGCATGTACAATGAATATATATTAGTACAATGTATAATTATCTGCCGTTGTAATTGTATATTTAATATAAAATGTATACTACAAAGGATTCATGCTAAGTCTCTTCAAATAAAGACATGTTATGCTAATAGTATAAAATTTTGAAATACGAAAAGAAAATAACTGGAAGCATCTAAATGTTAATTAATAGTTACACCTATCAAACAAATGCCAATGTAATAAAATTAAAGAAAACACCCAAAAGGAACTCCAAACTGGAAAAAAATAAAACTATATAATGGAATTAGCAACACACATCTTCTGTATAACACGCACAATAAAAAGAAAAAAAATCTCGTTGATGCATTTCAAGAAAGCCATTTTTAAACACTCTGTTTACCTACTGTTTTTTCAGTTATTAAGAAAATATACGAGCTGGTTTTTCCCCATTTTTTTCTTTAAAATGTGTTTCCCTCTGCATGCGTTTTTGCAGAAAATGAACACTTTTCTTGCACGACCATAAATAAAGGAACCATTTCTGAAATGCAAACATATTCATTATATTTATCTTTATAGTATGCAATAACTTCTTATCTTTTTACATAAATGGAAGTTTATGAAAAAAGTTTCGAAATAAGTCATTGTGGATGAACATTACTTTAAACAAAAGGAATTGCATCAATTTAATGTACGCTTTCACAATCATTATATTGTACAGCTTGCTATTAGGATAGACATTTGAGTAATCAAATTACTGTAGTTAAAATTTGACAGATAGCTGGACAGGATGTAGTTTGTTAGTAGGTTTGAATTTATCATTAATTAAACGTCTGAAAATTTGAGTTCCAAATCTATCATTTGTAGAAGCGTTTCATCCAAATATTTTTTTCATCTTCTTGGATTAAATTACTTACTCTAAGTACATATAGGTTCTTACAGTAATTTCTATTAAGCTCGGCTTAATAGAAATTTCTGTTACAAATTTCTGTTAAAATTTATATTTTTAATACTGAAAACAATAATTATTATATTAACACGTAATGTATAATTATAATTTTGTAAAATTGTTCAATTAATTTATTTAAAAAAATTCAAACTACATCTTCAAATCTACAGATTCGACATAACTGGAATAACCAACATTGACTTGAAAATGCTTTGTAATAGATATCAAACTTCCAAGAAAAAATTTCCAACTTCACGGCCTTTCACATTCGGATCTAAACATAATGTGCTGTTGGATATTATTTGAAGCAACCAAAAAATTAACCAAATGCTCATGGCAAACAGTTTCTTAGCTTCCAAAACCATTCATGTTTGTAAAAGCGGTGGTACTTTTATTGCAAAATACATACAAGTAAATGAAATTGTGATTTTTAAGATTGAAAAATCAATGGTCCATCAACGGCAAAAGGTATGTTTTTGATTTATGACAGTTTTTACTTATATGACATCTGACTTGTTGATGTAAGTAATACCTCCCTTCAGCTCTATCTATATTTCGATCACTAAAAAGAACGATATCCCTGAAATCGTAATTGGCATTGTTAACAGAAAATTATCTAAAAATAATTTATTTACCTGAAACAGTTGATTAAACTTTAAAAGAAGCATTACTTCTATCATCATAATAATTTCTGTAAGATATCGAAGGGTGTGACAGAACTTTCTTTGAATTTTCTTGTACTGAGTCCTGTTTGGACGGAAAAGAAATTCAATAAACAGTATCATTAAAGGCCTTTTTATGGAAATTTTTATAAGCAAGTATCATCTAGCAAAGATATAAGTGAACATATATTTCCGACCGAAAAATTGAGAACCTACTAATTTGCTTGCTTACAGAAACTTACAGATATAAAATTAGAGAGTTTTTAAAATTTTATCTTACGTAAGTTAAACGAAAAAATAAATCTTCTTAAATGACGTATTTTGTAAAGCTCTCAGCATAATCTTTCCCCCCCAAATAAAGAACTGTTTTGTATTTTGGATTGTTCCAGGTTTTACACTTTATAAATCATGAAAATTTCTCGGAGTAATAGTTAAAATTTCAGGAAAATGTACTACATATCATTTGTTTTCATAGGCAACGATATCATACGCTTATTCTGTAAAATTAAATTTTTTATCGAAATAAATTCGTTAGTTAATCATTGAATATACATAAATAACTAGACTTTTGTCTGTAAACTTTTGCGATGTTTATCTGTTTCAAGCACCCGGGAATCCAATATGACCGAAAAAAAAAAGTCTGTCTGCCATTCTGTTCGAAAAATCTAAAAAAAAAACAAAGAAACATTTAAAAAAAGTTTTAAAATTTATTAACATTTTAAAAAAATTCCTACATTTGTTATTTTAGTCGTGCTGATTATGTTGCTAAACTTCATTGCGTTCTCTTAATCCATTTTTAAGGGATGCGAGATCAAACACTTACACGAGTTTCGCAATATCCCAGAATCTAAGAAATATCTGAAACAGTTTTGGCATAGAATGTTTAAATTAACTCGAATCTAACATAATTCCAAATTTCATTCCATTTCCATTGCCATTTTTCAGGAATGAAACAAACATATACTCAGTTTTCACAAAATCTCAAAATCTATGAAAAAAAAAAAATTAAAGTACTTTGACGTAGTTTAAGGGACTACATCCGACGATACTAAATTTTTATTTAATTTTCTTCAGTGGTGTATTTGTAATCGACGAATATTTTTATACTTTGAATAAATTTATGCAAAATCTGAAAATTCGATCAACATTTAAAAAAAAAATCGACACTTGTAGTTTAAAATGAATGACTAGTAATCATGTCACCACTCCATTTCATACATTTTAGTCGTTAATACGTGATTCTCAACAAATATTTACACATTTGGAACGATTTTCGGAAAATCTCGAAATATAATTAAACTACAATTAGATTGAATGATCATCTATCATGCACTTAATTTCATTTCATTCGCTTTAGTCATTATTAAGTGATGCACGAACGAATGTTTAAGCATTATGAAATAATTTTCGCAAAATCTCAAAATCTAATGTAAGTTTTTGAAGAGTTCGACGCCCATAGTTTAAGTTGGGTGACCATCTATCATGTCACAAAATTTCATTTCATTTGCTTCAGTCGTTATTACATGATGCGGAAACAAAAATTTTATGTAGTTTTAAACATTTTTCGCAAAATTTCATGATGCAAAAAAAAAAAAAAAAAAAAAAATTTCGCTTCCTATAGTTTAAGTTGAGTGATCATCTACCATGTCCACAAATTTGATTTCATTCGCTTTAGTAGGTATTACGTGATGCGCGAACAAAGGCTTACATGGTTTAAACGATTTTTACGAAATCTAAAAATCTAATTAAATGTTTTTGAAAATTTGACACTTACAGTTTAAGCTGAGTGACCACCTATTATGTCACCAAATAAAATTTCATTATCTTCAGTCATTTTTACATGATGCACGAAAAAATAAAGCGTCATGGACAGAATGACAGAATGGCAGAACGAATATACAGACAAAAGCCTATTTTTATACACACACACACACACACACACATATATATATATATATATATACATATATATATACAGGGTGAATCTAAACTCTTGGACAAAACTTTAAGAGGTGATAGGGCTCATAGTAAGGAATCAGAATGACTTAGCAATGTGGGGTCGGCAACATCGTCTTCATGTAGCCGTTAATAATTACTTTGGAAAAGTGCTGAAACAACAGTGCACTTTCCGACCATTGTTCGTCAGAAACTAATGTATTTTTCTCCGAAAACAGAAGACTAAAATTCATAGTTTAAAAATTATATTTTATTTCACGGATGAAATTTTTGGAGACGAGTCTATTGTTTATGAAACTTGGTTAAGAATTTAGACTAACACTTCAATACTTTTCACAAAGTGATTATTACCAGGTAAGGGAAAACTGTGTTTTTGATCCCACATTGCTATGTGATTCTGATTGCTTATTATGTGCCCTATCACCCCTTAAAGTTTTGCCCAATTCACCCTGTATATATAAAAGTATATTGAAATATATATACATATATTTCAAATTACATTTAAGTGGCTGAAAGTTTTTAAAATTGCATGAAAATTGCATCTATGTGCAAGAGTTTATGCTATACTGAAAACAGAAATCGAAGATCAGATATTAATTTTCCAAAAAAGCATTATGCATTATGATATTCAATTACGTATATTTACATTAAATTTGATCATTTTTGTGATTTAAAAATCTATATGACTATGCAATGCGAAAACACTATATTTCTCAAAAATATTATTATAAAATGTAAGGTATTGTTTTCTTTTTTCCAATGTTCTTTTCTTAACACACCACAGCTTAGCAATGCAAATCGATTTCTCCTTCTACGATAATTCGTTTGAAAAAAACTGAACGTATATGGAGCTTAGTTTACTCGAAAACGTAATGTAGAAGTTAATACGTTTTGAGTTCTTTAATTTGTTACTACTTCCATCTACGTCGACGTTAACTACAATAACTTCATTTTCAAACTTTAGTCCGTACACTTAATGAACTGCGTTCAAGAAACACTTATGATCTTAAAATCACGAACAAATTTGCATTAAGTATGTTTGAAAACTCTTAACATTCTCTTCATTTTTACATCGGGTTTTCCTTTTTTCTCTCTATGCATGTGTCGAGAAAACTTCAGTTTAATTTCCTTTTCTAAAATCATTTAGTTTTCAAAACATTAAAAAAAGGCGGTTTTTAGCAAAACGTAGTGTTAAAAGGGGAACCTAAAGAGGAAGAGAAGACTTTAGAAGGAAATTAAGTTTAGGGAGTAATCTCAGCAAAATATACAACTTGATGGATTTTGTTGGAGAAGATAAAGCTTTAAAATATAAGAGAAAATATTATAAACAAGAAAAAAATCCAGCACGCAAATATTCCAAGCATTATTAGAAATTTCAATTTTGCATCTCTGAAGGCATGGAAAATTATTTTTAGAGGAAGAAAGTTCTTTCCCTTTTATGATACAGCACCAATTTTGTTCCAAATTGTTATATCTTGATGATGTTTTCTTTTTGTGATGTTGTTTTGCATAAGGCTATGAAAATGTTTTATAAAAAGTGATAAGAAACATTAATGGGAATGAGTTGTTACTTAATGAACTAAATATGATTTCTTGTTAGCTAGATGATATTTCATTTAACAAAAAACCAAAATTAAATAGCGATTTATTGTTCATTAAGATTTTTCTAAAATAAAATGTTTTCATAACTTTTAAATAAAACGATCAGTATGAATTAATGGTTCCTTGCTTTAAAACGCTTTTACAGATGACAGGAGAAATGAAATTTTATTACTAAATGACTCAAGTACTCTCTGTACTTAAGATTTGAAATTTTTGAAAGTCTGTATATCAAGTTTGAGAGTATTGTGTTATGGCAACCCTACACAAGGGGGCATCATCCTAAGGGGTTGCCTTTGTCGAAGGACTTTATGAGGGGATCTAACACCTATTCACGTTACCTCTGGAGAAAACAGACCAAAACTACAGAGCGTTAGATCGATGGACACGCAATAAATACGAGAGTATTTCAAAAGCACTTTTTACAAAGCTATCACAATGCTTTTTAAAAGCTTCAAACTACAAATAAATTCTTTCCGAAGGATTTAAAACCGGGATAAGTTTGTCCCGATTTTAAATCTGTATCTCCGATTTTAAATCGGAGGGAATTTATTTCATGTTTTTTAAGCACGTACTCATTCCCTGATTATCTCAGAGGCAAGATGGCCATATGCCCCAGGCTCCCGATTTTAAGGAGCCCTAAATGTTTTCAGTTTGCAAATTGTTAAGGTATTTTTAATTTTAGTGTATATTTTAGGTAACTTTAAGGTATATCTTTAATATAGTAAAGGCCTAATTTTTTTCAGTTATAAATTTACAAGTTACAAATAATCATTTTATTTTAAATTCTCAATTCTACCTTTCCTTAGTAAAAATATCACAGCAGATTAACGATTTCTGTAAAAGAAGTGATAACTAGGGTGGCTGCTAGATTTTAAGTGATTACGTGGTAAGTTGCCGGACCCACGGAAGTTTTTTTAGTGGGTAAACAGCGAGAATGGGACACCAATAAACGGGAATTTGCCGATTATCATTATTAATGCTATAAAAAATTCAGGCTTTTAGTTGTATTTTTTAAGTCTTCATTTTTAATAAAGCTTATTTCATAATGTTGATGTTTCATTTTGTTTTTAATGCTCCTAAACATTCTCATTTATTTAATATTAGTATATATCATGTGGGATACATTTTGTACTGACATAAACTCATATTTTTAACTCAAGAAAGATACATAGAGTAGTTTTCAGACACAGTAACAAAATGTAAGGGGCCCCCTCTCAGATTTCTGCCCCAGGGTCCCGTAAAAAAAAAAAATTAAAAAAAAATTCTGACATAGTTATAGAATTTTTGAATCAACGTGGAATGTTTATTTGATGCATATAATTATATAATTTTATATGTAAATAAGGCCCTTGCTCAAAAATGACAGTGCTTCAGAGAATTTATGCTTAGAAAAGCTGAAAGAAAATAACAAATGCCAGAATAGGCCCATAGGAGGGTGTCGCGATTCTCAGACTGCTAAATATGATTTCTACGGAAGTTGCCGTAAGTCATGGTTTGACAGTCGGACGAAACAGTGTCTGTTGACCACGAGCTGCTGTGTTCGATCCCAGCGGGAAGCAAAAATTACAAGTTCGATACTCCTTTGCTCCTTTTTAAATTTTTATTTCCGGCTTATTCGGATGCTCAGGAGAATAACCATCCTACATGCTTCAGTAAAAAAAATATTTTAATATATATTTACAATTTGTAGAGTTGTTAGAATTCAAACATTGTATTGATATTATGAAATAATTATTTTCTAATATTTTCTTACCATCAAAATTTCATGGGGACCATCTAGTATAAATAATTTCATTACAAACAGTTTCCTTATAAAATTACATGCATCAAATAAACATGTCACTTTGATTGATAATTCTATACTTACGGCAGTTTTTTTTTTTTTTTTTTTAATCATGACTATACCATCAATCACTATTTAATATAAAAAAAGACATGTTTCAAGTAGTCATTAACATTTTCCCTAAAGTATAGCATTTGTTCAATAATTGTGCTGTTCTGCATTTACAGATATTTATATTATAATGAAGTTCGGGTTACAATAATTTATATAGATCAAGCTTTAGCATTCTTCTTTAAATGAGAGGCAAATGGTTCTTAATGAATTTTTAAACATGTTGAAATACAGTTTTATACTGACTTTGTTTTTCATTTTTCAACTTTACCGTAATATCATTTTTAATATATTTAAAATATGAAAAATGCTTTCACATCTAATATGAACAATTTAAATGATTGTAAAAAGAATTAAATGTGCTTCATATTATAACGGTAAAGATTTTTCTCACGACGAACATTTCGATTTCTGTAGTTTATAATTACAACATGTGTTTAATGCATTATTTTATTATTCTTACGAGAATACAGCACAAGAATTCATCTGTTATCTTGAAATTATGTATTGCATATATTTATTCTCAAGATTAATTGAACGCATAAGATGCATTAAGTTATATTGTTCATATATATATATATATATATATATATATATATATATATATATATATATGACGGAAATAGCTAAAAACAATTTTCTCTTAAAAAAATAGAGGTATAGATCATATATTTTCTTTTCCAATTTATTTAATTCATGATGCAAAACTTTAGATAAATTAAATTTCATAGCAACGCGGATTTTTGAAAGGAAAGAATTATTAATGCAGAATTTTGCATCAAGTTTATGATACTGTTAGTTTATATTTATTCAGTTGTATTTCATGCAAGATTATCAAGTATGACAGTTTACCTCGTATGCAGATCTAATTAAGCTGAGAAATATAGACTTTTATATTTGACCTTTAATATTTACATGTTAAAAGTCAAATAATGTACATTATTTTATACTCTTTAAACCGCCGTCTGCATAAAACAACTAATTTTTTTAATGTTTTTGAACACTAGATTTAAAGGGAAATTGAAAGTTAGAACTTTTTAAATGCATCATGACGTCGCTTAGTTAATGGATTTTACATTTCCTACATCGTAATCCTACATCGTAGAACGGCTTTAGTCATGTATCACACATTATTCAGCAAATGAGAAATAATAATACTCTGTTTATGCAATTATTTCGAACAGGAACAAACGTTGCCGCTTCAGTTTTAAAGGACTATGTCAAATTCTCGGCAAAGACATAAATTAAACTGCACGTTTGAATCTACAATTCGACAGCATGGCAGAGAACAATGGCTCTATCCTGAACAAGCTTTCACTCCCATTACCTAGAAATCAAAAGGATTGGGACCAGCAGATCTCCTTCTTGCTGTCTTATAGGAGTGACGTGCGAGAGACCAATGGCTTCACACCTTCCCTTTTACTCTTGGGCAGAGATCTTCATCCTCCTGCTCACCTGCAATTTTGTTCCTCACCAGATATGCCTTCTTTGCCAAAGAAGTATACAGAAAATCTACAGGCACTGTTTGAAGACGTACATAATTATGGAGCTCGAGTTCAACGAAGGTGTCAAGATCTAACTGTGAAGTTCTACCCCATGCAAAGGATTTCAAGCTGAATCACCGACACAGACAGTCTTTACAGAACTCTAAACAGACTGAATGAAGCTGTCATACGGATTCTTAAGTCACCTAACTCTAAACTAAGCATTCCAACAGGCTAGTTTCTTGCTGAAGATTTAAGCAGTTTTCTTCCATAGGAGACCATGGTTCGTGATGGTACTAAATCAACCTCTCTTCTTCTTTATCACTCGCTTTTTTCCTTCTCTCTGTTCCTATTTCCTTTTTTATTCACGTTTTTTCCAAGCAGTGCCTGAGTCTTGAAAATATTTGTAGGATGTGTAACGGTTTATTACTTCGCCTATTTATTTAAACGATGCTGTTAGAAACCTATTGTTAAATCGGTAAATGTTTGTGTGACTTTCTTACTTTAGATTGTACTTACCGGGAGTCGCCGTCCTTCGGAATTGAGAAATGTAAAGAAATTTCAGGGTGATCATTGCCTTGAGGTTTAATTTAGTCTATACGAGTAATTCATGGTATAAATATCAAATATTTAACCCTTTTTGTACTGCCGTGGCTCAAATCGGCCCAGGCGTTTAAGTACGAGCTGAGCCGGATTCAGACGGATCAGTGAAAAATAGGGGTGGAAGGTGTAGGTGTGAGAAATAGGATTATCTTTCGGGAACACGCGAAGGGGGTGTTTTGAAAGGCGGATTTCTTTTTCACCGTGCGACAAATGACATGCTTGCCTGTGGGTGCGGGGTGTGAAGAACTAATTGTTGATTGGGAGAGTAAATAAGAAAAAAGCAACTCGAATTTTAGGTGGTGAAAAAAATTTTCTTAAAGCTTGTATTGTGAGAAAACAGCTTATACAAGTTGGTGGTGAGAGCGTTGATTGATGAGTCCTATCACGACCTGTACGTTTTGCAAGCTTGGAGGTAAAGCAGCAGTGCACATTTTGAAATTTTCCCGTTGTGGAAATCTCGTACTTACGCGATATAGCGATTTTTCAATTTCCGTCTGGATAACATTTGGGTTAGCGGTTTCTCGCCAAGTACTGGCGATATCGCTTATCTGATTACAGTTTGGGGGCATTTTTAGTACCAAATTGGGCAATATTTCACTAAAATTTATGATCTTTTTTCTACATCTACAATAGAAGAATGCAATGGTTGCTTTCAAGCATACCATTAATATTATGCCATTGAATTACGTGGTATTATGGAATATTCTCTTGTGAGATAGTGTGCGAACATGTAAAAATTCGCCAGAAGGTATAGCAGAACAGGACAGTTCACTGAATCAGTTTTAAACTCACGCATTCAAAGAACAGGGTAGACCATAGCGCTCTGTGTTATTGTGGTGTCAGAATCGTCGTTGTTTCACTCACTTTGTGAACTATTATTGCAAAAGCTGCTTGTGGATCGCGCACTACTTTATTCTGTAAAGCAGAGTAGAGTTCTCATAGTGCATTCCACTTTTATTGGATATGGATCCTTCTTTTTGCAGTTTCTGAGGATGTCGTTCTGTTTGGCTGATTGTTATCCATTGAATTAGTGTTTCTGAATATCTGTGAATTGTGCATTCAAGATTTTTTGAAGTAAAAAATTTCGTGTTGGAACGTGACAACTTTAATGGTTCCCAGAAAGTTCTATACTCTTTGAATGTTCAAGCAGTAACGCACATTCGATCTCGTAATTGTAGTTTCTGCCTATATATATTTCTATTGTAGTTTAAGTTTCAGTGTAGTAAAAAAAGTTTTAAATATTAAAAAATAATCTGTCACACCTACATTCATCTTTAAACCATGTATAGATAAATATTTATTTATTTGAAATTGCTTATTCCTTAGAAAGAATGTGTTTTTTTTAACAAAACAAAACGAAGTATTTATGTGTTAAAATTTAGATGCATTTCACGTAAAAAATTATATAATTAGAAAAATCAACACATTTTAACAAATTATTATTACCTTTTAATGCTTTAGTTTTGGAACTCACTCTTTGTGAGTGACTGATAAAGAGATCAGATTATTACGAACCATTAAAAGTTACTTTTTCTCTTTACCCTTTATATAAATTAACTTATCTTCACTATACTCTATATTTTGTTTCTATATTATCAGATCATGTGTAGAACTTTATCCGAAAAGTAATTTAGTACATAATATTTTGTACCCCCTTTTTTTCTGAAATCTTTCGAAAAACTTTTACAGTAAATAAAGTTCTCTCTTTGAGTTTTAATCCAATAAAATTTCTCGTACTTCCTTCAGAGAGTAATTACTTTAAAAGGTACTTCAGCAGTTACTCGATAACAGTCAAGAGAGAGAAGACTCAACATAGAAAAACTCAATAACCTATATTCTGTTTCAAGTCCAGAAGGTTCCTGAGAGATATTTATTGTGACTCAATGGATACCTTAAAACAGCTATTTACTATGGTGTTGCATTAGATTTTATAATATTTTGTATGGTGAGCTGATTTCAGTTTAAAAATATTACGCTAATTTTGGAATAATGCAAGAATCATAGAAAACTATAGCGTCCACAATGAAGGTAACATCCTGCATTCTAAAGCTTTTGATACAATTCGAATTTATTTTCGGAATTACTAAATAAAATATTAGATTTCTTACACTGGCGTCTGCTTTAATGTCTCATAGTATTTAACTACAATATTGTCTAGTAGTTTCTGTCTAAAACGTATCTCCACTGCAAAATACCTAAATGATACAGCAATTAGTTAAGAGTGATGAATGAATATGTCGCTAGCATGAAATCGACTTATGTTACTTTAACTTAATCACGTGTAGTGCATGGGTGCATTCGTAAACGACAAACTCGTTGCACGAGTTTTCGTAAGAAAACTGGAATGCGTTTGTTCAGTGCTATCAATTTCTTTTGAGTTTACGAGCAACTTCAGTTTATTCAGTTTCGTCGCCTAGGAGATGTGTTTGTTTACAATATGCGTATGTTGTTATTTTCATCGAGAAGTTTTTAGTACTTACTCAATATAAAATCAACAAGATCTAAAAAGAAAGAATGGCCATCATTGAAATGCCCTGATGAAAATTTAGAAATTTTAACTTAAACTTGCATTTTTTCAAAAGTATTTAGAAAGAGAAGTTCAAATTTCGCTAATAACGGTTTAACACAAATTTAATCTCAATACTAAAATATGAATTTTTTAATTTGCTAAAATGAAAAACACAACAAAATGATTACCTTGGAAAAATTCTGCACATTCGTTGTAGTTTCTGACGCATGCATGAATTTCCCCTTCGAAAAAATTGTATTTTCAGCTTCAGTGAACGTAAAATACTTTTCATAACAGCATACTTTCCCATAACAACGGGCGCCATTTCAAAACAACATCATCGTGCAGCAAGAGTATCTTCTCAGCAATGGAATGAATGTTCTCTGTGCTCAGTGTACTTGGTTTGAAACTAAACGCACTCAGTTTTGTAAACGAACGCTTTAGTTTTTAAACTGAATGAACTCAGTTTCCTTTACGAACACCTTAGATAGAAAGTCGTTGCACGAGCGTAACTCGTTTGGCATTTACGAATGCGGCCTATGATAACTTGTATGTTTTCGAATTTTGTGTTTTACAAGAAGAAAAATAAATGTTATATATATAAAAATGGGAAATTTTACTTACATTCAAATACTTTTTCATTTTATTTGTAAGCAATCACACAGTTCACAGTTTCTTGTTTTTTTTAACCCAACTTTTATTGTCTCTGCTAACTGGAACTTAGAAGAAAGTCATTTTTAAGGAACTGCGCAAGCGTATTATATAAGAGTACAATTTAGATAATCAATTAATAATTTTTAGGATACCGAAATATGTACATACTGTCTATTTTCTTCAAGATCGATATTTTTATGCTGTAAGCTGAATTAGCTTTTTGGCGATATTTAAACAATAGCTAACAATAACTATATTCTGAGAAATTTACGTTTATTCAAAGTAAAATTAAATAGGAAAATAAGCAAAAACTCAGAATTTTATCTTGCAACAAAATAATGAATCTTGAATTAGTAGGCCATCATCACTATGGCCTTTAAGAAGCTGAAAAATACGTGAAGTTATTCTTGGAGATTTTCAGGCCAAAACAATGTTGAATGCCATCTGCAAGAATTAGACCCTTACTTCTTACTTAAATAAGATTATTTTGCTATGCATAAATTCATGATAAGGAAATAGTTTGCAGCATTTATCTAAAAGTTGAAAGAAATTCATTTACTTCCGTAACATATCGTCTACGGAAATAGAACAATGTTTTAATCATTTAAAAGTGTAATGCAGTATTACGAAGATTTTTCTGAGTAAGAGGCATTTAGATCAACATTTTTGTTTTTCCAATGGCCAGCCTCTGCCTTGAAGGCTTTGGTCACAACAGGCCGTACTTGTTGGTCTCTTTATTATGGGGGCACCTATTAGGTGGATTAACGTAGCCCCCTATGAAAGGACGGACGGTGACAACCACGTCCAATCGGGGATCGAACCCCGGCCTCCGGGGAGTTGAACCCAAAATCGGAGTACGGTGCTTTACCCACCATACAAATCGGTCGGCTTTAGATTAACATAATATATGACATTTGGTGGTACAAAAGGGAACCTGGATGAAACGTTATGAAAATTTTTGTTATTGAAAAAGTATTTTAATAAAGAGTAGAAGACAAGAATCCGCTTCACTTACCTATATTTTAAACAATACTACAGCAAGAAAAAGAAAGTATATCGAACGACATAGAAATATAACACTCAAAAATAATGATTAGAAAATGATAAATAAATAACTTTGTATAAAACACACAAAAGAGAAAAAAGTACATGCCTTTAAAAAGCACTTTTATAATGCTTTAAGTGTACATCCAATATAATTTTTGTTTTACTTTCATAAAAATGCTTTCTCATAGTCACTATCTTTTTATCGTACAACATTATATGTTTTGTGTTAAGTATTAGTTTATTCTTTAAGCTGAGAGCTTTTAAATATTTTAAAACTACTTCATAGGAATTCTTTATTAATAAAATTAACTATAAAGTAAAATGATTGGATCTTTACCTAACAAGTAACTAACAAGTACAAGGAACTAAACTAACAAGTAACAAAACTTTTATGCAAAGATTTTAAACAAGGAATTACTAACTATAGATTTGTTTTCTAAAGAAAATAAAACATTAATTTTTTGTGACTTTTTAAAAGTTTTTAATTACTCTTATAAAAACCGATAAAGTATGACAAAAAGATTTTTTATTTAAGTTCTTTAAAAAGTCATAATGAAACAACGATACAAAATCTTAATAAAAACAGTTTATTTTTAAATTTAAGAAGAAAAAAAAAATGTAAAAAAAATTAACTTTCGAACCGTCCACTAATAACTACCTCGGTGACATATTGTAGAGGCTTTCTTTCCGGCAATTATAAAACTTGTGTGCCAAGCTGCATAGTTTTCCAATAATCAATGGCAGAGGAGTGAAGAATTAAATGAAGATCAATAGTAAGTATTGTACATGATTTTACAGAATAGGGTTGAGTTGTAAGGCAAAAGAGTGATGAGTTTTTCAATACAATAAAATAATTGATTGCCACGCAGCTGTAGTCATTGAATTTCTCAAATGAATTGATTACAGGGTCAATTGTTAAAGATGGAAGAGGAAGTAAAGTGAATTACAAGTTTTCTCCTGAGAAACATTTATTGAGTTGTAAAAGTTTAATCTGAAATTGAAGCATGCATTCATTATATATTCATGTTTACGGTGCACTTGATATTGAATTTTTCCGGCTTTAAATATGGATGTTTTGAAATGTCGCAAGCTTTTGAATATTTTATGGTGGTGGAACACGTAGATGATAACGTTTCAATATTAAAATTGGCTTTTGTCAATCTAACCACCAGAATTTACAACGTAATATTAGTTTTAAAATGCCATCAAAGGTTACTAAAAATGAAGCAGTTTACGTTAAACAAGGAAAGTTTAATTTCTCTCTTTCTCGCTCTCTCCCCTTTAAATTTAATCGTCAAGTGCACAATAAAAAATTACATGTAGTTATGGAAATATAGAATATAGGTAGAGCTAGAATAATTGCTAAAAATGTTAAGAATTAGAAAATAAAGTCACAATATTTCAGCAACTATTATCTTAAGAATACGACAGAAAGAAAAGTTTATGTGTATTCTGTAAATCTCAGTGTCCAGAGAATGGACAACAATTAATGGAGAGCTTTTTTAAATCTATTTTATACTAAGTGGATGTATTTTGGGAAAAAAAAATGTATACACATAAGAAACTTTTCTAACCTTACTTGTTAGTCTTGTAGACATAAAATATTTTCAAAGAGTGCTTTTTGAACTTAAAATTTTGCCTCCCCCCACCCACCCAATAATTTGAAAGTAAAAGCAGTGTAATTTAGTAAGTAGTCCTGAATTTACAAAGAATGGAACAAATAAATTTTAAAAAATGTAGTGTGAGAGAAGAGAAAATGAAAAAGAATGGATTAAAATTGAACCCAATTCCGTTATCTTTTTACAGTGTGTGTGTTATAAAAAAATTTCTTTTACTCGCCTTACTTTTTCAGAATTTAAGTATTATTAAGTGTGTTTTTACACATTTAAGGTACAGATTTATAGGAAATTAAAATAAAAGTCGCTTATCATACTAACACAGGCCTAATAAAATTACAAATAGCTATCTTTGTACTCTTTTATTTATTTATTTAATATTTACTGACGTGATTTAAATAAATTTATATTATAAAGTATGTAAATAAACACGTATACAAAACAAAAGTGTTTTCAACTAACATATCTTATGATAGCACTTTTTTATATAACAGACAATATAAATATTTTGTGAATTTGTATTAAATAGGACAAATTCACAAAATATTTTACATACTTTATAAAAGTATTTCTTACTTATGTTTTAGAATACAAATATTATTTAAGAGTACTTTTGTAAACTTTGTATAAATTATAAATTTATAGTAAAATAAGCAATAAATCACTTATTAGATACGCACAGGCCTAGTAATAATATAAAATTTCAAAAAGAAATATTTAATAAAATAATAAATAACATTTCATGATTTTTAAGACTCAATTCAATAAGAAGCAAGATTAAATATGAAGAAAACAGCACTATGATTTATCCAAAAATAAAATAATTAACCAATTCACATTTCTAAGAACAGAAAGTGAATCTACTACCATAGCACCATTATTGACTTTACTGACGTAACTTCCAAAAGTTAAAAATAAATGTATGATTGTAAAAAAATTTAAAACCAAATGTAAAGTATGAAATTATTTTTCAACAATCACAGCTTGTGATTTTTGTTTCCATGAGTGACTAAGAAAATCTACACCGCACTTTGAAATGACGGTTCTCTTACATCTCATGTTGTACAGAAATCTTGCATGTTGCGAAAAGATGAGTTATTTTAAGTTTTTTACTGAATGTTAGGTATTGTATTGGATTTTTAAATGTTTTATTGAATTTTTTGCAAACTTTTGAAAAAATCATTCCACTCTTCGTTGTATTATGACAATAATTTTATGTAATTTTTAAGTATTTTAATCAGTTAAAATTATGAGTAAAAGAATTACGCATCACATTTACAACTTAGTACATTCCAATAACTATTGTGATTATAAACAAAAGTAAATTGACTTCCACAGTTTATTAACTAAAGTGGCACGTAAAAAAATATTTTAAAGAAATTTCGTAGAAGTTCTAGATTTTAGTACCTTATTAGCCAACTATAACGAAATATTTTTTCACTGTTCATTTCCCGTTAAAAACCTGACTCGCGCTGAATTCAATATATAGGGTTTTTCTAATTATCATGAAGAAAATTTTCGGGTTGTGTTATTTTAATGTGACTTTATATTGCGGGTAATACCATTATTTTTTTTATAGAATTATTTTCAAAAATTTGAAAGAACATGTAAGATTGTAAGATTATATATATATATATATATATATATGTGTGTGTGTGTGTGTGTGTGTGTGTGTGTGTGTACATTTCATGAAACCATTTCTAAATATTTTACACATTACTATTTTTGCTATTTAAAAAGAAAAAAAATATGTTTGAAACTATTAGTAAACTTTGATAGTCCATAAAAACAAAACATTATTTTAAATCCAATTTTAGATCAACTTTTAGAAAATGGCAAGGTTTGTGTACTTTATACTTTCTTCTGTAAAATAATATATATTGCCGTAAACAAAAATTTGAGTATGACAAAACTGAATGAACATCGGTACTGACTTAACTAAACAATTATGTTAAAATTTAATATAAATAAACAAAATACCTGTACCTTTTGACTGCCATAATTACTTCATATCATTGCATTTAAATTTTATAATTGTATAAAAGAAGAAAATTTGCAGAATTTCTAAATATTTATGAGGAATAAAGGAAAGTCCTATCTAAATACAGTCCACAATAAATGAAACTATCTGGTGTAAAAGCAAAGTAAAATTTTAAAACTAAGATTTTTTTAAGAATAGCCTAGTTAAAAAGAAAATTATACAAATAATTTACTATTTTTAAGGAACACAAACGGACACATAGAATAAAAAAGAAATCAAAAATGTTAAACACATAAGAATAACATTTCAATTTTTAAGCATTAATGCCGAAATATACAAATGACAAGTGTGTAACCGATTCTTGAGTTAATTTAACTTGCTTGATGTTTAAAAAAAACAATTTTTCAAATTTAGACTTTTAATAGCACGTGTTTTGTGCGTACTGTTATACATTTTTCTTAAACACTCTGAAAAACTTTTCGCAAATTCGTAGAAATAAGTTAAAATTTTGTTTTATATGTTCGAAAGTACTTAAAAATCAGCGAGCAGTAAAAATAAAGTTGCACGCATCTTATTATTTTGAAACAAGAGAAACTAATTCTTTATTTTAATAAACTTCTAGGCTTACAGAAATGTACTCAAACAAACCAGAAGGTGCCAACAACTTTCTGGAGTTGCTCTTTTTTCTTTTTACACTATTTTAGTTTGCTAAGGAAAATATTTTAAAACATGAACTACGTTTCCTCAGAGTATTCTTATTATTTTGTTACAATTCTGAACAGGCTCTCTCCTGTTAACAGATGCCATTATTTTAGAAGTCAGTAAATGTACTTTTTAAATCAGAAAACAAGATTTTCTTATTAAATAATAATTTGTACAAAATATGACTTTTCTAAAACTTATTTTCTATGAAGCGAAAAAAAAGAGAGAATGAGGATATAAAGAAATTTCTTGTCCACAAATATTTTTTACTCTTGTTTATGAAATGTTGTATGATGTCAAAGACAAGTTCGAAAACTTTTAATACAAAAAAAATCAGAATTATTATTTATACTATAATTTTCACATTTAACCTGTAGTACAATATAAAATTTTGAATTAATAAATCACGAGCTAATTTCTAAAAAATAACAATGAAATATAATTTTTCTAAATTTTGAATGGGTGTTAGTTTATATAAAAAATATTTAAAGTTAATATGATGGTTTTCAAGGATAAAAATCTCATTGTCTAGCAAGGTTAAAGTATTTCTATACACGAATTTTATTTTTAAGTGCTTTTATTCTTGGTCATTGTATTTTTGAACATCAATTCCAATTTGATACGTCACATTACATAAATTTCTGAGATTTTATTAAACTTCTTTATTACAGTAAAGCTTTCATTATATCACTAGAATGTGATATATTCAGAACATGTAAATCAAAGGCAGTTTTCAGTTGAAGTTCACATAGGAATTTTTATGTTAGTATTTCAAAGTAAATGTTACTTAAATATATACGCCATCTGTTTGTGCTTTCCAGTTAAATGAAATATAATGATGGATAAATTGGTATGTTCGTAATTTAAATTTACTTACAGCCTTTTGAAAAGCTCATTTCAGTATTTTTCTGACGCTAAAAATATCTGAACATGCGAAAGGTTTATAAAAAAATGACGGTTCATTTGCAGTGGAAATAACTTAATTCAATAATTTGTTTGTTTTCTTTAAAATATTGAAACCTTCAAAATTCGCAGCTTTGTAGGAAAAAAAAAATATAGTTTTAGCATTAAGAGAGTAAGAAAAAAAAAAACAGAAACTCTAGAGTTAACAAAAATTGAAAAATCATTACTTTGCATAAACACACAGAATCTACAAAAAACGTTTGCACATACCGCACAAAGAGTCAGCGATACTTTAGCAGTGAAATAACATACCACACGAGGCCAGGAAGTAAAAACATTAACTATTTTATTTTATTTTCCTTTTGAAAAGTAGTGATTTTATTGACTTACTAGCTGCGTGCCCGTTCTTCGCACAGTAGGAAACGAAAATTTTCCTTACATGTGTAATTCGAAATTATTCGTGATGTGGAATTAAAAAAAAAAAAGAGCAAAATTATTTGACTCTTAATGTAAAGTTTGTGTCATGAGTACTAACCTGATCATTGCAGTATAATGACTCAAAAAACTACGTCAGTGTCATTCACTATTAAAAAAGTGGAAAGCTTAATAGTTTGCAGAGAACTCCTAGCTTTCAAAATGTCTTATTTCTACATCATACTGTTTTTTAGGCTCAAGTTGTAGCATTAAATACCTAAGACACTACATGAAATGGAGCACCATTTATTTCTTTCCGAAAATGTACCATATAAGGAAAGTATTGCAATCATGAAAAAAATTCGACTTCGAGATTTTGGTGTATTTACACGTTTTGAGGTCTTCTGAATTCATTTATGCTATTTTCAAGAGATGTTTTTAAAATAGCTGCGCACCGGCTCTTCATACGGGAAGAAAGGAATATTTTACTACTAAAATCATATCTGCATGTGACAAAACAGAATTTCATTTTTAAAAAAGTTCAAGTAATCCCCTCTGTTGAAATGACTGCGGGATATATTAACGCAAATTAGAATTACTTTTCGTTTAGTTGGTTGTAAGACAACCGTTGAAAACGGATAAACACTTTTAATTTCATGAAATATTTATTAACGTGGTACATTGCGATTTATTCATACTATCTTTACAAATCTAATAATACTACCTATTACGTACATTAATACTATCTATACTCGCTTCTCCCTCTTCAAGGCTCCCTTAAAAGAAACAGCTTAGATTATTTGGCCTCAATGGGATCTTTTGATTCTGTGGCGATTCTTTGCAATTTACGCATTAGCATAAATAATAATCATTTCACATAATGATTGCCATTAAGGAAACTCTCCATATATATTTAATTTATACATAGTTTTATAAGATTGGCGTATTTAGCGCCGTAAACCATTTCATCTTACTGTGGGGAGAAAATATCCAAGGGGTGCCATTTTAAATATCCAATAGCGATATCTTTTATATCCTCCATAGTCCTGTCTCCTGAAAAACATCAAACTGTGTAATCTCGAGGAGCTACTTATTCCCATTTTAATTGTGACAGGGCGTTAGAGTTGCAGAGTTTACAAATTTCACACATTTTTTTTTTTATTTATGACGTCACTGTTTGACTGCCGTAAAGGATACCCCGGTAGATTAATTTCGGAGTTACTTTCGATATTTCGCATAATTGTTTTCAAACGGTATCATTAAAACTTTGCGTGACCTTTATGGAGGAACGTAATTCAACGTTAAAATAAAACTATACTCGCAACCTGCATGCGTATGTTAGGCAACGCCTGCGCTAAATTAAATGCCAAAAATAAAAATAATAAATAGAAAAATTTTAATATATCGCGCTTTGAAACGAACTTTGTAACTTTTAAAATGAACATTTTCAGCGCCGTGAAAACATTTCAATTTTTAAATAAGCACCGGATTAAAATACCACTTCTAATAATAATAATCGTGAATTTCTTAGTTTATTTCTACAGTAAATTTTAATCAAAATATCGTCTCCCTGTGTTGAAAATAGAGCTGGAATAAATGAGTTAAAATTATGGCGTAATTTTTAGGTATCTTAAAGCATTTGACGTCATAGATCCTCACTTGCGAATTGAAATTCCGATATCCCATTTAAAAACTCGATTGGTTGAAAAAACCCTTTTTTCTAATCCTTTCTGTGGCAACAGCCGAACATAAATTCTCGTGCCGTGATCGCAATGTAATGAATGGCGTAAGATCGCGTTGATGCTATTAAATTCTAAACATTAGGCTGCATTAAAATTCGTAAAAAATCATCTAATTTACATAATTTTTTCGTTTTTATTTTAAAAGAGGGAGAAAAGAATGTTTCACGATTTGTCAAAATATCTAAAAGTTATGACGGATAGAATTCAAGATGCGACAGTTTTAAAATTATTTTACGAAAAAAAATCGCGAAGCAGATGTTTAGTAAAAAAATTCCTAAAAATCGGTAAATCAGGTTAAGTATTCAGAACAAACTGTTTTTAAAAGAAAATTTTCTCCTCTATCCGATGATACAAATGCCGTTTTGCTGCGAGCGTAATTTCCGCCGTTATTACGAATTAGGTGAGAAAAAACGCCAAAAATCGCATAAAACATAAAATAAAAAAAATCTAGGTCGAATTTTGAAAAAATCGCTTCGAGGTGCACAACTACATATTTACATCTTCCCGAATACCAAATTTGGTGTTTCTAGGTGTAGCCGTTTGTCCGTAACGCTGCAGACAGACACACACACCCACACACACACACACACACACACAGACACCTTCTTTTATAATAAGTAGAGATTTATTGGTGGAACATTTGTTCCAACACAGAATTGCACAAAAAAGAAATTTTTCTGTAATATGTGTGTTCATACAATTTATTTTGAATAAAAAATTAATTTATTTAAATTAGATTATTAAACTCAAATTTGTAAATGTAAAATTAAGAAAAGCTATTTTTAATAATCAGACCGATTTGATGTTTAGATGCAATACAGCATTTACTTTCTTCTCTGCCTATAAAGTTAAATATTTCCTAGTGACTTCACTATGATAAATAAACTATAGTTGTGAGAAATGCAGAAAAATTATGAGCCAGATTGTTTATAAACTTCCCTCTTCATGAAACTTGTACCTTTCTGCATCCCTCAAAAAAGCATTCACCCCTAAGTCAAATTTCAAATGAAAGTTTCATATTTAAAGGAGCATTCACTCTAAAACCTATTAAGTCAGATAAAATAATTTCTTGTATTTTTTTCTTGTGTTGTGTTTTTCCAAAACATATTAGTGAGCGCTGCGATGCATGGTCGTGTCACAATAAAATCATGCGCATTACTTTCAGAACGTACCCGGTAAATCTGAGGATTGAAAAAAGTGCTAAAATTTATATATATATATATATGCATTTAAACTAGATGTTCTAAGAGTTTTTTTTTTTCCTTTCCTCAGTACATATGTTTCCGAATTTACATTATTTTTTAATAATATTAATAATTAATGAAAACTATTAGAAATTTATACCCTTATAAAAACTATATTTCCACAAATGTATAATTAAATAAAATTTATTGATTTATAGGATTTCGTGGATTAACTGTATTGATTTCAGATTTTTTGAAAAGGACTGCAAAAAACTATTGGCTTTCTGAAGATTTCTCTTTACTAGGAAAAGAAAAAAAACTAAAAAAGGCAAATAAATTTCTGAAATTTTATTTTGTTACACATGCATAATGCATCGATCAGAAATGATTACAATCTTGGTCTTAAAAGCTAGAATTTTCAATCGGTCATACATTAGATAGTAATTTGCATAAAAAACCGACTTTCACATCTCATTTAACGACAAATGATGAATTTAATGCTTTTAAATTATTTAAAGATGCAAATACAGATTGAAATTTTGAAAAGTAATATTCAAAGAAGGATATCTGGAAGAGAAAAAAGGATAAAAATATCTTAGGTGAGCTTAAAAAATCCATATTTATCACTTTTCGCTCTCTTTAGATAAACGTGTAATCAGTTTTGAAATCCTTGTCTATGATATTAAAAGGCAAGCCAACTTATAAATAATAACTGTAGTATGATTTTCTTTATAGATAAAAACTAGTATTTCATTTTACCTAATTTTTTAATGTTCAGTATTAATAAAAATATTTACTCTAAAGAATATTCTATTATGTTTAACGATTTGTCATACCGATGCATAACAAGCATATCTGGAACTATTTTTTTACCGGATATAGTGTAATCTCGTTTTAAATTAAATAGCTTTGCAAAATAAAATATCTTTTCAATTTCTTATGTTGCCTTTAAATTACTGCAGACTGGAACATTCACTCTGTTAGTACTGTAATTATATAAAAGAAATATACTGTTTAATTCACATTTTTACTTCCTTATACGGAGTATAAGGAAGTAATGTGATTCCGAAATAAATTCGGGGGGGGGGCAGAATTCGACGAGAAAAACGTATTATGACTACCTCTAAATATACTTTGAAGAATTTTTTCGATGCATCGCATCCTACGCTAGCATGCACGTTCATATCAATGCGTGTGGAACCCATTTTGACTGACCACGAGTCTATTTTGATCAGATTTTTCATGCCGTCTGTACGTACGTATGTATGTAACAATGTATGTATGCAAATCGCATATCTCAAAAACTATTGGCCTTAGAATGTTGAAACTTTATATTTAGGATTGTTGTAACATATAGTTGTGCACCTTCCTTTACGATCCCATTCGACTGGATAGTTTATCTACAGGGTCGCCCAAAAGATTTTAAATACTTATGCTCTATGAGCAGAAATTCATTAAAGCGTTTTTAGAGTTATTAGGCTATTACAAACAACTCAGAAGTGATATGGGCTGCTAAGGATTACGAAATGAATTTCTCCATCGAAAAATGTGTCTTATCACTTATACTTCTGCTACAGGAACACTCAAAAGATTTCCAACACATTACGGACAATTTCAGGGACCTTCATCCATTTCAAGTACAATACCGTCCTACCATATAGTTAGGTAATGGTCCGACCACGGCCTCGTGCCTCCCTCAAGAATTACGCCAAACGCGTGTATGTATTTAACTCTCAAATCTCAAACTATTAGTCGTAGAATGTTGAAACTTCATATATAAGTTTTGTAACATCTAGTACTGTATCTCGATTTTTGGTTCCAAAAAGTGGTGAGATTATTTACAGGACCATCCAAAAGAATTTCAATACATTAATATCTATGGGCATTTTCAATATATTACGTCTGTAGTCAGTCATTGTTTGGTCCATGCACAAAATCTCGCCATTTGTCATCGACCTTGGCGAATTTTTCTGAAATGTCGCCAAATTTGGTGTCAGTCAGTCATTTGGTTCATGCCCAAAATATCACCATTTGTCATCGTCCTTGGCGAGTTTTGGCGAAATATCGCCAAATTTGGCAATAGGCAGTCATTGACTGGTCTATGCCCAAAATCTCGCCATTTGTCGTTGACCTTGGCGAGTTTTGCCGAAATATTGCCAAATTTGGAGCCAAAAATAATTTTGCATAATTTAAAAATTTTTAATCATAGCATTTTGAAATTCTGTATTTAGAATTATAGTAACATCTAACTATGCCTCTCTTTTTTGAATGCAATCGACTGAGTAATTTATTTACAGGGTCAGCCAATGACTTTAAATACATTAAGGTGTATGGACACATTCAATTCATTGAAAGTCTGTGGTCAGTTACTATTTTGGCTATCTCGAAATTCTTGCAAACTATATCAAGCTTGTCGGCTTTTGGTGAAATATCGCCCAATTAAGTGTCAGAAATAATTCTTTCAAACTGAACCCAGCTTGGCGATATCGAAATATTTTGGTAGAAATCGTTAAACCTTAGTATTACTGCATTATTTGATATCTTTCAAGCAAAATAAGTTGAGATGAAGTACGCCGAAAATATTTTTGATTTAATAGATGCGCAAGGAAGTCATGTGTTGTTCGCATCAGATTTTTTGTATCCTATATTTTTTATTTTGCACCATGATAAACACATTTTCATGTGTTGTGATTCACTTTTTTCTTACTTTTAACTAGATGAAAACGAAGCATGTTTAAAAAAAAAGTGCAAAAATTCATAATTAAACTCCTGTGTTCCTTTTTTTCAATTGGAAAATACATCTTTCTGCTCACACCCTAGCTCACTAGGTATATAGTAAGAGATAAAAAAATCGCGGAAAACTATCAAAAACGAGAAAAGTCAGAATTTGTCTCAGAAATGTTACTATTTTTAACAAAAGGCTAAATTTTACGAGATGGGAGGGGGAACGCCTCGTCATTAGTGCATTCTATATAAACCTACATAATATTTAAACCCATGTTCGCATGTATAAATACCTAATGCATGACTTTTATACGAAACCATATCCATTGGTTAATAGGAAAGTGCAATGTATTGTTTAATCAAAATTTTGGCTTTCTTACATATTTCAAATTACTGCTACTTTTATTTACAAAATTACAAACATTTTAATTAATTTCAAATCAATTTAAAGGAAATTAAATTATCAACAATTTTTGCACTGAGGTAGCACTCAGGTAGAACTGATGTCCAAAGACCTAGAAGTCAAATGTAGCAGACAGGGAGTAGGAAAAGTTTTTTTTTTTTTTAATTTGCGATGTTTAATAGAAGATATTGCAATAGCTCTCGCAGCTAGAAAAAGACAACGAAGTGCAAAATGATAAGAAATTTTATCCGCCTTCATTTTATGTTTGAAATTCTTTTGCTAAAATGCACGATTTCAGAATTTAAAAAAAAAGGAGGGGGGCTGTGATGATTCCCTGCTCAGTATTCTCCGCTTACCTTTTATGTCCGTGGACTTTAAGTACGTTTACCTTCTAA
This sequence comes from Cheiracanthium punctorium, assembly GCA_038373885.1. Lineage (NCBI taxonomy): Eukaryota > Metazoa > Arthropoda > Arachnida > Araneae > Cheiracanthiidae > Cheiracanthium > Cheiracanthium punctorium. The sequence goes on along the minus strand of JAWZYV010001322.1, from coordinate 2,730,930 downwards.
CTAGTTGAAACAAGAGTAAAGCCAAAAATTCTGTTCCTGGCCATGTCGTCTACAGCCTCTTTATTGACTGGATGATAGGAATTTAAATAAAAATGCAAACAAAACTTCTTGAACTAAAAGCTTTTTGTTTTTTCAAGGGCACTTGCTTATCAAGCATTCGCCACTACTAAGTCCCAAGTTACTGACCATTTTATTACCTAGTGGGAGGCCAGTATTACCCCCTATAAAGAGACGGACAAGTTAACATCCGTTCACAATCCCGGAATCGAACCAGGACCTAAGGCATGATAGAGTGCTTCTTTAACCACTACATCACCTGTGCAACCACTACATCATCTGAAAATGTAATGCTGTAACATTTAAAATGCCATGCAGAAGCGAAGATTGAAATTAAACACTATTCATCATATTTTAATGATGATAATCTTACCATCAAAATATAGCATTAATAATAATAATAATATGCGCAGCTTTCATTAGCACTCATTTTTCAGAAATGACATTTGTGATCACTTAATCATTTTATTAGTATTTTGATTTTTTTTTCTTTCACTACTAAATGAAATTCGTATAATACACTAATAAGAAAAGAATTATTTTCAGAATATTCCGTAATAATCATTGGTGCATTTTCTAAAAAAAGTTTGTCCGACTTCTAATAATTCTTGTTTGTCAAGCAAAAGAAGTATTGTAATAGGAAAAGTTTTAATCTTTTTCTTACGGTTCTACAATTTCAATATAATTTAAAGACAGGGACGGCGACGCCCATTATGTTTCCTTGACAAAAATCTTCGTCCATAAAACTTTTAAAGAATCTTTAGAGCTGAGACTGAACGAGCCTGAAATAGCATTCCTGTAAACATAGAGATCTGAGCGTCTCCAGTTTATATAGAGTTCGCGAATTTCTTCTTTTCCCCAGAACTTTTTTTTTATAAGATTGTAAAATGGAAAAGGATGAAAAGAGCTGCTTGTTATGATTTTAATAGTGTTAGCGGAAAATTGGGAAGTTTTTCTTTTCTTTCTTTCTTTTTTTTTGGTGTGTGTGTATGTGTATGCGTTAGAAATTTAAACTAGTACATCTTTCGATGTTATATTTTCACATCCTTTGAACTATCACCTTTGTAAACATTTTCAAATAGCTTGTTGAGACAAAATAGGAATTACAGGTTTTCTAAAAGTTTCTTAGAGTATTTTTAATGTATGATAATAAGTTAAAAATATTATTAAATAAACTTTAATATTAAAATAATTATGAATACATAACTCCGAATAACTATGGATGGGTGTGTATGATATTGTTACTAAACGATAGAAAAGTAGATACATTACTATAAACAAAATAGAGCTATTTATACTAGAGCTAACAAATATATAGAAGATATTTATATTAAAATAAAATATAGAGTATCTAAATAGGTATGTAGTTTGTTTATAGTAGACAATTTCAATGAATAAAAGAAAATTAGTTTACGAAGTGTAAAAATACGGGAATAAAATTTTAAAGAAGTGATAAATACATAAACGCGAGCAACTATGAATATGTGTGGTAGTAGTGTAACTATAAAGTAGAAAAGTAGAACCGCTAATGCTAACGTTTATAACGTGGTAAACTCTTGATGAATTACAAAGTTTTGGTTATTTAAATATTTGACGAGATACATCTATATGTCTGTGTGATATTCAATATTTAAAATGTTTTCATGATAAGAGGGTTTGTCTGAAATAGCTTTCTTACGGCTTTGATTTTCTAAAGTAATACCGTGCAAATCAAACATATAAATACTTGAATCACGATTATTTTTAATGCTTCATTTTCTTATTAACCTTCTCAAGCAACTGTTGAAAGGGAATAAAATGTGGTTAAAAGTAATGTTTATTCTTTGACAGAGAAAATTTTTAATGCCAGCGCACCGGGTTTCAGCATAGCAGTTTAAAGCATAGCAGCTAAGTTTAAAGCATAGCAGTAAATATTCAACGCCAGTCTAGTACTCTTATCCAGTTGCGATTTTTTAATAGTTTACGGTTATTAGGATTACTTTAGAACAACAATGTCGTATTATTCCTGTTTAAGAAAGGGATGAAACAGAAATCTTTTTAACTATAGTTACATGATGTTATAAGGATTACATGTCGCATTCCTAATGACAGAGATTTTCTCCCACGTGTAAAACAATGAAGAACCATTCTTTTTATCATGTGCATCAATGGTTATACCATCATTTTTGTGAGAAAAGAGAGAAATGCTTTGTTTTATTTGTTGCGGTAATACCAAAAGTTGTAAAAGATAACTCAAAAATATTTATTTTCCACATTTCATTAATTAAAACTAACCAAAAATGGCTACAGCCAGTCACAATGGGCACTTTCCTTACAATTTATACTAGGGTGACAAGAGTAAATCGAATTTCAGACATGACAAAATGATTTCTAACAGGCATAAAAACATATTCCCTACCATTTATTTAATTCGTGATATTTCATTTCCTTAATTTAACACTTAACTCAAATTATTTATAAAGAATTCTGTTAATATTAATTACTATTAATGAAGTACTTAATTATTAATGAAATTGTCTGTCTGCATTATGAATAACTTCAAAATTCATAATACATATTTTTTATGACTGTTAAATTCAGAATTGTATTACTTTTCATGAAAAATCTCATAATTCCGCTTATCAAATAATATAAAAGATAGCTAATTTTTTGATGGAATTTCATTTCAATTATCTTAGATTTGAGAGCAAAATACCAAAGTGCAGCATATTAAAGTCTTATAGAAAAGATGTATTATAAGCGAACTAAGATGGCTGAAAAGAGCTAATGATACTTACATTAAGCTCATAATGCAAGGTAATTTAATAATAATGGTGTCTTGCTTAATGACTTGAATGAAAGTTAAGCTCGGTCATTATTTATCTAATCATTTTGAAATTTGTCGATAAGAAAAAGGTTATTCTCTTATTAAAAGCGAATTGCTCATCATAGGGGAAATTATTCTGCGATTCATAACTCTTTCTTTCAATGAAAACTTGGATAAAATGTACATTTATCCTCGAAAGTTTAAAAAAATATATATAATTGACACATTATTACTTATATTTACAAAAAAATGCATTTGCAATCCTTGATAAAATATAAATTTATTCTCAAAGGGTTATTATAAATAATGAACTTGCAATCATACATTATTATTTAGATTTAAAAGAATACCTTGAATTTCAGTTCGATGATAAAATATATAATTCACGCAGAAGAGATAAAAAAATTAAACTGTTCATATGTTGCATTTTTTAAAATTTTATGTAAAATTAGCGGGGAGTTCAATTCTTGGACTATTTTTTAAAACTAATTCTAAAATTATGATAAACAAACAATGACTTAGAATTTATAATACAAACGTCAAATATGAGTAGAGGACACAAGACACGAAGATAACGTCGTCTCACAAAGCAATCTCACGTCTTTAACGTATTCTGTTAAAGTCTTAAAGAATTATCACAAATTTTATTTTTAATAGTTTTCTAATGATTAAGTAGTGTTTTGGGAAAGAGAATAATCAAGTAAAGCTCTCTTAAATTAGAAACTTATTATTTTTTTAGATTTTTTATTTTGATAATATATTTGTTGTTCATATGAAACTTGTAAGTTTGTACTTCAATACTTCCTCAAAATATACAGAGTGTTCCATAACTACTGAAAAAAAATCTAATGGGAGATAGGTCACATAATAAGAAATCAGATCGCATAGCAATGTGGTGTCAAAAACGCTATTCCACTTACCTGTAAACATATTAACGCCCAGCTATCCATTTTCAGACCGTCGCGAAATTTGTAAGTCACTCAAATATTTAAGCATAAGTTAATTTTCCTAGTTTAATTTCTCGAATAATAAATCTGATTTCCACAAAACACTCAGAGATAACAAGTATAAATGAAAATATTTCCCTGTCTTATACACATTTTTAGAAAGAGATTTACTTTCTTCATACCACACAAATGTCGGAAATTTATTTATCACTTCTAGCATCAACATAATTTTGAGATTGTGCTGAAAAAAGTTGGGCACTATGGGGTTAATAATCAACTAGGGAAAAGTGCCGAAGTATTCGTCTAATTTCTTAAACAGTTTTTAAAAAATGGGCTTGTTTCCAAAAGTTTCATTCGTGAAATGAAATAGTATTTTTAAACTAACAATTTTAGTCAGGGGTTTTCTGTGAAAGATACATTAGTTTTGGATGGGAAATGGTCGTGAAGTTGACTATTTCTTCAAAACTACTATTATTATTAATTATTATACTATTATTATTATAACTACTATTATTACTACTATTATTATTAATTATTACTATTATTACTACTATTATTATTAATTATTAACAGTTAGATGACGAAGACGTTTCAAAACCTTCATTGCTATGCGATTCTTATGCCTTACTATGTACCATAGCTCCCCTTATATTTTTCACCAATAGTTATTGAACACCCTGTATATTAACTATTACAGAGAGATTCCGTTTGTGAATATGGCTCTTGCTTCTGATTTATCCTTATGATCACCCAACCATTCCGAGAATCTTATTTCTACAACTAAGAATTGGCTTGTATATTTAAAAACCTTGCACTTATATTTGATATTCATCCTTGAACACATTATTTTAAAAGTTCTTAAGCCTTTAGACTTTTTAAGAAAAAGAAAGATATAAAAATCTGCAAAAGATTACACGCTGCAGTGAATTGAATTCAGACATGTACTCAGGCCATTTCATATGGATGCTGAACCATTTCTTTTCTCTAAGGTAGAGCATTAGCGAAGTCTTGGCGAAGCCCTTAAAGTAAATTTGAGACTAAATCAACAAGATATATTTTCGTGGAAAACTTTCTACCTTAGCCGTAGAACAGTTTAAGAAACACTGTTAGACAATCCTAAATAATAATAATAAAAAATATCAAATATTTTATGTGAACAAACTATAGACTGCAAAAGTACAAAGTCTACATTTCACAATCATTTTGCAACGATAATTTGTGACTTGTTTCCGGCTATAAAGATGTTCTTCTGAAATTAAAAAGGTACAGGACTTCTGTCCGTAATTTTCAACTGTTGCTTCGGGACATAAAAGATGTTTCATCAAACAGTACACCAGAAAGTGCGTTAGCTAGTAAATAATTTCAACATTTGAGTTTATGCGTTTACTAATTTTCACAACTAAGTAAGTGTGGTTATTACTTATAGTTTCCCAGTCACAAAATATACTTAATTCTTACTTAAAGACTCCATTCATTTTCTTGAAATACGCTTCTTTTTTTTCTTTTTCAGTCGTTAATTAGGGGAATTTGCGAAGCAAAATTAATATTATTCTCCGAAATTAGCTAATAGCCATTCCAAACTGTTATTCTGCTTTAACTTTGCATCATTAAAATCTTTATTCATTTGAACAAAACTTCATAATTAATCTCTCATGGAAAATTCCTATCCACGCGAAATAGACATAGAAGTATTTTGTCTTGTACAAAGAAATTAAAGAATCTATAATGCATGTTATAAAGCTTTTTTTTAATAACTGATAACTTTTTTTCCCTCTCCAACTGCGGATATTTGCTTATTAAGCATTGGCCAAGACTAAGGCCCAAACTATAAGCCATTTTATTATAGGAGCATCCAGTGGAAGGACAGCATTATCCTCTATGAAGGGACGGGCAATTTAACACCAAAGTCCAAGCCGTGAATCGAACTCAGAACCCAGGATGCGATAGAATGGTTATTTAACCACTACACCACCTAACAAACGATAATTTTTTGGATGATATTACGCAAAATGATTCATACAAGAAAACTGAAACTGGCTGTGTAGTAAATTTCTCAAAATTTTTATTCTAAAATTTTCTTAATAAATCAAGACTATTGTTAGTTTACATTAGTATTATATAAAGAAAAATGTAAAGTCCAAGGAAATTGATAATTCTATATGCCTTTCCATGCTTATCACAGCTAGTTTTAGCAACCACATCACTTAAAAGAGAGGAAAAATAGCTTTATCAAATATGAAAATGTTTTCATTTAAGAGAGCATTCTTCATATTACACATGAGAAAAAAAAAATTTTTTAGCATGCATGCTTATAAATGTGCGAGGGAGGTGATATTCAAAAGTCTAGACATTTTATAACATTTTATAAAGTTTTACGACTTAAAAAATTCTTCAATTTTAAATGACATTTTAAACTTACAATTCGATTATAATTTTTGTTGTAAATGGGTCTTTTTTTAGGAAATAAATTAAAAATCTTAACGATTTGAAACAGTTTTTAATGTCAAAACAAGAAAAAAAAAGTAAATTTAAATTAAAATGCTACGATATCTTGTATAGAACTATTTTTATTACTTTGTTTTTCCCTTAATAAAAGAATTTAAATCTTCAACATTATAATGTAGCTCTGTATTTTGTTTGATGTAAAATTATACATGCAGAAATCAGACACTGATTTACATAACACACTACACGAATATTCTATCAGTATAGAATATTTCTATTCATCCAATATTTTCTTGTAGTTTAATATATACGCGTTATAAGAAAACGAATAAAATGATCTATATTAAAATAAATCCAACTCATTTTACAAAAGCACTCCTCCAGATATGAGGGTTATAAATTAAGACTTGCAGCAATCTATTTGCGAGCGTAAGTAGGGCACATTTTGAATGAGTTTCTTGGATGTTTTTTGGAAGTCTGGATAACTTATGTGACAAAGACTTATGCTTCGATCTAATTTTAAAAGATTAATGTTCAACATGGCGTATTAGTATGCTTTTGAGCATATCAATTTTTATTTTTAATTTTGTTTGAACACTGAGTACAGAGAAACAAATGTCAGTCAGACTGAGATTTAAAGTTAATGTCAGTAAATCTTTCTGCCTAAGAAATATATTTTACGTTTGGCAGTTTGATCAAAAAGAAAAATGACAGAAAAGTGACTAAAAGTATTTTTTATTCTTTTACGAGCTTTCTTTAAGTGTTATGTAAAAATATTTCCGGATAATGGAGAGTATAATGTTTAAAGTATAGGGCATTCTGAATTAAAGTTTGAATTTTTTTAACAGTGTACAGAGAAAAGTGCTGATCAGAATACTGACAAACTTCCAGACACACTCATGAGACTATACGAGAGAGATCTAAGTGGAAAAACATTGTTCAAAAAATCACCCCTAGATGGCGTTTCACAACGTCAATGTAAAACAAATAACCAGTCTCAAGCCAGGAAAACAATGAAGTATTTTTACAGCAAGTGTTTACACCTCTGTTCAGTAGCATATGAGCAAACGTAACATCGTGAAATGTTACCTGGTGGTGATGTTGTGAACTAACTTTTTTCTGCCCAAACCTCTCTTCTATAATCATATTTTCTTTTTTTCCCAGGCAGCACAGCAAACTTGCAGTAAGCTTGATTTATCAAGTCAATAAACTTGAAAATTTCAAGCGTGTAAGCTTAATGCAAGCTTGAATCAAGTGTTCAAGTTTAAACTTGCCCAACTTGCATTAAGCTTGACATAGCAAGCTTAATTCAAACTTAAAAAATTTCTTCCTAAATACATGGGGCGCCGGTCGGTGAATTCGCCCTATATAATTTACTTTTTCCACTCTATGTTGAAACCTCGAGTTATTTTAATCTGTTTCCGTCTAGCGTCCACGACTGGGATCGATCTCGGGAACTAGGGTGTGGAAAGCCAACGTCCTAACCACCAAGCCAATTTGACTCGAGGTGGTATGACTAAAGTTTGAAGTGACTGTTATGATTATCACGCCGTTTTTCTCCCGAGATTGATTAGTATTGCCCGGAATCTTTTATTTTTTTATGGGATGAATCAATGATTTATAGACTCTACTAATAGGGAAATAAACATAATATAAACTTAAAAGCAGCACACGTTTTGAAACTTTCAATATCACAAGACTCATGTTGGGCAATATTGGCTAAAATCGAGACAAACGACTGATTTTGTAATCAATTTCGTAGTATATTTGTATTTTATTTTGAAGAATTTCAATATTTGGAAATATAGAATTTTTTTTTAAAATTCTATGGCCAAGTAAATTTATGACTGATGGTAAATTGTTTGTTATGTGGATGTGGCTTTCCAAATCAAGCAGTAATCAAGTTGTATTCAAGCTTGAGAGTTGAAATGACTTAAATTCGGCGGGAAAATATTTTCTGACACATTTTTTGTAATCTCCAAGCTTGCTGCAAGCTTAAAATGAATTGAACTGTCAAGCTTGTATTAATACGTCAAATTCGAAGAAATGTCAAGCTTGATTTAAGCTTATGTGCTATCTGGGTTGTTTGTGTTGTGATATTGCAAAGGTACGCAAGGGCTATATGCCATCGATAGGGGTGCTTTGTTCTGAGGTCTTTTGAAGAATTCTAACAAGTAATCACGTTACATCTGGAGAAAACCGACCGGAACTCTAGACTCTTAGATCGATTGGCCGAAACCGGCAGCGTTATACTTGACAGTCTACCATTTTTAGGGTCTTATGCACTTGGCCATGGTAGTCTCCCATAATTTTCTTAACCTTTTCGCTCGCCGAAAGAAATTATATGTCTCTCAGGCAGTTTCAAATGATCCTATGTTGTAAATATGTTTTGTATTAATATGATTGCATGTTTCACTAGAATTCCTTGATATAAATCAAAGTTCAGTGTAATTTCCCCCCCAATAGAACAGCCCCTTCCCAATACATTTTTCTCTTTCAAGTATTCATTGCGTGGATTTTTTTCCTTTCTCACAGATTTTAGATTTCATTTTAGATCTTTTTTCATTAGATCTTTATTATAGAAAAATATGTGTAATTGAGTAAAAGTACCTTAGCTTTTCATTGTGTTTCCAAACAATATTTCAGTACCACTGGGACGCATGCATCCCACGAAAAAATACGAATGGAAAATATTAGTCCCAATCATTCCCCTTGTACTGGAATTTATTTATATTTTCAGCATTTTATCGATACTTTTATTGCAATTGATCCATTAAAGTAGTAATAATTTTTTTTCTCAGAAAAAAGGTAGGTTAGGTTTCCTACCTATTTATTTATTTTTTAAATAATAAAAAAGTTTAAGGTTTCCTACCCATTGGCTAGTTGCTAGATCTCTGACTAATATTTTTCGTTGTATACAACTCTGAATAGAAGAAATTTACTTATAAACATCCTGTTAATGAATTTAATCGCTATATGAAAATTTTGAGCACATGTTGTAAAACAAGTTTATTGAAATGAAGATGTTTAAAAAACACCCTTTTATAAGTGTAATTTAATCCAAATTTATAACAAATATTCGTCACTGTGATGAAAGCTATGCCTTTTAAATATTGCTGCCAAAAAGGAATATATATATATATATATATATATTCACAGAGTTTCCTTAAATTTATATTCTAGAAATTTCACCATGGAGCAAACCGTGCACAAATACAGAAATTTTTTCATATATGACGCATTTTTTTCTTTATAAAGCACGTGTGTGTTTTTGTGTGCGGTTTATTAAGAAATGCAGAGAAAAAAGAATTAAATAGAATGTTTGTTTTGTAATTTTTTTAAATGAAAGAAAAAAGGTAGATATTTCTTTCAAAAATATATGGGTTTTTATGAGAGCAGTTTCAATTATGTTAGTTCAGTGGCAAAATCAAACACATAGTATTTGAATTTATTATTTATTTTATTCCAATGCGCTGTGTGCTGTTTGTCTGAAAAGTTTTCATATCTTTTTAAACAGCATTGGAATAAGACATATGTTCAGCACAATGGAAATAACATTTGGAAAAGACAAAATTTGCTCACAGAGTTGTGATGCTATTCTTCTTGAAAGTGATGTAGTTAAAGCAAGATGCCTTTCGAATGTTACTCAACATTGAATCCAAAGAACAAATGAGCATAATTTTTAAATAAATTTAGTTAACGAAAGTTATGTTAGTTGTAATTAGTTTTAGTATAAATATTCATTAAGTCACAATTTTCAAAACTCTCGAATAATTGCTAATATATTTTGAATATTTAAAAGTTTTACTCTCTTGCAAAAGTGAAAGATATGTATTTTTCTGTAAAATTTTCTTAGTATTTAAACTTTTATTTTTATAGCATATATTTGAATGAATAAAAATTTGTTTTATGCTTTACAGGATTCGACAAATTAAAGTTTAAACTGTTAAAAATCGTTTTTGGACTTAAATTTATATTTTATGCTATTTATATTATTTTACAAGTAAATTAGTACAAGCATTAACTACAAGTACAAGTAGTAATTACAAGTATTAGTATTTATATTATATTACAAATAAAACATATGTTTTATTCGTATTTATAAAGCACAGCTTTTGATGATAAATTAAAAAAAAATATGGGTGTAGTAAAAAAAGGTGGTATTGTCACACATACATGCATGCATACATACAAACACTTCAGTAAACTGGATGCTCCTTGTTTATTAGCATGTCCTAAACGCACAGGCACTATTCCAAAAATATAATTTAATAAAATTTTTCTAAAAATCAGACCATTGAAATTCATGGCTTAATGCACGAATTCTTGTAAAAAGCTGATGACTAAGAATTTTGATCTGGAATGATTTTTAAAATATATTGAATATTGAAAAACTTTTCTCTCTTTCAAAAGTTTTTTTTTCTTTTTCTACGGGCGGGAACTTGCCGATTAGGTATTGTCCTATACAACTGCCCGAAAGTGTGGCCATTTTATTATGGAGGCATCCAGTGGGCGGCCCGCGTTACCCCTATGAAGGGATGGACACAATGACAGCCACGACTAGTCGGGGATTGAACCCCGTCCGCCGGGATTTGAACCCGAAACCGCAGTACGGTGCTTTATCCACCATACAAATCGGTCAGCTTCTTTCAACAGTAAAATATCCATATATTTCTAAATTCTTTTTTAGTGTTGAAACTTTCAATTTTTGTATCATGTTTTTGCAATAAGAAACTTTTATTTAATGCTTTTTATGGCTCCACCATAAAAAAAGCTCCTTCGTTAAAAAATACTCAAATTTTTATGGGGAAATTATTTCAATGGACTTAGAATTTAAATTATTTTTATGAATTTTAGTTTAATTTATTGCTGTAAACTGTTAATAAATATCAGAACTGACATGTGGATTTGAATTTATTTATTTACTTAATTTTATTTATTGACTGAACCAGGGTCAGAATTCAAACTCAGGCAGTACATGTAAGAGCTCCATGCCCTATGCACGGGACGAAATTAAACTTAAACCTCCCCGGTTAAAGGTTGAAGTGGAGAATATTCTTTTATAGTGTGACACCAAGGCCACGATGACAAATCCGATTTAAGTCAAAAGCATCAAAATAGCAAAATCAAGTTGAAAAATTAATTCTGTTTTGAACCGTAGTGGGTTTGATCGATGATCAGATAGAATAGATCGAGATTATGTATTCTGCTTTTAAAGTTTTGAGCATTTCCAATCCGAAACTATGCTAGTTAAGTCATGCACAGCGTCTCAAAAGATTCTTTAAGTATATTTCCGATTCCAAATGGAAGAAATGCTGTGAAAAATTAATTGTTATTTCATATAAAACTTTTTATCAAATTGTGTATTATTCATGATGCAATTATTCTATATGAAAAATCATTACTCCGCAGAATGATAAAACATATTTTATAGAATTAAACGGCATGCTTTACATTATGCATTTAACACATGACTACTTAAAAAAATGTTAGAAATATTTAAAGAATTCTTTTATGAAATATTTTATGTAAGAGAGAAAAAATATCCACTCAACTATCCAGGTTGAATTCCAGGCCTTTTACCATGCATAATGAATTCTGATCTGTGCGGAATGCAAGAATTTAACATCTAAAAAAGTCTATAATTTCGTCTGAACTATCAAATTTTTACTATCCTAAAGTACTCAAAAGTCATTGCTTTTACGTTACTTTTATTGAAACATCAATGACAAACGTAGCTTGTCAAATATAAATCTTGAATTCCTCGAATAAAGCAGGACATCCATATATTTCAAATTTTACGATTTCCATTTCAGAAAGTTCTTTGAATATGTTCTATTTTTGCATTCAGCATTGCGGAATTGTGAAATACTGCAGAACTGAAAGATCTAAAGCCCCGCGTTTGTAATAAAAAAAGGTGAAATTTGAGGATTTTCTAGGGGAATTTTATCAAATTTGAAATAACGTTAAAATGCAGTTTGTGATTGAAAAATGTGGGCCGAATTTTTTAAAACAATAAATTCTTCATACTTAATGGTTGTTTATCGTTTAATGTATTTCGAATGCAATATTAAAACTCATATTTGTTTAAAAGCCATATTATGCACAAGGAACCTTGAAAGAGAATTATCTAGAAAATACGTAGCGATTAGTGCACCTGACAGATGGTGTTTATTTGCCTATGAAGCATTGTGACTGCAGTTATTAAATGTGCGTCATTACATAAATGTCTGCGAAGGCGGATTTACAAAATCGCTTCATATAGGCTGAACTAAAGAGCAGTGTACTCTACCGCTTGCAAATACTGCATATGCTAGTTAGTGAAATCCTATTCGTTTAGAGCTAAATTGATTTTAATAAGCGGCTGATTTTTTTATGGGACGAACATTATTTGAACACAAAAAGGACGTGTCACTTCTTGCCAACTTCCGAACTCGGAAGAGTTTTCATGAAATAACGCGATTGATAAATTCCACTAATTACTTTTTAGTTTATTTATAGTGAATTATTCATTAAAAAAATACATATAAAATAAATTTACTTTGACATTACATAATAGGCCTTCCAAAAAATTGTTAGTTTTACATTCTATGGACAGACCAATATAAACGTTTACTGATTTTGTCCATTTTCGGTTGAATTCTACCACTTAGACATGTTGTTCATAAGTGCTTTCATACAGAACTAGAAAGTCTCTGAGGAGTTTTCAAAATTTTTCAAAGAAAATCAACCCTGTAGTCACTGGTCAATCTGATACGATTGGCAATGGTTTCACATGCTGAGTCCATTTCTTTTGCCTCAGTCAAAAAAAAAAATAGTTTCTATTCAGTCAGCTACCCGTATAGAGATGGGTACGACCAACACGTAAATGTACAAAAGAGTTCAGATGGTCCTTTTCCTTTTGGTGGTAGGGTCTGTTTCTAAACAAGTTGCTAGGAGAAATGATGTGTAGGCGTGTGTTTGTTGCAACAGTCTGTCGTTACAATACTCCTAGGAAGGTTTCAGCAGAGCGAGGTAAAGAGTTGCTGTGTGCATTTTCTGTGCCTCTCCCCCCCCTCCACATCCTCCGACTTTTTTTGAATTTTTATTTTCACAGACATACAGGTTACTATTTATTATTTTATTAAGCGGCGGTTTTAATACACATTTCTATTTATTTAATTCTGTTCTTAAGGCTTTGATCATATTAAGCGCCTGGTTTAAATAGTGGATTTTATCAAGCGGCGAGAACTGTATTCGCCACCGTGGGCTGCAGCCTAGCTAGACTATTTAGAAGTCTATCAAACGAATGTTTGATACTTGATTTGAGTATAAAATAAGAAATACACGAAAAAAAAATGTTGACATCACTGGAGTTTTCAAACATACTAATTGCAATGAAAATAAAACTTATGGATGCTCCTACATTAAAAAAAGTTTCTTAATAGTACTTAAAAGAATATAAAATGACAAAAAAGTGAACGTTGTTTTTACCTTTTATAAATTAGTTTTTGAGGTAAAATTTAAGAATTAATTTTTATTTAAAATATGCCTTAGATATCTCTATTTCTCTTTAAAATTATTTGTTTTATCAGTATTTTATTCTTTAGTGGTTTACATCTGGTTGGCTACTGATTTTGTCGCTATAATTTGCATTGTGACAGTTTCGGGATGCTATATTCAATCATAAGAGAGTGGACCGAAATTAGAATTTCAAAGCTTGTGCTCCATTTTTATATGTGAATGTCTCTTAAAAGGGAAACTTACTGTACGTACTACACATAACTATAAACAAGTTTTGCAGTAAAATTAAAATTACCCCTTTATTACTACAGAGTATCAAGTACCATCGAATACAAAATCGGGATTCGAGTTTGTGTTTTGGGTACAACGATGTGTGATTGAACAAACAGTTTTAAAATATTGTTTAGGTTACATTTTGTAGAATGGTAGGAGAAGTACAGCGCGAAAGGTCTTAAAATTGGCTATACAATTGTTTTGAAGAAGCACGTTACATCAAAACAAGAAATTACCAATGTATGTTGATTATCGTTATATTTCAATAGTTTTTTTTTGTGTGTGTCATTAGGTCTTATTTTTTAAAAATATTAAAAAAAAAATAAACTCATTTTAAGATATTGCTAAAATTTCCATAATATTAAAAATGCTGTTCAATATAAAACTAGCTCAATCAGTTTACTGCTTGAAAAATATTATATTAAGGAAAATTTAATAATATACTTTCCTTAAACTTTTGCCATAAAATGTTTAACAATGCACATTTCTCAAATTTATCATTGTATAAAATACTTTATTAAAATAAGTTTAATTATATAAAGATGAGCAATCTCAGAAAATAGCAGCAGCTGTAGAAATGACGTTTTATTTTATACGCTCAAGTGAAATGTTTGGCATCGCTTCGGGCATCATAAAAAAGAAAGTATTTACTAGAAGTCAAATTCGTCACATATGAGAAATATACAATACTATCAAATTAATGCAATAAGTACCACAATAAAATATATTCTTTTGTCGATAAAACATTAAATAAACAGCGCATTTGCCGTTGCGAAATCCAGTTCACAGCCGTGCAAATCGCAAGTAAAGATAGACACACTTTCAGTATGGTAAGGCTAGTTAACTTCATTTTTAAGGCCATTTTATTTAAATTTATCATTTAATATTCTTTTTCTATCTAGATATATTTTAAATTAGAATTCAACACTGTTTTGATTTTGCAATGTATCACAACAGCTTATTTTTTAAATGTTTTTTTTTTCAAATTATTGTTACAAAAGTGCTTTATTTATCATAAGTTTTTCAAGAAACTTAATTTTATTGCCAAGAATAGCGAAACGTTTAATAATATACTTTTCTAAAATGTATTCTCTAGAAAAGTACGAATTTTCGATGTTCGTTGTTTTAAATATATTATAGTAAACATTTAACAATATAAACATTTCTCGTGTAGATGTAGGAAAGAGTATATTAGTGAATTTAATAATAGAGATTATTTGATGAATGAAACATAACTACTTTAAGATTAATATCTAGCAAATCAACAATGATTCTTCCCCCGTAACCCTAACTGGCTAACAGCATCCTGGAAAAACTGTATAGGTAACAATAAGTCATACCAATCACAAAAAAATTACCAAACAAGTAATTTGAATTCTAAATCATTTATTTCCTAAATTAATCTGATTGACAGGACAATGTAATTGAATTACACTGTTTAAAAAAAGCATTCGAAAGAAAAGTGATTCGACAAATGTGAAATTTCTTACGTCAATTTCATACTTGAAATATTATTTATTTCTAATCTTGTGTGTGTTTTTTTTTCAAAATATAATTAATTATTCACAAAGCTAAAATAGGAAACTTGGCTATTACTCGAATACTAGATACCGCTCTCGATTATAATCCATATTATTTAAACTTAATATTATCGCGGTATGGAGAAAGATTGAACGGAATTGGCCAACCCGTAAAAAATGGCTGATCATGTACAAACAGACACATTATACAAACTATTTCGATGAATTCTCAAAACTAATTTGTTGGCGGCAATCCACACTACTAGTTGGGGATGTTCGGTCGGCCTTCAGCTTTGCGGGCACTAGCATACGGTAGCTGTACTAACCTTCCATTCCTGAGATTGTCCTTTCAATCCAAGAAGTGCTTTTTTTGCCAGATTCTATCAAATCCAGTTGTTCTCTATTTCCAACTGGCAAACAGGTGAATCACCTTGATCGGGGCCCAGGTGATATCTCTTCTGTCCCATATTACCTCTAATAATACTACTTTAATGTTGCTATTCTCTGCATATTTTATTCGTGTAATTACCTTGGTTTTTTTGTCTTTGCACGAATTATATGCATTACTGACCTCTGCAAGACTTGTAATGAATTTTGTGCAATTTTATATCGGACTTGGCTGCTAAATGTCTGTCCCATTCTTGCTTAACTGTCATTATTAACCGCTGTGTATCTGTGTATATGATAGTTATGATCTTGTTTACTAAAATGTATCATCGCCTTGCTCAACTAGAAAAATATTGTATTAAGAAAATTTTAATGATAAGCAGTTCTGAAATTTAATGCGCACGTAAGAATTATATCGCATGGGAATTTAACAAAAACTTTTCTTTCTATAACTAAAAAGAATTGTACAAAAATTCTTTAACAACAAATGTCTCGTAAGTAATATTATTTTTTAAAAGTCACAATTAAAACATAAAACCTTTATGTTAAATATAGAAACAGGATGAATTTCAACATAATTTAAAATTAATGTGTTATAAAATGAGGACCGTTTTTTAAACGTTTTATTGATATTCACCGCGAGATAGTTCACATAAACGGAAAAAAACTAGCTGATCATAAATAGTGACTAGTTTAAAATTTATAAAATCACATTTAAGTATAGTTTTATCCCTATGTTACACTTTTAATAAGATGCATTCATTGTAGGCTACATTAGTACATTTTCTTTTAAATGAGAGCATATTTCTCTTTAACAAACTGATTCAAGAAAATTTTTTCTACGTTTGTTTAAAATTTTATCATGTAGCAACTTTTTACTTTCATTTAATCATGCAACGCATACGGGTGCACTAAGAAGTTAATCCGCATACTTCTAATGATTATTGATTGAAAGGTATTTATGAGAAACATAAGGGCTCAAAGATAAGAATAATATAAATTGATTTATCTAGTTAGTGAAAGGATAAAAAGAACAACTGGTTCACTGCACTTTAATTAAATTTCCACGCTAATAAATTTCTTTGATGTGTTCAAGCAGAAAAACTGATATGAAAAATTGTTTACTCTGTTTTGTTACTTTTTAATGCTGGCTTCCAGCGTAAAATATGGAATATCGAAAGTATATTCTAAGATGCTTTAATTTGAGGGATTTTTTGTATGATTAAGAGACTATAAGCCAAACATTGAATGAGTTAAAACTTTTTAAAATTGTGTAATCGCCTCGAAATTTTCATGAAGAGCATTTATTTTTTAATTACTTAATTTGCTCTATAAAGAAATCTGAAAGAAATTTGAAGCTGCTTTCTTATCTTGAAATGTAATTAAGTTTACGTAAAGTTTAAAGCACAGTTTAAAGAGTGTTATTCTTGCCTCGGTTCTTTTAGATGATACTTTAATATTTAATAGAGTAAAATGTGCGTAATAATAACAGTAATAATAATGAAAATGCAATTTTTTTCATATTTCCCTTATTCTTAAAGAGTTTACAACAAAAATAAAAAATGATTGTTGTTAAGCTTTTTTACACCTGTCGTTCATTTTTTTTAGCTATAATTTTAGTAAATACGCATCGAATGATAATAAATTTATGAATCATGTTTATATGCACGACACCACAGTTTTTTATGAGAAATTTACTAGTAGCCGTTACTCCTTCATAAGAGGATACAAATTTAAAACTGATTTTATTATCATGAAATATAGTTAAATTTAGGTAAAGCTTATAGAGGAAAGTTTAAAAAGTGTTATTGTGGATTGAATTCTTTTAGATTATCTTCTAATATTAAGTAAAGTAAAGGATGTTTAATAACAGGTAATAACGAGCATTCCATAAATGTTCCTATATTTCCTTCATTCTTTAAAAAGTGCTTAAGCAATTCGGTTTGCTTATGAATATACTTCGCTTTTCTTAGCTGTAGTATAAATCCGCATTAAATGCCAATTAATTTATGACTTATATTAATGTGTACGATACAACAGTTTCTACTGAAAAATTCACTTGTAGTCATCGCAGTACTTTCAAGGAGTATGTAAAGTAGTTATACTGGATTAATATCCACTAGCAGTCACTGTTTATATCGCATTTTAAGACAATAAAATATGCTACAAAGAAAACAAATAATATATATTATTGTAATTTATGATATCATTCTCTCGATCGGAAATGCCAAATGTAGAACTTATTTCATGAATCTCTGTAAAGGGCTTAAAACGTCCACATTTGTTTGAGAGTTATTCTCTAGGTTTTAGACTGAAATCTCGAAGACTATATTGTACGCTTGTAATTCAGTCTAACAGTCATTTTATTCAATGTAACATTCAGAAACAATCGCAGAATAATTCAAATAACACAACATAAGCAGAAACGTGAAAAAGAAGGAAAGTGACAACCAGAGGTTAAGGGGATTCTAACCTCAGACCTCACCGCTAGTAGGCAAGTGATGGAGCTTGGGGCGCAAACCTTTAGAGCCACAAGTTTTGTATTTTTTTCACATTCTAAGGAAACTGAAAGAAGTGTATCAGTGACGCTGTTAGATTTCCTTCAAACTGCTGTGCTTTCATTAGTGCACTTGTGTATCTCAGAAACTAATGGAATAGTGCTGCAGGAAGTAGCTCTCTGCATAGATTTCGACTCAAGCTTTGTGCTTTTGCAATAATAGGAGGAAATTAATTAGTTATTCTTATGCAGTAGTACGGTCTTATGCAGTTGTACTTGACTATAAATCTCTCCAACACGGACAAACGTAGCAAATAAACTGTTAAATGATAAAAATGACATATTTTTTTACTGTGTAAACTTTTGGTTTATATCTGACAAACAATTTCTAGAACATTATTAAAAAATATCCAGTTGTCATTTTATTTTTTAGGATAAAAAAAAAAGTGAAATAAAGGTAAAACTGCATATACTTTGAATCTACGCTGAAAAATAATTTACGCGAAAAATAATTTCCTTAAACTTTTCTAGAATTGTAATTATTTTTCTGAGAAAGTGTTTTTCTATTTTGAAGCACGGGAAAATATTTAGTTTTAAAGACTGTACATTATGATCGAAATAACTTTTATACGGCATACGAGAAACCATTCTTTGTAGTCTCTCAAGCATCCTACAAGTTATTTAGTTTTGTTACACTCGAAAGAACTTTGAAATAAAAGTGTATATTTTTCGTTTCCAGACAGTGATAGGTCATGGAGCAAGCGGAAGTATTTTGTAAGGGTGTACTCCTTGAAATTTAAAATAGGTATCTGGTGTTGGTAAATTAAAAAAAATCTAATAATTTGTAGTACATAAATTATGATTTCGTGATTTAATCACAGTCAATGTATGTATTAATGTAAATCTACTAATATTATTGTTACAATTTACTTGCATGCATTTGCTTTCGCGTTGCGAAAAAATCGAGATTATTTTAATATTTGTCAAGAAAATTAGAAAACCCAGAAGAGTAAGACGTTTAAATCTACTAAATATATCTATTAAATGCAGGACACCGATTATTCGTTTCTAAAATTTCATATTCTGAAAAGTAATGCTAATCTCTAAATCTTTAGTTGACCTTATGCTTAGAGCCAAATCATGTTTTTTGATTTGTTTTAAAAGTATTTCGAAAATTATACAAAGAACCATGTTAAATTGTATTATCATTTAGTAACTACATATACTTTCTAGTCCACATGAAAAATAGTGTTGTATTAGGAATTATAATCAATGCATTTTGTTCATTAAGAAAATGCAGCTGTTTTCCTGGAAAAAGGGAATATATATATATATATATATATATTCCCTTTTCTTCGTAGAAAATGTTCCAGCAGTTACTCTGCTATTTACAAAGACTGCTCATTTATAGCTTTCAGATAAGATTATCTCTCATTTAGAGCCAATTTTATACGTTTTTCAGCATTTCACGCTAATGCTAAACGTAATGTGCGATCATTATCTAAAATACAATGATCTGCTCTCATTGCTTCGACCCAAGGGATGCATTTTCTCTTGGGAAGTTTTTTCTCCTACCATTTAGGTATACTTTTTGTGATGAATGCATTTATTTAATTTTATAGTCGTCTAGTTTTTCTACTATAAAAGCATTTTCTCCCACTTTTGCATGTTACTTAAAGCTGAAATTTAAATGATTAATATTATTTTAGAAGGAAGGTTTTCTTTTATCGATGTTTTCGTAGATGGAACCATAAATATTTAATCAGTTTAAAAATTAAAGATAATCGAAGTATCTTGCAAAACTGATACATATTTCTGTTTAAAATGCATTATGAATTGCAATTTGAAGCTTTGTAACATGTTCAGGGGTTACTTTAGAATAATCTTCATCACACACCTTAAAACAGTTTAGCAATTATCTTAATTATCATTTCCAGGCAAACATTGACCAATCGATGACGCTACCTGCCAATTCATTTCAAGATACGATTTTTTACTGTATTTTTATAAAGTGTGTAAAAGATAATTCTTCTAAAGTTGAGAACGCAATAGTAATTCAAAAAAGGCAGAAGAATGGCCTGTTGGAAAGAGCTGAAATATTCGACCATGGTATCCTAGAAGTTGAGGCATTGAACTGGTAACCGAAAGGTTGTGTGTTTCATTACAAATCTGCCTGTAAAGACCAGCGTGTACTAGAATATTAAGTTCGTGGTTCAGAAAATCTCGACTGTCGTTAGTATCTTCCGGGAGTTTTCATCTTCCATAAGTTTTCCATCTTCTGTTATGGATCTAAGTTGTTGAGGGAAAACAATGGTTTATATACTGCTATTGCGTAGCAGGTATGCTCCTGCCTATGATTGTACGTAAGTAATGTGAATCATGACTCAAGACTCATCCTTCTCGGATAATGAGCTCTTGCTGATTTCAGTTACAAAAGAATAAACATGTCTGAATCACCAAGTTCTTGCAAGAAAATCACTATTGAAGAAACAATTTGTTAAAGATTATTCAGGTATATATATGTATGGGAAATGTGCTTATACAAGCAGATTTTCTACTAAGTTAAAACTTGATTTTCTCAAATAGAAAAAGTTTCAAAAGCGTTGGTGTTGCAAGATTATTGCAAATTCAAGCCTTAGTAAATCCATTGGTTAAAATTTAGTCAATAAAATATCATACATTACCAGAGTGGTGTTTCATACTGCCTGACTACATAAATACAGATCATGAAAAAACTGTGCGGTATATGAATTTTATTTGGTGCTTCAGACAGCCGCTCTTGAAACGAATGCCGACTGTCTGTAAAACTATTTACAGTTACGAACTTGACATAACGTTGAAGAAATATAACGGCGCTTTATGCACAACAGCATCACAAACTTCTTTTGAATGGTTTATGAAGCTTATAAAAATATTTAGCAATGATTGTTAATGTATTTATTGTACTCAGATAGATTTTAAAAATTTTTAGAAGCCTTTTTTGAATTCAGTTAAGATTTCATTATTTTTAACTCACATGTTAAGGTAACACATGTATGCATGACTTCTTTTCTTATGGGTATTTATTTCCTAAATTTTGCATTTCAAGGTGAACTTGATTATTTAAAGAATGAGTTCAACCACTTTATTTACCATTAAGAATACTTAGTAAGTTGTTTGAAGTATTACTTTGATAAATACATCTTGCTAGTATGGAAAATCAATCGATCAATGAATACGAAGGAATTTTACTTAATTTTAAATACCCTACTTAATTAAAGAAGATTTCTGTTCTGCTTAAGTAAGTGGAGATTTTGATTTTTACATATTAATGTGGAGGGGGTGGAAAAGATTATCGCATTATAAATATTCCAGCAACCACAATTTTTTGAAAAATTCAAAACCGTGAAAATTTGTATTTCATAATTTTTTTTCCCTACGTGAGCCGTATAAATTGTGGCAATCAGAAGATTAGCAATCATAAATACTTAAAAAAATATAAAGCTCCAAACCAATGGAAAGTTACATTGCTTGTAAGGCTTTAGAAAAATTAAAGAAAATTGAATTAGCCTGTCATCCCTTGAGTGGGTCGTTAAAATGAGGACCAAGCTTGCTTGTGGACTAAATACTATGGACTTTGCATCAGGTTGACCATCTGTGAAGGGTCAGCCTGACCCCTCACAAGTGGCATATGCTTCTGCACCCAGAATCCATGCCCGCAAGAAAGTGGATGGCCAGTGCTGGCCTTTGCCCCACGTGTGGTGTTCAGCGAGTGTTTAGTTCATTTATTTAATTTATGTTTCATAATCCGGATTTCGATTATTTATCAAGAAATGTGTTACAAGATTTCTAAAATCAGAGCTGCCTTTTCTAAAGGACGCAATGTATCCTCAAAATTTGTGTTATTCATAGGGAGTCTAACATGTGGGACAATGAAGATTTTCGCCTTAATTTTTGCATACCTTAGTCATGGAAACAGTTTTTGCACTTACTGAAATACTTGCCTTTTTTTTATACATTACAGTAACAAAATTCTTCATTTCCCAGCTGTAGTGGTTTGTTGCAGCATTGGTTAAAATTTGAGGAAAACTAAAGCCTAAGATGATCGTACAGTGGTATTATGCCGCGCATAACCTGCCTGGCAAGTACTCCTAGTATTACGCTGAAAAAATTGAAAAATGATTGACATACACCAAAACACTAAAAAACTAAAGACTCTATGAATTGCAACTAAATACCATTTATTCTTAGTCATTCCACTAATATTAATTAACAGACGATATTGACATAATTTTAAACTTAAACATGTCTGGGGGAGATGTGGTTTTGGAGGATAAGGGGTATCCACAAAAGTTTTGAGACGCAAATAATAAATAGATTACTGTTAATATTCACCATTCTGATGAGGTAGCCGTCTTTACACAAGACACGATCGACGCGTGCCCTCTTGGAACCGCTGTCTTTCTCTTAAGCCCTCATCTGGCCTCTGATTCCATGTTTCTTTTGAACACAACTTGATCATATTGATTCGAAGCACACACTGATTTTTTAAGTCCGTTCACACCTTTTTCAAACTCTGCTCTGCTTCTTTTCTCTAGCACACTCGTTCTGTCGTCTTTTTTTCTTCTCCCACGGGGTTGATTCCTCTTTTCTTACCCCCTCTTACATCATTGGCTGGAGTTTCTGATTTGTTCGTCTCGGGGAATTAATGCATCCTCTCGTCGAATCCCAGACATGTAGGTGGATCATTCGGGAATATACCCCGCCAAATTTGCATATCATTTTCGGCCATAAATATTTTCGGCCATAAATATTTTAACGTTGACAGTTCATTGTGCTATAGTGTCCAGACTGTCCATTGCCTGGCGCCTCTTCTAATTTACGGTCTACTTGTGTGGTCTTCCCATGGGAACCGTCTCAAAATTATATTTTACTGCTGTTTCACTTCACCACATCTCTCCCCCGTGTACATAAAAAAAACAAGAAAAAAAAATATTCAATGTCCACAGTTACTAGTTCATTACACGTAGCTACACATGTGCTACGTTTTAAAATTTGGCACTTGTCCTGTATAGTCCATGCGATATAGTCCATCATACGTAGCAAATTATGTGCTACGTTCTACAGTGTAGTAGTTGGAGTTTAGTCCATATAGTCCGTCACGCGTAGCTACACATGGCAAAAGTCTCAGTTGTGATACATTTGTTCTCCCGTTGTGTCTCAAGCATTTTGTGGTTTCACGTGAACATTTTCGTTCTCCTTTGCGGGTTTGTTTTGTCAGATTTTGTTAAATCTGGCAGTATCGATAATGTTTCCGAACCACTTTGCATTAATAACATTAATGAGTTACCTTTGTATCTTGTTTCTCAATTTCTTCAAAATAATATATTGTACACCAATGGGATTGTACACACATTATTATGTTTGATCACACATTCTGTACCAACATGCACCATATTTATATTATTAGAGTACCATATTTATATTATATATATATTAAGAATAACATACAATATCATGTGTGTCTATTACTTGTTACACATATATATTTATCTGCATATCATAAAAAATACTCGTCTTCCTTCCCTTTTTTTTTTTTTTTTTTTTTTTTTTTTTTTTAATTTATTATTATTATTATTATTATTATTATTATTATTTTTGCTCAGACAGGGGATTCATTCCTATATTGCACACCCTTTTATTTATACGGTACACCTCACGTACCACTGTTTCAAAATATCTAGCCATAATCATCGATGCGTTCTTATTTACTCATTCAATTCATTAAAAGAGTTTCACCGCTAAACCCGTGCGTTCTGGAACTACCCTCTCTCCTCTTGTATTCCTTTTAAGCAGATCCTTCCGGCTGCGAAACTGTTTGTCGCTTGACAATCGGAACTCATGGTTGAAATTTCCGGTTTTTCACTGCGTATAATACATCCGCGCGTTTGGAAACGGGGGAAACTGCAGCTCGACGACTCAACTCGTGCTGTAGGCAACCGGTTTATCTCCTGCGCCGGGAGTGACTCGGCACCTTTTTCGCCTGTGTTTTTTTTTTTAGGATGTCAACGTCGTGTAGAGGTAAGTGATTGTTATTTAATTATTTTGTTAATGAAAGCTTATGCCGCCCTATTAACTGTAATTTTGTAAAGAGAAACAAACTTAACGTTACTATTCTTACGTTTTATTTTGTATAGCGCCGATCTGCATGTCGAGTCCATGCGGTCTGATAGGTTATTATTCTGTGAACTCCCTATGTTTACTTTAAAATAAATAGTCTTCTATTATTCTAGAGCGCGTCTTACTCATCGTGGTTATTGCCTGCAATTGCCCGATAAGTACCAAAATCCAAGGGGAAATCTGCAGCTTTCCGTCCCAGGTACTCTGGTGACGCAACTCAATAATTTTATTCTAACTTGTATTAATTAAAATTTTTAGTAAAATTACTGTACTATGTAATTGTCTCTCCTATAGTTGTATGTCCGGTATTTATTTATATGCATATTTTTGTCTTTTCATGTTGCCCTTCTCTTGCATCCTATGCGTGACATCCGAACGAACGACTCTCCGTAAATCCGAACGAACGACTCGCCCCCATGCGAATGGCTCCCTGCCGGTTTGTTTACCAACAGAAAAAGCCAAACGACAACACCAGCTGATGCCTTGCTAACTTGTGTTTTACTTTTTATTTATTTATTTTTTTTATTTATTTATTTATTTATTTATTTATTTATTTATTTTTTTTTTTATTTTATTTTTTTTTTTTACCTACGTATGTGTGTGCCTGTTATCTTATTGCTTGCTATTATTATCAACATTATTATATTTTGTCCGTCTCTTTTTTTTTTTTTTTTTTTTTTTTTTGGTTGTTAACATTTCCTTCATTTTCAGCTTAGCTTTTCTGCAGTGCACAAGGTTACACGGGATATCCCTTTTGATTATATATAGCATGTCATTATTATTATAATTCTTATTATTATTACTGTTATGATTAGCTAAATTCAATTGCCTTCCAGGTCGCGTTTTTCTCTTTTTCCTATCAGTTTTGTAATTCTCGTTTTCGTTATCCTTTCACAGAAATTCCAATCTTTTCATCATCTACTGACGCAACCGAAAAAGCAAAACATCTGAATGAACGCTCGTGGAACACTCTGGACCTCACAACTCGGCTGCTGGTAAGAACCCCTTTTTTTTTTTTTTTTTTTTTTTTTTTGAATTTTTGTTCTTTTCTTATGTTTGTGCTGTTTCTCGCCCCTTCCGGGAGCGGTTGCGTAACCAATAACCATGGGTGGGGGTTTTTGACTCGTCAGGGTCTGTTTCTTGTGTCTGGGGTTTTACCCGAAAAATGAGGTTTTTATGAACTTTTTTTGATTCTACATGAGGTTTATTCACTTCTTTAAGTAACAAATTATTATTTCGCAAAAGTTTCATTACCCTATAAGGGCCGGTAAAAATGGGGTCAAATTTACACTTCTTGTGCATATTTCTCATGTATACCAAATCCCCTATGTGGATTGGAGTATGTTTAGCGGGTTTTTCTAAGTTCTGCGGTTTAGCCGCTTTTTCTTGGAATATCCAGGCCTGTTGTCTGTTATTTAAATTCTGCTTAATTAATTTGTCCACAAATATTTGTATTTCCTCTTGGGACCATCTTGATTCGAAAATATTTTGTCCCTGTCCGTCAGTTGTATTGTCCAGGGGTATTTTAATGTCACGACCCAGAAATAGTAACGCCGGCGGAAATTCGTCGCCTTGTGTTTAGAGGCGTAGTATATTAACACTTCGACAAATTACAAATAGAATATTCCAAAATTCAAAGCATGTTTTTTTTTTTTTTTTGTTGAAACTGAGAAACAAGATAGTAACTTCGTTATTATGATGCATAATTTCTCTCCCAGACTTTGTTTTATTTTTGAAAAATCTACTATATATATTTATTATTATTATTATCATTAATTTAACTATCATTTGAGTTACTAGGAGTACATAAAATTGCCTTTTTCTACGGCACCATTATGTGGTGGTTTGTTACAGTATTGGTTAAAATTTGAGGAAAACTAAAGCCTAAGATGATCGTACAGTGGTATTATGCCGCGCATAACCTGCCTGGCAAGTACTCCTAGTATTACGCTGAAAAAATTGAAAAATGATTGACATACACCAAAACACTAAAAAAACTAAAGACTCTATGAATTGCAACTAAATACCATTTATTCTTAGTCATTCCACTAATATTAATTAACAGACGATATTGACATAATTTTAAACTTAAACATGTCTGGGGGAGATGTGGTTTTGGAGGATAAGGGGTATCCACAAAAGTTTTGAGACGCAAATAATAAATAGATTACTGTTAATATTCACCATTCTGATGAGGTAGCCGTCTTTACACAAGACACGATCGACGCGTGTCCTCTTGGAACCGCTGTCTTTCTCTTAAGCCCTCATCTGGCCTCTGATTCCATGTTTCTTTTGAACACAACTTGATCATATTGATTCGAAGCACACACTGATTTTTTAAGTCCGTTCACACCTTTTTCAAACTCTGCTCTGCTTCTTTTCTCTAGCACACTCGTTCTGTCATCTCTTTTCTCTTCTCCCACGGGGTTGATTCCTCCTTTCTTACCCCCTCTTACATCATTGGCTGGAGTTTCTGATTTGTTCGTCTCGGGGAATTAATGCATCCTCTCGTCGAATCCCAGACATGTAGGTGGATCATTCGGGAATATACCCCGCCAAATTTGCATATCATTTTCGGCCATAAATATTTTCGGCCATAAATATTTTAACGTTGACAGTTCATTGTGCTATAGTGTCCAGACTGTCCATTGCCTGGCGCCTCTTCTAATTTACGGTCTACTTGTGTGGTCTTCCCATGGGAACCGTCTCAAAATTATATTTTACTGCTGTTTCACTTCACCACACCAGCTTTATGTGTAAAGAGGGAAATAAACTGTTTATGAGTAATAGTAAGCCTTTTAGATACTTTTTTAACTTCAATAGACATTTTCAATTGTGCCCTAAAAATTCAAAGTTAACTCACCGCATACATAGAAAACATTTAGAAATTTGTTAAAATTTTCATAGAAAAATATAGAAAAACAAACAAATTTTATCTAAAAAGACTTGCGCAGTAAATACTAATACTCGAGAGCAGAAAGACAAGCTGCAAGTAGAGTGGCTTTGAGTGAAAACAAAACATTAAAAGACACTTATTTTTCAAGGTCACATTCCTAAAATTTATTTGAAATAAATTCCGCTTCTGGTTTCTTGTTACATATAATTAAAAAAAAATGTGTGTGTGGATCAATCGCGGGTTAAAGACAATGTAATACAGCTATAACTGCTATACGATATCCCATATAACCCAAACTTTATAAATGGAATTCCTTAAAATTCATGGTGATAGAAATGCCTGCAGACATATTCTTTTTCAGCACTCTGAAATGTATAAAAAATATCCAATCAATATTGAGGAACAGAAAATTATTTAAAATTTGTTTTTCCGTGTTTTTAATAATTTATCTTAAGTCGAAGAGAAATAACAGTAATGAATGTAAAATAACTTTAAAACTGAATATATCGTTACCATACTGAATTTACTGTTACACTGTACTATAGAAGTAAATGCAAAGTAAATAGAGTTATATCCACTGTAAATAGAATTACAGCTATGTTACACTGTAATATAGATATAATTTGATTAACTGGGGAAACTAAATATTTTTAAAATGATGCATTCTCGATATAATGCATATAATGAAATTATATGCATTATATATACTTATAATTTTTAAAATATTTTCAATAACAAGAACATTTCTATTTTAAAATATTTTGAATTATACTTTTCTTCTTTTAAGACGGGAAAGTAAACAATTAAGCTCTCTCTGAGAAAAATATATTTTATTTCAACGATTAAATTTTGGCATATTGCGCATGCAAACTCTAACATTTATTATGAAAACAAAGGGTTTTTAGGTATCTTCTTGACAAACTAATTAAAGTTTCTAAAACTTTCAAACAATAAATTTCAACTTTGATACACTTAATGACAAAAATTGCGTTAAAATATAGTTTCACACATGCAGAAGAATAAATAGTGTCTTAACAAGCTTGTAAATTTTTTAATCCCTATTTAATTCTTTTAGAAAGCATAATGAAGCAACTTTTGAGAAAATTGCCTCATAATTAAATGCTACTTACGTTTTGCATAATTGTTGAATGTTGCAAAAAATTATTAAAAATATTTTCTCATTTTACACGATCCACTATTTAATTGTTACGAAATCTAAATATTTCATTATTTTAGTTCAATTTGCATCATGTATGAATAAATTGTGAACAATAAAAGTTAATACCTGCTTTTCATTATTATTATGGAAATACAATAAAAATTATTTTCTTAATTCACTAAAATAAAATGCGATTCGTTTTTCAATATGAATCCTTTTCCTCTGGATAAATTTTATGTAAGGATCATGAAGATGCTCCTCGAGTAGGCTTGCCAAAAAACAAAGCAAAACAAGCATATCTGCCAACTTTTACTGTTTTTTGGAAAATTATTGACCACAACACAGTTTAATTTCATATTAAAAATGTGGATTTATTCAAACATCAAATCACTATTTCTTTTTTAGGGGCATTACAGGACAGTATAGGCCTTAGCCTGCCGCGCAATCTTTCTACAAACAGCACGGTCTTTGACTTAAATTTTCCAGCTGGAGATCTTTAAAGTATTTAGGTCCACCAATACATCATTCACACATCTTTTCTTGTGTCTATCTCATTGCCTGTTGCACATGCACCTCCAGAGCGAGATCTTTACAACTCGGCTGCCAGGTGATCTCTCACTCTCTGTAAGCTAGGAAAATCTCTGTGCTTTAATAAATTTTACTAAGCTTTTATACGTGATAAGAACCTCTAGTTCGTCCTCGTTCTTATTCTCCAGGAATTATTACTTAATTATACTAGGCCATAAATTTTTCTGAGTATTTTTCGCTCAAAAATAAGTAATTTATATCTTTTAGTGTCAGAGTCCAAGTCTCATAGCCATAAGTCACTACGGGACGGATAAAAGTTATTCAAATTTTTAGTTTTATTGCTCTCGGGATCAATTTATTTTTCAATAAATGCTGATATAAAATAGCAACGGTTCCCTTTCTGTATTCGACAATCAATTTCTTCGTAAATTCTACTCGAATGTTACAACAAAAGAATTAGTGGCAAGTTAGAATGTTAAAAAATGAATTAATGTTGCCCCAAAAGTTGGCAGATATGATAATGAGGAAGACATATGTACCAATCTTGAGAGCTCGCATACACCACCACCTAGAATGGCAAGTTAGAATATTAAAAAATGAATTAATGTTGCCCCAAAAGTTGGCAGTTATGATAATGAGGAAGACATATGTACCAATCTTGAGAGCTCGCATACACCACCACCTACCGATTTCCGCCCATGCTTTCCTGTGCAATTATGGTTCCCAACGATGTTGTCTACCTACCTTCCGAGTTTGTACAGGACGTTACGGAACACCCTGTATATATATATATATATATATATATATATATATATATATATATATATATATATATATATATAATGAAAGTGGCACTACAGGTGGTTTAAGAAACGGTTTAATAGTATTAATATAAATTAGCTGCAACAAGTATCTCAGGGGTCAACGACATGATGGATACCTGGGTGACGAACCTCCAGGGAAAGAGAACCTTTTATGCAGTTTTCTGTGCACACTTCCTTTGCTCAGAGTCAATTTCTCCGCCGTTTTTCAAATGGTGATCCACAGATTCATTTTAAAGATACGGTCATACAAATCGCACATTCTATGAAGTGTATGTCACGTAGATCGGTATTCTGATGGTGTAGGGATTTTCCTAGTGGGAAAAATAGTACTGACGGTAGGTCACGATTTCGTCAAGCGGATGATGTTATCACAGAGGAAGCAGTTTCAGCTGTGGACCGTCTCTTGAGAATGAATCGGCGAATCACCTCTAGCGCAGGAAATGTCTATGAGCAAAAGGAAGTGTGCATGCAATACTGCATGAAAGGTTGCCCCGTTCCCCAGAGCTTCTTCACCCAGGCATGCATTATCTCGTTGACCGCTGGGACACTTGTTTCAACCTACAAGGAGATTTTGTCTAGCCTGTCTGTGTTACCCCTGTATTACTTCTTTCTTTTGTATACTAATTTATACTAATGCCATTAAACCATTTCTCAAACCACCTGTAGTGCAACTTTTATTTGGGCGAGCCTTATATAAATGATTATAATAAAAGAAGTCAAAGAATTGAAAATCCAAGATTTCAAATGAAGTAACAGTGGCATTTTTTCTATATGAAAAATTGATTTGAAAACTATAAAGGATAAAAGAAATTTCAATAAAAATGTAATTTCCAATGAATCTAGCATTGTACAATGCCTCAATAATTAATAATTAATAATCAATTATTTTTATATTGTTATTAGATTGACTAAAATTTATCAATGAATCTCATTCGCCCTAAATCATTGACTAGTTTTAATACAATTCATCCAAAATTGGTAAGAAAAAATAATAATGTTTCATGTTACTGAAATATTCTTTTCTAAATGAGGTGTTCTCTCTAAAACTATATAAAAATATGTACGATGCGTCCCATTAATTTGTCTTTTTCCCAATTTCTTATTTTCCCTTACAAATATTCTATCTTCAAGATTTTTATTGTATAAAAATTTCTATACAGTGCAAGAGGAGATGTTAAACATAATGAAAATTTAAGAATTGTTGAAGCATAGATCCTCTCCGGAATATCACGGATTACGCTTCAAAGAATGCAGTGAATAATTCGGTAAAACGCTTTAAAAAGTTTATTATCCAAAAATGTAAAAGTTTTTTTTTTTATTTCTTCACTCTATTGTTTTTTAGAAATTAAGAACTTAGTGTATGAGAGAAGGGATATATCTTAGAAGAAAGTTTTGAAAGATACTTCATTGTTTTCTTAGTTTATTTTGGCTGCGTTGAACATTTTGAAGGACACTTCATAAAACATTGCTTAAATAATTGAATAAGTTTTAACATGGTATGACATTGTAGTCTGCGATAACAGATTTTTATAGTTTTCATTGTTAAAAAAGTTTAGCGGATAAGTTTAAAGAAGCCATATAAGCACTTCTGTAGTGCTTATTTAATTATACTTTTCACTCTCCAACAATTATTATAAGTAACATTTCAAAAAAATCTGAAGAAAGCTTTATTTAGTGAAAAATTTGGGAGTTACAGTCTCGTGCTATATTTTGTTTAAAGGTATAAACCTGCCTCTGGTTCATATTTTTAAGAAAAATTTTAATGAAAAATCCATGTTTTTAATTCAAATGGAGTACAAAACTAAAATTTAAATGCAATTTTAACATAATTCAATGTAAACTTTGAAATATTGGCAAATTCAAGTAAAAGTTTTGTAAAAATTGCATTTACGTCACACCTTCTGTAACCAATTTTAATAATAAAATTAATAATATTTATAACCTACACAACTAACATTTATCTGTGTTAGTAACCAAAATATTTGCAAAAGTTCTAACATTTATGAAAATGTTTCAATTTTTATATTAAAACTCTATTTTTTTTAAAAAAGCAAATCAATAGATAAACATGGAAATATTATATTCGGATTCATAACAATTTTAATAAGGATCAAAATATCCGGGCAAGTATTCAAGCCAATATCTGAAATGCGGTATGAGCCTACGATTTTTTTAAAGATGCATGTACTTTGTTAGTAAAGATTTAGTCAATTTACTAACACATCTCCTGACTGAATGATGAACAGTATTGATCTGGCTGCAAGAAACGCTACAAACATGTGTCATGATTTATTTCTACAGCTTCTAATGTAAGGAAGAATCCTTTATCTTATTAAAACCTCTTTAATTTGATGTTTCTTATGTTCCACGTGAAACTATTAATTATACAGTGTATGATAAACTGTTAAATCTTCTTTGTCTAATACCTAAAAAAATTAATATTGTTTAATTAACATATTATTATAAATTTATCTTATATTTTTAATTTTTATGTCACTTTTATACTGATATTTAATAAAATTGTTTATTATATTAAATTATGAAGGGAGTCTAGAAAAGGTGTAAAGTTTTTAATTCTTTACCAATCAGATAGAAGTGAGCAATGCAAAATTTAAAAAAAAATGTTTAAAATAAAGTCAAAAGTAAGACTCCGTCAAGGAAACTATCCTCTCCTTCACTTATAAAATGGTACATTTTTAAAATTTCTATAAGACCCCCTGTACAAAAATTACCAATTTGTAAAATGTGCCCTATACACTAATGAGGCGATGTACAATATTTGGGAATTTTATACTAAAATCTATCAGAGGTATTTAGATAAATGTATGCGGACTTAAACTAATTTTTAATGGCTGTCGAAGGAAAAAAATAGAACGAAGGGAACATCGGATGATCTCATTTCAAGGTTCGTACAGAAATTACACGAAAATTTTTTTTTTCACTCTAGCAAAAAATTTTGCATTCATTTTCATGTATAGTATAGCCCCTGATTATCTTTGTTTAAAGATATCTCTGAAACGTTTTATTATGAAAGGCTGAAATTTTGCACGTTACATCTTTAGTGTATGAGACACATTTTACTAAGTCTTATTTTCGACCTTATTTCGAACATTTTTTCAATTTACATTGGCCACTTATCTCTTATAGATAAAGAATTAAAGCCCGTTATCACCTTTTAGAGATACCCTGTATACGACCACAAAAGAAAAAAGAATAGTTTTCCCAATAAGGATTTGAATTCTAATTGGCGCATAGAATTCAAAACGGGATGTATAAACACGACGGCGAACGAGGGGTGTCTGCCTAGTGGAAGGACTTTTTAAGAAGCTCTAACGCGTCTTCACGTTACATCTTAAGAAATCCGTCCAGAATTTCAGATCGTTAAATTGACAGCCACACAGTAGGCCAGAACCCTGGACCTTTATACTTCAGACATTTACCATGCTCGGTCTATTATCCACTAGTTCATGTGTGGAATAGAATTTCATAGCTGAGTCTCAAGAAAATGATTGTAATAAAGGAATGTTTGTGCTAGAAATAGATTAAGTTATAAATAAGATAGCCGGCCAGTCTCAGAGTGGATTAGACGCTCAATCCTGAAAGATGACTGAAGTGTTAAGGTCCAGGGATCTGACCGTACGGATGTGTCACGGATGCTTACGGTCTGGAGTTTTTGGCGATTTTTTCCAGATGTAATGTAAATGTTATTGATTGCCGCAGTAGCCCGGTTGGGAGAGGCGTCCATCTCATAGCCGAAAGATTGTGCGTTCGATCCTGGGACCAACCAAAGACCGACATGCTCGCTAACAGCAACTGGGCACGTTAAATACGTCGCAGTTGCTTTGTCCTCGAAGTTACCATACAAAATAGATACCTTTTAGAATGGCGAAACTAAGCCTTGGGTCCTTTTGCTTGGTATTTGCTTCAAAATTAAGAAGCCCAGCTAACGATCGGTAGTGCTGCCATCTATCGGATCCCGAATGAAGTAGAAATGAACTATTCGGTAGTTTGTGGTAGAAATTAACACCCTTTGCAGGTACTACCGCTATCCAACTAATCTGGATTTGGTGTTGGTACAAAACGCTTTAAAAGAAGAAGTGCCTTAATCCATGAAAACAAGGAGGGAAACGGATAGAGGGGACAGGACCGAATAGGACAGAAAACGCAAATACGCTTAAGCTCCCCCCCCCCCGCTACAAAGTCTTCTACCCAGGATTTATTCCCTTAGGCAGACAGCCCTGCGGTGTAGCTTTGTCTTTACCAAAACAGACAAACATGAAATATTTAATTTTATTTTAGGAACTTTTATAGGTCCGATATTTTTTTTTGTAATTATTTTTAAAAAAATTTGAAACACAAACAGCATACATGAAATACTTTTAATGCTAATTTCATTCCGTATCAGCTAAGATATCCATTGTTGTTTAAACGATTCGCCAAGCACCGAAATTTTATTTAACAGTATTATAATAGCATAGAAAGTATGCTCAACAAATATCGTAGATTATACATTCGTCTACTCTGGTGATGAACGCGAGACATAAAATAGGTCTTGTCTCGCAAAACAGCTACAAATTTTTTGTCTCGCCTTGCAAAACATCTGCAGAGTTTTGTCCCGTCTCCCAAATTCCTTACTCAGCTATGATAAAGAGTTTGTCTCGTCTCGCTTAAAAGCTGTAAATTGTCATCTCTCGTCTTGCATCTATCCCTGCCCACTGCCAAATAATGCAAACGTATTAAATACTAAAGTGACGTCACTATAAACATTAGTCCGGTTGAAATAGCGACGAGGAAAAATTCGTCTACTGCCTAGGCAACATTCAGATAGATGATGGTATAGTGTAACGAGCAAAGCAAGTATGCGGGATTTCCATTTACAAAGATGAACTATTAGAAGCAAATCAGGAATAAGCATTAACACTTCAAATGCCGCACTATGATCCAGGAATGAAAGATATAATTAATTCATCAAAATTACCTTATAATAATACATCGATAATGACTATAAAACAACAAAAAAAAATGTCGAGAAAAAAATTCCTTCCCTGAGTTCTTGGATGTTCAACTTTCGGAACATTGGCATGTAACTCTATCTTTCCTGTTCTATATTTGCTTCATCTAAACCACAAAACGCTGTATGATAAATCTGAAATTTTAAGCAGTAATAAAGGTTTACTTGATAATTTGGCATGGAATGACTAAAATTTAAGCAAAACTCAATAAAAAAAATTGTAATTTAAAAATAAGTATAATATTTTAATTTAAGAAATGCAATGCAAAAATGTATAACAGAAAATTAAAAACAATTTTAAGCTTCCATACTCTTGACTAATACAGATAGCAAAAATGAATGCAATTTTAAAAATTTAAAATGCCTTATCAAGTAAGAATAAAATATTTTATTTTTAAGAGGGTGCTTAGGATTTTAACAAGTAATACAAAAATTTAAAAATGTACTGAGACATTAATTTCTTTTTATCATTTTTAGCAGTATTTATCGCTGTCAATGATATGGTGTTAAGTGTACATGGATCCTTTTGTTGCATTCAAAACACTATAGCATTTCTTTTTCATACTACAAAATGCCCTTACCATGTAAATACATAATGCGCATATGCATTTTTTGCAGATTTTTACTGATGGGCACGGGATGCAAGTGTAATGTTGATTTTAGGCTTTGTCAAAAACAAATTTAAATTAATTTATCTTCTAAAATTCTATTACTCACAGATGTCTCCAGTCGTAATTAACTCAGAACTATTATCATTTATTTCTTCTCCATCAGTAATGCACCAGTTTTCCTCAAGGAAAAATTGACAAATGTTTGTGATTGACTTATTTCAATCATCCGATAATTTTTTTAAAAAAAATTAACATTGTCCATAGTTAGAAATTTCTGAGACTGTACCTTTTATATTGTTACTATATATATTTATACAAATTTTTACTGAAATGGTCTCTAAAAATGGCAGAGCGTAGAAAGAAAATCAAGAATGCAACTTGATGTCACTCCCTCCCACAAGTTCCCTCTACGTAAAAAGGACTTAAATAAATAAAACCTTCTAAAGCAAACAAGTTCATTGGTAAGAGAAGAAACAAGCAACTATCTGATCTCAAATCAGAGGAATGCAGCGCTAACTAACCACCCTCCTACTGTTAAAGGGGTGAGAGATAAGACAACTTCCCTCCCAACCCCCCTCCAGTCCTCCATATTTCAAAAATAAGTAACATACCGTTAATGCCTTTGAAAGGCTTATGTTTAGAAGATATAAACACTGAATGTACTAAAATCTAATAAAGCAACAATACACGTGATAGACTTGATTTTGTATATCTTTACATGCAATGTTCCTTTTTTGGAAAATTGCATTTTTATGCAAGATCGAGAAAAATTACCTTTCTATTATTTGAATTCCTTTTATTATCTCTTTGAATTTATCCTTTGGTAATACAATAGAGGAATTTTGGGAAATTTTATTGATTTTTTTTTTTTTTTTTTTTTTGCATAGTATACAAATTTAAAAAAAAAAAATCGAATTTTAGAATTTTTCTGGATTGAAATTTTTATGAAGTTGTTTTATTGAAAATAAATTGTATTTCAAAAAATCAACCAGTCTTTCAGTAATAAGCAGTATTTTTTAAACTGATTGATATAACAGCCTAGTTTTAAAAAAATAAAATATTCAACATGATGTTCCAAAATAGGAGCATTGGCATGTAAAAGGTTAAGAACTTTCTCCTTCGTGCCTCATAATCCAATCAAAACTTTTAATATATTGTGCATGTGCATATTTATAAGGTGACCAGATGTTTTAACAGTCTTGTTGTCAGAAGCGGGGACATGTCCCCGATTCTGACAACAAAACTGGGGACATTTATAATTAATGCAATAATTAACAGTAATTTAATTTAAAAAGAATGCAATAATTAAAAAAATGTCCCCAGTTCCTGTTTTACATTTGGGGGACAATTTGAAAAATGCCCTGAAAATGGGGACTGTCCCCGGAAAACGGGGACATTTGGTCACCTTAGCATATTAGCAAAGAGCAGATCTTGAACAATAAAAAAAGTCACTTTATTTTAAATAGCAATTTTTACATGATTCCTGAGCAAAACTTGATCGTTTTTTTTTATATTTTCTTAATTTTTGGTCTCCTTTTCTAAAAAAAAAAAAAAAAAAACCTTTTTATTAATGCAAGTGTGCTTATTAACCATTGCGTTGATCCGATTTTTATTTCCCGTTTGAGAGTGATGCCGAAATTCATTCAATTTTCTCAAAATCTAAACGTCTATGCAAAATTTTATGCACAAATAACTGAAGTAAAATCTATAGCTTGAGCCGCCTATATTCTAAAACTAAATTTCAATTCATTCATGGGATATATTCATACATGGTTTCCATAGGCCATTTCCTTTTCCTAGAACTTTTTTTGTGATATTATTTTGGCATCAGTTATGCATGTAACAGATACTTATTGCAGTTTTTTAAGCTTCAAGCAATGTGAAATAACAATTTTTATATATTGTTTACATACTTTATTATGTTTATTCTGCCTTTATTCAGTTTTCTTCATTAAACTGTAAAATCAAGGGATGAAAAATATTCTGACGAAACGAAAACGTTATATTAGTTTTGTTTTTAAGATCTTTGAGAATAGCAAACATTCGTGGGATGTAACTGTAACTCCATACAGCATTCGCACGGAATATAAAACTCAGTTTTCAGTGTAACAAAGTTATAAAAAATGCAACACATTTTCTGGTGTCTCTTGAAACATTAAAATAATTTTTGCATACATGACGTGCTTGAAGTAAAATTTCACGTACGTAGAGAATTTTTAACCTTTCTTTGGAAGTAGTTTGAACAAAATATTTTCGTTCTGTGTGTGCTTGCAGTCTATATTTTTGGTATTGTTCCAAATTATGTGATTGCTTATATATAAAAATATATGTATATATATATCTTGACATGTTGATTGTTTTGCTTATTTTATATTTTATGTATTATGCCCATACAAGATACTTCGGAACTCATCATCAATATTCTGTAGGAATACAGAGAATTATAAAAGACGACTGTTTCTCCAAGGAATTCACACGAAAGCATTACATTGTAGATGGTGCTCGGTGTACAACTCATGCGCAAAACTTTCTGACGTCATCTATTAGGGATGTAAGAGAAGGAGTCCAGTTAAATGAGAAAAGAAAGACGAAAGTGTGAAGAAAGAATTGATAGAGTTCTTGCCTCACGAAGACGTTGGACCATGGACAACAGGATTTTAAAAGAAAGTGCCTGACTGTTTGCCGCAGGAAACTGATATGCATGTTAAATGTCTATGCACTTTTATCAGTGGTCTCGTACAGCATATTTTTCACCAAACCTTCTATAATGAAGCCGACCAGAGATCTGGCCCACCGCGATTAACTCATAGTTTCAAAGTTTCTGTACAGGAAACCCCTCATGTTATGATAGTAACATACCGTTACTATCATAATACTTATTATATTTGAAACCTCATATTTGAAACATTAACCTCATATTTGAAATGTGTGTAACAACATAACACGAAGAGTAACAGCAGATACCTTCTTAGTAAGTTCATTTGCGACCCATGCTTTACTTTGGAAAAAAAGTCTTATATTTTTTTCCCTGTCTATCTTTCTATCAATGCAAAGTGTGGT
Source organism: Cheiracanthium punctorium (assembly GCA_038373885.1). Taxonomy (NCBI): domain Eukaryota; kingdom Metazoa; phylum Arthropoda; class Arachnida; order Araneae; family Cheiracanthiidae; genus Cheiracanthium; species Cheiracanthium punctorium. Next base: position 2,692,247 of record JAWZYV010001322.1, on the reverse strand, counting down.
TATAAAGTAAAGTGAGGTGATCAGAGTTCTGTAGTGAGTAAAGTATTTGCAGAAACAACCAAATTTGATGAGCGTACACAGTGGATTATGGAATTTCATTTTTAAAGAAAAACGACCCATGCGTGTGTGTAACAACATAACACGAAGAATAACAGCAGATACCTTCTTAGTAAGTTCATTTGCGACCCATGCTTTACTTTGGAAAAAAAGTCTTATATTTTTTTCCCTGTCTATCTTTCTATCAATGCAAAGTGTGGTTATAAAGTAAAGTGAGGTGTTCAGAGTTCTGTAGTTAGTAAAGTAGTTGCAGAAACAACCAAATTTGATGAGCGTACACAGTGGTTTATGGGATTTCATTTTTAAAGAAAAAAATATAGTACCAAAAACTGCCCTCAGATCCTTTCCTTTTATACTCATAATCACAACAAAGAAAGTAATTATGCAAATTCTTGCATTTTATTCTTTAAATGGCACCGACATTTCCCCTGGTGGTTGTGTTGTAAATCACATATTTAATATTAACTGCTTTTTCTTTCTGTTTCTTAATCTATTCAAAATCAAGCATTATAACGTTCTCTTCTCATTTTACATTAGTTCGCTTTTCACCGCATGCAATAGCTTTTTACTGAAAATTTATGTCAGACGACCTGGAGCCTTTTTCGGCTAAAAATAGATTATATTACGTCATATTTGCAGTCTGAACGCATTTCTATTCCCCTTCTTTTGGCGTTTTTTGGCATGTTTTATTTTGATGGCGCACGCAATCTTTCTAAACTATTATATCTTGGTTTATTACTTTAGTTTTATTGCTTTAATTTTGATTGCTCTGTAATCGACATTGGTTAACTCGGACAAGTTTTTGTTCTCACTAATGTGAAGTTTGGTGTTGGCAAAATTTTAAATCATTCCACCTTTATACAACTGTTCTAGCAGCATGTATTGTTTACTTGGCTATCATCAGCCGTTATTTTTAATATCTTTTTTTTCTGCAGTAGTCTTTTCAAATAAACAGTTTTCTTAAGTACCTCACGTCTTCATAATTTCTTACAACTGAAGTGTGTAATTTAATGAACCTGCATGTAAATACTATCTACATCTTAGGGTTGACTGTTGGTACTATTTTTTTTTCCTAAAAAGAATCAAAATCCCATCATCCGCTTTGTACGACCATCCAACCTTACGTTATTGTTATTAGCACGTCACCTCACAAAATTATATATCTAAAAGGTTGCCATAAGAAAATTTAAGTAGATATGTGGCTCCCTAGGAATTGGTATGTTCAACCGATCGAGATGAAAATCCAGAGACATTCTGTAAACGGGAACTAAGTGGCGTTCACGGTTAAGGTAAGGTGACCATATATTCGAACGTAGAATTAAGGACATGTTCCCAATTCTGAAAAAAATTGGACTACTATAATTAGTGAAATAATTAACACTAATCTACTTAAAAAACAACGTAATAATTAATAATTGTCCTCAATTGCTTCTTTACTTTTCGAGAACAAACCGGAAGAAAACACAGAAATTGGGGACTGTCCTCAAGAATTGGGGACGCATGGTCCCCTTAGGTTAAGGTTATAGAGATAGAAACTCGAAATTTTCGAATTGCTATATCAATATTTTTTTCTCGTCGCAAAATGATCAACACATGCTAAATCCCTAAAGAATGTTTTTAATTCGAAAACCTGTTAGGGGAAAATTTCATATTTTTCAAGTAATATAAAATTTGTTTTACACAAAAAAACTTAACCCAAAAAATCTATTAACCCGAAAAAGTGCAGCAGTCTCAATAATATACTATGTTATATATATGCTATAGTTGAACACGAATGTTTTTAATATGAAAAAAAAATCGATACCCTCAATTTCGTGTTAAACGTTTATGACTATATTGCGAAATTCGCAAACCGTTTTAAGTTAACAATATATAGCACTGTCTGCACCATTTGTCAGTGTAAACTATAAAGACTTTTTGAAAATAGAAAATTCAATATATTGAAAGTTAAAAAAATCAGTTAAATATTTTCGTCAGTAGAAGTTCTTTACTTTTTAAATTACTCTATTTCAATGCAGCAACAACTTTGTTAATTGAAATATTTAAAACTTCGTATCTACACACATAAAATTGTATGGCTTCCATACATACGTTTCGAGTGAAAACGTACGTTTCGAGTGTTCAATCTTCATCAGCTGGAAAAAAAATTCCACCAACTACAAAATATTCTGGTACGTAAATTTTATCTATATTACTTAGAAAATCAATTATTTCATCTTTTAAACATTAGTTTTCTGCAGAGTGTTTTCTTCTATCCTTGCTAATTATTAAAAAATAGACAAATGATATTTAATGCATGAAGAAATTGAATAAAATTTTTCAGACATCCATAATTCCTATAATAAATAATGTAAACGAAATTATTCTTTTACGATTTCAGATTCAACACAGACACATTCAGACACTTAGTTTGAACAAAATACGTTCTACACAAATAAAACTTCGTTTTTATAAATGTTCAAGTAAATGAAAGGGAAATCTCTTTAATAAATCCCGTTTCATGTGACATCCATTGCGCTTTAGAGTTTTATTATTATTAATGAAATGCAAGGCTATTAACAGATAAGCGAATGATAAATTTTAAAAAATTGAAGTAAAATTTCAATTTATCTTTATAAACGTAACACAGTGGCACACACACACACGCACACATACATATAGATATATATATATATATATATATATATATATAGATATATATGTACTTTATTATACTTAACAATACATTATTTGAATTCATTTCTTTCAGATTATTATTATTATTATTGAAAATGTTAACAGTTAATTCTACATTATCTCAACATTCGATAGAATTAGAGAAAAATTATAAAGTATTACCATAGTACAAGCTTATGGATTTTAACGAACTTATTTAAAATATCCTACTGCATAGGAGAACTAAAAATAATGATACCATTAAAAAATTTAAATTAATTGTGAAACAATTTACTGTTATCTTTACGAAGATTGATCATGAAACGATAAAATAATTCTGGAAGAATGTTATTCTCTTTAATCATCGAAGTCAATTCAATTTACTTCACAGCTTAAATATTTAATAGAATTAAAGCTTTTAAAGAGTACATAACGATTTTGGATTAATGGCTGTAATGAGCATTGCATTAATACGGCTAATACATGAAAAAAATATGAATAGACACGTCTGAATAAATGATAATCGCAATTAAAGGAGAATAGTATTTTTCATTAACTGAAATTAAGTTTATGCTAGCCTCTCAAGGCAAATTCCTTTTTAGTTACATATTCATAGTTTCACTTATTTATAGTACTGTTCTGTATTTATTGAATTGCAATATCGCGTTTTTCACTTTTTTGCATTTTTAATCTACCTTGTATGGAGTGAAGGAAGTACTATATTCGCGAAAACTATAATTGATTAAGATTATAACTGACAGAGATTTAGTCCATCTCTAAATTCATTGAGACAATATTCTTTGTGACATGTATACATATATACGTAAGTGCCATCCGTTTTAACCATCCATGATTTAAATTGACTACTTTCGTTGAGACATCTGTATATTCGTACGTATGTGCCTACATAACTCAAAAATGAGTATCCGTATAGTACTACAATTTTTCATTTAGACTAATGTGATTTGTAGTTGTAGACAAGCGTATATATAAAAAAAAAATAGTCGATTTATTTTTTGCCCTAGTGCTGAAAAGTTGTGTAAAATTGGGTAGGTCACCTCTGCCAAGTTTCTGGAAAAACAAAAATATATCTTCCGTTTCCATTTCGTGAATGAATTTTTGAAAGTTTTCACGATATACCGTATGCCCACTAAATTCCCTTGCCAAGCTCTTAAGAGGCCTCTGTAGTCGGCTTGCGGAGATTCAAGTTCCAATGACTTGCTATGAAGAAAAGTGCCTTAACGCCTAATCATTTTTCTCAGAAAGTTTTAAGTATTTTTAAATGAAATTTTCTTGTGTGAATCTTGAGAACTATTCGAAGGATTGCACGAATCAGATTTGACTTAATTTAGCGGAAAGAGATTTTATTGCAGTCTGTAAAGTAACATAAATTCTAGACTGTAATAAAATCTCTAAATTAACTCAAATCTGATTCGCGCAATCCTTGCGAATAGTTCTCAAGATTCACACAGGAAAATTTCATTTAAAAACACCTAATACTTTCTGAGAAAAATGATTAGGCGTTAAGGCACTTTTCTCCATAGCAAAACATTGGGACTTGAATCTCCGCAAGCCGACTACAGAGGACTCTTAACTTCGGAATGACTGCTATTATTAGGCTGTAGCGAAAGTTTCCCGCCACCGCAAACATCGTCAGCACACAGTTCGCGTTGCCGTATTTGCTCATATTTTGTCAAAAGATTTTTGGCATTTGAAGAGACTTACTTTATAACACTGTGTTGTGAAATCTGTAAAAAAATATAGTTATCATAAAGTACAAGGTGTCTGAAAGATAACTATCACTCTAGCGGATTAAAACCATCATTTACTTCCATTTCTGTTGCAAAAAGTCAGATACAGAATACCACTGAATTGCATGTACAGTTTTAAGTACTATTGTTGTATCATGTGACACTGTGCAGGTTTGGTACCGAAAGTTCAAACACAAGAACTATGACATACAAGAAGCAGAGAGCTCTGGCCGATGTATTGATGTTGATTAGGCCAGCCTGCGAGAACTTGTGGAAAAAGATCAGTAATTAACCATTCGACAGTTATCTAAGGAGTTATAAGTTAGTTTTTCAAGCAAATATGGCGGAATACTTTCGTTACAACCTGATATATTCATTAAAGTGATGTGTAGATACAGTAAAGTAGCCATGCGCTACTCATTGAAGAGCTACGGCGCCTCCTGCTAGAAAACTGCGGAGTTAGGATTTCTATCTCTAAAACTGAACGAGATAGGGAAAAAATGACTTAGAATGTTGCAGAACACCATCGATTTAGTACGAAGAGACACCTTAGTACGTACGTTTAGAGTCCGAAGAGACACTGCTCTCGATGGACGGTTATCATACCCAAATCTTCCAAAACAGTGCTTGCAATGATGGCTCCAACCCAATCTAAAACTCCCGCTATTGCTACTGCTGGGTAACGGCTTGATTGTGCCGTCTTCTCTTAGATTGTGTCCACTTGGCTCTGGAAGGCTTCAAATAATCTATACCATCATCGGAGTTATTTGGATCCATATCAGTATCTGGATCAGGAAAAGTGAGCAGAGGGATAAGCGGTTATTTTAAGCCACGCTGCTTCTAGATTCTTCTCCCTCCTGCCAGCCCCATTTCATAGCTTTTGAGTTGTTTTTAAGTCATCTGTGCCTATGGACATTTGTCTAATTTCTAATGCCCAAAATCAGACAGCTTCCTTTTTTCCCCCTCGTGAACTGTTTTAGGTTGTGGATTTGCATCGTGGGTCATAGGTTCGTTCTAGATCATACAATACTCAACTGATGAAGATACTTTACACATCCAAGACTCAAGTGATACAGGCACTATATGAGTCCAAAGCCGCAGGTATTTTCACTCGTGCTAAGATACGGATCATATAAGAAACCAGACATATGTATCAGATAGACATGTGAATCAGACATATGAATGAGAATACGGAACACTCTTTTTAGGTTAAAATTTCTGCATTCGGACGATCCAGTAACGAGTTATACTGAAAAGTAACTATTCGTTAAGTGGTTGATTGGAGACTGCCCTTTTCACCAGGGTGTGCGACGATCAGGGAAAAATCAGGGAACTTTTTGTCAATTTCCGTATAAAGGTGTAGGATGTTTCGAAAAAAAACGATGCGCGTTTTAACTGTTCTATTATTCGCATTAATACGCAGAAGTTGTCTGTTCGCACTAAACCGATTGTGCTAAGTCACCCCCCCCCAATCTTGTTCCGTTTTAGTGATAGAAATGCTAACTCCGAAATTTTCCACCAGGTGGCGCTGTAGGCTCTTTCATTGAGTAGCGCATGGCTTCTTTACTCTCTAAACCTAAACATCCCTTTTACGAATATAGCACCAGCCATTCCGAAGTTAAGAGGATGGCAAGGGACATAAGTGGTCATACTGTATATGGTTAAAAACTTAATAAATTCATAGAGGAAATGAAAACGGAAATATGTTTTTTGTTTTTTCCGAAACTTTGAACAGGTGACCTACCATTGCGCAACTTTTTCGTACTATGACTAAAACTAAGTCGAAAATTTATTAGGTTGTAACGAAAGTTTCCCGCCACCACAAATATCGTCTGCAAACAGTTCACGTTAGTGAGTTTGGTCATATTTTGTCAAACAATATTTGTCATTTGAAAGAAAGAGACTTGCTTTAGAACACTGTATTGTTAAAAAGTATCGTTATCATTAAGTACAAGGTATCTGAAATGGAACTATCACGTTGCTGGATTAGAACCATCATTGACTTCCAGTTCTGTTGCAAAAAAGTGCTACAGTATGTCAAAGAATTATGTGTGTAATTTAGATTCTACTGTTGTATCCTATGGCACTGTGAAGGCTTGGTACTGAAAGTTAAAAAACAGGGTCTATGACATTCAAGGAGAAGAGCTCTATGGCCGGCCTACTGATGTGGATGAGGGCCACCTGCGAGAACTTGTGGAAGAAGATGAGTATTTAACCACTTGAGAGCGAGCTAAAGAGTTAGACATGAATCCCATGCCCATTAGCCATGCTATGCATCACATAAACTTGATGTATAAGTTCAATCGCTGGGTGCCGCATGAGCTGACTCAAGCAGATTTGGCGGAGAACTTTCGTTACAACCTGATATTTTTTACGCTCCGCCCTATTGCACTGTGAAGTAAAATAACCAAGACATTAATCTTTAAACAATAAAGTGTATGTGTCGTCATTGTTGGGTTGTGTCCGAAATCACGCCAACTGCCGCCAAACTTGGCAACTGCTGGTGAAATATCACTAAGTTGGCAGCAAAAATATGCTTCTAAAATTTACACAGCTTTGTGTTGCCTCCTACATTTCACAAGAAATCGTCAAGTGCTATTGTAATTGGAGTATGGTACCTCAATTTCAAATGAACTAAATTTAAATTAAGTGCATTAGAATTGTATTTATTTTATCAGAGATTCAAATAAGTTAATTTTGATACAAATCAATTGGTTGGTTGATTTTTTCAAGATGCTCCTTTATTCATTTCTATTTAATGTATACATTCAAATATTTGAAGCGCATTTCAAAAATTCAACTAACTGCATCAAAATGTTCTTAGAAAATGGCAGTGCATTTAAAATGTAAAATTTAAATTTACGAGTCCGTAGCTGCGTTCAAATCTATTAAAAATACTTTATAAATAAAACTAAACAGTGTAATAAAAACATGTTCATTTTGCCCTTATTTTTGGGTTATAAGCATAGTACATACGGGTTACTGTGTCCTTGTGGTACTATCCCCCCCTTCTTTCCTCCAGCAGCGAAAAAAGTATAGGTGAGTGCTCCAGGTTTTCACAATAGCCGGTTATTATATTAAGTACCATCGCAAATGAACTTATCTTCAATACAGTTAAATTCACCACCACAAGGGGGGGGGACCAAAGTAGCAATGTTTGAGATAATTATAACAAAATAACTAAATAATGAAGAAAAATCTGAACTTTTCCTAAACAAGTCTCAAATAAATACTGGAAAAAAGAATTGTATTTTAACATCTTATAGAAGCTAAACCATAAGTTTAATGCAGGGAACAAAGTCTAAGAGAGTTGACATAAATTTATTCTCCAAGAAGGAAGAGCTGTAAAATCACAGCAGAGCTTTTCGAATGCCGCCATTTTTGCGAATGATCAGGCACAGACAAGCAACATTCATGATTCATTTCATTTAATCCGAAACTCGCAGAAACTGTTTGCTTTAATAATCTTCGAAATGTTCACAAAATGAACCCAAACTCCCCGAATCATTTATCTATATTAAGCGCTATCATCATAAACCTCACGCTTTAATCAAACAGCGAAAATGCAGAGCGGCTTTCAATCAGCAGGTTTATTGCGGATTCTTGAACTTGATCTAATCAAAGGAATGCATTAGCATGAGAAGCAACCTTGAGATGCGCCGCCGTAGAAATGGAAAGTTAATTGCTGTTTAGCCAGGCATCCAGACATCGAAGTCAGTGTGTGTGCGGCTAAGCACGGTGTGTAATTTGAAGTAATACATTTGTGATATGAGAAATGCTTGAAATGAAGTTTCAGTTTACACACGAGGGTAATAACGCTTTAATATTTAAGCTAGGGATTTTTGTTTTCTTTTTTAAATGTAAAAGTGAAAATAGGGGGAAGGTGGTATAAATGTCACTAAGAATACGTAAACTACTAAATTTAGTCTGAAGAATATCTTAAGTACCTTATATCCCTGCGTACAGCATGCTCTGGCGTATAATACGCATTAGTAAATTTAGGATATGCCAAGACATTTATTTTATATTTCATGCTATATTCGGTGTATAACACGCACACAAAGTATGAAGTAAATTTAGAAATCATGTTCTTGAACACATTCAGGAGTATCTACTTTTAATAAGTCAAAATGTATGTACGGCGAAGGAAGACATCTTAATTCATTTTGCCTAAATTCACATAATATTCTGCGCACTATTTTTGAAGACAGCAATAAAGATTGTTGTTAACTTATATAGAAAAGATCTGCGATCTTACAGATCTAGGGAGAAACAAGTTTCGGGCAATTGAAATAAAAACTGTGGAGTCAGAAAGTGAATGAAGAATGTTGGAAGAAATTTCCTGTTAAGTAATGTTTTAAAGGAATGTTGGAAAAAAGTGGTCTAAGATTATTTCGTTCTTCGCTATACTTCGCTATTTCTAATGTCCAAAACTAATCCAAACACAAAATCATGACTGTTATGAGGCACTGCTTTTGTTAGGAGTATTTCTTTCCGGTTACTGAATCTTCAGGAAACTTTATCAATTAAACGACTGTAACAAAACTTTGCATTCACGCTTACATTACAAGCATTTACAACATGTTGATCATTTTCATTTGATTATGATTTAATGTTTAAGTAATTTTTGATAGCCAGATTTCATTAGCTATTTCTGCCATGTACGTCACATTTAATATTTCACTGTCCTATGTTGCGAAAGTTTCAGTTGTAGCATTCTTACACCAATTTATGCAGAATCAACTTTGGCTATAAGGATAACTTATGGAAGAATAAGTCTTGAAGCAAGTATATTCAATTTTCCTACCATACTGCAGTTTTTCTTTTCATAAAACTTTTGAGTACTCCGTATTCCAAAACAAAAACTTATATCATGAATCCCTTTTCAATAATCAAATAAATGCTGCCATTACGAGATATTTTCATCTCAATAATTTCAAATACATTAAATTTTATAATTTATGTGAAACTATATCTTCAAGCTATCTTCAGTCTGAATTAAGATACGCTACTGAACAAATGGAACTTTCAAAATGTGCTGTAGAAGAACTTTTAATTAAATTCATATAAGCAATACATGTTCTTGCATATGGCATGATTAATAAGATAAATTCATTAACGGTTTTCATTATTGGAAAAGATTCTTAATCTCGCACGTTATCTTTTATTCAATAGTTCTTAAAAGTATTGAAATTCGTTTATCGCTTTAAAATATCTACTTGGGAATGTAATAGTGACGTTTCTAGATAACAGCGTTGATATTTCTCACTAGAGACTACAAATGAAAGCCTTTTTAAATATTGGAAGAAAGTATATTTCTGTGAAGCACCATGGATTTAAACTGTTAAATATTACATTTTATTTTGCTATTTTTAATTACACTTAGAGAAAAATTTGAATAAACAGCTACATTATACATGTATTTATGTATACAAGTGTATACAAGGTGTTCCAAAAACAATGATTTAGGATTTTATTCTTTAATAGATGAACATAGACATACACAATGAATTACAAAGTTACGTAAAAAGGAGTACAGAATTTATTAATATTATAGATTAAAATTTTCAAGGGATAAAATAAATTCAAATACAATACTTAAATATTTATTCTATCCTTGCAGAAAAAAATTACCAATTTGTAAAACCTGCCCCATGCATTAATAAAGGAATGTACAGCTGAGAAAAAAATTAAACGCCCACTGGTACTTTATTCGGCCTTCGTTCGTAGTACAGAAAAGTTAAACATATCAAATCATTTACGATTTACGTACACTTTAATTTTCTATACATCAAAATTACATAAGGGGTCATCTCCAAATTAAAATTCGCACCAACCCCTAGATTTAACTTCATGTTTAAAAAATTTAGCTCATTTTAACCGCGGATACCGATATTCAAAAATTTTGAACTGAAAATGAGATGGTTATGAGCTTTCAAAATCGCCCTCCTCCTCCTGTGTTAAAATATTTTTTCATACTTCCATTCATATCTCGTATAATATTGATAATAAGAAGCTGATTTTTATTCGGGCTATTAGAACTAAACGACCCAAACATTATTTATCATTATGATAATTTTTAATAAAATGTTAATATGAATTATTTAATTAATATTGAAAGAAATTATGAATAGCCACCTAACCAAATTTCAATGGAAATAGATGTAGAAAGTAGAATTACATGGCTGTGCAAAATTTCAAATTTTTACGTGAAGTAGTTAAATTTATATTAAATAAAATGTGTTATTTTCTTGAGTTAAGGGACTATATATAAATTTATTAAGTGGCATTTTTTTAAAAAATTGCTTAAATAAACGTAAATTAGATTTATTTTGCACAAAAATAGTAAAAGTTAGCGCTATTAAAAAATAACAAATTTTGAAGCACATAAATTGGAGTTTCATACAGTTTGATGGTGATTCTATAAAGCATCTATTGTTGCGTCCACTACTGCCCCCCCCTTCCACAAATGAAAGTTTCCAATGTATATAGTTAGATGTTGTAGCTGTAGGTCTTCCAATACAACGTCCTATTTCTGAAAAACTAACATCCTTACTGTACTGTACTTATATAGATATAATTTTTTGAAAATTTAATCGGTGTTATAAAATTCTGCACTTTTTACGGAACTTCTTAGTTTATTGTACATGTCTATCAATAGTTAAGAAATAAAAGTCTAGGTCAGTATTCTTTTGGGACACCCTGTATATACACGCTCAGACATACACATATATCTATATATACGAGTGTGTGTGTGCGTGCATCTGCAATATATAAATTATTCTGATAAGTTAATATGTTTTTATAAATATTATATCACTTTATTTTTTAAAGAGTGGTTAAGAGTAAAACCGTTTAATTAATCCATAAAATACCACGAGAATTTTTTTTTCAAAAATCTATAACATACTATTCGCAATCATACTTCGAAGTTTCAAATCATGGCTAGAAATAATAAAATGCATATCATTATATTCTCACCTTTTCAAATAGGCCGTGTAGTATCTTCACAAATCATGCTTTACTTTTACAAAACTCTCGCACTTATGAAAGAAATATTTTGGACAGGGGCTGCTCTTTTTGAACTATCAAAAATGGCTTTCTTGACTATATCATTTCTAAGTACTTTCAATAATGTTTTTCAATACATCTTTCCTTACTATAGAAATCTCAAAGGATACCTTTAAGCTGTTGAAAAAGTATGATCATCTATGTGATTGCCCCATCTTTACAGCGTCTGTGCTTTGACGACAAAACAAAACTCGAAGAAGAGTTCAGATTTTTCCATTAAATTTTTGACCTTTTAGTATTTTTCGTCATGTACTAAAACGAGAGTATTTTGAGAATAATTTTCAGAAGAGTTGTTTCATATTTAAGGTAAAAACTTGGATGTAACGACAAAGTAATTTTAGATATTTAGGAACTTTTAGAATATTCCGAAAGTACCGTATAATATTTTTTTTTATTTTTTATTACACTAAATATGAGTTTGAAAACAGCAAGTAATTATCATTGACTATTCTCCATTAAAAAATAGCGAAATACGTTTTTAAAATGATATTAAATGGGCATATTTTTATAACCATGTAATGCTATATTTTTATATCGTGTACTATCGTTTGATCTTTAATACATTTTGCATTCGTTACCAAAGGAAAGTTCTATTTTAACTTAAGGAAAATTGCTGGTGTAGTAATATTTATGCTCTTTATGAATTTAATGATCGGTTGTGTTATTATTTTTATACTTATTACTTTTATACAAAACGTATTATAATGAAACGCATTATTTTTAATTAAAAATTGTGAAATGTCGTCGAAAATATGTATTATATTAAAATAAATTGGTATGATTTGGTATAGGTTGGTAAGATTTATTTTAAAATCTCTGTAATTTCTATTGACGTTTCTATTAGAGTACGTAAGTCCAGAACTTTCCAGTTGCTCTGTTGAAGTGAATTTTTTTTTAATTTGTATTAAAAACAAAATACTTTTAGTAAAAACTTTATTCCAATGTTTTGAGACAAAGTTTTTGCTAGAGATCTTTAGCACAACATTTACGATTTATTTTTCGTTTCAATTCTTGCTACACATGTGCGTATACTCAGCCACAATGGCATCAAATTTACTACGAGAAATAATGGCGATTGAAATTGAAAGATTCAGTGAAATAAAAGAGTAGCTGCAAAATACACCCCGTAAAGAAAATTAAGTCTATATGCAACTTAGAACTTCCAACTCCATGTTTAAGCAGGCCCCTGCAAATTCAGTAATTTTGGCTTATATTCCGACGCAAAGAAGAAAGTTTTTGTGGAAAAAATTCAGTCTCATGTCAATCTGAAGTTACCTCGGCATGTGCGATTCCCCCCCCCCCCCCCACACACATACTCCTTAAAAATAGCATATCGACCGTTCTTCGATATTTCAGAACCATGAGCAACATTTCCAAATCTCGTGTATGAATTAACACATTTAAAGATCAAAGGTATAGCCCATTTTACCCATTTAAACTATTTTTGACATAATTCTTATTCTACTGATTTGTTTAACCACATGATATGAGGGGGTTAAGTCACAGATGTCTTCGAGTAGTATCAGTTAAAGCAATCACCCTGTAACCCATTTGACGTATCATTTACTGATGTGATTTCCTGAAATCTGCTATGCATACTTTGGACATTCAAGTTTATTCAAGTTATTATATTTGACCAAACACATTTCAATTATTTCAGTGCTCCTCTTCTGAATATAACATCCTGCCCGAGTCAATATTTTAATTAAAAATAGAATCAAAGCTGATATTTCAATTTTTTTAGTACACATTTTTAGTTAAGTTTACGTGAAACATACTACATACTTATCTGATGATTACCGCACAAATATACTTATATCACTTATTTTTAAAATAATTTTAAAAATGAAAGCTTGCTAAAATTGGCTTGTATATTTTTACAGATATAGTTTATGTTTATTCTTTAATTTTTTGAATAAAAATTTTAGTAATCACGTTCAACGATGTATTTTTATTGAATTTATACTGTAATAATACTTCATCCTTCAGTATCCTGTAATTGCTTCCTCCTTCTCTCATTATTATTCACTATATATTAGGGTGCATCGAAAAAATAGAAATTTTTCAGATTTTTTTTTTCAGTAGTACGAAAAGTTTTGAACTCTTCAGTAGTTCGAAAAGTTGTGAACCTACTCTCATTATTAGAAAGTATGCAAAATATCCTGGTTGATATATTCTTTCCATTCAATGGGCAAAAAGCTTTGAAAGTTGGACAAAAATCCATTAACTCACAGAAATTAATAAATAATCACAGATTTCGCTGATCGATTTGGATTGCTGCCTACAAATTTCTGCTTTTCAAAACAGGAAATGTAAAAGATTTTTAGAACTATGTGTTAATATATTTTGTCGCCTCCTTGAGCTGAAATTTTGGAAAATGAAAACAACATTTTAAATAAATGCATGACACATTTCATTCTAATGTGAACAGAAACGTTTCAAACTTATTTTACATTGCAAACATATAAGTGGTAAAAGCATTATTCCTTGTAATCGTTTTAGGTTTCATCTAGTAATCATCTGGTTTCTAATGTCACTTTTATGTTTCATACCCACCAAAAGGCAAAGCCGAGCAGCACGTTATCGAGACAGCTGCTTGAAATTAAATAGGGACAGTCACGAAACAATGCTGAGATATTTGTTCCTAGGTGTGTATAAGGAAACAAGAATCGCAAAATACGTAAAAAATTTGGCGGAACATTACTGTGTCTTGTCGTAATAGATTTTCAGTGACTTCGTAACTCGGTGAGTACGCAGTTTAATAAATTTGTTTATCATCTTCTGCCCAATTGTTTTTCCAGAGGCTCCTATAACTAGTTTAAAAATTCTCTTTATTGTTTGTGCATGTGAAGGAAATTTAATAAGGTTTCAACTGTCTTTTCGCATACCCTCCTGTATAATATTCAGAAGTTATTGAATTGATATTTCTGAGAACTGGAGGCAATGTCGCATATACATTTGACAGTCGATGAGATCCACATAATCTGGTCTATAGCTCCAAAATTAAAATTACGAAAAACAAATCTGTGAACACAATTTCCATTTAAGCTAATTTCTCTTTCACGGATATTGCGCCGCGCTGCTGGTATGACACCTCTTATCTGTTATTATGGTCGAAACAAGCTTCCTGGAACCACAAAGTAACGGCTGTGAGAAATTACTAGTTAGATTATGACTTGATACTTCGTAGGCTAGTACTGAGATAAACTGATGAAATGTCACAGGTACCTAGTACCTTCAATTATGGAATAATGAATTTCAATTCTGAACTATGATGGTGAGTATATCCTTAGAATGAATACAGCCAAAGTTAGCAACTCATTTGATGGGCTTGTTGCAGGAATATACACTGAAGAGCAGTTGACATTGGGATACCTGTCTGGTAGCAGGTTACCCCTTCTGTTGCCTTTATGACGGCTGCGATTTTTCATGTCATGAAGAATAGACCAAGAACCGGATACAAAGAACCGGAAGCGATGGGAAGCCGTAGATACTTAACCATAGCGGCTCAACAACCCATCTCAGTTTACGATGATTAATTGGAATACGGTCGGAACTTCGAACAATTTTCTCAATTGTATCCTAGATGTGCTAAATGTGCTTAAGGTGAGGTGACCTTGATGGATAAGAAAGCATGTGCAGGTGCTTGGAATGGTCATCCAAATATCCTGATGCAATTCGGTATTGATGACACGGTATATTGTCTTGTTGAAAGACAATCTCTGTTGCGGGATGTCGAGGTCGAACATACGGGAGCAGATGGTCATCAGGGATATCCTGGTAAAGTTCACCTGTGAAAGACATCGTCACACGTACCATCGTCACAGTCATTTCAATCCATGTGAACACTTTCCATATAAGAATATTACCTCCCCCGGCTTGAAGAGTATCTTTCTGGCAGGAAACTGGAACCATCACTTCATGTGGTTTACACCGTACACGCACGCTACCATCGGAATGCACCGAATTGAATGTCGACTCATCCCTCCAAAGAGCATTTTTTTCGTATTTCGCTGCTCTATTAGCAATGTTCCTGTGCCTATGATAATCGCTGCACCTGTTTATTGCGATTAGCAGAGGCACTCTCGTAGGGCGATGACTTGTATACCTCATTCAGAGCAGATGGATTTTATAGTCTGGCATCTATTACACTGATATGCACTACTGTTAAATTGCCGAGTTATCTGTAACACTGTTGATGGTTTATCCGATTCTACAATGCGGGTTAGCCTACGACTACTTCTGTCATTCACGCGCTGTTGTCCGCAGCATTTGACCCTAGCAGGGATGGCTATATCAGATTTGACGAACTCACAGTACATCCTTTACAAAGTGGTGAGGGAAAGTACGATTGTCTGCACTATTTTCAAAGTAAAGGGTCCCATTTCTTGACGATTTGGCCACGATCAAATGCGCTTAAATAGTACTCTTGTCCATTTTGCTTCTGACTATTACTGATACCGTCACCAGCACTCCTTGTCTTGTCAAACTGCTCCTTACGTCATTTGTAATTCACTTCCAGTCTTGGGCCCAGCTCAAACTTGTCATAAATGCAGCTGTCTTTAATTTAATTTCTCGTCAGTGTATAAACTCAGTAATCGATTAGTAGTTGTTAGCTATCAGAGCAAAATCGGAGTTCCTGATTGTCTGAATCTAAATAACAAATGCCAGAAATAATGGCGGTGAAATGTCTAACATGTATTTATCATCTGAAATAAGGATAATGGGATCAGTGTCCGGCAAGTCGCTTTCAACACCACTAAAAGCAGCAATTAAAATATTTTCCTATCTTTTGAGATTTCATCCGATGCCTTCAGGGTAAGATTTGGGGCCAGATTACTCGCCATCTATGAACTAAAATAGGTGTTGTAAAAGCAACTCATTTAAATGAAGTCAGCAGCTTATACATTGGACTGGTATCTGAAGTTTCAATTCAAGTCTGTGAATTGCACCATTAAACACTCCTGTGTTCAATAAAAGGCCGTCACACCCGAGCACGATGAGGTAACTGAAATCTTCAATAAAGAACTTGTTGCAAATTCATAACTGACATTAGATATATCAATACTAAATCCACTTCCATGTGTAACATGTCACATATACGTAGATCCAAAAAATACATACAGAATACCATTTTCATACAAAATCGATCATTTATACTGTCAAACAGAAAAAAATAGGTATGAACTCAATAAATAAGATAATTCAGAAAAAAACCCTTTAAAAGCAGTTGAGAGTGCTGTATTGAATCATGAATTATATTCATCTTCCTCATTCGAAACGAGTTAGACAGAACTGCATGCAGTCGAGGGAAAAATAGGAACGATACTAAAAAATAGCATGGCATCACTCCAGTTCCATGGTATCGTCTTGGCAAGTAGTAAAAAACAGAAAAGTGCCAAACT
The DNA here is from genome assembly GCA_038373885.1 of Cheiracanthium punctorium. Classification (NCBI taxonomy): domain Eukaryota; kingdom Metazoa; phylum Arthropoda; class Arachnida; order Araneae; family Cheiracanthiidae; genus Cheiracanthium; species Cheiracanthium punctorium. Next base: position 2,675,308 of record JAWZYV010001322.1, on the reverse strand, counting down.
GATTCAACCGATTTGGCACTGATAAAAAATAATTCAACAAATAATGCTAAAATTTTTTATAGCTTTTGTTGCAAATATAGTATCAAAATCATAATCACTCGATTTATTATTCCGGAATTTTATAGTTTCTTGAAATTTCTTCTCTTTTCAAACGATAGCATGAGCTGTGAAAATTCAACGATAAAATGTTCAAAAAGTCTAAAAATGTACATATGTATAGTAAAATAGGAAGCAAAACCTGTATCTTAAATACTTCATCTACAATTCCATTATCAAGAGAAATATGTTAAAATAACAAAATGTATTTAAAATCTAATTAAAAGCAAATAAGAACAACAAAAATGGGGGGGGCGGGGAGGTTGCTACCTGTTTCATTCATTAAAATGTACGTGGAACTAAACAAGGGAGTCGGTAAATGGCGGCGAATAGTTTAAGGTAAAAAAAAAAGTCTATGTACAAACTTTTCACATAGCACTCCAAATGCTGAGGTAAGAGAGAAATTTAATGAATAATCCGCATAATTGAATAAATAATGCGAGCTTCACGAGAAACGGATTGTTTAACATTCGAGAAAATAATTAATACGGCAAACTTGCGCATGTTGTGGAGGAGAAAACTCTTGCGTTAATAATTTTTGCCGTATTGTTGGTAATACTTGAATTTCTTTTTTCCCGATTTTGTCAAAAATAATAATGAAGAGCAGCGAAACAAAGAGATCCAATAACATTCGTCTAATTAAGTTTGCTAGTGGTTTGTCACATATTCTTTTATTCGTAGAAAATGGCGGGGTTCTATTCGTTTTCGGCTGAACACACTTTTCAGAAAATACCTCCAAATGAATGGACATAATTATTATGACAAAAGATTAATAAACAGAATATTTATTATCTGAAACGTTGTTTTAATCATTGCACTTTTGAACTGTGCAGAACTTGTTTCGTTTGTTTGAATATCTAGTGCTAATTTTGACCACATAATACAAATATAACCACGAGAGAGGATTACGAAATTTCAAATACACGTATAAATAATGGAAAAATTTTGTTTGTTTATTAAAAAAAAAAAAAATGTTTATCTGTAATTAATTCAATATTATTGGAATTTCAGCATATGAAATAAAAATGCAATCAGTTTCAGTTGAATATTATTGTGAAAGCTGATGTTCTAGTTTTCCACGAAAATTTTATGTAGATAAACATTTGAAAATGTGTATTTGAAAATTTTTCTTACTTAAAAAAAGACATTTCCTTGGTGTACATTTTGATTGAAAATATATTTTTAAAAATCAAACTTGTGTTGATGACGAAAGTGGACTATACTAAAAATGAAACAAAAAAATTCTTCTTTGTAAGTTTATGGACGAATGTACTTTTTCTTTTCACCTAGGAATATACCAATAGGATTTTTATTTAATTTATTTAATTATGAAAATGATCATTTAAGAAGTATCAGCTCTTATATTAAACGAGGAATGTTTGTGTGTGTATGTCCGAACGATCTCGAAAACTGCTCTAAGGATTCTTTTTAAATTTCGTACCTGGGGTTTTTTGGGCCCCTGAAACGATTGAGCTAGGTCAATTGATTGAAAAATCTCTTAAAACGCTCAAAATTTAAAATTAAATTTTGGACGGTAGCGCCATCTATTGAGTGTTTGAAAAACACACTTGATGCAATCTTCCTAAAAGGGACGCTCAAATAAGTTTGGGGCGGATTAAAAAATACACGCCATCGATATATAATAGTAAAAATTACTTTCGCAAAGAAATAAAATAAATGGAACTTGATATTCAGTACACAGACAAATAAATATTTTAGTAACTAGATATATTACACCATTCAGCTACATAAATTTGTTTAGAATTAAAAAGTTAGTTTTATTTCAAAATATCGTCCTGGCAACCAGCGAAAGAAAAAGCGAAAAGAGTCTTCGTTGCCATCCCCGCAAGCACCTTGATGTAATATACGTAAATAATTTAATTATTCTTAATTCATAGTTATTAATACAAAACTATTCGTAAATCTTATGTGAAAAATTGCCTGCATTTATTACAATTATCCTTTTGTAACTAACGTAAAGCTAAATGTATTTTCGCGTATATACTAAAACAATAAATATTTTTCATGTATTTTATTGATCCATATGATGCGAATTTCAAAAGTGCATAAAAGTTTCAGCTTAGCCGAATAATTTAAATGAAAATGACACCCTTTTCAGTCATTCACAGTAAGAAAAAAGATCCTGTGACGTAACATGAAAATTCCATTTTTTTTTTAAATAACCGCACTAGGTTGAATTCTATTTTAACTGCCTTATTCCGCCAAGTTGACGATAAATATTTAAATGTAGTTACCCTGACGATTTTTTTTTTTTTTTAATGGGTCAACCGTTTATAATGAAACGATGTTCGAAACTCCGATGAAAAAATGATACGATCGATTCCTAAATTGGGCTCGCAGCCGATATTCAAATTAATTTTGCAGATGATCAGCCATCAGTTTAGTTTTCATTCACTGCAGTTGATGATTTCAACTCATTTATTTTATCATCGTATGGACAACCTTTTAAAAGTTGCGGGCAGAACTTTACGATAGTGGCCTCCTGGGCCTGACTTCAGGATGTTAGCGAAATCGCGGGCCGTATAATTCGGATTTATATGGAAGTTTGAATGTTTTATATAGGTTTTATACAGGGTTTTGACTTGTTCTGAGGGCTGGTCCAAAAGCCATGGCGGGCCCCATCCGGCCGCAGGCTGGGAGTTGTCCATATGTGGAAGCAGTAAATTGGGAGGCTGAAATCTGGTTACTAAGATTTTTTCTAATAAATTTTCAATTCTTATTTAGAAGTGGATTAGACTGTGTTGTTTTGTGTTGTGTACTATCATTAAACTAAAGGATAAAGCCCTTTGTGGAGACAATTACAGCGGGCGATAGAATGTCTACACTCAGAATATTTAATATTTACCCACTTAAAATCAAATAACTTCATATTCAATTTTTATTATACATCGAAATTCGAACTGTATAATCTGCAGAAACATTTCGTATTCGAAACATTTCGTTTGGTATCAACATCCTCTCCTATATCCATGCTTAATGCATAGAAAACCGTTTTATTTTTGAAAAAAAGTTAAACTGAGTAGTAATTTAGAAAAGCTATCTTAAGCGAATTGGAATCGTAATTTTCCCTCCAAAGCCTGATAACCGTGACTTCAATGTAACGTCAATGTCACTTGCAATAGATAATTCTGACACTCAAATGATTAGCTTTTTTTATTCTCTTAAATGAAATAGAGCTAAAAATACAAAAAAAAGCTTAAAAATCAGGGAACGGGTGGATTATCAGATTTTTTCTTTCATTTTTTTTCTTTTTTTTTACATAATTATGATAATTTTCAGGCTGATCGCACCAACGAACCGTGTGTAAATTTTAAGTTATTACACAATACATTTTTAATCTGTTTGGATGGTAAAAGTTTTATTTTGAGTGGTTGAACTGGAATTGTGACAGAGTCAGGGATCAGCGTAACTATATAGGAGCGATGTATTTTTGATTTATTCGAGGTTAGAAGTCCATTTTCTTCAGTCCATCCGTTTGTTCTATTATTGTGAAAGTTTAAGTAGTTGTTAGGGTTATTATAAAAGAATATTTTTTATCTATTCTGTTTTTGATTTCATGATTTCGAAGTGTCCTTTTGTACTAATAATTTAAATTGCGTTACACTTTTTATTTTCTTAAGGGTGAGTTTATAAAATAAAATTATGTTTAAAGCATATTTATGTAAGATTATACTTTTATGGCATCTATATTTATGTATCTATAAGATTGAATTTACGTTTGTAGAATTTGTTTAGGCATGATGTATTTTCTTTGAATTAGAAAAAAATAAGTATTTTATGTTTGAATTGAAGCACTATAGAGAAATTTACAATTTCAATCGTAAAGAATTATGATCATAGATGTATTATAAAGACGTAAATGCATGAAATTGAGTCCTGATCCTACGCGTTGTGGAATTCAGCGAACAACTGAGCAGTCAATAACAGCCGTGAAACTTGCTGGTGTTTATAAATCAGCAGGAGAATCTCTCAAAGAGTTGTGCAGCGAAGATGATGGCCGAGCTATTTTTCGTGCAACTATGTCTTTACAACGCTTTGGAATAATTCGGCAGTTCCTTAGGTTTGACAACAAAGAAAGCAGAACAAGTCGCGACGCCTGGATAAATTAGCACCAATAAGATCATTATTTGAGATGTTTGTTGCACAATTTCCAAAGATGTTTGTGCCTTACGAATGTTTGACGATAGATTAACAGCTCGTGCCATTTCGAGGTAAGTGCTCATTTAGGCAATATTTACCAACAAAGCCCAGATGGAAGTATGGAATTAAATTATGGTTGATGTCGGGTGTAAAAAAAGCATACGGGTACAACGCTGAAATGTATACTGGAAAGCCTCTTCATCGTGAGCGTGATATAAACCAAGGAATAAATGTTGTTTTGCGCCTGGTAAAGGCAGTTGGGGACACTGCTCGGAACATAACGGTGGATAATTTTTTTAACTGATTATATCTTGCAGAAGAATTGTTAAAGAGAAATTAACACTTTTTGGGACTCTCAGAAAAAATAAAACGTTTATTCGTCCTGAATTTCAAGTATCATCTGATAGGGCTGTATTCTCCTCAGTGTTCGGATTTGAACAGGATAAGACTGGTACCGTATGTTCCAAAAAGAAATAAGTCAGTGATTCTTCTTTGCACTATGCATCAGGATGCAAAAGTGTCACAGAAAAATGAAAAGAAACCAGATTTAATCTTATAATGAAACTAAAGGTGGAGTGGGCACAACAGATAAACAAGCTTCCACCTATACATGTAAGAGAGGAACAAGGAGGTGGCCGGTTTGTCTGTTTTATAAAATTGATTGATCTAGCTGCAATTAATGCTTTTGTTGTTTTCATGCACGTAAATCCGTCGTATAATGAATGAAAACTTTTCAAAAGACGACTTTTCCGAAAGAAATCGAAAAACAGCAGACAGACTCTCAAAGAAATCGCCGGGAAAAAACGAATGTGTTGGTAGCTATAAAAAAGAAGTTACTAGCTGTAAAAGAAGGCCATGCAGATAATTTGAAAACACCTAAACGAGGAAGGTGCAAAGAATGCGGCCCTAAGAAAGATAGAAAAACTCAGACAAGATGTGGATCTTGTCAGTCATATCTTTGTCAAGAGCATGCAAATACTTGTGTATTGCATGCTCTTGACAATATTGTAAATATTGTATTAATATGTAAGTATTGTAATGTGCAATAATATTTCATATGTAAGTAAAATACGTAGAAATAAGTAAAATAGTAAGTAATTATTTCGTGCGTTTAAATATTTTAACAAGCCACATATGCAATCAAGGAATCGGTCGAACTGGGGGAAGAGGGGGGGAGAAACAGTAAAAAAGAGGTATAAATGAGGTAAAATATGCATACTTAATCATTAAATAATAATAGCATCCAAAATGAGCCAAACGGGAACTATTGTAAAAGACTTGAATAAATCTATACGAACTGGGTCGATTAGACCCATCCAGGTAAAACATAACTTTTTTTCAACAGGGTAGGAAGGTTAAGGATGTCTTTGATTGTTAATTATATATCAGAACAGGAAATATATAGTAATTCTACCCCTCCATTATAATTATAAACAGCTTCTCTGCTACAGAAAAATAAAATATAGTAGGCAAACTAGAGAACAATTATTATTCGATAATTCAAACAATTCGACATGATAATTATGACGAACAATACTATTATCAATAATTTTCTTTAAAAAAATCTTCATAAATTAAAAATGCGTTTCCATGATTATAAACATACAAAAAATATTAACCTAAACCCGTTAAAATTTTAAAACATTAACCTAAAATACTGTTGGGGAAAAAAAATTAAGACACAGCCTGTTGTCCGTTGCAGCTCAAACATAAATAAATAAACAGTTAGTCGTCGCCATTAAGTTAAAAAAATTTTCCAGAGAAAGATGCGATTTTTTTATTGGTTAACAGCGACTTTCTACGTCACCGGAAGTTGCGTTTTCACTCTGTGGCGATAAAGTTTCGATCTAGCAAACCTGTAAGTTCGATCGCCTATTTTGTTTCACTTTGAATACACTTTTGCGATCGCTTGTATAAGCGATCGAACTTCCAGAGAGAAAACGATCGTTTTGGAGACGACCGATCGCGTTTCGTTTGAATCGGGCCCTAAATCCGAATTCGTCACTATGCGTTGCTTGAGAAAACTTATTTAGTTAATCATTAAAAGCAAGTGCTGATTGGGTAAGTATTTTAATTTGGGTCGAGTTTGAGTGAGTATGGGGTGAGTTAAAAGTGGGTGAGTATTTTCTTTTGAGAGGCTAACACTATTTCGTCCTCCGTCTGTCGCTAGTCGATTATTGGTCTATATCAAAGTCAGTGTTCACAGTACATACACTTCGAATATATAGTGCATTAAATTAATAGACTTGCTTTGACTTATTCATTACAAATGTTTTATCTTATTTTACTAAATTTACTTATGGATAATTACAAACTTGAATGAACCCATAATATTACTTTTATATTTTTAAGTATTATCGAAAAAATAAATTCTGAGCAATCTTTATTTCCCTGAAAACATTGTAGGAGCAGTTTATGATTATATGGTTTTTCCTTACGCTTAACAAACACTTAGGAACATTAATTTTTGAAGATTGCTCTCAATAATGCCTTATCTTTCAAACAATATGAGCTATTTATAGATTTATCGTCGAATGCACAAAACAATAAATTTCCTTCAATACCATATGACTAAATATTTTGTAACAAAATTTTATTATGCTCAAATTTACGTTCAGAAACAATTCATTCCAATATTTCCTTGCGCTCTTGTGAACCACGTGCAAGCATCTTTTACCAATCATCTGTCTCATATGAGATACGAAATGATTCATAAATATTCCAAGCACACGATGCAGAAAAATGCATTATGCATTTCGGGGGCTCCGATGGTTACAAGAGATTAAGATAGCTGACTTATGTCAGAAACCGTCTAATATATATCTTCTCTTGTATTATTAAAAATTAAAATACCAGAATGGAGTGCTTCTTATTCTTTTACTCAGTGGTCCAGAAAATATTAGATTTGCAGCAATGGCTTCTGTTCTAGAATAAATTGAGGCTTCAGGCTTACTGAATTTATCCAAGAAAACAACTAAGATTTTCTAGCAGTATTTAAGAAATACTTTAAAATTATAGTAAAGAATTGATTTATCTGAACATTTTCAGACCAGGGGTTCATAATTCAGGACACAAATTTTGACAGAATATTACAAGTAACATACAAATAATTTTAAGTTAAAAACAATTTTGCTCATTTTACAGGAATTTAATAATCTGGCATTTTTAATATACTTATTTTTTTACATTTAAATCTCAATTGCTATAAAAAATTTTCATATACGTCTATTGGAGATTTTTTTAGATCAGGTCTGAAATTATTAAGGATAGTTGGTTACGTATAAAGATAACTTGAAATAGAAAATAATAATAATAACGAAAATATATATTACTTAACTCCGTTGTCAATATGTATGCCAAATGTGCCAAGATGAAGTTTCAAAAAAAAAAAAAATATATTACCTGGCGATTTCATAATCGTCATGCATTTTTTCAAAAGTATTTAGCAAGAGAAGTTCAAATTTTGCCAATAACGGTTTAAATCAACTTCAATCTCCACACTAAAATATGCATTTTTGAATTTACTAAAATGAAAAATACAAGAAAATGATTGCCTTTGAAATATTATGTACCTTCGTTGCAGTTTCTAACGCAAACATGAATTTCCTTCTCGAAAAAAATAATAATTGCAGCTTACAGCATACTTTTCCATAACAACGGACGCCATTTGAAAACAAAAACAACGTGCAGTAAGAGAATCTTCTCAACAACTGAATGAACCTGCTGGGTGCTCAGTTTATACTTAGCTTGAAACTAATCACACTCAGTTTTGTATACAAACGCTGTAGTTTTCAAACTGAATGCACTCAGTTTTCCTTCTCAACAACTGAATGAACCTGCTGCGTGCTCAGTTTACTTAGCTTGAAACTAATCGCACTCAGTTTTGTATACAAACGCTGTAGTTTTCAAACTGAATGCACTCAGTTCCTTTACGAACACCTTAGATAGAAACTCGTTGGACGAGTGTAACTCGTTTGGCGTTTTCGAATGCAGCCATTGTCAATAATAAGAAGATGATATTGAATGAATGTAACTAGCGCTGCTACGAGGCCAGAATGACATTTCATCACGATTTCCGATACAGGCAGTTTTTCAAGAAGGCGGTGGTACTCTAAGCCAGTACTCGCGTGGTTTATCGTCAGTCATGTTAGAACGTAGGCTACATTGATCCACGGCCTTTGCACATTATTATTTACAACTGTGTACAAAAAATTCCGGATTCAGAGCCACCGTTTTGTTCAATGAAGCGACCTTCACACGGAAGGAAATGCACAGCTCAGATAACGCCACTCATATGTAACCTGAGGTGAACCCACATGCAAAAAGAACTTGCATGACGCAAGAAGTTTTTCGATAAATGAATAGGCAACATCATAAGAGACCACTTCGTCAGGCTGTGCGTGTGTCCCAACACCTGACGAGTACAAACTATGCCACATTTTTTCGGAGAGTATTGCCGCATCTCCAGGACCGCTGTGTGATGGAGATAACCTAGTTTTGTTGCAAAATATTTGATTTTAGACCTGTTCTGAAAGTTAAATCATTTCTGGTCATTCAGAGGCGAATTTCCGACTTCAGCAGAGAATTCCTTTACATTTTAACTCTCCATTTCATTTTCCCTCCCCTCTTTTGGGAAATTTTGCGTGGAAACCAATTTCCTCAATAAGACCAAAACGTCCCCGTGCTCGTAATAGATTGTAATCAGTTCAGATCTCAGTGGTCATTTGCGTTAAGAGTCTTACCCAGAAAGGAAGACATTCTCTTTTCTAACACAGCATAGTTCATTTGGAATAGGAGGCTGTAATTCACGGAAATCACGCCAAAGCAGCTTTTCCATCAGGAGATTGAAAAGATCTTAATGGATTGAGTAAATCTTTTAAATTTGAATTTTTATTTTAGCAGAGAATATGGCCCGTAAGCATATTTAAGTGACTTGGGAGAAAGAACGCATCTGAAAAAACAAGGTCGATTTCAACTAAAGAGCTTTGTTCCAAAGTATTAGCCTCTTGAGATTTGACGTTTTGAATATTTGGTCGCATGATACTTAAATAATATAAAAGAAATGAAACTGGTGTGGAACAATTTATTTTATTGTACGTTCAAAGAATTGCTAGAATTACCATCCCTTAAATGGCAAGAGAGTTTTCAGACTAAAGCAAAAAGTTATTTTCTTTCTTTATGATGTTTCTCTAATTTTCTGAAAATTTTAAGTTATTTTGCAATTTTGTAAAATTCTTACCAGTTTTACTGTTTTGTTATTTAAAATTTGTTTAATATGTGACCCTGTTTAAGTCTGCTGCTGTTGCTTACACGAGAAAAGTATTTTCATTTAATTCTTTACAATTCAAGCTCCGTTACATCTTACCCGTTATTTCTTAGACCCTCGTTCTATATCTGTAATAAAGAGTTTTCTATACATTAAAGAAAGTACATGAACTCTTTTCTAGAAGGCTTGAGAAACAAATGTTTACTATTTTGCGATTTTGGAGAAAAAGAAATCATTAGAAACTATGGAGACACTATATATAGACCAACAGCAGTTGTTTCATCCTTACCAGTCTTGGAACACACATAAGAAAATCCCTCCTCATTGGTCTGAGCCGTGAAGGGTGTTTATCAAGGTCCGAGTAGGACATTCGGAGGACCTAGGCTTACGACTTTTTGAGAGGCCCTTATACAGTCATACCTTATAGTGACAGGGTACAAGTATTTTCTGGTTTTGGGGTTAAAACGTTCTTCCTTGTCAAAAAATTAACTAAACAAACTTAACTAACTAAACTAAACTAAATTAACTAAACTAAATTAACTAAAGTAACTTAAAGTGCAAATTTATTTATCTTTTAAGGAACAAAAGTAATGTTTCGATGTCACGTCAATGATTTCTCCATGGGGGAAAGCTTTAGATCTTGACACAACAATTCTTCTATTCCTGAACACAATGTAAACAAACACTTTTACATATACCCTATGTTGTAAATGTGTATATCTTTATTAATTGTTATTACTGCTTTGTATGCTAACTTTTTATAATAAAGTTTAAACTAGTTTAATATCATTTTCGGGTACTCTCAATTTGGAGACCCTACACAGTAAAAAAATTCAGAAACGTTACATACTTATAGCGGAAAGGTTTCCGAAAGTATAGCGTAACCTACCGATGCTCTAATAAAACTCACGATTTGGGAAACATAACTAATATTTCGCGGTAAAGTATTTACGGGGGAAAGGAAATCTTTATTCGGGACTTCACGCGTATGCGCCAAGTGCCAAGAGACAGAGGGATAAGAGTGAACGCGTCTTCCCTAATAGCACAGATGGTCACAAAAGAGTCACTGTGACGTCACAGAGGGTCACAATTGTCTCAGGACTGTCACATTGTAACTTCTTGCACAGTCCGATTATGACCAACAGGGACCCCGGGCATTGATGAATTTGGGGGTCCCCAGCTATAAAATTTGTTTTCTTTTCATAATATTTTGACATATAAAAGAATATTTCAGAACAACATTTGAAACTGGGGGCCCCGGGCAAAGTCCCGATTTGCCCATGCGATAATAAGGGTCTGGTAACTTGTGAGTGATGTAACTTCACTGTGTGGTCACTGTGAAGTTTATTTGTGACCAGTCAGCAGGTGACGTCGCCGGATGAATACTTAAATAAAACAGCACATTATCTCCTGAAAATAATTTATGTGGAAGAAAAAAGATTTAAGATTTTTAATTCATATTTATTAATTATGGTATTTTCTCTCCATTTACAAAATACATTTTAAGTTTACAAAACAAGCCGTACCACAACAGCAGTCAGTTTACTTTTAAAGCAAATTCCGGGAAGAGAATCACAGCGTCGCGGTAACGTGCTGTCCTATGGGCCCGTCTGTCTTCGGTTCGATTCTGATCGCTGCTCCTGCGCGCTCCTTCCGTTAGTTTGGTGCTGCCATCTAGTTGATATTACTTGAAACGCTTCATCTAGTGCATGTTACTTTTTCTAAAAACTCAGAAAGGTTACTCGTTAATTCGGAAACCTTTCCAGAATACACGGAAAGGTTACTCAATATTTTACCAAAATATACAGAAACGTTACCCACCTTTTCAGAAACCTTACCTAAAATGCAGGAAAATAGGTAAATATGTTTCTGACATATGCAGAAACGTTTCTATATACTTTACCCGTATGGTTCGGAAACGTTTCCGCAATTTTAAACTACTAGAGCTGCCCTATTTTTGGGGGTAACGTTTCCGAATTTTTTTATTTTTTTTTACCGTGTAGGTCACGGCCTAGCCATGCTGGGTCTAATACTAAGTAAGAGACTTTATTGAAATGCAAATAAAACAGGATTTTCAGTTTAGTCTTAAAAGCGCAGCCCCAGGATAAATTTTTGAGAAAAAATCAATTAAAGAAAGATTTTTACCCTTATTTATCCCAAAAGAATACTTTCATTATGTGCTTCAAGAGAATCAAAACACAAAACAAAGTTAAAAACAAATAAATAAATAAAAGATGAATTTTCATAAAAACTGCTACTTTATCAGTCTAATGAAAATCGAAATATAATCGAAAATAAATAAAGAAAGAAAGAACCTGACAAATAAGACATCAGTTTTACTTAAAGAAAGAAAGTGAAATAATGTAATTTCATTTTTAACAAATTTACATCAAGAAGCATGTTGATACGTAGAATATACAATGTGTCCAGCAAATGCGTCCAATGTTGTTAAAGATATTGATTTTAAAAACAAAGATCCATAGAAGAGTGCAGCATACGCTATGTTTATTATGTAAGCTCTAAAAACTTTATATAGAAGTTTCGAAGTAGTAATTACAAACACCCCACAACAGATGGCGTTGTAATCGCAGGCTTCCATAATGGAATGGCTACCATATTCTCTAGATCTGACTATTTCTGACCACTTTCTGCATGGCACGTTGAAAGATATAAATACCAGAATACTGTATACCAGAACCATCTGAACACATTAGGCCGGCTTGGATCATCGATTTGTGTGCATTTGATTCCGTTTCGGTTGAGACGTTACGGGCTGTGATGACAAATTTCATTATTCGTTTGCGGCAATTCTGTATGTCGAAGGGTCCCAACAAGCAATTTTGCTTGGGCCACCACCGGCCACGTAGCCAGCCGATGATGGCCCGGGCAAAATTGCTAGTAGGGGTGGACATTTTGAAAAGAATGTGTTGTGACTGCTTGCTGAGGATAAGTTTATACGTATACTTGATCGTCGTTCATCGAATTTGACGTGCAGCGCCATCTGTTAACAGTGCAGAACGCAAAGAGGTTTTTTTGGGGTCCTTGTTGGAAATTTTTTGACGTAAAGTTCATAAATTCTTCATTTTCAACATGAGCATTACGCCTTTTAACATTGAGATAATCCGGATAACGCCTTCACCCCTTAAGGGAAATCTCTGTACACCGCCGACTGTTAGCAGCTATTGCAACTACAATTACAAAACTTCTGTATAGGATTTTGACAGGTTACATACGAAACATACCGTTTGCTGCATTCTTCTATTTACCTTTATTTTTAAGATTTTAAATTTTCAAATCTTTTTTTTTGCTGGGCAGCCTGTATCATAAACTTACATAGACACAGAAGTTCGTATAAATATTTGAAAAAAGAAATATTTGAAAAGACAAGAATATTTAATGAACATTTAAACATTAACATAAAAATTTCGTAAAATCATTCATACTTTATTTAAGAACTCTTTTTATATTATTACTGATATTTCTATTTAATGACTACTTAACTATTAAAGAACTATTGAAAATACGATTTCGAGAGCTAAATTTAAATAACAGATTCCAGAAGAAATCTGTAAGATTTGTTGTTTTGCATAACATCCTCCTTTATCCCAAAAGAAAGATCCGTTTAAAGGTCTCCCGGAACATAGATCTGTATGTCATTATTTGTCATTCCTTACATTAGAGACAAAAGAAGAACCTCTGGAACAAATGAAAAACCCTTAGAATTCAAATCCAAAACTTTTATCCTTAAATCTTTTAGTCTCAGGCATGGAATCCTGTGGGGATTGAAAGGATTTGTTTGGAGAAGATTGAGCGATTTCCTTAGAACCCGGGTATTTCACGAAAAATATGATTGTGAGACGTACAAGCATGAAAGGAATATGATGTAGGAAATACTGTTTTCGTCATCCATTAGGATTATATGGTGTCGTTGCGTTCTCTTCTGGGGAAATTTCGAGGTGTATTCATCATGGTTAATTGTCACTCAAAACACTGTTTGTGCATTTTTTTCTGCTGGACGAATAAACACTTTGACTGTTATATTTAGAAGATAGATTATGAGTGTCGCACTTAATGTTGTTAAAGTGATTTATATTGTTTTAAGATTATTTTCAAGCATGAAATGCTTAAGAAAGCATTTTAGTGCCGTCGGAGGTTTAATAAATTCAATCTAGGAATGTTTTAGTTTCATAAAAATTAATTTAAGAATTTAAAACTTAGCTGAGAAAGCATCAGATGAGATTTTCAGTAACAATAAGTATTCAAAACTCAAGACAACTAAATGATAAGGCATGTAATTTTCATAAACATTTTCTAAAATTTATAATTGTACCATATATACAAATTAAAATACATATTCATTAAATTATTGAAAATACAGATTTATGCTATAAGTAAACTTATCAGTTTGTAAATATTATTTAATACTTTCAACATTAAATTCGTTTACTTTTGAAATCTTGGTTGGTAAGCTTGTACCGTGTACACAACAGACGAAGGAGCTACAAATAGCCGTAAGCAGAAACAACACATTTGACGATGTCAATAATATTATCCGAGTAGAACTGTCCTCTGAAGGCAAACTCTCCAAGGTAAACTAGAGATATTATAATAGCAGGACTGTCGAAATGCGATCTGGGTTGAGAGGTAATTCATACTTATTTAAAGAGACGGTAAAATCTTGTACCATCACCATGAATTTTCATGGACGGAAGTGTCCAGTTCTAAGTCTTACGAGTATCTTGATAAGCACTCTGTTAGCATTGATTTGGTATATATGTGATAGCTCTTCTTGATGGATTTTTTTAATTAAATGATACCTTGCAAAGACATTTGCTCCATCAAGGATAACTTTTTTATTGTTGTCATTTAGATCACGAGATTCTTAGACAATTCTGTCAGTTGTCTTTTTACCAGGAATGCCAACATGTGTTGGCATCCATTGCAAAATACAGATTTTGTTCAATTAATTAATTTGCAGTAGTTGGTGATAGATTTCTTATATAAGTTGAGAGTAACCTTTATTTATTTATTCTAAGACTGCTTTGGTGTCACAGAAGATCACAAGACCATTTGCTCTGTTTGTGTCATGTAGTGAGATATATTTTTGCATTGCTCTTTGAAGTGTTTTTAGTTTACTAGTAAAATTTGAGGTAATGTTGCCGGGACTGATCTTGTATTCTACAAGAATGGCATTTGATAAACTTATGCAGATTTTTATGATTATCTACTCAATATGTGATTTATTTCTATTGCATACGTTTAGACGTTCATGCCTCTCATTTTGTGAAAAATTGCAGTATGGGACAAATAGGCGCCTTGAATATAAGTTGATTCGGTGAGTCAATTAACCCTTTAACGCGCAGTGATGCCGCTCTGGGAACACCCAACTCTGACGTTTTGACTGTTGCCAGTCACGAAGAATAGATTGGATTTCTATAAAAATAGTTGCGGGTGACATAGCTGCACGAAAGTCCTTTACTTTTTAGCACGTCATTTCCCGTAAAAAAATGGTCACGATTATTTTTAACAGCACCAACATCTGCTGAAAAACGGAAGAACGCGAGAACAGCTGGATCGATTGCCCAATGCTGAAAAAAGGGCAGTCGTTGCCATCGCTCGACTTAACTACCAGCAAGATGGCGGACGATCGAAACATTCATCGCGTGCCACAGATCTAGAGACCCTTTTTGACAACAGCTGGCTGTTCTCGCGCACAGCCAGCTGTCGTCAAAAAGGGTCTCTAGATCTGTGGCACGCGATGAACGTTTCGATCGCCCGCCATCTTGCTGGTAGTTAAGTCGAGCGATGGCAACGACTGCCCTTTTTTCAGCAATGGGAAAGGGTTGCGCCTCAAAGGGTTAACTCCGTTACATTGTTTCAAATACTTTCTGGTATTTTATAGCGTTTCATGCATTAATCAGTACGAATGAATAAACCAGTAAATTGCACAATAGGCGTTCCGATATCAATGACGCGAAACGTAAGAAAAAAGATTATTATTCTATACTATTAAAATCTGTGCGCGTCTGTCTGTGTGTCTGTGTGTAGCATCATCTCCTCCTAAACGGCTGGGAGTTGAGTTTCGAACGAGGTATCCACGAATTCGGAAAATTTCGAGAAAGAACCTCCGCTAATTTAAATTTCGAAATTCGAATTATTTTAGGAGATATTGATAAAAAGCCCCGTCAAAAACGCTAATTTTTGCTCTCCACAATTCCGTGATTGTAACCCCTGTAGCGAAAATGTGAGAAAAAAGCATCGAGGTTACCAAGTTTGGCTATTTTATTAAATTATTTAGACTCCTGCAGTAAAGATAAAGGAATAATGATTTTTTTCTAGATTATTTACAAAGTTATTTTTTAATTAAAATATTGCGTTCATGTTAAATCAGAGCTAGAATTCAATGTTTTTATGTGTAAAAGAAAAAGGGATTGAGAGATTTCAGAGACTAATATGTATATTTTTTAGTTTGGCCGAAAAAAAAAATGGCTCATTTGGAGATTTTGAGAAAGTAGTAGGTTCTACCGATTTGTACAGTTTTGGGCTTGGCGCAAATTACTGAGAGCGTAACGAAATAGTATTTTTAATAACAAGTATAAGTTTTACGGCGCTATATTTCGATTTTTCATATAGAAATAATGCAGTTATTAAGGCGATTTTAAACGATCTATAGAATTTTCACCAAAAATTAAGTAAACTGATTTAAGTTAGAGGAATTCCGCCAAATTTCAGAAAATTGAAATTCTCGCATTTTTACATGGTAGTTAACGGTGATTCAAACCCGTTATAGTTAATAATAATTTAAATAACTGCTACTTATCAATAATATGCCTGCATTAAATTTTGGAGATCGAACCATATAAATGATAGATAACTATTTCCCATTTTGATTGCTGTTAAATCAATGCTTCGAATGATTCTCTGAAAACAAAAAAATCTCGCAAAATGGTGTATGTTGGCATTTGGCGATCGAAGTACTGTGTAATAAATAATTGATTCTTATTTGATAAGCAGCGCTACGGAAGTTTCTTTTACTAAAAGCATTTAGAAAGGCGTAATTAATACTGTCTAATATATTTTTTGTGTTACGAATTGAAATGCATGTTGATTCCTACTTTAGTACATTTCTTAGCAAAGTTGGCGAAAAATATTCAAATGTAGTGCAACTCTGTACATATTATTAATTCCATTCCACAATTGAGATGAGCCGATGCCACTAGCGTATGCATAGATATTTTTTTTTAAATTCCGCCCAACAGGGTATTGCGTATTGCCTTTAGTGTGAAGTTTAATTTGTGTTTGAGCTATTTGCCATCGACTGGCGGTGTTAATTTCGCCAATATGGCAGTTCTAGCAAAGTAAACATGAATAACTCATTTCATGTTCTATTTTTAACATTGCTATAGTTTCCGTAGCAACGGAATCCATTGTTGCCACTTAAGTTGTTAAATTTTACAATTAAGTGAAATCACTCATTTCTACAGCTTTTATGAATTGAAAAAGTGAAAACGCATCAATTGTGAAACAAATAGAACTGTAACAGACTTGCCCCTTAAAAATAATCGAAGTTTTTATGCAATTCTACATACCTTTAATTTTATTTCCTTCGAGTGTGGATGTCATTTTTTACGTAATTTTTGCTGTTTTGCTGGCAGATTCTCAGGAGCAGCACATACCCTGTAATGTATTTGCTCCTCCGGAAGCAAGAGCGTATGTCCGGGGCGTATTTGTGTAACCCCATTGTGTTAATCAGAATTTTCTGGTGTCACATTTTTTAGACCATTTTTTTACAGCGGAGATTCCGATCCTGATGTATATTGATTAAGCAGGAGTAGCCAGAAATTTTTCATGGGAATGTTACGACTACTGCAACTCACATATATGTACACGTGTATGCGATAAGGGAGTGAAGAATATACATTTTGTATGGCAGAAAACTCCGCTTTGGGGATCCCCTATCCCCTCCTTGGCTACGCCACTGTACGCAAGCATAAGTTGTCACGTCATGAAAAACCGTCATAGATGGCAAACTCCGAAGTTGTTCTGAGGGTTATACAAAATGAAAAATTTTTCTTTTAGTAAATTTTACTTTTGATACAGTTCGGATATTTGGTTTTAATACATTTCGGCCACTAAGGTAAGATGAAATATTACTAAATACGGCAACCCAGAATTTTCTTAACTATTGAATTTAACACTATGCAACTACAGTAGATTCCCTAACACGGTAGATACGTTCCGTGCTATAGGAATCCGTGTTGTACGGGTCCTGCACTATACTCCACCTGGAGTGCGAACTGCGCGGTATAATCGCGGCAAAACTTATTCCCGCTCCGTAAAAATGCAATGATTTTTGGTGTTGCCACTCAAAAGGAATGTTAATTACATGAGCTAAGGCATCATAATATCAAAACATATGTCTCATTTCACCGTGCTGTACGAGACTCTTTTAATGTGTTACACGAAAACGATCGTAATGTTTTCGTCATGTTCTAAGAAATCGTGTTGTAGACCCATGTTATAAAGGGGTCAACTGTAATCTGTAAAAAGTGGAAAATGAAATTAGTTATTTATTTAGAGCGAATTGACAGTGAGATAAACGTCACTTTTATGTAACAAGTGTGATACTGCATTAAGAGTTCAATAAGGGTAATAAGTTTTTTCTCAGAAGTTACACCACGAACGTTTTCATTTACAAAAGCGACATGATTTTCACCGGAGCAGGGTATATTTTGGGCTTTTAAACGTTTGGATTTACAAATGTAAATGATGCATCCATTTTTTCATGTAGGTTTTTTAATTTAGGTAATAGAATTTAATTAAGTCGTGTGTAACATAACTGCCCTAATGCATCGTCCACGCTTTGAAAAATGCAAGATAAAATTATTGTCAACATCATTTAATGTTATTTATGTGGTATATACTATATATTAATGCTATAAATTACACCTCACAAAGAGAATTATATGATGTAGAAATCAGGCATTTTTCGAAAGAGAAAAGTTTTGTCTGCATACCATAAAGTTCTTTCTCTTTTGATCGCCAGTCACATTGACGTAGTTTTTGTGTCATGTTGCAATCGTCTAAAATTTGCACTCATGACGTTAACTGTTAGTTACGATTCAAGTATTTTTTTCACGTTTTGAGATTCCGCATTACTGGGTTTAATTCGAATTATATATGTGTAAGGAAAATATTCGTTTCCCACCGTGCGGAGAACGGGTACGCAGCTAGTCTATACTATTAAAATCTGTGCGCGTCTGTCTCTCTGTGTGTGTGTGTGTGTGTAACATCATCTCCTCCTAAACGGCTGGGAGTTGAGTTTCGAACGAGGTGTCCACTTATTCGGAAAATTTCGAGAAAGAACCTCCGCTAATTTAAATTTCAAAATTCGAATTAATTTAGGAGATATTGATAAAAAACCCCGTCAAAAACGCTAATTTTTGCTCTCCGCAATTCCGTGATTGTAACCCCTGTAGTCAAAAAAGTGAGAAATAAGCATCGAGGTTGCCATGTTTGGCTATTTTATTAAATTATTTAGACTGCTGCAGTAAAAATAAAAGAATAATGATTTTTTTTCTGTTTAGATTATTTACAAAGTTATTTTTTAATTAAGTATTGCGCGCATGTGAAATCAGAGCAGGAATTCTATGCTTTTTATGTGTAAAAGTATAAGGGATTGAGAGATTTCCGAGCCTAATATGTATATTTTTTAGTTTGGCGAAAAAAAAATGGCTGATTTGGTAATTTTGAGAAAGTAGTACATTCTACCGATTTGCACAGTTTTGGGCTTGGCGCAATTTACTTCGAGCGGAACGAGATAGGTTTAGGTGTGTGTGTGTAGGTTTTATTAAAATACGGCGTTAAACTTTAATTTTCCATGCAGAAATAGTGCAATTATTAAGGCGATTTTAAGCGATCGATCTTCGGAATTTTCCCCAAATTAAGTAAATTGATTTATCTTGGGGGAATGCCGCTAAATTTCAAAAGAAATGAAATTCTCGCATTCTGTAAATTGGAATAAATAAAACACGTTATAGTTGATAATTTAAAATACTGCTCTGCTACTTTTCAAATAGATGTCTGCATTAATTTTTGGCGATGGAACCATACACAAATAACTATTTCCCATTTTGATTGCTGTTAAATCAGTGCTTAGAATCATTCTCTGAAAAAAATAAGAAAAAAATCTCTCAAAATGGCGTATGCAGATTCCTTCTTTAGTACCTTTCTTAACAAAGTTGGCGATAAATATTCAAATGTAGTGCAACTCCGTGTTTAATAGCGTGTGTTTTTTGCGTTTGTACTGCTAATTCTATGGCACGATTGAGATGAGCCAATGTTACGAGCGGATGGATAGATAATTTTTTAAATCCCGCCAAGCAGGGTATAACAAATCAGGAATTCTGTATAAATACAATTTTTTTTATGAACGAGAATGTTTTTAAACCTGGTAAATATAGCTGGTATCGCCTATAAATAGTTGCATTTACTGTGAAGTTAAATTTAGGATTCATTTTGGCTATTTGCCATCGACTATCGGCGTTAATTACGCCAATATGGCAGTTCTATCTAGCATAAATAAATTTCATTTCATGTTCTATTTTTATATTGCTACAGATTCCGTAGTTAGGGAATCCGGTTGATTCCTACTTTAGGACCCCCACTCTCGCCAACGAAAAAAATCACCGGGTTTTGGCGAACCTTCCTGTCAATAGTCCGTGATCGCGCATGCTCACAAGTTTCAACGCTTCGCAGTGAAACTGGGTTAAATTAATGTGAACAATTCAGCATTCAATGCACCAAATACGGAATTTGAAGATAATTATTAAAAATACATTAGTTGGCAAGTAAAATAAATGTAATGATGTACTTACATGTTCCAAATGATTTCATTTGACAAGAATTTATGAGCAGATTCTTTAAATGTATATGTATTTCCTTTATTAAAAGCGGATTCGTGAATTTTTACTTTATTTTAACCAATGAGGTATGTTGAATCGCAAAAATTTTAGCAAATGGAATCAGAATGTTAAAATAATTAACAAAAGAACTAATTCTGTAATGATTTTTAAAATTTTGCAATGCAAATTTAAAACACTTCACCAAATTAAGAAACAGAATAGATATAAATTCACCGAATCCGCTGTTTAGAAATAGTTATTAATTAGTAAATTCGAAAAGAACTCAATTCTCATAAGTTAAAATATTAACATTAAAATTGTTCTAGCAACAAATTTTCAGATGCCAGAAATTTTTGCGTCCGTAATATTAAATTATATCATTAATGCATAAATAAAAATACACATATATACTTTAATATTTAAAGTTACCCTAGCAACCAAATTTCCTTATCAGATTTATTTGTGCTTGACGATGCTAATATAAATGAGTTGAAATCGTCTGCTCCTATTAATACGTACCAATATGAAAATAAAACAGGAATTTAGTATCCAGTGTTTGCGAAATTATGCTTTACCGGGTAAAAGCCAATAGAAATTTTCTAATCAAAGATCGAGAATGCGTAAAAGGATACTAAACCTTATCGTTGCCTACGTAATACTACATCTTATGAGCATTTCGTAGGCAGCGGCCTTATCAAAGATCAAAGCTCATGACTGATCACGTGCAAAATCAACTGGAATACCGGTTGATTATTGAGAGAAATTTACGAATAAACCCTTTGCCGTATGGCTGCAATATAAATACAAAAATCGTAATGGCAACTGTATATCAATATTTATCGTCGCGTTGGCGAGAGTGGGGGTCCTAAAGTAGGAATCAACCGGGAATCCATTGCTGCCACTTAAACTATTAAATTTAACAATTAAGTAAAAACACTCATTTTTACAGCTCTTAACTCAAAAAAGGAAAACGTATTGGATATGAAACAATTAGAACATTACCACAATCACCATGTCAATAACGCGAACCTGTAACTTTGGTTATTTTTAACTAAATTCATTTTCAAGATCTTTAAGAAATCCAGTATACTATATCAAAGCCTCATGTCTTAATGCCGATTAGCGTCCCTGCCCGCGTCCCTGTATAGCGATATTATTAAATTATAACAAGGTAAACTAGGAAACTTACAACTAACCTTGCATAACCGGTTTTTTCGGATTCTTGTCCCAAAAAAAAACTCTGCTATAAATGAGAAACAGTAAAGCTGGGTTCTAATTAAAACATATATTTCACAGCCAACAAAAATACACACTCACATCACATTTCACATTATATATATTACATATCAAGAAAAAAAAGAACAACACCTTATTTATTTTCTGTGTTGCCATAAAAAAACAACGAAGAAACGAAACACAAGTTTCTACCCGCGTTTCATTGAGTTAGTCCTAGCCTTGCGGAAAGGTGGAAATGTCGCTTTCACAACACACTCCCACCTTTGAGTTTCGAACTTTGGAGAAACTCAAACCCTAACTCTTGTCTTAATTAACCGTCCATATCTAGACCGTTTTCCTGGAACAGTCTCTGGCAAAATGTCTCTGTCAGCTTTCTCGACGACAGGAACTGCTGAAGCAGGACACTCTTCACTTCTTACAGGACATTTCCTGACAGTCTGGTGCACGATCGGTCGATTGGACGTAGAACCGGGTTCTGGTGAAAGCACGCCAATGTCACTTTCTGAGTCACTCAAGGGAATCAGTTTGAGCACGGACGGTGAAAGACATTCCTGACAGTCTGGTGCACGATCGGTCGATTGACGTAGAACGGGTCTGTGAAAGCACGCCAATGTCACTTTCTGAGTCACTCAAGAGGAATCAGTTGAGCACTGGACGGTGAAATTCTCCACCTTTCATTCTGACTTTTACTAGTCGAATGTGACCATCTTTGCAGGATACAGTTCTATCACTTTTGCAAAGGCCACTCAAGTCGCTTGACATTCTCATTAGCAACTAGTACAATATCCCACTTTCAAGAGGTTTCTGGTTTTTATAAGATTTTGAGTACTGACGTAAATGTCCAAATATTCTGCACGAAATCTTTTTCTCAAATCCTCTTGACTCTTTGTCTGTACGCATGTCTCTTATTCAGCGATGTTGCATCTAAATTATCAAGATCGTGGTCTTCGGGGAGAGGCGCCTCCATTATCGGTTTTGGCTGTAAATTAAATCTTCTACATCGCACACAATTTCTAATAACATTTCTTACTGTCTTCCGACATTTAAGAATCCAAAACTCCTCTCTCAAGTTGCTCATCAGGATCTGAACTCCTGCATGGCTTAATTTCAAGTGTCTAGTTCGAATAATCATTTCAACTACTGGATGACGTGAAGGCAATATTGCTGGATATCGAAAATCTTTGGTGTCATTTCTCATTAAAATCCGAGTCTTCACCTTCAAAATGCCTGATGAATCTATATAACACTGAAGTGATTTTAATTGTTTGTCTTCTGGTCCCGAAAATGCTTCCCTCTGTACGATTTTCAACAAGGAAGTTTCCGCTTTATTTATTTCTTCTACTGTTAAAACTCCAGAAATTCGCTGGCACTTTTCAACTTTGCAGTTGGTGATAAATCGATGAATCCAGGCTGTAACTCGAAGTAATTTATCGTAAGAAGAAAATCGGTTGTAATATTTCTCTCCTGGATTGTCCGTGTTAGCTGCGGCAATAACAGTCTTCCTTTTCTCAGAATTTATGATGTCGAAATCGGGAACTATATTAGACTGAGGCCATTTATCTGGTGGTCCGTTTAACCATTCTGTACCTTCCCACCATCTTGATTTAGCCAAATTTTCTACACTGCAACCTCGTGAAGGTAGGTCAGCTGCATTCAATGACCCTGGTACGTGGTGCCAGTCTTCAGTATTTGACAAAGAGCGAATCTCTTGCACGCGGTTATAAACAAACGGGGTCCAGTTCTCACTTCTTTTTATCCAGTGCAATGCATTTGAGGAGTCCGACCAAAAGAATCTTGGTATTTTTTCAATTCTTAGATCCTCAATCACACTTCGCGCCAATCGCGCTCCGATTGCACAGGCCATTAATTCAAGTCTTGGGATGGAAATAATCTTCATTGGGGCAACTCGGCATCTTGCTTGAACTAGTTGACAGGTAGTTGAATTCTCAGTTTCACTTCTTAAAAACACACAACAAGCGTACGCTTTGACACTTGCATCGCAGAACACGTGCAAAGTTATACTTTTAAGTATTTCACCTTTGGGAGTAAGACAACGCGAAATTTCTATTTCCTTCAACATGGATATTTCTTTTTGCCACCGTTCGAATCTTTTAGCAATGGAAGTTGGAAGTTCCGCATCCCAAGATACTTTCAACTGCCAACACTCTTGCAATAGAATTTTTGGTCCCAACGTAACTGGGCAAGTAAAGCCGAGAGGTTCAAAGATCTTATGGACAGCCGACAAAATTTTTCTTTTAGTTACTGGTGTATCATCTTCAACAATATCTCGCAAATCAACAGTTAAAGAATCACTGTTTAATTTCCATTTTAGTCCCAGAACAGGAATGTTCTTTTCCTTCTCAAGCAAAAGGTCTTCAGAATATTGACTATTATAATTGTGCTCCCACCCTCGAAGTTCAAATTTAGCAGCGCTGAGAATTAATTTTGACTCTTCAATAAAATTCTCAAGCTCTTCTGGATCATTCACACTGGTAACACAATTATCCACGTAAAATGACTCTAACAACTTAGTTGCAGTTTTTGCAAAACTGGGAGGAACATTCTTTAGATGAAATCGAAGGGTTGCCCCCAACAGATATGGAGAACAAGTCAGCCCGAAAACTACCCTTCGATGTTGGAAAACTCTAGGCTTGGCTGAATCTCCTTTCTCCCACCATAAAAATTTCAGATAGGGTCTATCCGATTCACTTATTCCAATCTGTAGAAAGGCTCTACGGATGTCTGCAATAACACCTATTTTCTGAAAACGAAATCTATTCATCAAGGCAGGAATGAGCTCGACGGTGTTAGGTCCTTTTTCTAAACAATCGTTGATCGAAGGTGAATTCTTCTCCCTGGCCGATCCATCAAAAACAGGTCGCACTCTTGTGGTGGAATTTTCTTTAACTACGGCTCTGTGAGGCAAGTAATGTTCACTTTCGTCAGAGGAATTCTTAGGAATTTCTTCTATGACTCCTTCTTGAATCCACTCTCTAAACATTTCTTCGTATGCCTCTAAATTTGCGCTCTTCTTCAATGAATCTATGCAACTTTTCAGCCTTCGTTCTGCAACATTTCTGCCACTGGGTAAAGGAGGATGGCCTTCTATCCACGGGAGGCTCACAACATATCTTCCATCACCATCAATTTTCACACTTTTGTTAAAATGTTCTTCCGCTGCCTTCTCAAGTTCTTGTCGACTACCTTTCTCTCCTGGGTCTAAGATTCCTAGAGTATCAAGCCTCCATAAATCTGAAATTTTCGCATCATTAACGTGCAGCGACATAACACTTTTAGTGCTATCTGAAGACTCAAGTGCGTCTGTTTTCCCCATTAGGGTCCAACCAAGACGTGTTTCCATTAAAACCAATCCGCTTCTTAATTGTTCTATGTTTCCGGTATACAGTTTTCCAGCAATATCAGCTCCTACGAGCCCATGGATTTCGTCCGGAGAAAATTCATATAATAAATCTACTTCATCATTTAAATCCGAGAGAAAAATCTTGCGTTTCTTAATTTCCTGTAGAAATTCCCCTTTTGGTAGTTTTGCAATTTCAGAACAAATCTTTTCCTGGTTTAATACTTCAAACTTGCATCGATAATTATCAAAAAAGTCGCTTAGATAAACCCAATATTTTTTGTGTGTTTCCGTAGTCTCTATACCTCCAAATAAACTATGTGTCAAATTTTCCTCAGCAATGCATTCATATCCCATTGTCGCTATTGCGAAATTTGATAAATAAGACTTACTGCTGCCTGAGTCAATCAGTATCCTAATATATTTCATTTGACTCTCACTTCTAAGACGAACGACAAGTGTCTGCAAAAGAACTTTACGAGTAGCTGTTCTATTGGACAGAACAGAGTCCTTTTTTCCAGTTTCCACCCCTTCAGTAAGCTGAGATTTTCTCGAATCCGCCCGAGTGCTTCCTTCAGTACACATTATTTTAAAATGAAATTTGCGGCAAATCTCACAAGGGGTACTTTAGTTTTACAAAATCGAAATTTATGTTTACGTATCGAGAGACATTTGAAACATGCACCTTTTTTCATTAGTATTTGCTTCTTCTCTTCGTGAGACAAATTATCAGCATATTTACAGAGGTTACTTGAGTGTGATTTACCACAAAATACACACGCCTCTTCCTTCGTTTCTGAAGAATTAAACAACTCAGATGCTGTTGGGCTAGCTCTTTCCCTCCTACCAGGACTACATTTGTTTACGTCTTCTATTTCTACATTGAATCCGCTGCGAGCTAACCTCACTTTCTCTTCGCTTTCAATTTCGTGACGTAAAAAATTCATAAGAATATCTAACTTATTAACAGATTCTTCCTTCTTGCCAGACGTCAACGACATTGAATTCAAATTTCTTTCCCATATTCTCAATACGTCAACGGGCAAGCAAGATTCAATTAACGGATACAAAATTGAAGAATAATTTTCACTAGAAACACCTAACATATTTAGCGACCTCAAATATGTTTCAATCTTATCATACAATTTAAATAACGGTGTTTTCGGACTTTTACCCATCACATTATTCATCATCAGAGAAAGAACTTCCCTTATATAAACTTCTATTAACAAGTCGGTCCGGCCAAAGCGGGCCTTTAAACAGTCTACTACATTTTCATAACTATCACCCGTAGCAGGATATGATTCGACAATTTCTCGCGCTCTTGAACCTTTCAAGGTTGCTTGTAACAAATACTGATATTTATCTTCGTTGGCGATGTCCTCATCATTGTGTATTTTCTCAAACTGTGACCAAAATGGCAACCATTCCTTAACATTTCCCCCAAACAACTTAAATTCAATTTTTGGAAGCTTAAACTTTCGTTTTGGCGAATTTTCAACAAACTGAGACTCATTTTCGGCTTTTACATTGCTTAAGATTTTTTGAACTTTTGTTCTCAATCTGACAAATTTTTCTTCGTATAAGCTAAAACCCTCATATTCCTTATCAAAATTATCTTGAGAACACTTTTCATCGTTCAGCAGAAGATTTTGAATTTCCTTTTCTGCAAAACCGAGTTCGGCCCATTTTCCCTCTAACTGAGTAAACAGAATCTCGATTTCTTCAAAATTCCTAACATCTGCTTCTAAGTTATTCTCAAGTGAATTAGCTATACGCGTAAATGCAGTTCTAAGTGGTGTTCTTAACTTTCTTAAATTATCCATAATTCACCACTAGAATTTCCGTTATCAACTTCGATCCACAGTTTAATTCGAGACAATTCGTATCCCAGCAGATGGATGCCAAATAATATCGCGTCCCTGTATAGCGATATTATTAAATTATGACAAGGTAAACTAGGAAACTTACAACTAACCTTGCATAACGCAGTTTTTTCGGATTCTTGTCTCAAAAAAAAACTCTGCTATAAATGAGAAACAGTAAAGCTGGGTTTAATTAAAACATATATTTCACAGCCAACAAAAATACACACTCACATCACATTTCACATTATATATATATTACATATCAAGAAAAAAAAGAACAACACCTTATTTATTTTCTGTGTTGCCACAAAAAAACAACGAAGAAACGAAACACAAGTTTCTACCCGCGTTTCATTGAGTTAGTCCTAGCCTTGCGGAAAGGTGGAAATGTCGCTTTCGCAACAAGTTTGCAAGAAAATTGATTAATCAGTATAAACTGAAGCAATGAACCTTTGTAAGCGTTTTTCTTGAAACGAGGAAAATGCAGATTGACGTTTTTGATCTAGAAGTGGCGATAGGGAGAACTACTTAATTCAGTAACGTTAATGGGGAATGATAATTGAATATGCGCTTTCAAAAAGACCCAAAAATCAAGAGAGTGTGAAAAGTCAGGAATATATGAAATGAAAATAAAAATAAATCAAATAATACGAGATATAAATAATAATAATAATACGAGAATGACATTGCAATCATGTGTACAACAAAGCTCCCAATTGCTTATAATATTCCCCTAGCAATGACTTAGTCCGACCAGTGGCCGAGCGCATAGCGCTCTGAACTGGGAGGCGGAAGGTTTCTGGTTCAAAACAAGTCGCGTCCGCCGACCTAACCGTTCAGAGTTTTCCTGTATTCTGTTCGGGAAATAAAACTGTACTCGCAACATGCATATGTTAGGAAACATTATATGGCTGGTTTCCTCCAAAACGTAGCGTAAATACGGGTTAGGACCCCTTAGAAAGACCCCCATGGAGGACACCCCCACCCCTTGACCTAGATCCCATGTGTGGAGACTAAATAGAGAGTTCAATTTAACACCTTGCGGCGTGTGCAACTTATAGAAGCAGTTCCACGATACCGAATCCGCCGACAAAAAGCCTGGGCATGGTCATCCAAGAGACGTTGCTTCTTTTTTGATCGCCAGTGACACTGACATAGTTTTTGTGCCATCATGTTGCAGTCATCTCAGATTTACACTCATGACGTCAACGTTTCATCACGATTTAAATACTTTTTCACTTTTTTAGATTCCACATCACTGGGTTTAATTCGAATTATATGTGTAACGAAAGTATTCGTTTCCTACCGTGCGGAGAACGGGTACTCAGCTAGTCTATACTATTAAAATCTGTGCGCGTCTGTCTGTGTGTCTGTGTGTAGCATCATCTCCTCCAAAACGGCTGGGAGTTTCGAACGAGGTATCCACGAATTCGGAAAATTTCGAGAAAGAACCTCCGCTAATTTAAATTTCGAAATTCGAATTAGTTTAGGAGATATTGATAAAAAACCCCATCAAAAACGCTAATTTTTGCTCTCCTTAATTCCGTGATTGTAACCCTTGTAGTCAAAAAAGTGACAAATAAGCATAGAGGTTGCCATGTTTGGCTATTTTATTAAATTACTAGCTGCGTGCCCGTTCTTCGCACGGTAGGAAAAAAAAATTTCCTCACATGTGTAATTCGAATTAATTCCAGTGATGTGGAATCTAGAAAAAGCAAAATTATTTCACACTTGACTTAAAGTTCGCGTCGTATATGTAATAACCTGAGATCATTGGAATATAATGACACAAAAAAAACTATGTGAGCGCCATTCGGTATCAAAAAAGTGAAAATGGGCCGTTTGCAGTGAACTTCTCACTGTCTAAATGTCTCATTTCCGCAGGCATGCTGTCTTTTAGGTTCACGTTTTAGCGTTAAATACCTCAGGCACTACATGAAATGTACATTTTTTTTTATTTTAAAAATACGTCACCCTCTCTTGCAATCCTTTACAAAAAGAAAAGAGATAAGAGATAAGACTGCGCTATTTATAAAGGCTTTAAAAGAATCTTCTAGATTATGCAGTTTAATTTTTCTTCTCACAAATAAATCCAGTATTTATAAAAGGAAATCGAGCCAAGCAAAGAAATCGTCTGCTTGGACATAAGAATAACTATGTACACAAAACGAAATCTTTGGAATGAGAAACTTTTTTCACGTGTTTAGAAGAGCGTTCGTTGTAATTGCTCCACAACGGGCTTTGACTTTTAGTTGTACAATAACAGTAGCATTTTGCGCATTAAGGCAATAAACAACAGATGTTTTAATTCGAATTTCGTAAAAAATCGCTTCGAGATATGGCGCGGGACCCGTTTTTATTTATGTTTTTCAACTGGCAATTTTAATCTTTGTTACTGTATCCATGACAACCAAACCGCAAGATATCAAACCGAAATTTATAAGCAGGTGCTACTGAAATGAAAATCCTTCCTTACTTAAAAATTCGTAAAAATTCTCCTAATTTATATTTTCCCTCCGTTCTTCTTTTGAAAGTGGGCGAATTGTGTGCTCCGTCTTTTGCCGAAATATAAAAAAGTTATGGCAGATAGAATTCAAGATGCAGCAGTTTTAAAAATATTTACGAAAGTCAGCGACAAATTTAATTTTATTTGAAAAATTCCCAAAAATCTGCAAATTATGTTACACAGTCCGAACAAACAGTTTTTAAAAGAAAATTTTCTCCTCTATACGATGATGTAACTATTGTTTTCTTGCAAGTGCAACTACCGGTGTTATTATGTATTACGCAAGAAAAATCGCTAAAAATCGGACAAAACATAAAATGAAACATTTTCTAATTCGAATTTCAAAAAAATCGCTTCGAGGTGTGTCGAGACCCGTCTTGGAAAATTTCCGTACAAAATTTGGTAGGTCTACGATCACCCGTTTCGGAGCTACGCGAGACACAGACAGACAGACAGACAAACGGACAGTTTACACATTGCTTTATTTATATAGAAGATTTAGACTCCTGCAGTAAAAATAAAAGAATAATGATTTTTTTTTTCTGTTTAGATTATTTACAAAGTTATTTTTTAATTAAAATATTACGTTCATGTTAAATCAGAGCTGGAATTCAATGTTTTTTATGTGTAAAAGAATAAGGGATTGAGAGATTTCCGAGACTAACATGTATATTTTTTAGTTTGGCCGAAAGAAAAAATGACTCATTTGGCGATTTTGAGAAAGTAGTAGGTTCTACCGATTTGCACAGTTTTGGGCTTGGCGCAAATTACTGAGAGCGTAACGAAATAATATTTTTAATAACAAGTATAAGTTTTACGGCGCTATATTTCGATTTTTCATACAGAAATAATGCAGTTATTAAGGCGGTTTTAAATGATCTATAGAATTTTCACAAAAAATTAAGTAAACTGATTTAAGTTAGAGGAATTCCGCCAAATTTCAGAAAATTGAAATTCTCGCATTTGTATATGGTAGTTAAAGTTGATTAAAACCCGTTATAGTTAATAATAATTTAAATAACTGCTGCTTATCAATAATATGCCTATATTAAATTTTGGCGATCGAACCGTATAAATGATAGATAACTATTTCCCATTTTGATTCCTGTTAAATCAATGCTTCGAATGATTCTCTGAAAACAAAAAAATCTCGCAAAATGGTGTATGTTGGCATTTGGCGATCGAAGTACTGTGTAATAAATAATTGATTCTTATTTGATAAGCAGCGCTACGGAAGTTTCTTTTACTAAAAGCATTTAGAAAGGCGTAATTAATACTGTCTAATATATTTTTTGTGTTACGAATTGAAATGCATGTTGATTCCTACTTTAGTACATTTCTTAGCAAAGTTGGCGAAAAATATTCAAATGTAGTGCAGCTCTGTACGTATTATTAATTCCATTCCATAATTGAGATGAGCTGATGTCACTAGCGTATGCATAGATTTTTTTTTTTTTTTTTAATTCCGCCAAACAAAGTATTTCGTATTGCCTTTAGTGTCAAGTTTAATTTGTGGTTTCAGCGATTGGCCATCGACTGGCGGCATTAATTTCGCCAATATGGCAGTTCTAGCAAAGTAAACATGAATAACTCATTTCATGTTCTATTTTTAACATTGCTACCACTCATTTCTACAGCTTTTACGACTCGAAAAAGTGAAAACGCATCAAACGTGAAATAAATAGAACTAACTGTAACAGACATGCACTTTAAAAATAACCGAAGTTTTCATGCAATTCTACATATCTATCTTTAATTTTATTTCCTTCGCGTGTGGATGTCATTTTTTACGTCATTTTTGCTGTTTTGCTGGCAGATTATCCGGAGCAGCACATAACCTCTAATGTATTTGCTCCTCCGAACATAAGCAAGAGCGCATGTCCGGCGCGTATTTGTGTAACCCCACTGTGTTAATCAGAAATTTCTTGTGTCAGATTTTTTAGACCATTTTTTTACCGCGGAGATTGCGATCCTGAAGTAATTGATCACTGATACATGAAAAAAAAGATCAAAACCGTCGTAGATGTCAAACTCCGAAGTTGTTATGAGGGTTACACAAAATTAAAAATTTTACTTTTAGTAAATTTTAATTTTGGTACAGTGCGAATATTTCGTTTTAATACATTTCGGCCACCAAGGTGAGATGAAATATTAGTAATTACGGCAACCCATAATTTTCTTAACTATTGAATTTGACATTATGCAACTACAGTAGATTCCCTAACACGGTAGATACGTTCGGTGTTATAAGAATCCGTGCTGTACGGCTCCTGCGCTATACTCCATTTGGAGTGCGGACTGCGCGTTATAATCGCGGCAAAACTTATTTGCGCTCCGTAAAAATTCAATGAAGTTTGGTGTTGCCATTCAAAGGGTATGTTAATTACAGGAGCTAAAGCGTCATAATATCAGAACATATGTCTCATTTTACCGTGCTGTACAAGTCTCTTTTAACGTGTTACACGAAAACGATCGTAATGTTTTCGCCGTGTTCAAAGAATTCGTGTTGTAGACCCATGTTATTAAGGGGTCAACTGTAATCTGTAAAAAAATGAAATATGAAATTAGTTATTTATTTAGAGCGAATTGACAGTGAGATCAACGTCAGTTTTATGTAACAAGTGTGATACTGTATTCAAAGTTCAATAAGGGTAATAAGCTTTTTCTCAGAAGTTACCTCACGAACGTTTTCATTTACAAAAGCTGCATGATTTTCACGGGAGCAGGGTGCATTTTTGGCTTTTAAACGTAAATGATGCATTCATTGTTTCATGTAGGTTTTGTTAATTTAGGTGAAATTCAATAAAGTCCTCTGCAAAATAACTGCGCTAATGCATTTGTCCACGCTTTGCGAAATGCAAGATAAAATTGTTGTCAACATCATGTAAAGTTATTTATGAGGTATATACTTTATATTAATGCTATAAATTAAACCTCACAAAGAGAATTATATGATGTAGAAATCAGGCATTTTTCGAAAGAGAAAAGTTTTGTCTGCATACCGTAAAGTTCTTACTTTTCTGATCGCCAGTGACAATGACGTAGTTTTTGTATCATCATAGTCAGCTTTTCATCCGAATTCCAGCATTTTTTCACTATTAGAGATTCCTGTCATCGGGTTTAATTCGAATTATATGCGTAAGGAATATATTCGTCTCCTACCGTGCGGAGAACGGGTAAGCAGCTAGTACCATTTAAAATCCTTTAGACTGCCACTTTTTGCGGGTTATTTGTATGGGTAATTAGGAGCTATTAAAAGAAGTGGTCAAAGGACTAGTGAAATATGCTCTGATACAAGCATTTAGACCAGTAAACATCAAAGTACAGAAAACGCTGAGAACAATAGTTTCATAACTTTGTTAACATGAAGCCTGCATAACGGATACACTGGACAATATATCTGTGATAACTCTATCTAAAGGATGATTTCGAATACTACATGACCACAGACGTCACTGAGTGTTAATGCTTCATGAATTATTTTTATAAGTGCATAATTCAAAGTTTACATTGTGCGGAAATAGGTAATTCCTTTATTGAAACCTGCTGGTAAAGAAACAATTAATTTCTCTTAAATGAGTGTCGTACTTGAGTTTCAATGAATTATTTATAAAGCATGTGCCAATGACCCACGCATAAAAAAATTGACACACATTTCTTCTCTTACTTCAGGTTTCCGTGAATCATAAATTATACAGGGTGTCTCAAAATGTTGCTGCCAAATTTAACATGCTGGTCTATCATATCATAAGAAGCAATATTTACTTCGGAACTTGTATCCGGAAATGCAAACGACGACTGCTAGAGGACGATGTTCGTAAGCTTACGGAAGCGTTATTTTTTCAGCCTAAGATGTTCGGAGATGGAAGAATCGGTACTAACTAAGATATGTATTGTGTGTATGGTACCCCGGATGGAAATGTACGAGTGGCGGTACGGATTGATCTTGAGCACAATGTTTGCAGGCGTAGAGGAAAGGGAGAAGTGATATCAAAAACGTTGTGACTTTTATTAAATGACTTATTTATTAATATGAATTCCCATCCGCGCACAGTACACGTAATACATATCGGCGTTTCTTGAGTTAATAAACAGATTCATTCATCTCCAAAAACGTCGTAGGCTGAAATAATCTAGCTTCCATAAATATGCGAACATCGCCTTCTAGCGGCCATTATTATTTTTTTTTTTGCTCTAAGTTTTTATGTAAATCTTGTTTCTCATGGTATGACAGACCAGTATGTTAAGTTTGGCAAAGACCTTTTGAGACACCCTGCATATATTAGAAACAAGGAACCCCTGAGAATTCATGGGCAAATATTCGAACCTGCAGTTGAATTTTCTAAAAAAGCTTGAACAAAATATAAATAAAAATCAATCAGTAATCACTGCATCAACCAGCCCCGTCTCACCTACTTCCTAAAATGTAGATAACTATTTACTTTACATTCATATATAATTTATATAAATATAAATATAAATATAAATATAAATAGTCAATTCTTCAGCTTACTTAAAACTGCTTTTTAAAACTACAATTGGAGGGAAAAAGTACCACTTAATTTTCTTCCTTATCTGCATTAATCAAGGCTTCTTCCGGATTAGCTGGATTAGCTTCCTGTGTTTTAACCAGACATGTTTGGCCATTTTAGAGCCTTATTACAATTATTTCAACGGAGGTAGTGTCCGAGGTACATTAAAATTATTAGGAAGTCCAGCCTATGAGTGACTTAGAATAGAATTATTATTGAAAGTGGCAAATATTAATTTATTAGTTTGTAAACATATTCCTATTTTGAAAAAATTGGAAATGTAATACCTTTTGCTTATTTGCTCACCCTTTGAAAGTCGTATGATATTGAGAAATAATAAAAAATGGAAACAAGCATTTTGGCCGAATAGTATAAGAAATAAAAATGTAAAAAAAAATAATGTAAAACATAATGTAATCTGTAGGCAAGGAAGTTGAAAAAAAAAGTACGAAATGTCAAATATGAGAAATATTTTTAAGCTAACTCTCTTGCATTTAGTTTAATTTTTTTCCAGATACATAAATCAGAAGCATTAGCAGCATAATCACTGAATAAACTTTATTAGTTGGCATTTTTAGATAATAGCCGAAATAAAGCTATAAAATTATTAAATATTTATCTAAAATAATATTAAAATACCACATAAAACCGCACAATCACTTAGTCTTCATTAGTAATACCTAATAATTATGCATAACGGCATTAATATGAATTTATTATTTACCTTAAACATATTAAAGCTTAATCCGGAAAAATGCGCATTTAATGTCAAATACCAAGCATTGAATTTACTTTAAGGCTTGTGTTTTTCTTGAGATCAAAAAAAATTTTTTGAAGAAAGAGCAAATGTGCAATTACATGCAATTCCGAATTATTTAATATCTTACACGTGGGGGCAAAATTTTGGATTTGATACTAGCCACCTGATCTGTATTGTAAATGGCCAACCGTACAGAGTGGGTTAGGAGTACGCGTCTATTAGATTATCAAACAGTACACCTTTGATATTTTCCAGACTGCCTTTGAAATTTATAATGGTTGGCCGACGGAAATACTTTACGTTCTGCAAAGTGATGCTTCACAGAACATCGATGTGATTTAATGAAAGCTTTACTTCTTCGTGAACATTACTATTAGCTTAAGGCATTAACATTTTTTTTTTACCTTGATATTTAGTCAGTAGTTTGCAACATAAAATGATAATACACATAAATGTTTTTGAATAATCTTATCATTTAAAACGTTGCTTAAAATCTAGAACAACAATACTTTTTCAAATGCATTTTTCAGTACAAGAAATGAGACTGCAGGTAAAGGATATTAAAAGATTTTCCTTGGTATTCCTGAAGTGATTTGTGTTTTGTTACTGTGATTTGTGTTTCGTCGGTTTGAATAAAATTTTTCTATTCATCCAACATTGTGTTATAATCAAACTAAATTCTTTGTTGATTTTTTTTGGTTGTAAGCATATTTAGCTACGCATTTGTACCGTAAGTCTATATTTTATACAGTTTCTTTCTTATTTTCAATTACCCTATATTCTTTTAAGCATATTAAGATTAAATATTTAACTATTAAAACCGAAAATTCATGTTGTGAATATTTATATATTATACAACAATTTTATCTATAAAACATATTACTTCTCTAAAAGCTTATGTCTACAACTTTATGAGTAAAAATAAGTATAAGTGTGCTTTTAAACATAATATGTAACCCAACTTTCATACATATTAATAATGGTCATAAAACCGTTTACCTTAGAAATCCTTTTTCAAAATTTATTTTCAACCCAATGACTTAAAATACAGAATAAAATGAAACACAAAAGTGTGAAGTCACTGCAATCGGTTTTTAGAACTTGCAGCCATTATCGAAAGAACTTAAATATTGATGTTATAGCATTAAATTTAATGTCTCTTTCAAAACTCAAGGCAATGAAACAACTTGGAAAGTGATCTTCAATAAATATCAAGTACATACAGAAGTTCTATCACATTTTATTATTTATAAATGTGGCATTCGATAGTGTAGACTTCTGTCATACAATAACTTATTATTCATACTTTGTCACTAATAATAATCATTATATTTTATAAACAATATGCTATAATTAATTGGCTAAACTATCTATTTTAATCAATAATTTTAATTTATTATTATTCTATATATATATATTTAATTATATTAATATACCTGGATACTCTTAAAGTATAATAATATTACCTTTTAGTATATGGCTACTCCTATACTTTCTTCTTTCCACTTTTATTTTGTGGCAACACCATTTTTCACTTTTTACAATTCTTAACATTGGCAACAGATACTACTTGTTTAAATGAGTTTCCATTAGCTCAAGGTCTGGTATGTAGATTTATAATTGCTATTTCTATTTTTTGATTTCTTTTTTTCCTTTATATAGTAGGGTAGGGCCCAAAATGTGTGGAGTTAATATCTCTTGATATGCCACACAACCGAAACCCTACTATTTTGTTTGCTTTTAATTATAATCCACTGTTTGTGGTCCCTGAAGATGGTGACAGCGGTTATAATTTCCGTTCCATTCTGTTTTTCACATTAGTTCTTGCACTTTATTTGGCTTATTTTTTATTTATTTTCATTTCAAAATGTGGTTTCTAGTTCTTGCTTAAAGCTGTTATATTTATATGAGAGGTATGTCTTGTTTGCAGTATGTTTTGTGTTTTACTTATTGGTTATATATATATATGTACATATACTAAAAGTTAACGAGAGATATATTTTCTTGTATGGTACTCATTTTTCCTACCTTATTTTGAGTATTTTCATACAAGTTACATTTCGCACTTATCTGTAATAGATAAATATTTAAAGCATGTTACCATCGATAGCAGACACAATGTAGGGAAAGACATGTCTAGTGCGGATTTTGACTGCGAAAGGAATGTCAGGAAGTGAAATTCTTGACCGAATATCTTCTGTGTTGTCGTGTACAGAATCATTCTGTTGGACGGAATTAAACACCATATTTTGACGAGTTTGTTTGGGCTATGTTAATTTTTTTTTCCTGTGAAGCCGTTACGCATATTCCATACACCCCAGATCACTCTCCATGAGATTTCCATATTTCTGTAGCCCTGAAAAATAGACATTCGTGACCGGAAATTTGCTTCGGATGAAGGGATACTCGCTTCAGTACAATCATGGATGCGAAGACAACCGCAAATATTTTCTCGTGAAGAAAAATGGGATTCCTGTCTCTCAGTAGGATAAATGTATGAAAAGTAATGACTATTTTTAAAAATAATGAACTATTTAATTACTTTTATCCTAGCTGCCTAGTTTTTATTTAAATGCTCCTTACAGCTATTTGACATTCCTTTAACCCATTAACACCCAGCTATCTATTTTTAGACGGTCACAAAAAGTGAAGTCGCAAAAATATTTAAGAATTACGTTTGTTTGTCCCCTATTTTCATTTCTCTAATAAAAAATCTGATTTCCACAAAATACTCTGCGATAGTAAAGTAAAATGTTAATCTTCCATTGTTTTATTAATACTTTAAAAAAAAGAAATACATTCTTCATACCTCACAAATATCGGAAATATATTAATTACTTCTGGATCAACATAAATTGGAGAATGTGCTGAAAAAGCGCTATAATGTGTTAAAATGCAGTGATTCAGCAGTTCATTGAGGATCTAAATTTGTGTGTACGTTGTTTTCATATTTTGGGTACCTTCCGGAGAAAATACTAGAAGTTGCATTGCATGATATTCCGTACATTCGTATTGATACTAACAAATTTATCTGTTCATGGAACTTCTCCAATTCATCGTAAGGGAGACTGAAAATAATCTTATAACCCTATACTTTGGAAGATTTTTTTTTGAAATTTTAATTAATTATAGTTTATATATGTTCTTAAGTATTCACTGGTGAAGAAAATAACAATAAAAAACATGGATATTTTAAAATTTTTATTGAGCGCGAATATACAAAAGTCATATTTTGTGTAGAAATAAACTTGCACTAATTTTAACAGAATGTGACAGAAATTTATAATTAATTGCATGTTCTAGATCATTGAAAACATTCTGAGACAAAATACATAAGAATGAGCCACTATCTATGAGCATGGGAATATTATTGTCGTGTAATTGAATTTTAATAATTGAAAGTTTAAAATAATTATCAGAGACACTATCAGTAAGTTGGATTTCATCCATCACAAAATTATCAGTTTGAGATTCAGGATTCTTACAAAATTTTATAGGTTGTGGGGTTTGAGTTTGTGTTGATCTTTGTGAAAAAAATGTCTCTGAATGGGAAAAAAGTCATAGGAGTTACTCGAGCATCAGGGGCAAGCGTTCTCATAGGTGGTAGCTTTGACACAGCTGGTTGGGTTAAAGTCACAATTGAGAATCTCCAGTACCAGCTCCAGGAGTTCTCATTGAAAGTTTAAATGGTCATTGGGTAAAACAGAAGTTGCATTTGTATCAGGATACTGTGATGTAACTTTTGTTGAGAGGCATAACGGGTAGGAACGTTTTGGGAAATTGGATTAGATTGGGTTATGGACTGTATCGGAATATACGATGTTTTCATTTTAAAGCATTGGTGGACATTATGCATTTTTTGTAGCAGAAGTGGCAGGTTACAGGATAATTCTTAAAATTGTTTGTCTTTGGTACATGTTGTTTGAATTTGTGAAAGTTCTATTACTAAATCTAGATTTATATTGATTGCTTCTGTAATTGTTACGAAGTTGCCTGTTGTATGGTTGATTAAGTTGGTATTTAGAGTGACAGCGTTTAGTAGTAGAAAAATTACATTTTTTGGCATCTTCAAGTTTAGTGAGTTGTTCTTTTAGTAGGCTTCCTTCTTCGGTTAATGACATAATTTGGGAGGACTGAGCTCGAGGTGGGGAATTAGTGGAATTAATTTGCTGCAATTCATGAGCACGGGAAACAGCCTTATCATATTTATCCACATTTTCAATTTGCGAAATTTTTCTGATATCACGAAGAATTGCATTAAGAAAATGATTAAATTTTATTGTATTCAACCCTTTTTATCAGATATTTTGTTAAATCCTTTCTTGGTAATTAGATCTAAACGTTGGATAAATTGAGTTTCGACTCATTAAGGAGTAAATTTAGACTATATAACTGACTTACGTTCTCTTGTATATTATTAATTCAAAAAAAATATGAAATTGTACATAAATCTCATCAATAGTTTTCGCCTCAGCAATGAAAAGGAGACTTTGCATAATATTGCAGAGCTGCAACTGAAAGTTGTACTTAGAAACAATTTTGTTTGTGCATCATTCCAACCATTTAATTTTTGCATGTCTTTAACTTGGCTAAAAAATAACTCCAATAAATGAGGTTCTCCTTGAAAAGGGAGAATGTTTAGAATGACTGTATTAGTTATACTGTTTGAATTTTCCATTTTATTCTTATTTTTTAACGCATTTGAAAATATATAAATATATAAAAATATGACAAAAACCATATAAAGATGCTACATATCAATTCTAAATACACACAGAAAACACTGTCAAGTCTGCTTAATTTGTTTAACTGAGAAATTGTGAACTATTTGAATATATGAAAAAAAGACATAAGATAAATAACGTTCATTGTTTGAAAAATACATTCCTTATGAAACATTATATATATATTTTTTATAGTAAAGAATCATTCATAGTGACCTCGTCAATGTAAAAAATGAAAGTCAAATAACGCATAAAAATATAATACTAGATATATTCATATAAACACTTGCAAAAGAAAAAAAAATGTATTAGCACAGCACAATAAAATTTAAAAAAAAGTGTCTGCGTGTAATCTTTACGCGCGATTGAAGTAAAACTTCTTTGACGTTTAGGGCACATATCACTGAAATGATTAAACTTTAACTTAAAATAAATATCATATTATAATATAATTATATTTATTATTCGTGTACTTTACAAAGATTATATAAATGTTATATTCATATTATTCATTCGAAATAGGTACTTGAATGTCATCTTAATTCTTATGTATGAAATTATAGGTTTGTGGTAACCATAATGTGAAACATAAATTTTACTCTCTAAATTTGCTAATTTTCTTGAAACTACAGCATCTATCGTTGTACCGAAACGCGTTGTAGATTGAAGTCGAGAAGTATTCATAGTTAGATCAAATTATTCTTTAAAAAATCAACTAACGGTTGAGATTTTTGATAGCGAAAATTAACATTAAAATCTCCAGTAAGAATCACCGGTAATTCATGATAATTACTTAGAATCCAGGAAGTGTCCATGTTGTAGTATTATTTAACTGTTTTCTTATACCATTGTTCCGTCTGGAGGTTGGGTTTGAATGGGGCGAATGTCCATAGTCTAGTATTATACTTTGTTCTTTAACTGATGTTTTCCTCTGTTTGTTGGTTCGAATGCAGGTAGTGCACATTTTTTGTGTGTTTTTCTATCACAGTGTTCTTAAGCATTGATTTCGTCTGCTGGTAGGGTTTCGAATTATTATTCTGTATCCGTGTTTTTAAACTGCAGGTTCTGTCTATTGTTTGGGATTAATTGCAGCCAGGGTCCATTTCTTTGTGGTGTTCTCTCCCCGTGTTAAACCGTTGCTCCGTCTTGAGGTTGGGTTAGAATCCACGGAGTGTCTATTTTTTATTCTTTTATTTTGTTCTTAAACCTTTTGCAGCCAGTATTTGTTTCTTTGTGGTGTTACATACCCATGTTCTTAAACCGTTGTTCCGTCTGGATATCGGGATAGCATCCAGGAAGTGTCCGTGTTGAACTATTATTCTTTCACTATTTTCTTAAAACGTTTTCCCATACGGTTTCAATCGAGAGAATGTCTATGTTGTGGTATTTTTCTTAACTGTGTTTCTAAACTTATGTTTTCTTCTGTCGGTTGGTATCGAATGCCGTAGGGTCTATTATTGCGTTTTTCTATAGCAGTGTTCTTAAACCTTTGCTTTCCCTCTGCTGGTTTTGTTCGAAATATTATTCCATTTAAAAATTTACATTTGGCTCATTATTATAAATAACTCAAAACGATAATATTAAAAGCAAGATTACATGCTATTTAAGTACAGACAAACAATATTTATGTATCATGGTAACCAATCATGTCAAGTTTTAACTCATTATTCCATTAAATATTGTAATAATGTCATTGAAAACATGTGAGTCAATCAACGGAGCTTGGACCACGGAATGCACCATTGTGCCACTTTCTGTATTCGGTGCGTAGGCCTTGTTTATCGGAGGTGACGGGTTGGGTCGCCGCCTGCAACAACAGTGAGAGACAGTCAGCAGGATCGCCGCCTGTTCAGCGAAAGCCTTCCCACAGTGGCTCCGACAAGATTCGGTCCATTTATCCACTGAATAGAGTCATCAGACAAGATCTTGCTTCAAAACAGGTAGGGAGTAATGTCGACACGTAGGGAGCACAGTCGACGTTTTCAGAAACGAACGCCCGAGAGCTGTTCCGCGAATGAAGGGATCAAGAGGGGAAAAGATACGTCACTTCCTTTACTGAGCGTTACTTCCGTCAGAAAAAAAAAAAATCTGAGTTACTCCCTAGTTGCGCTTAAAGAAGTTTTACTTCTAAAATAAGAAAGGTTAGGATCCCCCCAAAAAAAATAATTTCATTCCGTGATGCATTGACTGTTGAAAATTGCACAATCACGCTTTCACAGGATCGTGCCTGGTAATGCGGCACCAATTGTATAAAAGTAATATTTTGTGTAGAAATAAAATTGGTACGATTTCATTGTGAGAACTGTGTAACTTTCAAAAAGCACGATCGGATATCGAGCATGAAGTCATCCGATTTTAAAAAATCACATTTTGAGATCCACAAAAAAATGAAGGATCATATTTTTAATTCACACACGCAACGATGGAGATTCATTCCCTTTGGTAGGACATGTTTTCTTTTTCATGGAACACGATGGCATACGCACTAGAAATCTTCCATCAGAGCGACGCCGAAGAACAAATTTCGCAACAACAAAATTAAATTCACTTTTGATGGCATGTTATTTCCTCTGCAACATGATCACACAAACATTTCGAACACTGGGCCAACGAACAATTTTGGTAGAAAGATGCACCTCGATGACAGCATTCCCCTTAGATAAGGAATTATACTCAACACTTTGGACTGGAGACAAGTTATTTTATTTTTCCATCA
Organism: Cheiracanthium punctorium; assembly: GCA_038373885.1. Taxonomy (NCBI): domain Eukaryota; kingdom Metazoa; phylum Arthropoda; class Arachnida; order Araneae; family Cheiracanthiidae; genus Cheiracanthium; species Cheiracanthium punctorium. The sequence continues at coordinate 2,633,181 of JAWZYV010001322.1, read as the reverse complement.
AAAATCACTAGTTCACAAAATTCTGGATTAAATTATGCACTTAAAAAATGTATACACATTCAATAATAATTATTGGGATAGTATAAAGGAAATCGTCTGGAGTTCAGCTCCCTCAAATCACATAGCGCAAATCATCAGCAGCTGCCCAGAGCAGACCGCATAAGCGAAGATAACTGTTATTAGTATTTTTTTAGCACAAGGGCAACTGATAAGGAACGTTGAAGCAAGAGCTTTTGCGGAGAGAGGCACCGGAAAGGGGAAGAAAAGTACATTATGATTTGACGATTAGATCGAAAGTAATTAAAATATTTCAGGTATAAAAAAGTATGTCTTATGCGATGTAAGAGTAACAGAACAGCATCACATAAGGAACATTGCCAGACTTATAACAATTTTACAAATCAACGTATCAAATCATTCACTGTGTAAGGTTAGGTGTAGGCAATTATGTGTTTAGGATGCGCTTAGTATTATTATTGTTATTATTATTATTAGTAGTAGTAGTAGAAGTAGCAGTATTGTTATTATTGCTTTAATAATGCTCATGTGACAATCCACTGTTATGTCTGTAAAACAATATTGATGCCTCTAAAGTAATATTGAATTAGAATGTACACTGTCTTATACAAATTTCAAAGAATGATAGTGCTGTTACAAAAGGAGAGTGTTGCTGCAATTAATGAATCCGATATAAAGAATTTTGGTAGCAGAGGAATAAAAAATTAGTAATTTTAACCAAAGCAACTACTCGAACTGAAGTGGCATAATGCGGAAAGTCGTTATCCAAAAAATAAACGAAGTTTCATCTAGAGTTACTTCTAAAAGGGTTTTATCTTAGCTAAACATTTCTGGCAAGTAAAGCCTTTTGATATTATGAAGTGCACAAAGCCACTAGTAAATATACTATTTTTGACATTCCAACTCATTTGTTTAGCGTCAGCAAGATCACGTAAGCAGGCGTCGCAGTCAGTCCTTTTTAAAATTCCTATCTCTATAAATAATAGAGTAAAATGTTCTGCTGCTTCAACAGTTGTTAAATGTTCTTTTAGATGTTAAGGAGTCGCCTATAAAACCATTAAAATACTAGGCTATATAAATAAAACTTTGATGAAGGTAGGAATAAAAAAAAGGGACCGTCTACGACTCCTGCGTAAGTTAATGCTGAAATTTACTGAAATGGCTGAAGCATGCATCAGAAAAACATTCTCCTGTGATATATTATTTCATTATGTTTCACTTCTTCAAAAAAGTTTGTCATGTAGTAATTATTAAAAACGTGATTTGAATTTTCTATGTTTGGAATCTTGTCACAGAAATGTGAAATTTTATGTAACTGCATTATGAAACTGCACGCTTAAATCTATAGAGTAAAATAATAATCAAACGGAGTATATTTTTACTCAATTTTTGACTTCAAACAGCCATTCTCCCGATTGAGTAAAATTTGCTCAATTCTTCGACAAAAATCAACGGAGAGAAAAATTCTCAATTTTTGAGCATTCTACAACAGCTCCATTTAGGCTAAATAATAATCAAAAATGAGGAGTGTCTGTCCGTTTTTGATTGATATAACTGTACTCAATTATGATTATTATTTAAGCTATAGAATGAGCGTTTTTGAAAAATAAGCCCTTTTTCAATTAACATATCTGTACTCAATCAAGATTATTATTTTAAGCTATAAAAAGGGTGTTTTATTAAAATTTGCTGTTTTTGATTAATATATCGAATGATTCGTTTTCTTCATTTTTTATTATCAGAGCTGTAATCTATTATTATAAGCCCGAGAAAATAAATTTTAAATCAAGGCAAATACATTACATATATCTTAATACACTATAAAAAGTATTTTTTTAATAAATAGAATATAATTTCACTGTAGTCTCTAGTTGTAAAACGAATTCACAGTACAGTCAGAATACAGAACAGCAATCATGGTTAAACCAGCTGTGAGATTTAATGAAAGCAGCAACCCAATTTATTGACATGAAAAAGGTAAAATACTACTTACTCACTTTGGGTGGAGATATCCTAACTTCATTTGTTTTACAACAGCTTTTTATAATCCAATCGTAAGAAACTATGTCATTAAAGCGAAATCTTTACCTAAAGCATCTCCTCCATATCTAGGCTGAATTTATTTCACAACTCTGAATATGAAAAAGATGCATTTGGTATTCGGATATAACATAAAATTATCAACAGCGAATTCACACACAACTATGCCGAACTATGAACCGTTAGCCGTTGAACAGCGTGGGTCACGTGACAGTAATAGGATATGGGTCGTGAGGGAAAAGAGACAGACAGAATACTCAAATAGACAATATTTCTGCGGAAAATGAGTTAAATAGAATATAGCGGATGGGGAGTGCTGGGGCGAATTGAGGCATTCGCAAATTATTGTCTTGAATGAGTTTTTTTGGCGTAAAAGGATTTAAATCGGCCGATAAGAAATTTAATCAATAAATGAGTGTTAGTTTTAATCAATAGATTTAAGCGTGTGGGTATACTTTATGTAATCTAAAACTCATAATATTAAAAATAAATATTAAAATAAAATAAATCGTTAAAAGAGTACGAAGTATTAAATACACTGCTATTTTTTCTGAATCAAAATAGAAAAAGAAGACCTTATAATTGTTTAGATTAATTCAGTTTAAATGAATCTTTTCTATACTATTAAGAAATTTGTCCAATTAAATATTATCATTTTGGAACATGCATGTACAAAATACTATGCATATAAGTGCAATGCACAATGGATATATCGTTTTCAGTGAAATACAGGAAATTTTTAAATCACGGGTGTAAATAATACATATTTTAATTAATTGTAACATTACTTACTGCAAGCCTTTTCTTCCACAATAGTTAAAATTTAAAAGGTTTGAAAATAATTTACTACACGATATTATGTGAGTTTCTGAATAAAACAGAATACCTAAGAGAGTTTTTTACATGACGAATCTAAGCTTTTCGTGCTCATGAAAAAATTATACTGGGTATCATGTTCTTATAGGATGCCAAATGAAGCAAAAATACGGATATACAGGATTACAAAACGTTTTCAATATTTGATTTTTTAAAAGAAATGTTATATTTGTTTTAGAGAATATTTTTGTAGAACCATTCAAAGATTTAAATTATCTATTTTGATTATTTTTGGTGCGTTTTTTGTTTTCATGGATGCACGTTTTAAGCGAATCCTGTAAAACTGCACCAGATTTTTGTCATAAACATGCATAAATAGAATTTTAAAGTTTTTTTTTCTCTGCAAATTATTTTTAAGCTCTGTAAAAATTTTAATTGTAACAAGGACTTACATACGTAATATTCGTTACAGAAAACTATTTCTGAGTGTTGAAAAAAGAATTTCAAACACAAAATGTCATAATGTTATGTAATATCGCTATTAATTAATATTAAATATATTGCAGTGACGAAAGAATTGTAGAAAACGGATATATATGCATCTGTCAGTAAGACGATTAGTAAAATATATTTTTCAAGAGAACTGTTCTCAACAATTTAATACTCGATGTAATTTAATAACTAATAAGCGATAAATACTTTTGACTCCCAGCCTAACTCATTTGTTAAAAAAATCTCATAATTCACTGTCGGTAATGCAGTGTGCTTTATAAGAAATGCGAAATAAGAAGTATGAAATATTTTTACAAAATATGACTCGTGTGTCATATACCGCTTTCCGACGATTTAGCAAAACTAAAATCAGCAGTGGATTCACGTAAAACATGTAACAACGTACTTCAGTGATACAACTAAAGTGCAGCCACGCGTAAAATCACTTTATTCTGTTTCTTTACACTTCCTGGCAAATTATGTCAGGTAAAGTCTGGCGGAAACGTGATTTGGATTTATTTCACTTTCCTTCGATTTCGGCTATACGTGATGGATTTTATACGACCTCACTAATTTCTGCAGTAATTTTATGTTATTTCCTTTAAAAAATGTATTTTTCAATACATTGGTTAGGGTATTTATTGTTTTAGCATATTGAAACACTTTTATAAACACTTTTATTTGCATCTTTTTTTTTAATGTGGAAAAAGCAATTGCATATCATCATTGAGCAAAAAAAAAAAAAAATGGTATTATTTATTATGTTACATTAACAGTGGAAACCTTTCAAACTATTTTTTCCAACATGGAATTTATTTTAGAACAGAAATACCTATTGGTAACTGCTATTATTGATAATTTATTATCCCAAAACCAACGACCAAGGGTGCTTAAGATCATTGAGTGTAGAACAATATTTTTTTTCAGCCACAAAATATTGTTTGAAGAAATTAAAGCAAGATTTCACTTTCTCATTCAATATTAACCAACTTTTCTACGAGTTCTTATCAATTAGTAACGCATATGGTGTCAGGGGAAAAAAAAGAGAAAAAAACTAATGAAACTACTGACAACGAGAAACAGTAATGAAACTACTGAGTATTTATTACATTTGCATATAACATCCTTACATATTGATTAGGACATGGTATTTGTTGCATCGAGGGGCCCCAATCATGGCCGAGTGGACCACAGAATTGTGAAAGATCCCAATTTATGAAAAATTTCAAGAATACGGTTGGGAAGTTTTGAAGCACCCGTCTTAAAGCTCACAATTGGCACCCTGTGGCTTACATCATCCTGCTTCCACGAAGTAATTCCTAGGATAGAAGATGGACGATGAACTAAAACAGTCCTTATAGATGTCTATTCTAGCAGCCGATAGACCAGGGTATTCAACTCTCCATCTTTCGACAAATGCTTTTAACTGCCATGAAAGTTTTGTGGACAAATAATAAGTGCGCAATAATTTGCCTTTTGTTTCTTGTTGTCATTAATTATCTTTATTATATATATTTTTTGACATTATGTGCATTACGTATTGATATACCCTCGTATTTTGTGGACACTTATATCTTTTAGACTTATATCTATGATAAACAGGTACGTTTAACAATATTTTAATTTCAGACATAAAATGCAGGAAATGTTCAATTTTCTATGAGATGAAAATGTTGAGGAGCACTGAATTACTTTATTTCGATATACACACTTCAAGTACAACGCAAATCATTTTGCACTGTAATAAATATTGAATTTCACGGTAAAAACACTGTAAACAATATAAGCTGTATAATTTTGTTTTTTTAAGATGATCACCTTTAAAAAAAAACAGGATAAAAAGCACTTAGATCAAGAAAATCATTGATCGGTGATACAGAAGACAATATTCAGAAAGAACATTTATTTATCGGTTTGCTATGGAAATATTCGACATAAAATTGATAAAATGCCTAAATAAAAATTACGTAATGTGATTCATTATATACTATCTAATTAATTCATAGTTATCTTAAAAGTTGCTTACGTTATTACAAAAAGAATTTTTTCCATAATATACATATTAAGATGTTTCATAAAACTACAATAAAAAAATTGACTGAAAAAAAATCTTTTCAGGATATTAAAGCTATTTTCTTATGAATATTGCAGTTTTTTTGAAGGAACAGCAACAACAATAAAAAAAGATTGATATTTTTTAAAAGTTATGTGCTCCAGAGATTATTAAATACAGATTTTCTTATTAATATGAAGCAAAAAATAAAAATACATAAATGGCGAAGCAAAATGTATTTTTATAAATATAAGAACTGTATCAATATTTCTTTCAAGAATTCTTTATTAAGATGTGTTAGAATAGACTAATTACTCAAATAAATATGCATAGTTTCATAACAAAATATAAAAACTCAAGAGTTAGAATTATTGATTGTTTTTTTTTTCTTTTTTTCATGACATGGTGATGAAATTTAGAGGAAGAACTAGGTGAGTGAAGTGCCAGTAAGTTAGTATAGTACGCATTTTAAGAAAGCTACAATTGAAGAATTTATAAATGCTAATAGAAAATATTCACCTATATTCATCGTCAACAGAAGCGTCGAAGTTATCCAAAGCGTTACGTTTCAACCTTATTACCATTAGTCTCTATTTTTACATTTAAAAAAATTATCATATAAATACTACCTGGAAATAATTTGTCAGAAGAATTTTATAAACCCGTTGCAGTATTTGGGAATATTTGCAAAATTAAAAGTGTTGGACATGTTTTTAATTGTAGCATTTACTCTTTAAAAATTTCTCGTTGGTCAGTGATACTAGGATACTTTTATTTAATTTGCATAATGGAACTAAACTTCAATGTTGTTATTCTTGAATTTTCAAATTCTTACAAAATTTTATGTAGAGTATGAACAATTTTTTTAAATATAAACAAAATATCTTTGTTTTAGGCACAATATTCTAATGTGCGCTGCATTTATATCACAGGTTTCAGTATATTTTGATGTAAGCTATACTATGAATGATTTTTAATTAAATTATCTTCTGACCATACGAAATGAAATTTTCAAAGACACTGATGGCAATGATAACAATTTGTTACGTCTGGGTACATCAGCATGAAAAAATTTTTTAACTGAAAATTTCTGTAATGTTGAAAAGATTTTACTTCGCTGCGAATTATCTGTAACAATTTAAAATTTCACCAGAGCCTTTGACTCGAACATCTGAATTTTCCCTGCAAGCGCAAAAGTCGCAAGTATATTTACCATAATATTTCTTTTACAATGTATCAAACTGGTTTATTGGTAAATTGGTCACGAATTTTTGGCGCTGTATATCTATTCTTAAACTTCGAAATGTAAACGCACAGCCAAAAGCGCCACACAATTCATCATATTTTCTTAAATCTGGTTCGAAAAAAGGTAGTCAAATGACGTAAAAAGGGATTCACCGAACACATTGGTCAATCTCAGGAGATCTTTAATAAGCATTGAAACATTCTTTTTAAAAATATTTTTCATTTTCTTCCTTAGGCAGGATCGTAAAAGGTAATGAACTTAAAGGATTTGTCAATCTCAGGAGAGTGAGATAGAATTCTAAGTTGTTCAATCTTCCGAGAGGCCTGACATATCTTGTCTCAAAATTTCCAAATGCAACTGAGAACCGCTGTCAAAGTTCTGGGTATTCGACTTTTGCGAGTTTGGCAAGTTCTTTTATTTTTCACTTATCTGTAATAGTATTTACTGTACGTTTGTGTTTCCAGCCAATGGCGTTAAAAATATATGTGGGTCTGTAAAACTTTGAAATTTATGCGTTTTTAGACTCTGTCTGGTGAGGAGATTCACACGTTGTTTGCTGTGACAGAGTCTAGCGCAGAACGAGCCAGCTGAACCTTCGAGCTCTCTCTCTGTGGTCCCACAAGGGAAACATCATGTGGGGTGCCTTTTTCTCGAAAATACAAAGTTTATATGAGGTTTTGTGTCAATGCCGAAAGGAAATCGAGAACTTTGAAAAATTTTAGTTCTTACAAATTTTAGTTTCTCAACTCATTTTGAATGTTAAACATGCGCTTCTGATGTATAAAATTAAACATTTTTAATAATGGTAGGAAAAAAAACCCTAGAGTTTTTATAACTTCACATAACAAATCCATTTTACCCCACCTTACCCTATTCAGTAAAATCTAATCAGTGACACTTCAGGTGCTTAACGTTAAAAAATATAAAAATAAAACTGAAAATCAATTGCGGCTATTAAATTTGGTGTAATATATAAATGTAATTCGTAAGTAAGAAAGTTTACTGATTGATAAAATTCAAATTTAGTAATCGATTCATGAGTAATAGACAGCCTCGAAACCGTAGTTAAAATAAATGTAAACGAATAAATATTTTTTACAGCATAAATTGCATAGACAGGACTATCCATTATTTTGCCCTCAACGGAGTTTTAAACATAATTTATGTACACATTATAAGGCTTGAATTTAATAAAATGTGAATGTTTTATAATGAAGTATTAAAACAAAACAGTTTCTCCCTGTTTATCGTGTATAACAGTTTCAGTAATTTCATAAACTTCCACTCGGCGAAAGCAATTAAGAAATGCGTTGTTTCTTTAAGAAAAATAAAAATAAAAGAATCATTTTCTTTCCTCTTTAATCGAGATGGCATTTTCTGGTGGAAAAAATTCTCGGCATTTTTCATTTGCATTAATGAGAAATTAAAATAGAGCCTAAGAAAAACGCCAAAATTAAACAGAATTAAGTAGAAAAAAAATTTACTTTTATGAATAGTGCAATGTTATACAAATCTTTGTGTGTTTTTACTGACAAGTTTGTTTTAAAATGATTAATGTTCTTTGAAACACATTTTGTTTAATTCCTTCAGATTTAATATGAAGAAAATGGTAAGTTTCACTCACATGTTCGTAATTTCGAGAATTTATTATATTCTGTATATTCGAAAAGCTACATTTTCAACATTTTGTACTGAGTGCCATATCTCTACGGTAAATGTTGCAATTTACCCGATATTAAGAAAGTGAAGGGGAAAAAAATCATTCTTGCAAGATGTGTAGAGGTAAAATGCTCTAGTTGACAAATTGAGTGATTCTAAAAGCGGTCTAAATGTATTTACGTGGATATATTAATTTTCCAGCTCTTTCTTAGTTTTGTAATGGGAGAAAGAATAAAACCAAATGACATCGAAATATTAATCCTTTAAAATGAAGGCACATTTCTGTTAAAACATCAAGCAACTCGAAACAATTCCAAACATGTTTGGTGAATCGCACCTTTGCATTTAGGCGGTGACTATTACTCATTACTTTCTTTAATGCTTCAACTCCAGCGATGACTTCCAGTCACCATTCCGTTTTAAGCAATAGAGATTCTAACAGGTAGCAGTTAAACTCCGAAGATTTTATTTCTGACCTGTGACCACTAGTTAAAGGTTAGTAGTTTCTTTATTGAGGTGTATTTTTTACTCATTTTGAGAAGTCTATAGACAAGAGTATAACCTCCTTCTGCCAGAAAAATAATCAGTTCTCGAAATCCATTTTAGTGAGCGAAAATCAATTTTTGACTTCCTAAAACAGTATTAAATTACAGTTATTGGGTGATTGGAATCTTTGAGCTTCATGTTTCATCTCTGTTTTAAAGTAATTAAAAATAATTTAAATTAAAATTTTCAAAGCTTTTTTTCTTATTTTCTTATTGTTGCATTTGGTGAAATGGTTTGGAGTTCCTTGCAGCATTCGGGGGGATATCAAAATTTTTCTGACTAGTTGCTGTGCTAGGTTGGCATTCGATAACCAGGTGAAATCCTTGTGGCCATCCCCTCGATTTTTCTAAGAATGTTGTGCTGCGTAATTCGCTTTAAGACGTCAGGAGCGTATTTCGGATTTGGCTATGTTCCTCTTGAAGGATTCTTTGACCAAAATATCCTTAATATAAATTCTACCACATCGCCGCAAACCGTTCCCTGAGTTACTGAATCTAAGTGTTGAATACACCTCCTGATTGCCTGACGCAAAGAAAATAAATGCAACAATAGTAATAGGATTTATTTTTGTGACACAAGCTAGAGACACTGACAAATAACTTGTGTTATTCAAAGCTAAGTTTATGAATCCTCTAAAAATCTATTGAAGATTACTTTCCTCTCATTTTTTTTAATTCAGCTATATGCCACGTTGCTCCATTGATTTTATCTGTAACATTTTACTGTAATAACGAAATGACTGATTTCAACTCATCAAATATGACATCGGAATAACTTGAAAGAAAGTTTGTCCACGATGAGCGTGGTGTCTTCCAGGATTAATCCAATGATTTTGATGAATTCATATGTATCTACTTCAAACGGGGGCATTATTTAAATGCTGATGCGTTGGTAAAGTTCCATTAGATGGTCCATTAATGAATCTATCTCTTATGTGACTGAACTTCCGTTGTTAAATGCAGAAAGCATTAATTCGATTTGCTTATATTTGCTGCAAATGCCGAAATGTTGTTAAATTTGTGAGTATAGCAAAAGGAATCAATTCAAATAAATACAACACGTACTGTACACATGGACCTAATAATTGGAGTTACATGCGATCGTAACTTTATCATTACAGCAACATAATCTGGTTTTTATGAATTAAAAATAGATTAGAGCAAGACTAAGTGATTTTTTATTAAAATATTGAGCAAAATAATCATAGACCATTTCAAAACAGTACATAAAATAAAGTGATTTTAAAATAATTTAATTTTGTACCCCCACTGAAAAAAAATATTCGAGTATGATAGAAAATGGCTTGCATTAATTTTGCGACTAACTGATTATTTTTTTTCAATTAAAAACACGTAGTTTAAAATAAATATTAGAAGTTTCTATTATGTATGATATGATCTACTTTTCATAAAGAACAATACTTTATTGTGAAACCGATATCGGAAAAATAGCTTGCAATCGAATACACTTTGAGAGGCTGCATTTTATCTCTCTATTGCACAAAAAATATTTTAATCAACATACACAAATTATTCCAATGATTTGGCAGACATAGTGTGCAATGTATTCAATTTCTATTATCAAGTAAAAAAAAAACTCTAAGTAATATGCGCTATCTTGGCAAAATTTACTTTTATTGTCGTTGGTATTGAATTTTAAAATATCAGACTTTGCCAGGTAAAGTGAAAAATGGCGCTTGATTGAAAATGTGATGTTTTATAGATGTAAAAACATTCGAAGATCATCAGAGCAAAAACGCACTCACTATAACTCGAGATAGCGTTTATTTTTCTGAAGACTGCTATTGATGAATCGAACACAATTTTAAGAACGATGAAAGCATGACATAAAAATGTTGAAGGTAGCTAAACAGAAACACAGAGAGGAGTATTTGGCAAAAAAATATTTATTAGCAGGACTTTGCATGTCATAGCACAAAAGAAAACTCTTGATTAAGTACAATTCAAAGATAATGAAATTAAATGATAACATTAAAGAACATTTTTCTCAGAGGAACATTTTTCTCGAGATTTACGATAAACCGATCTACAACCGCTCTCAAAGGAGCACAACAGCACATTTCTTTTCAAGAATATATTGCATATGCATGATATAAGTGTGCATTATCAATAGATTTTAAAATTTGCTCCACACGGCATTGGGAGAAAGCGATTTTTGACTATCATTAGGGTTACATCAGAAACAAGAAACTAAACAAGAGGCAATCCCTAAAAATGCAGAGAGAAAAATTATTATATTAATGGACTCACAAGTATCTATCTGTTTACATTTATATATATATATATATATATATATATATATATATATATAACAGGGAGGTTGAAAAGGAGCATCACGGAGCCAAACGATAGAGGAAAGAAAATTGTTAAGCACATTAATGGCTTGATTTGAAAAATAAAATATATATTTCGTTCTGCAAAAGAATCAATGACATGACATGAACAACATTTTTTAGAATCGAACTTGAATTATCCAATTAAAATTTCGTAGTATTCATATATATTCAAGAGCTAAATGACTGAAGAAATAAAACATAGAAGCATTTTTAGATGCTAATGGCAGCTGAAGTATATCATCAAACAATAAACAGGTAATGAGTGCAGGAGTGTAGTGTGCAACTTCAGCTCCCGAGTACAACTGGATATTTTGCGTCTAGTGCTATTTTCCTAATCGCACTGTTGTAGCTTTTACATACATTTGGCGCCCTTCGGGTACTGCGCCCGGGTACAGATGCCCCTTCTTTGCCCCCCTCCCTAGCTTTTCCACTGAATGAGTGTCTCAGACAATAAGTGAAAGTATTTTTCATTTTCACAACTTAAAGTTTCAAGTGTATCACACATACACTGTAAAATTCTTATGAATAGTACTTTAAAGATTTTCCGAAGATAACATGTAAAACAACCATTACAAAATAATGCCATCTTAATTAAAAACATCTAAAAATGATTCTATATAATCATCCATTACTGTTCTAGCATGGAATCCTCAGTTATCCCATACAAGGTCATGGAATGAAGAAGTATTTCTAATGAACGGAGCTCCTTACATGTTCGGTGTTAGTTAAGGTATACTAATTCTGAGAAGAACATGCAAATGTATGAGATAGAGGATGTCAATTTACAGATATTTTTACATTTCACGTACTGCTGGGTAAAAATGCATACATTTTGGCTCAAAATTTCACATTTATTTAACTTTTAGTCTCCTTCTGGAAATTGCATCTCTGGTTTTTTAAATGATATTTAACATAATAGGTCTAAGACTACATTATATGTTCTTACCTTTAGGTACAATTATATCGTTATGTAAAAATGTACTTAGGCTTTTCTGACGACACAATTTTAGATTAGAGTTCATTCGTGCATTCCTGTGACAAATGCATTAAGATCACAGTCTCAATTTTGAAAAGTGAGATTTTTAAAATTAAAGTGTATAAAATACAAAACTTTCTTTTCTTCTGCACAGAAAATAATCCTTGTTAAATTCTATAAAATTTTATTGGTGATATTTTAATATAATGATTTTCAAGAAAAGTAAATAAATATATATATATATTCGTTGATTGAACACACAAAAATACCGTTAAAGCGACAGAGCAATTTGCTAAATCACATGACTTATTGAGTCGAAATTCCTTCAACAAATCTTTTGCTGAATTAAAAAAAAAAAATCCATACACGTATACTTACAACAATCAGTGCACAGACAAGAAAACATAAAAGCTTTTAAACATCTCTTTCAGAAGTGTAAAATATACACGGCATTAACCAACATTTACTAAGCATCAAAATACATTTCAAGCCAGAATCAATACGAAGGAGCAGTATCAATTTTTAATTTCAATACTTTGCTGTATAATGGATAAGATGAAATGTTGAGGAATAACACAAACATTCTCATCACGTCCAAAATGTACTTTGTGCAAAAATCGCTACAGATATTGGAGAAACGATAACTGTTGAGGGGAAGAAATACACTTTTAAGCGAAAAGATTTTCAAGAACGTGATTACAAGGTCTCAGCTCAGCCTCGCGTTTCAAATATCGACGAACGGGTGAAGACTTGCAATATCTGTTTTCGAGACTATCAATTGATTTCATAAAACCAATTTATATTCAGAACATGCGTATGTTTGTAGGTAGTTTAACTGCTTTTTAGTTTCAGAGTTTGTCTGTTTTGCATACGTAATTTTTACGGATCAAACTTTTCTTTCAGTTTCTCATTTTGGCGGATAAAACTAAAGCGTTCAATGGTAACTGATTGATTTAATTAATTTTTGAAGAAAATATTTCATCCAAAATAAATAGTTTGTTCCCGTAAAATCGTTGACAGACTTATATGACATACATTTTCATAATATTTTAAATTGCAGAAATATCATTGTACAGGATTTAGTAAAAGGCAAAAACGTGTATAAAATTTATAGAAATCGATGCATATTTGTGGCAATCGGAGCACGGACAGACGGATAAACCGCAATCATAAACACTTATAGACTTTCTTAAAAAGTGTGAAAAAGTTCCTATCATTGGAAATCACATTTTAGATCTTTTTACTTAAGTGAGATGAGAACCTTCTTTTGTAAACGTATACACTAGCATCCATCAATGTGTGATTTCTCACGTAGATCTTTTCTGGCCGCTTACAAAATTTGCAGATTTCAAAGTTTCTAAAGGCAGAAATTTTGAATTCGAATGTCCATAAGTTTGTGGACCTTAAGTTATTATCATTGTGTACAGTAATAAATATGCAAAGAATCTCATACAGTGTGTACAGGATGTCCCATAAATACCGCCCAAACTCCGCACACAAAGATTCCTCGTTGGTAGTACATAAAAAATGCTTAAATAACTGTACCTGTACAAAAAGTAGTTTTCAAGAAAAATAGGAAAAGCAAAGTATGACGTCACATCCGGTGCAAGAAAAACAATTAGAAACGTTCCATTGGACAATGGTTTAGATATGGGGGACACGGTTTTCGGGCCGCTATGCTCATCAGATCTAGGAATTTTGGATTCTTTCCATTGAGAATGTTAGAAAGAATTGATCTATCGAGACCTAATTACAACAAAAAGTGGTTTAGTCCTTTACCTTCATGCTGTGTGCATTTATGTGGACACCAGGTTGATGAAACATGAGCAGTTAGCTATTACATGGAGGTCGTTTCGAACACCATTTTATGAAACCATATGCAAAAAACTACGCTCATGCTTCCAATAAAGGCTCTTTTCGTACACCGGATTTGAGGAGTTTTTCTTTTTCCTCGCATTTTTTTTTTCAAAACTACGGGTCTTAGAGGGATAGTTCTGTTGACATATTTTATGTACTCTCACCGAGTATCTCGCTGAGCAGATTTTGGGCAGTATTTCTGGGACACCCTGTATATTCCACTATCATAACCGTATACACTGGAGAGCCAAAACATTATGACCACCTACTCAATAATGCGTTGCGCCTCCTTTGGAGTTCAAAACAGCTGCAAATCGCCTGGGTACAGATGCCACGTGTTCTTGGTAGATAGCAGGAGACAAGCAGTCAGGACAAATATTTAAGCAGCAGTCACACAAAGTCAAGATGTTGGTACATGGTTGTGCTTGAGCTCTGAGCTGCCGGGGATAGGAGATCAGCTGTTCTCCTGATAAACGGCGTACTTCTACACGACCATAGACGGGATGAAATATAAACCGGTATTCATCCGACCAGGAAACTCTCTTCCACTGTACATAGTGCAGTCTCGATATTCCCGTGCTCACAATAGGCGTAGTTGACAATGACGCTTGGTAAGCAAAGGCACTCAAGTGAGACGTCCCCTCCGTACTCCCATATCCAACAGCACCCGCTGAATTGCATTTTCCGAAACCAGGGGCATAGCCAAGGGGGGGGGGGGTTAGGGGGGTCATAACCCCTCCCATAAGAAATTTTTTGCCATACAAAATGTATATTCTTTATACATTATCACACATATGTATACATATATATGAGTTGCAGTAGTCGTAACCCCCCCCCATGAAAAATTTCTGGCTACGCCTCTGTCCGAAACACTTGTACATGGACATGTATTGTTTTGTACTGTCAGCTGAGCCACTGTCTACCGCCGATTTTGATGCCCTAGGCGGGGCAGTCACCGACGTCCTCTTTCTTTGATGATACGTTGATGACGAAACATCTTGGCGTCTATTGCTGGTTTCACCGTCATTAATCCACTTTTTATAAATACTAACGAAGGTAAATCGCGAAAAACCGACTAGTCGTGCAGTTTCGGAGATACTCGTTCCGAATTTTCGGGCCATCAAAATTTGCTTTCTCTCTATGAAATTCGTTTAGATAAACAGCCTTTCCCATCACTCACAAACGAAAGTGCAAGAATGATTCCTTGCCTTCTCCAGCAACAGTTAGATACCATTCCCACTTAATTACGTGTTCTCCATGTCATCCAAGCGAGTTCATTAAAAATGTGAGGGTGGTCATAAAGTTTTGGCTTCTCAATGAATAGTTCAATCAATAACTTAGATTAGCATGTACCAAATGTTGATTTTAAATTAGTCAAAATTTTAATCACGATTTCTCTACTGAAATAAAAATATTCCCGATCAAAAATATTAGTTTTATTTCCAAACGTTGTGCGGAATGAATCACTTAAAACGACTTACGGCAAACGCCTGATTGTAATCTATTATGTCTCCTGAATTACTGTAATTTAGAGAGCTGAATTCAATTCTCGGAACAGAAGCAGCGCAAAAGAAGGAAAAAAGTTTTTGAGGAAAAAATAGAGCGAAGATTAAAAAAGGGTTTCAAAGGGAATATTACTTCTTTTCAGGATAAATCCGAGCAAAAAGGGAAATTTATCAAACTTTCAAACAACAATTGATGTGCTAGATAAAAACGTATGTAATTTACCAGGCTTCCTTTTCTGCTATAAATTGATAAAAATAAGACATTTTAGGCAAATTAAAGTGCATTTAAATTAGTTTGAGTAATGTGTAGAAAAGAAATGTTGATTTTAATGTTAGTGTTAGCATTAATCATTACTTTAAAAATACAAGAAAATAAGATATATTAATCTAAATAAACTTTTTTCCTTAATGTGAAAACAATTATATCAGTAATTCTGGAAATGCAGTTTATTGATTAAAGTAAAAATATGTATTGTTACAATATGAATTTATTATATGCTTACATGTGGAATAGAACTCACTTCTAAGGAATAAAGTAGCAAACAAAATTCGTTGGTCAGCGGTATTTAAAGTGTTAAATGTTCCATTTTTAAGAAGTTGGAAATGTATACCTTGATGAAATTAATATTTATTTTTTACAGAGTAATTTCGTTACAAAAATAACGATACCCCCCACACACATCAAGGGATATACTCTCTATAACAAACAAACACACAAAAAAAAACACGCACCGAGAAGGAATTGCCCGAATGCGATAAAATTGGTGGATTTAAAGAACATACATAAAAAACCAAACGATTAAAATTTCTGAACAATTGAATATTTATTGTAGAGTTTGACCATTACAATAGGAGGATGTCAATAAGGCATTTGTCCACTTCTGACCTCGATGCAAGCTGTCATCTGGCGTACAGACTGATAAAGTTCCCGGATGGTGTCCTGCAGAATTTCTTATCAAATTTTATCCAACTGTTGGGCTGAATCGGCAAGATTTTGAGATGGTTGCAATCACCTTCCCATATGGTTGCAATCACCTCCTCTATGGGAAAGAGCTGAGGTGACCTAGCTGGCTAAGGAAGTACAGGAGAATCTTGAAGACAATTCATAGCAACGCATGCAGGATGAGGTCGGGCATTCTCGTGTTGAAAAGTAAGTCGAGGGTGTCGCAAAAGGAACAATAACACATAGGTCGTAGGATGTCGTCAACGTACCGCTGTGCTGTCAATGTGCCAGAAATGACTATCAAAGTGGTCCGTCTATTAAAAGAGAGGCACCCAGACCATAACACCTTGTTGTTGTGTGCGATAGCCAGGGCAGGATCCCTTACTGAACTGGACTTCTCCAGACACATTTGCGGTTGTCGTCAGGACACAATTAGAGACGGGACACGTCACTAAAGACTATACGTGCGCAGTTAGCGCATTTCCACGTTGATCGAGCCCAGCAACGCTGTAATCGGACTTGGCGGTGTACTGGCGTGAGGGGCAACCGGCGTAAACGGTCTGCGCGAGCATAAATTCAGCTCTCTCAATCTCATTTCATTACAATCGGGTGACTTCTTAGGACGTCGATTTTTTTTGTTTTAGAGTGTATACTGGGTGAATCTAAACTCTTGGGCAAAACTTTAAGGGGTGATAGAGCACATAATAAGGAATCAGAATAACTGATTCCTTATTATGTGCTCAATGTGGGCTCAGAAACGCAGTTATGTATTATGGTGTTATTTTCAGTTAAAATATTTTATAGTTTTTACATAGATAATACTATGACGTACTCTGAAAAAACACTCAAAATACTGGTGATAAACGATAAAGTAAAAGGAAAGAGGATACGCGTAAAGAACACAGGTTACGTACTAGTTACAGGTTAGGTACTCTATTGTGAAAACGCTTTAGTCCATAAATGGGCTTCCCGGGTTGTGTATTGGAACCATAAACTCATTATTTTACTACACTTTGGGTCGTGGTTTTTTTTCCAGAATGGAATTGGGTGTTTGTGATATACTTGTAAGGGTAATGATCTCCGCTCTTAGGAAGCTTTTTCGCAAATGACCTCACGGTCAGTTGTTCGATGTGTGTTGTGATGTTCGGCTATCTTCTGGCGAAGGCTTAATGTACCAGTGAAGCGGCGCTGAAAAAAATGTTTATAAATGGAATTTTGAAAGCATATAATATCTATCTGAATAGATTTTACACAGCCGAACCTGTCTTGTGTGACTACCTTCAGAATGAACAAAACTGGTCACCTCATAAAGGAGAAAACCTAACAAAGGCGATAAAGTATGACATTTGTGGAAAGAAAATGTATAAAAGTTGTCACAGCAGAGAAGTGGCCTCTTTGTCAAGCTAGTCACTTTAGCACGCTCTACAGCATTTTGCATTTCCCTTTTTTTATGGGGCGTTGAGGAAAGAGACTTGACGAGTTGTACCGTGAAAACTGGTGTATAAGACACAAACTATTAAAAAATACCTATATTATATCATCTAAGCACTTGTACTCCTTCTTGGTAATTGACTATTTTGACAAACCTATTCAAAAGTGAAAGTTCAATGTCTCCATTGTAAGACGTATACAGGGAAGCACGTGCCTCCGACCCCTTGCTTTTAAAAATGCTTTATCTATAAAGACTTATTCTCAAAATTTTTGTAACTTTTTTTTTCTTAAGAAGTCTTCCTTTTTCTACTTTTTTTTCCCTATGTGTCCCCTACGAAAATTTTTGATCACGTTATGCTCATGATACTGTTCAGTTTATTTATTTATCGTTTACGTCTACTAATTCATTGGCTATGTGTATATGTCTCATTAGAAATACTTAAGGTAAAAGCAATTTTCTCAATTTATTTTCGGAAGAATACGTTATATTTCATATCCGAAAATGGCACTCATTTAGAAACACTTTCCCAACATTCCTCTTTCAAGAAAAATGAAAAATGCTTCACTTCACGAGCAGATGCTGCGGTTTTTAAATCACCGTCTATCGATCACAATGGGGAAGTTTTATTACGATCGCTACCCCGGCTTTAAAAAGACGTCATAGGTTGACTGCATGTGTAGCGATAAGGTGATTTCATGCTTAATTTGCGATGATTAATTATCAGAAGTTTTATTCCGTTGTCTACTGTTTTATGAGTCAACTTTTGTCATCCTTAATGAAGATAATCGGGTGAACACCGTCAGCGTGATTTACGCGTGAGTGTAAAGCAATATTTCGTGCAGATTTTTCCAAGGTGTATTTCCAGTCCAATAATTAGACTTTCTTCTATGGACAAATGATTTCGAAAAATTATACATAACAACTAAGTATTACCAATTTAAAATTCCAAATAGGAAACTGAAAGTTTCTTTGAAAATGTTAGCATTATTCCAGTCTTTATCGATAGAATGAGTTTCAAAACAATAAACAAAATTGCAAAGGGAAAAATAATATTAAAATGAGACATACGCTCATAGTTTAAACAAATAGGCAAACTTATCCAGAAGGAAAGGGGGGGTTTAAGGAATTCGGAAATAAAACTACTGATTTGTTAAAGAACACATTTTATGCACAGGGTCACTTAATTAAACAATTTCGAAATTTCTGCTAGAAAAAAAAATCTATTTTCACTTATAACGGTATGCAGTATAGGTCTTCTTTAATTTGGATCATTCTGAATAAAATAAAAGGGCAAATGGTAACATGGAGGAATGCACAGTAAAAGGAAAAAATAGAAACTATGTGATGATGGGATTTCCGCCTGTATGTGAAATTGAACCAAGAAGAAATTTGAAAATATCATAAGTGGTATTTGAAAGTATCTTAAACGTTCAGAGCATATTAACAATGTTAGTACTCCTTCCGTCTCCGGAGCCCCTAACTTTATTTATATGCATTTTCTAGTAAGAGAAATTAATGAACGTTACAGTTTTTAGACTTGTAAATTCTATGAGCGCGTGATATAATTAGGCCCCACCTGTGGTCGAGCGTATTACACTCTGAACTGGGAGACGGAAGGTTTCTGGTTCAAACCCAGGTCGCAACCGTCGACCTAGCCGTTCGGAGTTTTCAGTGGTTTCATCCAAAACATCGTAAAAGCGGCTTAGGACCCCTCAAAAAGACTCCGACGGAGGACATTCCACCTCGACCTAGTTCTTTAGTGTAGATAATGGACTGTAATCTCACAGCACAACACAGTGACATAAATAGTGGCAGTTTCAAATATTTTTACACTTAATTTCACAATGCATCCAATTTCGATAAAGTTTTCATATGACTACAATTTATAGTTTGAAGTAATTTTTTTATATAAACTTGTTTTTGGAGCTCTCTGAATTCTCTTGATTCTACGTGTACACATAAATGTAGCAATCAATGCATTGTTACTAGACGCAAGTTTCTATACTATTTTGGGCTATTTATACTGTTATTTTAAAGGGTAGAACGGGGGAGGTAGTTTGTAGAGCGTTGTTTTAAGATTAATGTATTTAAAAAAGTCATTTGCCATAGTGTACGTATAGATGAAATGTTTTTTATACACTAGCGTTTTATAATAAAAGTTTTTTTTTTCCATTATGTTACTAAGTGTATATTTTTGAATTTGTCATTCTCCATTTATGTAACATAGGATCCATTATACTGTAACTGCGTTTCGATGCTATTTCATAGAAAGTAGAACTCACTTATAACGAGCACGAAGAGACCACGATATTTTCTCACTATAACCGATTGCTTGCAAGAAACGGATTATTGAAAAAAAATCATAAATATGCATACATATTTACTATATATAATACTTAATGAAATATATACTCTGTTACCGAAGTTTGTTTTTGTATTTTAGAATTAAATAATTACAGTAGTATAAAACTCCAAAAATATATAATATTATAATAAGTTGGTTGATTTGCTTTGAATTGCCTTATTGTCTTTTTTAGTGTTTTTTACTTTTGAGAATACCCATGGCCCCAAAATATTGTTATTTGTAAGCCCTTGGGTTCGAAAATAGTTTGAATTTCTTTTTTTTTCTGCACGCTTAATAGCCATTGAGTATACTGGAGAAGGATGAGATTGAATTTTTGCATATTTATCGCTTTCATTGACCTTGCAGTTTTAAAGAAATTTTTCCAACAAAGGATTAGCTGAAATGGAGAACAGTAGAAATATCATGAATCACAAAAATATTGCTCTCTGTTATCGGGGTTCACACGTTAAAAGCAAGTTACACTACCGTAGAGTTAACATTGTCCCTACTAAATATTTCCGATATCCTCGTTAAATCAGGACTTGTTATAAACAAGTTCAACTGTAATAGTACTTATTAATTTTGTAGTGAAAAATACTAAATAAACAGCATACGTGTGTTATTATTGTCGTCAGCTGAGAAAGAAATATAATATTACTAATACACAAGTAAACACAAACATACTAAGCGATGATTTTTCCAAAGAGAGTTACAATCAAAATACTTTTACTTAGATCACAAGCATGCTTGATTTGACGAAATAGAATAACTTCAGTCCAATGGATTGAAAAATAAAAACACATACGTATGTTTTTAGATACCATCTGGTGTGGAAATCCTATAATACCCGGTTAGAGAAATCCGTTATCAAATTTTTCTGTTTTGTAAAAGTAACTTTAGAGGCACAACTTTATAAAGGAGGAATTCGTGAAAACGAACAGGAAAGCTATTTCTCTCTTTCGCTGAACATTTCAACGAAGGATCATGCGTTGCTTATTTCTCAGAACAAAACTATAACTCTCTGAAGTCAAAAACTTTTTAAGTCTGGATGAGAAATATCGGGGCCGATTGATGAATTGTTTTCATGTATCGGTGCTAGCCCGCAAATACGTTTGGCTACAGATATTGAAACTTATTAATCGAAAATGAAATACATTAATTGAACAAAAACGCTGTGTGTATGTAATTGCTTTTCTGTCAAGTGCAAAACGTTTAGACTTTTGAAATTCTGAATGTAGTGGCATGTGACTTTTCAGCTAAATATATTCTTCACCCTTGTTTTGTGTAAATAATGCATTTCAGTAGAATATTTTTTATGCACTGTAAACGGTTATCTGAATCTGAACACATATTTGAGAATTGTGAAGGTTTTGTTTCTTTATATTTCCCATATTTTGCCCTAATAGGCATGAATATTTATATTATATATATAGATATGTGTGTGTGTGTGCGTGTGTATGTTTGTGCGTGCATGCATTATTGGTATTGGAAATTTGGAAATAATTTGAAAAGTAATGGCATTCTGCGTACACCAATATCACGCCTAGAAAACTGCAGAATCTGATAACATGAAATCTCACGAGTATGTCAGGTTTATAACGGTGATTAGAAATTTTTTCGAAGTAGCGAAGAGTACCGAAAGAAAATAAATGCACGTAAATCCAAAAAACGCGGGAAGCAGAAAAGTGCGGATTTTTCAGAAAATCTTATGACAGGTAGATGGTCAAAAACCTTCTTTTTTCATAGCTCCCCCTGTCTCGCAGGAAAAAAACACAGATATTTCTAAACTTCTAGCTATGAAATGCAACGCATACGGATACCCAAAGATTAATTTTAGGACATCTTTCTAGCCCACCGTTCTCGCCGAGGACGGTGAGAGGCCAACCTCTTCTTATTTTATATATCTTTATTGAAAGGGAAAAAAACAGTTATCTATGAAATGCTTTCCTTATAATGCAAAAATATGAATCTGTTTTGGGGCACAATTTGTTTGTAATTAAAAACTTTTTTTTTTAGTTACCCAGAAATTCTCAAGATTACTTATGATTTTGTTTTGCCTAGTGTAATTACATTAACACCATTTTCCATTAGTAGGAATTGCATCATCGTAACTGGGATCAATAATTTACCAAATATAAATAGAAAACTGTTCTAATTCCTAAGGTAAATAAAAGTTTATCCCCTCAAGTTACTTATACAGTATATTTTATCTGTGCACTCAACGAAAGTCTCAAGAAGAAATATCTGTCATTAAAATAAATAAATAAATAAATTATGCCATCATGATGAAAACATTTTTGTTTCTCTTTGTAAATATTATAAGCATCTGTTTTCATTTTAACTCTTGTGTTTCTTTTTATGCAGACAATATGTTTTGCATTGTATTTACGTTAGCTAAATGTAAACATCCACAGTTACCTATATGCTTATGTGTTTGCACACACACACATACACACTTCAATAAATAATGTATGTTTTAATTAACTACGATTTCTTAAAGCAACAGATTTTTCTTTTCACATGGCAGCATATTTATTCATAAAGAAACGCAAGTCGTCAATTCGAATGGAAAGAATGTCGCAAAGTAATTCAATACTTTTTTTTTACAGAATCTTTACTAGCGAATAAAGTGGAACAATGAAAGGCTGAATAAGAAGCATTTCCCTCAATGTTATATTTTTTGGTACAAATTGTAAACGATGTATTTTGAAATCCCAAGCATGAAAAAATAAGATCTACTGCAAAACACGAAAATACCTAGTACCAATATGAATTTTTTTTGAAGCACCATCTGCAGAACGCCATTTTGTAATCCTTCTGAAGACAAAGGAATGTCATATTTTTAGCTTTTGTAAAGAATAGAGGAGGATGGAGTGGTTTGTATCACTTTTCGTATGCTTATAAATAACTTTACTCGTTACAATAATGTTTAAACAGCATTTGCATTCTATAAAGTGGCAATATGTTGTCTTGTATTCGCGTTATCACGAAAAACCAAAAAAAAGCATTTTTCGTGATGAAAACCGTCATCGTTTATTCAAATTTAAGAGGAGACAACCTGCCACATAGCGGGGTAGGTTCCCACAGGTATTGGAGCTGGTTGTCTCATAAGCCTACGGAACAGTATAATAAAAAAGATCTTTACAAAGGAATTTTAATTGATCACTCTTGATCGCTCGATGTTTCTCCAACAACAGTTGGGTGTGGAAGACTTAACACTGCGTAGTTTGTATCAGCGGTTCCCAATGCGTGGGGAGTGCCTCTGTTCGGGAGGGGGGCAGAGCGTTTGGAGAGAAGGCACTAGAAAAACAGGCAAATTCACAATGCACGTTTAAAAAAAAATCATCTTATTTATTCTTATTTTTATTCAAAAACATATCTATTTTCACTTAAAATGTTTAGTCAAATTTCACCGATAAGATTGTTTTGCTGAAAAAGCAGCTAAAAGTTAATTGCCAAGTGTAAAAATTTCTACGCATGTGATTATTGTGAGGGGAAGAGGTGCCATCATAAATTATCCTTGGTTGGTTGGTTGGTTGGGTGGGTGGGGGGGAGGTACAATATTAAAAGGTTGAGAACCGCTGATTTATTTGGTGCATCCATATATCCTTGTTCCTGGGGAATGGGGAAGTGACATTTTTTTTTTTTTTACTTTCTTGTAATGGGTACACCTCATGACAGTCAGTTTCAATCTCAATCAATATAAGGCAGTATTTTCGGTATTCTTCTTACGAAACAGTACACAGAAATTTTGCCTAAAATTTCAACCAGGATATTTTCATCGATCGTAAGGTCAATGGTGTTAGGTTTTGTTTTTTCTTTTCTGATCACCAACAATCAGTAAAATTATGGGTTAGGGCTGTCTAGTTAAAAAATATATATATTCATTTCATTGTTTTATGTTCTACTGCAACTTCAGTGATCTTACATTTAACGCAGTCAAAATCGCGTTTCATTACATTCAATACGGATGCACGTTTTTATTTGTAACAAATTTATTACCATGTATAATGATTTATCTTCAAATTTAAAATGTTCTTTATTATTCAATTTTATGTAATAATTGCATTTTTGTTTGAATAAAAATGTTTCCTGTAATATGGTACAGTGCCTGGGGTAGGTTATCACATCGTGAAACCCTACCACTATTTCAAATATTTATTTACATTCATGACATAGGATTAAGAAACACTTTATGTGTTCCTAAAAACAATATGATATTCATAAGATATCAAACTAATAATTAATATGAAATTATTTATTCGTATTCTAAAAACATTAAATATCTCCCAAAAATGCTGAAAATGAAGTAGAAAAATTTTACGTAAATAAATGCCAGTTTAAACTATGACCTACCTTTGAAATCGTAGCTTCGCTGTTTTGATACTAAGGTAAAGATTTCGATTGTATTGAATCGATATTCTCTACGTGTTACAATATTTAAAATGTATATTTCCTAAAAAATACGTGTGACAGCCTACCCTTCAATAACCTACCCCATCTTACCCTATTGGATGAAATACTTGGTATCAGCAGCAATAAAGTAAAATAATAGGTATCCGAAACAGAAAGAAAAATAATGGCATTTTAAGAGTAGCGTGTGCAGATATTAGAGAAATTACTTACTTTATAATGACCTTCATACGAGCAAACTGGTGCATTAGGTTTTCTTTTTATGTAAAAAGAAAATCTCGCATATATACTGTGAGTGTTGCAAATACGATGAGAACGCTTTTACCTCATTTAGTGACGTTTTTGTTAACAGGGCACGAATATGTGCAAATTGGCGCTAACGATTACTACTGTATAAGAAATGCTCTCATGCAAAACACAGACTATAGCAAATTTGTTTAAATAAGAAAATATAATGACTAGGAAATGAACTAAAATTTGAACTTAATGAAACTATTAGATCAATATAATAAATAAAAATTGCAACCTAAAAATTGGTATATTCTGATTTGGCTGTGCAAGAATAAAAGATTTTCCTCATCTTCTGGCGTTTATTACTTATATCAAGAAATGAGTGGATTATGTAAATATCACAAATGGTTTACTTTTCCTTTTTCTCTAGCGAATAAGAGAAAAACTTAAGGAATTAACTCTCTGAGTGTCTTAGAAATTAGCAAATAATGTAAAGTTGTTTTCACAGTAAAATTTTCATGAAACATTTAAATGTAAAAAAAAGAAACAAAAAATGTGATAGGCAGAAATTTAGTCAGGAAAATTAAGCTCTCAGATTACTTACGCGTTTTAAAAACTAAGAAAGTTTATATATGATACTTGTGTGCTTTAGATAATCTAAATTGTAGATGTATTCTATTGAAAATTGGTATCTTGTAACTCTTATGCAAAAAATAGAGATACCCACTTTTAGTGGATCTCTTCTCATCTTAATGTCAATGAAATCGTTGATGGTCTTGCGAAAAGGGGATCTGCCGAAATTGATACAACTGACTATTCTATCATACTCAACGAGATGTTCTAGGTGAGATAAAAATACAGACAGACAGAGTTAAATTCCTCCTGCTGTCAATCCCTGATATGGCTGGATGGTGGCGTTCTGGAGAATGAGGGTGATCAAGCAAATCAGACTCCTTAGTTTCCATTTAAAGTGTGTAACTTTTGAATTTGAGAGTAGGTTCTTCCCAAACTGCAATAAGACCAAAAATGCGGCTTCTCCTGAAGATGTCCTCGATTATTTTGGTTGGGTGATTGAGGACATATACTCCTACCTATCTTTGGAGCTTGATTTTACTAGCGTGGACCTGATGAAACAGATCTAGCTGGTGCTACGTCTCGGAGGAACGGCGATAACAACAAACTATCAGGATTTTTATTCCAAATAATTTTATCGTATTTTGGGTCAAATTTTATGAAATTTTTAAAATTTATGTTTTTGTTCTATCATTACACATTTCTACACAGAAAATAAACTAAAAAACAGCTATAAATATGAGAAGAAAGTGGATTTATTGTGTAGGTTTGACATTAAAATAAAATCAACGGCAAGTATTTCTGAGAGAAGGTCGTACGAATACAAATTTCTTTTGGCCTTTTCATGTAGTATATAATTTACTCTTATTTCATTTGTGGTTAAAACCACTAAGAAAATCTCATTTACAAAATCAATTTTAACAAATTTAATCGCGTACTATTTTTATTCGTGAAAATCAGAATTTTTTTTTTTACTGACAGCGAAATTTGCAAGGTATAAAGCGAATTTCAAACGTTTCGTTGCACAAGGTGCCCTCTGGCGGTTCATCCATCAGCTATATTTTCATGATCACCGTGTAGCATTAAAAAATATAGAGAAATACTTTAATTGTAGAAAAGAATGCATTAATATTAAGTTATTCTTTTTCTGCCTTCTTAAGTTCAAAGAAGAGAAACGTAGCGAACGAAGTAATCAAAAATTGTTTTGTCTTATTTAATACTAGCTGAAGTACCCGTCGTTGACGGGTTAGTACTGAATGCAAATTTCGAAAAGCAAGAACTTTCGTCAGCATTGTACGAGTACACAGAATGGATGTAGTATGTTGCCAAAGTAAAGAAAGCGAAATTATAATTTTTATGTATTGTTAAAATATTACAGGTTAGGGAGTAACTAAGTAATATCATTTCATTCGCTTTAGTCGTAATTATGGGATGCGCGAACGAATATTTACACATATTGAAATAATTTTCGCAAAATCTCAAAATCTAATCAACATTTTGAAAAATTGGAAGCTTAGAATTTAAGTTGAGTGACAACCTATCATGTCACCCAATTTCGTTTAATTCCCTGCGGTCTTTATTTCGTGATGCTGGAACAAAAATTTTAGCAATTTTAAACGATTTTCACAAAATCTCAAAGTGTAATCAAAATATTTTAAAAATTCAACACCTATAAATTAAGATTAGCAACTACCTATCATATCACCAAATTTCGTATTAGTCGTTATTACGCGATGCTTGAAGAAATATAACAGCATTTTGGGAGAATTTTCACAAAATCTCAAAATCTAATAAAAATGTTTAAAAAATTAGACACCTATACTTTATGTTGAGCAAAAACCTATCATGTGACCAAATTTCATATCATTCGCTTTAGTCGTTATTACGTAATGCGTGAACAAAAATTCACTCAGTTTGAAGCGATTTTCGTAAAATCCCAAAATTTGATCGGTTTATTTTTAGATGCTTATTGTTTAAGGTGACCACCTATCATTTCACCAAATACCATTTTTTCACCTTTGCAGTTATTACGTGATGTGCGAACACAAATTTACGCAGTTTGAAACAATTTTCGCAAAATCTCAAAATCTAATCAAGATTTTTTAAAAATTCGACGCCTATGTTTTAAGTTGAGTGACCACCTATCATGACACCCAATTTCATATCATTCGCTTCAGTCGTTTTTACGTGATGCTTGAACACAAATTTACGCAATTTGAAAGGATTTTCGCAAAATCTCAAAATCCAATCAAGATTTTTTAAAAATTCGACGCCTATGTTTTAAGTTGAGTGACCACCTATCATGACACCCAATTTCATATCAGTCGTTTTTACGTGATGCTTAAACAAAAAAAGCGTCACCGACAGAATGACAGAACGACAGAATGGCAGAATGACAGACAGACAAACATTTTTTTGAGGGTCGCATCGGATTCCCGGGTGCTTGAAACGGATAGAAATCGCAAAATTTTTGAATTCCAAGAAATGTACAGACAAAAGTCTAATTTTATTTATATAGATAGATGTTGGAAATTTGAAACAATGTTGCTTCCGATGCTTAAGAATTAAAATGTTTCTCTCATATAACCTTAAAAACAAATAAATAAATAACTATCGTTATCAAATATTTTATTTCGGCAAATTACTGACGACTTGATATCATAATCCATTGAAAATTCAGTGTTGGCTGATAAATGAAATCGGGCTTACAGTAAAAATACTTACAATTACATTCCATGAAGCAATTATGCTGGGATTAACGTTATGCTGACGTTATAATTCGTCAAATTCTTTACATCCCAAATATGATGTCCTCTCAAACATGTAAAAGAGTGAGGTCGCAGCATAATTTCTCGCGCCATGTAAGTCACTATGTACCGTTCATGATGGTCAACATTCTTTACAAAAACTATCCCAGGTGGCCATTCCATCGTTACCACAACCTTTCTGCATCGTGCACGCACATCACGGCGAAAATGTCACAAAGTCACATTGTGAGTACTAATCATACATGTTGCGACATCAGACTACTATTTGATATATCTATTGAGATACTGTTGTAAAATAGCTTTCTAAACGTATTTACTTACTAGAATAAAATGAACGAATTAATATTTTTCAATAAAAAGCAAACATTTATAAAAGTGTTGTTCAAAAAATACATTCCTTTGCATTGTTATCAAAACTTTTTGATAATTCTGGTTTTTACATTTTTGTATTAAAAAATTATCAGCAAGTTAGTCAAAATGTATGGTTAGTTATTCGCTCTCATATTCGCTACTTTAAAGCATACATTAGAGCATTTATAATCCCTTACACACAGAGAGAAAAAAGAAAAAACCTACACTCATGTCCATAAATTAAGGATAATTCAGAATCACACAGAAATTGATCTCTAAAATAAAAATTTCACCTGTGGAATGATCACACACATCTTGAAGAAGAATATGCAAATTACAGGAAAACACCAGATGGCGTGGATGGTACGTCACAATGACGAGAGTGTAAGAGAGGGGTATATAAGGAATTGTGGCAAAGAAGTAAAATTGTTCACAAGCACTGTGAAAGCCTTTCAGTGCAAAATCCGCATAGTTATGGCACAAAGGAGGCATTTGGATGATGTTTTACGTGGCAGAATTATCGGACGACTGGAATGTGGACGTACCCAGCTGGAAGTATCCGAGGAACTTGGAATCGCCCAGAGTGTCATCTCCAGGCTTTGGCAACGATTCCAAGATGATGGTAATGTGAGTAGACGTTACAGCACAGGTCGCCCCCGAGTTACAACGCCGAATGAGGACCGCTATTTGGCAGTTACTGCCAAAAGAAACAGACGGAGTACAGCATCAGACCTGTCTCGTCAGCTCTCTTCAGCTACCGGTACGACAGTTTCAAGGCAGACAGTGTACAGACGCTTAGGGCACATTGGTCTATATGCTCGTAGGCCTGTCAGATGTGTTCCACTTACCGCAACTCACTGTCGCCTGCGATTAACCTGGAGTAGAGAGCATGCATTGTGGACACCGCAACAGTGATCTTGTGTGATGTTTCCCGACGAGTCCAGGTTTAGTTTGGAGTCTGATTCTCGCCGGACATTCATCTGGAGAGCGCCAGGTACCCGTTACCACCAAGAGAACACCATTGAAAGACACCGTTACGGTGGTGCAGGATGGCTCGTTTGGGGAGGAATTATTCTTGGTTCCAGAACTGACCTGCATGTTCAGAGTGTAACGATGGCAGGCCACATCTATCGGGATGTCATTCTGGAACAACATGTACGTTTGTTTCGGGGCCCCATGGGTGCTGAATTTGTGTTTATGGATGACAACGCCCGTCCTCACCGTGCAAACATTGTAGACGAATGCCTTCAATCGGAGGATATCACCCGTATGCATTGGCCAGCATACTCACCGGACTTGAATCCAATAGAGCATGTGTGGGATATGCTTGGCCGACGAATTGCAGCCGCCAACCCCCCCCCACCTGTCTACCGGAACTTCGGAGTGCATTGCTTGATGAGTGGTGTAATATTCCCCAAGATCAGATTGATCATTTGATACTCAGCATGCCTAGGCGTTGTCAGGCCTGTATTGCATCGTCCGGGAGACATACTCCGTATTAACCATCCTACTAACCATGTTATACTGTTTTTTGTAAATAGGTTCTTTTTTGAAATTTGGTCAAGGGAGTAAAACTTGCTATTTTTATGAATTATGTCAAACATATAGCAACTTTTTTGCTCTTTACTTTTTGTTTAATAAATAGACTTTACAAATAAGTCAAATTTTGTTTTGCTTCTTTCTCTTTCTTTGCCTGAACTTCATTATCCTTAATTTATGGACATGAGTATATATCGATATATGTATGCGTTTTTTCAAGTAAATGTATATGTATTTATTGTGCGATCTATATGAAAGATACTGGTCGTAAAATTAAGCATGATCATCTGCTTTTTCCTTTTAAGATTATAATTATGTGAAACGACATTATATTTCAAGAGAAATAAAAAAAAATTGATAGCGTAAATATAAATTACTTTTGTACTGATATATTTCAAATATATTTAGAGATTTGAATAAGATGATACTTTTACAAAAGTAGTTCTGAAAGAATAATTAAAAAAAAAAATGCACATAAGAAAGTCTCTTATATGACTGAAAAACATATGGTTTTCTTTTTAACTCTATTTTGTAGATACCAATTTATAAACTTATGTAATGTTTATACATATATAATTTAAATTATGAAAGTAAGTTTGTTAAATGCGACTAAATCGATATTGAAAATTTGACGTATTTAGATGCATTTTATATCTGTAAGGTGTAAATGCCCATCAGAATTGCTAAGAAAAAAGTTTTGATCTATTTTTGACAATATCGTAATTCTCAAGAAAATGTTTTCTGTAATATTTTACAAGTGTTCTGTGAAAACATCCATCGTATTGAATCACAAATATAATTCATGAATTATACATAAATGTTGTAAAAAATATTTTGAGCTGATATTGAATAGTTTTTGAAAACAATAACTATTCCGTTTACAGAACACTAAACACCTGATAAAATATCTCGTCGAAATCATTGTAATATCGTTTTGGCTATAAAAAATTTTAGAAATGTCTTTTTCTGATACTTAAAGACCAGTTTTATTAAACGTTTATACAATAGCTTAAACGTAGGCGCAAAGAAAAATGTAAATCATGCATTTGAAATACAACAGCCTCGAATTTATTGTAAAACATAGTTCAAATGGAAATGGAAGCAAACATCCTGCTGAGATATACATATTTTTGTGGTGTCACAAATGTCGAATTGTCAATTTAAGTAATTCACCTTATTCCTGGGCAAAGAAAAATTAATTTTGGTGACAGACAACCAATTCTACAATTAAGTACTAACAAAAATTAATCGCTCCATTCGCTTTGTTATTCAAATGTAAAATTTTACAGATTTTAGAATTTGTCTTTTAAAAATTGCGAACGATTTACCTCATTGGTTATGAAATTATTCGATGAGACAAATATATTCTATCATTCAATAAGCGACATTTATTGAACATTCAAACCCGTACACTACGTAACTTAATGTTAATATTTAGCATAATTTAATTATTAAAAATATATATTACATGTATATATGTATAGATATAATGTACATTTTTTTTAAAAATCGCTTAACCGTTCGCACTCGAAGAACTATTTGTTCCAGAATATATAAGGCACGTTTAACCCCTTATATCCCAAACAAATTTATTTTACAGAAAATAAGTTTAAAACTTTTAATGCACTGTTAGAAACATATCGTGTTAATTAAAGATTTGTGTATTACGCGCCTCATATTAAATAAAACATTAAAACCTCGTTTGTCATTTATAGCAGTTTTATGTCCTACTAAGCAATTTTACAAATGGAACATTAAAATCCCGTAGGGTTATAAAGGGTTAAGTTCGTAAACAATATGAATCATGTTTGATTTTTATCATCGTTTGTTACAAAAAAAATTTAAGTTCATTTTCGGAAGATATTTTTATGGAGAAATACGTAACAGTAGAAGATAAAATAGTCTATATTATGTATCTCTTAAATTCTTGAACAAGATCTTTAAAGCTAAACAATGATAATATATTCTTCATGAGCATAATTATGATCTTCTGAGACAGTTTATATGCAATTTATGCTGTAAAAAATATAACCTCAGATGTTTAGAAAATAGAGTGTAATTTTCTTCCATTCTCTCAAAGGATAAGCCAAGAAATACTTAATCTCATTCAAGTGCAACAGAGAATGACTAATTGCATCCAAAATGGCAGCGCTGCGCATGCGCTAAATGACAGGCCAGTTAATTAGAGGTCTCGGAAGGTAAGTATCAGATTTTTAGTCATCGTTCATTTTCCGTATCTTGACACTGCAGGCGAGAAAATATCTCATTATTGCTTTTCTCTGCTTTAATATATTTAAAATATTGGAACTGTAACACATTTTCAACACATTAAAAGACAGCCGTTCAATCTTTCATCCGCTTCAAAATCTGCGAGATTTAATGGTATTTCCAACTCGGTTATATTTCGAAATTAAATTTGAAGAACTTCGTTTATTATTTTAAAGCTGTCTGTGAGAGGGAACTGTGCAGGAAACTGCATTGAGTTTTAAATATGATTATGAAGAAGCATATGGATTATTTATCGCAAATTATGACAATAAGGAAGAAATAATGTTTGATGATTTTTGTATATTTATACACATACAGGGTGCCCCATAAACACTGACCTGCGCTTTTGTTCCTCAAATATTGATGGTAGAGATGTACAATAAATTACATAATTACGTAAAAAGAAAGGGTATCAATTAAAATTTTTAGTTGATTGTTTTATGGTATCAATTAAAATTTTTAGTTGATTGAATCTAAAAAAATTCATAATTTAAAATTTTATACGGTATCCTACCGAAAAAACTCCAATTAGTAAAATGTACTATACTAATAATACAAAAGTATGTATTTATGTAATCATTGTGCGTATTTATGTAATCATAATTTGTGTACAGACCCTGAAACGCCAGCTTCCAATACATTTTTTTCCCCATCGAGAGAGGTTGAAAAGGGGTATAAGTCAGCATATATTCACTTTCACATCTAGGAGCCTTTTTAGGATGAAAGACATAATGTTTTCCTCCGAAGTCATATAATAATTAAATTTTGTACTTTTTAGATTTAATAGCCTTCAAATTTTAATCTAGATTACAAAATTCTGTTCCTTTTCTAACGCAGCGTTGTAATTTATTGTATGTCTATCTTCTGTGTTTTTGTGATACCCTGCATATATATTTATATGCATATAGTTATATGCAATTAAATGACATTCTTTAACCTTGAGATTCTTATACGGTGATAACTTTATAGATGCTTTTTTTTTTGTCGACTTTAAATTGTGGTTCAGCTTGGTAGTCGCACAGTTGACTGCAACTCGGTTCCCATTAGAGCACGGAATGTGTAGTATCGCAGATTTCGGTCAGGGTTTGGTCGGGTCACATCCTGCTTCGATTAGACTACTGTGGTATTACTTAGGCGAAAGGAATTAGGGCTCTCCAAATTTCTCCTATGTTTCCTATGTAGCTGCTATGTTTCCTATGTTGAAACGATACCTTCTGAGGTACCAATGTAGGTGCTGATTTGTAAGGCCGCCAACACTTTCAGATTTAGTGGCAAATGCCTGACTGGGGCCATCGTGATTCTACCGGGCCTGCTTGGGCACTCCGAAAGAGGCCTACGTACGTTTCTTTATTGGTTAAATTTGGCCGTTAGATGACGTATCTAAGTGCACGAACCAATAAGTGAGCATCCGTAGGCTTCAATGGATGAGTCATCGGAGTGCACAAGCAGGCCTGGAAGAATCACGATGGCCCCGGTCTGACACAACTAGTGTATGCCAAATGCCCATCTCTTCAAAATTGGTCTTAAAAATTCTCCTGCTTGTACTCTTTCGGGTATGGACAACTTATGAATTTTAAGCATATTGACGAATGCACTGCATTAAATTGTTTTACTTCAATTGTTTTAAAGTATTGAGAAGATAGACAACGGCTTATGGTGTCCAAATGCATGGCATTTGCATAAACAAAAATAAATAGTGTACGTGTCATCCGGGAAAAAAAGGAAAGTTTACCAAATTTTTATCATAATCTTTCAGTTTTATTTGGTCTTGAGTAATATTGAAAAATCAAATTAAAATTTTATTTTTGTTAAATTTTTGTAGACTATTCGTTACTCTCACACTCTTTCAAAACATGCACGATGGATTTCTGAAAAGTCGCATAAATATTCCAGTTTATTGCATAATTGTAGTTTTCTGTTTATGATGTTTAAAAAATAAGGATCTACTAAATTACAAAAAGACTACTTACAGGTGTATATTTAAAACAATAGAATAATTTCTTTGTTTTTGAGACACGAGGTCAAAGCTAGGTAACCGTGCATTGCAGTTTATTCTTGAACCTTTTCATCGGGAAAAGCAGACATTTATTTTCTAAAAAAAAAAAAAAATCACGAATATGTCACCAAAAGTATTTTTCATCACTACGCATTGTTTTTTCGTTTTTGTATTTGTAGATAAAGTCGATAGTCTGAAGTAAAAAGAACGACTTACAACTGTACTCAAGTCAGATTATATCTGACTATTCTAAAAGTGTGGCAACGCTATTCAGACATGCTATGAGACATTGATATACTACTGAAGATAACAATACGAAGTTTTGCATATATGCGAGGTTTGTAGCGTAGGTGGTTGACCTTGAGGGGTGGGGCTAAATTTTCTTTTCCCACATCCCGCATCCCTCTCCCTCTCCTAAAAAAGAATAGAGATATTTATTAAAATCTTCTAGAAGAGTGAGCAGCCTCTTGGCCGTTTTTTTCACATACATTTCTTTGAAGAAAAAGAAAACAAAATTCAAATTCAAGAAAAATGCAAATTAAAAAGAAATGAAATTCTTGTTTTAAAATCTAAGAAATACGAATGAAGAGACAAGATTTATATTTTGAGCCTAATAATGAAAAACCATTAATCGATTATTGAAAATTACTTTATTATTTAAAAAAAGGTTCGCCATCATGATCTAAAAATTTTTGAATGCTTTCGAGCCACTTGTGAAAGTATTTTTTTCCATTCCGCCTGGGATATCTTCAAACCGTGCTCCTTGAATGCATCAAAGGCTTCTTCTGCCAACAAAAATCATTGTCCACACAATTTACTTTTATCGTTCGGGAATAAAAAGAAGTCATTGGGTGGCAAATCAATACTGCTTTGATTTGCCTCCGGTTACGGCGGATGATACATTAATTTGATTTTACGAGTGTTATTAGGCGAGATGGGCGAGAGCTCACATTGTCATGATGAAGATTTATTCGGTGGCCCTTGTTTGTGTTCCTTATTTCACAAAACCCTTCGGGCTAGTAAATGGTTGTGCACCACGCAGAATTGACCATTTTACGTTCCTATAAAGGTACTGCAGCACACATGATCAGTATTCCCGGAAAAGCAGGCTAGCATTCGTTTCGAAGTGCTTAGAGCACGGACAACTGTTGCTGGACTTAGTTCATCTTGAAACACTCATACAGTCGACTGATGTTTACTTTCTGGCTCATATGCATAGATCCATGATTTTCCACCTGTTACAGTGTTATATGCGTGTTTTGAAGAGCCGTTAATGTATTTCTTGAGCATCTTTTTCAGATTTTTTTCAAATTATGTGGTATCCAATGAGAACAAACCTTTGTCACGTCTAAATGATTATGAAATATTCATACATGTTAGTCGAACTAATACCTAATGTTGACTCATTCTCTCGTAATATGTCACATGACGATCTTGCATTATCAGATATTGCACAGCACCAATCTTTTCTGGCCCAATAATTGATTGTGGACGCCTTCACGAC
This sequence comes from Cheiracanthium punctorium, assembly GCA_038373885.1. Classification (NCBI taxonomy): domain Eukaryota; kingdom Metazoa; phylum Arthropoda; class Arachnida; order Araneae; family Cheiracanthiidae; genus Cheiracanthium; species Cheiracanthium punctorium. The sequence continues at coordinate 2,597,255 of JAWZYV010001322.1, read as the reverse complement.
TTTCATCTTTGAGCGAATGGAGGACACGAATTAAATTCGCTAAACCAGCGTTTCACAGTGGCAAAGGAATGGGGCTTTGTCACCAAATATCTTAGTAAGGTCATTAATGCACTCATGTCGTCATAATCGATGTTGAAAGGGAAAATAAATCACAGGATGAGCATTTTCATGGGTTAATTCCATATTATGGCTGAGACACAATTTTCGGGTATCTGCAAACAAGAAAAATCTCACTTAAATGACAAAAGTTTTGAAGAAAATTATGATAAAAAATGTCAAACTTTCTATTGGAAACGTCAAATATCGTCTGCCAATAGTGTTGCCAAGGTTCAAAATGTAAATATACCCTGAATTACCTTTTTTAAATACTCCTTGTCGACAACAGAGCCGATAACATTATCCCATAATATAAATTCGAAATTACTAGATTTGAATTGTTGAAACTGTTTTGTTCTATTGCAATAAGATCCAATAAGAATTACAATCAAATTAGTCTCAGAAATCTTGGAATTACAGTCAAAGTGTAAAATTTTCCATATTATTCTTTTTTTTTTCAGTCTAGAATTTGAAATTCTAATTTTTAAAAATTTTCGCCGCTTTGGTAGCTTAATAATAGTTATTGAACTTAAATTATCTAAACTTCAAGTAAAACATTTGCAAATCCATGTATTAACTGTGACATCTAATTCTTGTCTCACTGGGTGCAATAAATCTCTGCAATTTTGCTGTAAACATTGAATAAGCTTGATATTTCAACACGCAATGATATTTTTATACTAATAGTTATCAAAATAATATCAGTGGTTACAGTCTATACAAGCTACCTTTTATTAAGGCACGCCTTTTTCCTACAAAAATATTTATTGGTACAATTTAGAATTGCTTCTACTAGAAGGGGGACATACAGTTGTTACAATTTCAGACATTCCGATATTCTTAATTTTTAAGTTAACATTCTGCGAATAGGAAAATCGAAGGCAGCAAAATGGTTTATCCTGAAGGGGTATCGAAGCACAAGTTCTGCATGAAACAATAAGATTTTTTCTCTGAAAACTGAATAACTTGAAATAAAATACGACCTAAAATTATTAATTGCAATAGTATATGCTTTGAAAGAAAATAATCACCCTGTAACTGTAGTTAGAAAGATAATTAGCAGTGAACACTCTATTTACAGCGACTATTAGCAGATGAATGAAGACAGACCTTATAGTGCTATATGATTCCGTGCTGTCTTAATACACCCTGAGGTCTATCGTAATACGCCCTAAATTTTGACCTATGAATTATGATATATCCTGTAAGAAAAGGATATTGATTATTACATTAGTTTAGTTACATTAGTTTATTAATGAATTTTTTAAAGTATCTCTTCTCATAAAACTTAAAAGTCAACACCCAAGGAAAATAACATTCGTTATTAATAACAGAAAAGAAAACTAAAACGCTACTGCACTCTTATCGAGAAGTAATCAAGACGACATATTGCATGCATGCAAATGAGCTATTTTAATATTTATGTCGTCATAAAGTTCCCCTGCTTTTTACCAAAGTTTAAAAAAAACACAAGATGTCGAACAAAACGCAGGTACAAAATTACTTCGCAATTGTTTTCAAATTTATAAGCAATATATCACTAAAAAGAGGTATAAAAAAGTTTCCTAGATTAGTTTTAAATTCTTGAAAAGTTCTTTTATATCCAAAAGAAGACGACAAAGAAAACTTTTTTTTCATTTCAGTACAATTGGAGCACTGGTCCATGACATTAGTGCTCCAATGGAAACCTCCGCAGAACTTTTATAATGAATAGGATGAATGCCATTCTATTTGCAAGCGGAGTATTTGGATAAAGTCCTTGGAAGCGTTAAGCTGATTTACTGTTCAAACAATCCTCTCTCTTTCTTTATTTCTTTTATCTACTCTTTTTAATTTTTCGAAATAAAATTTCATTTCAGAAATGTATTCACTGTTGAATGCATATGAATTTTTTTTTCAGAGACAAATACGAAAGATTTTTACCAATTTGTTCATATTTTCTATTTTTTCTTGTCAAGTTGAAATTCTTTATTTTTTATGGAGAAGTGGTAATCTGTTTAATTTCGCTCTGTACATTAAAATGCTTCAATGAATAAGTATTTATCATGTATTTTGATGTTTATAGCAGGTATTAAATGAAAGTTAAAAATCATTTCACCTTTTAGAGAGTGGACTGTATATCTGTATACTGTTTTGGGCTAAAAAGTGGAGGACAAGTAAAATCAGTTAATAAAAACCATTATAAATATAGATGTTATTGTGACCAAAATCGGAGAATGTCGACTTTCACCGGTTAATTTCAACACATAACAAATACGTTGGTGAATGAGCGTTTGATCATTTTCCAGTATATTCCTACTAACACTAGGTATAAGGAGTAGAAAGCGTTTTATCAACCCAAATTTGAGGCTCTTGTTAAATGAGCTGACTTGTATCTAGATCTCAAGCGCGTAATTCTTATGCATTCAACACTCCTTAATTTTCTATGCAGCATTTGTGATCAGTGCGATCATAACCGTTTCATCGTTAAATTTTTAATCAAAAATAGTACTTAGCTAGTATGCGTATGGATCCAATTAATGATTTGTGAAAGGTTCTGGAATAACACACCACAGGAGAGTGCCTTTGTTTTTCGTATTTTTAAAACATACTTTTATGAATGAAGAATGTTTCAATGTATCCGCATTACCTAAGCCTTAGTCATATTTTTATAGTCGGCGATGGTTTACAATCTTGATCTGATAAAACTTATAAATCAAAGAAACAAATAATGAGTTGTTTTTAACTCTCTAATTATTATGGTTATTTTTATACATAAAGCCTATGCCTATATTTTTCCTGAATAAAAAGTGTATTATGTTTGTAAATTTTCTATACTCCCAATAATTCGGAATTTTTCGACAATCTGGATTTTGTCGTGATCCACATATGTCGTATTACCAAGATTGTACTGCACTATTTATAATGATCATTTTTTTTTTGGTTCAGCATTTGTTAAGAAAAAATATTTAAATATTCGCCAAACATGGAAGGAAATTTCAGTAACCTCTTGAGCACCTTCATGAAGTGATTAATAACCCGTGTATGAAAACGTTTTTCGCCCTACATTGCTGTATCATACTGATACTTTTTGTTGTTCTTTACCTCCTCTGAATGTTTGTTGTTCTATTTTTGAGTCACACTGTATAAAGACATTTTAAAATTCCCATACTTAAAAGTGGAATCTCGCATTAAAATTTCAGATATTATATGAACAGCAATTCAAATTACGCACATTTGCAAACACTGAAAAAAAATTTTGTTGATTTAACAAATTTTTTTTAGCTCTATTTCAAAAACACATTTTTTGGAAGCAACAAAATTTTGTTGAAATCTTCAAAATATTTTCTTTCCTTGTAAAAAACGTTTTTATCAACACATTTGTACCAATGATTTATTAAATTATCAAGTTTAGTAAAACTTTAAATCAAGAATGTCCTCGAGGTAACTCTTCCGTTCCTTGAATAATCGATACTATTAAATTCAAAATGTATTAAGAAATTCAGCCCGAAAGCTCTCTTTGGCTGTCATATTAAGTAACATAATTTTCGGCATCAGACCACTCATTATAGTCTCTGTTAACTGAACAACATGGACTCGTTTAACTTATTATGCGAGTTAAAGTGTTTCAATAAAGCTCGTTCAATCCTTCATGAATTGCGTAATGTAACCAAAGCTGAATTTTAATTATACAGAGAAAATGTCAGATTTAGATTATTCTCGCATTTTAAATGTAGATTTAATATATCATCCGTCGATGGATACTGGAAGAGAAGCTGACCGAGCAGAAAGCTGAGTTTTGAAGGTGAAGTATTTTGCATAAAATATAGTAATTATTGATCTAAGGATATTTTTAAAGAAGCATAAGAGTATTTCACAAACATTGCAGTAAGATATTTTTTTTTCAGGGCGGCATTTTATAATCATTAAGGTTTAATACCTATTTGTTTTTTTCTTCATTAGCAAATGTATATTGTTAGACATTTGCCGGAAATAGTAAAATATTTTTAAAAGAAAAGGGAATCAATTACTTTGGAGCGTCTAAATCAGCCTAATATATATGCATCTTTGCTTTGTTTGGGTTCTTGATGTTAGGCTTAGTCCCACGAGATATCACTTGCTATTTAGATCCTAACTTTTTCAGCTTTGATATCTTACAACCTCTGTTGCATATGTTTTAATGTGCTATCACTTGCTAGAAGGATTAATAGGATATATCCATACTGCGTAAGTTTTGCTGTTTTATATTATACTAGCCGATCTCCAGCGACCAGTTGGTTCGCCATCTTAATAAATCTTGTTCGGAGAGAATCCCGTTTTTCACAGGCTTCCTTGGCACTGAAATATCTCTGATTCTGAATGGAATTTAAAATTAAGATGGTTACAAACAGAAGCAAAAATTAGACTTTTGGGGCATGTTTTCTATCGATATCTCCTAAAATAATTCGACTTTTGAAAAAAAATCGCTTCGAGGTATGTCGGGACACGTCCAGGAGAATATGTATACAAAATTTGGTAGGTCTACGATCACCCGTTTCGGAGCTACGCGAGACATAGACATACTGACTAACTAACTAATTAACCAACCAACTAACGGACAGTTTACACTCTGTTATATATATATATCTCTTCTCTTCTTCTTCTCTACTTATTATAAAAGAAGATGTCTGTGTGTGGGTCTGTGTGTGGGTCTGTGTGTCGGCGGCGTTACGGACAAACGGCTACACCTAGAAACACCAAATTTGGCAATCGGGAAGATCTAAACATGAAGTTGTGCACCTCGAAGCGATTTTTTCAAAATTCGACCTAGAATTTTTTTTATTTTATGTTTTATGCGATTTTTGGCATTTTTTCTCACCTAATTCGTAATAACGGCGGAAATTACGCTCGCAGCAAAACGGCATTTGTATCATCGGATAGAGGAGAAATTTTTCTTTTAAAAACAGTTTGTTCTGAATACGTAACATAATTTACCGATTTTTAGGAATTTTTTTACTAAGCATCAACTTCGGCGAATTTTTCGTAAAATAATTTTAAAATTGTCGCCATCTTGAATTCTATCCGTCATAACTTTTTGATATTTTGACAAATCGTGAAACATTCTTTTCTCCCTCTTTTAAAATAAAAACGAAAAAATTATGTAAATTAGATGATTTTTTACGAATTTTAATGCAGCCTAATGTTTAGAATTTAATAGCATCAACACGATATTACGCCATTCATTACATTGCCTTCGCGGCACGAGAACTTATGTTCGGTTGTTGCCACAGAAAGGATTACAAAAAAGGGTTTTTTCAACCAATCGAGCTTTGAAATGGGATATCAGAATTTCAATTCGCAAGTGAGGATCTATGACGTCAAATGCTTTAAGATACGTAAAAATTACGCCATAATTTCAACTCATTTATTCCAGCTCTATTTTCAACACAGGGAGACGATATTTTGATTAAAATTTACTGTAGAAATAAACTAATTAATTCACGATTATTATTATTAGAAGTGGTATTTTAATCCGGTGCTTATTTAAAAATTGAAATGTCTTCACGGTGCTGAAAATGTTCATTTTAAAAGTTACAAAGTTCGTTTCAAAGCGCGATATATTAAAATTTTTCTATTTACTATTTTTATTTTTGGCATTTAATTATGGCGCAGGCGTTGCCTAGCGTATGCATGCAGGTTGCGAGTATAGTTTTATTTTAACGTTGTATTACGTTCCTCCATAAAGGAGAGCTTACGGGATTACATTAATTGATCATGGCACGTGATAATTTAATTGCGTTGCCACAAAAAGGATTAGAAAAAAATGTTCTTTTTCCAACCAATCGATTTTTTAAATGGGATATCGGAATTTCAATGCGCAAGTGAGGATCTATGACGTCAAATGCTTTAAAATACGTAAAAATTACGCCACAAATTTAACTCATTTATCCCTGCTCTTTTTTTAACACAAGGAGGCGATATTTTGATTAAAACTTACTTTAGAAATAAACTGAGAAATTCATGATGCCAACCGGGGTATCTTTCACGGTAGTTAAACAGTGACGTCATAAATTTTTAAAAATGCGTGAAATTTGTAAACTCTGCAACTCTAACGTCCTGTCACAGTTATAGCGATTCTAAATAGCTCCTCGAGATGGCACAGTTTGATGTTTTCAGTAGACAGAACTATGGAGGATTTATAAGATATCTTTATATTGGATACATTGATAGTTAAGTTGGCACCGCTTGAATATTTTTCACCACGGTGAGATTAAATGTTTTGCGGTGCTAAATACGCCAATCCTACAAAACTATGCATAAATTAAATTTGTATGGAGAGCTTCCTTAATAGCAACTATTATGGGAAATGAATAATGTTTATGGTAATGCGTGAATTGCTAAAGAATCGCCATAGAATATAAAGGTCCCATTTGTGCCAAATAATATAAGCTATTTCGTTAAATTGAGCATTAAAGAGGGAGAAGCGAAGATAGATAATATTAACATGCGTAATAGGTAGTATTGGTAGATTTGTAAGGATGATATGAATAAATCCCATTATACAACGTTAATAAATATTTCATGAAATTAAAAGTGTTCTGTTTATCCTTTTTCAAGGGTTGTTTTACAACCAACTGAACGATAAGTAATTCTAATTTGCGTTGATATATACCGCAGTAATTTCGACAGAGGAGATTACTTGAACTTTTTAAAAATGAAATTCGCAGCTATTTAAAAATAAATAGTTGTTCATTTCATGTAGTGTCTGAGGTATTTAATGCTACAACTTGAACCTCAAAACAGTATGATATAGAAATAACACATTTTGAAAGTCAGGAGTTCTCTGCAAACCGCTAAGCTTTTCATTTTTCTGATCGCGAATGACACTGATGTAGTTTTTTGAGTCATGATATTGCAATGATGCCACGTTAGTACTCATGACGCAAACTTTACATTATAAGTCAAATAATTTTGCTTTTATTTTAGATTTCACATCACTGGAATTAAGTGGAATTACACATGTAAGGAACATTTTCGTTTCCTACCGTGCGAAGAACGGGCACGCAGCTAGTATATATATATAATTAATTGAGAAAAAAATGTTTTTTTTAAATAGGCTGATTTAGAAGTTCCAAAGTAATTGATATTTTCCTTTCTTCCCTTTTTAAAAAGTCGACACCAAACTACTCAATTCTAAAAAGCCATTTAAAAGCTGAAAAAAAATATCCTCCGCTGCATGTCGCATTTACTTCCCGTGCATTATGAACTTTGTTACCGTGCGTTGCAAAGATTGCATGCTACTACCGTGCGTTGCCGAGAAAAATATTTTTTCTAGGATTTTGCTACCGTGTGTTGCAAAGATTGTGCGTTGCCGAGAAAAATAGTTTTTCTAGGATTTTGTCGCCTTGAATTTGGCTTTGGTGACGGCGCGTTGGAGACTTTATTGCCATGCGTTGTGGGCTTTGCGGTCGTTGTTATTGTTGCGTTGGAACATGTATTCGGATTTGTGTGCTTGCCACGAGAAACCGCTTATAAATCCACATCAAAGAAAGGACAAACATAAGGAGGGCAAATGCCTTGGAGGAGGACTTTTCTGGGTATCTAGTGCGTATTTACGTTACATCTGGAGAAAACCGCCCAAAACTCCAGACCGCTAGACCGACGGCCCCGCGAGAAGACAGAACCCTGTTCCTCCACTTGAGCCATCTTGGCTAACCACTGTGCTACACATTGGTGGGCTTTGCAGTGAGGCATGCAGACTTTAAAGGAGCAAAGAAGAAGGTGACAGCTAAAGAGAAGAGAGGGGAATCGTTTTCATTGGAACGCAAAGTTTTCAAGTGTTCTACTTTTAGTTTAACATTTCTACTTTGTCATCTAGTGAATTTATGTGAATTGTGTCAAAGTGCATTCTCTCTGCGTTGACTGCGGTTCTTTATAAATGATCTTCTTTTCAAATGTGTCACGCCACCAACATTCCTCATACGCGTATCGTTCCAACGCCATTCACGCTTTTTTCAGTGCACTGATCAACTTCTGCAGCAAAAATGTGGGTGTTGCCACTGAAAACTTTCGAAATATTTTCTCCGTAATCGTAACCGCGAGCTCTTCGTTTTTAAAATCATCACAATCTCTAGCGCACCTCTAAACAACCGTCTCAGAAATTTTTCGATTTTTTGAGCGATTATGCCGCTATTATTTCATACATAGAGTGTTCTTTTTTTTTTTAGCACATTGAATTTGTGAGGTTTGAATTCACTGCTCTTCCAAGGCTCTGATCCCCTCTCAACCTTCTCTAGACTGTAACTTGACTAAATTGAAATTTGACATTTTTCAACGAGACAAAAGTAGAAATACATTTGCTTTAATTTTGAGAGTCCAGGCGTGATGATCAAACTGCGCTGAAGAATAAATAAGAACTTTAATTCCTAACTGCATGGGGTAGCTAATAAAACCGTTGCTGTGTTTTATGAAACGAAAAGTTCAGTCATTTTGCGCTACGTTGAGGCGAATGTCAGTTCTCACTGCCAAGACATCCTATGATAGTTATAAAACTAATTTTGTTGGAGTGGTAGCCCAGTGGTTAAGGCGTTGAACGCGTAACCGGAAGGTTGCGGGTTCGATATCAGCGCACCACTAAAGACCACCGTGTACATGCGGTGTACGTGCACGTTAAATGCGTGGTTCGGAAAGTCCTCTCGGCGTTCGCTAGCGGTTTCCGAGGGGTGAAAATATTCAGAAGTCCCCCACCTTCTGATGAGGATCCGAATTGGGGCGGGAAACTCCGGGAAGGACGTACGCAGCTCTTAACGACGCATTCAGTGAGCTATCCTCTCCTGGCAAATAAATAAAAGAAATCATAAATTGAATTTTTTCATTAAACCATGTATATTTTATGCTTTCCTTTCCTTTTATATATTCAGTAGATTTTTACTTCTATATTCTAAGTAGAGAGTTGCGATAGTTAGATAGCTGTGATTTCAAAGATTACTTTCTTTTGGTGCTGAGAATTTTTTCGGTATTATTTTGAATTAATTGTATATTTGCGTCGTTGAGGGTATATTATTTAAAGACAAAAAATAAATAATATATAATGCGCTGGGGCAGTTTTTTATTCAACCTGAGATGATCAATAAAGAAGACTAGAGTAAAGAATAAAAAAGAATTTATTATCACAATTTAGGTAGATGTGTGGCTGTTTTCGGCATGAACATTATGAAGATTTAGGTATTCGCAAATCGGTAGATGAGCTTTTCCGACTCCTTTTATGGGAAAAAAAAAAAGTTACTGACAGTCATGCGACCATGGGCCGACACTTTGTTTCGAAAATCTCCATTGGTCTGGAAGCTTTGGCTTCTCGCACAGCTCTTCATCCTGAAATGTCTGTAACCAAAAGAGCCCAAAAAAGGGGTTTGAAGTCAACATTGATGCGAGATTCATAAAAATAACTATTGGCCACTGAATTAACACCGAATGAATTCTGATGTTTTAACTGAAGAACTTGCTATTAAACCAAATCGAGAAAGCCCAAAATTTCGAGACAAATAAAATAATATTCAGCCCCTTGTTCGTCAGTGGCGGTAACGTTTTTCTAACATGGCATCTGGAACCTGGACTACCGATTTGGTAAATGGTCGAATCTTCATGCCGATAATGTCGATAAGATACCCACTATGTATGTACCTGTAACTTTTGGTAATAAATTCTTTTTATTCTTTAGTCTTGTTTTTCTTAAGGTTGAATAAGAAACATCCTTTGTATGTTTATTTATTAATTTCAAATTAAGTGTTATGCTATGGTAGTTTTCGATATTAAATTTTAATTTAAAGTTTTAAACAAAGTAGCAATGTTTAATTTTAGAAAACACAGCATTTTAAAAAGAAATTATCGGTTATTTTAGATTAGATTGACTTATATTAAAATAAGTAGGCAATGAAATCTGAATATTTATTGAAATATTTAAACAAATTTTGACATTCAGTATTGAATAAAGCATCTACTGAGTTTTGATTAGTACTATTTTCGTATTCCTAACTTTGTATATTGTACAATCTTCTTTTATAAACCAGTATTTTATAGAGTACTTAGAATAAAAATTCATGTTATCGTATTATCTCCAGGTGCTTGTAATCAAGTCTTTGTGAGTTTGCTTTCAAAACATGGTAATTAGATATAATGATACGCATCCATTAACATAATCATTATGGTAAATTGTTAACTGAACTATTCGCTGTTTATAATCATTGTGCAATCTGAACTAATCTGAGTAAATTTCATAAAACCGTAATTTAAATTTCATTACTTGCTTCTACTAAACTTAATATATAGCTCGTAATATCAAATTATGAATATTTGACTTATTTTATTGAAATTCTGCCAGTTTTCAGAATTTATGGTGTAGCTTTTAAAACACGTGTTTTGGAAGAAAATTTTGTAATAATATATATTGTTAAACTATTATTTATAGTTACAATATATACATAAAATGTATTATTTATTAAATGTATATGTTTCTTAAAGAAAAATTTAACTTCAGAGATGTAATGGAATACAGGGGGGGGGGATTTATACTGAAATAAGCCAATGAATTGATTTAAGCTGTTAAATAGTACCTTTAATATTTTTAATTTATTCACAATCTTCATTATAACCATTTTACAATTTATAATTTGTACCACAAGCAAAGTTAAATATTATAAAGTAGAAGTCAAAGGATGTTGTGGAGGCAATTACAAGAGGCGGTAGAAAAAAAGAAGACAAACATTCTACCAAAGCATGTCAATGTTCAATATATTTATTTTTTTCCTCTTAAAATAAATAATTTCATATTCAATTTTTATTATGTACTGAAATTGGAAATCGGAATTACATATTCTTCTAAAAACGTGCGAAAACTTTTCACATTCTAAAGATTTTGTTTCCCTGTTAACATCCCCTCTTATATCAATGTTTTATGAAGAGAAAATCATTTTATTTTTGAAAAAAATTAAACTGGATAATCTCAAAAAACTATTTTTTTCAAACTTTGAAGTATTTGCTTAACTTTTTAATCTTTTTGGAGTAACGGTGGTAAAAGTTTTATCTTGGATTTATTCGACCGGAATCCTCATAGTGCCAGTGAGTCGGGGTTTAACATAGCTATAAAATAGAATAAAGTTATTCAAAGAATGTATTTTTAAAATGCATTTAATTCTTATTGACGAATGAATATTCAAATGCTCCATTTATTCGGTATAATGTTTTTAAAATGTATAGGACTATTTTTCATCAAGCTACACGTTTATAAAAGGTGAAATTTTTTATTTTGACTTTTCTTGGTACATATTTTGCCAATAAGAAACAAGCAGAAACAGTGATGAATTTGGACTTTGTCTTCGAATGTTGGTCGGTTTGCCCATTCCTCGAAAGAATAATACGAAAATAGACCAAGGAACATTTACTTTTTAAAAGGATGCACCTGACATTTTCTGCTTTTGGATTGCTTCAATCAGGGCTCCTGAGTTCAAATCTTCATTTCCGCTGCCTTCAGGACGCTACAAATGATCTTCAAGATGCTTCTGCTTATGCTGTAATGGTGAAGTTCCCTTGTTTTAGACAAATTTAGTGCTAAAATCGAAGTCATTTTTACCATTACAGCACAAGATTGATTACCCAAGAAGAATATTCTCCTTGAATAAACGGTGACTTAGCGTTTAATTTAATAATTGTAACCAAATCATGGAGTAATATTTTTGCGTAGAAAATGGTGAAAATTTATTTATCAATGAAATTCTTAACCAATGTTATTAGCGGTTACCAAAATTATTATTTTTACTGTTATCAAAAAATGGCGATTTATACAATCTGTATTGAAAAAAAAATTAGTTTTTGAAAATTACATCATAAAAATAATTCAAATGAAAGACTGAGCCTGTATGCAATAAATAATTACATTTATTATCTATTAAAAATGCGAATATTTTTTTACAAAAAGAGCAACTATCTAAGTAAAATAAATAAAAACTTAGTGAAAAAAATACACATAAAAGGTTACTTCAAGGCGTAGCGATCGTATCTGGCCATTTTAATGTGACCATCAGCTGATATATCAGTTTTGTACTTTCCGAGCATTTACCATACAGGGAAAGTGCTGTAATCATGAAAAATTCGACAACGAGAATTTGATGTATTTACACGTTTTTTTCACAAAGTTTTTACCTTTTTTATCTTCGGTTTTCTGAGTGTTTATTTTCAAACTATCTAAGTAGATCAGTACCAAACACAAACAATGGAAGAAACAAAAATGGAAAACTGAGCAAATACTTATATTCAATCAATCATGATAACAACATAAAAAATGTTATAATCATACAAATCTAAATAAACCGTTTTAGCATATAAGCAAGCACTTCTGTGCCGTGTTGAAAAAGCAAGTGTTTGAACGCACAGTACCTGGCCATTTTAATGTGACCATCAGCTGATGTATCAGTTTTGTACTTTCCGAGCATTTACCATACAGGGAAAGTGTTGTAATCATGAAAAATTCGACAACGAGAATTTGATGTATTTACACGTTTTGAGGCGTTCATGCTGTCACATGGAAATCACCCATTATGCTATATTTTACGTTGATGTATGAATATATGTGTGCGTGAACACAATATCTCCTACATATTGCATTCGATTGAGATCAAATTAAGTACATATATTATGGACTACCCTCGTATAGCTAGTATTTAATTTGGTGTGCACAGGACGTACAATTCTGTGCAGCGCTACAAAAAGTATTCTTCGACCTTGCGATCTAATGTTCAGAAAGTCGAGTGGAGTCACTCTATTATTTTTTTCTTTTCCCACCTTTTTCAAGCCAATATTTCTATGATAAATTTCTGTTTTACTGTCGTGGCAACTCTTTCATCAAATTTTGCTGGCAATTTTCATTAATATGGCAACACTGGTGTTTAGTGGTGACATTGATATGTCCAGTGATTGTTTAAATAAAAAGTAAGAAGTAGAATATATATTTAAAAGAGAACCCCTAGCCCGTGATATATGATGTAGGAAAAAATAGTTCACTTTTGTTTCACTAAAGTAGTTAGGGTGTTTTTAGATCTTGAATTCTTTCTTTTAGCGATAACTTTAGAAACATCTAGAAATACACTTTTAATCACCGACTCAAAAATATTTTGTGTTAAAAGATACTTATTTATTTCTTTAGTGCATCTGTGCATAGATTATTTCGCATTCAAGGTCCAAACACAAAATTTAAGTTTTATTCAATTTATTTTTCGATTTATCAAAAACATTATGTTTCTTCATGAACTATAATCTCATGCATAACCATCCACTTAAAACCACTAGAGAAATGGGAAAAAAATATTGTTTGATGGATATCCTTATGAATTTTAAATCATTTTCCCAAACATTTTTAGAGCTATTCGAACTTCGTACTACTGTTTCATGAAATATGCAGTGACTTGATAAAGAGTTTATAACAGCATATCAAGCTTCATATAAAATAAAAGTGAGCTACATTATATGAATACAATTTAACACATTTTCGTTTATGTTTATGGAACTTTAAATAAATTATCACAAAAACGAAGTTATTTCAATTGCGTTCTTCTTCTTGTGTTGTAATAGTATACAGGCTTATTGAAACTGAAAAGAGCAATGATATCTCGCTTTGAAAGAAAATCGCAAAATTATACTTATGAAATTACATTTAATGCAAATATGAATTTTATACAAAGTGATACAAAATCGCCAAATATTTTGGTTAACTGTTTACTAAATACTTTATTTTGTTGGTAATCTAGAAGAATATTGAAATGGAATTAAAAAATAGGCTTGTTTATTTCACCTTTGCGTGGAATAATTTTGAAAGTTAAACGATATTTATCGAAAATTGAGAAAACGAGGACCCTTAGGGGAAAGTTCCCCAAAGTGATCCGCATGTGATTTTCTTAGATCAGGTAGCGTTATCTGCCGGGTATCACATGAGCTAGTTTTGCCAAGTGGAGAAGAAGCAATGGCAGTATTCAAGCGGTGACAGTATTACGCGTCTAAATAGAAAGCTTCGAAAAATTGGGTTTATAACATCTGTTATAAGGTAAGCACTAACTTTTTACTTAGTAGATACAGTCTTTCATGTACAGAAATATGACTTGGTCTACTGAATGGAGTATGTTGTAAGATGTGAATTACACTTGCTGACCTTGTTATGTTTTTCAGCGTCATCCAGTAATATGACCTAAAGTGGGCAGCTATATTGCCGAATAAAATGATCCATCGACTGAAGAAACTCCAGTACCGGGTCCTACCTATCATGGTAGCTCTTCAGCCATTCTCAAAATGCGTGACTCCCCATTACTCTATTTAATTATTTCTGCATTTATTGTATGTCATAATGTCTTAATTATAATTTTGAAATATTGTTTGTGATACATTTTTATTTTGAAATTTCCATAAAATAAATCATGCATACTATATGATTGTAAAAGTTGTTTTATTTCATCACGTATAGCCATAATTACTTTTAAATCTTTTATTTTGCCAATAAAAACAATTAAAAATTATTTTCAATTGGAGGGTAAAATGATCCTTTAGACACTTTCTCAAAGCTCTTTTTATTTCACTACTCAATATACTTTTAAAATATTATTAAAATATGTTTATGTTTCAACATTCTCCATTTAATATCGAATCATGTTGCTGTACATGAAAGACTGCACATCTAAATAAATAGGAAAGGTAGTGCCTACCAGTAACAGATGTTATAAAATCCAATTTTTCGAAGAATTCTACTTAGACGCGTAATAGTGTTGCCGCTTGAATACTGTCATTGCTTCTTCATCACTTGACAGAACTAATTAATGTATTACCCGGTAGATAGCGCTACCTGTATCTAAGAAAACATATTTGAATTGTTTCGTCCCTTAGAGTCAATTCGGTCCGCCTTCCCCCTGCATCTTTCCATCGTGGGCAGTAAACTGATTAAGACAAGGAAAACGAAACCCCTAAGTTTTTTTTTTTTTTTTCAAAAAATATCCATTTGGGTAATGGGTTTGACTTTGTTTGCTGTACTCTTTTATTGGTCTTACAATACATATACGTTTTCAAAACAAAGAAATCAAAATATTTTTAGCTTTAAATATATAGATATAAACAGCTATTCAATTTTACTCAATTTTTTAATTCGAACTTCCATTTTATATTTTTAAGCTATTTAAACAGCCTTAGAATTTGTTTTTAAGAAGAAAAAAAATGGAGACATATATTATTTTGTGTCGCTTACAGCAGTTTCAAGACATGATATATAGAGATTCATAAAACAAGAACACACGTGCGAAAATTCATTTCGCTTGAAATACACCTATGTTCATTCCAATTTGACGGGTTTATGAAAGCCGTTTGAGATATTCCAGCTCGCATTGTAGTGTTTCCAATGATATAGGGAGTAAATTATGCCTCGTGTTTCCATGGAAACACTAAAGGAAAAGTACATAAGAAATACCAGTGTCTTGATTTGAAATCCGAGAAATGATTTCTAAATTTCAAAATATGAGCTCTGGAATACCAGGAGATGAAGTATGTATATGTAGACATGAAATGGATTTGTGCATTCTGCATTTAATATGTTCGCCATTGTGCACATTTGTTTAAATGAAATTAAATGTGTAACATTAAAATTAATTTGAGAAGCGTAGAAAAAAAAATTCATCTTGAATGTGACTCAAGGATTTTAATGATTACATTTTCAAATCTATAAACGCATATATCCAACAGTGTTCTAGTCACCTATCTCCGCTCCCATAAGAACAAGGAAATGGTAGGTTTCGCCAGTGCTTGGGAGGGTCAACACCTATCTCAGGCAGACTGCTGTGGAACCATGTACGCTAATGGGAACTGATGCACGTGAAATCTGTTAGTGGCTTCAATGTCCTCCATGTATAAATGACACAACTGTGCGTGTGTCGATATTAGGTGCTAGGTCTTTCATCTGAAACTGGTTCAAAATTAGAAGGCCATTCATAAGGGGCAACGTTGATCTGATTAGTGTTTAGATAAAGAAATTAGCAGCATCTTCGACCCTCGTAGCACTGAAGCCTCCAATAAGTTGCTGACAAGAGCATTAGACAGAAAAAAAATAAACGCATATATCCAGATAACACAATTCAGAAACCGTGTACAGTGACGCATTCTTTTATTTTGTGAACTGATATTTTCTTTTATCATCATAAAAAAATGTGTACATACGTCTGAGACCCATTTATATGTTGACCACATATTTTGTTCGTTAAGAACCCTATCAATGACACTGGAAAATTACAGATTCTTTCTCATAAACTATCTGTGATGAGGAGGTTCTAGAGCTACCTTGTAAAATGTTATTTAGTGTAATTTATTTTGCCATAAAAAGTATTCTGTGCATAACAAAACTGCTAGTGACAGTTAATGCAATTTGCATCATTGTTCTAGAGGCAGAAGGAGGGATTTACGATCTTCATATATAGATTTATGTGACATGTTTAAAGACTGTATATGCCTCAGTGTCTCTGCGTGTATCTGAACTTTTTAAAGGTCTGTTGACCGTTAAGAAAAACAATATTGGTATTTATATTGAATTACCCCCCCTCCCCCAGCCCTATACCATGAGAGATCGCCTCTTTGTTGTCGGCTGAAGAACTCCAGAATATCATATTGCCGTAGATAATGCCAATGTATTCAGCCATCAGAATCATCCGAACAGATTTTTGTTCTTAACTGTTCATAAAAAAAGACTAAAATATTCACCTTCAATACATCTGTTTTTAGCCCAAAGAACGTACGCCTTTCTATGATGATGTTTCAGGGTGTGGGTCCCACACAATTTGAGATATTTATGAAATTTGCTTTCTTGCATTCAACTTTGACAGTAGATCTTCAAATACGACCAACTGCAGTGATCGCAATTTCAGACATATTTTGGGACGTAACATGATTTTAAAATCCCTTTATCTTTTCGCTGAGATATTTTTCTTGGCCAACCTGAACGCCTTTTTCCAATCACCTTCCGATTTTCACCTTCCTTATTCACCTTTTACACCATCGGATACAATTTCATAAATTACAGATCTGCTAAGCTTCAGATGTTTGAAATTATGACAGATTTTAATATTTTGAAACCTTACGTGAGGAATTTTAACCTACACAGTTGCAGATAATGGAACATTCCATGGCCTTACCCAACGAATCGCAAATTCAGGAACGAGCAGTGATTTAATATTTCGAAGTGATTAAATTACATGCATAGAACGCAAAATATGCAAACTTTGAATGATTCGGTTCTAAAGAGAATCTCTTTTCGTTGTCCATATATATTTTTGGACAGTTTATTTTTCACAAAAGTGTGTGATATAAGCATGTGATTTCTGCTACGCAATAAATTTATTTCATTTCATACTGACATTATGGGGAAGTTGCGTTGTTTTAAATTCGACAAGCCCACTATGGGAAGGTTACCAAGAAATGCACAAGGTGAGGAAAAGAGATTTCTGCTGAGGAAAATATATATATATTAACCACAGGAACGATCGCCAAGAAGTATGTGCCAGCGGCCTGAAAAATGAAATATACAAACAAGAGAATACTGGGATTTCAAAAAGCAATTAAAGGTTTTGACTTTAATTGTTTATAGTGTGATTGTTGTTATTTTTGATTATAAGATATGTCATAAAAATATAAAATAACAATTATGTCAATAGGAAAACTTTTTTGAAATCAAACTACATTGAGATCACCACGTGCACTCTAATGGATTACTGACACAGATTCTTTTTTTTTAATTTTTGCTCATTGTGAGCCACGATTTCTTTTTGACGATTAATCATGAAGATGCACAACACACACACACACACAGACACGCCCCCCCCCAAAAAAAAAAAAATCTGTCAGCCGTACGACTGACTGACTACACGTAAGAGAAAGGAAAACTTGTCATGCTTTTTAAAATTTATATTTAGGCAGATAAACAGATTTTCACACATTATTGTACTATTTTTATTAACAAAAAATAAACATTTATAAACATTTTATTCACACTTTTATACATTCGAAAGTCTTTGTAATTTTTTTTAAATGTTTTTTTAAGACTGTAAGGGTATCGCACACTTATATATGGTACTCTCACAATTTCACATATTTTTGAACGTTTGTACACATTTTAACACAATTGGCGGATCACTGGATTAGCGTTGGAAATTATTGATTTTTCAATTAAATTACATTTCAAATTTTGACCTCAATTTGTGTGCACGTTTAAAATTTAAAAAGAAAGAGGGAGTGCGAGCACAGGCCGCAACACAGCTGTGTTGCGGCTGTGACACAGCTGGCACATACGTAAGGAATACATCAACGATACACATTTTTCTACACGTGTTGGATTTTGTTCGATTTAATTAATAATTATGTACGTGAATTTATTAATTATCAATAAGTATGTACTTACGTTGTAATGAACAGTAATCCTATTTACTTGTAATGAACGATTGGTTTATAATTCGAATCCAAATGCACTGTAGAATAACACTTATAATTCAAATAATTTGCAGTATATAATTATTAACATTCTCGACATTATTGCACAGTAACTATACAGCTATCCAAATTAAGTACAGTTTGACGAAACTGAAACACCCATCACTTCAAACTTTAGTCATTTCATCCCGAGTCGAACCGGCATGGTGGTTAGAATGCTCGCCTTCGACGCCTTTGGTACACAGTTCGATACCAGTCGCAGAAGCTAGAAGGGCGCAGTTTAAAAGTAACTTAAAGTTCTTACGTATGATGACAGATAGCAGCACTAAAACTGAAAGAAAGGAGGGCGAAATCTCATCAGGCAATCGCTCATCGGTGTAGTTATGACGTCATAATCCACCTTTCCCCCATATGTATCTCAGCGTGACGATCACGCGAATGCAGTGCTTTTTTCCAATCCCAAAAGTGTCACACATGCCTAAAGAAGTTTTTACTTCAAAAAAAGGAGGATCCCGGTGACTCTCAAAAAGGGGCTGTAGACACTGGAGGATGGCATGCTGAGGCAACGTGTTCAAGATTTGATTCATTTGGAGCCACAATCTCTCATTTTTAGGAAAATGCACAAATAAAAAGGCGACACAATTATTCGAAGGCATAAACCCTATTTTCTTTTACTTGTGACGGTGTACCCTGGGAGAAACATGACATTTGATGTCACGCAAAGAAAATGGCGATTGGCGATTCCTCTCCCAATTTAATCACGTCTTTTAGTAGACACAAAATATCACATTTTTGAGATGATTATTTCTACAACACTCTGTTGACGAGATCGGGTACAGTAAAAATTCAAAAGACTTTAACTAGAAGAACACAATTTATGCAGCATCCCAGAATTATACAAATCAGTATAAATTTGGGCAAAACAATATTCGGTCAAAACAATAGATATATATTATGAGCAATCGAGAAGTTTGTGGACGATTACAAGTTAAGATTGTTACGTGGGAACAATCGTACCCTGATTAGTGTATCAAATTTTGAATTCCTATTTAAGGAACTGTCCCTCCCCTTCTCCAACCCCCACCCCCCTCCCCCAAAAAATCTCCAATTTCAAGGTGCACTGTATGAGACGCACTTCAAGTATGTAAATATCTCACAAATCTCAAAATCGAAATTTTGTTTTTCCTAATATTGTGGCATCTAGAAGAGTACTTTCTTATCTTATATTTTCAATACACTGGGTAAACTTTTGATTTATAGATTCAACTAAAAGACTTTTAATGCATTAAAATCTACGGCCAATAACTATTGCATTAACTAAGTGCATATCACAGTCATTTATCTATTACAAAGGGACTTTTGTAGTATTCCAATATTTCAGGTAAAGTTATTGAATCAATAATTTTCTGATGATTTAATAAGAAGATTTTAAGCAATTTTTTTCAAGTAATGGAAACATATCTTGTTTTCAAGTTAAATAAGTTTAGATGAAATGCATCAAAGATGTGTAAAATTTAATGACGCCATATGACTTCCAAACAAGTCATATGGCGTCCACATCACTTCATTTAAAGAACAAATATTGGGTAAGAAAAATGAGCCTATTGCATAAAGATAATTTATTTAACGAATAGTTGAATTCAACTAATGTGCATTTAGGTTTTAGTTAAAAAAAACACAAAAGCGAAACATTAACACAAATCACAACGCAATTAAAAGAGTATCCGCAATTTCAGGACGTTTACAGCTTTGTTATCTTAGTCATTAGAGCGATTTCAATAAAGTAATTACATCACGCTAATTACGGGAGACAGAATAATTAGGGAACAAAAATTAATGAGATCATTCATTACAGCAATGAATATGAGGAGAATATTTAAAAAAACAGCTATGTTTACTAATTGGTAGAAAAGAGGTAAAATGAAATTTTGAAAGGTTATAAAAATATAATTCGAGTTTTACCGTTTATTGCATTTTCGCCAAGTCTGAACGAAAATACCGGCTGAGAGTTCAAGATAATTTTTTGTTAAAAATGATTACTAATGTTTATTTGGAAGTAGCTGAAATATGTAATATTTAAAACTAAGGAAAAACTTTAAACTAAGGAAAACCCATAAAAATTATTAAGGAAATGAATTTCGGCAAACAGATGTTTAAAAGCAGTACTAAATAAACAAAAATCCTGATTATATTGACGCTGAATAACGCGCTGAAATGACGTTGAATATTGACGCTGTAAGTCAAAAAATAATTTCAAACGCTAATCATTCATTTAATGTCGGCTACTTTTGCCTTACATTGACTGAATATGATTTCCTAACGCATATTCTACAAATACAAAGAAGAAAGGCAAAAGGATTTCGTTGCATGATGAGGAAATTATGAAAAGATGTCTAATATTGGGCATTGTAGCATTCTTTTAGAAATACACTAACCGCCTTCGGCAACCGGTTTTGGGCGTCGATGGCCACTTCGAGGCCAAACTGTGCAACTTAGAGCACACGGACCGCTTCACGACTGGCTTGCGCAACCTACGGCACACGGGTCTCTTCGCGACCGAAATCTGCAACCTACGGGCCGTCTGACTTCGGCAACCAGTTGGTCCGACCGCTTCACGTCCAGCCTATGTACGGGTCACTTTTACATTTTTCGGTGAGCGTCCGCATCCGGCCACCAGCTGGTTCGCCGACGGCCTCTTCGTGACTAAAATGTGCAAACTACGGGCTTCCGAATTCGGCGACCACCTGGTTTGCCAACGGGCGCTTCGAAAAAAAAATTGTGCAACCTTCGGGCCACTCGCCTTCAGCGACCAGCTAAATGAAAGCTCAATAGTTTTTCCGTAATCGTATATATATATATATTTATTTAAAATTCAATATGCCCCCTCGCGCGGGCCGCGTGCAAGGACCGCACCTGATACATGTCCCCTTCTAGATGTCTGTGTTGTAACAGTCATTTATCTCTAATATTATGCAGCTACTAAAATTATATAGAGTCTAGTCGTCGGTATAATAACCAGTCTTTCTGACGCATCGCGAACACGGAAGAGAATGAGGGGGATGTTGACTGTGTCAGTCTAACAACTACGTCTATGATTTTACTTTTTAAAAATTGGAGTCGCGTTTCAAATACTCAACGCTGAAATCTAGAATTTCTTTCTGTTTTCTTAAGATATTGGATTCAACAGAATGAAATTCTAAAGTTCAGAGTTGAATTGTTGAAATACGACTCAAATTAAAAAAAATAAAATCATAGACGTCGATAGACTGACTGACACAGTTGACAAAGGTACAAAGTATACTTACTGGTCGGGAATTTTCTTAAGCGAATTTTCACTGGCCAGCAATGTTGGGAGGCTTGCGGGCTTGTAAATATAGATTTACAACAACAACAAAAATAAACGACACCAAATTAACCTAAATAAGTGCTATGAATCCAACAAAATTGGGATCAAAAGCCTTTAAAATAAGTTTTCACAAAAACAATACATATAAACACCTTTAATATTTGAAAACACTGCGGTTTTTCAACTGAAGAGAGCAATGGCAACTTTTTAAGAAGCTTAAAAAAAAACTTTCTTCACAACAATGAATTCAAAATTAAACAAACACTTATGGATTTACGACAAAAACAAAACAAATGTCCCAAAACAATCTAAATAAAAGTCACGATCCAACAACGTTGAAATCAAAATCCATCCGGTTAAAATTATTCAAAATTTAATAATGCTTATGACAAAAACACATGTCACCAAAACAATCTAAAACACCCAATTAAACACTTCAAATTTAAACAAATGCTTATAGACTTATGACAAAAATAAAACAAATGTCCCTAACAATCGAAATAAAAGTTACGATACAACAGCGTTGAAATCAAAATCCATCCGGTTAAACGAATTAAAAATAAACGCTTACAACAAAAACAAAATAAATGTCACCAAAACAATGTAAAACACTCAAACACTCTTAAAATACGATTTCACAAATGTCACGCCGTTAACAGTTAAAAGCACTCAGGTGAGGGCAATAATAAAAAAAAACATGACTTCCAAAAACAATAACGATATCAGTGTTGCCAATTTCTAAAAAAAGAATTGCCTCAAATAGGTGTTTAGGTGTTGCACAAACAAAATTTTATACATTATGAATAAATTTTCCCAAAATCTATCAAAATTTTTCAGTTACATAGAACTTAAATATTAAATAAAACTGTCCTTGCTTTGCTTGTCACGCAAAAAGAGTATGACGTCTCTATAACGTCATCTAATCGATCTACGTGAGAGATTATGTTCCGTGAATTTTTTTCAAAAAATCAAGAAATATATCCTATTCCTTCGCTTCTCTTAACATTTTCAAGACGTCATATCTCGCTAGATATTTAGAGTTGAAAATAGCTTCAAGCTAAAAAAAAAGGTTAATTTTTTAGAGTGTGTAGGAACTGCATAAAAAAATTTTGCTTTTAGTTAGAGATAAAAATGGGGTTTTTATCCAAATTTCAACATAGCCGCAGATGTACCGGGAGCGATGGGTCAATCCCGGAATTGTGACAGACAACGGCTTTTATTATTCAGATTGCAGACTGTAGCTTACGAGCAACATTTTTTCACGCAAGAGAAATAGAGGAATATGCGATAGGGTGTTATTACAGTCGATTACCATCCATAATTGATGTTTAATAAGTAGAATATTCAGTACTCATTCAGATACATAATCTTTTATATTTCTTCGAATTTGAACTGCACTGGTGACAATTTAGAAACTTAAATAGTATTGGAAATGATTCGTTTAGCACTTTCAGAGGCTGAGTCCACAATTTAGGATACAAATTTACCTTTACTTTCATTAAGGGTGGGTGTCCTAATTGGTGAGAATAAAGAAAAACGAATTTTCTAGATACATTTAATAAATTTTATTATTTATTGGTTTATTTTATTTTTCATTACAATTCAATTATCATTATAAAAAAAAATATTTTTCATTGAGAATAGCGAGAGAATCAAAAAAGAATTTTAATCAGTTCTGAAAGGCATATTAATTTTATTTTTTTAAACATATTTCTGCACCCTATGTAAGCTTATGAAAGTTATGATTTAAAAAATCTTTGTAGTGCATAGTAGCCAGCAAAGATTGCGGAGAAACAAAGAACACGGAAAGGTAAATCTTAAGGATTTACTGCAATCACCACCATTTTGATTACTGTCGCTTAAATGTGGAAATATTTTTTGTAAACGTAACGAGTTCTAGTCTGTTCGTTTGAGCAACTAAGTAATGGATTGGCCTGATATAAGACAAAAACAGCGTTAGATTTTCTTTTTAAAAAAATAAGACGAACAGAAATGTTTGAAAATCAAAGAAGAGACAGAGAATAAATAAGAAGAGGCAAGAACACGAAAATGTGAAATTTTGATTACTAAAATAAAATCGGAATTATGTTAAAAATAATTTTGCACTAATTGTAAGTACTTTTGAAAATGATAGACAGATTAAAGATTCACAAGTGATAGTATATTTTAACTGAACTACATATCCAGAGTGGATGTGTTCGTCCAAATCTGACATGATACTCGTGATATCTAAAAGCATAAAATAACCAATTTCACTTTCAATAAGGAACTTCGATAATTTCAAGTAGAACAAATTCGTGTAAAAAAATATATATATATTCTCAAGAAAATAAGGTGAAACTGTTCAAAAATAGTTGATATTTTCTATTATTTTACGATGCTACTTTTCCTATTACCCACCAAGCGATTGTGACGTAAAATCCACTCAACTTCGTTACAGTTTCACTGTTATGCATCTATAACTTAAATTATATATAACAATCAAGTATCATAAAATATATTCTAATATTTAAGTTTGCAAGTCATATAGGAGTTTATTTTTTAACAATTACAAATCTTCCTATCAAAAATTAAATTTTTTAATAATTTTAGAGCTGTATGAAAATTTTACCGTAAAAACAACTTTACATTATTTGCCCATTTTCAAGACGCGCAGAGGGTAAAAAGCTCTTCAGTATACAGTATTGACTACTAAATTACACTAACAAAAGGAATTAAAATTATTAATTAATATACAGTTTTTTTAACATTTAAATTCTAAATGTACAACATAAAGGCTATGTATTCAATGTTTCTTTTTAATGGTACAAGTAAAGAAAAAATCTATTTCTAAATATAAATTTGGATTCTAATGATAGCGAATTTTAATAAAGCTTCGGAGGTTGTTTCATAAGGAAATAACTGTAATTAAGAAATTTTATTTATTAATTAAATGTGCCGAAATCGTGAGTTACTCAATCGAATTTAAATTAATCGTTTGTGTTTTGTTTAATGCTTTCAGTTTTCAATTCTGGGAAATTTCATTTTCCATAAATCTCGTAACGTAATAATTCTTCATAAATCCAAAAAGACACTAGTACATATCTCTGGAGATACCCCACTTTATTATATACTTGATCTTTAAACAATAGAAACAAAAATTTAATACAATTTTACACTTTAATTACCAAGCGTATTTATTTAACTACTTCATAAATATAAAAATGTAAATACATGAAACGAATTCTCAAACGTAAAGTTGCGTGCTGTGAAAATATTAAATTTCAAACGAATGTCTTTTTAATTAATTTCATTAAATTTTAAAATTTTCCTTCCATTTAAATAAACTAATTACATCTAGTTTTAGGATTATGCAAACAAAAGAAAAGTATTTCAAATTTTATTCTATAATTGGACACATAACGGAATTCATTGAAAATTTTGTGTAGTATTACTTAGGAGAGAGTTATTGTAAACAATGAAAACATATTTCAAATCTCATGAATACTTAATATTTGCTATGTTATTTAATTTGATAGAATAGTTAAATTAAGAAATTCTTCTGCAAAACTATTGCTTTAGATTGGTGTTACTAATTTAATTGTTAAAAATAATGAAAACATCAATTCTTTAACGAAGAAATATGTATTAAGATTGTACAATTTATTATAATTATTATCAGAGGATTATCAAATCCGTTGATTAAAATAATACATGCCGCTTTTAATTATGAAACAGACATATTTTATGTAAATTTTATATCCAATTTTATGTTCAATATTCGTACACATTTTACATGCTCTAATTAGATTGGTATGACTTGCGTATTATTCTAAAACAAGTGCAAAAATGGACAACAGATGGTGCTTCATGTGATAAAAAAACGAATAATTACCGTAATAATTGATTTTAAGCATATATGATGTTCTTCGGAACACTTTTATACACCACGCGACGGTGGCTGACGTTTTATTGTCCAGCGCCATCTACAAGCCATTTTTTGCACTTCTTATTGGTTGCAATAAGCATAGGTTTTTGTATACCTAAATTTTTCTGTGAATTACTGACTGTTAAAAAAACAGTTTTTTAGGTTACCTTATTTACATATATATACAGTTAAGTGAAATACTCACCGCTATGCTCAATGTACTTTAAGCAAAAAAAAAAGTCTTATTTCTGCAACTATCATGACTGTAAAAAAGCGTGTATCATAAGTGTAGTAAGTGTAACCGGGAGAGCAAATAAACTGAGTTTACTAACTAGTACTTCTTTAACGGCACTCAAACGTGACTTCATAAATCAAAAATTATGTGTTATTGAAAAACTCTACTACACCATGTACGTCACAGTTGTAATCTGTGCTACTTAAATACCTCTCCGAGATTATCCATTTTAATATTTTCTCCAAGATTAAATAAAATAAATATTTCTTCTGGATCATGGAGGATTCAAATATTTAAATTCAGCAATTCAGGGGGAGAAACGATGTATAAATAATAGGTAGCATTACTAGATTTTTAGGATTTAAAAGGATATTAAAGTGGTTTTTTTTTGCATTACTAGATTTTTAGGATATTAAAGTGTTTGTTATATTCTGAATACCAAAAATGACAGCATTCATTTAGAATAAACACTATTATCAAAATGATTAAAATCTTCTTATAAAGTTTTTAATCCTTCCAAAGATAATCAGAATGTCCATGAAATACTTAACGGATTATGTTCCGTCTATTCTAAATGATGAAAAATAATAAAGCAATTGGTATTTTCCCAAAGATTTTCTTTCTTCGTAAACCTTGAACGCTGCGATATTATTTGCTGCAGAATATGCGAAGTTCATGCTTGTCTGCACGAATGTAGCTTCAGCATAAAACAACTTAAAATGTTTTCGCCCAATCCGCTTATCCAGATCCTGTTTATTGTTATTTGTTTCCATAGTTACCAGTTGGATGAAAGATTGCAAGAAATGTGTCTTTTTGTATCCTATTTGGCGATACAATATTTAATTTGGTATAAGAAATGGGGACACACAGGTGTTTTAGTTTATGCTGAATTGATTTCTTATTAAAATATGTAGGTTTTGAGAATTACATGCTGAATAAAAAAAATACGATTTTTTCAAAAAACGTTCTAGTAGGTTTTAAAAGTATATTTACATGTTTTCATCTGGAAAACAAAATTTTGTATATAAATTGGTTTTTTAGTTTGAGCACTTAGTTATATAAAGTTTTGAAAGAGGAATGATAGAATACAGTTGGAAAGAATTATTCTTAAGACACGCTTAGGCACAGCACAGGTATGAAAACCGTATATAGCCAAACTGAAACGTGATTGAGACATAGATTAAAAATATTTTTGTTGTATTAACCAATGTTGGTCTGGTACATGAATAATGATGCAATATTCCGCAATGTTCATTTCAGTACAAATTTAGTGCATTTAAAGTATTTTCAATCGATATCGTCTGCTTTGAGATGTAAAAATTGCATCTATATTACCACGATGTCTCTGAGTTCTTTTCAGCTAGTTTTCATGAACTACTAAAGTTTTACTTTTATTTTGAACAAATAGTATTTCATAACTCTGCTTCAATCTCATATATAATTTATATAAACAATTTGAAGACCAACAAAGGATTCGAACGATGCCTTATCAAATCGAAAAGTGCTAAAAACATAGATTAGAAAATGTATGGCACAGAAACAAACATTTCCTATCTCATTTTAAATGTATTTAATTGTGCATTTAGTCGTTATTTTTAATGGATAAAGAATTAAAGCATGTTACGTCGTTTTGGAACGCCCTGTATATGTGATGTACATGAGTGAAGCTGCTTAGTAACAAAATGATACGAATATCAACCATAATGTGTTAGCTGGAACCAGTCCAGCTTTCAAATGATCCTATTTACCTTGACGAAATTACTCGTCAGTAACAGATTCCAATAATGAATAAAATGCAAAGTAGTTCGTCTCAGAACTTAACTGTCTACTGCTATGTATGCTACACCAGTAGCTGGTATGCTGTCGTAGTCAGACTGAGAGAGTAATGAATGACCAGGTATGAATTGAACAGAATTCGCCTGCCTTCCGGTTTTTTTTTCCAGATGTAGCATAACGAGGAAAATTCCTAATTTAACGTAATCAGTAGAGCTGATGTCCTGGTGCAGCATGGCGAGTGAAATTCTCGTGCAAACAACTTTGCGTTATATTCAATACCAGAAGTCAAAGCCTGTTGTGAAGGCAATTACAACGGGCGCTGGAAAAAAAAAATTGACGAAAATATATCTACACTCAATCTATTTCATCTTCGTCTACCTAAAATAAATAACTTCATATTCAAGTTTTATTATATATACTCAAATCGAATTTCATGCTCTTTTGGAAACGCGCAGAAAATTTTCGTATTCGAACGATTTTGTTTTGCATAAACAGAACCTCTATTATATCAATGCTTTGAGCAGACGAAACAAAAAAAAACTATGTTTTTCTGAAACAGCTGTTTAAAACGACTGAAATCATAATTTTTTCTTTCAAGCCTGATGACCTTGACTTCAAATATGACGTCATTGTCATTTGTAGAGCTTAATTTTGTCACGCAAATGACTAACTTTTTTTCTCGGAAATAAAATGGAGCCGAAAATAACAAAAAACGGGCTTAAAATTAGACAACGGATGGATTTTCAGATTTTAAAAGTAGCGCAGTTTCTTTATTTTTATACATAATTATGAAAAATTTCAAGCGCATCGTACAAACGGCGTAGATGTTACTAGGATTTTGTGCTTTTTAAATCTTTTTAATCTTCTCGGAGTTAACGTTTTGGCGTTAAAAGTTTCATCTTGAAGTGGTTGCCTGGATCTGTTAGACAGCGAGTCAGCTTAACTATATAGTAGGATTATAATCTATTACTGGCGAACAACGTTTACATGACAGATGGAATGAAACATCAGAAAACTCTTCGAACTAACTCATTACTCTAAAATAATTAAGATGTGTTTATTTAATTATGACAAAGATTCCTAAGACGTTTATAAACTTAAAAACTCAAAATATTTCAAGTATCTGATGAAAATCTCATGCAAATCAAATGCTCTTAAATCAATGCAAACTCGATACTTTAAAGTTTGTATTTTAAATAATTGATTAGGTATTTACAAAAGCTTCATACTAAGGATGTGAGCTTAAAAGAAATGAAAACAGTAAACTTTTTGAATCTGGAAATTTTTTCTTAATGCATACAAATCTGTCTTTTTTCCCCGGCTTTGACGAATTTATAGCTATGTCTATCTTATTTAGTTCCTCTATTACTAACTAAAAATGCAAATTAAATGAAGAAATGAAAGAAAAAAAACATGTGTTACATCTGTTTCTTGTTTATTCAGAAGTGTTTCTGAAATGTTTTTATCCTTTCGAAAGAAATAAGTTTGAATTAGATTTTCGAAACACGATTTATTTTTCTATCCACACAAATAGTGTATAAATTGAATTATTTTTTTACATTTTTAGAGAATGCATTTTAATTGAAGAGATTTTTTCTTGTGTGATAAGTGAATGAATTCTGAATGTACTTATTTTCTGAAGACTTATTGCTGGTATTCTAACTACAGTATTCAATCATGAAACGTCAATGGAACTGAACTAAGTTCTGCAGTTTGTAATAATAACAGAAATAAGATGAAAATATTACATTCTGTATTTATCTGAAGGGAATATCGAAATTAGTTTTATAGTAGTAAAGTTGGTAATTCACGTATTAAAAAAGAATAAAAATTCAAGCTGTTGGAGATTTTTTTTTTCAGATCAATCTTCATATAGCTGGATCTTTAATTATGATATACTTTAAATGTAATTCAAATTCTTCGGTAATTTGCTTTCTTGGTTTTGCAGTATTTTTCAGAGAAAAAATGTAAAATTAACATTATTTTATGTTAATTTACTTTTAATTAAAATGGCTTTTATGTAACGTATTATTTCATTGCACTGAAATATCTATCAAAATATACTGATTAAGCATGAAAATTGGTGATTACTTTATTAAAGAAAAGGACATTTAAATCGAATACAAAGATGATGAAGCTTAGTACATCCCTTTAAAAACTATAGCAATCTTATGAGCAAGAAATAAATTATTATTTGTTTTTTTAAATGTCTTCTATTAAAAAAGAAGCAATTTGTTCCATTTAAAATGTCTATTAAGTATTAATGTAGATTTGAGCAATCGAAATTTTGGTTTAATTTATTTTTCACTAGATTTTTCCGATGAAATGTATTTTTTAGAGTTCGGGAAAATATTTTGCATATAATCATGCATAAGAACTCAACTCTCTCTCCCAGAACCAAATGTCTCTTTCTAGTATTCTCTGCAGCTCAGTTCTATTTTTTTCTTGTGTTTAACTTCGTTTTATTGTTTATCGTAATGTAGATTTCGCACTTACATATAAATGTTACGAATGAATTCGTTTGTGTTATTAAAAGAAAGATTCATATTATTCCTTGCAAATCACTAATGTTTTTTTCCTGATTCAACATATAACGGTGTTATTCGAAAAAATCATGTGATTTTGGTACATAATTACAAATAAACTAATTATGCCAGGCACTTCAAAATTTTAAAACTGCCTCTTTACAAGCTGTATTATATACTGCGAAGACAGGAAAATCTGTATCAGTTTCAAAACTTTTATAAAAAATTCTTAAAAATCAGAAATTTTCGCAAAGCGTGTCACTCTTCGAAAAATCTTGCAGCTCAGATTCATGTTTAAGAATTTTTTCTGAAAATTTCACAAAAGCCAAAGCGTTTTCGCTTATCGCAGTGTGTAAAACAGCTTATGAAGAACCATCTGGAATTTTTTGGAGACCCTGGTGCTATTGTTGGAGCACCAGGGTCTCCAGGGTTGTCCTGGAGTTTGTTTCAATTTGTGTACCAAGACTAAAAACAGAGTTATTTTTTTTTCGAAGAACAGCCTTAAGATATTCCCTGTGTTTTGCCGAGACAGATAAGCATTCCATTTTACTTGCTACCTAACCTAAAAAAGTAAATCGAATTATACTTTTTTTTTCAATGGCGGATACTTACTGTATTGACATTGGTCATTACATAGCCGGAAGTATTGGCCTCTTAACTATGGGATTACCCAATAGATAGGTCAACTTCGCCACCTGTGGAGTGTCTTAATTTTGAACCAAGTCTAGATGAAACACCTTCATTGGAATTGACACCCTAAGAGTTATTGTTTCGATATGGAGGACTTTGGAGTCACGACAGATTTACTAGCTCCGTCTATCGTACACGATCCCACAGCGTACACAGCAGTCCATTTGAGAGAGAATTCTATCCTTGCAAGTGCTGACTAAGATCGGTACTGCTTGACTTCTGGTGTTGTAATAGGAACAGTCGAAATAAGTTTGTCTTGTGCATTATTCAGACATGTATACTGTGGCAACCATATTCCACGTCGTTAAAAAAAAAAAATCCTATAAAAATCAACAACAAATTAATCAGTACTGTTTTTCCATATGTTCCGAAAGATTTTCTATACCTCGTTGGTGGAAATCACGAAGTTTTGACTGGCAAATTAGAGACGGGTTAGACGAGGTTGTTTCATCTATTGCACAATCTCAGCTCACAGCGCAAACGACACGAGAGCTTTTGCGTCCTCAGAATCTTTTTTTACATAAAAAAAGAAGGAGGTTTCGAAAATTCTCATCTTTCTGAATTTAATATTCAAGATTAACGTGAAAGGTTTTTAAAAAATCTGAAACATTTTCACATTTCAAATACGTACTAAAGTGCAATATATGAAAAGTGTATCATAATCCATGCGCCTTCCCCTTTTTTCTTAATTATTTCACTCTGAGTTGAAATGTCTATCATTATTCATGACTGTGCCGCATTTTTCACCCTTTTTCCTTGAAACTCTTCTTTGGAATCGAAGTTTTTTCTACTAAAATTGTTTCACAATCTTCGCCAAGCATATTCTACCTATACTTCAGCTATATAGATACTGTTTCGAATGAGCATCATAATCAATTAGTATGCAGTGTTTGTCTTCCTTGTTCCATAAAACACTTCTTTGGAACAGGAATTGAAATCTAAAGTAAAATTTCTTAATAATACTGTTTCACAATCTTCCTCAGAATATTCTAACTATTCTTGAAATAAACTGCAACGTTTGCTAATTTCTTGCCCAATTTGCTAGATACCGCCAAAGCTTGTTTACTTTTAAATACTCATTTTTTGTCACCAAACTTGGCGATAAATCTTAAAAAATTGCCAACCTGGGCAACTTTTAGCATTATATCCCCCACCTCACACTATCTGATACTTTTAAGTATAGTTAAGCACTTCCTAAGTATTTAAGTATTCGTCTTGTAGAAGACATATTTTTTGTCCCATTATAAAACTAACAGCTCTATAGACACCAAAATCAATACCAGTCGCACGACGGTGGTCTATAATATATATACCAAACTTGAGCTCAATCGAATGCACCAAGACCCTGATAATAAATGCAACGCACGCGCGTAGACGCAAATCGATCCACAAAAATGTGTCCAAAATTTATGTCGACAGAAAATACCGGAATGAGCGAAATAGTACTCTAGTGCTAAAAAACAGATTTTGGTAGAAAACATCCCCTTTTCAATGATTTAAAGCATGTCAAAAACTTTTAATGACATGCGGAATGTTAAAATTTACAAAGAAACGGTGGGAAGTTAGGTATCTATTCAAAATTTTAGAATCTTACACATATTTCTGAAACATACCAATATCGTACAATAGTGTATACCAAATATGATTGAAATTTAAAAAATAACATTTTGAAAACTAAAAACCTATTGAAATATACCGTCTTTTGCATTCTTCTTTGGAAATTATCCAACTTCAGCCGCAAATTTTCAAATTAAGCTCTAAAGAGGAGGTTTCATCATCCTTGAAAATATATGTCTATTTTATATAAATTTACTTATTTTCGATATACATTTACACTATTATAATTTTAGTTTAACATTTTATTGATTATTAAGAGAAAAAAACTCACAAGGAAACTTTAAAATTACAAAATATCTATTCTCAAGAGTAAATTTGCATAACAATTTTAACCTTGCAAAAGGTTTGAAACATTTAAAGATTGACAGAAACTTTAGTCCTAACAAAACCTATCCAAACATACTCAGAAATTATTCCTAAACAAATGTTTATAGAGCTCAATCTTAAACACAGCAGCTGTTAGGATCATAAAAGCAAAAAGAAATGCCTTGCTGGGGACATAAACTGTGGAACTAAATCTGTAATTTGTAATTACTATGACAAAACTGCTCTGAATTATATTTTTGTTATTTTCTTTGAGAGGATAAATGTATTTTATGCCTGTACAAATGTAGTTTTATGTTTTTTGGTAAACAGCATAGTTGCAATAGATTTCAGTTGAGTAATTTAATACTTTACGGGCTACTTTAAATCAAAGCTGTATTTTATGTTGATTTATTTACTGATTTTTTTAAATGCTGAGGTTTTCTTTCTTTTTTTCTTTCCTCTTCCTTTTCTTTTTTTTGTACTTTTTCGGGTAATGCATGCTATCGCGTTTAAAAAAGGCAAATAATTATTAAAAGAAGCATGAATAAATTTTCATTTTACCACTTAAATATTTACTATTATGCGCAAAAATATCTTTTATATAGAAAATTCTAACTACATATACTTTCCATGTAAGTTTAAAGTCACGATAATTTTAACATAAATCCATTTAATTTTTTATAGGCTTAATAGTATACATTTTAAGAACTAGCAATTTAATTATATACAAAAATAAACACGATTTCAACAATAAGCTATTTTTACCACAGTATGATAGTGTGTAGACAAATAATTATACGATTGATTTTGTAATTTTTAATTATTTATTCTTTTTAATTTAACTTTTGTGAGGCTATTTTGTTTGGAAATGATTTGTGTAGGAAATAGAATGCGTTAATTTTCAGCTAGAAATTATGCCAACTTCTAATAATATTTTAAAACTAATTTCTATCCACATTAAATGACTATACTCTTAAACAAGTCCGCAAAGGTAGTCTTAGTATTAATTCTAATGTCCGTGAAAATATACAAGCGATATATTGGATATAAGATAAACCGAATTACACTTTAAACTTTTTTGTTCTAGTTAATGAATTTTACAAATTTATTATGCGGGGTAATTAAAAACTTTATATGTGAAATGTTAAGGGTGTTAGAGGACACCAAGATGATTAACAATCCCATAGCAACGTGCGGTGGAATACTCCGTCTTCATATACCTGTTATCCATTTACAGGCAATTTTCCTAATTGGGAACATCGAATTAAGAAAATATTCAAAAATGAAGTTTTATGAATATTGACTTGAACAAAATTAGCAGACAAAGTTAAAAGATGATTTGATTTTTTTTTGAAACAGAATTTGCATTTCTACCATTATTAAGAAACTTGACAAAAACATCATGAAAGCAGCCCTTTTGAAAAAAAAAATTACAGAGCTACATTGATACCCCCCCCCCTTCTTTCAAACTTACTGCATATCTTTACTTAAAAATAAATCTTTTATTAATTCTCAATATTTCATTTATTATTTAAAATACCCATCAGTATATTCAGTTTTTGAAAATGTAAATTATAATCAGAAATGATCCATGCTTCCGGTTGGAAAACACAGAGAAAATTGTATAATTTGTTTTTCCCTTTTAAATAACTAATACCCTTTAACTCAAAGGACAAAATACGAAAGCAAAACTAATTTTAAATATGACTGGATCTCAGTGCGGTCTGTAAAAGGTTAATAATCACTTAAGAAGAACTGTTGGAAATTTTGACTGAATTCTCATTCGAGTTTGATGAGCAATGAGTTTTTCTCCGACACTTTCAATAAGGAAATGGAACAGAATTTGCAAACTACCAATTTTGCTTAAGCGCTTTCTCTGAAATCTGTATTGGTTTTTGACATACAATGATCGAGAAGTTCACGGTTACTCTTCCAAAGTGATTATTAACAGGTATATGAAGACAACGTTTCCCACCCCACATTGTTATGAGAATCTGAACCATCTTCGTCTCCTTTATCACCCTTTACATTTCTAACATAAAGTATTGAATCACTCCGTATACCATATGTAGAAATTTTAGCGCAAACGAGATGATATGAATAATTTTCAGATACTTTAAAAAGAACTTTTAGCTTCTTACAAGAAAAACTGATCCGTCATGTTTGAAGAACCACTGGAAAGTTGTACTCACTGAAGATGATTGATGGAGCTTATACACAGTCATACCATTCATTTGATATGGATTTTTCAAAATATAAGGCTGGATAAAATATATATTATAAACGTATCAAAAAAATTGTACGATAATCAACACATCCTGTTTGCCATTTTAAAAATGTAGATTAACTATTAAAACTTAGAAACAAATTCTTTCTCTGATATCGAAGATTGATGGGGCACATTTCTTTTAGTTATAATTTGTTTATAAAACTAAAATTTTTACGATTATCGACAAATCTATATTTTTACTGTATATTAAAATATTTCACTGCATTATTTTAAAATTTCCAACTTCTTCCCACTAGAAACTAGTAATAAATGTATTGTAAAAAAGCCTCTGCCTTTGCACTATATAGTTAAACATATGCACCCAAATTTTGTAACGTATTCTTGATTTTTTTCGCAAGAGTCTATAGGGAGTTAAAAAAAATCATTTATATATTTCCATGTATTCTTTTCTTTGAAATGAGAATAAAACTCTGTTTTTATTTATTTCTTATTCATATTCATCTTTCTTAAAGTAAATACAAATTTTCCCTGGAAAAAATTACCATTTACTAATAAAAATATCTGTCACAACAATTTATCTCAAGTTAAATGTAAGAATTTTGCCTGAAACAGGGGAACATTAATCTTTAAGTTCTTTCATTAATGTCAGCGCATTGTACGTAATGATATTGTAAAACAAATATTTCTGAAAGTTTTAGCCTGTGTTTTATTTTGCTTTTTTTACTTTTTCTTGTGTATCTAGGGTAAAAAAAAATATATATATAAGATTTTGAATTCTTTTATTTGAATTTATTTTATTTCTAAAATAATATATCTCAGTCAATTTTTATTTCCTAAATTTTATTATTTTTGCACATCCCTATTTTTTAAATATCGCTTTCTTTTTTACTGTAAATAACCATTATTGTTGGATATTTATTTTTTCTAAAAATTCAATGCATTATGTATCATATACTTAATAATTACTTGTTTTAATAATACTTATATTTGTGCTGTTTACGTTTACTGATATCTAGGCGTTCAGTTATAGATTTTTTAAAACTATTCCAACTTAAATAAGTTAATTAAGTTTGTTTAGTTGGTTAGTTTTTGAATTAAGTGATTTTGAATCTCTCTTTTTGAATTAAGTGATTTTGAATTAAGTGATTTTGAATCTCTCTTTTTGAATTAAGTGATCTGAAGTTTTGTGTACACTATGGACAATGCTTTAAATGGAGTCTTTCCTGGGAGAGGAGGTGTCAAGTCTCATTTCGTGGCGGTCGGACTATAACCTTGACTTTTACCCACATTTATGTAAAATGTCCTTGATAGTTTTTTTTTTTTAATATTCTAGACTTATCAAAACATGGACAGCACAAACATAGGTGGGAAAATATAGTTTCCAATCAACATTTAAAAACTAATTAAGTTGATGGG
Source organism: Cheiracanthium punctorium (assembly GCA_038373885.1). Classification (NCBI taxonomy): domain Eukaryota; kingdom Metazoa; phylum Arthropoda; class Arachnida; order Araneae; family Cheiracanthiidae; genus Cheiracanthium; species Cheiracanthium punctorium. The sequence continues at coordinate 2,560,658 of JAWZYV010001322.1, read as the reverse complement.
AAGTATAATTCCCACGGCCTTATAAAGTGTTATTTAAAAAAAAATTCACCTGATAATTTTACTGTCCTTATATGCTTGTTTCATTACTGCACTACTCATTAAGTTAATGAAATATTAAAAATACTAATTTTTCTGGCTTTATTATTTCGTTAAGTGTCGTAAAAAAACAAGAAAGTACTTAAAAATGAGTTTTATCAACTTTTACTCTATGCAAGATAAAGAAAAACATTTTGAGAACATAATCTCAATTAAGTAGTTTACGGTATTTAAACGCATACAAAAAACTACTACTAAACCCGCAAAGTATTATAAAGTCATTTTTTATTGTTTTGTGAAAAACAGTTTAGCTATTTCTCACATAAAAATATAATAATATATAACAACATGTTTTATGGCAAACTATTCATGAGAGTTCAATGTCTAAATATTATGTAAATATGTATATATATACAAAAAAAGAACTGATACTTCTTTTCTCACAATAATTACCGTTACAGTTTATAGAAGAGACGTACTAAAAGTTATTTTTTAACACACGGAAATTTACTGCCTAAAATTACTACACTATTCTGTCATGAACTGTATACACCCTGCACGGTTTTTCAACATAGTCACCACCGAAACTGAGGGATGTCTTGTAGTGTGCGATCAGTTTGAAGAAACCACTTTGGTAAAACTCCATGTCCAGTGATCATGCAACTTATTCAACTCCAAAACACTGCTGTAAACAGGGCACGATAGTTTCTTCAAACCACGATAATTTCTTCAAACTGACTGTAAGTTACGACAATGTAGGTGGCGACTATGTCGAAAATTAGGGCAAAATGAGTCGTTCATGACAGGATGTTTTTTTTTTTTTTTTCAGAAATGTGTATCCGTGTGAAAAAAGTAAAAGGAAGAAAACTTACTTTTGGAAAGTCTTTCGTACATAACGATATATTTTGTATCTTAAATCGCAGTCATCATAGAGTTGGAGTGAATATGTAACAATAATTAACAGGATATAATAAAATCATACAACTAGCAGAATAATGATATTAGTATTTTATAATTAACTAATTTATATGCAGAATGAGGTTTGATGCCATACAAATTATACTATGCGATAGGTCTACAAGTTTCGCAAGTTTATGACCATTTAATATATTAATACAATTAATAATTTTTCAATAATTTGCATTTTTCGCATTCCTTTATTCAAGTTGTGTTTTACTGGTAACCTAGCTTAAGTACTACTTCTCGCATGTGGTATAAACTGGCCTATTATTTTCTTGTGTTTCTAGTTATCTTGTTTCCTTATGCCGAGTAGAACTTTGAATCCCTTGGATAAACTTTGTATGTAATTCAATGTTTCCAAAAGCAGAAATGCTTACTATTTTATCTAGTGTATTCACGAGGCTTATTCTATAACAGACTACGTAATTTGTTCAATCTATTTTTCGTATTTTCTGTTTTGCAAATGTAATCGTTTTCTTGGCGTGAAGGATGATTTACTGCCTCAAATCTGAAAGAACTACAAAAGAATATTTGGAGATTTTGTTTTTATTTTTTATTTACTTAGAATTATCTAATACATTTATAAGAGGCAAGAGACGTTAAAAATAAATTGTGAAGTAAATTTTTTTTTTAATAAATTTTCGAACATTGAAGTACAAAAAATATAAGACATAACCCGAAGTACATGTTTTATTTTAAGGTCATTTAAAATATGTCCTTTTCATTTTGTGTCATAAGAGTCATAGTTTTTTCGTCCCTTTATCACCAGTAGATTGCGTAATTAGCATAAGTAATTTTTCTATAATAGCTGCGCATACTAAAACTGTTTATGAAAGAAATATTAAATTCTTTATGCAGCGCAAATAAAACTCTTTTAGCTAAACATTGAAAAAAGTACTTTTATTCAAATCATTACCAGACTACAAGCTTTCTGTTTACTTGGGACAAGTAATAATTTTTCAGTTTTATATATGATTATATTAGTACTATTTTTATTCAAGATGAGCAGAACTTGCAACAGGGAAATAAAGCAGTATTTTCTATGCGATAGAACATTGTCAAATGTCGTTTTCATACCGTTTGAAATTTTTATTATGTTTCTGCACAAATAATTATTGTTTCTAACCGCTACAGTACACACAAAGGTAAGGTTTAGCAGATTTGTCTTAATTTTCAGCTTAATTTTCAATTCAGTTTCAAAAATATCAGGCATAAATATATGGAATACTTTTAATTATGACATATTTTTCAGTTTCAAAAATATCAGTCAAAAATATGGCGTATTTATGGAAAGTTTCAGTTTTATAAAAATATACCAAAAGGTAATATAATAAAATAGTGAAAAACTGAAAGTTTGAAAACTGAATTCAGACATGAAAAGGGAAACACTCATTTGCCTATCCAAAAATGTTTAACGTAATTTAACATTAGTAAAATAATCAAATTTTTAGAGCTGATCCCAGGCGAAAGTTTGTTACCGTGTAAAAAATAATTTTAAAATAAACATTTAATCTTTTTTTTTAAATTGAATCACTCTAACTTACAGTATAACTTATTTAAATGACTGTAATAAAACATTACAGAGGAAATACTTACTTGCATTATTTGTTTTGTAATATTAAAGTAAAATAATAAGACAAACTAACAAAAAATAATACACAATAAGTTACTCTCTTGTGCGTTCACATTTTAATTTATTCAGCTTCAAGAAATTTGAAATCAGTTGTAAAAGTTTATTTGCAACTCTTAAAGTGCATTTACTCATGAATCGAACAAAATCTGAATTTAATATTATAAAAGTCATATTATAAAAGCACCGTTTATTTGCAATTGTATACACTTTCCATTTCCAAATAATCTTGTCCCTTAGAAATACAAAGTGCATAATCGAGCTGCTCATTCCTGAGTTTTATTGAAATTTGACGTAGCATTTCAAACGTAAAAGAGATCCACCGTTATTTCCCCGGGACTCTTAGAAAAGTCCCAATTTAACTCCACGAATCCCTATCATTCGATATTCTCCCGGAATGAACTTCCTGTTCAGACGGAAGCCGAGTTGAGAGCTAGTCCATAAAATAGTTCTTTGCCGATAAAAGATGCCGTTCAATAGAGTCTGAACGCTTTATCTGCTCGCTCTATCAGATTTCAGGGTACAGGGATATTTAATTACGCTGCTTACACATGCAGAGTCCGCTGTTTCTAACGAATAATTGTGGCGCGAGTATAGATATTAAATGGCGTTTGTTGGCGAGGTTCTGTTATAATGTTTAATAGCCGTTTTTATTATGAATGCATTTTTCTTTGGAAGAAAGTGCGGAATTCAAAGATCATACACACAAATGCAGTAACATGTTTGCGCAAATGGAAGGTATTAGAAGAATTAACGAAATTATGTTTCCAGAATTTAATTAATTTGCAGCGAAATTTTGAAACTACTGACAAAAGAAAAGGGGCATCAAAATACTGGCAAAAAGGTCTTACTACATTGGTAGAGGTAATTTTCATTTTTTAATTTTATTTTTCACATGAACAGAACCTTACAGAACTTCAATATACTGATAAGGAAATAACTCTTACAAGGGGACACTGGATGTGGACTAAAATCTCAAAAGAAAAAGTAGTTTTTACGAAAGCGAGCATTTGGAACATATCTTGCAGAAATGACTTAATGAGTATTAATAATTGGTTTTTATTTATTTATTATTATTTTTTTGTAAACTGTATACAAGATTTTGTAACAAATTACAAGATTTTACTTTAAATATTTTATCTCAAAAAATGTCTTTTTGATTAATGTGGTGTTTATGCAGCAATCAGAGAGAGAGATGCAACTTGAAGAAGTGAATGTAATTTATTTATCGCGTTATGCTTATAATAATACTTTTTTTTGCTTTGCAAATTATCCATACTTTGCTTGTCATTGCACTTGCAGTAAATATGAGAAATACATATATACAGGGTTTTCCTAAGAAAACTTTACCGATATATAAACCCCTTGCAGCCTATCTGTTCTACTCATCAACACAAAAAGTTTCAGATATTTTCATTTAAAGGTATGCACTAGTGAATGGGATTGTTTAAAACAACATAGATTTTGTGGTTACGTTTACAGCAAAAGTAAATAAAAATTTCGAATGGAAGGACTCACGTTTTTCCTGAACAAATTGATTGACTTATTGGCAAACAATTAAGAGTTAGAATGGTATGATGGGAATTGCTGGCGTAAAACATTTGCCGATGAGAACAGCACACATATAGGTGGTGCATTGATCCAATTTTCATAATTCTTAAGGACAGACATTTGAATTATCTCCTGCAAAGATAAAAGATTACCACGCTCAAAACTTTTTATTTCAAGAAAGTTTGTTTCTCTCCTGTGAGTATAAGTGATCGTTTGTTTACTAGTATTGATTTTGCAAGCTCTTAACGTCACCTTATTTCGTCATATGCCGTCGTATCGGTATTATTATTTTTTTTAAAGTGGAATGAATAATTTACGATAGAAAAATGTGAGAGATGTCATTAGAAGATAATTTTTTTTTCGGATACCGTAACCATGCAAGATCCTTAATTATTGAAATCTCAAGCTTGTAACCTCCAATAATAAGACAGTGTGTCCTAACGAAATAAAGCCCCCGTAATTTTGCTCCGTAACTCGAAAAGAAACAAACCAAAAAGAACGAAACAAATATATTAAGAAAGGCTATGTAAAAATACATATTTACACGGAATAACTTATTCTCTTCACTATTTAGGCTGGAAAAAAGTAAATGCATAAAAGTGGATGAGGGGGGGGGGAAGTATCCCACCGAAATAAAGCCACTATTTTTAATAGTCAATACATCTGCCATTCTTATAATTGATTCGGAATACGCAATACGGCATATCATTTACCAATCTCTGGAGGGCAGTATTATCAATATTATCCCAGGCTTATATGAATGCGGCCTTCAGTTCTGCTACAAACTCAAACTGTCTACCATTGGCATATACAGGTCTACTAAGGATACCAAAGATTTTCTTGGAGATCAAGAGAAAAGGCTGGCTATTCCATGACAGGCACCCTATTATCCAAAAATTATTCCCAGGAGGATTTTTGCAACATGAATGAGGGCGTTGTCCTGCTGATAAATCCGACTTGGGCCTCCAGTTCCCTCTGAAAATGACAGCAAATGGATTTCCAGCATTTCTTGATAATTTGTAGACTTAATGGGACCTTAGTATAGAGCTGGATTAAGTTTACCACCATAGCCGAAGCCTCCCCACGCCATTAGAGAGCCCTCCCCCCTTGCTGTCTTTTGAAGAATATTTCTTCTTTCCTTATGCCATGCCAATAAAATGTTAAGCAATCTGGACCATCGAAATAATTCTTTTTTCTCGTCTGAGAATATAACACAGTACCACTGATCCTTCCAGGTTTGATGATATTTAGTCCAATCTATTCTTCTTTGCTTCTGGATAGCTTTTCAACGTGGACAGTTGTTTCCTTTTCTAATATATCAAGTTATTTGTATGTTTTACAATCCGTGACAGGGTTGATTTTATCACAGGGATGTTATCCTATTTGGTCGATTGTCTGAGGGATATATTATCCAGTGAAAAAAGACAAACAACAGCTCTTTCCTGTGAGGAAGTCAGGTTCTTACATGTAAGCCTCCTTTTTTATAACCGTACGCCTTGCCCTAAGTCATAAAATTGTCTATTACTGTCTTAGAGCTTTTGATTTCCTTTGATATTTGCCTGTTTGAAATGCCTTATTCCTTGAAGGCTGTTATCTAGTATTTCTCAAACTCTGATAACTGGTGTCCCTTACACATTGCCTTGCTGGAAGAAAAACGCAAAATTCAACTACTGCACAAAGGTTGGCGGCATAGATTAGCTCATAGAACAAGACTTTTATAACTTCTTGGCGTCATGAACCTGTTTTCGAATGCCGGGAGATACCCTTAGTTTTAGTAGGGGTTGTGGCTTTATTTAGGCGGGATGTTTTTTCTCCCTATATTTTAAACTTCATTTCATCCTTTGCCCAAATGGGGCAGAAACTTTGTTACGCCTTTTAAATACATATTTGTATGTAGACTTTATTATTAACTTTGTTTTGTTCTTATTGTTTTGTTTCATATACAGTTAGGGCGAAAACGACGGTGGTTTTATTTCGCTGGGAAACACTCTATCTCAATTTCTTTTTTTCTATTGGTTGACTAATTAATCCACATGTTACCTGGTTTTGTGGCAAAAAGCAAAAAGTATGAACGTATAGTCAGACGTAACTACATTCCCGTTGCATCTTTATTGCATTCAGCGTGACAATCCGTTGACATAAAAATACTAGCAACAAACTTGCGTCTTCCGCCGAATTGATTTAAATTAAATCTTTTCTTTTAAGTATGAATTTTAAAATTTAAGATTGTTTTCATAAAATCTCATCAACAAATTCTGAAAAGTCTTGAAAATTAAATTAGAAATTGATGCTTGTATTACTATACCTAGTTACATTCTTAATGAATGAGCTTCCAGAATGCTTTGTGATAGCCGGAAATGGCTCTACAAAACACTATTATTCCTTACAGCAATAGCTTTCAGCGAACTTCAGAGAACTCCATTCTGTGAAATTCTGTTCGCTATGAAGGGTTGAGTTTATAGAACAGTCACCCCATGTACTGATGTCAATAAGACTTTAAATGGAGGCTTCATTACAGAAAATCCTTGCTTAATTACTTTTTTAAAGAAATCATGCGCACGCATACTCGTTAAGAGACCGAATAGAAGGCAGTCACTGAAAGATTGCTAATTAAACGTTAGTTTGGGTTTCTATGTGATTAAAACTAATAGAAATAGTGAAAGCTTGGATTTTATAAAACTTATTGACAGGAGTAATAATTCATTTATATCAAATTCAATGGAAATCAAATTCAATTATATTAAAACTCAATGGAGTTTGGAAACAGCATTAATTGATCTATTTTTACATGCCATGCATGATATTTGATTATTGTCATTGCTGATTCTTAACTTCTTATCTAAGATGCTGGTTCATATGGAAAATTTCTGAATTCAGTACTCTAATATCATGTCCACGAAAATATATATTATGATCGAGTTTTATGAGTTATGAATTCAATCATTATTGTGGAATAATTAGTGAAATATCCAATGTTAACGAAATAAATGTAGTAAATGCTAATAAAATTAGTATTGTTATAGCGTAAAAATTTGATAAACTTTCTGAACATTCTTAATTTTTGCTTGTTTCTGTGTGACGTCTCAACGTATGTCTGTATTTATGTATATACTTATATGTATGAGCAATCTGTTTTGACTAACTGTAAATCCACTTTGGCCAGTTTTATGGAGAAGTATTTACGTCTGTAAGTATGTGTTTATATAATACGCATAACGTAGAAACGATTAGCTATAGAATGTTGACATTTTAATTTTAGGTACTGCTGTAATATCTAAACTGTACTGCTCCATTTTTTATTTCAATCGAGTGAGTACTTTCCCAGCAAACACAGCCGTATCGGGTTAGGGATGGGCCGTCATCGGCAGTACCGTTTCGATGTCGGCATTGGCATGATGGTAATTGGGACGGTGTCGGTTCTGTGCTGGCAAAACGATTTGGCGTAGGCAAATAAAAGTTGATTTCGGGCATGCAACGGTCCGATAGCGGCTAGCCTTTTAGGGTTAACATGTGATTTTGGCGATGTACTGCACCAAACGTCAAAACCGATATCGGTCCAGAAGTTTTATTTCTAAACTGAACGGTATAAAGCCAGCACAAGCAGCATATATATATATATTGTTATAATAATTCTTTTTAATTTATGATTTCAATACTTACTATTTACAATGTTTTGAGTCCGTTGGATTCAAGTGCCTCCTTCACATGCGAAAAAAAGGAGGGAAAGGGGGCAATCATTCTATCTGGTTAATTTACCTGAGGTCCTGTCCAGCGTTCTGGTCTAACGCGCATCTGTCAATCTACAGTTTAGATGTTGGTGATTTTCTCCAGATGTATTGTGAATATGCGTTAGATAAGTTAACCAGTTTTTTATGACTTAGTATTGAAGGGGTTTCTAAGCGCCCACCCCCACCCCTCAATTGGGGCAGTTTCTGTCTAGTTATTCACAACTCTGAAATAATTATATGACTATAAATTTCATTTTATATAAAGTGATAGTTGTTAAGTACTTCCAATTTAAAAATAATAATAAAATTAATTTATTAATTAATTAAAAATAAAATACATACAATGCAGAACATTAAACGCTGCATTTTAAAAGTTCACAAAAGGAGCCCACCATGGCCGAGTGGATAAGACACCGAATATGGTTGAAGTCATTGGCGGATCCAGAGCCCCCCCCCCCTAGACGAATGAAGTTTACACTATAGAGCATTGACTTGTTTTGTAAATTCAAGTCATTCTATAAGAAAATGTAATAAAAATTGTCTTGTGCACCCTCCAGAATTTTTTTTTCTGGATCCGCCGCTGGTTCAAGTGTGAAGGTCCAGGGTTCAGGTCTACCGCGCATCTGTCAATTTACAGTTTGGATGTTGGGTGATTTTCTCCAGATGTAATGTGAATATGAGTTATATAAATTAACCAGATTTTTGAACATAGAATTGAGGACAAATCACCGTTGTATCCCCAATTCTGGAACAAAAATTGGGGATATTTTATAAATTTTATATAAATTCAAAACATTATCTAATATTTATAAAATGAAGGAAATATGGTTGATTTTTATAAAATTAGGGAACAAATAATTATTATAATTACTGTTCAACCCCAATTTTATTGCTTATTAATTGTTTTATATATTGGAACAAACGCTAGAAGCCTTCTTCCGCTCAGGGCACCGACGCCCTAAGGCTTAACTCCTGTGTTTTTGCCTTACAAAAAACACAAAACAAAACTTTCTGAAATTAAATTGGATTAAAATAGTAGAAAAAATACCTTTTCATTAGTATTTCCATAAAAATAAAAAATATCAGTATAATTTATAGTTAAGGAATTTTTTTTATAATACATTAGCTGCTGTTGTTAAAAAAAAATAATAATAATAAAATTAAATAAATAAATAAAAGTTTTAATTAACTATACTGAATAATTATAAATTGAAAAAAATAATAATAGTTTCATTTTAAAATTATCACTATGAATAATTAATTTAATAGCATTTATTTGAACAACTTGTTTGTCATGTTTCTGTTCAAATAAAATAATAGTAAAAATTACGCCAAAATCATGTTTTGCTACAGCATTGTAAAATGCTGTTGCAAATTAAATAAAATTTAATGCTCTTATCTCCTTAAAAATGAATAAAAATAACCATTTTTTGCTGATTATAGTACTTTATCTTTCTAAAAATTAATTGATTAATTCATTGCAGATATTGAAGTATAAACTATTTTGCAGTAGAATAACACTAATTTGTTTTGTTTTTTTCCACGCGATCTAATTTAAAGTGAATAATTTAAAAGCTAAATTCCCTCGGACTTTCTTTTCCAACTACCCCGTGTCCGCGTACACATAACATGTAGCACAGGCGCAATAGGGGGGGTGAGGGGGGACGAGGGCATTCCTAAGAGCTTTCCACCCCTTGTAGGAACCACAGAATTACGCAGGAAGACGAAATGGACCTTTCCCTATTATTTGGGTCCCTATTCATTCATGGTCAATCGAAGAGCGGAAGTTGGTGGTTTGGTTTTTTTTTTTTTTTCGTTTGCTTGTCCATTCCATTCCAAAGCTGTAACAGAAAGCATCTCGCAACGTAAACTTTTCAGTAACGTGGATTTTGAGTTTTCTCAGAGCAATGAAGATGGGAGATTGCTGCATTTTTCTCTGGATAAATTGCGATTTTTTTTCCCTAGACTAAATGGCACTGACTGCAGCTAGACAAAAATTTTAAAATAGTCTGAATGTGGTTAGTGCTTTTTAGTTTTAAATAGGCTAAGTTCTTACGTCAGTTAGATCGGACTTTGCTGTAGTTTTCTCTGGATAAACTGTGATTTTTTTCTGAAGACTAACTGGAATTAACCTCAATTAGACAAAAATTTTAAAGTTTCTAAATGTGGTTAGTGCTTTTTGGTTTTCATTTTGCTAAGTTCTCACGACAGTTAAAAAGGGGTAAGTTGATTTTTAAGTATATATTAAGAATTTGTATGTTTTCTTAGCTAGATTTTTTTATGTTATCTCAGGGACTACTAAAATAAGATGTAGTTCAAAACTGCAAATTATTTCTAAATAATGCGAAAATGAAATTTATAATTCAAATAAGCAAACTTGGAAACTATTAATAAACAAGCAGGACGGTATTTTTAATAAATAACTTACATACTGCATTGAAAAATGTGTCTATTTACTTAAGTACTTAATTTCATATTACTCAAAACAACAGAAAAAAATAATTATATTCTGTTATAGAAAGTTCCTTTCTTCTACTAAAGGATAATCCTATGAAAATTCAGTAATATATAAAATATTTACTTAAAGTAAGTATCTTCTAATAATAAACATGGTTTTATTAATACTTATTAGTTTCATATATAGTTTAGCACTAATCAACCTATTAAAAATAATAATTATTATTATATAAATTACTTTACATCACTGGGGCTAATTTTGAAATATACAAAATACTTAGTTATTAAGTATAAACAAAATAATTTGTTTGTATATGAAAATGTTTAATTATTTTGAAGAGAAAACGTTTTTATGAAATTAACCGTTTATTTTTAGAATCAGCCAATATTTTAATTTATTTTAACGTATGTTGTTTACATTCTTCTTTAAAATAATATATAAAATCAAAAGTCAACTTTATTTTGTATTATGACATAACTTAACAAAAAAATAAATTAAAATTTTTTTTTAAAAAGCATGTTGTATAACTTTAATATATTTTTTCTCCCTTTTTTTAGCATTGCATGAATGTTCATTTATAATCTTTGGTTCTAGAAAATTATAAATTTTCTTGACTTCTAAAAAATTTTTGGAAGAGAAAAAGGAACATTGTCTAGTTGAGCCTAATATGTTGTTTAAAAAATGTATATGGTCTGATAAACATATAGTAACACGTTTAAAAAAGTAAACCATTGGTTGATGCATAAAAAAATAATATGGTTAATTTTAAAAAGAGCTTTCTTTCTTAAATTCATTAAATATTTTCTTAAAAACAAAATAATTCGCTAATTAGGTATTTTTAATAAATTTAGTCCTAGTGGTGTAAAGTCATTTATATAATAATAATTATTATTTCTTTAATTTGTTGATTAATACTTTAGAGAACTAACTACGGAGCTAAATAGGGTATTTTGGGAATCAATAAGGTGCTGGCCGGTTTTCGATATTTTGTCGTTGCCGATACCACACCAAAAACGTAATGGTTTTGGTTCAAAAGTGGCACAGGGCCGGGCCGACGCCGTTATCGTTTTTGCCGACACCGAACCAGAACCACCCCATCCTTTCGGCCCGACACACGCCCAGGCGGACGCAATTTTGTCGTTTTCGGTACCGCGTAGACTCGATGTCGCCCCGGCACATTCTGCGCCGGCATGCCAGTGTCGGCCCAAAACTTATCCGATAGGGCTGTGTTTGCTGGGTTATTTGCAGAATCGAAAGTACTTTCAATGAAATAAAAACTATGGCCGGCTTCAACACATTAAAAGTCTATTGATAGGCATTGACTGGGCCACTGCAAATCAACGACACAGTTTACGGAGTTCTATCGAAATATCGCCTTAAAATGCTTTTAAGGCGATGCCTAATGCTTTTAAGTTTCTAAAAATAAAACTAAATTGGCAATCTACTTATATAATACGCTATGCGGTTCCAAAATCGACGACATTTCCACGCTGCGAACGGCAATAGCAAGATCTAAACATTAGTGCAATAATACTAACGTATGCTTGAAAAGACAAATTAACAGTTCATTGACGTGAAACATGGAGGAGAAGTATATCTACTTATACCGTATGTGATACCGAAATCGACGATATTTCCACGCTACGAACGGCAAGAGCTATATGTAAACATTAATGCAATAACAGTAACGCATGTGCAAAAATCCAAATTAACGGTTCAATGACGTCAAATGGAGCAAGCATGTGTCACGCAGTTGATAGATTAGAAAAAAACAATAATGGATACACAAAAATTCAAGATCTTCATAACTTTTCCACAGCTTTAAAAGACCGAATTTACAATATTTGGTGCATTTATCGCCCGGCTAACACATGCCACCATGCATTTGGCTAAAGCGCATTTTAGCAGTTGGCTGTTTCAACATCGACTTTTATGATGACACTCAAAATGTGTAGCAACCCTAAGCTAAATAAATAATAATGACAAGTACTGCTGAAACAAAGAAAAATGATTTTCGTTGAAATGAGTCCAGAAATTTAGTCAACACTGCACTGAGTATAAAGAACAGTAAGGTTTGGATGGCTAGTATCTTTAATTTTTGACGAAAAATCTCAGCCTTAATATTATTAAAAATCTTAACCTGAACTTAATCATAAATAAACTGGAATGAAGTAGATGAAAAGTCTGTGCAATTTAATAAAATTACAAGATTTCAAGTGGTGCTCAAATCGCTTTATTTTTTTCAGTGAAATCAATTTTTGCGGGCATTTAAAATTATTCGTTGAATGCCACCATCCAAATTTACATGTAGGCTTCTCAAAAATACCGGTGAAAACTATAAAGGATTGCACAGGCAACCACGGCAACTCGGAATCACATCGTAACAAGAGGCTTCAAGTATTGTCTTCAGGTGCCCTTTAATAATGATTTTGAAAGAAGTGCTCATGCCCAACTTCTTGGCCCAGTTTCATAAACAATTTGTTTCAGTCTTGTCTTGTCAAAATTTCATGTTTGGAATAAATAAAATTTGTAAACTACACATCTCAGTATTACTTAGTAAATAAAGATTTTAGTGTTCCCAGTGAAGGATTCTTTATTTTTTTAACGAACATTGGTTAGGAAGTTCAGTATTAGTTCAACACTGTTTCGAAACTTATTATTAACTGGTTACATGAAAACAAGGTTTTGGAATCTAAATTCGTATGTGATTCTGAATATTCATAGTTCCCTCTTAAAGGCTATAAATTTGTGACAGATTGCTTTGGACTACCCTGCATACATTTTCTTTCCAGTAAGATTAATAAGTAATTTCCAATTGATTTTCCTGAAAACTTTGTCCATGCACAGTCTTCAACTTTTACGGAATATAATAAATCGGTTTTTGTAGACAGTAAATTTCGGTTTAGAATATAGCAAAATAGTTTGATGCTCGAGCTAGTTATTATATATATATATATATATATATATATATATATATATATATATATATTTAAACACTTTTGAAAAAAAAGTATATTCCATTAAAACCTGAAACTCTGCATAATCATACAATCGTATTCTCATGCCGTGCTTCACCACAGGAGTACACAAAATTAACAGAAAAATTCAGTTAATAATCTAAATTTCCACAACTCATCATAAATTATTGTTATGAAGTTAAAAAGGTTTTATATTCTGGCAACTTGTCAAGTAATTACTTTTAGCTTTGAAAAATTTGAATATCATTAGTGTATTGCAAATGCATAGTTTGCATAGTTTCTTTTTCCAGATAACAATTTCTTACATATTAAAAGACATAATAAAGAATTGATCTGTCACACTTCTGGAGTCTAGAAATAAAAAGTTAATTCACTTGAATTACAAGAAAGGAATGATAAAAAAATATTTTTTTTTCTTACTCCATTTGAACTTGTGTTTTCTTTTTCGATATATTTAGAGAATCTTTTTGTTCAAACATTCATAAAAAAATGCCAGTAAAAAAAGTATTTTTCTGTATCTTGAAACTGCATTTCAGATCTTTGTTAAAAATACTCTTCAGACTGCCTTTTTTTTTCTTCCGATGTTTTTACTTAATTTTCTGAAAGAGTTACTTTAAAAAGGATTAAAAATAAAGAATGCCGAAAAAAAATTTTAGAGGAGTTGAAGATTTACGATCCAAAACTTTGTTTCCTCACTCTGAAAAAGAAAAAAGTGCCTTTTTGTAAAATAATCGGAGATTAGGTTTATTTTTCTTTCTTGTTTGTGTGTGTGTGCGTGTGTAGTGCTTTGAATCGTATTCGTTCATTAAAAAATGTTTACCTTCGTCAATGTAGAAATAAGATAAATATTTTAATACTCATTTAAAGCATCTGAACAGTTTAAATGACTTTTAAAAATTGGAATTTTAGATTGAGAAAATATATTTAAGTTTAGTAAAACACAAAGAGTAAGAAAGGATAGATAATTTATAAGTCTTCAATGGTCATAGATCAATGTACAATGTGGGTTGAGGTAGTCTGAGACTGTCAAATAATTTAAATTTTAATTGTCACAAAATTAACATCTTTAAACCGACGGTTCTAATTTAACGTTTGATATATTGTTTTATGAACTTAACTTTATGAGGGGTCATGCATACATTATATTTTATTTTGAATCCTTCATCACAAACTGAAAGCATTTACTTGATCAGACATTTTCTTGTGTCGTAATTAACCAAATATGAAATACTTTATTCCTCTACGGTGTAAATTGAGTGAGTTTTCAAATGGACACTGTATCAATATGTAGCTTTGTTACCAGAAAATCGAATTGGACAAGACGAATTAAATTGTAGACCAGTATAATCTAAGATATGCTCCCCTCTAACTATTGCTAGCTAATATTTTCAAAACTAGTGCTTGAAATGGAAAAGAAACTTTATTTACTGGGTATTTGAAGCAGTAAATTGATTCTGATGGAAATAAAAAGTATGCATTTAGGTATGACTTTTTTTTAAGTAAACCTTAAGTAAAGTATAATTAGCCATAATTATTATGAAAATGGAAATAAAAAAAATTGGTCATCGTTATATTTGAGCTTTTTTAAACTGAAGTTTTATATTAATTAAACAAAATACTAACCAGTATTTTAGAAGCATGGTTCTCCATCAGAACATGGTTCTCCATCATTCGAGAGGTCATTTTTCAGTGCTTTGTTATCTCAAGCGTAACTTTAAAAATTTATATAACTTGGATATTATTTTCACTTGCGGATTTCATATATTAAGTAAAAAGATAAAAATCACCTTTGAACTTTTAAAAACCTTTTTCCGATTTTATGTGCAATGACCCCTAAAACAAAAAAAAATTCTGCTGTAACAGCGCAGAACATTTACTAAAATTAAGGGACATATTTCATTTGCCTTGAAATTAATTAGAGATTAAAAATCTTCTTTGGTCGAATTTTTAAGTTGCACATTGTACAATTTTCAAGAACCTAAATTCTGTAACTAAATATATGGTTTATAATCAAAAACAAACAAGCAAGTAGATAAATAAATAAGTAAATAAATGTAAGTTACAATAAAAATAAAACAATTAAATAATGTTATTTTTCTTGTTCTGTAGATATACATTCTCACCTTTGCATGGTCACAGTACGCATAGTTATTTCAAATCTCATTTTGTACAGGTAGATATTTTCAACAACTTGAAAAGGATATAGAATACTACCTTCACAACGGCCTATATATTTGGTTTAAAGCCCACTACAGTTCCTAAAGTGTCTTATTGTCCTACTGAACACCATCCGAAGGCCCGGGTCCAGCAGAGCAGCGGCTTCTATTAACTTTTAAAATGCAATTTTTGAATTACAGTTGGTAAAATGCATCAATGAAATAGAATAGAAAAACAATTTACAATAGTTCACGATAGCTCACAATATTGTACTTTTATAACAAATCTGGCCATATATGTACACATATATATGTATAACATATTTTAAACAATTTTGAAAATTAAAAAAAAACAAGTAAATGAATATCTGAAAATAAAATTGAGACTTGAAAATGAGATTTAAAAAAAAGTAGTTTACTTGAAAAGGAAATAATACATAAAAGAAAGAATTGCATTTATACTGGTTGCGTAAACAATTCTTGATACATTTTAAAATGCGGCAGTGCCAGTGAAACGGATTGCCTTATATTTAGCAGTACTTTTAACTAAGAAAATACGATTACAAATATATCTCAAATTGAACAAAGGAACTAACTAGCAATAAATAAATAAAAAGACTTAAAGTGTTAAGATTATGGTTGACATCACTATGACTGAAATGATTAAAAAATAAAATTACCATTTCAATGACGCAAGACGTTACTTTAAGTGTTTTTTGCAGATGGAAAATGGTATTTGTACTGATATAGTTCCTTTTTTTCTCGATAACTTATAAATGCATTATAAATAGCGAACTTGACTTTAGTTCTGTTTTCTACAAATTGGTTTTCATACTCTCACGCATAAATGAAGAATCCTTCTCGAAAAAAAAAAAAGAAAACTAAATGTGTAAGTTCGTAATTTAAAAATATCATTATAAATCAGAGGAAGTTTTGCGCAGAATGTAAAAATGGATTAACAAATGAATTGCATGAGATGATACACATGGGTTAAACTGGCATATTTCTATTCACTGAACAAAATATTTTACATAGTATTAGGATTTTTATCTAATTGAATGTTTCATCAGTTCATTTATAATTTATTTGAGGTCTATCAGAACTATGTATTTTAGTAAACGAGAAAAAAAAGTGTGTTATCCCTAAACATTTCTCATAGCTCTCCAAATTTACTTTATCGACTTTACATCATCAAAACTACTGGAGACTATTTATTGTCCCCATAAATAAGAAAATTTTATTTACAACTGCTACTGAGACATTCCCAGAAATTTTCTGTCATTCAATTTTTTATTATACGTCTTATATTTCAATTAGAGGAAAAGTTCTTCAACATTTCTTTGATGGAAATTGTCCTTCTAGGGCTTTATTACCTTATTTGCTCCTTATCTAATTTTCTTCGAAGCCCAGAAGTCTTCCGTGGATAACAAACGATATTCGTATATTAGATTTGGGGACTATCGCCTTTTCACTTGGGTATTTTGTGAAGACCTTTTCCGTTTTGGTTTCTCCCCATATTTTAACTTATCTTCATCTAAAAATAATACAGAGCTGAACAACTTTCTTTGAACGGATTTAATTTTATGTAAACTGTACATTTTATCTACATCGTATTCTTTAATCGGTTTTTGCGGCTCATATTTAAAATATCAGATGCTTACTCTGGGATAACCGATGCTGCATTATTTTCTGTTTAATGGCTGTATCATTGCCTTAGTCTTACCATTAAGTTATCACTTGACGTATCATACTAAATTAAGGTAAGACAAGTCCAGGTCACATGTAGATAGATGAGCACTGAACAGCAAACTGTAGTTAGTCTAGGTAGAACTGCAGACAAAAAATTCCACTTAACGCTTATTCGTCCAAGCAAAGAGTCGTAAAATATTCTAATTTATACGTACCAGTAGTTTACTAATAAAGTACACATTAATTGGCTATATATTAAACTTGCGTACGGACTTACCTCCATCCTACTATATACTTTCGCAACCCTGACTCACTGATTCTGGAATAATTCTGGTTCAACCACTCCAAGATTAAAAAGTTAAGCACGACAAATGTAATAAAATCCACACCATTTGTATGATTCGCTTGAAAATTTCCATAATTATGTATAAAAATAAAGAAAATAATCTGTGCTGCTTAAAAATCTAAAAATCCACCCGTTCCCTAATCTTTCAGCGATTTTTTGTTATGTTAAGCTTTTATTACCGAGAGAAAAAAGTTAATCATTTGACAAAATTAGGTGTTGCAAGTGATAATGTCGTCGTACTGAAGTCCCGGTTATCAATCTTTGAGGGAAAAGTTGAAATTCCAATTTTTTAAAAATACTTTATCTAGATTAACCAGTTTATAACTTTTTTCATCAATAAAATGATTTTCTCTGCATGAAACGTTGATATAAGAGGGGATGTTCCCAGCAAAAAATAAATCTTTCGAATGCGAAAGATTTTCCCTTGATTTCAGAAGAAAATGCAATTGCGATTTTGGTAGGTGTATAATAAAAATTAAATATGAAGTTATTTAGTTTAAGTGGACGAAGATTAAATATATTGAATGTAGAGATAATTTTGCTGGATGTTTTTTCTAGCGTCCGTTGTGATTGCCTCAACAACGGTATTCATCTTCCAGTATTTAAATAAGTAAATCTTTATTTTTAAGAATCAAAATATTATTAAACAATCAAAATCTTTATTTTTAAACTTTCATATAATGTTCTTAATTTGGAGATAACCCTAAAAATCGCACATTAACGATCTTAGAAAATTATCTCAGAAAATTCAAGAAAATTTCTATTAGGGTTAATTTGAAGATTTTCTTTTGTTTGATAAAGTCGGAAAGGGAAGTTGCTATGTAAAAAGCGAAGTTGATGCAGAATTAAATATGAAGATGGTCGATTATGCAAATTTTAAACTATCAGATTAAAATATACAATATTTGTAAACGAATAGTATATAAAACTTTTCTATACGGCGAATGTCGGCTGAATAAAAGCCAAGTGGGCCTTTTTTGTCATCCTCAGCAGTAGAATTTCATCCCCAATCTGCAGTATAGGTATTTAAATGCTCGTTTTTTAAAAATTGGTATGTGTGTGTGTTTATGGCAACACTACACTAGGGCGATCTGCCAAGGGGGGAGGTACCTTGGTAGGAGGACTTCCTAAGGCTTTCTAACGCGTATTCACGTTACATCTGGAGAAAACCTACCAAACCTCCAGACTGCTAGATCGACAGCCGCACGATGGGTCCCGAACCTGGGACCTTCACACTTCGGCCATCTACCATTTTCAGTGGAATATTCACTGTGCCATGATGAGGTTTTTTTTCTTAAATTGGAGAATATTTGTATGTATACACATATATAAAGTTCAATAAACTGGTAATTAAAAGTAAATAATTTTTCATTTAAAAGGGTAAAAAAAATAAAACGTTAAAAAATGGAGGATTTGGAATATTTTAATATTATTACGAACTTGAAATCTGTAATTATTTTAAGAAACCCCTTTTTGTTTATTTATCTTCTTCTTTTAAAATTTTTGAGGCATATTTTATCATATCCTTAGCAAAATTAGTGATTTCCGGAGACAAGTCTGAAATCGAAAATCTGCAAATTGCTGCAGAGGTAGATAGAAGTATGTAAATATGTTAAGCAACAGCCAATCACCCTTTTGTGTTAGGGAATATGAAAGAAAAAAGGCTTTATTTGCATAAAAGTCTGTACTGTGAATGTTTCCAGGAGTTGATTATAAAAACCGATAAAATGTGTTAGGATGTTTTACGGTTTGTTTTCAAGACATATATCTATACCTGTTTCAGAATTCTAGACAAAAATAAATCTGTCGCTTTCAGAAGACATAAATGTCTGCGCTCTGTCAGGCTGGTTGATGCATTGATACAAGACAAGTAATAATAGATATTGCTCTTTTCTTCGTCGTTTAACATTCCGTCAGTTTATAAATATGAAAACATTAAAAATCTCAGCAATTTTCAAGACTTGTGATCAGTCTATCAAGGGTTGCAGTCATACGGAAGGTCTACATATTTTCTTTGCCAAGTGGAATCGAAAAGCCCTTGCCGCATGATTGCAGCTTTTTTTTTTTTTTGGTAGACAATTTTTTTTTCAAAGGACGGTCTCTTGCCGATTAGGCATTGTCCACAACAACTGTCCCAAAGTAATGTAGGCATTTTATTATGGGGACGACCAGCTTTACCCCCTATGAAGGGACGGCTAAATTAACATCCATGCCCAAGTTGGGATTCAACCCGGACCCAAAGCGTGTTAGAATGTTTCTTAAGCGATTACACCACCTAAACGGCTGGTAAGACAAATAAATACACCACTAATTTGCGTCGATAACTGCATCCAAATGAGCTGCACTCTGAGAAACCCCGATTTTGTGATCTTCTATCCACACAATTTAGGACACGATTAAAAATAGTATTTTTAAACAGCATATCAAATGGATTGTGTCTGACTGACGATAAGCGTGTAGGAGTCTAAAGTAAGCAAGGTACATGAAATTGGCCTAGAACATCATTGACTATCTCGCGTTCTGAGGTGGAAGAATCGTGATCTGAACATGGATTTCGTTGGGATATATTGGCGACGAAAATTCATGACGAAATTTAACCTAATGTATAGATGAGACTGTGAAGACTATCTGGTATGTGCTAGAAATTGTATAAATCACTGTAAATAAGCACTGCAACATTTGTTATTTTTTTTCTTTCCGGGCGATAATGCGAGTTATCTTCATAGATCATCGTCGTCTACAACCTGGAGATGTAATTGCACGTATAATGTCCGGCGTACATGGCCAAACTTAATTCTCTTGATAATCTTTTGGTTGCCCTTGATCGTGCTTTAGCTAAATTACGGAGATAGATTTAACATTTC
The DNA here is from genome assembly GCA_038373885.1 of Cheiracanthium punctorium. Lineage (NCBI taxonomy): Eukaryota > Metazoa > Arthropoda > Arachnida > Araneae > Cheiracanthiidae > Cheiracanthium > Cheiracanthium punctorium. The sequence goes on along the minus strand of JAWZYV010001322.1, from coordinate 2,540,262 downwards.
TCACCCCCAGACACTCCGAAAGTGATGTAAACGGATTTACAAGAACTATAATTACTTGTCTCTGTTGCGGAAAAGGCGGTAGCAGAATACAAACTTTCTATCGGTGACACTGGTGGCCACATACCCAATTAATGTCATTTTGTTGGTTTCTTTTTGGCTTAAATATTCTTCCGTTAATTACCGAACAATGGTTTTATCTAGTAACTTATGAAAATTCAATATTATTATTTTTTCTTTGTATGAACAGGTCTTTGTTTTGTTTCTTGAATAAACATATTTGATAGCTCCTAACAGCATTTTGTGCCAATTAAAACTGTGCAAGTTCATTTTTAATGTATTTTATACGCATGATTACCTTTTTGGCAAGAAATTAAATTTCTTTATAGTAATTACATTCCACTCATTCGAAAATTACTGTAGAATAGGGATAATGAATTTACTAATAACTCTGAAACTTGGAAGAGTTTATCACTATTTTATACTTCCTCTTTGGAATACAGAGTTATTACTAGGTATCTTTGGAAAAGATAAATTCTTTTTTCGTATTGAAAATTGGTCAGAGTAGTGGTAAACAGTATTTTAAGGTATTAGATTTTTATATATTGTACTATCATGTGTTCTGTCCAGTGGTGAATAATGGGAACTTTAATGATCACTTGGATGACATTTTGCATTAAATGGCTTTCATAACTTTACTTTTTTTTCTTAAGGCTTTTTAATGCTAACATTTAATATTAAAATTTTCCCGTACTAACAGTCCTGAATCAGCTTGACTCCAGCTATATCATTCATTACTTTTAAGTTTTTTTATAAATAATTTTATTTCATTATAGTCCTAATACTCTTCCCAAGTCAGTCGACATTTTTTCAGACAGTATCCATTCTTGCTTAATAGTATTAGGCGAAATTCCACCTCGAGGAATCCACTAGCCTAATACTGGAGCTTTCCATAAAGGAAGATGGATATCGGCAGTAATTTATGGGGCAAAAATGTACGCATTTAGTGAGCAACTAGGTTACAATCCCCCAAAAAATTGAAAAACTGCGTAAAATCTGCCTTTTTCATTCTCTTATTTATATTAAAAGCTGGTTAAATGCTTCGAAAGCTGCAGCTGATCCTGTTTATGGCATGCTTTGTCATAGCTTGAACAACTGCAAAGCTATCGATCCTGGGGTTACTCAGGCCGCTCTGGCGGCCTTAATCGACACTTGTGGTAATTGACAGGAGTTAATACCATTTTCTCTTTCAAAAAAGATTTCTAAAACTGAGAACTATGTATTGATTTTTTCCATTTTCATTCTTTAGTAAGTAATTTCTACTGTGATTACAATTTATGGGAATCTTATTTATATGCAAATTTGTACTTTTTTAAGACTTAAGAACTCATAAAGACTAAATACAAGGAAAATGCTGAAAAAAATCGGTAAACACCAAAATGAGGTATTTTCACAAAAAGTAAAAATCTTTAAGTTCTTAGGGGCAAACTCAAATGTAGACCTAGAGACTTCAAATTTCACACATTGTAATTTCACACCAAAAGGAACTATAAAGTCCCCGGGGAGTAACCATTTTAAGACATTCATATTTTTCCAGACACCCTAACGTATGGTGTGCCGGCTTACATAGCCTAAATTAATTCCATTGAAAATCTTTTGGATGCCTTTCATCATGCTGTGGCTAAACCACGAAGGTAGGCTAAATTTTTCTCACCCCCAATCACTCTGAAAGTGCTGTAAACGGATTTACAGGAGGAACTGTAATTACTTATCTTCCTTATGTAAATCATAGCCACATGCTGTAAACTTTCAATCCAGGACACGGTACGTACATGTCCAATTAATGTCGTTTGTTTGTTTTTGGCTTAAATATTCTTTCGTTAGTAACCGAAATATGATTTTATCTAGGAACTTATGAAAATTCAGTATTATTTACTGCTTTGTAGGTGCAAGTCTCTTTTTTCTTGAATAAACATATTTGAGAGTTTCTGGCAGCATTTCGTGCTAATTAAAACTGTGCTTGTTCATTCTTACTGTATTTCACCACTGCATGATTAACTTTCTGCAAAGAAATTAAATTTACTTACAGTAATTATATTCCACTCATGTGAAAATTATTGTAGATTTACTAATGACTGTGAAACTTGGAAGAGTTTATCATTATTTTATACTTGCTGTATGGAATTTAAAGTTATAACTAGATTGCTTTGGAGAATATTTTTTTTTTCTTGTCTAAAATTGGTCAAAGTAGTGCTAAACAAATTTTTTCAGTATTAGATTTTTATCTATTGTAGTATAATGCGTTCTATCCAGTGGTGAATAATGGGATCCTCAATGATCATTTCGATGACATTTTGCAATAAATTTCTTTCGTGACATTCCATTTTTATTTATGGTTCTTAATTCTAACATTTAATTGTAAAATTTTCACTCAGATTAAATAACACTTCGCGATAAATTTTTACAATGCATAAAGAAATAAAAATCTTTAAAATATGAAAATCTCTGCAAACACCTAGTTCCTTTAGCTGAATAAACCTAGTTATAATTGAATATCAGTTGTTTTTTTTCTGTCCCTAAATTAAAAATGCATCTGTACAATATTTTATGTTTAATTTTATCATTCGTGTACATAGACATTCAAGAGAGTTAATTTTTGTAAATGCAATATTCAGCTAAATTGCAATCCAGTATGATCCAATTGCAATCCAGCTCAATTGCAATCCAGAATTATATTATCTCCAATATGATCGGCTGATAATGGTCAGAAAAATTACTCTGTTCTTATGAGTTAAACGCAGAGAATAATAGATACCTTAATTGATGACGCAAAAAATTAAATCCATATCATTTCTATGCTTTTCTAAATAGTTAAAACAAAATTCTAATACCAGTCCACTGATATGAGAAAATTATTTTCACACAAAAGAATGATTATTTAATGTAAATATGAGTATGTAATTAATATTTGTATTTTTTTACACGTTAAATAAATAATGATCTATTGCACAGTAGTTCGTATCAAAATGGCAACTGCTACAAAATTGTTGTTAAATAGCATTTTTGTTTCCATTGCAATTTCCGAACACTAATTGTGATGCAGTTCATCGCATATCTTTAATTAGCTCTTGTTTTCCTTTCCCTATTATAAATCCAATACTCTTTGCCATTTTTAAATTTCCATCTCCAAACATTACGCTATTTTACTCTGTTTTGTAAATTACTTTGGCTTTTAAGTGTTACAATATTTTTTGTCGGGAAACGGCGTGTCGTGCGGATGCTATCTTCTTATGCTCCCCTTGGTAACCCACACTAAATTTTGTAACTACTGAGTTTTCTCTAACTGTAAACTCGTTTTTTAAATCTGGTGATTTATTTGGCGACTGTTCTTTCTCACTTCTTGCTGTGTTTCCAAATTCACTTTCTCTGTCCTAACCTTTTTCTTAAACTCTGCTTGAGCCTTTTTCTCTTATCCAGAGTTGCCAATTTAGGTACTTTGTGGCTAGATCTTGGCCAATTAGCAATGCCGAAGTATTTTGTAAATCGGAAATCCAAATGCAGAGCTGCCAAGTCTCCGGCATTTTCCGGGAGATTTTCCACCACAATTTGTAAACAGTTTTATTTTGCATAAAATATTTGGACTTATATTAAGCATAAATTTGTAAGTAAAAATTAGTGGTGGGAAATCTCCCGAGAAAAGCCGGAGACTTGGCAGCTCTGCAAAGACATTTACAGACAAGTGACTCATAGCCATTTCATCAACACAAGCTCTTAGAAGTAAACGATAATGAATAATTTGTTTTTTTTTTTCTGAGCTTGAAAGTATTTTTAGTCATTTCTGGCCACTTTAAACTTTGATTTCAGGCTTTTTTTCTCCGGTACAGTTGGCAACACTCCTCTTATCACTATGTCCTTCTCCAGATAGACCACGCATATTTTAGCTATGCTACTAGCCACTTTCGTAATTAATATCCTTTTTAAATAAACTACTCCGATTTCTAATTGATTTTTATTCATTTTTGAAGTGCAGCGAACTCTGGTTATTTCTTTACGTAATGTACAAAAGCATATGATGGAAAATGTTTATCAATTCTCGAAAACTTTAATTCAACGTTACCGCTTATCTTCTACCCGCTAACATTGTCAAAACAAAGAAAAAAAAAACATCAAAAAGTAAAATTTTCTCTTAAAATATTTTACTAAAAGCAAGCCTTTCACTTATTTTCATCCGTATAATTAATCATATTCATATAAGAAAAAACGCATTTCTATGCTACATTTGAATAAAATTTCATACTCACTTGAAGTATGATTCCCAGACGTTTGTGGTCTGCGAAGCGGAATTAATATTTAAACGGCACTGTTCTCAAAGGTTTCTTCAGAAAATTGAGAATCTAAGGAATGCTTTAAAAGTTTTGAATAAATTTTATATATTTTGAAAGTTTTTAGAGGAAAATATGCATCTTGGAAAAGCATATTAAAACCAACTTCATCCCTAAAGACTGTTTTTTAATGCAGCCACATTTCCCTCGCAAGAAGGCTGGGAATATAGTCCCCATCTTTCGAAAAGCTTTCACAAATGTTAAATTGAAGGGTTGTCAAAAGTTTATAACATATCAAAATATGAGATGCTGGTACTTTAGAGGCTTTTAATAGTCTTTTTCTGCTTGTTATGAAAAAATCATTTTTTAAAAATAAATTTATCATTATTTTTTTGAACTCGATTTTTCATAGATTAGTATTTATTAGTTATACTATGAATTATACAAAATACGTCAGCATTTTTTTCCACAAATGCATTTCTCATTTCTTCAAGTTAAATTACACGAATTTCAGAATTCCTTTACAAATAAAGGGAAAGGGAAAGGGAATAGTCTGTAGGCAGAGTCATGCAGACAAGTTGGAAATAAGGTATTTAAATTTAGTGTTAGAAAAGTGATTTAAAAGATCAACAACAACAAAAATTCTACACTATTATATATGGCGGATAGAACTGATATAATACCTTATTAATTTCTGATATTATAGATCAATGTAAGTGGAATAAAAATAAATGTAAATGTAATTAACAATTTTTCAATACATGCATAACCATATAAAAGGGAATAACTGTTGAATCTGAAATATTATATTACAGTCCTTTAAGACACATTTGTGATAAACTTAAAAGAATAACTGCACGACCAGAATAGTTAAACATTTATGTTTTAGATCTAATATCTATATATTTTACATTTTAGATTATGAGTACTTTTGAGACAGGTTTTGCCATCAATTTAATAAATAAATATGAACTGTTTGTGCTAGCTGTCTAGAAACTAAGCTAATATACAAGCACTGAATAATTTCGAAACAAAGAAAAAAAAAATGTTTAAGGAAATTTTCTTCACACTGTTTCGCATAAGTTACTTTATATTCCCCCGTCTTCACCCGCACCCGCCTCAGGTAAGTAAAACTTACTAAAATTTAAGGTATTAACTGAGGTACAGATACTTTTGTTGCAGATTTTTTTTATTTCTACGTCGGAAATCAAGCACATATAAAATTAAATATTAAATTATGTATAGGAAAGGGGGACAAATATTTTTAGTCATACTGTGTTGTAAATTTTGTACAAGGAGACAACTAAACATCTAAACGGAGCCTGATTTCCGAAAGTTCAAAGTTCGTTTCCTCATCTTTGAACTGAGGGTGGTTCTTTACTATTCAGTTTAAAATAATTTGTATTGTCTTATCTGTGTGTACACATACACCATAGTAACGGTGTTTCTGTTTGTATCCCAGGAGCTGACCATGGCCCAGTAGATACGAAAACTGAAACGTAACGAGTGAACATAGTAGATGGCCGAAGTATGAAGATTCCAAGTTGGATCCTACCGAGCAGCTACCGATCTAACTGTGATGCAGATCGCGTGCCTAATATTAATTCTCTTTTACTTTGTGTTCCTGAAATTGAATCTTTTTAAAATCATACATTGTAAATTATTTTTCTGTTCTCAATTTCTCTCACTTTGGCTTTCTATCAATAATTCCGTTTTTCCCATGTAATAGCTTTTATTATGTTTGTATCACAGTCAATTGGCAGCCGTTCTAGGCTAAAAATACATTCGGTTGCGTCGACTTGCAATTGTAATGGGTTTTTCATTACCTCCTTTTGGCCTTTTTTGTGGCATAAATTATTTAGTTACCTTTCTCCATCTTTCAGAATTAATCATTGCCGGTTTTGTTACTTTAATTTAATTTTTTTTTAATTTTATGGTTGCTCTGTAATTGGCATTGGTTATTTCGGCCCAGTTATGTTCTCGCCAGTATCAAGTTCTACGTTGGCGCTTTTTTAGTCATTTCATCTTAATACTACTGTCGCTATGGAACATATTGTTTATATGGCCGCCACCAGCCATTAATTGTAATATATTTTTTTCTGCAATAGTCCTTTGAATAAATAGTTGTTTAAGTACCATACGTTGTTATAATTTCTTATGACTGAAGTGTTTTAATTTAATGTACCCGTGATAATACACAATGGCTTTTAATTGCAAATTTAAATCTGCAGGTAATTTGGTCATTATACTAACGGCATGGAGTTTTGGTGGTTTTCTTCAAATGTAACGTGAATGCGCATTAGAATCCCTTAAAAAGTCCCCCCCCCAAGTCATTCTCCCTTCCTTGGGCAGATAGTCATTGAGTAGCTTTACCTAAATCACACAATGAAAATCCAGCTGTATGCCAAGCCATCCCCTGCTTATTTCACATTAAAAAGCCACATTTGTTAAATTGCATGCGATATGCGTTTAATGGCATGCAATAAATACTGATCGAAAAAAAAATATACAAACAATCTTCGTCTCTCGTTTTCACTCAATTACGTGGGGAATAACTCGGGAACTTCCCAACTTTTATAGCATTCATTTCCTGTGGCTACTATCGGAAATCAATAGCGTGGGTGTGGACTCTAGAATCAGATGGAAACAAACGCCTTTATTACCGCCAGTAAAGTTCTCAACGAATCAACATTCTGGAATTCGGGGAAAACCAGTAATTCATGTGTCGGAATGCATTCCTTGTCACAAGAGCATTCTTGTCACGAGAGAACAGTTAAAATGAGGTATTTTGCAGTTCCGACGCTAACTTAAAAATACATGCTACTTAATCAAATGCGAAATCAGCATTAAATTGACTAGTTAGTGTCAGCAGTTTTCTTTAATGTGGTTGTAATTGTCTTTCAAACGTGAATACACATGACTAAAAAAAATCTACTAAAATAATATAAATTCTAATTCATAATTATTTACTGTTACGTGTCAGAATGCTGTGTCGGCTCATATATTTTTAAATTGTAGCTCTGGAAATTAAGAAACGCATCTATTTTTAGCGTTAGAATTTTAATCTAATAATGGCGTAGGAAAAAATGACGACTGCGGAATTTTAATAATTCTATTTTAATTTCTGTTAGAGAAAAAATAAGATAGGTTGATCCTGAAGTGCATCTACTTAATTAAAATTCAAAATAAAATGTAAGTTTTATTAAAAAAGTGTTAAATATTTAGAAACTCAAATAAAGTTCTGGAGATACAATAATTAATACTTTTGTAAAATATCACACATAAAACGTACTTATCAAACTGTACACGCGTTTTGATCGGAAAAATTTCGATCATCTTCAACGGCAGTAGAAGTCCATATAAAAACTATGAGCTTCTACTTCTGTGTATGGACTTCTGGCTGCTGAAGGAAACTCTGGCAGTTCTGACGCTAAGGAAAATTGACTCTGGCTGCTGAAGGAAAAGTTTTTGCGATCGAAAGAGGTATGCAGTTTGATAAGTACTTTTTTTAATGTGTGTTACTTTACAACGTTTCAATTATTTTATCTTTTAAACACCATGTGTTTTTTGTTAAGTTCTGGAGAGCTTCTCATTTTTAGATTTTTGTTACAATGGACATAAAAATGACCTTCTTTCATTGTTTAATATAATTTTAATTGTCATTAAACCTATTTTATAAATTACAAAAAAGTAATGCATGCATATAACTTATATATTTTCTTTTGTAAACTACCATGATCTCTGTGGCTACCCAAAAATACAATATCAGCTTTTGTGAAAAAAAATTAATTTTACCGTTGAAAGTTTTTTTTTTTCTAGAATGACAGTATATGTCCAGGTGATATCAGTTCCTACTTCTGAATTGCTACATTTTCATTATTTCAAACAAAATCAATCTAGTTTCTAGAGAAATGCGGTAACTATATCAATATATATAAATGCAAAATGTATATACAATTATTTGTTTATTTATTAAAAAAAATATATGTGGCTTTTACCATAGACATATGGACCTACCAAAATTTGGAAAAAAATAATAAATTGGTCTTAATAAAATCATAATTCTTAAAAATCTTTGGTGCCGAAATTTACTTATTAACATGTGAACTAATGAATAATGAATTTTTGATCAGAGTTTGTGACATTTTATATGCTTAACTCATTCAATATCAGCTCAAAGTTATATTTTACTTAATCATGAGCAAATAATTTTTCCGGGTCTCTTAACAATTTCCCTTCCAATGTAAAATGAAAAACAATCGCTTCTTGTCCTTTTAAATAAATGAATCCTTTCATAGGCAATTAATTCACTGCATATTCTGAAAATCGACGGCAGATTTTTTACAAGTAGAGATAAGAGTAGTGTTACGTAAAATCGTTAATAAAGACACAATTTTATTATGCATAAAATGCATTAAACCGTGAGTACATACTTTTGCTTAGTAGTCCAGGCATTTGTTTAAAAAAAAAGGGGGTTACCTGGAAAGTTTTCCGGGAGTTTTGAAAATGGGCAATTTTATAGATTTCGATGTGCTCTTTCCGAATTTCAACTTTGCCCAATCGTATCGTTGCCGCTCGCGCCGCTATATTCGAAAAATGGCGCCCAAAAGCAGTTTTTTAGTAATATCTCTTTTCCGACTCATTTCAAGAAAGAAACAATTTCAAAATAAGAAACTAGAGAAAATTTCCTACAATTTATGTAATTAACATTTTTTCGTAAAATCAATAGTTTTGGCGTACGAGCGCCGCAAAGTGTATTTCAGTATGCATTTTGGCCAAACAACGCATTTCCACACCACCTTGGGAGGTAGAGTAAGCGGCGTTCTTTTTTTTTCCCATGGTATCCCCAGTAGGTCTAATCCACGTGAATTTAACTCAGGGATGGGCAAACTACGGCCCGCTGGCCAAATCCGGCCCGCAGATAGAATTTTGCAGGATGTGTTTTTGTGAGAGTTTGGTAGCTGAAAGACGACATTGTGTCGTTCTTCCATGAGAGACAGTGTTCTGCGGAGTGCGAAATGCAAGAAGATACAGAATGGCTTTCGGACTTTGCATTTTTACAGATCTTCTTTGTCATATGAGCAACTTGAATGTCAAGATGCAAGGGAAAAATGAATTTATCGACGATATCTGGACCCATCTCAAAGCTTTTAAACTGAAACCTAATCTGTTTGCCGGGTAGTTAACTAAGAACGACTTATCTCATTCCTCGAGGTTAAATTCAATACTCTAAATAAATGAAGAGAAGCTTAAGAATTATGAAGATGGCTTGAAAATACTGCATTTTGAGTTCGAACGATGCCTTTGAACGTAAATTGTGAAGCAGTGAGGTTAGATTTGCAGCTTGAAGTAATTGAGTTGCAATCTAACGATCATCTCAAGCAGTTGTTTCTAAATATTCCAAAGTTAGTTTTACAAATCATTATCGTTTCCCAAATTTAATATCTCACGCTCAGAAAATCAGTGCTATGTTTGCTTCATCTTATATATATGAACAGGTGTTTTCAACTATGAACCTTAGAAAGAATTCTCTCAGAAGTAGACTGGTAGATGAGCATTTAGCCTCGTTCCTTAGAATGAGTACATCTCACTTCGACCCTCAATATAAGGAACTTTTAAAAATGAAATAGCAATTTCATTCATCTCATTAACATATTTAAATTGTCATACTTGTATATTGTTTTTAAAATTTTAGAAAAATTTATCTTGGCGTGCCAAACTTTTGTTTTCGATTTTTGGCACGCGACCGAAAAATTTTGCCCATTCCTGATTTTACTAATCCAAAATTTAGCGCATTCTCCTGCACTTCGCTGTTCTTGATGGACCAGGTGTTGCAAGTTCATTGTCTCTAGTACCGATCGAAATGTCAGAGCCCGAAATTTCTTCCACATCAGACGCGATGGGATTATCAGTTTCATCGCAATCTTCTTTGTTCTCGATTTCATCATGCGTTTGCTCTAAAATAGTCTCCGAGTCTTCCTCTTCATCACAATCTTGTAATGGAACTTGCGAGTTATCACAGGTACCATTGCAATTTGTGCATATAACCAACACCTCCTAGATATAGAAAGCCTAAAACTGGTACGTCCCCAAACTTCCCCGTCATTAGTAGGCCTTCAAGAATGACGCCATCACAATTTAAGTCTCATAAAGTAAAACTATTTAAAATTTCTGGTGAATTTACTCACGCACAACAGCATTTTACTGATTTGAGATAGAAAATTTTAATTTTACGGCAAAAGGCAATTTTTTAACTGTAACAAATTATGTAGTGTAATAAGGAAATAGGTCATAATGAATTGTTTTGTATCACAAAGGTATTCTATTTTTTATTTTTAACTTAAGTTATTTTCTAATATTTGTAGCATTCACCAGAAAATTTAAATAGTTTTACTTTATGAAAGTAAAACTGTGATGACATCACTCTTGAAGGCCTAGTGGTGACGTCAAAGCTTCAGTTGTCAGGCTTTCTATATGTAGGAGGTGTTGATTTAACGGAGCACTTTAACCCAGTCTTTCTGCATCCACAGACTTTCTGATATCTCTTTCTGCGTTTGCAAGAAATAAGTTTTAACAAGCTTTCTGGAGCTGGGGGCTCGAGTGTGGTGACAGGCATTAGCCTGTCCTTGTTTCTTTCCCACCCTCATTGCTCTGCATTTTGTTCATTCCCATACCACTGCTGAACCTGATGATAGGTTCGAAGCGAATATTGTCTTGTTGTTCCTTCTGTTGGTGGTAGCGACGCAATACTAAATTTACTTTTATATGCTAATATTGTGAAGCATGTATATCTATAGTTATTTAAAGACATACTTTTCTTACTTTTTAAATTACTGTCACTGTATAATTCAAGAAGGAAGCGTTCTCCAGCTTTAGCAATGCTCTCTGAATCAGCATTCGAATTTTTGAATACCTGGATAACCACGTTTAAATCTGGATTTTTTTCGGAGTACATCAATAATTTTCATTTTTCGTTGATTAAATAATGCTGATGTTGTATCACAGCCGCTGAAGGCATGCAAGAATAAAATATGATCTGCGGCTGGTTTATCTATGATACTTTTTGTTGAATATATTTGTTGCGAAATTTTTCCTTTTCCTGGTTTGAGAATATATATGATTTAACGCGTAGATACAGCCGTCAAAAGAATAAGAAGATCTACATCTTCGCTAACAACTAATGGGGCCTGCTGAGGATACCACGGGATACCAAAAAAAAAAAAAAAAAAAAAAAAAACACGTTGCTTACTCTCTCTACCTTACAAGGTGGGGTGTTGAAATGCGTTGTACGCATACTGAACTACAATTTGCGGTGCTCGTACGCCAAAACTATTGATTTTATGAAAAAAAAGGTAATTACATAAATTGTAGGAAATTTTCTCTAGTTTCCTTTTTTGTAATTGTTTTTTTCGTAAAATTAGTTGGAAAGGAGATATTGCCAAAAAACTGCTTTAGGACGCCATTTTTCGAATATGGCGACGCGAGCGTCAAAGATACGAGGGGGCAAAGTTGAAATTCGGAAAGAGCACATCGAAATCTATAAAATTGCCCATTTTCAAAACTCCCGGAAAACTTTCCAGGTAAAACTACCAAATGTTTGGACTATAGTTTGTTAGTACGTTTTAAACGAAGTTGAATGTTATTATGTAGGGTGTATCAAAAAGACTGATATAGACTTTTACTCCTTATACATTGATTATACACGTATACAATAAACTACAATGTTACGTTAAAAAAAGTATGGTATCAGTTAAAATTTTCAGGCGATTAAATCTAAATGAATACAAAATTTAAATTACTGTACTACCACCGTACAAAACATTCCAAATTAGTAAAATGGGTCCTCTACATTAATTAAGTCATGTTCAAATTTCAGTCTTCTATCATAAATAGGATGAGAATTGTGTTTAAATAAATTTGGCAAGAGCCTTTACAATATCAATAATAGTAAATGTATTACGCATTCATGCAATTATTGTTTCCTTACGTAATTTGTGTTCGACCCAAGATTTTTTTCCTTAAAGTGTCAATGAAAAATGATTTAAGTCAGCATATTAATATTTACATATCTCGCCACATTTTAGGATAAAATGCGAAAATTTGCATATCGTCTTTTTTAACGTATGGGGAATATTTTATTAACTACGATTTTTTTTGTAAAGGGCGTCTTAAAATATTTAAATTTTGTGTTTTTTTATATTTAATCCATGCAACATTTTAATTAAAGCTATAATGTTTTGCGTCCTTCCACGTTACTTTGTTATTTAATCTTTATGTGTGCGATCAATATTTAGGTTATAGAAGCCTTGGTCAGATATTAGGGGTTTAAAAAGGGTTTGGATCAAAAGCAATTTATAAACAAAAGTAAATTATGTCATAGTTTGAAGCAAATGTACTGAGTGACTAACCAGTGATTATTGTAGTGAAAAATGTATAAAGAAACAAGTATCTAAATTAACAAATTTTCAGTAACAAAACAATAGGATTTTATACTTTTGTGAAAGTCAATTTAATTTGAATACTTAGAAAGTCACAAAATATATTAAAGCATTTAAATATTAGTTGACACTTAAAAAATATAAAGTTATTTGGCTTATCAGAAAAGATTTATTTTTTAAACATTTTTTAGCATTTTTTCATTATTTTTTGCAGGAATTGATTGTTTAATTCGCCGAGAGCTACTAGTATTCATATTTTTTACTATTTATTTAAAGTTTTATAACACACATCCCCATATTTGTTAAGTGAATGGAGTATATCAACTGTTAGTTATTCCTATCTACATGTGTGGTTAAGATAAACACAGTCGTCTAAGTTAATTCATATTAAATCTGAAGAATTCTATTCAGTATGCATTTCCTGCGTAAAATAAATGTTGATAAAAAATCTAAGCATTCTCGTTTCGTTTTCACACAGTTACGTAAGTGATATTTCTGGAAATTCTCAACATTTATAGCATTCACTCCCTGTAGCTACTATGGGAAATCAATAGTACAGGTGTGAACCCTACAATCAGACAGAAACAAAAGACTTTATTGCCACCTATAGTCCTGGTAACCTTTGCCAACCTTTATAAATTCGGCAGATTAACAAAATGTATCCCTTCTTACAAAAGCAATCTTTCCCTTCAGTAAAATTGAGACTAACATCCCGCATACGTCATTTATTAAGTGCAAAATTAGCTGATAATAATGGTGTGGGATTTGATGTCAATAATTAAAATAAACATTTCTATAGTTATAAATGAAAAAGGGGAGCGCGGATTATAAAATTTTTGACGGTAGGTTCTTATTTATTTTTGCTTATCCAAGAGTGTCATCCGGAAAATAAATTTCCAATGGCCAATAAAAAGGAAGAAAACACTATTACCTCGAAAAAAAATGTTGCAAAAGAAATCAATATTTCATCTACTTCTCAATATAAGAATAACCAGAACTGTAATAATTTTCACACCGTAGGATAAGATTATGTAGTCTAGTATAGAAGTCTGCCACCTGAGAAGACGCCACAGAGAGTGAAACGCCACAGTTGTTTGCAGTCTTCGTCAGAGGAATTTCTTCTGGGTACCGATCTTGCTTCCAGTTACTTGCTCCTGAAGAAATTCCAATTCGTGAAACAAATTTCTGTGTCCATCAGTGTTCAATTTTTAGTAAAAATGCTCTCTCATTCTGCATTATATTTGTGCCTAATATGAAACATTACAACGCAATTCATTTACCTTAATGGCAGATACTAATTGAAAATCCAAGTTTTGTATAAATCATTTTTTGAATAGAGATTCAAATTCAGTTCCTTTACAAGAAGCTCATAGTAAGGGATATACCATGCCATTCAGAAATATTTCATAAAGACTTTTTTTGAGAAATATTTAATTTAGATGAACATGGCAATGCAATTTTAAAATGTGCGCCTGCGTTTTCAATTATTGCGTAATCAATTCAAGTGTAGATTAAATCTAATCTACTAAATTTTACTCCCACCTCGATAAAAGACGAAAGAACTTTCGACGCGCAGCAGTCTCCCCTGGAATTCGCCCTAAATAGCAGAATCGCGAAATGTTTTTTGGGGAAAGTTGCTCTTTTTAAAAAAAATAAAACTCGCCATTTTTTAAATTTAATTTTTCAAAATTAGATATAATGTGACACTTAAAAGTGTTTATCACAAGTTAAAGAAATAAAATATTCTTACAATATCGATTATGTTAGCGAGAACACTCAGTAAATAAATATATATTTATATAAAGGTGAATTTAATGGTGCCTCATAAAAAAATCGTTTTAGGAAGTACAAAAGAACAATCATTTTTTATCTGCAAAAAATGCTCCGGTACCCACACCTAAATTTTCTTATCTTTCTGCTCGTGTGGATAACGGATCTCCGGAAAAAAAATAAATTTATTATACGAAATAATAAATATTTAACAGTTTAGCCTTATTTACACCATGAGAGAAAAAAAAAATATCAGAAAGTAAAATTATTGTATTTTTAATGTTTGAGAAAATTTGAATTCGAAATAATATTTAGTTGTTTAAAACTCCTGACAGTTATAAAATTAGTTTTTAAACTTTATATATATATACTAGCTGAAGTACCCGTTCTTCGCACGGGAATGAATGGACTTTTTTATATTACGATTTGTGGTGATTACTATTCATTGTAATAAACAGATATAGCAAAGTGGATATCGCGTTATATTGTGTCCAATAATCATGCATACCGAATTGCAAGGCAATCGTTTGTACGGTGCAGAAGGCCATGCGGCGTAGCGCAATCTAGTGGCGAGTTTTAGCAAAACGGATACGGCGAAAATATTTTTCGCATTCAGATATCGATCTATACGAATTTTCATGACTATCGGCTGGACAGTCCTGAAGTTCATGTGTAGACGCGACATCTAGTGGCAAGTTATAGGAAAATGGATAGCGCCAAACTCTTCCCCGTGTTCAAATATCTATGTATACCTATTTTCATAGCGATTATTTGCACAGTCAAGAAGTGATACACTGCAGGGCCATCCAGTGGTTCAATAAAGTAATGATTTGCTACAGCGCCGTCAAGTGGCGAGTTATAGCAAAATGGATAACGCCAAAATATTCTCATTGTTCAAATAGCTATGTATACTGATTTTCATAGCGACCGTTTGAATGGTCAAGAATTTGGCCTGCTGCAGCGTCATCTAGTGGCGACTTAAAATAATAATGCATTGCAGTGTCATCTAGTGGTGAGTAACATCAAAAGGAACGCAGTTAGAATATATTCTTCGTGCTCAAATGTGTAAGTATAAAAAATTTTATGCCGCTCGGTCGAACGGTATAGAAGTTGATGCTTTTCAGCGCCATTTAGCGGCAAGTTACAGCAAAATGGATAGTGAAAAATATTCTCCGTGTTCTAATATTCGCGTGTACCAAATTTCATCGAAATCGGTTGGACGATATTCGCATAGCAAACGGCTAAACGGAATAGAATTCGACGTCCTGCTGCGCCACCTGGTGGCAAGTTAGAGGAAAACGGATAGCATAAAAAGCTTCTCCATGATAAAAGACTTAGGTGAATCAAATTTCATGGTGCAACGGTGCTGGAGTTTTTCAACCTCATACACTCATACCAACATTCATTTTTATCTATAACCAGTGTCATTATATATCCCAGTCTCAAATAAAATCCAGTTTCAAATCTAAGCCTCGCCAAAGTGCCAACATACGCCATTTTGCAAGCGTTTTTTCAGGAAATCATTCGAAGCATTGACTTAGCAGCAATAATATATGGGAAATTGTTCGACCGCGAAAAAGTAAAGCAAGCCTTTATTTGAAAAGTTGAATCCCTTAATACAGCCGAATTTTTTAAAATTATCAACTATAACGTGTTTTATTCATCATTACTCCGATGTACTAAATGAGAAGATTTCAATTTTCTGAAATTTGGCGGAATTCCCCCAACTTAAATCAATGTACTCATTTGGCGAGAATTCTGGAGATAGATCAATTGAAATCCCTTAATAATTGCATTATTTCTTCACGGATCATTAAAATTTAACGCTGTATTCTAATAAAATCTTTGTACTTGTTTTCAAAAATCTATTTCCTTAAGCTCTCAATAAATTGCGCCAAGCGGAAATCTGTGCAAACAGCTAGAACTCACTTTCACAAAATCGGCATTTGAGCCATTTTATTTTTTCGCCAAACTAAAATAATTTACCTATTAGCCTCGGAAATCTTCAATTCTTATTGTTTTGCGTGTAAAGCATTACATTCCTGCTCTGATTTCCCATGCACACGATATTATAATTTAAAAAAAATAACCTTACGAATATAAACTAACAAAAAAAAATCATTCTTATTCTTTTATTTTTACTTTGAGAATTTAAAACATTTTATTCGGCAAAATCGCCACACATGGCAACCACGATCCTTATTTCACACTTTTTTCACTACAGGGGTTACAATTACGGAAAGCTTTTTGCGTGAATAGCATAAAAAATCTCTTAAATTCCGGGAACGGGTGGACTTTCAAAGTTTTAAAGTGGACTACGATTTATTCTATATTATTTTACATATCTGTGCTAAATTTCAGGCCGATAGGTCCATTTTTGTGGATTTGTATACGAACGACATTTTATTCGGCAAAATCGCCATACATGGCAACCACGATCCTTATTTCACACTTTTTTCACTACAGGGGTTACAATTACGGAAAGATTTTTGCGTGAAGAGCATAAAAAATCTCTTAAATTCCGGGAACGGGTGGACTTTCAAAGTTTTAAAGTGGACTATGAGTTATTCTATATTATTTTACATATCTGTACTAAATTTCAGGCCGATAGGTCCATTTTTGTGGATTTGTATACGAATCAAATCCACAAACAAACAAATAAACAAACAAACAAACAAACAAACAAACAAACAAACAGAATTTCATTTTTATTTATAAGATATATATATATATATATATATGTATGTATGTATGTATGTATGTATTGTATCTTTACACTTTCTATTATTATATCATTTGAATTTGACGGATTTGTCTAAAAGTAACCGAAAAAAAAATATAATTTCGATCGATCAATTAAGTTTCCTTTCGAATAACTATTTTTTCTTATATTATCATTTCCTACATTTATTATTAATTCTTACGTAGCAAATGATGCTGAAACGTCATTAAAAATTTTAAAGTATGAAGGAAGGAACAAAACCTTTCAAAATGCATTTTTAATGTAGCAGCTAAGAGTTATCTTAAAAGGCAAGAGCTTACATTAGAACTGCTTTAAAATCAGCTTTTCTCTGTGTATTTATGAAAAACTTTGTCCTAGATCTTAAAAAGCTTTTTGAAAATGGAGAAAGAAAGCTTTGAAAAATCAATATGCCTCAAAATATCTTTTGGAGCGCTCTTACGGCATCTCCTTTGATATTATTATTTTAAAACTCGATTAGTTCATTTTAAAATGATAAATGGACAAAGAAACTCTTTTAATGTTTTATCGTTAATGACACAGAGCAGAATTTAGCATTTTTTCTGCTTTATTTATACTTACATTGTTCTATGATTGAATTTAATTATGCATTATAATTAATGAAAATGCTCGACGGAACACCTATACAGTATATTTTATTCTACATATTTTCTATTAACTAATGCACCTTCAATATTATATATACCACCGTTATGGAAAATTTATGTTTTAAAGCGCACTTATGTCGCGATATTGTACTATAATTAATTAACTATGCAATAAAGAATTCACATTAGGTACCAAGTTGTATCTCTACTTACATTCAAACGTAATTAAACAGCTGAATCACTATCAATGTAACTTCATTTGTAAATTCTGAATATGAAAGCTGCCTCTTAAACTTTTTCATACTTCGGGTAAGCTAAATTCCATCTGGAGTAGTTCTTCATAGTGTGGTACGCAAAATAGTCTAGGGAGTACGCTAGACTTCTCTTTAAAATACTTTGTCCTCTCTCGAGCACAAAATTCTAACTGAAAATAAAAACTTGGACGAAATCACCCCCAAATCAATCAATTAAGGGTCACAATTTATGATAATTTTTATCATATGGATACGCTTTCAAATTGTCCATTTTGATTTTGACGCAGACCAGGAAGTCTAGAATGTTGACTTATTGGTCAACAGGGAGTCAACAGTTACCTTGATACAGATGTTGGTCAATAGGAACATCCCCTTGTCATGTTCCTGCGACACAGAGATCACAGAGACATGACCAGTGTTCATCTGATCTCTAGAATAACAGAGAACCAGGATCATAGTGATTGCAGGTGTGATCCTGATGTGATGACCAGGATCACTCCTCCGAATCTCCAAAATGGAGATTCCTGATCTAGAGGAAAAGAGGGGCGCTTTTTCACTTCGATAGCCGATGGTTTGATGGGAAAATAAAAAATTTCTGGAAAAATGATATTCTTAGAATTTGCCTGAGTTAAAAGCACCAATAAAAAATAATCTTTAATAAAAAATGATACTCAAGCACCCGGAATATCCCGAGATAGCTACTTTCGAATGACGAAACATACACTGTTGCTTCTGCTCAGTTTTACCATCTGGAAATCTTCAACATCCGTGCCTGACCACAAAACTACGGCTATGATTTGACGACTGCGAACCACTTCATTCTCTTCAACTTCTAAGGAAATATCTATTTACTCCCGTTATTGAGAGTCTTATGAACTTATAGTATTTAGTTTAACCATTTAACTCACCCTTTTTTGTTCTTTAGTTCAATTTTAATTGCTTGTTTATGTTTTGATTTTGCGCTTTCATTTTGTGTTTGAATATCGCATCGAAAGAAATATGTTCATTTTTGCACCTGCCACACAGAAAGAAAGATGTAAGTCTGAATATAAAACAAACACCAAAATATTTAGTGATTCAGATTCTGATAAAAGAAAACTCTACTATCAGAGGAAAACAGGTAAAAATTTATTCAACCTCCACTATACAGATGTGCCTGTATTATTATAAAACACCAAAACAAGAAGCTTTAGGCACCACCATGTGAAAAACAGAAAATTGCAATTTCTGTAAAACGGAAAATTATTGTCCTAATTCTTCGTAAACCAATAAAAATTGAAACACAATTTTTGCAACATGACTACACGGTACAAATATATTTTAAGCAGTATTTTTATTTTTTTACTGTACTCAAGATTTCGTCAACGTATTTGAAATATTCAAAAGTTTAGTTAAATATTTTTAAAGAAAGAAAGAAAGTTGTACTCATTAAGAAAGTCTACCTAATATTTAACAAGAATTGCATACATTGTGGTGTTTCATAAATATTTATTAATGCCTAGTACTTTATGTTTTTACGTATAGATTTCTTCTCTAGTATATGATTGCATACAACATCATTGCAGTACTACACACAAATATATATATATATATATATAAACTATGACAGCTTCTCTATGGATTTCTATTATTAATGAAAATATGTTTGTCCGATATGTGAAAGAAGTTAAAAAATTTAAAAGCATATCTTCTAAAGGATCCTATCAATTAAATGGCTGTATAAAGTCAATTACATACAGATGATTAAGTTTTAAAATCTGAAGAAAATGTCTAAAACAAAGCTTTAATCAACTTGTAAGTCAAAAAAGTAAAATGAACATTTTCTTAGTACCTATTGTATTCCAAAATTTTTGCATGCACCATGCTATTTTAAAAGAAATAAATTCTTTTACTGAAAATAAAATTTTAAATTATAATCAAGCGATCTGTCGTACAGCATACTAAATAATTTTGTTAAAGAAACTTAGATTTTGGCATTCAAAAGTAGATCAAAATATCTAGTTAACTTAAGCTTTATACAAAATGATAGTGTAGGAAACGAAGTTACTCGCCTTACAGATAAAAGGGTATCACCACTTGACTTAAAAATTAAAATTTATCTCTGTACTCCGGATATTTGATTTACTTCCGTTCTATCTCAATACCTTTTTTCTTGGTATCGTTTAAAAAGAAGTTCATGGTAAACATGCTTTTAACAGTAGTTTTTATATTATTTTGTTAATTTATTTTAACAAAAACCGATGAATGTACTTTTTTTCTCCTAAATTCTATCTTTAGAAAATACATTTTTTTTTTGTTAATTTGTATTTCTTTGACAAAGAAGTCAAGAATTTATTTTCGAACTTTTCTTAAGTATGTACATATATATATATATATATACATAGTAAGCTATTGAAATTTGAATTCTATAGAAATTTCAATTCAAATGTAAAAGATCTTCGAACACTTCTTTTCGAACAAATGCATTATTACTTACCCTCATTATTGCGAGGGTGTACTTAAAAATATCATCGAGTTAGCATTATTGATGTAATTATTTTATAATAGGGGAATCTGTAATCTTCAGATTTAAAATATTATAAATTACATAATAACATAATGTGATGAAAACTCCAGGGTTTCCAAAATTTAATATTTATACACCAGGTAACATTTAATTTAAAAGAGAAAACAGTTTTTTTCTAATTAGAAGTTATTTTTAACCCTCCAAGCGGCTAAGTGTAAAATCCCGTGAACTTAAATTATTTATAACAGTCAGGTATCATAAAATATCTTCCGATATTGAAGCTTTCATGTAATTTAGGAACTTGTTTTTTAATAATTACAAATCTTCCTATCAATTTTTTTTTGATTATTTTAAAGCTACATGAAAGTTTTTCTGTAAAAACAACTTTACATTATTTGCCCATTTCCAGGACGCTCAGAGAGTTAATCATAAGTCTGTTTTAAATAATGTGATGGCAATTTATGATGTTGAAATTTGAATTAAAATTTTGAAATGGAACTCTAACACTTTTTATGTTACTCTATTTGCAGTATAAATCATTTTATTCTGCACCTGCCACTAAATTTTAACCTTAACGCGGAATGAAGCACATTAAATATTAAAATAAAAGTAATATTTTACTTTTCATGTATACTATATAGAATACGTTAATTTGAGTTTTAGAAATAGTGTAAAAGTGCTATAGCTAAACTAGAAATAAATGAATTATTCCATTTCTTAATAGCTTCTGATAAATGCAAGTACAAAGAAAAAAAATCCTGAATTGAATTGTCTCGATTTTTTTTTTTACACTTAAGCTTTAACCAAGCGTTTAAGTACATTTGAGTTGGTGAATAATTTAGTAGTTTACAGAAGGGAAAATTATAATATGTGTGCATTTCCCCCATAATTGGCGCAGTTATTGTTTCAATATTGAACATTGCTATAGGAATATATCTGTCTCTATATGACTACAGCTACTTTGATCGCCCTAGCATAGCGTTGCCATAATCGCACAAACAATCTATACAAACAATATCAACTACATTATTATTGCGAACTTTGAGTGAAATTAAAATTATACGCCAGTGTAAAAGAATCATAATAAATTTGAAGCTCAATTGCTTTGTTTTAAAATTCAAATATTTAAGGATTATTGCACTGTACTGTGATGGAGATCACATATTTAATTTTAATAATCATTTAATTTGGCTTTCTTTAATATATCTATGCAAAATCGTGTATTCTAAAACATTTCTGTTCTCATTTTTCTGTCACTTCGGCTTTTAAATCTGTATATTTGCTTTTCCCGTATGCATTATTCTTAATTGTTTATTTGTCTCTTCAGACCTGGTGGCGTCGTTCTGTGCTAAAACATTACGTCCGTTTGCAATCGCAACGAACATCGCAACGTACTTTCTGCTTGCCCTCTTGGCATCCTGCTGGCGTAAGTTACTTTCTGTTGCCTTGTCTCATCTTTAAAATTATTTGCTCGCGATTCCGTCACTTTATTTTTATTGGATTAAGTTTTAGGGTTGCTCTGGAATTGGCGTTATTTATCTCAGCCAAGTTGCTGTTCTCGCCAATTTGTAATTCCTGCTGACGTAATTTTTTATTCATTCCATCTTAATTTCACTGTCCATATAGGACGTATTTTTATTTCGCTGAGCCAATAATTTCTTTTCTCTCTTCAATAATTTCTTTTAAATAAAAAAGTTTTAAGTATTAAATGACTTTTCATTATATTGCAACTAAGTGCATCGAACCTGGATTTCTCTAACCGTAACATCGCAATTTAATAATTAAACAATAGACAATCAAATAACATCATTACATGTACTTTTTGTGTTACTTTTATTTTATGTAATCTGCAATAAATAAAACACATTTTATAATCCATGTTTACCTAGCTAATTTCAGCTATATTCCACCTATATTTTATAAGTGAAATAGCTACTGAGTTTATACCCAAAACCCTTCAAAAGTACATTTGATTTCCTTAAGAGACAAAAATATCACGCTTCATAACAGAATGAATTCATTTCTTTTGTCGACAAATAAAACTACAACTAGATTTCAGCATCTCCAAATCAGTAAAACCTTTTGACAAACAACCCCATAAAAGTTGGAGTTTTTTTTTCTTCCTCTCGTTCTTTACCTTTTTTTTGTGCTCTCCTTTTTCAAATACGCTACAGGAAAATTTATTCACTATTTTTCTTTATCTCTTCGGAGAATTGGTTATCTTTTCTTCTGCCATGCTTTTTCGCTGGCTATTTCTTTCCAAGTCCCCTTTTAAAAGGGCTTTCACGTATACTGAAATAAAATTTAACAACTAAATTCTTAAAAGCACATTCTGCTACAGAGAACTCGGCTTGTTTTCTGACTTTCTTTTTCAGCTGTAATGAGCCGTATTCAGCAACCTATGAACGAAATGATGTTGTTTTATTCTGGGATACCCGTGTAAAAAGAAGGCAAAAAATGCGATGCTCCCTCAGTACGCAACAAATAATTGTCATGGCATTTGCTTAAAACCATGCGGACTAGATAAAGGACAGACAGTTATCGAGGGACTTGTATGTGCTAATTTAAATTAAACATAAGGGTTTATTTCAATCAAAACACTTAATAATCCTTTCTTTATTCAAAAGAGAATACTCTTAGACGTAATTTTCTATTAAAAAATTTCTCAGATATTTTTACTTATAATAAAGTTTAATGAAGAAAGTAAAAGCCATAGTTGAGTTCAGAAAATTTTAGAAAATGAATTCATGTTTTAGAACAGAAAAATAATTTCAAGGTTTTTTTAAATTTTATGTAAAGATAAAAAATTTCAGATATTTCAATAAAATAATACATTTTATTTAATTAGAATATGCATGTTTCCTGTAATTAAGGGCAACGTGATGTGATAAAAAGAATTTTTTATAGATTAACTAAAGTAGAATTCTTAAATACGTTCGTAATTATGTGTATTCGTTTTTAATATTAAAAACAGTTCAGGATATTACTCAAAACTAGTGATATTTGTAATTATAAAGAGTATTGCTATACTTATGCGGCGAAGTACTAGCACCTTATATCAATAATGCTTAATTGCATTGTTATATGACTGTCCTAAAGCTATAACAATTTTTTGTAGATTAATTAAGGAATAAGACGATAAATAATTAGTACATGCTAAGCTGCTTAAGCTCTATTCCTTTTGTTAAATCCTCAGAGAGTTCATGAAGATGTTAGATTAATAATTAGTAATACGCAAGAAGAATTAAATTATATGTCGCATTAATTAAATTAATGCAGGTAATAGATTTTTTATTGTACGTGTTAACATTATACAAGTGTCTCGTGCTTATAAATTCTATAAGTTATTTCAATTTCAATAGATTACTGGAGATATCTGAATGTGCACTTTTTTTTATCTTTCAACACAAATAATTTGTTTAAAATGTTTATTCAATTTTAAAATCCTATGCAAAAGTATACTTAATTTTAATCCGTGTTTCAGTGTTTTATTATTCAGACTAGATAATGACACATCACGTTGATTTTAGAAATAAGTAAAAACAAATAATTTTACAATCTGTTTCCTTTGTTTTAAATATAAAACGATTTTACGGTTTCCAGATTTAGCTTTTATATTTTAAAGTTCATTTATTTAGACATTCTCTTAAAAACTTGTTAATTTTCACATTAAGAATAGCATTATTTGGGGTAAAGTTTGAAAACTCTGTGACATTTTCAACTTTGTCTATTTTTCAACTCATTTAACTATCAGAAAAATCTTGTTTAATTTACTAGACGGGAACTTTAATCTTTTAAAAACGCCTAGTAAGAATGTTGTTTTAGTAGAATTGTTTTCTTAAACTTTAGAGGGATTGTAACCACCCCACTTTATAAAATATAAATGCGTATTTATGAATTCACCAAATTCTCCGACTTCCGATTAACTACTGAGCCACTGACTAAAATTAAAAAGTTGCGTATCATTTACGAATTTTCAGATTGCCGCATCTTGCAATCTTTGATTCAGAATGTTTTTTCAGGTAATAAAATGCGCGATCTGAGCTTTATTAAAAGCTAAATAATAAAGAAATACAAAAAAGAAGATTTTTTCACGAATTTTAAATTAAAGCAATATTTTCAATTTAATTAGCTCATAATGTGACACTATTACAAAAAGTTTTGTTTGTGTTGTCATGTCAAAGATGGCACTAAATAATACTGTATTATAAGAAACCATGCATTAAAATGCAAGGAAAACCTTTTTATTTTGTGGGAGGATAAAAATACGTTGCATCTTATATGTCTAAGAGCATAGTTAGCATGTGTAGCTTCCGATACGTTAAAAAGTCTGTTGAGACACGTGCGAAGGAAAAATTTCAAAATTACAATAACTTATTTATACTCAATTATACTGACACTAAAAATCTGAGAAATTTAAAAGTATCAATGCATTGATGCCTCTTCGTTTCATAGTATGTATTTTCATTTTTTTTAACTCTAAAAATTCAGTTTTCATCTGATTTTTGGATTTAATAGCTGGAGTGATGGCAATATATTCTGATACTATTATTACTACTATGATAAATGAAATGCGAAATTAGTTATTTAATCTTGCCGCTAATTCCGAATCGTATCAGAAATTCACTCAGGGTTATAGAAAAATTTCCTGTTTGCAAACAATCATTTTGCGGTTAACTGATTGGTGTGTTCTATCCACCAAGAGAATTGGTGGGCAAAACACACCAATCACACCGGGTGGTTTGCCCACCAGTTCAGTTCGTGGCATTAGGGGAAACTCGTCCATAACCCTGGACGAGTGACGTTGACATAATTTTTGAGTAAATTGCAGATTTTACTCAAAAGTTACGTCAACATTATTTTAGAACTTAAAAAACACAGTTTAATTCTATATAAATAAAGCATTATAAAAGTGAATAAAGTTTTTTTCAAAATGCTTTTTAAGTTCCTTTTCATAGCAAGTAAAACTGACAGCATTTATGTCATCATATTGCAGTTTTACTATATGCAAGATAATATTTATAAAGCAAGTATTGTCATGAAGTCAGATTATTTTCAATTTCGAGAATCCTCATCAATGGAATCAACTTCATTTTTATGAGAGGAAAAAAAAAAAAAAAAAAAAAAAAAAAAAAACCTTCATTCCTTCCGTGCGAAGAACGGGTATGCAGCTAATTTGTAATAAGTAGAGAAAACGAAAATTACTTTGTGTTTCTTTTTTGTGTGTGTGCTTGCCCGTAAGCTATACAAATCAATACTGTTGTGGACCAATCGGTTGGAAATTTCGCACAAAAAAAATAGAGAAATGTCTTGCTGTAATTTGAAAATCTGAAACTACACTTGTTCCTAAACTTTTAAGGTGTTGAAAGGAAAAAAAAGGAAATATCCTGAAATTTACGTCATTTGGTGCCATGTGTTTTGAAACTCGATAGATTAATAGGCTTTGAAGTGAAATTTACGCCTAGTATAAAGAACAATGTACAGAAGTAAAATATCGTCGTCATATTCAAAATAAATTTGCATTTTTTGACACTCTACACTGCAACAGAAGTAAGTCCACATTTCATCATAAAATGGTTCTAAATTAGTTGCAAACTTCTTATGGAATAGATAAAATGATTTCCTCTGCATGAAGCAATGAAGTAAAAAAGGCTATTTCTAACGAATTCGTATTCTTTGAATGTGAAAAGTTTTTGCAGGCACACAAGCAGAGGGATCCAACATGTTTTCAGACTTAGGATTGCTCCCGATAATGAAGTAATATACGTGTGGAGTTACTTCATGGGTGCGTTTGCAAAAACTTGTTGCAACTAGAAGATTTCGATTTTCTAATTAGCACAAAAGTTAATGTATTGAGCGTTTGAATGGTCACATTTTAAGTAACCTGCTTTTAAATTTTAAATGTGATTGACGTCATTTTTACATCATTCTTTTAAAATTACATGGTAAAATGTTGAAAAGCTTTGACGATAAAATTACATCGCCAGGAAGATAATTCCTCGATATTAATTAAAGATGGAGGGGATGTGAGCATTTAGGCTAAAAATAGTTTAAAACATTTGTTTCCTCAAATGTGAAGGAAATAAAATGTAAAATAGCAACAGTAACACTAAATCTGAGTGTTTTTAAGCTTTATGTAGTTAAAATTCTGTTAATTTCATTAATTTAATGTACTTTTGTTTTTCAAATCAGATGTTTCCTGTCTAACGCAAAATATTTAGTACGAGAATATTATACATTATTATTATTATTATTATTATTTTAATTTTGTATTAGGTGGTAATAAATATTTCGTTTCTATGACATCTAAAATTTTAAAAAGAAAGAAAATATAACCAGTCTCTTTTTGGATATAGGTAGGACGATATATGCCATTTTCTGAGAAAAAAAGTTCAAATTGTCACAGATTCTGACGACAATACCAGTTGTCACTGCGCCACATAACGAGAAATATCATTGTACACATGTGCAGGTCTTGGTAATTTGAAGATTTGTTGCCATATGTGGGAAGAAATAAAATACAAGATAGATACAATAGCATTAAAATTATAATGTTTTTAGAGATTAAAGTAAGAACAATTTTAATGTTACTGTGATAACTAATGGTAGTGTTTTAATAGAAAAAATTAATTAATGTTTGGTGTCAATTTACATCTCCGTTTTTATTACAACACCCCATTTTTATTATAAACATGTATTGAATAATGGATAACATTGATTTAAATAGCTTTTGCTGTATTTAAATAATTAAAATTCTCTTTAAAAAATTTATAGCCGAGTGTAAAGCATCTTGCGCGCAACATTGTACAAGTTCCATAGCCCAGACAAACTCAATACTTCACTTAATTATAAACAATGAATTAAACTTCAACCTCAGCGTAACTTTAAATTTTAAATTTAATTTTGAAATTTTATCTAACACTAGTTTTTAAAGTTTTAAATGAAGATCGTAATTTTCTCAAAATGAAAGTTTTTTTATTAAAATGCTTCACTAAATTTAGTTTGAGTTTTTGTTTAACAGTAAAAAGATTAAATACACAAAATTTCAAGCATGTGAGACCAATATTTAAAAAAAAAAATTAGAGTGCGCGCGCACTAGGGTCATGACAATTTTTTTTTTCTGTAGTGGATATTGGTGAATTTTTTAATACAGATTCAGAAAATGACAATTATTTTGTTCAATTCATAAAAAAATGTTCCTCACCGAAGAGCGAAAGTTGTATCTCAAGTAATTTTAGCACAGTCAAAACTTATTTGTTAAAATAAATTTCAGATTCAAATATCTATATGTTTTGAATTTTTGGCACAGTTATTCCACCTCTTTTACCCCATACTACGGCCAAATATTTGCATTTGCTGCACCTACTACGGATCTCTCAGGATTCCGGCGAGTTACAAAGCATTTCATGGCTGCAGCACAACAATTTGGAAATACCATTCATCAGTTTCTGGTGAATTTCTTGAGTTAAATATGGCAGGAAAACAGAGATTCCAGCTGTACTGTGGCGATGAAATCTCACTATTTCCAGTGATACTCTCTATTTAAAAATTAAGAAGTACGAAATAAGGTCATATACAGTACGTGAATTCCACCTGGCAGTGTGAAAGACTGTAATCTTCACCATTTGGTTACAGAGCTCAAACCAGTTTCTTTAAGGAAATGAAATTCGATAGATAACTCGTACATAAATCTAAAATCAACTCGCGAACATGGATTTGGAACAGTAATCATTTCATCTTCTGGCTTGTAGGACTGCTGCAAGACATTGTATTTTTTTATCATTTTACAAGTTGGCTTTGTGGAAAACTTCGGAATAAAAAGCTCTAATACATGTTTTACTATTCTATCAATAATATGATGCTGGCTACCAAAGTACTGTGGCTGATCAAATTCCCTTGTAGTAACTGCAATTTTTAATTTTTAACAATTCCAGTGACCTTCCAGTTTTTACTGCTGTTGTATCACATCAATCATTTTGAAGCTCTTTCATGCATCATATACATTCAGCAAATTTTTTTAGTGCGTTGAAAATCTTCTGTGATGTGCCAGTTTCACATTTTACTCCACTAATTGAATTTATTTAAGTGAATCTTTCAAGATTACCATCTGATACTCGTGGCTTGCAATTTGTTTACTGTGGAAGTGAAGGCAGAAAGTTTCTTTTCTTGCAGCATACAATTCATTTTACGTTTCTCATCTTCTTATCACAAACTCACCAGACATCTGACTGTGTTGGTGTTGGAATACGCATTCCATCTTACGATACACTGACGTAAACTACAGCAAAGGCAGTGTTTAAGCAAGATGTCTGGTCACCAATTTAGCACCTCCTGATGTTGAAAATAGGGCGACTCGTTTCTTTTTGTCATTTTAACTTTCATCTGATTCAGATACAACCGTTGTTTCAGAAAAGATTTTATTACCACCATCTGATGATATGGCATCTACATTAGTGGCAGAGACCAGTTGATTCTGATTGGGAAACATATTTTTTTAATGCTGCATTAGAAAGATGAATGGGCGATTTTTGAGAAACTGTGTTTTTTACATATCTAATTTTATCTTGTATTTAAATGTACCTCGTATAATTCTTTTATCTTCTTAGTATAACCAATTTCCATGTGTTTTTGTTAAGACAAATATATTTTCTATATCGTAAGGAAACGAATACTATTTCCTCTTTCTCGTTTTTCGTTCTCTGCAATCAATTTAACTACATCTGACAGCTACTTTTATAACAGTGTGAAAGGCACTGTTGCATTGGAAGGAATGCTGTTATGTTACTTTTATGTTTGTTTTGCTATAACTGGGGGTTAATTTTTTTCGAGAGAATGGTAAGCTCGCTAACTATCAGAATAATTCATTCTTTCTTATCTTTTGCTATTTCCAGAAGTCGCAAGATTGAACGGGCTAGGTGTTTCAACTTTAGGTACATCTGGTCTTTTTGTGGGATTCATCACTATATCCACGATTTGGAATGTTTTCTTGATTGCTTCACTTGACTTACAGTATGGCATTATAGTACAAGCCTTGATTTAGAAAATCTGAAAGTGGTAAAAATACATGAGTCAAACATCAATCACGCTTCACACCTTATCATGAGCAATTTATGGTTATCGTTACACATCCTGAAATTTAGAGCCATCTTCAATAATGCTTGCTTTGAAATCTGATTCCAAAAGTCCATCATTTGCAAGCGCACAGGAGATAAAAATTTTGATTTTTTTTCAGTAATAACCCTATTGCGCACAATACCTAAAACTGTTGTTTAAAGATGAACAGATTTAAAGTTGATATCTTGCTTGTTTAATCGCGTTATTGCTATGGTTTTTAATTGTAAATACTGTTCTAATAGGAATTTTTGCAAATTTGTTTCCTCTCCGTATTCCTAAAACAGCAATCTACCATAACAGAAAAAATCGAAAAATACATTTTTTGAAAGTCAAAAGTATACTCTCCACGTAATCACATAAGTATTTAATCTGTTAACTACTTATATATTTCTATCAAAGAAAGAGTAATATTTGACACAATTTAAAGCTTAATTATATAAAGAATTGCATTAATTCACTGAAATTCTTTCGAACAAATTGCATTATATGGTTATTCAGAAGAGCACAAAGATATCTAATAATAAACATATTAAGCCTTTAATTGAAAACAACGAGATTAAAACTATTTTCAGATCGTAAGTGCCTTAATCCTACTTTAAGAGTTCTCTCTGAAAGGATTGTTACAAAAATATATAATCAACAACCAGCATTTACTTAAGGACATTTTAAGACCTAAAAGAGTGCTGTTTGCTTACTTCTTTCTTGTAATCTGGATTTCATTATTTTGCTTTGCTATTGATTTTGCATTTGTTTCCTAATATATCCCGTATTTCATACCATAGGCCATCTAAAGGTAATTAAGGAAAGACATGTGTATTTATTGCCTTTTTTTTTGTTAAATACTTCAGATTTGTGTTAATTCGATAGTGTTATCAAAATGTATATCTTTCTACATTTGTTATTTCTTGTTCTATTTTATTCCTTAGGGGGAGATTGAGTCAGTCTTATAAATTTGGAACTTTTCAGATAAGTTAATATTTGAATTTTATAAATGAAGCAGTTACATAGCGGCGCTTTAATTATCTTTATTTTTATATTTTCTGTTTACGTTTTCACAATTACAAATCTATTTTGACCATGCATTTTATATTCTTGAGGTATTCACCTTCAATCCAATTGGTTTGCTACGTCATTCAATTTATCCTGAGGTCACTTTCCATGAAATTGAAATCTGTTCAATTGCCAGTGCATTTAACTTCTACTTTATGACTTTGATACTATTTTTAACTAAGAAAAAAATAATATCGCATATTAAATGATACATCGTTTAAAAATGTTCTGAGAATCAAATTCCAGCCAATAATCATAGGCCGTGCACCTACGATCTTAAGCATGTCACGAAAAGAAATCGTGAAGGAAAGAGAGGTTCCTGTGCTTCTTCAGATCACAGCTCCATTCGCTAAGGGGCCAGAAACTTTGTAGACAATCACGTAATTTAAGTTGCTTTTCAGATTACTTTAAAAGAAGAGGTGAATGATTCATCATTCGACTAAAAATCAAAAAGTTATGACGGATAAGGTGACGAATGCACGTTTCTAAAATATTTTACAAAACGTTTTAAGAGAAGTGATTTTTCTTTTAAAAATGTTTAAAAAACTGCATTTTTTTATACAGTCAGAACAAATTATCTTTGAAAGGAAATTTTCTCCTCCCCGATGGTGCAAGTATAATTTTACTGAAGCATAATTACTCCCAGTATTAAATATTTTGCGCGAATAGTTACCGCAAATCGTGTGAAACATAAATTTTAAGAAATTTGATCATTCTTATTAGATGATCAAGTAGATGCTACTGTTAAGTCTCTCAAAGTTTTTTCAAAACATTCTTAGCCTTCGAAGCTATTTTAAGCTTGTTCGATTGATCTTCAATTCATAAATTTCAAACATTTATAAATGTATATTTATAATTATATTGTTTAAAGTGTTAAATTCCTCTTATTTAACATTTATTTTTCTTTTCACACCTTAATTCATATAAAATACTTTTAAAATTAGAGATATTTTGTACTTTATCCCTTTTTATTTTCGAAATTCTTCCGTAGCCTAAGCATGCCATAATTATAAGTATGGTATGTTATAATTATGGTATTAATTATAACATATAATTATGGTACGCAGCTTATAATTATGGTATACTTAGGCTACGGAAGAATTTCGAAAATAAAAAGGGGTAAAATACAAAATATCTCTAATTTTAAAAGTATTTTCTATGAATTAAAGTGTGCATGGTTAGATGCATGGTAAATCAAACTTTTGTTCCATAGCTAACATGAAAAAAATTAGCATTTTCATTAAAAAATGTTTCAGCAATTGTGTCGTATACTCCTTATCCTAACAGCACTAATTAGGAAAGTAGTTTTAGTTATTAATTGAAGTAATCACTTATTTATCTTCAGAAAATTGTATTTCCATTGCGTAAGAGGGAAAAGAAAACATTGTGCACGAATGCCTCGCTGTAAAATTATTGAAAACCTATATAAGACATGAAAATAACTTACAATTCATTGTTAGCTTGCTTTTATCTTTGGAATATTGATATACATCCAAGAAAAATAAGGAGTGTTATTTTTAATTTCTTCAGGTTTGTTAAAAATGCGTTCGCCTTAAACATTCAAATATTTGAAATAATTTAGTATATCATATTTGCTTGGATATGAAATTCATAGTTTGAAATAAACAAAAAACTTCGCATTTTAAATTCACATTAAATCACTTTCTTTAGATTCAATAGGTCACATTTAAAAATGAATTATCTTAAGTTGAGAAAAATTAAAGCTTATCTTTAATTATTTTTTCTTGAAATTTCAAAGAACAAGCTTTTAAAATGCACAAATTTTTAGCGTAACGACTATGAGTTTTGAATTATAATTTTATTTAACATGTTTGTTGAATGTTTTTCTCACTGATTACTACAAACTGCAAAGTTAAAAACTTATTTTAATCTTCAGAAACGTAACATGGCTATTGAACGTCAATCGGAAAAAACACTTTCAGAAATACAGTGATTTATTTATCTTTTCTTGCTTTATTATTACTAATAATTTTCACGTTTATTGATGCTGGTATATTAAACAAACGCAATGTAAATAAATAGTTTTCATTTTGTAAGTAAATCTCAAAGGTAACATTGAAATTTGTACATAAAATATTTTACCGAATATACTAACAATGCACCATTGAAAGTTTCTTTGTCGTGCTCTTAGTAAGCGTAAAACTATATCTCATAATCGCAAATGCGATCTTTATTTATTCCTGTTGTAAACAGAAAATTACCTATCAACAACTTCGTTTTACGATTGATTTTAAGTTTTATTGTCCTGTTTTGAGAGGCTTAATCAGATTTTTTTTTAAATATGTAATTTGAAACTTAACATTCGTTTTCACTTAGTATAAAATACATTAGCAACACTTTAATACGATTTTAAACGGTACAATATGTATCTGAATAGAAAAATTCTACATTAGTCCATATGCTTATTACCGTAACGCACACAGAACTCAATTTGCTGAGTCGAAGTTTTATTGCAAGCATTGTTTGCATGCATTTATAAAATATGGATTCATTCTGTTTTAGAATTTCGCTTTCTTTATTTTTTCTTACTTAAATTAGTACAGAGCCTAATCAATGATGTCGTAACAGTTGGAAATAATAGTGATAACATATTTAATATAAGCACATTGGTACACATATGTAATGCTAAATACACAGCATAGATATATCTATTCAATCATTATCAGAACTGTAACATATTAATTCATAGGTCGTGAGAATCACATTTCAAAAGAGCATGCTTCAAATGTTCTTCAATTTACAGAATTAGTATTTACAAATTAAAGTTAAGAATTAATAAATAAGAACTAAAAGAATAAGAATCTAGGTTTATATGCTAAAAAGAAAAAGAAAATAATTTAAATTTCTTTTAATCGCTAAGTGTGCCGTGAAGAAAAAAACATGCCAAGTGGAATTCTTTGGCCAGTGTGTACATATCTACAATACAACTTTCAGAACATGTCAAGTATTAAATTACCAAACTTTGAAAAAATATCAATGTTAAAAAATACGTAATTACTGAAGTTTTCAAATAAATAAAATCAACAAGAAGTCAACAATGCGAAAATAAAAATTTTCATGTATTTAAAACATTTTAATAAATTTTTCCGAATAAGTGATTAGGAGAGCACAAAAGCTCAGTTTGTATCGCTAAACAAAGTTTTAGGGATTCTTAAGATGAGTTTCGTGTTTAGACGTGACTATTTTATTATAAGACTTTCCAGAATTCCCTTAAAGAGTAGAATTTATTTTCGTTTTCAAGTGGGAATAAAAATATAATTAATCATTATTATATATTTTATGCGAAGTAAAGTTATAATTGTTTCTAAATAAATTGTAACATACTTTTTACGAAACAAAAGTTCATTTTATTAAAAATCCGTGCTTTATGAAAGACAATAAAGCACAATTTAAATGGCAATTTATAATTGTGAAGTTTTTAATAAGAAACTATTATTTTAAAAACTATGAATTTATGTTTTGAAGATATTTAGCCTTTATGAAACAGATATTATAAAATAACGTAAATGTTTTGGCACTTTATAAGGAGAAAATATCATAAAATCAACTATAAGACTGTAATGTTTATTTAGGAAAACTGTGAAATATTTTAAAGAAAAATTTTGTGAAAAGTCACACTTTCTTTTTTTAGGGTAAATGAATTTGAAAAAATAATTTTCGAGTATTACTGCACATAATTGTCAGAAAGATTATTCTTAAAAATAGCTAATTGAAATTTCTATTTTGTTTCATAAAAGTAATAAATTATCATTACTTCATGTTAATTAACTAGTATCGATTAAATCGCAGGTAATATATCATTTCAAAGCACTTATTATACCTTAAAACCAGTCACGATATCAAACGTATAAGATTTATATCTGGCAGTTGATTTGAAATGAGCAACGGTCATGAATTAATTAAACAGAAGGAAAGTGATCTAAAAGATGGAAAGTGATAAAAGTTAAATTAAAAGCTTATAAATCCTAGCTACCCATGCAATACACGTTTCTCAAGAAATTATTCAGTTTTTTTTTTCAAATATGGCTCCATGGATAGATAACTGCAGCTTTGTTAGATTAACTGTGTTAAAATTATAACACATTTCCTTTTCAGTAAGTAATTTTCGTCTTTTTCTTTGCGAGGTGTCGAAAATATGTCCCTTATTTATGTTTACAGTTTCTTTAATTATTTATAAATCACTGTCTGAAGGTATCAAGTTGCTTATATTGTATTTCTAAAATGATGTGTCTTCCTCTTTCAGGCTGTGTGAGTATTTTAAAGGCACGGCCGTTGTAAGATTCCATTCTCAAGAGATTTTGGTGGAAATAGTTGAAACATTCACCACCAAACAGCATTTCCTAATGGTATAGTTGCTGATATGCATATTCCTCCTTGGCGCCGCGGTATAAAACATCTGCAGCACAACTTCCTGATAGTTCACTCGATTAAGATGGTTGTTACTTTATTTGGTTATTCATCATCAGATAGTTTCAATGATGGTATAGTTGCTGGTATGCAAATGTTTGCTGATATGCAGATAGTTGCTGATATGCAGATGGTTGTTACTTAATAAGATCTTACAATACTCGGGAAACTCTTTTACCAAAGCGGCTAGCCAAAGCTCACTGCTTCGAAAGGAATTAGAAAAGGTCCATAACAGCTATCGGATTAAGAAGTATGACGGAAAATTCGAAAAAACGTGACTGGCGAGTATGGTCCAGAAGCGTGTTTATGAATAGATAGTTCTTTATACACTGCGAACAGCACTGGATCATGCCATTTTAATATTTCAGTTGGTGTCCGCAGATAAAGGCAGTCATATTGAAAATATTTTACACTAATTAATTGAAAACCCGCTTGAAATTAGTTACGTTTTCTGCATTTGTTTGCTAAGTTAAAACTTTGGGACATGTCATCTGATGAAGAAGTTTAAGTAACCTTTTCATACAGAAATCGTTCTCCGAAGTTGCAATTGAGGTTTTTCCTACATTCGGTAGTACACCCACTCTAAAAAGTATTCGAATTACAGCTAAATTTCCTATTTTAGCTTTGCAAATAAGTCTCTCAAAAAATGCTCAACTCCAAATAAATATAAATAATTATTAGTATTTATGACAAGAATCACTTTTTATGAACAATACGTTAGGTATGAAATTTATAAACGAAGTTGCTTTTATAATCAAATATATTTTTGAGGGAATGTCTTTTGACCAGTAAAATCCCTGCACATCACTTTGAACAGTGAAACTTTAACTATAGCCATTCTGTATATAATTACAATGAAGAGCATCTTGTAGAACAACAGTAAATTTGCTTCATAAATGCTATCCTATATTGACTAAATATATATTTATTCCCTTTTGATTAACTTTTTTGGCTCTGACATGAAAAAGTGCTAATCGAAATTTCAGACAGAATACACTTAAAAGTTACGTAATGTTAGTTAAATGGGTAATATAAAATGCAATTTTATACCTCATTTTTTAAAACACTACCGCATAGCTTCTAGAAACCGGATTTG
Source organism: Cheiracanthium punctorium (assembly GCA_038373885.1). Taxonomy (NCBI): domain Eukaryota; kingdom Metazoa; phylum Arthropoda; class Arachnida; order Araneae; family Cheiracanthiidae; genus Cheiracanthium; species Cheiracanthium punctorium. Next base: position 2,503,939 of record JAWZYV010001322.1, on the reverse strand, counting down.
GTACCGAAAAAAGCATAAACTGTGAAATGGAGTTTGTAATCACTGATAAATTGTCCTTCAAAACAACCTGAGTATAAATTATGAAATGCATGCAAGCTTACTGAATAATAAGACGGAATAAAGTAGGTTTTATATTAGACTCATTTATATTTAGGATATTTTATTTTTTCAAACCACCTTTAACATTTTGCAAAGTTGACTATCAATTGATAGTGCATGCTCAATGATGCAGAAATTTGATTATATATTTCTTTAGTAAATTTTATGATTCCAGAGACTTAAATTTCAAAAATGTATGCATGCCAGAGTAAATGGTAATATTTATGGCTTTCAAAATTATCTGATTAAGATAAACTTAAAAAACATTATTTTTTAAATCAATATTTACCCCATTCTAGGCAGATACCCTTCGTGTAGGTTTGCTTTAATATACACAGCAAAATGTATTATTTGACTGAATTTTTAAAACGTCTTTATTTGATACTTAAGAACTAAACTACAAGTAACTTTACATAAAGATTAACCTGTCAAATATCTGATCAATCAGCTTGGCGTGCATTTATCAAAATCAAACCTAGCTTTCTTTCCCCACCTGGGTTGGATCAGCATACGGAATTTGCTCAGATAAACCTTAGGCAAGTAAAACATGTTGCACTCAATTTACGTGTTATCATACTGCATGTTAAGGAGTTTTCAATGAAAGCTATGTGAATAAGTAATATTACTTGAAACATTTTATTAAAAATTTACTAGTATCCTATTTAGTAATTTTCATAAGCACATTAATTATTGGATTAATAAATAAAGCAAATTAACTTATGTTCATTATATGCTCATAAATCAAAGCTTTTATACCTGTTGAATTTTATTTACTTAAGAAATGCAGATTCCTTTAAGAATACATCAAGAAGCACTGTCATATATTTTATTTTAAATACATCGGAAAAAAGTAATTTTGCATTAAAGAAACATTTTTGAAATTTTAGAATAACTCAAGTTTAATTATTATAATATTTAACTCTTTTGTTTTGGACACGCGCTGCTCTATTGAAATCACAAGACATCTACGTAAAATTTCTTTCGACCAATCAATTTTTGAACAATGATAAATATTCTCGTACCGTATATTGTTATAAATTTTTTTTAAAAAATGGTAAAAGTCATCTCGTTTTTTAAGCTGTTCCAAAAATAACTTATACACATTCAACGCTGGATTATAATGTTCCCAATGATTTTTTTCGGTTCTTTCATTAAGTACAGATCTACGGTCTTTCCATTTTATCTTAATTATGAGAAAATACATTTTAGCATACTTAAGATTTCGCATATTGTAATATTCTTAGTTTAAACTTAAAAAAAATACTGTGGATTATATTAATTCCACAGTATTTAACAGTATTAAAGTATGTTTCCTGTTTTATTTCAGAATTGATATTTCTTTTTCTTTTTATTTATAATGATTTTATTCAAATTATTTTGTTTGAATAAATATAGCTTCCATGAATTTATGTTTAACTCCTTTTGAATAACAAATTTTAATAAGAAATGTAATAACAATATCTACACATTAAAATATATATATATGTTTAGAAATTTGATTTTTCGATTGATCTAACATTATTTTTACGCAATTAAAAATATTTGCACAGTCAAAGTTATGATTTTTGAGCTTCTTTTATAAAATGCGTATAACTAAATTAAAATTTAAGGAAAAGCAAATACTTATTGTTATTTTGATGTGATCTGCTCTTCTGGGGTACAATTTAAGCTAAAATCGGTATTCTACATCTCAGATAACCAAATTCTGTATTTTGTTGCAAATTAATTGGTTTACTAGAGCACGAGATAGAGACCTTTATGTTTAGGATAGAATAACATGGGAATTGAATGTTTCTCATTAAACGTTGGTGATATCGCTCAGCTGGTTTCAGTTTTTAAAACCTTTCTTGCCGCTAAACTTGTCCATAGTTTTCCTAAAATTCTCACACTTTTGGCGACATTTGAGGTACTATTATTAATGTAGCTTGTAATATTTGATTTCTTGCATTACTATTACGCACTACTATTACACAATAAAATGACCGGAGGCTATCCCCTCAAGTGCTGCAACTAAATGAAAGACCTGGATCTTCACGATATGTGCGAAATATATAAATTAGAGCAGGTCGTCCCATGCTCAGTCATTTGTGAGATTTCTCTTGCAAAGAACACGTTATTTATGCTGAAATCCATGCACTCTGCTTCATTAAATTGCGACGTTGTAAGCACTGTGTCCCTTGTTTTGCGAAGATTGTGTTTGAAGATTGTTTGTGAATTCTTCATTATTGTAATCTATGGAGCTTTTTATAGTTTTGTAGAGTAATTACAGTGAGCTTTTGGCTTGAGGAATGATTTCATTTTAAGGGAATTGTAGATTTGTAAAAGCCGCGCTGGTGGACTAGCTGTATAAGTCATGTTATTGTTCTTTGATTCCGCTACGATTCTACGTAGCAGACCATCCGTCAAATTCCTAGAAAGGGTAAATTTAGCGTTTTATATTGCTACTTGTATTGATTACTTTAAGTTTCCACACGCACTGGAATTTTCACTTTACGAACCCGACAAAAAAGCAGGGATTCTGAAACAGGATATAGGGCAATATTATGTTATTTATTTGAAGTACTGAAGTTTCCTCGTCATGTATTAATTCGTCAGCTCCAGAAAAAGTTTGAAGATCAGAAATCATATATAACGGTTGTATATACTCTTCCTCATTGCTATAAATTCGTGCTTATTTTAAGCAACCATTAGTTTAACCTTAAAGGGGTATTTCTGAAAATCTATATAAATAAAACAGAGTGTAAACTGTCCGTTTGTCTGTCTGTCTGTCTGTGTCTCGAGTAGCTCCGAAACGGGTGATCGTAGACTTACCAAATTTTGTACGGAAATTCTCCAAGACGGGTCTCGACACACCTCGAAGCAATTTTTGCGAAATTCGAATTAGAAAATGTTTTATTTTATGTTTTGTCCGATTTTTAGCGATTTTTTTTGCGTAATACATAATAACGCCGGTAATTACACTCGTAAGAAAACGATATTTACATCATCGTATAGAGGAGAAAATTTTCTTTTAAAAACTGTTTGTTCGGAATGTGTAACGTAATTTGCAGATTTTTGTGAATTTTTCAAATAAAATTAAATTTGACGCTGACTTTCGTAAAATATTTTTAAAACTGCTGCATCTTGAATTCAATCTGTCATAACTTTTTTATATTTCGACGAAGCACACAAATCGCCCACTTTTAAAAGAAGAACGGAGGAAAAATATAAATTAGGAGAATTTTTACGAATTTTTAAGTAAAGAAGGATTTTCATTTCAATCGCAGCTGCTTATATGCTTAAGAATTTCGGTATGATATCTTGCGGTGTGGTTGTCTTGGAAACAGTAACAATGATTAAAATTGCCAGCTGAAAAAAATAAATAAAATTACTTTAAAATAACAGAGTTTTCACATGTGAAATGACGTCACGAGTCACTTTGACGTCACGAGTTTAAAACCCCTTTCGAAACTCAATCAGAATAACGGACTCACAAGCAAAACATACACCACGCATGAAATAATTCCATATTTTATTTTACGTTGCCAGAAAAAGAATTGAATGCTGTTTTTTCACCAGTGAATTATCCAGCATTATTTTCAATTGAGATTTTAAACGAGACACGTTTTCGAATCGCAAGAAATATTTTGCGGTGCTAAACAGGGCCTGATTATGGCAAACAGGGACCCCGCGCATTGATGAATTTTGGGGCCTCCATCTATGAAATTTGTTTTATTTTTCATAAAATATGCTTATAAAAAAGAATATTTCAGAACAACATTTGAAATTGGGGGCCATTTCGAGCCGGAGGCACTGGGCAAAGTCCCGATTTGCCAGTGAGATAATAGGGCCCTGGTGCTAAATAGGCCAATCTGACAATAATTAAGCATACAAATGTATGGAGAGCTGTTTTAGTGGCAACCATAAAGTGAAATGATTATCGTTTATACTAATGCGTAAATTGCAAAAGTCACCAAAGAATAAAAGACTACATTCGTGGCAAATATCTAAGCCGTTTATTTAATTTAAGTATTAACGACTGGAAAACGAAAATATATTGTATTGGTATCAATAAAAGATAGTATAAGTAATAGTTAGTAGATATGCTTGGGCAATATTGATCAAAGCACAATATACCGCATTAATAAATATTTCGTGAAACTAAGTGTTCTATTCCTTTTACAACAACCATCTTACATCACAGCTAACTAAGCATTAAGTAATTCTACGTCACGTTAATATATCCCGCGGTAGTTTCAACAGAAAAGACTGTAACTGAACTTTTTTTTCTTGGAGATTCTGTTTTGTCACAAGTAGTCATGATCACATTTTGGGAAAATGTTCTCTTCTTGCCTTGCGAAGAGCGGGTACACAACTATTTATCTATAAAATAAAACGGTTCGCCACATCATGTAGTATCTAAGGTGGTATAACTTAAATCTAAAAAAGAGTATGATGTAGAAATGAGACATTTTGAAAGTTAGGAATTTTCGCTGCAAACCGTCACGCTTTTCTTTTTCTGATCGGCAATGACACCGACATAGTTTTTGTCATAATATTAACAATGGTCTCAGGTCAGTACTTATACTAACTTTACGAATAACGAATGAGAAACTTTACGCCAAGAGTCAAATCATTTTGCTTATTTTGAGATTCCAAATCACTGGAATCAATTCAAACTATATGTAAGAAAAAGTTTCGTTCCCTACCGTGCGGAGAACGGGTACGCAGCTAGTAAGAAATAAGAAAATAAGCATATGAACAAAAGAACTCTTATTTGGTTAAGGTCATTTTCTCACATTACTCGCGTTTTATTGTATTTTATTTATTTATTTATTTATTGGCATAATTTAAATTATGTAATTGATTTATAGAATCGGGAAGCAAACACTTAATAGTACTTAATGCATTACTTAACATCTAAAATTCAAAAATCTATTTCTTTTACCACCTTATAGAAAAAGAAAAATTATCTTACTAAGCACTGAATTTACCATTTTGAATTACTTACTGGAAGTATAAATAAATAAACATTAAAAAGCAAAATTTTTCATGGAATAATTTTCAGTAATAATGCGCTTTAAACTAATATATAGATTGATATGATATCAATTAAAAATGCTAAATGGTCATTCATGAAAAATTTTGATATTTAATATTGCTTAAAGTACTTTGAAAATATTTGGTTCTGTAATTTTATTAAACATCCTTTTTGAGATTCTGGTGAAAAGTTAAGGAAATTCTGTTTGACATGCTATAACTCTTAAATTATTAATATAAGTAAGTGCCTAGTCTTATTATCAAATTTTACGTTATAAAGCAACACTTTTGTTCTGGAACATGACTATAAGTGAAAGAACATTCACGAATATTTTCCTAAAATTATTTAAATTTGCAAAGGGAATCTATCCCATCTAAATATACTTGTCCAAACACTGAGAAAATGAATATTTCTACGAGTTCAGCTTTTATGAACGTTATCTTAAAACCAGACTGATCTTTAATTCCAAGCTACCAAAAAAAAAGAAAAATGGAAAAATGATACGTCATTTATTACACTTTGCTTTATTATCAATGGTCATATTTAAACTTTTATCCGGGGTAAAAATCTTTTTAATAAATGTACAGCTGCGGAAAAAAAGGCCCACTTGTACTTTATTCAGCCGTTGTTCGTCGTACAGCAAAGTTACATATACCAATCGTTTATGATTGACGTACACTTTAAGTTGCTATGCTTAAAAATTGCATAAGGGGCCGTCACCATATTAAAATTCGCATCAACTATTTTTTCCAATAGCAACCCCTAGATTTCACTTAATATTTCAAAAATGTAGCTCAATTTAACCACAGATACCAATTTTCAATAAATTTGGACTAAAAATGAGTGAGTTATCAGCACCCAAAATCCCCCTCCCCCTATGTTAAAATATTTTTTCATACTTTAATTCATATCTCATATGATATTGATAATAAGAAGCTGACTTTTATTCGTACTATTTGAACTACACGACCCAAAGATAATTATTGATACCCAAAGATTTGCTATTATTATAATTTTAATAAAATATTAATACGAATTATGAATTATTTAATTAATATTAAAAAAAATATGAATAGCAACCTAGCCAAATTTTGATGGAAATGGATGTAAAAAGTGATTTTACATGGCTGTGAAAAATTTCAAATTTTTACATTCAATAGCTTAATTTATATTAAATAAAATGTGTTATTTTCCTGAGTTAATTGACCATACATTAATATATTAAGTGGCAATTTTTTGAAAATTACATAAAATAAACGTAAATTAGATTTATTTTGTGCAAAAACAGTAAAAGACAGCGGTATTAAAAAAATATCAACTTTTGAAGCAAATAAATTAAGAGGTTTTTAGAGTTTGATGGTGATTCTATAAAGCGTCTAGTGTTGCGTCCGCTAAAATATCCCACCAAATAAAATGTTTTCCATGTATAGAATTAGATGCAGTAGACGTATGTCTTTCAATGCAACGTCCTATTTCTAAAAAACTAACATCCTCAGCATTCCAGGTATGAATTTGACCTTTATTAATATTGGAAACATCAGGTCTTTGGACTTCCTCATACTTTATCACACATTCAACAAACATTCAAAATCACGTTTTTCTGTCTACATTTTTATTTGACTATAAATTAAAATACCGCCAAAAGCCATAAGAATATTGCACATTGCAGACGATAACATTAAATGAAGAATGTGAAATAGCAAACACGGTGATAATATTGGGTCGGCAAAAAAGTAATTGAGTTTTTACATTAAATTCAAACAAATAAATTTTCAATCATGAAACCATTCTTCAAGTTCGACCGTAGCTGTGTAAAGCATTCATGATTATAGTCAGAAGAAGAGAGAACAGCCTCTCACTTCTGGCAACATTTCACCTGTCTAAGAGAACCTTAAATAGAAATACTCAATAACAATTTCAAAATTAGAACGATTTTCAAAATCGTGAGCAGTCGATTTGCATTTTTCCTTTAAATCATGTATACGAACGAAGGAAGTTATGGACTCACGGGTCATTTGAACCACAGGCTAAATATTCTACACTTGATATTCTTAGTACAAAAAACTTTAAGACTAGAAACAGTATTTTCCGTGAAAATAACATTTATTTCTTTTAACTCTCGCGAGCGAAATGAATGAAAGGTGAAAAGTTCGGAACCTACAAATAGCGTTTCTCAATTTGCAGAAAGTCCCTTAAAATCGCGCAAAAAATGATTCGCAGTATCTCCGGAAATTATCGTAGAAAATTGGTGAAAATTTATATTTAGGGTAATTTGAAGTTTTTCTTTCGTTTAATGAAGTAGTGTGGTGCCATTGAAAAAAACGAAGTTGATGCAGAATTAAATAGGAAGACGGCCCCTTATGCAAATTAAATTACTAGAAAATTGAAGTATACGTTATTTGCAAACGAATCGTACATATAACTTTGCAGTCCGACGAATAATGGCCAAATAAAGAGCAAGTGGGCCTTTGTTTTCCGCAGCTGTACTTTGGAAGAAGTGTTGAAGTCACTTTGGAAGAAGTGTTGAAGTAACAGTGAACTTTTCAACCATCGTTTGTCAAACACGAACGCATTTTTTACAGGAAGCACTTCTCTATAACTGATAGTTTACAAACTTTATTTCGTTTCATTGATGTAAATCTCTGAGAAAAGCTCATTGTTTATGAGACTTGATTAAGAATTTGACCAAAGCGATTATTAACAGGTACATGAAAACGACATTTTCGACCCAACATTGCTATGTGATTCTGAACCGTCTTCATCACTTGTACCACCCTTTACATTTTTTACTCTAATGTTTAGGATCCTATATACATGTATAACATAAAGAGCTTTATATCTTTTATTTTAAACATGCATTTCTATGATAAAAACTCATTAAACGTTATTTATTCTACGAAATTGGTACAGAGACTAGTATCTACTACACAAATACAAGTATTGATTACAGATATTTTCCTCTGTTTGTTTGCTCTTTTGCTTGTTTTTTTAAGAAATCTTCTGTTTATTTTGGTAACCAATAGTAAATTCTTACTTTACTGATACAGTCAGTATGCATATTAATGCATCTGAGTCGGGAAATCCAAAAAAAAAAAATATCATCAATCCTAACTAATATTATAAATGCGAAAGTGAGTTTGCTTGTTTGTTTGTTTGTTTGTTCGTTTATGACGCTATCACGCCTAAACCGCTGAATCGATTAGAATGCATTTTGGTTTAGATATAGATGGGACCCTGGAGAAGGTTATAGGCTACTTATAATTTTAGATTTTTAATTACTTTTTTAATTATTAATTAAAAACGTTTTTACGTTGCCATGCTTGGCGAGTTTCGCCCGTATCAATCAAGTGATTCATGTTTTGAGCTAACAAGAATGCTATTGATTCAATAAAGAAGCGCGTGCGTGCATCTGAAAAACATTAAATTCCACGGAAATTATGCCAGTTTTATGCCAAATCTATCTATCAATAATAATAAAAATGAATATTCTCCAGACAAATCTACAGAAAGCAGAGCTTTGAAAATTTGAGCATAGAAGCCCATGACTGTTCACCTGAGGCTCAGAATGTTGAAATTTTAAATACTTTTCTAATTATTAATTAAAAACCGTTTTATCGCCCGCACAAAATGATTTATGCTTTTGAAATAAAGCTGAAATTCTATTTTCAGATAAACATGCATTTGAAAAACATGAAATGGTATGGAAATTATGTTGATTTTACGCCAAATTAAAAAGCATTAGAAAGAAAAGTCCAAATGTGTTTCTTAAACTTCATAAATTTCCAAATCCTACCAATAATATAAAAACTCGGCAGTTCGAGCCTCGTCAGGGGGAGATCCCCCCCTGAACCCCCCTAATTTTTTAGTTTTGTTATTGCCATATTAAAACTATATTAATTGACTTGTCATTTTATCGCTCATCTTTCGCGTATTTCGCCTGGTAACCCAATGTTGAAATTTTTATGAGTGTAACCTACTTAAAGAAAAATACATGTGATGCATATTCTGCAGCTTACGAAATATTGTAACAATAGATTAAAGCTGTTGTGAACTAATAATATTTGAATATATGTAAAAAATACATGTGGAGCATATTCTGCAGTTTCCGAAATAGTGTAACAATATCGAGACTAAAGATTGCTTTAATCTCGATATTAAAGCTGTTGTGAACTAATAGTATTTAAATACATATAAAATTATGTCGCTTTTTTATGTCGCATTTTTGGGACACATTTTTCAATAAGGGTATTGAGAGATAAAATGACATAGTCATTAAAAAATGTGTACGTTTGTGTGTTTAGATGTTTTTGACTGAATCACACACAAATTGCTGAACGGATTTGGAAAAATTCGTAATGAAGATAGCTTATCATTAACATACCCTGGATTATCATTAACATAGCCCTGGATTAACATACAGGCAACCTTTCAAGCATATAGCATAAATAATGTATATAAAACATACAAAAACATTCAAAATAATTCTAATGTATTGCGCTCTATGGAAATTTTATAGCTACTAAACCGATTCTAAAACTTAGTTACACTATTCCTGAGTATTATTGTTTGTTTGTTTGTGGATTAAGACCGATTGACTGCACTACGGTCCTAGGCCTATATGGGGAATTCCTCTGTGGGGAACTTTCTAAGGGATCCTAGCCCGTATTTACGCGAGGTTTTGGAGAAAACCGCGAAAAACTGCGAGCGGCTAGGTCGACAGGCTCGACCAGGGGTTGAACCTGGCACCTCCAGCCTTCCAGTTTTGAGAGTAGAACTTCTTAGACACTGGTGGGACCCTGAGTGTTATAGGCTACCTTTTATGCATATATCCCAAATAGTTCTTTTACAGGGATACTCATAAGAATTACATTACACTCTATGTGTATCTCTGTAAGTACTGAACCGATTCCAAAACTTTTTTCACTGTTAGTAAGCTACACTATTCTTGAGTACTATAGGCTAAAATTCATGCATGTAGTGCAAATAGTTCCTTTACAGGAACACTCAAAATAATTCTAATACATTACGCTCTCTGGGTATCTCTAACTATAGAACCGATTCTAAAACTTTTTCGCTAATAGAAAGCTGCACTATTCCTGATTAACGTAGGCTAAAATTCATGCTATAGCATAAATATTTCTTTCACAAGAACAACAAAAACAGTTAGCAAATACTGTCGTAACTGTATTCGCCAAATGCCTGAAAAAAATCTAAATTTAGTAACTCTGCTTACTCTCTTATTTTAAATGAAGTATACTACCATGCATTATACTTCATATAAAATAAGTAAAAAGCAAATAATATTAAATGCAGTTTCTTTTGTCGCAAACATATGTGTTATTCACACATGCTTCTTTTCTTTTGGGACCTAACTCTAAAGCCGACGCGGACGAAGTCGCGGGTAGCAGCTAGTTTACTATAAAAATAACTTAAATGAAATATCAAAAATTGCCAATACTATTTGTGCTGGATTGATGATATATTTTGTGTAAGTAGATTAGAAACCTTATTGTAAAATAACTTTTTTTCGATTTTAGATACTGATTGTAATAAATCAATGATCGATGGTAACTAGTCATGATAGCTGTTAGAGCCAAACTATACATTAGTAAAATTAAATAAATATTTAATTGAACGCACACACTATATTATAAGAATTTTTCGAGATCTTTTGCTTATACAAGCTTAAATTATGTTAAAATTAATGCATAGCATGTGGTTGTATATAATTTTTGAATAGCATTTACTTAATTTTTGTAGAAACGAATCTCAAACTCTGCATGTGTCTTATTTTTACAAAATAAAATTTAAATTTTATAAAACAGATCTAACTAGATACCAAATAGTACAAGATTTTTCAAAAGTAATTAATAAATTATTAACGAAATACAATCAAATTATCATCTGTAAATCAGTAATTAATATTGTAGCATGTCTCATAATATTAGAACATCTTTCAAAAAAGGCATTCTGTTACTTAATCGAATTCTTTCATATTTCATCAGAATTACTTTACAAGTTTTTCTGGGTCTTTAAAATATAACTTTATAAAATATCCATGAAACATAGAGTTTAGATCAAACAAATTATGATGCATTCTGTGGAAAATATTTCTGGCAGATTTTCTCTGACAATTATTGATCCATTAATGAAAATGCTAAGCACATAGGAAATGCCTGTCAAATCGTAATATAACATGCTGTAAAATTTGATTAGATAATGGGTTTGTGGCATGCAAGGCCCTAATAAGAACGGACAGCCGCGGTTGATAATTGTTTCTAAAATTCTGCTGTCACGCGGCTATGATTCAGATGTCTGTTTGGTGGCATTACTACTGCCGCATTTTCCATAAATTATGCAAAAATCAAAGTGGGACCAGTATGGATTATGTTATGCGCAAATTTATAATTGCTTCTGTCGTATGAAATGTTTTATTAAATTACTGATATGTAATGTAAGATAACTGAGAGTTCTTTTTTAGTCAAATATAACATTAAAGTAATGTATGAGTCGTTCAGTAATATATGTCTCGAGTTGTTTATGAGAAAGATTTGTATCTCTCTATTCTAAAAAAAAGTAAAGGCCGCTGACGTTGTCAAAGCTTGTTCGCCTATCTCCTCCTAAACCGTGGGGATTTGAGTTTCGACTAAGGTGCCCACAGATTCGGAAAATTCCGAATAACCTGCTAAGCTGACTTAAATATCGAAAATCGAATTATTTTAGAAGATATTAATAAAAAACTGAAAAAATAAACACAATGGTTGCCAGATTTGGCATAATATCATTCATTCCTTTGCAACAAAGCGTTTCCAAGTATCTAGAATCGCGTGAAATTTACAAACATGAGTTAGAATTACGCCCATTTTACGCCAAAATAAAAACTATATGAAATAAGTAACTCAAAATGTGTTACACAAAGTTGACAATTTTCAAATAGTAAGTTCGCTTAGACAACAGGAGTTTAGAATTAGCGATTATTCGTTTTTCCAAAACAGAATAACTAATATCTTGAAAATAAAAAATAATTAAAATGCAGATTATTTTAAATCCGGTTCGGTCCAGCTGGATTATTCGCTACCAGTAGAAATATTTGGCGGCGTTAACTATGGAATTATAGCAGTTACAGTAGTCACTTTGGATATTTGCTAGCGCGACGAGATAGTATAATTTGTGGTGGTAAGTACTCCAATCTGCAAACGATTATGTAAATGAAAATATGGATAACGGTTTTCCGGTAACCTTAAATGAACAGTAATTATAGGTTGTGAGCAGGGGCGTAGGGGGGGTTAGGGGGGTCATACTCCCCCATGAGGAATTTTTTGCCATACAAAATGCATATTCTTCACTACATTGTCACACCCACGTATACATATATATGAGTTGTAGTAGTCGTAACCCCCCCATGAAAAATTTCTGGCTACGCCCCTGTTTGTGAGCATGTGTAAATCGCCAAATAATGAAAAGTCGCCATTGGTAGAAAGCTATCCTATCTGTTCCGTAACTTTTATTAGCTTTACATGTACGCAAGTCGCCAAATAATGAAAAATCGCCATGGGTGGCAAATTCGCAAGGTGTCCAATAGGTTTTACATTATTAAAAATACAGCTGAAAAAGATGTTCTGATTTTATTACGCTTTAGCTCCTAATTAATATAAATTTTGAATGACAACATTAAGTACCATCGTGTTTCTGAGGAGTGCAAACAATTTTAACAGCGAATATAAGCGGAGTCCGCCCTCCAGGTGGAGTATAGTTCAGGATCCGTACAACACGGATTCCCATAACAAAATATCTTCCGTGTTATGAGGGGGAGGGGGTCTACTGTAGTGTGAAGTTTAAATTTTTATGTACCAATGAACATGCAAGAACCAAGCAATGTGTAGCTCAGTAACATTCTATCTGCTCCAATCTTCGGGTTTTGTCTATTGAAATTATGTCTTTTTTACAAATAAGCCTTATAAGGGGCCGAATGCCTCATACGAAAAGCGAGAGTAGCGAGTCTGGGGGCCTTGGCCCCTAGTGTAATTTGAAATCCTAACAATAACCAACAGAAGCATATGGTAAATTTCACAGTTTACACCTACTTCCATTGCCGTTATGGATTGTCGACTTATTGTATGTTAATTGCTATAGTCCAAGAAAATATCTCTCCAGTGGATTAAATCCCACTGTGGGATGTATTTATGTTAACGACATGGCGGATGATTTGGGAAAGAAATCCACTCATGTCGCCCAAGCCTCGTGCATAACTTTTGACTACAGATTAGCTGCATATTTCATAAATTTAAATATGAAATATCTTCAAAGCTTGAAGTGCAAGAGATGACAAAGGATGAATTATGGCACCTCCCATTCTCCGGTCATTCGAACGCCGAAGACATATGATTTAGACCATAGGTTCCCAACGTGGGCGATAACGCCCCCTTGTGGGCGTTTGAGGCTTTCGTGGGGGGCGGTAAAAGACCCAGAGAAAATTAAGGGGCCTTGATATGGCACGGAGGGGCGTGGGAAGATTAACCAAATATAGTCTAAGAAAGACTTAAAAATCACTCTGATAATTCATTTCTATCACGTGTGCGAAAATTCACATATTTCGATATGAGACTTCGCTGTTGAGAGAAAGAGATACCTCTCTAAAACTTTTATTCCTCCTTTTTAAATGAAGAAGAAATTCAGTAGAGTTTCAATTCCAACGATATTCTATCTATTAGTAATTTGTTTTAAATTTAATTCTTGTTTTCTCCATGTGTTATGTACGCTCTTATTTTTCTGGAGTGGGAGGGGGGGCGGTATTGAAATATTCACTAGAAAGGGGGCACCAATTCAAAAAAGGTTGGGAACCTATGATTTAGACTGTCAGTGGGACACGATTGCCTCTCCACACCTCCAGAGAATCATTGTCGGAATTAGATGCTTGTGATCCCTTTGCACAAGCGCCGATAACTGTTGCTTGTTGAACTGGCGCGTCTGATTGTCCTTTGTAAGCGTCCGGTGCTTTTTAGTTCTGTTTTTTTTCCGCTATTAGGAAGATAGAAAACTTATGTCTATTACTGAAGAATTCTGTGTTTAGTTTTGTGTATTTTGTTATGTGTTTTTGGACAAGGATACTGTAGTTTGTGCCTGGTGCATTCATAATTGTTAGTGACTGTGATAGATTACGGCAACGCCACTTTAGGGCGATCTGCCAAGGGTGGGCGGTACCTTAGTAGGAGGACTTTCTAAGGGGTTCTAACGCTTATCCACGTTACATCTGGAGGAAACCTACCAAAACACCAGACCGTTAGATCGACCGTCTCGCGATGGGACCCAAACCTGGACCTTCACACTTCGGTCGTCTACCATTTTGACATAACCACTGTGCCATGGGGAGGCCCTAGTGCATTGAAAATAAAAATTATGCACATGCATATAAATTTCGCCAAGGAACAGATAATACAGATTATAATAATAAATTTAGACGTAATTTAAACAATATCTTTTTCTTCTGAAGACACAATCTAAGTAGCAATACATAATGCATATGGAACCCCTTTGAACCACAAGTAATCACCTTCAGTGTAATTTTTTTTTTCTTTTCTGGTCACGTAAATAGAAAGCAAACAAATTTTGATTCTCAAATAATATATTTGCAAAACCACATTTGTTGTCTGATTTTCAGTTTTTTTTTCTTGTCAGGCCATTCCTAACAGAGTGAAGATTGCAGTTACTGGCACGTAAATGCAACATTACTACAATGATATGATTGCTGACCGATGTTTTATACCAAAAAATACTACAAAATATGATTTAAAACCACTGAAGATGGTATTTTCCGATAATACACAGAAAAAATAACTGAACATAAAAGTAAGTAAAATTAAAAATATAAAACAATTTAAAAATAAATTATAGTTATTGACATACATTTTTAGTTATCGTCAAATTGATTGAAACATTAAAAAAATCATGTGTTTGAGTGCGGAGGTTAAACATATTGTTACGAATTTTCGGAGCAACCCGCTGTTCTGGGGTTTAAAATAGTTCAAAATTCGTATTCTACGCGTCAAACAGTTAAATTTTGCTTTTTGTTGCATCAATATCGGCTAACTAGAACTGGAGATATGGAGGTTTTGTTTTTCCCATTGCTTTCCTATGGTGGTTCTAAAAATTTCGAGAAATATTGGTCGTAGGCCTTCGGTAACTTCACTTTTGGGGACAATTTTGGAGCAAAATTTGGCGGTATTGTGCCAAAAGTCGCCAATATTGGCAACAGTTTGGTCATTTGGAGCGATTTCCCCTATGGAGCTTGAAAAGTTGCTTTTTCAGCATCAAAATCACATAATATCTTGTATTTCTCTTCTATGACGTAATCAAAATTTCCGCTTTCTGTGGAATCTTCAAGAAACAGACTCTTATGGAAGCTTCTTGTAGCTTCTGCATCGCCATCATTCTATGGCGTGTCGTTCCATCTAATACCGAATTAAAAGTAAAACTTTTTTTGTTCCCAGTTTTCATGTATATTTCTGAATTTACAACTTAAATAAATAAATGTTTTCTTCGGCTGGAATTTCATGTAATAATTTTTATGTGTTGACGACAAAGAGGGGTGAAAGTATTACTTAATTTGTAGTAAGAAATGCAAATTATATTTAAAGTTGAATAATTCATGCTTTTATACCATCTTTTATACCAACCAGTCAAGACTAATTATTAATATACCGCATTCAGCACTCAGCACGAAAAGAATTCATTTACGAAACTGTATTTTAAGACATTTGGTATTTTATAGATTTTTTTTTTTCAAATGAAAAACACATTACAGTTGAAAAATGTGAATTTGCAGATAATTGAAATACCAAAAGGAACTCAGTTAAAAAATAAATAAATAAAGTAGTGTCGGAATTCATATCGAAAGAAACAAATTTATGTCCATTACTTTTAGCAAAAAAGTTAATTGTTTTTGAACAGGAAGTTTTAATTACTTTCCTTTCAACGTATAGAAAAATGTGTAATCTGATAAAATTCTACGTTAAATTTTATTGCACAATTTTAAAGCGGATAACTATTAATGGTTAATTTTTTTAAAAATCATATGCTTAGTTTCAAGTAACTTTTGACATTTCCGTGAACAAATAAAAAACATTAGCAAACCGGAGTTATGCGACAAATATTTAATTAAAATATGAATAGTGTAATTATCACATGTGAATGAGGCAGGTAAAAACTTGAATGTTTTAATATGTCATATTTATTTTAATTAATATGTAAAACATCACTCTCCACTCCATATATTCATAGAAGTAATTAGTCAATTCCAAGTAATTAGTTAATTTGACAAGTATTTTTTTAATCTTAAAAAATCTGATGTGTCCAACGCATGACTTCCTTGCACGTCCATTAGATCAAAAATATTTTCGACGCACTTCCTCTAAATTTATTTGTTTGAAAGAGATAAAATATCAATAATAGTAAGGTTTAGCGATTTCTAGCCAAATATTTCGATATCGCCACGCTGAGTTCAATTTGAAGGATTTCCTTCTGACACTTTATTTGGCGATATTTCACCAAAAGCCGACAAACTTGAGATAGTCAGCGAGATTTTGGGGATAGCCAAAGTAGTCATTGACCACAGACTTTCAATGAATTGAATGGATCTATACACCTCAATGTATTCAAAGTCATTTGGCTCACCATGTAAATAAATTCTCAGTCGATTGCTGTCAAAAAAGATATTGAAAACAGTTAGATATTAAAATAGTTCTAAATACAAAGTTAAAAAATCTACGGGTTAAAGTTTTAGAGTTATACAAAATAGGAAATAATTTTTGGCGCCAAATTTGGCGATATTTCGGCGAAACTCGTCAATGTCGACGACATTTGGCGAGATTTTAAGCATGAACCAAACAATGACAGATTATCGCCAAATTTGGCGATATTTCGCCAAAACTCGCCAAGAACGATAACAAATGGCGATACTTTGGGCATGGACCAAATGACTGACTATCGCCAAATTTGGCGATATTTCGCGAAACCTCGCCAAGGTCGAGGACAGACGGCGAGATTTTGGGCATGTACCAAACAATGACTGTCTACAGTTGTATTATATTGAAGATGTCCATAGACATTAAGGTACTGAAATTCTTTTCGGTGGTCCTGTAAATAAACTCTCCAGTAGATTGGAACCAAAAATCGAGATGCACAACTAGATGTTACAACATTCTTATATATGAAATTTCATAATAGTTTTTGAGATTTGAGAGTTAAATATGCACACACATACACCAAAAGTCGCCAAGCTTGGCGACTTTTGGCATAGTTCTTGAGGGAGGCACGTGACCGTGGTCGGACCATTACCTAACTTATGTGGTAGGACGGTATTGTGCTTGAAATGGATGAATGCCCTAAAATTGCTATTGACCGTAATGTATTGGAAATCTTTTGAGTGTTCCTGTAGCAGAACTATAAATGATAAAGACACTTTTTTTAATGGAGAAATTCATTTTCTAACTCTTTACAGCATATATCACTTCTGAGTCGTTTGAAATAGCCCAATACCTCTAAAAAACGCTTTGATGAATTTCGGCCCATAGAGCGTAATGTATTTCGAATCTTTTGGGCGGTCCTGTAGATAAACTATTCAGTCGAATGGAACCGAAAGGGGAGGTGCACAACTAGATGTTACAACAATCCTAAATATAAAGTTTCAACATTCAACGCCTAACAGTTTTTGAGATATGCGAGTTTAATGAATTTCGGCCCATTGAGTGTAATGTATTTCGAATGTTTTGGGCAGTCCTGTAGATAAACTATCCAGTCGAATGGAACCAAAAGGGGAGGTGCACAACTAGATGTTACAACTATCCAAAATATGAAGTTTCGACATTCTACGCCTAATAGCTTTTGAGTTAGGCGAGTTTAATGAATTTCGGCCCATAGAGCGTAATGTATTTCGAATCTTTTGGGCGGTCCTGTACATAAACTATCGTCAGTTATTGTACCGGTTGGTACAGAGAATTTTTAAGGTTTCCTATTGATCTAGGATACCAGGATTAAATAATTTCCTCATTTCTTATCCTGATTGAAAGTAGAACACTTCCAAAGATTACAATCTTAAGAAAACCCTTTTTACTGTGGCTGTGATCGTATAGTGGTTAGTACACTGCGTTGTGGCCGCAATAACCCAGGTTCGAATCCTGGGCACAGCAATAATTTTATTTTTACAAAATATCGTGATCCATCACATTATGGAAGAGTTGAGTACAAGAATATGTTAAGGCCATTCTTTTTAACACAGTGAAAATAAATTAGAGACCTATTTTTCCTTTTTAGTGAGGAAGGTAGCATTTAACTGCAGGTTGATTAATACTTTGGTGCACAGAAGGGGCGTAGCAAGAGGGTAGGCTCAGGGGGCTGCTCCCCCCCCCGAAATGGGACACTTTGCTTAGCTTACAATTTGATATTTAGTTTACAATTGAACTTTAGCTTTAAATTTGATACCCAGCTCACCCCGAAATAAAATCCTGGCTATGCCACTGGTGCACAGTGAAAATAAATTATCTCACAGTTTATACTTTCCAACTTAGTGTTCCTTAGTGTCTTATGAGAGATATCGAAAACTAAAAATAAATTTTAAATACATACAGTTTAACAAAAACTAAAAAAAACACGCTTTTATAGCAAATCGAACTAAAAAGTGAAAAATAAAAATATAGTTTAAAAACTCCAAAAACACGCTTTAGTGATAAATTGTACTAACTAAAAATCGAAAAATAATTCTTAACATAGAAATAAATTATTGAACGAAAAATAGTATAATTGAGAAAAAAGCGCGGGCTGCTCCATATATCAGTTCCCGATAATATTCGATCGGTACGATTAGTACAAAAATGATACAAAACATATAGCACAAACCGCCCCACGCTTTTTTCACAATAATACTATTTTTCTTTCATTAATTTATTTCTATATTAAGAATTATTTCTATATTAAGAATTATTTATTTACTAAGAAATATTTTTCGCTTTTTAGTTAGTTCTATTTATCACTAAAGCGTGTTTTTTGGTTTTTTTAAACTATATTTTAATTTTTATCAGTAAAAGCTCTGTACACATATATCTGTAACATTATGCATAAGGACTCATTTGATATAAAGGCACACATTTATGCTACTTTGATTAACATATCATGCTTAACGCGTAATAAATAAATTTGAAAAATCTGAAGCGTTCATAACATTTCTCCTTTTTTCATTTACATTCCATCATAAATATTCAGGTGCGTATTCATATTAAAATATTGAATACTTTCCCATTAGTTTATATCGTACTAGAAATATATTCATACATAAACTATTGTCTTCAAATATAATTCTCCCATCAACAAGAGTTCTCCAGCTTTATTCAAGTTTAATCCTTAGTCCCTGCCTTAAGTACGCTCATTAGTATACATACAGCTGCAATGTTCATTCTAGAAATTCTACCATACATTCATAATCTTACGTCTTCCGCATAAATTATAGTCGAAAGTTTGAGAAACTGAACACTTAGTCCCCTCGTAATCCCCAGAATACTTTCAGAACTGGGTGTTATATTGCAGCAAACATATGATTGCGGCAGTTGGTAGATTGTCCAGATTTCTATATATTTTAGAGGATATATAAGAATATATTTCGACCCTGTAAGAGAAGTTTCTAAAGGAGAGTTTTGTAATATAGAGTTCGATGCCTAATAATAAAACTTCCCAGCTGTAAAATAAGACGTATACTTAAATTTAAAAGAACGGCATTATAAAACAAGTGCAGTGTACAACAATTCCTATTTACAAGTTCACTTTTTTATGGAATATAATAATGTATGCAGCATGATCGAATAATTTATGTTATTAAATTGATGAGTGAATTCAATAAATACATCCACAGTAAAAAACTATATAATTATCAAAATAGCCTCGATTTTATTCTTTCAGAATTATGTGATTCTTCGTAAGAAAATTTACTTTGTAAAGATTTAACATCTAACTACTAACATTTAATTTTTTTTTCAGTACATTTCTATAAAACTAAATTTTACGTATTTCATTCTGAAAGTTACTTACAGTGATGCAGCAAGTATTCAAGCATTGGTAATTTAATCGATGCTTAGTGTACTTGTGCTAAAAGGCCTTAATACTTGTGCTGAAAGAAAATTATATTCAACAATAAACACAGAAATAAATTAAAATAATGTATTTTTCCACAACTTCCAAAACCGGGAATATTTGTGCATATTTAATAAAAATACACATGATCACCATTCTCAGGTATAACATAGATTGCATCATTCACCCACCTAGACATTTGTGACACTGGATCTAGCCTATATAATAATAAAAAATGTATTCCATTCCGTAAACCAAGTCATATTTCTGCAGATGGAAGAGTGTTTATCTAAATAAATAGGAAAGTTAGTGCGAACGCTTGAAAAATTGGATTTTACAACATTTGTCCAAAGGATTCTATTTATAGATGGCTAATACTGTAATCACTTTAATACGACCATTGCTTTTTCTTCACTTGGCATAACTAGTTTATGTGTTATCCGATAGATAGCGTTACCTATATGGATGAAAACGTATGTGGATGGTATGTGAATCGTTTAATTCTCTGGGATCATTTCAGGCCACCTTCCCTTATTTGAGATAAGTTGATATGTAAAATTTAAAAAATGTTTAAAATAAGGTAGAGAAAAAATATCTACATTACAGAAAATCCTCTTTTTCATTTTCAAAAAGTTACACTTTTAGTTTGTGTACGACGCACGTGCAAAAGAATTCTCAGGTAGCAAAATGTGGTCCATTCGCTATCAACTTGATGCACAAAATTTCATCCCTTCACCCAGAACCGTAACAGATATCTTTGAAATGAAGATGTCATTACATTACATATATTAATTACATTAAGTTGAATCTAAATGTTTATTGTTAAATGAAAAAAAAAGTTATCATTTTTGGGGACACCTTGCATATTAAAAATACAACATAAATATGTATCTTCCTAAAATAACCACCGTGCATCTTCAAAAAAATTTTTGACAAACGCAAAGTAAAACAAAAGGAAGCTGATGTATTCATGCTACTTTAATCAAACCCAAGAAAACATCTCTGTCGCATTTTTCATAAACTCACATTTTGCTATGGATTTATGAAAATATAATACGCTATCATAAATAAATTTGGAGCTACTTTGTTCAGCCATAAAGTAAGGAAAGAAGAGAGTTTTAAAGTATTTTTAGCTAGAAATTTACATTCTAGTGCGTTCTGTAAGTATGAATTTAACCAAATATATATTCAGTTTGAAAGGGATATGAAATATTCATTACCAATATATTTACTTGGTGGGATCTATTAACCTGAGGGGGGAAACTTTTCAACTTTTCTGACTTTATATTCAATGTTGGAAAAACCGTTTAAATATTTATCATTCACAGTTGAAAGAAATATTTTCCTATGCTTATAAAAAAACCATTCAATTTTGAATGAAATATTTGTATTGTTGAAATATAATTTGGATTGAAAAATCTATGAAATCTATATGTTATATAAGTAATATATGGTTTTGCTTCGATAGTAATTTCTTATTTTCTTAAAAAATTGTGCAACACAAAACAGAACTGAGAAATCATTAGTAATGAAATTATTTAAATATTGTTTCTAAGAATCTTACATCTACTCTGAAATTGTGAACTATTATGAAAAAAAAACACCAGTTTAAATTTTACTTACATATAAAAAAATCCTCATGTTTTCCTGTTCATGTATAAGAATTTTTGCTATTAAATATTTCATACTCGTTAAGTATAAAATAAACTCAAGATATTCTATTTTGTATTCATCCAAGTTTTCTATTTTATACATTTTTTTCTATATCGTTATCAATGCACGTATTGTATATTTTTATTCAATTTTAAAAATAATATGTTCTGCGTATTTATTATGTATTGCATCACATGTCAATTTCTCGATTTCATTACTTTCGGAACACTGAAACACCAATAATTTACTTTTTTAAAATCATTATACATATGTTTAAAACTCATTCACCACATTTCAAGTGCTATGTGGGATTTTGCATCAGCAATAGGCTGATGAGAAATAAGCATTCTTTTTGAGTCATAGGAAGCAGACAAGGTTTTCTGGTAACAGCAATTTAGCGTCGGAAAAGTTATCATGGAACAGACCAGCTACTTATGGAAGAAGGAATGTAATGAAATGAAAATATCTTTAATTATAGTCTTAAAAAATCTAATATTGATTTCACGTGGAACTCATAAATTTAAAATTGGGCTTTAAGTGCCACTTAAAATTGTTTTATCCTGAATCATGGGAACATTCTTTTAGCATGTTTTTCATGTTCAATGAAAATTTAACTGCTAAAGTTTCAGAGGATTCGGTACCATTTAGAGCGACCTATAATTCATGGTAAACTATTAATCGTTAAAGTAGTAATTCATTCATTACTTTCTACGAGATCACATTTTTCAAATGCATTCGTTGTGAGCTGAAACATTTCGTCTTACGAGACTCTAAGTGGTTTTTCTTGTTGAGCATTAACAGAGAGATAAATTATGTGGGTAAAATATTAGTTCCGTTTTGTGTTTTATAGTTTCGAGCATTATTTGCAAATATCTAACAACAAAAAATTTCATTGTTTGAGTATTCATACTATATCTAGAAAAAAGGCATATAGATAAAGCTAACAAAAAGTAAAATATTAGGTTGTAACGAAAGTTTCCCGCCACCGCAAACTTCGTCAGCACACAGTTCTCGTTGGCGTATTTGCTCATATTTTGTCAAACGATTTTTGGCATTTGAAAGAAAGAGGTTTACTTTATAACATTGTGTTGTGAAATCTTTAAAAAATATAGTTATCATTAAGTATAAGGTATCTCAAATGGAACTATCACTCTAGAGGATTAGTACCATCATTTACTTCCAGTTGTGTTGCAAAAAGTCAACTACATAATATCAACGAATTATGAGTACAGCTTTAAGTACTATTGTTGTATCATGTGACACTGTGCAGGTTTGGTACCGAAAATTCAAAAACAGTTATCTAAGGAGTTAGAAGTTAGTATTTCAGGCAGATATGGCGGAAAAATTTTGTTACAACCTGATATATTGATAAAGTAACACGTTTCACTCTACTTAATAATTGGGAAAGATGTGTTACATCTACCTACATAAATAAAAATGATTGAATACAAATTCAATTGAATACAAATTCAATTGTTACTGCACGTTCTGACGCAAAATCCTGCCACTTTTGCTAAGATTCCGCAGATTATCTTTCTAAATTCACCTTGATTGTTCGGTGAAAAAAAAAAAAAAAATCCTCAAGAATATTTTTTACCTCCGCAGTTCAATATATCTTCTGCTAAAAAATGAAATAGTACTGAAAATTTGCCGTTTTATTTTTCTTTTGTTGAAACTATGTTTTTTAATCCGCCATTTAAACATTATTTTACCCATTGGTGTGAAGCTAGGAAGCTAAGGATTAACATTTAAGACTAGGTACCACCACACATATGAAAGAGATAAAATTGAAAATAGCTAAAATAATTATTTTAAAAGATCCTGTTACTTAATGTTATATTTCTTAGCTCTGGAGTGCTTTCATAACAGTTTCTCTTTCTACGTGAGTTTCAGACGCTGAGTCTCTTTTCAAACCGTATTTAGAAGTACTGTTAAAATGTGCCTGACACTGATTTTAAAACAATTTTAGCAGAAGATTTTTTTGTGCATTTCGATTCCAAAGGATTTTTTTTTGGGTAGTGAAATATATAGAGCACATAGCACATATAGTACACTAACTAATATAAATACGGCACACTCATGGCTTATAACGCAAACACAAGGAACAAGGAAGACGAAGTAGGGCCGATGCATGGATTATGATATAATTTCCACCAACATTTAACAAGGTAGAAAAATACGGACGACACGTATATTATAGTAGATTTTCCAACCTAATGAAGCAAAAAATATCCGAATTTATAAAATTTGCCACGTATTTAAATTCCTGGATAAACAAAATTTCAGCATTTCATCATGAAGACTAAACAGAGATATGTTTCAACACATTTATTAAGAGCTATACAATACCAATAATACAAATCCTAAAAACGCAATCTTCTGGTGTGCTTTTGTTGATTTCTAGAGTCATTGAAAATATGTTTAAGCCAGCGATATTTATTTTCATACATTTGAATATTTTATGATGAAAGGCTGAAATTTAGCATATCATGTCAATAAAGTTTGGAACACATTTTATTAAATGGTAAATTTTTTGTACTCTGGCAGAATGAAAATTTAAAGTTTCAAATTTATCTTGATCCTGAAAATTTTAATATAAGACATAAAATTGTGTGATTTTTTTGGTACTTTAGTTTATTGTACATGTCTCCGATAAAAAACTAAGGAATGGAAGCCTAGGCCAGCGTTTTTGGGACAACCGGTATATTAGTGCAATGAGGTAGACATAAGGTCACAATAATCTCAAAGAAGCTGTTTAAAATGTCAAGAAAAGTAATATAGTTTGAATAGTAAAGTATATAGTTATATTGACATTCAGTATAATACATAATCTTAACAATAACTAATAATTTTGAGAATTTTTCTGAAAAGTATATTTTCACCAAAATGTTTAATTTTTCCCGTTTAACATATCTGTCAGAGCATGTTAACATAATTGAGAAGTAGAAACTTTAAGAAGTTAAGTTAAGAAGTTAAAATTCTAATATAAAATTGCATTATTAGAAATCTAATGTTTTGCTGATTTTTAAGTAGAAGTAACGCTATTTCTTTATTCATTAAAGCTGAAATTTCCCTTTAAATTCTTTCCGTATGCATGCATATATATATATATATATATATATATATATATATATATAAAGATTTATTTTAACGATAAAAGAGTAAACAGAGAGTATAGACTTATAAATATATATGCTGCATATAACGCAGTCAAAATATCTGTCACATTTCTTTTCCAGTCGTGATTTCCTGAATATCAACAGTGCCTAAACTTGACAACGTTACATTTCCTCTCCAACGGGAACAGCAGACGGGTGTAAGTCGATTATTCTGGAGAAATTTAAAGTGAATGGCATATTTCGACAGATAGTAAGTTCTTCAGAATAGAAGATAAAATGTAAAGCAATTTGTTTTGTATCGTCGTCTCTTATTTCAGATTCAAAAAGAAAGTTTGGATGTTTTGAAGTTAGATACGCTTTATTTGATTTTACTCTTATATTTAAATAATTCATGTTACGTTAGAATTATATTGTAATCAACTTTTCGAAATAGTGTATACCCTGTTATCTTTCAATAAAGCCTGATGTTGTAGGTATTTCTACATAATGGATGTCACAAGTCTTGAGTCAAATTCAAAGAGAGGTGGGGTGTGGAAATAAATAAAAAACTTAATATTGCTTAGTGAAATATTTAGATTGTTGCAGTTATTTTTAGAAAAGAATATTCACATTACTGTTAAAAGGCTTTTATCGTCTATTTTTTGAAGAGTTTTCTTGATGTTGTAAAATATTTAGTTTGTTATGTTAATTTTAGAAATTTTTTAAAATATTTAGTTTGTTATGTTATTTTTAGAACAACATATTCACATTACTGTTAAAGAGCTTTTATCGTCTATTTTTTGAAGAGTTTTCTTGATGTTCGTCAACTTGGTTTCTGTGAAACATATTCCAATTTCTTTCAACTTGCCACACTCAATTGCATGCATTGTAAGTTAAATTACATTACAATACAAAATTTAAACTATTTCAGTAGAGATGTGCACAAATTACAAAAAAATGATTGCACGATTTTATTAAGACATACAGTGATTTTATATGAAATAGCTTCATATTTTGCTTTTCAAGAAAAATAATTGTAAATTGTGTCTTAACAAGTTCAATAAATTACTCGCATATGTCTGTTTTTTTAATTAAGAATTGTTAATTAAAATGCAATTTACTTCAGAATTGCTTCTTAATTCTAAACTCTCATAAAGTCACTTGAGGGACAGTGCTACCGATCGTCTTGAGTAGAAAATCATGAGTAAAGGCCATGATAATAAAATGTTAATGAAAATTCTATAAGTGAAAAAATGTTTATCTTAAAAAGTGCATGAATTTATAAAAGATAAAAAAAACTGTTTTTATATTCCATAAGTGTTACAGTTTGTCTAAGTGCATCTATATTCGCATGACTGGAAATTTACGTTGTATCACTATTGATGTAGCGTGAAATATTTTGATCCAAAATATCAAAAGAACTTTTTCGCTTTTATTAAGACACAAATAACCTGTCTAGATGTTACTACAAATTACGATTTTGCGAAAGATTTTCTGAAACTGCGACTTATTTTGTCACTTAAGAATAAATTTTATTCCGTACATTTATTCCATGACAGATTTCCAAATACAAGCATATATATTTACATGTATAGACAAATGTACAGCTTCTCTAAATATTTGGAAACCTGGTCTCTCTATCACGAAAATACTAGCAAAAATGTATATATAGACACGTACATGTCATTTTATTTCATTCTGTAGCCAACATAATATAGATAATTTGTATAAAACTTTTCAGAGGCTAATAAAGCCAATCTTGAGAGTCTTCCAGATCGTTGAGGTTTTGTTGTTCCCCGTAATTTAAAGCATTACGGCACTGTCAAAAAGATGCTTAAATATGAGTACTTTAATATACTCTTATTTTTTTAAGTACATTTGCTTTATAAACGAGTACAAGACGTGCTTAAAAATGATATACAACTCAAATTTAAAAATAAGCATGTGAATAAATATACAAATAATTTCTTATTACTTCACTTGCATATACAGAAATTATTCAATCAACGTTTATGTGGCGTTTGGAAGAATTTCGTTGAAATAGTTATACGAATAACTTAGTAGGGTACTATAAACTTACGAACTATATCTTACTGCGTAGAAGCTACACTGCGTGCATGGATATCCGAACAAAATGAGAACACCTCATGTTCTAATTTTTTTCAACCAATTCGCATGCTCAGAAACTATCCTTGAAAGCGTCTTTTTAACTTTCACGACTGTCATTGCAGAAAACAGAGCTTGTGTGCAATTCTCTATGCGTTTTCAATGAGAATTAAAATTTGGCATATATAATGATATATGCCAGATTACAAAGCGAGATATGTAGAAGAAACAATTAAAGTTCATTAGTAACTATCATCTTATGTGTAAGTACAGTTTTTATATTTGATTGTTTTATGATAATTTGTTTCATTTGTCTATATTTATATTCAAGACTCTGATTGGTCGTATACTTTTATAGCTATTTTTTCGTTTTGTACATAGTATTGATTTGCTTTGGTGTTTGTTTTGGTGTTTTAAGAGTACTTTCGCAAAAGGAGCAATATTTCAGTGTTAATCATTTCATTTGCAACATTATTTTTGATTGTTTATTTATTTTATACTTTCACCTAATAGTGAGTAGCATTCATAATCGTAGCGTAGCAGTACTTTTTTGGTTTTAAGGGTGGGCGGACGTAACATTTTTAAGAGTAAAAATATAGAAGTTTCTTCAAATTTTGAAACTTTTAATACCAATGGCTTGACAACTATGTTATGGAATCGCTACGCTTTTGGCAAGATTTCTGTGATTAATAGTTACAGATAGTCATAAGAATATTCTGTGATCATTGTTTAACAGATAAGCGTCTTGAATATGAATAAAAAACTGTAACGAAACGAAATAATTTATACAAAACAATCAAATGACATATAAACTTTACTTACGCACATGATAATGGTTATTTATGAATTTCAATCAACATGCTCAAAAAATGTATATTTAATAAGTATATATTGATTACCGATTCTTGCGTGTAGTAAAAAACGAGTGTAAGCAATAATCAAGTATGGATATATTCTATTGAGTAAAATAAAACTCTAACGAAAATGTATTAAATATTAATAATTTAATTTATTCGTTAACGATGTTTCCATATTTTCAAAAGTGAGAACATAATGCTCTCGGAAACTTTGAGTCTATGTATACTCAATTTTGAGATCTCGCATGCACTCAAAAATTGCGTACATATGTTTCTTAATTTAAGTGTTACGTACGCGGAGCTATTACAAGTTCATGAAATCCTTCGAAAGAATACATTTTGCTTATTTCTAAGAAACTCGTTTTAACAGTGAGGAAATTGAGATTTTTCCGGGTTTGCATCAGAGATCCTTGTATAATTGCTTTTTTAAAAATTATTCTCAAAAAAATTGTAAATAGTCGATGTAATACAAGAATAAATAACATCTGTATAAATGACGTGCTCAGCCGCTATTCTGGCAAAAAATGTTGGCTTGTTGAGATGTTACCAATTAACAATTTTTCTTTAAACCAATGCTTACTTTTGCGTGATTTGACTCAAAAATGACTTGGTAATTTGACTCAATCACTAAAAATTTTGCTTTTTGTCAAGTGGCAACTTCCGATGTTTTGATTTAACTAGTGTTTCTAGAAAATAAATAAAGTACAAAGAGTAATAAAAATATTGTTACTAGAGAAAATGCATTTTAAAATAAAATGACATTTGGGACTTCGTGCGGCAGTGGAATGGTGCAGACCCAGAGGAGAACAAATCTCAAGTTTTTCAAGATGACATGTATAAGCGATATTATATTGTTTAGTTATCTCTTTAAAGTTTATTGCTTATCTTTACTTATTATACATAAGAAGATTTTTTGCATCCATATAAATTTATTGCGTTTACAAAGTTAGGATAAAAACTGCAGTAATAAAAAATGTAATCCAATGCTTGAATTTTTAAACTTGGAAAAAATAATATATATCATTAATTTTTGAAATTTTCTGTAAAATTTCATTAAACAATTGATTTAAAAAAGTGAAATTAAATGGACATCATCCTTTTAATGAATATTTCATGGCAATAATGTGCTGAATTTCCCATTACCCGACGTATCTTTACATAATTTAATATTTCTTTTCATCTCTATACGTATTTCATTTATTTAAACACATTAATGTCTACCGTCTCTTTTTACGGACGTTTTAAGAAAATGGGCTCCAAATTCGCATAAATAAACATTTCATTAAGTGCATTATATAATTCCTAGGAAATTATTTTAATTTATTACTCATAAATAGCAACACTTGATTGACTTTACGCTTGCTTTTTGGACTTTTTATGAGCCCCATCATGGACAAGTATATAAAGCTCTGAATATGGCAGACGGCTGAAATATGAAGATTCGGATTTGGGCCTATCGCGCCATCTGTACAGGTCTGGAATTTTGGCCCTTTTTCTCCAGATGTATCGTGAAACCACGTTAGAACGCTTTAAAAAACCATCCAACCAAGCCACAAGCCCTGTAGGCAGATGCCTCTCGTGTAGGCTTTTTTTGCGGTGACAGGGGAAAAAAATCTTTAATGATTTATATTAATAAATGCATCAGTATTGGTTAAAAATGGTACTTTAGATAATTATTTCGTTTATGTATTTTTCATTTTATTTGATTTTTATATTTTAATGAAGTTTTTAACATTTTAAGTTTGTTCCTAAAAATTGACTAGTAATTGTTACTAGAGGCCACTACTAGGCCACTGTTACTAGGATTTAATCGTTAGTTGAAGAAAAGTCTCAGCATACTTTTCTGGATTGTAAGTCTGAATAAAATTAGGATTTTAGAAAAATATGTGATATGTATATACATACATATATATATATATGCATATATGTATGTTTTGCTTAAATTGATAAAAAGTTTTCCTGCCCAAACAATAAGTTAGTGCAACCAAATTTCTGCAAAGAAACTCTGCACCCTCTGGTGCTATTTTAGGGACGTTGACTTCTTACTTTTAGATAAATTTAAACAAATGAATGGAATATTTTAAACTATTTTTCTATTTTATTTAGCTCTATTTGCAATCGGTACGCACAATATATTTGAAAACTAAAATTTCAGACATTAATGTGTTTAAAATATTATTATTTCATTATGCCAAGACAAGACTTTTGGGAAAATATACAATTTTCACAAAATAGGATTTGCACCTCTCCCCTAACAGCCAACTTATTCAAAGAAAAGAAATTTGGCCCCACAAGAAGGTCTTTAATCAATCTATTTTATTACAATCAGAATTCTTCAATCCTTAATTAGACACCTTTCGGACTAATTGCTTAATATTGTATCGAATTACATTAACTATAATGTGCGTTATGTTAAGCAAAACTTTCTCTTTAATTTTGCTTTTTTTCATATTATAAATTCAAATTAGTTTTCTGAGTTCAAATATTCCCAAATATTGCAATATTTGTAGGAGTCCAAAGAACTACCATTTCAATACTTATTATGCAAACGATCCTGTTTCCGTCGTATTATGTATTCAGTTCAAGCTATACTGGTGGCCATTTATCATTTTTCAACCGACACGTCAAAAACTCTTCCGGTAAACCTACCGAAGTGATGTGAAAACCGCGGAATCTTATCTCATATTCAAAGAAAATCAAAAAGCATTCCTGCCAAATTTGATAGGAGAGCTTGTAATATTTAAAATTGTAAAGGTTATCCCTTTTTATCGTTTGCATTTATTTTTTCTCTTAAAAAATGCTTGGTTTCTTTCTTTCTTTTTTGTCTTCTTTTTATTTCTCATTTTTTACTAGGTGCTGTTACTCCAGGACAAATTACAATCAAATTTTAGGTTTCTGTCTGACGTGTTTCCAATTCATAATTTTTTAAGTAAAAGATCTTAGAATTGATATTATTATTCCTTCCATTTTGACTCAAGGGATTAATTTTTGATTGGAAAAATGCAAGTTAAGGTTTAAACAAATTTCAGCATATATTCCTTAATGTTTATTGGTTATTGCAATCAGTTTCTTGATATTGTCTAAATCAGCCTAGACGAAATTTTTATAATAACCTCTAGGCAAAAGTTAATTGTCAACTGATAATAGAGTTTCAGCAGACCAGTTTCCAAATTAAGAGATAAGATAGTTTTAATTGATATTTAAAATCCTCTCTAGCAGCGCAATTAGCTCAAAATACGTTCAAAAGACCTCTTTTGAACATCCTTTGAACTAGTTGTGCTACTAGAGTAGCAGTCAGTATATTCTAAAATAGCTTATTCGGATTACTAGGGGTCTTTATGACCACTGAGAATGCGGTGTGAGCAGTTATAAATATTTAAAAATTAATTTGGAGGTGTGTGGAAAACATCGGGGGTCTAAATAAAAATTTAATTTTACGACTAATTAATGAGATAAAGAAAAGAATAAAAATTGGTAATCAGTTTCATATCTTGAATAAAACCTGATTACATGTATAATACTCAAGAAGCGTTTATTTTCTGGAATGTTATGGAACGGAATATAACTTTCTTCATCTAAATTGATTAGTTAGTGTTTCTGTTTCGGAGGCTGAAAGTGATGATGAACTGAACATTTTAGAAACTGCCACGATGATATGGCTAATGAGGCTTATGAGGCCTGGGTCCTACAGTTACAAAGTCCCAGAAACCTGAACGTTTCCTGAAAAGTTTAAAGCAAATTTAAACAATGAATATGAAGTAGAACACGAAGATATCAAAATCCAGTTTAGCGAATAAACACTTCCAAATGAGAACGTGATAAATCTACAAAAAATTATGAAACTGAGATTTTGTATAGCATCTTTGATACAATTTGCAAAATGAATTGCAGTATGAATTGGAATATCGACAATTCCTTAATTAGCTTTTAAGATACGAAAAGCTCTACATTTGTATCTCATCAATTACATTTGTCTAACGTAACTCACACAAGAAAATTTGTAACAAGACGGCATGTACTCCTTTCACCAGCAAGTTAAATCTTATCCTATCATTTGAACAGAAAAGTCTTGGACACAGAAAAATGAGTTCAGAAATTAATCAGAATTTTTTTTTATAGGAGAAAGAAAAGGAAACCATTACCATTTAGTCTTCTAGTGAGATAAACGTTGAATAGCAATACCCCAGAATAACATAATAACTGGAATGTTAACATATTAAAGCCCATTGGCAGGATTACCTAACAGTATCATTTAGAAAATTTTTAAATTTTTTAATTTAATTTTTAATTTTTTTCGTTTATAGTAAGATCTCAAAAATTTCAGGATTTAATGAGTTAAGGTGTTTGCTTGATGAATTAATTTTCAGCATTCCTCAACAAGCATTCCTCAACAGGTAGCTGACGGTAAGGAAAATTAGAGGGTTGCATTATTCAACGTCGTGTTGTTGGTATACATTTCGAAAAGCTCAAAAATATATTTCAGAACACTTTTTTCATTTTTTTAAGTCATTACGTGAGTGAAAACCTCGTTAAGTTGAATGTGCAGAGTCTATGAGTTGTTGTTGCACAGAGCTTTTACCTCTTATTTCCATTGGTGCAATCCGTATAACCTTGATAAACTCACAAAAATAATAACTAAATATCTGAAGGAATTAATTGCAGATTTGCGTAATGTAACATTTGAGTTTGCCCTAATTTGTTTTTCAAATCTATGGATTTTCAATTAACAATTATTATAACTGTCAAGGATGCGCATTTAATAAAAGTATCCACCAAGGAATTCATTTACAATGTTTTCCTTTATTGATTCATTTTTAGGATGATATAATTTTAGCGTAGGATTGGGTTCTTCGATAACAGACCAATGTAAGCAATATATTTTTTCGACTAACATCTTTTTATTTTAAATAGTTGCATATTTTTAATTTTTTGTAACGTAATATTAATTAATAATCACTATCATACGACCAAATAATGTCTTTCTTTCAGGCATGCACACCGTAAGAAGAAAAAATAACAGTTAAGGACGACTGCGGGTGATATTCGTTATACTTCTTAGTCCTTTTTCATACTTGGAATTAAAATTCAAGAAATCATGAAAACTTTCATGTTTTCCTTTGATAGTATCAATCTATGATATGATAGTATGAATAGGAACCCGAAAATACATTATAGGTTCTGTGTTTATGATTTTAAAAAATATAGGAAATGGAGTTATACAAATTATGGATGAAAAGAAAAACCTATAATTGACGTACACCTCGTGGATTTATTAAGGCATTCTTAATAAATCGACAAACGTCAATCTTGTGCGATACATTACAAATCTCAAATTAACTAACTTAGCATGCATGTACTCAAATTCTTAAAATAAATTTCGGAAGTACAGAAACATTACTAAAAAATCCAATTCTTAGGGTGACAGTATGAGAAACCTGTTTTCAATTTGAACGATTTTCTTATATTTTAATTACAAAATATTAGAGTATTTTAGTACAGCTAGAAATATACGGACATTTCTAAATTTGGTGGAAAATACGTGAGGAATCTTTGATAATTCTATGAAAAATACTACTATAATTTTTACCTTAATAATTTACTTTTCGGAGAAAACCTTTTAAGTATTTTCAACCTCTTAATTATTTAGTAAAAGTATTAGTACAACAGTTTTTAGTACTCTTAATTAATAATACGTAATTCTATAATTAGTTTAAATACGATTCTGTTAATAAATCAATACTCTCGTGGTTATTATAACATTTTAAGAAAAAGTAAAAAGGAAATTCCATAAGCACTCATTGTTACTAAATGTTGCCTTAAAGAAAAAATTAAATTAATCAAGTATTACTAGAAAAATCTATGTTCATCCTATTTCGATTACACAAAATATATTAAACATATTTTATTTTATTTCGAAAATATTTTTAGCATAAACTATTAGTCTTGCATATATAATATGAATTTCAATTATCTTGGCTCTTTAAAACTCTTATAGTTTATTTTTGCGTGACATACCTATAACGAAATATGGCTAGCAGAAAAAGTCTAAGTAAATACTACAGAATAATTTACACATATTGTAACATAGTAGAAGTAATTTCCGATGGTGGTAGCATAAATGTGGCCAAAGTACACTATGTACAGGTCCTTTATTTACATAAATTATACAATATTTACATCTCGCATAACAGGAACATGGTATGAACGGAACAACAACTTGCGTCCGTCTCAACGCTTCTCCACACCCGTTCTCTTCTCACTTCATCCTTCGATTCGACCCGCCAGAAACTAAATGTGATTTTTTAAGTCTTTCATTATTGTGCTTCTGGCTTTTTAAAAATTTTTATTCTATAAAATAAATAACTGTTGTTTTTAACAGGTTTTAAGTTTCTGGTCGCTTTTTTAAAAGTATCTTGTGGTTTTTCTTCTCTGTTGTGAGTGTTTTTTTTTTTTTTTTTTTTTTTTTTTTTGTAAGATGAGTGGCTTTCCTTGTATGGATTAAGTTTCAATTGGCCATACGTAGCAACATAAATACGATTTTTCAATATTGAAAAATTAATACTTTTTCAATTGTGACAATAAAAACATGCTTAAAAGATTTAATTTTAAAATATACATTCTAAGGCCGCTAATAAAGTAATATAAACACTGAAGTAAAACCATAAAAA
This sequence comes from Cheiracanthium punctorium, assembly GCA_038373885.1. NCBI lineage: Eukaryota > Metazoa > Arthropoda > Arachnida > Araneae > Cheiracanthiidae > Cheiracanthium > Cheiracanthium punctorium. The sequence goes on along the minus strand of JAWZYV010001322.1, from coordinate 2,469,324 downwards.
AATCATAAATGCTCTCGTCATAGGTATGACTGACACGAGATACTTCTTAAGTTCCTATTCCTATTGCTTATGATTTTTGACAACAATACGTTTTGATTAGTAGATAGTTTTGTTTGTTCATTCGGTTAAGCTGTTTTTTTTGGATAACCAATATGCGTTTATCCGGTATTTGACAATAATATATAATTTAGAACAATGTTATAAATCTAAAAATGAATATTTAAGGAGAATTTATTTTATTTTAAAATTGAAATCAGTAAAAAATCTGTAAAACTTTTTCCTTGTTTTGGCAAATCCGTTGACAAAAAAATTACTATATTTTTCTTCTGCAAAGTTATTTATATTATTGACTTATATTTCAAACGCACAGGTGACGATAAAAATCTCAAGGTCTCTAACAGCATTATTAGATCTTCCTAATGAAAAATTAGACATTTATTTAATAAAGAATGCGAGAAATCCAACAGCGATATACTTCTAACATCCCACCTTTTATCCATCGCTCTACATCGCGATACGTCTCTCATTACAAGGTAACAATATCGTAATTGAGAGGCTTGCAGTAATATAAATGATGAGTGATTTGGACCTGTACCATCTGCGACTAAAGTGTAACATTTTTCATATGTCACTCAGACGATGCTGCAGCAGTTACTAGTATGAAACGTATATTTCATATTCGATGGGCCATTTTTTATGAAGTGCCATTTCTTTTTACCATTTCAGTTCTAGATGCAAGGTTTATAAATGACCCGAGAAAAATAATGTCTGTTTTTAGAGGGGTCTGCCAAGCTTTTTTTTTTTTTTTTTGGATGGATGCCAAGACGTCTTAAATTGTGAATAAATGCATCCCCAGACATAGTTTTTCATACATCCGTAAATAATTTTTAAAACTCTTGCATATCTCGATTTTTGTGATTAAAAGAATATTGATTGTTTGTGTACATATAACGTATGGACAGTACTTGTAATGGAAGTCCAATTAAAATTCTTTCTGGGAAAATACCTGCAGATTGCAATATTGAAAGTAAAATATTGAGGTCAAGATGGTGAAAACATGAATACTCCTTGCATTATAAATATAATGTTGTCAATATATTGTAAGCCGTAAGCCAATATGTACTCGAAATATAGACACTTAAAGAAATCTAAAAAGTGAGGTTGCGTGTGTGTTGAATATCCTAAACTTGTTTTTGATCGCATATTCTTGAATACAGAAAGAAATCGTTTTCTATCAGAAAGATTCAATAGTAAATCTTGACATTAGACCTTAAAAAAAATTTAAAAACAAATGTTCAAACTAAGTGGACAATTCGTAAACTTGATCACCAAGTCAAGTATAGCAGACGACAAAATGACTTTTAGTCACGTGTTTGCATGCTATCTTTAATGCCTTCATTGTGCAAATACTAACGTTATACTAGAAATATTTCCAGTCCCGCAGTGGTCTGTGCGCTAAACTCCGTTCCCTGCAAGTGAAGCAGCATACGGCCTGCCCAGTGATTGGCAGGGTCAGCTACCTCCAGGCTCGACTGCTGTGGGACCGTGTACGCTAATAGGAGCTGATGCATGATAAATCCGTCGTGGCTGCAATGTCCTATAGGTTTAACGTTATCACAGGGGGGGTAGCCAATTTCAGGAGGTTGGTCCCCCCTCTGGAATTGGTCCAAAAATTAGGGGACCACGGGCAAAAGTCGCACTTCCGCCCACTGGAGCCCACTAAAAATGGAAGGCACCCACCTAGGGATGGACGCGAGACGACTTTTTGCGAGACGAGACAGAGATTTACAGCTTTATTGCGAGACGAGACAAGCATTTTTAACATTATGATATAGGGATTTTTGCGAGACGAGACAAAGCTTTTCGGCTGTTTTGCGAGACGTGAGACGCCAATTTTTCGTCTCACGTCCATCCCTACACCCACCTCTACCCATCGCCTCTCTATCTGGAGGGTATCTGGCACCGCATGCAGTTGTCAGAGTGCATAAGCAACAACAACAACAACTACAGAAATATTTTCAAGGAACATACAATGTTAAGTAAACAACTTAAAATAATTGGGACTCTGATGCTAGGTTTATACTGCTCATCAATATTGTTCCGTTATTGCGGTTGATGGATCAGAAAATTCCATTCAGTGTAATTTGTTTTCTTGCATGTTTATGGTCAGTGCCATTTCTTTTAATTAATACACAGAAAAAAAGAAACTGTAAATGCTCATTCATTTTCAGTAATGCACAAGTAACCATAAATAAAAGAAAATCATGCATACTTGTTATTCTGATGCTATATAACATGCACAATAATAATTTACCGCCAAATTTTATATGCTAAACCAAATTTAACTTCTGCTGATGTTTAGCATTCAAATTAAAAGTTCATGGTAATTTTCTAACTTCCAACCCTTAAATTTGCATCATATTTAATGGTTAGTAGAACAAACGAAGAACAAGGTGTAAACAAAAGTTTTAACAAAAATTTTAAATGAGAAAACAGTTGCTTCTTTCCTGTCGGTTCTTGTTAAAACTTGAAGCGATGGTTTAGAAATCGGTCTGATAGTTAACATGTACCGTAAAAGATGGAACAGGGTAAGCAGAGTTCATTTCTTTTAGACTAAATACTGACTGAACAATAGGATAAATATCAATGGAGATACATTTGTTTTACTTTACCAGTTATGTAAAATACCGAAGTGATAGATTTATATATTAAATAAGAATTTCCTGTGTTACGTGTTAGAATGGATGTAATAGCTTAAAGCATTTTTCAGAAAAGAAAACGAATATTTATGCGCTTGAATGATGGATCGAAGAAGAATTATTAAGAGTCCCATCTGCGCCTCGAGTGGCGAATTTTTCATCTGCCACTTGAGTAATTTAGTAGCATTTACTTCAATACATACAGTATTGAGAACAAAATGACCCCATTATTCATAGAGGAGAACAATTTTGTGTTTTGATAGCAAATTCATCTATCAATAAAACACGCATTTATAGCATGTAGTTCTTTTTTTAGCTCTGATAAATATTTTATTTCAGTTTTATTTTAAATAAATCGTGTTTTTACTGGTGTTAAAAAATAAATGCATTGTTACGACTTATCAGTGGCACTCTGCTGGAGGTCGCGTTCTTTTTAGTTCAACAATCCCATTATGGGATAGTTAGAGAAGCATACATAAGGTGAACCGAGCAGATTTTGCTCAACCTTAACCGCTGGAATGATCATCAGGAATTTAAATGCTAGCGGCCTGAAAACACATGCAATACTGGTATTTCAAAAATTTAAATTTCATTTTTATTCATCTAAATTGTATATAAATTTTTAAAAAAGTAGAATAAAATCATCTAAAAAAAATTCAAATTTCTTCATCGCTAGAACATTACTTGGATTAATAGGACTTAATAGTTTCCTCAGGCCTTAATAGTTACCTCATTATTTCTGCTCGTATAGTGCTATTTTTAATTTTAAAGGTGCAGAATAAAATTTAGATACATTCGTTGGTAGGCACAATGTTTTAGGAATGTTGGTGCACTCTTTAAAGTATTATGGCGGGGTCAGACAAACACGCATAGCGTGGTGAGGAGATGACTATAAAAAAATGGCGAGCGGGCCCCATGGTGTCATATCACAGATTTTTCTTTTAAGACGAAAAATATCACCGATTTTGAGATGATGATTTTCATAATATCAATTTAACGAGGTCGTGCACTATAGAGAGGAGATGGGCTCAGCTCGGTCCCGAGTCCGGACCTGGACCTTTATTGAACATACTCTTTCTATATAAAGAACTAGTAAATGCATTAAAAGTTTGCTACTACATACCTCTAATTTCACAAACAGTAAAAGTTATGATATTCTATCAATGAAGTAATTAATTTTTATTTATCGATTAGGTGAGATTTCGCGCTCGGACTCAGATTTAAATAATATTGTTCGGGCTCGGGAGGGGTCGAATTAAAAGTCCTCGGGCTTGAAAATATGAGCCTCACTTCATTTCTAGTGCACAATATAAAAAAAAAATACTTTGAAAAACAAGAACATTTTTTGCGCAGTATCACAGATTTAACAAAAATCAGTAGATTTGGGCAAAATAACCTTCACATAGGAACATTCATGCTGGTAAGAACACGCCAAGGCTCTCACGTACTTGAAGAGGAAGGGAAAAATCGTCCCAGAAGTACTTTCAACTTTCCTCGAGTCACCCATCCTATGCAAGGTTCAGAAAGCGCGCCTGGCTTCCTCGATCTGCAGAAAACTGCGATAGCGGTATCACGAGACTCGGTAATACCACAACCACACGAGGTTATTGCCTTTTTTCAGAGGCGATTGCATTGGGGGCATAAGAGGATATGGTAATATGTGACAGCTTTGTCAAAGGCAAATAGAAGGATAACGCAAAGATGAATTTCTTAAAGACATTGGGTTGGCAAGAAAGTAAAGATGGGTTTTAGTTCTAATGGAGAGCAAAAAATTTGGGGACATTTAGATTTTCAAATTAAAAGTTAAGCTATGTTTCGTATTTTCTATGTTTGCATAAATGTACCAAAATTTGAACTGATAGTCCGAGTAGTATAATGTACAAGCAAATATATATTTGAGCAAAAAAAAAATGTCAAGCTTATAGTCTTGCACTTTATTGTTACTGGTCATTTTATTTATAGTTTTTAATTTCGGATGTATGTTTATAAGGTAAAAATCGTTATAATTTTTTGTAAGGTACTTTGGTTGAACAAGAATTGTCAATCTTTGGAATATGAGATCTTTTGATATTATTATTATTATTATTGCAGTCGGCTTAGAATATAGTATACATATATTTTTCGTAATTTATTGTTCTTATAAATGAATTTACATAAATGGTTCTCTACATCTGAAATTTCAACCAATTACAGTCACAGGCAAATATGTGGGTATAAAAAAGCAAATATACATAATTTTTATCACATCATGTTGCAACGTCCAACGAGCAATATTAATTAATAAAAAGCCTTTACTTATGTCGCACCTTAAAGTTTCTAAAAATTGTTAATACTTGCTTTTTATTTTACTATTTTTTAACAAGTATTAGCATAATTTTTAATAGTTGCTTTTGCTTCATTAATACTTGCTTTCTATTTATTGTACACGAAAAAAGAAAACTCACGAAGATTAAGAGGTGTTAAAGAAAAGTCGCATAAATCTTACAACTTCTTTTTTCTTTAGATTTATATGGATTCCACGATCGCTTGACGTTTTCGGCAGGCAGAAACGTGTAAGAATAAGATTTATTGGAAGCCAACCGAAAGCAGTCTTATTAATTAATTGCAATGTCAAACAAGTTTTATTAATGTGTTGTTAGATGCAACAAAGGTCAGTTGGGCACATAAAATATATATCCAAAGCATTTCATAAAAATGCTTACGCGTTTAATAATTTCCGAAAGTTTTTTTTATGAATTTCTAAAAAACACAGAATATTAAAAATCCAAAATTAGTAAATATACATTCCACGACATGTAAAATAGCGGCAAAATGGTTAAATGTTTAATATAATGAGCATATAATTTGCAGGGTGCACAATTATTGAGCTATATAAAAAAAAAGAAAGAAAACTTGATATTTTTTAAATAGTTCGTGAGATTTTCTCAAATTTCATGTCAAATGCAGGGCCTGTTGAGACTTTTCGAGTATATTGCCCTAAATGTTACTGCTGTTTATTTTTTAAGTGAACTAAAAAATTTGAAATATGTTTTTGAAATATAATTTTTGAAATGTATGTCTCAACTCGTATCATTCATCAAGACCTACTACCCGAGTATTAGCAACCCGATTGACACTGAAAGGAAATTTCGAATGAAGTAGATGTTGAATACTAACGGGCCTAAGTAATACAATCGTTACAGCTGGCAAAAATTTAATTCAATAGTACGAGAAATTGTTTTGAAGAACTCTCGACACTTTGAAGAGTTGTACAGAATTTCGGTAATCGACGTCGCCACACCTTGTACCTCTGATCGGCAGCATATGAAAGATGTCATAAGCTAAATAAATATAGCTACTTTTTGAATGTGCATTAAAATTTCAAACTCCGTGTTTTTCCAAAAATATTTTTGCCTGTTGTTCAATAATTATCACCCGCTAAATTGTGGGAGTTAATTTTTCTCTTTATATACCAAATATTCATTTCATATTTTTTCTGTTTAAAAACTGTAATGTTAAATAGATTACCAGAACCTAATTCTTATAATGGAAAGTGTAATTCTCATATATAGTATTTGTTTCTGTCACATGCGGTTAGAAATTATTTCTTTCACGCATTTAAGTTAAATTATAAGGTAGACATTAACTATTGTTTACGAATGAAGGAAATAAAGAACTGTAATCAAGAAAACGGGATTTTTTATATGTTTTTAAATAGTAAATGTCTTTTGAATTGTAGGTCTATAACTATTATTTTTTGTTCTAATTCCAGTGTGCTTAACGCTACAATATAAGTAGCTACTAACATTAAGCAAGAATTTTACTTAACCGAGCTATTTTTGATTAAATAGTTGTTTATGAGGCGAATTTTAAATCCAAGAACTTCCGAGGCCATTTTAAGAAATTAACTGACCTTAATTTATATCCTTCCGTTTTCCATTCGCCAGACTCATTATTTGAATGTGTTAAAAGAGATTCTAAAAGTTTAGTACTTTGAAGATTTACGGCTCAACTTCGGACTATATATCGCAGTCAATCTCACATTTGAGCCGTAAAATGTATTCTGCGCTGTTAGTGGTTAGATTTCAGGTAGCATTTCCTTAATTTGAGATTTATTATCTTTCAAACTATTCGGGACAGTTTAATAAATGTTTATGCGATGAACTGAAATTAAGTTCTACTGTGTGTTTTGATGATATATCATGGCTTGTGTTTTTTAATTAAAACATTTAAACTCTACAACATTTTGGGGAGTTTTAAGTATTATATTATAAAGTTTATGCACAGTTTTATAAATTTACCACTAATACATGTATTTGGTTTAATAAATGTTTATGCGATGAGCGGAAATTAAGTTCGATTGTGTGTTGGAATTATACATGAGGTGTTAATTTACTGTGTTTTAAACTGAAGTATCGAAAATCTACAAAAGCTTTCACGGTTTTAATTGTAATATTATAAAGTTTATACACAGTTTTATAAACTTAACAGCAATACATACATTTAAGTCTGATATAAAGCTATACATTTTCCCCATTTTATTTTTTACAAGTAAAACTCAAAAGATTTTATTTTGGTAAATACATATTAATCATAAAAAATAATAGTTTTTGAAACTTTTTTACTTCGAATTGTTTATTTGAAGTATATACACACAATATTTTTGGAAATGATGGTACATTATAAGATTTTTATTTACTAGTATTCATTTCAGTGATTTTTTTCATGAGGTTTGTTTTGACAATTTTAGTGCATGGAACAGTTGAATTTTGCAAAAATATTTAACATTAACCAATGCACAGACTAAATACTTATTCATGTATTGATATGTAAATTATTAATGTAAAGACTATATTAAAATTGATTTCAAAACATTAATTGCATTCTTGAAATATTTACAACCTTCAATTTTGCAGCAGGAAAATGCGTGAAACAGCACTTTTTTTGTAAAGTTTTCTTAATAAAACATAGTAAAATCCATGTTTCTGACACTGTGTCATGATTAAGTGCATCTGTTCAGCAGCGGAACGCTCAGTCTGAATGTGGAATTGTCTGAATAGAGTAAATATCACTATTCCAGATACTATTTAGGGAACAGATATTTCAACATATCACAGGATCTGAACATCAGATTTAGACAATCTTCATTATCTGAAAAGGGTTTATCTCCTAATCTGTTATAACGCAGTCCGTTATCAGTAAAGCTTTGCAAACGGATATTGAGAAATTGCGAAGCGAATTTATTTTAAAGTTTGAATTACAAATCTTTGCTGTTTAGAGTTTCACTTTGCTTGGTGGAATTTTCTACTTATAGTATACACAATTAGAAGATAAAAAACATGTATCGATAGTATTGGGATGTTTTTATTTTTCTTATTTAATTACTTCAACGTTCTCTAACCTTAATCGCAAAACTAAATAAGTGTAATTCCATGTATAAAAGCACAATAAAGATACAAACAACAAACAAAAATTTTTAGGTGGTGAAAAACAAAGACATCATGTTATTGCGAGATAATTTAAATACATTTATTCTCTTCTGTTTATAAAATGAAGTATCCACTACACAACTCATTCAGTCAGATTTCATTTATAGTAAGGCAAAGCCACACAATAGATATCGAATTGCTGCTGTATGAAAATAAACAAGAATTTTTTTAATTACTGAATTTTAAATATAAATTTAAATTAAAAAAATAACAAAACGAATGGATGTAAGTATCTAACTTTGAGTAAATTTTTAGTGTGATACACTTGAACTTTAAAGGGGTTCCAACGACTTTAAAACAGTACACCCAAGTAAGTGTAGTTTTTTCTCACAATTTTGTACTCTTAATATTTCCAAACTATTTGCTCATTTATTAGAATATTTTATTTGGCCACACAAAATTAAATAAATAAACGTAATGTGAAAGCTTACAAATAAAATCCTTGCATTGTACTAGGTGTTAAATGGTTAACTATTACGCATTAAGTATATTGTGTTTGGCCAATCATATTGATTAAAAATCAATACGTCAAAGCATCCATTTGAATATAATTATATTAATTTAATTGATAAATTGTGTGCATAGTAAATTTGACGTTTTAAATAGTAGTAATATTTAGAACATCAAAATCAAATCTTCCTAATAAATATTGATATCAAGTTTGTGCTGATAGCTATATAATGCCTAGTGCACATTCAATTTTAGCATAAGGACCGTCGTACAAAGGAATCACATAAACAATAGCTATCCAGTTTAAATAATAATCAATTGAATTCAAAAGTTCATTATATTGTTATGAGAAATTTAAATAATAAACCTGCTTTGAATTAAATGAACAGAGTCATACATCTGATGAGCTCCTAAGCGTGGAACCTTTGAAAAATGAATATTTTTTTAAACAGATTAATTAATTTTTTTATGTTAGATTTATTTATTTTTCTGATTTACTCTTTGATGTTAAAGCAGTATAATATTATACTTAATATGTAATATAGTTATCGTAAAATGTGATTGCACTGATATTAGACTGTGATGATAATGCACTTTGAAATAAAAAAGCATTTTCATGAATTTCATTTAAAATTGACGAAAATCTAAAATGCATGCATGCATTTAATGATATTAATTAATTATATTATGCAGTCATCGTATTTTATAACAATAACTTTTTTTAACAATATATGGCATATTCTTCAAAAACCCTATAATCCTTTATTCGCTTTCTTCATTAATCATTAATAATCAATTGTCTTAGTTAAAAGGCTCAAGATATACGACATCGCTTCTGAAGATAACTGATATTTCCTCTGATGCTGATGAGCCGGAAAGTATCCAGCACATTACAATCCCCTAGATTGTAATTATAAGGCAATTCAAATTCTGATACTCGTCGATAATTTAGTTGTTAAAATTTCCTTACTCGTTTGCCAAGTGAAAATGCTACTTGGTATCAAGGGAGTTGCGATATACCGCGGGGTAAACGATGTGAAAATCTAAGAGGTGATTTATCATCTATCAAAATAAACGAATAAAAGGGTTTATAGCGAACATTATGAAGTTTCTATTTTCTATCCTTAAAGTGAAATACATTATGCTACGATGAATGCAAAGAATTGTCAGTAATTCAAAGTGAAAACAGTTAATAAATTACTTGTTGTTGCTAGACATTTTGCTTTTAATTTATGCAGATTATGGGTTTCTTGTAAGATTAAATATATTATCTTAACACTTATAGAAAAATAATAATAAACAAGATTTTCTTATTTAAATTTACATTAATAATGTTAAGTATGTGTGTGATTTTACATATGCTTTATCTTTGAAAAGCTATTTTACCTGGACCAGTTTTATAAGGAAATAACAATTCAATGTTAAATTATTTTGCGTTGTATTTCATTTAGTAATTTTTTTATTCTATTATTTTCGTAAAATTACTTTTGAAAAATTACAATCATAATTGAAGGGAATCATATAAAATTGCACTTTCTTATCTGTTATTAAATTTAAATAATACTTTCTAATTAATACATCAATCGATTAAATAATTAGAATTGTAAAACTTTTGAGTTAACTAATAATTTTTTTCAGTAACGCATGTTTTGTACAATATATATATATATATATATATATATATATATATATATATATATATATATATACTTGTGATTTAAAAGCAGTGAAAGCTATTTTAATGTTACTTATGTTCTAACTTCTTGCTGTATTCTAAAAATTAAACACATGTCATTCTGGCGTAAAAGAATGACCAGCTGAATGATCAGAGTCATAATGATATCTTAGCAAATGAATTATTTTTGGCTCTTAATAATGCGTTTTACTAAAGCATCTTTTGCGCATAAAATTAAACGTGTCATTCAACAGTAGTGAACGCTATTTTAATAGCACATTTGTTCTACCTTCTAGATGCATTCTAAAAATTAGAGCCTCACCATGGCACAGTGGTTATATGCCAATGAAAATGGTAGATGGCCGAAGTGTGAAGGTTCCGGGTTCGGGTCCCATCGCGTGGCTGTCGATCTAACAGTCTGGAGTTTTGGTAGGTTTTATCCAGATGTAACGCGAATACGCGTTAGAACCCTATAGAAAGTCCTCCTATCAAGGCACCCCCCCCTTGACAGATCGCCCTAGTGTAGCGTTGCCGTAATCAATCACAATCACAATCTAAAAATCAGAATATACGAATTATTGTGGCTCAATTGATTTACTTGCTTGAAATATTCATTAAGAAGATACAACAGTATCAAAGTAATAGTAAAAACTCCTAAATGGCGGCTACTCTGCAAGTGGAGTAATTTGTACTTTTTAAGGCTTTGTTATTTTATTTGAACTTTTTGACATGGTAGCAAAGGCACCATTTTTTTCTGTTATTATAATTGAAAAAAAAACATAAATTTAATTGTAGAATTTGTTTCAAAAAGTTAGTTGTTTTGAATGCTTTATTTTATTTTTTTTATTAAAAATTAGATGCAATAAAACAAAATATTAGATTAGGGTTACATTTAATTGGTACGAATAAAAAATAATTTCAAATACACAATTTTAAGTAAATATGAATATCAAATTAATTTAGTACTTTCATAAACATATAGCAATTTTTATAATGATGCACATTATCAAGTTAACGGAAATGATTTTATGAACCTGCTTTATAAATTTAAATAACAAACGACTATCTAATAATTTAGTAAGTTCAAAAACTGTTAAAAGTGTTTGCAATTATTATTGAGATATTTTTAGCAAGAAGCTGATATTTAAACTAGTAAAATTAAAAATTAATAAAATATACCACGTGTGGATTCATAGTGTTTTACATCAGTTAATTGTGAAATAAGGATAATTTTGGGCAATAAATTCACTCTCTTTTCTATCATTACACAAATATTTCGCAATTAGCCTTGTGCTTATTTAATTTTAGAACATGCATTAATGTAAATAAATAATTTCTACAATACATTATTCCAGAAAAATATACAAATCTGTATAATTCCGTTACATATATCTCCAAAGATATATGTAGTTACCAAAATTGCCATTGAAATGTTTTTCTAACCTGTATAAAATGTATTTCACTTTTCCTAAAACTATCTATTCACGAGTACTATTAATCATTGATATTTATATCAAGACGAAAAAAAGAGCAGTACAATAAAAAAGGAGTAAAGCCTAATTTATTTTTTTCTTGTACAAGACAAACTTTTATGGCTCCCTTGTTGATTTGTTTACGATATCCGTTTGGCGCTAAGAAAAATTTGTACCGAAATTTCTAGGTTTATAAAGATAAGCGAATCCATTTTGCGGTGTACCTTGCCATATATCTTTTAAATGGATCGGAATACATGGTAAAATATCTCAGTGGGAATAACGGGTAATTTCAAGTTAATGTTCATCTGAGCATTGTTTTACAAATATTAAAAATTTATGTCGCGAGGAATTTGATAAATGTCTTACGGGAAGTTTTTGGAAATCTTGATTGATGATTCTTTTATATTGATTCGAACATAATAGTACACAAGTATCATATTTAACAAACTTAGCATTCTAAAAATTTACAATGAAATTTAAAAGTAAAATAGATTTTTTTGTGGCATGAGTGTTTAGAAATGTTTAAATTTTCAAAAGAAATTTAAGACGATTCAGCTACAAAGGCAAATGCAAGAAGTTAGACACCAGAAATAGTTTTGTGGTGAAAATTAAAATTAGCTCATTATATATTTTAATAACAGTTAGCATAAATAAAAAGCCAATTAAAAAAGCAAATCTCATGAATTCGAAGTCATGATGCAATATTTTTGTTGCTAAGGATAAAGTGGGAGTTACATTGAATTATTTTATACTACTGAACATAAAGTTAATTTTATTAAATATGTATTTTATAGAATGTACTCTAGCCAGAACTGCCAAAGAAATGTCTGCAGTAAATAGTATATTACTAAAAACATTTAACTTAATTTTTCATTGCATTTCTATTATAGTTTTGCAAATTTATTTTTTAAGACACCAGTAAACTTTCTGAGAAAAAAGTTTTTTAGAATTCTGTTTCATGCAGAAAGAAATTTTTTAAAATTAATCAATAGAAGTGTATAACATTTATTTACAAGTAAATAACGCTTGCCGTAACAACAAAGCCATTTAATACACAAGATAAAACGACAACGTAATAATAATAATAATTAAAAAGCTGTCTCACGTTAAAAAAAACGTTTTTTAATGTATTGAGTAACGTCGAGAGCTCAACAGCACATATCCTTTCATTTCTCTCTCTTAATTTTTATATATATTTAATATAATAGTTATTTCTAAAAATTAGAAATATTAGATATCCTTTTGGTTTTATACCTCAAGAATTCTGAAAAATTATTTTTTTCATTGGCTAATAATGAATGAATATATTAAATTTAAAATAATTTCCAGTCACTCTAGGTATGAGGAATACTTTTATGCAGTCATTTCATTTTCTTATTTTCTTTTAATCTGGTTCTGTGACTGCTTACAATAATTCGTAACCAGTTATAATTTAATACTCCTTACGAAATTTTAATTCATATGGAAATTTTTATTCACATTTTAATTTCGCCATATTTTAAAGCACTTCTGGCAGTTATTTCTATTTTGAATTTAGTATTTTCACTATCAGAATTTTAAATGCATATATATATTTCTTAGACATTAACTAATACAGATTCATAGTTCTACGAACAGAATACTTTTTCAATTATCCCGAAGAAAACCTTACTAAAGAGAAGGAATATAAAAATGTCCCTTTACCATGAATTAGAAATTGATGATATCTATAAAAGAGAGTATTTCATAAGAGTAAAATAACGAACGATTCACTAAATTAAGAGATTATTCTTGCATAAATAGCTATTTAGCTCTCAGAAACAGCTGCTGATAATGAAGTAGGCTTTCTTGTTATTTATGACAAACCTATTTAACTTGGATCATTAGTAAAATCTCTCTCTATTTGCGAAGGATTTCTAATTTCGCAGAAAAAGGTGGAAAATATTTTGCGAAATGTAAAAGAAATATACCGTTATGAACACATTATTAGTGCAAAGGTATTTATCATACATTGTTTTATGAGTATGCACTTAAAAGAAAATTAATTTTTCCGATATAAAACTTGTTATTTAATTTTTTTAATACGACAGAAATTTTTATTTGTGGACAATTGGACGTGGTAATTTGTAATAGAAAACTGAAATCATACATCGACCATTATTCAGAAATGTTTATAAAGCATTCGCTTTCAGGATGACTCCAAAGACAATATTTTTTTAATAATAGCGATGAATAATTTTAATGATGCTAATTGGGGATTTACTCGAGCGTCGCGAGGACCTATTAGATTTTGTAGTTTAGATAATAAGGAGAATAAAAGATTATATAATGTTTCCTTTCAGTGGTGGGGGAAGCGTATACAGGCCTTCAAAGATGTATAAAAAAAACAAAAAATACAGTTACATGGAGATACTTGAGCGCGTCAGATATTGATAGTTTAGATGCCCCAGCGTGTCTTTGATACCAAAATTATGTTCATCTGCTGACTTGTGTGGTGGGGGTGGCCATCCAGAGGAGTAGAAAATAGAAAAAAATATTTTTTTGAGCGCGTTAGATATTCAGAGGGGATGTTAAGTGAACCCTAAAAAGCTCCCATTCAAAAGACTGACGTTTCGGAAGCAACGCAAGCTCGTAGCGAATTTTTGAAAATGCAAAAAAAAAAAAAAAAAATCGCCATATTGAAATTCTCGAGCGTGTCCGATTTTTATACAGAAAGTTTAGCTTAATGTTCCAGTCATGGTAGCCTAAAATCTGACGATTATTTTGAGGGGTATCATTAATCTGACGGCTAGAAAAGAATTATGAATTATTTTCTCAATGACCATAAAATGTAACGAATAAAATTACGTAAAATTATTTGAATGTTTAGACTTTAATTTTTTAGAAAATAATATAAAAATAAAATACATCTGTTGAAAAAATTTGTTTCAATCTTCGTCGTCATTCGAAGAATTAACATACTCCAAATCTAATAATTCAATTGGATCTCTAATATTGTCTACAGTTTTCGTATCTGTAACAAGAAAATCGTTATAACCGGTAACGCAATTTTATTTATTTCATGAGTAACATGTTATCAAAGTATTAAAAACAAATATACCTAAATCTGAAGTTTCGTCAATAACTGGTGTTATGACAACATCTTCGTATGCACCAGGTAACTGATTGCCAACAAACCAAGTCATTTCAAATTTTCCATCGACTGTCCCCCCGTAATCTGTTGACATTTTAATCATAGTTTTATTGAGCGCATTTCTCCACAAGCACGCAGTATACTTCGTTCGCAATAAGCGCTGCCGTAGCTCAGATTGGCAAGGAGGTAAGCAGCAAGCATCGTAATTACGGACGTTCAATGAGAAAGGCTGCGACGTATCTGACACTTTGTAGGTCTTATTAAAGATTTCTATTCTTGCTAGTTTGACATCAGCTATTTTTTTCTATTTACGGACAGTGGCAGATAAAATATTGTAAAATGTCAAAAGAATCTTCTATATTATGATCCTCTGACCCTACATCTGCGAATGTCTTCTGAAAAACATTTGAACCCACAAAAATTTACAGATATTTTTTTTGTTGTCGCCTTGTCTGTAAAGTGCCGGATTGTAATCGCATCCTATTAGGGCGTGAAGAGCTAGTAGCGCTAGCGAAATTATTGGGCCGAGTTTTGCATAAAGAGCAGGTAAGTCAATATAACGGCGTGCATCGTGAACTCCAAGATCCATCCATTATTTTAACCGATGCCTGGGAAGCTGAGTCGGGATGGTGCAAGAGAGCCAGAAATAGCGAAAAACTGAAAGGAAAAGAGAGGCACTTACTGGTGAATGCATGCTTTTACTGCAGCAGCACGCTCTAATCTTCATTGACGATTTTTATTACTTCGGCTCGTGCAAATCAGCAGATTATATTTTTCATGATTCTTGTATTATTTCCTTCAAAATAAAAAAAAATTTAACCGTTCTCGAGAATGTCAAGACAACTTTTTTTTCAGCTTTGTAACCCTCCACTCCCTTACGTTATACTCAAATCGTCAGATTTTCTGAATGTACACTTTTCAGCTCGTAACTAACCCACCTTATCTTAATATGACGCGCTTCAATATTTCTGACGATATATATATATATATATATATATTTTACTAATCTGATGACTGCCCTAGATGCACGGCCCTACATAAAGGTTTATATATGGTGGAGGTACTCAACATGATGCAAGGTACACCTCCCCCTATTTTCATCCACCGCGCTCGAGTAAATCCCCCAAAAATACATTGGGCCCCCCCTGCTATAACTCAGTCACTTGAAACCGCCCTTTTTATGCGTAATTATTGTATATTGAAAAATACTTATGATTGAACTTAGGTACACTATCTTATATTGGCATTTAGCACTTGACACGATATAAAATGCATTACCAAGAAGTCCTGAGAACAAAAAACTGCTTCTCGGTCTTTTTAGATTTGTTAGTTGTAAAATTATCTCAAGCACTCGTATGGTGCAGAAAATATACATTGCTGACCAGTTCATGATGGGTGGGGCAGGGGATAGGGGAGCAAAACTTTCTTATTATAAATCATATAAAGATATGACCATTCGTTTTTTTTGTTTTTTTGTTTTGTAAAATGTAGCACACTAGAATACCTAAAATGCAATTTCATGAAATTTTCAGATTTCCCCTTCAAAAAGAATAGGTGACCTCTTTCTCATTTTTCACACGTGTCTTGTAAAAAAAAAAAAAAACCTAATTTTTTTTTTTCCATTTAAGTGTAACAAATATGAATACATTATATAATCACAGCCTGTTAAAAAATCTGTCCCCCCCCCCTCCAGCCCGTAAAAAAAAGATATTCATATTTTACATTTTACAGGATTAGTCCACCTGACCTTTTCAGTTTCTGAACTGTGATGCGCCTACATTCAATCTATAACCAAATTAGGATGAGCGAAAACCTATATTTCAAAAATCTTAAAGTTTGAAACATATTAGGTTGCATGCGACCCCGATAGATAAATCTGTCACATTTCTATTAACACTTGCAAATTTTCTTGATTTTTTATGCAGATGTACAGTATTTTCCTTTTTCTCCTATCTTTTTAAAGCACCCAAGGCAAGTCCAGTAGTCTTTATATTTTACTTTTTTCTCGGAACAAACTAAATTTATAAAACTTCAGTATTTTTCTTTATTTAAATTATCTACTTTCAATTTGTTTTTAATCAAGCTTTGTTTGTTGTGTAAAATTTTAACGCTGTTTTTTACTATTATTAGCTTGTCCGTTTTTTTTTCTTTTCTTTTATATACTTAATTTCTCGGCATTTTCAGTTGGGATTATTTATTATTTTCAGTTACACCTAATAGAAAAATGTGTTTAAGCACAAAATGGCTAATATTAAAATCCCAGACAGCACAACAATGTTCTCTGAACGTTTCTTAACATGCAAAGACTCTTTTTGAACGCTCAGAAAATTTATTGTGCTGCCTGGGGAGTTAACGTATTTTTCGCAGGTCACGTATACTAGTACGTTCTTTCTCAAGCTACTTTTCGAACTTTGAGTGCTAAAAATTCCACCCTAATAATGAAAAACACTTTACACATCAGCCATCTTCCAATGGTGTCTTATTCTCTCTATCATTAGTTGGTCAGAACTTCTTTTAATAACAGTATTTGCATACACAATCTATTTTATTTATGAATCAGTATAAAACATATTCAGTAAATATTTTTTGCATCGTATTTTTTTCTAATATGAGGTATTTTGAATTTATACAGTAGGGATGTTTTTCTGCAACTATTCATAATCTAT
This sequence comes from Cheiracanthium punctorium, assembly GCA_038373885.1. Taxonomy (NCBI): domain Eukaryota; kingdom Metazoa; phylum Arthropoda; class Arachnida; order Araneae; family Cheiracanthiidae; genus Cheiracanthium; species Cheiracanthium punctorium. The sequence goes on along the minus strand of JAWZYV010001322.1, from coordinate 2,451,779 downwards.
GTACATCGCAATTAAATGGATTACTTCTTCATTTTTATAATTATTGGTTGTTCATTCAAGTACTGTAAGCATTAAGTATAAATATGTAGAAATATTTGCTTCAGCACTTTTGCAATAACTTTGTTTTATTGTACAAATATTACCCTGTTTAATAATTTTCTTAAAAATGCATACTTTGTAAACATAATCTTCAAAATAAGACATCATTTGAAAGCAATAGTGTTTGACAATTTTAGAAGATCCAATAAAGCACACGTAGTTATTATTTTCCGAAATATCTAATACATATTTACAACATCGAAAAAGCTCAACTCAAAAATAAAGCTGATGAATAAATCTACATTTTCATTTTTTAAATTAAAAAAATGTATTTAAAAGTTTAAGTGTACTGCATTACGTAAAAATATGTACAAAATTGCAAGTATTATAAATTGCTTGAAAAGAAAACAAAATATATCTAAGATTTCCTGAATTATTCATGAAGAAAATTTGCTTTGCCGCAAAAATTTAAAAATATTATATTAATACTCTATGTACTTTACGCACCTTTTTATGCAAAATGGTAGAAAAACCGATATTTTCGAATTGAAAGTGAACCTATTCTTCACGAATGAATTGGTTACAAATTTCTTGCAGCGATTTCTAGAAGGACAAAAGAAAAAAAAAAGGTCTGCTCATTTAAAACATCAGGAACCCAAGATTACTTATGCTCGAAATATAATAAGTGGCGCAGAATGAATCATTGTGTTTCTTTCCCCTCGAGTCATTTTGTTTCATTAAAGCGATAAATTTGCTCAATAGAAGCTCAATTTTTCAGTAAATGTATAGAATCTTAAGAAAATAGAAGGTATAAAGACTTCAAATGTGTTTATATAAGGTAAAATTTTAGTAAATTTTATAGAATAGCCTAAATACTGTAAATAGTCCAGTATTTGTATCTAAATTGTTGGTTAACATCATTTAATTATTTGTTTTTTTGTACTGAATTTCGCTGACTATGGAAGTAAAACTCATCGTTTATTCACATTTTTTTTCTTTTGTCTTCTTTTCTTTTTTTATCAGACAAGACAATTAAGTAATGAACTAATCATTTCCACGACTATGTCTAACTGCGATTTTAAATTCGTATTTAATGCAATGAACGATGAATATAAAGTTTTAAAAAACCTTAAGTAGTACTGCTACATGAAACTAATGATTTTTTTACAAGGGCATTGAAAAAAGTTTCCCACTGTCCGTAAATAGAAACAAAAAAACACAGTTTTAGGAAAACATGTAGTAGAATATATACAGCTATCTTTTAAGTATTTCTCATAATAAGACCTACCGGAAATGTACCGTTTTTCACGGGATCAGTTTTGCGCTGTTTTCTCATAAAAGACTGCCGCTTGGGTTTCGAACCTACGCTTGAAAGGCGTTTGCATGTTTTTATCACTAAAGAAATCTGTTCACTGGTTAGGAAATTCTTTTAAGGGCAAAAATAGATGAGATCACTGGGAGCAAGATTAGGACTGTAAAGTGTATGGATAAATGGTTTCGAATGAAACTCATATAGCAGGTGCTTTATGTGATGCGCCATATTTGGATAAGTGAGACTGACAGATTCACTGGGCAACAATTTCCAATGAATATCAATCTCCGCTACAGAATATGTGTTCAAAAACTTTTTCACAGATCTGATGCAGCCATTAGATGAATGAATGAAAAAAAGCGTCTTCAACCACTATAATGATGTGAATGCAATCAATCGCGAAGTGCCGACTATACAATGTGAACACTGTAATAAACGCCCATAATCGACTTACCATATGGATTTTTTTTTTTTTTGACATTTGCCACCTGCTCTGCTATCGGGCAGACAGTGTACATATATATGTTTTTATTTTATTACTTTTTTTATTTATTTACAAGTTACTTATAAATTATTAATGACAATAGCTTATACATAACATGCATTAAGATTTACCTTTTTTTATTTTGGAAAAGTGGTGCGGAAAAGATACTTTATGGATGCTCCACGAATTTATAAAGAATTTCCAAAATAAAAAAAATAGTTAAATCAGAGTGCTGTTATGCATAAGTTATTTAATAGCTCATTAATCATTTATTAGTAACTTGCAAATAAGTAAATAAAATAAAATAAAAACATATATATGTACACTGTCTACCACTATGCATTTGGACAACCATTCAAAAGAGGATATGTCCGGTCTTGATCTACGTCACGCCTTCTGTGCTTAAATGTCGTGTAGGAAACAGCATTTGGCATTTGACGCATGTAAGATGCCGCGAAATTCAAAGCTGACTTTAAGAAAGGTGTGATTGTTGCACATCACAGGAATGCACGATCCTTAAGGAAGATATCTAGTGAGTTAAACATTTCAAACCCGACAGGGCTTTTGTAATTAAGAAGTAGAAGGTGATTGGTGATTTCCTGAATGTGCTTCGACTCGGCAGAACCACGAAACTGAGATAGAGGCAGCCAACTGCTGTCCTTCGAAATTCGGAAAAACCACAAAAAATCGATGGCCCTCATACTCCAAGATTTCCAACAAGCATCCGACACTGTTGTTTCGATTTATCGAAACAAACGTCCGTAAAGAGGAATATTTGTTTGGTTTCCACGGTCGTGTTGCCGCCCATACGTCTTTGCTTACAAAATCCAATCGAGCCGCTCGGTTGAGGTGGTGGAAGGCACATCGAAATTGGACCGTAGAGAGCTGGAACCACTGTTCGTCAGAAATTAATATATCTTTCCCGGAAAACGAGTGGCAAAAATTGATAATTTAACCCTATTTCAGTTCATGAATGAGATTTTTGGAGACAAGATCTTTGCTAATGAAACTTTGTTAACACTTCAGCAACAAGTAAGCGAAAACTGCGTTTTCGACCCTACATTGGTATGTGGTTCTGATTCCTTATTATGTAGCCCTATCACCCCCTTAATTCAAATACGTCCTGCATACATATATATATATATATATATATACACTCATGTCCATAAATTAAGGATAATGAAGTTCAGGCAAAGAAAGAGAAAGAAGCAAAACAAATTTGACTTATTTGTAAAGTCTATTTATTAAACAAAAAGTAAAGAGCAAAAAAGATGCTATATATTTGACATAATTAATAAAAATTGCAAGTTTTACTCCCTTGACCAAATTTCAAAAAAGAACCTATTTACAAAAAACAGTATAACATGGTTAGTAGGATGGTTAATACGGAGTATGTCTCCCGGACGATGCAATACAGGCCTGACAACGCCTAGGCATGCTGAGTATCAAATGATCAATCTGATCTTGGGGAATATTACACCACTCATCAAGCAGTGCACTCCGAAGTTTCGGTAGACAGGTGGGAGGGGGTTGACGGGCTGCAATTCGTCGGCCAAGCATATCCCACACATGCTCTATTGGATTTAAGTCCGGTGAGTATGCTGGCCAATGCATACGGGTGATATCCTCCGATTGAAGGCATTCGTCTACAATGTTTGCACGGTGAGGACGGGCGTTGTCATCCATAAACACAAATTCAGCACCCATGGCGCCCCGAAACAAACGTACATGTTGTTCCAGAATGACATCCCGATAGATGTGGCCTGTCATCGTTACACTCTGAACATGCAGGTCAGTTCTGGAACTAAGAATAATTCCTCCCCAAACGAGCCATCCTGCACCACCGTAACGGTGTCTTTCAATGGTGCTCTCTTGGTGGTAACGGGTACCTGGCGCTCTCCAGATGAATGTCCGACGAGAATCAGACTCCAAACTAAACCTGGACTCGTCGGAAAACATCACACAAGACCACTGTGTCGGTGTCCACAATGCATGCTCTCTACTCCAGGTTAATCGCAGGCGACAGTGAGTTGCGGTAAGTGGAACACATCTGACAGGCCTACGAGCATATAGACCAATGTGCCCTAAGCGTCTGTACACGGTCTGCCTTGAAACTGTCGTACCGGCAGCTGAAGAGAGCTGACGAGACAGGTCTGATGCTGTACTCCGTCTGTTTCTTTTGGCAGTAACTGCCAAATAGCGGTCCTCATTCGGCGTTGTAACTCGGGGGCGACCTGTGCTGTAACGTCTACTCACATTACCATCATCTTGGAATCGTTGCCAAAGCCTGGAGATGACACTCTGGGCGATTCCAAGTTCCTCGGATACTTCCAGCTGGGTACGTCCACATTCCAGTCGTCCGATAATTCTGCCACGTAAAACATCATCCAAATGCCCCCTTTGTGCCATAACTATGCGGTTTTTGCACTGAAAGACTTTCACAGTGCTTGTGAACAATTTTACTTCTTTGCCACCATTCCTGATATACCCCTCTCTCACACTCTCGTCATTGTGACGTACCATCCACGCCATCTGGTGGTTTCCTGTAATTTGCATATTCTTCTTCAAGATGTGTGTGATCATTCCACAGGTGAAATTTTTATTTTAGAGATCAATTTCTGTGTGATTCTGAATTATCCTTAATTTATGGACATGAGTGTATATATATATATATGTGTGTGTGTGTGTGTGTGTGTGTAATGTATAAAAAAGGTACTTTGGGTTTTACTAGTTTGGGTATTGTTTAAGCGGGTACTTTTACTGTAAGTTTTGCTTTCTGTCATACTTGCGACGCGCACTCTGGAGCTATGTTTTATTTCTTTAGTTAATTGCCAGACAACAAGTCCTCGATTCTGAGTTCTCTTCAGAATACACGTGTTCCCACGCTTTTGTAACCCCAGATGCAGGTCATGTTAATAAATGTATGTGATTCTATTAGAGATAAGAGAGAGGCGAAGTGATGTCTCAGCAAACCACGTGGTATAGTGAGCGTAAATACGCCCGCACTTCGAAAATCAAAAGACTTCTGCCACTAGAACTGTTTAACTAGTCCACGCAGATTTTCGTTCCCTTCTCCCTTCCCCTCTTCTGCCTCTATATTGTAACTTAAAGATAATGTTCAGTAAACCGTTTTACTTCCTTAACTCTGGAATTTTATTGGAATATCTGACGTATCATATATATATATGTATGTATACTGAATACGATTGTAAACAATTTGTAACCCCTTGCAAGCTCAAACATTTATTTATTTTTTTAATTAGAAAAAAATATTTACCTGCTACTGAATTATGACTTGCACAAATCAAATTACTGTTCAGGCCAGTTCAGGTATATTGGATTCTTAAAATAGGAACAATTTTGACCACTGAAAAGAAAAAGCGAATTCGGACAAAGAAAGGTCGACCTAACATCTTCCCAGGCTGAACTCATCGGTGTTAAATTCACTAAATTCATTTATACATTTGAGATAAAAATTTATTAGGTTTTTTTTTATATCGACAGAAACATTCCGAAAAATCACTAAATTCTGCTAAAAATTTGGTGTGAATTAAAATTTACACACTCTTTTCAAAATTTAGAAGCCACTCAAAATTATTTTATAAAACCCTTTTTCGAGTTATGAAATCATATTATATTCTGTAGTTATTTTCTTTTCCCTTTTATACGGAATATTCCAGGAAAAAAGTATAAGTATCACTACAACTTTAAATCGCTTTTTCCACTACATGAATCATGTTTTAGCAAGTTTTAATTTTAAAAATTATCTCATTACAGGAGACGCAAGCCAGGCGTTGTACCTAACACTTAAAAAGGAAAAAAAAAAAAAAAACTATTGCAATAAAACTACGGCACTTTCACAATCTCTTTTATTTTGCTGTCTTTTTTAAAATTTTCTTTTCCAACTTCCTTTCATTTTGGAAACAATTTGACCATAAGTTTTTCTTTTTTTTAAATGTAAAATTAAGGTACAAAAATAGGCACTAAGGGAAGATGGGATACACCTAGATGAGAAAGGATTTAAAAAATATCAGAATATTTCATTTTTTATATCATCAGAAACCGTTTTCTCCAGAAACAGGTTTGTTTAAAAATTCTACAATACACATTTTCTCAGTACAGAATTTCCATTCATTACATACAGAATTTTCCTTCAATATCCGTATGAAAAAAATAATTCAAAGGAATATGGTATATTTATAATATCTAGGAATTTGTATGTATTACTTACACTTAAAACACAGAATGGCTCCCTAAAATTGAATTCTGTCTTCTTTAATCTCCTACAAAAAATGTTTTGCCGAAAGACACGTATATCTAGCCATAAATATATCTTTTAGCCATGGTTGTTTATCTTAGTGTTTAACTTGCCTTTTGTCATTGTGTTCATGTGTCATCGACAATCATATAAAGATTTGTTTGTCTTTCTTATTATTTCTCAGCCTTCCATGGGATGTATTTATTTTCTGAAACAGTGTAAAGGAATTTGATCTGGGGAAGATATTGCTCTATAACACGATATAATGGTTCTTAGAAAATTTGCTGCGAGGAAACATTTGCGTTAGAGATTTTGGAAATGAAATTTTGTTGTAGCATATTGCACGAATGGATTTTTTTAACAGTATTTTTTCTTATTATTTTATTGTGGGTAATAAAATACTATTTGCAGTAATAGAATTTTAAATATATACATTATGTATCATAAATACGTGTATTTCTATACATAATTACTTCTATTAAAACAATAAGATTTCAATACAATAGATGATTATATATAGCAAAACAGCCAGCCCACACAGGTTCTCTGAACGTCTATTAACATTCAAAAACGTTCTGTGGTATTCTCGGAACGTCTATTAATGTTCAAATGACACTACCTAGCGCTATCTGAACGTTAATAAATGACTCAGTTGGAATTTTAAAATGCTGCAGTCTGTATTGGTTTCAAGTGCCACGAAACCAAAACAATCTGCTTCAAAATAAAATTATCTATTTCTTTGAGGCACCATTTTTTCTTTCAGTGTTTCTTGAAAGTAGATTGAAAATGGTTTATAATGGCTTTATGAAATGTAATTAACTATACAATATAGTATATAATTACTTATCTTAAAATATGTAGCTTAATTTTCTATAAAATTCTTAATTTTAAGGCAACAAGTTAACTAGGTAGTTTGAAATTAAAACTTCCGAACCCGGAAATATGCCTTATAAAGTTCCTCTAAGCAAAGCTCGTTCTATTCAATTTGTAAGATATAAATATCCATATTTAAGTATTTCATCTCACATTAAAGTATGAAGCAAACATACATTTTCTTTTCTTTTAAGATGAGAATATTTTATAGCGTTTTAATAATAATAATAATAAAGCATGAATGTCATTAAAAAGAAGGAATCTACTCTAAACTCATGATATACACAGAATTCTGTAAGCAGCTTCAAAAAAATTATGTGTATTTCAATACTTACTCTATAAAACCCTAAATATATGAACATGTTAAAATTTAAGAAACATGAGTATTTTACTCCTCTTTATCTGTTCATTCATGCTGCAAAAGCAATTTCATGCAAAAAACAATACGAAAAAGAAAACATAAAGGAAAGAAGAAAAATATATATATGTACATAACTTTCACTCACAAAAAGAAATAAAAAAGAAGGTAACAACTTTCTGGAGAACCAAATAATCAGCTGAACAATAAATTACATAAAACATAAAAATACATCTTCAGAAAAAAATGCCAGTGATGACGCTAAAACAGCTGCTTATCTATGATAAAACACTTCCACTGGAAAAGAAAAGTGAGATTTTTTTCGTTAGACACTTTGTTTTGAAAAAGAAAGAGTGCTTTACGTACGGAAAGAGGGAGAGTACTTTGTTTTACATTCTTTTTATCAAATGAAGTGTGAAAGAAGACGTATGAAAATTCATAAAGTGTCGAATGTTGTAGTTGCTTTGTTTAATAAACTGAAAGTTTTGAGGTTTCTGAGGCTTATGTTTGATTGCATAATTTGTTGATTATCCTTTTTCATTCTGTTTTTATTGATTTTATATTGTTATTTTTAAGAATAATTCATTGTAAGCTTAGACTTTCATTATTACCCAATTAAAAATACGCTAGTGAAAATTTTGGACAAATTTTAATGACTATAAGAAAACAGTACATTTGACAGGCGCGAATAGATGACAATAACTGCTAAAATCCTCTATTTGTGGGCTAAAACAGCTTCTGCAATTTAGTTACACATCAACGCAGATATACAGCCGAGATGGTGATAGTGAAATCTCGCAAAACCATTCGAATTACTATAGATTTTTGCAGTCTTCAAGTGCAAATGCTATCTTGGCGCAATTCTTCTGTAGCCAATCAAAATGAGTGGCCGATATTACACACAAGTATTGTATGGTAGAAATACCTGCACAATGTACAAGTAATGGATCACACACTTTTAAAAGTTTTAAAAAATGCCCATTAGTCAATGAGAATATCAAATATTAAAAGGTTTCAAGTAAAGACAAAAAGAAAATGTAACTTTTATTCAGAGTTTCTTAAACTGTGGATCCAACACGAACTGAGGTCACAGTATTTATAGCAAGGGTCACCAAAAATTTTAGCAAATTTGATATTTATTTTTCTTGTAATATATTTAAGACATTTTCGTCTTATCCAATGTAAAATGAAAGTGTCTCATTGCTTATGGGGGTCTCATAAAATTTTCGTAAATATTACGGGGTACCCCTATTAAAAAGTTTAGAAACCCTGTCTTATTTCAATTTTTCCCAGAGGTGAATTATGGATTTGATTTTTTTTTTTTTTTGTAAAAGAAAGTGGTTCATATCATTTATATGTTCCGTTACGGGTACATTTTCCTTAAGTGATGTTTCAGATTTTTATGGCAATAATCAAATAGAAATCTTTATGCCTGGTGTAATCATAAGAAAAAGCTATATGCCTGAAGAATTTTTTTAAGTAATTGATAGAGCAATGCCATTTTCTGTCTTTTCCCCATTTAAATAACCAATGTTTAAAGATCAAAGATATGATTGACTTTTCTTGAAAAATTCCCTATAAAATGTATCAGTTTAAAACAACATATTTACATGTGTCAAAGTCTTTTACATATTCCAGTAAAATTTATCTAGGCAATCCAAGTATTTTTATGCCTAAAAAGTTTAAAAAATCGCTTTTAGAAAGAGGAGAGATTTAAAAGTGTGACATCTTTTACCAAAAGGAAATTCTTCTCAATAACGACAGTTAATGTATTTTTATTATTATTAAGTAAACGTAATTATAATTATTATTATTAAAAATCCCAGTCATTGTTCATGATGATGATGTTATTATTGTATTTACAAAGATGGCTTTAGAATTTGAACTACAAAAAAGACATTAATTACACTAGCCAACACCAAAAATATCAGGTTCAAACAGTGTTATTACTGAAGTATTTTGTCTCGTTAAACACGAAAATCACCTCAAACATTTGAGATGAGCTCTTGTTTTCAAGATACAGAGCCAATTTGAGTAATAAAATCTCAATATGGCTGGTTTTGCATGGCTATTATGGCTCGCACAGTATCCCTGCATTCCATCAGCCATTCGTCTCTTTTCTCACTCAGATAATTTGCCAATTTTTGAACAAAACCAAAATTATGAAATTATAAAGGGCGATGATGAAGAAAAAATCACTAGACCTGAGACTTTTCCCTTGATCCAGATTTCGAGGCACACAGTTTAAATGAGCCCCACTGATTAAATCAGACAAAATTAAGTGGTATCTTAAGAAAGCTTGACTTGCCAATGGAGGAGGCAGAACTTCTGGCATGAAGACTGAAGCAGTCGCATCTACTCCAGCCAGAAGTCAAGATCGCAGAGTACCGGATTCGTCCCTAGAATAATCTTCATTTCTTTGAGAAAAAGAATATTTGGTTGCTACATTGATGTCAACATGATGATGGATTCCCTAAATATAACTCATTATTTGAGTGGACGTTGTTTGAAAACTCTTTCAAGCTTAGTTGGACATTCTGTTCGCCTGAAATGGACTTACAGGATGTGATATATTATTTCTAAAGTCAATCACATACGGGGACCACAAATGACAGATTTGTGAGGATTTAAAATTTACTGCTGTCCTGGGAATGCTGTTAGGCTATACTAAGTATTGCTGTTTTCTGTGTTTATGGGATACTCGAGATAACAAATAGGAATATCCTTCAAGAAATCTGAATTCTGGGGAGAGCTTCTAGCCGATGAAAAGATGCAAATAACTCCCTCCCTGCTTTCACTTCTTTATATTAAAGTGGGAATAATGAAGAGCTTTGTGAATTTTATAAACAAGGATAGAGAGGCTTTCCAATACATTAACCGAAATTGTCAATATTGAGAGAAGCAAAATTGAAGGAGAAAGCCTCTGTGGGCCCTCAAAATATGCACCTTGCTTTTGAAAAAAGTTTGGGGGGGGGGAAGAGAAAGCAGCCTGGGAAACTCTTAAAGTTGTGGTACGAAGATTACTAGGCAACAGAAAAGACTAAAACCAACAGTTGGTTAAACGACCCCTACAAAATTTCTGTGGCCTTGTATTTAATACGCCTCAGGTAGTTACTATCCTCCACTTCCATCTTGACTTTTCCCCTCTTGTTTTTTTATTAAATAATTTTTTTCAGTTCATGCATACAGAATCAAATATTATTTGTTCTATATTGTCTTTATTTATAATTACGTGTTTAGTGTGATGGCAAGCCTACAGGAGGGGATCTGCCTAAGAGGAGTGCTTTGGTCGAAAGACTTTTACGTGGGCTCTAGCACGTATTCACGTTATACCTGAAGAAAACAGACCAAAATTCCAGATAGACAGCCACACGCTAGGCTCGAACGTCGGACCTTCACACTCAGTCGTTTACCATGTTCATACCATGTTCAGTAACTTATTCTTACATATGCTTTTGAAATATTATCTTATCCCAACAAAACATGCTAAAATACATTAAACTCGTAAAACACAATATATCACTATTATGTTCCAAGAAATTTAAATATGAAAAATACTTAAATGCCTTTTTAATAACAAAAATAAGAAAAAAGGTGAATAATTTCAGCGTAATAAATGCATACATCATTCTTAAAAATAAAACTACAATAAGACGAAATGGTCTATCTTGTAAGAATTTTGAACAAGTTTATCAACTTCTAATAAGTTGTATGAAAAAACGAAAAAAGTATAATTAGATTTCCAAATGAAAATGACGTAAATGTTAATTAAAGTTTGTTATACTTAAAACATCGAGAGAAGGAAAAGCAGTGTTTTAATCTTATGACAATGAACAGATGAATCAATAGAAAAATGCATAATTATCTTAAAAAGAGCATCAGCGTATTCTTCGTTACTTATTAGAGTATCAAGTTAGCACAAATAAAAGAAGAAAGAGTAACAAAAGGTACTTACTTTTGCAATTTCTTACTTCAACTAGTTATCTGTTTCATATTTTATAAAAGAAAAAAAAAACACAGAACCATCAATTTTCTCTTTGTATTTTCAAAAGCGTAAAGTCTGATAAATAAATTGATTTATGCTAATGAATATTTTAGATTTATCTCATATTTTTGCAGTTTGAAGGTGCTCCATATCATTTTGCGAAAATTGGAGGAGAAAAAAGTCTTTTATCTTATTTTCCGACAACATAATAAAACTGTCAACACTTAATTAAAATGCTTTAAACTTTTTTCGACTATTGTTGTTTTAGAAAACTAACATAATTGAGTTAATAAAAATACTAAAAGACAGTAAACAACGAAAATTAAAAATAAAGAGTTCGCGTCTTTTACATTCCATACAATCTGAAACTTCTTTAAGGTATAGTTGTGTTCAGATATTTTGATTATAGAACGGTGCATATGACTTCTGTTCAAATGCTTACCGCCATTTATGTGCATGTATTAAATTTGCACTTCTACATTTTAAAGAGAAGAGATTTGATAGTGCCATTAGAAACTTTTATTAGAATGGTTAAAATACCTGTTAAATATATGAGAGTAATACTGACAATGGTTCCTAATAACAGAAATTTTTATATCTCAGAAAGGCAACATTTATACAGATACATGTAGTTTTGTCGAGGTCGGTAAAGAATGAGTCTACTACCAGTTACAATTATTCTTTTAGTTTTTGGATTTTTAACAATTATAACAAAATCACGCTAGGCATTTTTTGACTGAATATACACTTATTTTAATAGGCAAAGATTGTTTATAATATATCGTTGCTTTCTGCCTTTAAGAGAAAGTGTGATATATAAATTTTTTCTGCAAGTAGAAGAGCTTTTCAACACATTGAATACATTTTAATTCATTCGGACGATGTTTTTGACTCTCTTATGCAAAAATTATCAAGCTGTGTGGAGAATAGCAAGTACTCCGAAAGAAAATCTGTTGCTATAGTCAAATTCATTTAATACAGATCTAGGCAATGTGTTCAGTGGAAATCGATTGATCCTCAATCCAGAAATAACATCATTGTTCTCTGAACGTTACTAGACGTTCAGGGGTCGTACAGAGAAACGTTAATAGACGTTCAGAAATCTTTCACGAAACATTACAGAAAGAATTAAACAGAGGAAAATGGGAATATATGCATTCCACAAGTCACTATGGAATAAGTAGGTAAAGTAACAATTGTAAAGAATCCTCTCATATTGATTGCAGTCTAGTCTAATAACTTTTTATTGTATTTACTACCATTCAACATTCAAGTTTGTGGGAAATATCCTCTGGAAATCTCTTGGGAATGTACTGACTGGGTTCACTGAAATTTCTAATTGTGAACTGTTTTCCTTCACGTAATATCAATTGCAAAATTATTGTTTGTTAATTCACATTAAAATGGATTTTGTTTAGAGTCAAATTACTTGTCCAAGAAATATCTGATTTTGCTTGCATACAAAAAAAAGAAAAAAAAATCTCAAAATCTTAATAAAACGAACTTGCTTTTGACGGATTTCTGTATCAGAATTTTCTTTTTTTCCCTTCGGATTAATTTTGAAATTTTATTATTATATAATTCTTTAACGATGTAAGGAGCATAATAAATCCTCTTAAATATTAAGAACTAATACCAGCGCAATTTTTATAATATCTTTTGATAACTTAAAGATTTGAGGGTGCATCCAAATTTAAAATCTTGAACTTTGTATCAAGAACTTAGTTCTTACCTATAATTTGTTACCTAATATTTGATATAATTTATCCCTTGTGCTGCTATTATCCAAAAAACAATTGCTCATTTTTCTATGATCTTTTGGCGCTGACGATAAAGTAATCCCTTGAGAAGACTTCCCAAAAGACATAGCAAAAAATATGACTTTCAGCTGAGGGCTTAATATTTCGTTACTCCCCTTTTTCTCAGACATAACTGATGACAAGCGAAATAAAACATTTTCTGCAGGAATAAGAACGACGCATAAAGAAAATTCTCAGTTTTGCTCGCACGAAAACGTGTATACAGTATCATGTAAGAAAGTAAGAGCAAACGGCTTTAGATGTTCATATTTTAAATGATATTTTAAAATGAAATTTAAGGACATATTAAAACAAAAGTAACTAAAAGCAACAATTTTCAATGATTTAATATACAAACTGTTTGTATCTTGAATCTATAAAGTTCTATTTATTACATTATAATTTTAGTTCAATACTCTCCAACCAATACGCTTTAACTTCTGTTTCCTCTACGCCTTATGTAGATGAGCGGTTTCCAAGTGTCATACCTCGTTTTATTTAATGTTCTTGGAGACACACATTGAACATAGTTCTTCCAGACTGGAGTCAGAGGTGTATTTCAGTCTACACCATTTACAATCTAAAGATTTGTTATGTGTAAAATGATTACAACCATCAACGCCTCGTTATTTTACCGCCATTCTATTGAACTGAAAAAAAATGCATTACCTGTAATTATGGATCAATATGTGGATAAATATAAAACGATTGATTAGACATGAAACACTCTACCGTGTTTGTTTTTTAATGCACTTAGTTAAAAAATCGCTTTCTTTTTAGTTGCACCTCTTTTTTTTTTCTTCAAACCCATATAGGTTCTAAATATATGGATGGCGGTTTGTGTATTCATCAGAATTGTAAAAGTCTAGTCTTGGAAACTAGAAACTAATGAAAAAGGTCTTTGCTGTTTATGCTGTCATTCTATGTCATTATTCAATGCAATTAAATGTCGCTTACAATATACATTTATTTAGCTTTTCAACGAAATGAGGATCTCATTTACATTAAGAAATTTTTAGCAACAGATGCATTACACTCTACTAATGTTGTAATTTTTTTCATCATCTATTAAGAGTTCATCTTTTAATAAAATATATAAATCTGAAGATATTTTGTGCCTAGTGTTGCAGACATATACTTTTACTATAGGACATATGCCTATATTTCAAAATTAAATTGAATAAAAGCTACATCTTACCGGGGAGCAGAAGTTAAATCAACGAGGATAAACGTTATTTAACAAGATGGAATGCAGAAGCGGCTCTAACAACAAGGCAAATACATTATATGTTGAATGTTACATACTGATTTAAAATTTCATCAATAGGAAAATTAAATTTAGAAAACTCTAGTGCAATACTATAATTTTCAAAACGGTACTTAAACATAAAAGAGTCAATAACATCGAAAATAAAATACTTATAAAAATAGTTGTCTGAATTCTACATTTATAACTGCATACCGCATTTTTGTAGTAAATAAAACAGCCACTTTAGGGTATATTTTGAAACGATCGCCCTTAGAATTCAATGAAGTATTCTCATTGGAAGTTATTTTAAAAGTCATTTGTTAAAGAGTATTTTCTCATAATGTATCAAATAATTAATTGTGTTTGAAATGAATGAGCCTCAAAAATGTATTTTCAAAAATTACTATCCATAAACCGTTAGGTATTGGAATTATTTTTGGGAATTTTTGCGAAGCAACTATAATTGGAGTTAAAAATATTTTTTTATATAAATCATAATAAAATAAAATAATTTCTTTTTGTTTTAAATGGATTAACGAATCTAAAATAGAGACCGAAGTACATTTCGCAACATTTTAAAATTTGATTTTTGTAGTTTTCATTTTTATCTGTTTTGCGGTAAACGACAAATCATAGTATTTCGTAGACCTTTCTCTACAAAGTATCACAAATACTTTCGGAAAAAAAGTAAATATACTTCAGACAGCATGCGGTTTAGTCCGTTCATCTTAAACAATAGAGTACACTGTTAATAAAAGTGCTTAACGTTTCACTATAAAATGGTGTTGAATTAGCTGCAACCTTTCTATGGAGAAATGTTGAACTTTCATTTGGTGCTTAAACTGATCAGTGGAACTAAATCATGATGAAAAGTTTCTCCATACAAAGGATGTAGCTAGTTCAGCTCCGTTGTATGGTGAAACGTCGAACTACTTCTTTTAACGGTGTAGGTGAGAAAATAACAGAGTATATGTATATATTCATATTATAAAGAAACTGGATAAGAAAAGCAAATGTCACTTAATGGTTTTAAGAAAACTCTCAAACTTGGCAATTTTACAAAGTTTTTTAAATAACAGAATGCCGTCATTTTCTGAGTTACATTGAGTACAAACTAAAGAAGTAACATATGTTTGGTAAAGTCACTTTCCTTTTGTCTTAGAACACATACCGTGCCACTTTTCTTTTATCAGAATTTTATGTTTTAGTCTTTTACATGTACAGACGAAGATACAATCACCTTTCTGGCTAGGATTGACTTTTTTATTTTCACTCCTCTTATACGTCATTTCTCTTGCAGATTTTAGATAAAGTTTCACCTGATTTTTACAGGAATATCAGAATATTAATAAGTATACCTGATTTCCTTTCATCACTTTCCCTGTTATATTGTGTTCGTTGCATGGAAGAAATCAAGTTTTCTAATAAGACAAGTATAGGACTGCGTGCCCCGTATGCTGTTGGAAAACTTTAATCATCGTCTCATTAGAACTTGACTACCTCGATGAGTTACAGCGCAAAACAAACGCATAGTTACGTGAAGAAAGAAAAGTCTTTTTAGTTCAAGCAATATCAAAACAGTAATTTAAATACTAGTACGTTTAAGTTTTAATAATTGAAAGTTTACTCACTATGAAAAAATAGCATCTTCCAACAAATTAGCTGCATCTATTGAACTGAAACGTTTGTATATGATCCGTGGTGTATCGCTACTTCAGCCAGCTTTCTCCGAGACGTCATCTAGCACTTTATTTCAAACCAAAGTCACTTGTATAACGTTCCTAAAAATGTGCCTAGGTTTTCCCTATTTTTAAAAAATAATAGTCTATATCTCTTTTAAAGTATTGGTATCCATTCAACAAAAGAACTATATGTAGATAGATAGATAGATAGATAGATGGATAGATATATAGGGGATAGACATATAGGAGATAGATATACAGGGGAAGATGGCCCAAAATGATCCACATATGTTTTCTTACATACATGTAGCGTTGTCTACCGGGTAACAATAAGCTTTTTGTGCCAATTCAAGAAGAAGCAACGGCAATATTTAAACGATCGATGTATTAGTCTACTTAACTTGTCTGAGTAGAAATCTTCAAAATCTGAGTTTTATCATATCTCTTAAAAGGTACTAACTTTCCTAATCGTTTAGAAATACAGTCTTTAATGTATAGAAACATGAGTCGGTTTACTGAAGAGCATGCTTTTAAATGTGGATTCACTTGTTTGGTTTTTTACATCTATCGACGTGTTCTAGTAATGTGACCTAAAGTGGGAAGCCATACTGCTGGGTAAAATGATCCATCAACAGAAAAAACTCGAGTACCGGGTCCCAGCTCTTCAGACATTCTGAAAATGCGTGACTCTCCATTACATTATTTAGTTCATTTCTGCATTTATTGTACGACATAATGTATTAATTACAGTTCTGAGCTATTCCATTTTAAAGTTTGTGACACTTTTTCAATTTAAAACTTTACATGCATACTATATGATTGTAAAAGTTATTTTACTTCGTTATGTATAGTCATAATTACGTTTACATCTTTTGTTTTGCCGATAAAAAAAAAAAAAAAATTCAATTATTTCCAAATGAGGGATCATTTTGCCCGTGGGTGCGGTCAAATTATCCTTTGGACTCTTTTTCAAAATTCTACTTTTTCGTTGCTCAGCTTAGGTTCAAAACTTTATGAAAATATATTTATGATGCAAAATATAGTGTAAAATATTGTGACAAAGAGCCAAAGTTTTATTTAATTTTTATGCTATTTTATGAAAGTTTTCCTCTTAAGAGGGATCATTTTGCTCCATCTTCCCCCTCACCTTACCTATATATATATATTCCATACATCCACCTTCCATATATATATATATATATATATATATATATATATATATATATATCAACAAGGACTAGTACGTAGCTATAATTCTATAATTACATTGTCATAGATACATATTTGTAACTGAAAATTGACTATCATATTCAACGTAAAGGCAGTGTTAAAATATATCTCGATGTTATGAAAATGAGGATATGAAACATTTTTTAATGTTAAAAAATGTTTCATATCCTCCTGTAACACAGATTTGATAGTATTATAAACTAAATTTTAAAATATTGTAAATCTATCTATCATGAATGTTATATATAGCATTTGTAAGTCTTTCAGTAATATAAGTGCAATAAAGTGGAAACCGATAGTGATAATTACATGCGTAGGAGCATTAACACATATTTTCTAATAAAGAATTTTCCCTCGTCATCGATCGATAAAATATATATTAACAGAGACGTAAGTAGGAAAAAAATAAATAAATATATTAAACAGCTTAACTGCTAAGATCTTTACTTAACTATCTCTTTAATGTCTTCAGAGTTATAACTGGAAATATGGATTATTGAAAATGTTGAATCATATGATTGCCTGGGTAAAATATTAAAGAGCTAATGGACAATAAATGATCGTTAACGCATAAACACATTTGCTCGTTTATTTTTAGGCTTTCCTGGATATTAAAACGCATTTTGAAAGAAAATTAAAAAGATCATATTGAAGGTACCCAAATCTGCTCGTCCTCTAATTAATGGAAATAAGTAAAAAAAAAATGAAACAGATGGATAATTATTTATTCGGATATAAGAAACGTTTGCATGATGTTACTATGAGACTCTACTTTCATGTGCAAAATTGAAATTCTTTGAAATCCAAAACGAAATCGGGTGTACGTTGAAGGAGGAGGATCTTATAGCATTTAAAACAAATAATTTAACCTTTATCTTGTTCTAACTCTCAAATATCTGAAAAAATGAAAGGATGAAAACAATTTTCACTCGTTGCAGTTTTGAAAATGAAAAAGATTGACACTGGAACAATGCTAATTCTACTGAGTTTGCTACTTCTCAGCTAATGAAAAGAACAAAGCGTTATATATTACCTGGAAAAATAAAAATAGCAAAAAACACTAGCGGAAAGTCAGGTAATATGACGTCTCGTGTAAGATGACGAATTCAGTATTTCTCCCAGGTAATCAGAGATCATAGCACGTCTTTGCCAGTATAATTAACCCCTAGTTGTGACTAAGACTAAAGCTAGGTTAAACATATATGTACCCGTTCTGAGGAAGTTATAAACACAAGTTCATTTTCCAAGCGCGTTCGTCCAATATTTTACAGTGTTAAACTTAAGGGATCAAGATTATGCTGCAAGATTTTCTAAGTTATCACTTAAATATTCTGAATGCGCAACTTATTGCGTACAAATCCATAGTATATCCACGTTTAAAGAAATTTTTTTAGTTACTGATAAACGTTGGTTTTTTAAAAATGGTGTGAAGGAAAAAACGAATTTTCAACGGGGAAAGATGACGAATAATTTTGAGTTCGTCATCTTACCCCACTTACCTTGTTTAAATATATCCTCCCCAGTTTTCATTTCTTATCCATTTTTAGGGCACATAAGACACACACACACACACACAAATAAAAAAAAAACAATTAAACGCAGGTAGTTGAAATTTTGGGAGAAGAAGAAACTGCCGACGCTTCTGTAATCAGTAACTCCCGTAAAACAAGTTTTGATAGGGGAAAAGATGGAAGAAGAAGAGAAAGAGCTAAAAAGACAAAAAAAAAAGATCGACTAAAATGAGACCAATAAGAAAGGAGCTAAGAAGAAACCACGACGTCATTTGAAATTTTCTTCATCTTCTGACGACGACTTATCTCATTCTATACCAAGCTTCAACAGTGAAGACGATATGAACTTGGAGGATAACTGATAAATTCTACATAATATGGGATTAAGAAGGCAAGGATGAACTTGGGTAACAATGCTTAAAGTGATTAAAGTGGGCTCACTCTGAGTGTTCCTGATGGGATCGTAGAGAAGCCAACCAAAGATCTTACAAATGCAACCTCTTCATTCGCATGTAATTGTTCTGTTTCTTATTAAAATTATTAGTTAATAAAGTGTTCATGAAGGTTAATTCAATTTCCTGGGCTAGTTCGTCTTCTTACTCTATCTTGTTAGTTATCTTACCACATGGCTGGGGAAAGGTGATGAAAGTTAACCTTATTTGGGCGAACCGTTGTTTCGCCTCTTAAAAGTTTAAACGGGCAATTAAAAAAAACCGTGCTGTAAGGCAAGATATGAAAGAAGTTCTCACAAAAATGTTAGCTCTTCACAGTAGTCAGTAAAAATCATAGCTGCTTAAGTTCGCCATCATAACCCGCCTTCTCCAATTTCAACTACTTCTAAAGATAAGAATAACCTGAACTGTAACACTTGCCATACCGTAGGATAAGATTTTATAGACCAGTGTCATTGAAACCTGGTATCTTCAATGAACTGTAGAACTTGTCATACCGCAGGATGTGACAAGATTGTACCGTAAGATTTACTAGGCCAGTGTCCTTGAAACCTGTTATCTTCAATGAACTGTAGAACTTGTCATAAGGAAGGATAAGATTTTCTGGACCAGTGTTATTGAAGCCTGGTATCTTCAATGAACTGAAGAACTTGTCATACCGCAGGATGTGACAAGATTGTACCGTAAGATTTACTAGGCCAGTGTCCTTGAAACCTGTTACTTCAATGAACTGTAGAACTTGTCATAAGGTAGGATAAGATTTTCTGGACCAGCGTTATTGAAGCCTGGTATCTTCAATGAACTGTAACACTTGTCATACCGTAGGATAAATTTTTCTAGACTAGGGTCATTGAAGCCTGGTATCTTTAGTGAACTGTAATATCATCCCGTAGGATAAGAATTTCTGGACCAGTGTAATTGAAGCATGTCGCCAAAGAAAGTAGTGTCACAGTAGTTTGCAGTCTTCGTCAGTGTAAAAGTGATGCCCGGGCAGGAATTTGGATATAGTATGGTAGTACCGCACTATAATATCTATCTTGTTTCCGGTGACTTATACCTCAGGAAATTCCTGGCCGGAGATCTTTTTTTTTCTGTTCATGAAGACTGAACACAACTGTGAAGCCAAAACTAAGAGACAATCAGGTGTAATTACTACTGTCATTCATGTCAGTACTACTGTCATTCATGTCATTCATGACAGTAGTACTTACACCTGTGGCACACCACATCATCACAAGTGGCTTTAACATGTACATAATACCGTAAAGGTTTTATGTACATTATACCATTTTAGTTAACAGCAGTGTACGCTGCATAAAATTTTGCTTCAGTTTTTCAGAAGTTTAACTATACAACAAGAATCAATTTGCCTGCCCTGATATTTTCCATTACACTCCCTCCGTTAATTCAGTTTTTTTTTCTATATGGGAAAGGAAAACTTACACTAAACTACAAGTAATAGTAAGAAATACACGATGAAAATTTTCCGCATTATTTTTTTAATTATAAAGAGGATGTATACATGATTCAATAAAACCAGTCAAGTGAGCAATACATAATCGGGTAGTGAAGAATTGTTTTCATATCACAAGAATTACAAATATATACATAAAAATCGCTGCATTTCATGCTGCTTTGGGGGGAAGGGTCACTCAAAGGCAAACTGCAGATTTCATTTTGCTCCAGATATCAATTTTAACTCAACATTTTACATTCCAGAAAATGAATAATATTAATCTACTGTCAGTGTTAAATATTGCCATTCACTCTAGTTGCCGGCAGAACTTTCTCTAAACAATCACAAATTACGAACACAGAATTTTAACCCACTGAAATAAAATCATACATATATTTTTTGCTTGTTTTAAAACTAAGAAAATTTCTAGTTATTTAATTTACATTTCTAGTTTTACTTGGAGTACGAGGTTGTTTGGACAGCAGAAAGCTTCGAAATTTGTGTACGTCCCTATTGCTCGTATATATCAGTATATTTGGCGATTTCAAGAATTCTTATTCCAAGGAAAAAGCTACTCAAATCTCTCTACACTGTAATAAATCAGCCAAATAAATTCTTTTCCACAACCAGTGCAAAGTTTAAGTGCAGATTAAAGCTCTTTACCGATATTGATTTAATTTAATTTAAGAGACCATAAGAAAATCAATTTCTGGTAGGTTCAATATAGTAAACTATCCACATTGAAAATGTCGCCGTAGCTCATAATATTATGAATCAACTTTGTAGTCTAGAAATACGAATGTTTCTATGTACAATGCATGTCATATTTTAGTAATATATTTTGTATGTAGTATTTCTTCTTGATCTTTTTCACGCCGACTTCCTCTCTCAGTTTGTGGCCTTTGATCTTTAAGTCGATTCCCAAATTGGAATAAAAAAAATAATTTTTTAAAGCAATAAATGCATTAGCATTTCTCAAATATATTTTTTATGCTAATTTGCCCTTTAGATTTAAAAAAAAATAGAGAAAGTCTCTCATTGAAGAACTATTTAAAACGAGGCATTTTCTAGATTTATTTTAATTAAATTTCAATTTTTACGGATTTTACGCTTGGAAGTTTAGTAGAATTTGGGAACGGTTTAATTTTAATCATCTCAAATACTCTTTGAAAGTTTTCTTCCATGCTTAATATATGAAAATGTAAGCATGGAGTTCGTGTTCACAAATTCGCATTGTAGCAATAACACATCAAATTTCCTTTTAATATTATTTGTATAATGGAACAATAAGAATCAAACTTTTTAATTGAAATATTAAATGGTGCTGTCCGGCCTCTCAATTTTGCATGGTTTTTCGCTTGCTGCTGAAACCTGATTCAGATATTTAAAAAAGTATTTTGAATCATCTAAATAAAGTTTAGAATTTGACATTAAACCTAATAGTATAAAAATAAGCAAAATCCTTTTTTTCTTTCGTTAATTTTGTTTTTCTTTCTTGAGTTTAATTTATTATAATTTTTTTAACTTTTTCTTAATTAGTTTTTGTGGAAGGATAAAAATGTTGTTTGGTTATTTTTTTATATCATTTTATGGTGAAATTGCAAAATAAGCACTCTAATTTACAGAGAAAATTCGACTCATCTTTAAAATTTTGCCATTGCAATTAAAAGCGTTAATTTTTAGCATTACTGTAATCTTAAAAAAAATTACAATGCAGTTAATTGATTTGTATTTTACTATTTTAAAATAACTAAAAAGTTTTTAAAACTAAGGATACTAAAAGAAAAATCATGCTTTACACTAAAAGCCTTATATTTTAAGAATAATGCTTTGCTTTTGAAACAAAGAAAAGATATTCACCCTTGAATATTTTAAAAGAGCTCCGTTCAGTTTCTTTCCTATAAAGAAAGTATATTTCGATGTAACAAATCTCTGCATTACTCAAGAAAATTGCTTCTTATGTTTGTATTTGCAATTCTTAAATGTATACTTATAAAAAGGGGATTATTAACTTTCACTGGAATACTTATTTTATTTTCTGTAATAGATATAAGTAATATCGATAGCAAAAAAAAAAAGTGAAAATTTTATTTCTAAATATATGGTAAGTTTTTCAAAAAGAAGAAATATGCCATATTTTCGATTTATTCTTTAATATTCTTCTCTAGGAAAATAATATGGCATTAATACAACAATATGCTTTACTAATAAAGATCTTTGAAGTTTCATGTAAGAATAAAATTGATAGAAATATGAAAATCATGATTTTGTAAAACTGTTCGATATCAGCTAAATTTTTTTCTTATTACACATAATTATTCATGATAAAAAACCGTCTGTACTCCGGAGATTTTTCCATTTTTATTGAAAAACGGTGAAATTGCAATTTTTTTAAAATCTGAAATTTTCATAATCTTATAATATCATTCTAAAAATAAATCTTTTTTATTTACTTATAAACGATTTCTTTTTCTTTTTTTTTTATTAACTGGTTATTTTTAACCTTGTTACATTAAAAGTATTTAGGTGTAGATGAAAAAATTTCAACTAAATTATTTTTGCGCGCATACATTAAAAGTCTGTTAAAATGTTTTCAAAAAATGAAAATCGAATTTTATCATGAAACTTCTTTGTTTTATTAGCTCTTCCGGAATTTTGTAAATTTACAGTGTAATAGCGTAGTTAATCACTCTGTTATTAAAATATTGTTAAATTAAATTCTATTTATGCGATATAGGGTATCATGCGCAAATTCCTGATTTAATTTTACCTCTTTTTTTAAATTATTTTGAACTATTTTGTTCGAAATGTTATAATTTCTCTAAATGAGATAGATCTGCAATAAGCGCAATGATTAAGGTAACCCTGGCAGTTATGTTGAGGTTTCAAGTTAATTTTTAAAATAATATTTTAATATCCACTGCATTTAATATTTGAAAATGTTAGGTCTTCCGGTATTTTTACGGATTATAATGACAAAATCCCCTTATAAATAAAAATGAAATTCTGTTTGTGGGTTTGTTTAGACTGTATACAAATCCACCATTGGATCTATCTGCCTGAAATTTTGCAGATATGTGTAAAATAATATAGAATAAATGATAGTCCACATTAAAACTTTGAAAGTCCACCCGTTTCCGGAGTTTAAGAGATTTTTTATGCTTTCCACGCAGAAAGCTTTCAGATACCTGACTGTGTAGTGAATACGGTGAGATTTACAAGCAAGATCTACGTCACGTTGTTGTCAAAAAACACGTCACGAACGAAATAACTGTGATTTTTTTGTTATTTCAATTAGTTGAATTACACAGATTAACTTTTTTTTTCTAAAATAAAAGTAAACATCTAAGAACTTAAGATATTTTTACGAATTCAAATCCCAAATTTGATCGACTTCATTTTGATGTTTGAAATTGCTCCCCAAACTTGTCATAAAAAGACTGTGATGTCAGATTCAGATTGATTACAGAGAACTCTTTTATTTTTTTATTTATTTTGCATCCGTGAACCATGTATGCAAAAATATATGCGAATAAACACGGTTAATGCAGAAATAAGGAGTTTTACGAACACATATGCATTAGCTAAGCCGAAACATGAGAATTTAAAATCAGCTGCTAATTTATATCTGGATTATAAATATGAGCTGTTACATATTGAAGTAGATTTTTTTTACGTAATTTTCTGAATTTGAATTTTCAGTAAGAATTCGAGGATTTGCGGTTTGCCCAGTTTTAAGCTTGACGCAATTTACTGAGGGCTTAAGGAAATAGCATTTTTGAAAACAAGTATATAGGTTTTATAAGAATACAGCGTTAAATTTTAATTATCCGTGCAGAAATAAAGCAGTTATTAAGAAATTTCAAGCTATCTATCTTCAGAAGTCTCGCTAAATCAAGTAAATTGGTTTAAGTTAGGGGAACCCCGCCAAATTTCAGAAAATTGAAATCTTCGCATTTAGTATTTCGGAGTTAACGATGAACAAAACACGTACATTCTACTTATTAGGCTTAGATAGGAAATTGGATAGAGACTGCTATATATGGTATTACTAGTTGCATGTCCCCGCTAGTATATTATAAAAACATTAAATAATCCCGCTAAAGTATGTAGAAATAATATTCCCAGACATTTAAATTTTATATTAGTCATTACATCAGTTATTTTCATGTCTAATAACGTCACACACGTGTGACATACGAAAACGAAAACGAACAATCTCGACAAACGTAAACAAACGAGTGACACAAACTTAAACTGACTACTTAGATTTTTGTTAACTCACTCTAAATTTTACGTTGAGATGGAATGAATAATCTTCACAGCTAGTGCATTTTTGCTGTCTGTTATGTTGTTTTAAAAAACTACCTTTGAGTGAACCCAAATAAACTTTTGCGTACAACAAGAACAGAAACTATCCAGTGTCTGTAAAGATAAATGCCTATTATTTTACAAAAACAAAGGCTCAGGATATACTCGCTTGGTGCTTTGGTCACATGAGACCTCAAAACAATAATTCACCCTGTTGTCTTCACACAAGTTTAGAAGAGAAATGCGTCAAGAAACTATAGCACGTACCAAAATGTAAACTTACGTCCTTTTTTTCCTAAATTTCTAATATATAACGATCGGAAGAGAATCTTAGGAATGATAGTTTTAAGTAATTGGAGTGAAAGAAATAATCAATTTTCATAAATTAACAAATATTAGAAATTTTTTAAATACGGCCAGATTTCAACGTTGCAATGCATATTATAATAAGACTTTTGTTTGCAGTACATATATTTGACTGGCCGTCACTTCATAATTTTAGGATGGTCATAACTGAAATCATAAATTTAAAACTAAACGTGCGACCCCATAATACACAATGAATTGTATTTCAAATGAAAATCAGGATGCTCAGATAATTTTGTTATAAATACTGAAACAAAATTGAGGCTTAAAAATAAGACAAAATCTTATTATTACAATAGACATTCAACTTTATAAGCCTACATAAAAGTTAATAATGAAACTTCAAGGAAAAGTTAAACTGATACTAACTGAATACTACAAATGTATTTGAACAATATAATTATTGCCAATATTTCCTCTTTGTGTGAGTGGTTGATAAAAAAATACCCGAATCTCGTAATTTTGCTCCGCGGACAAAATACACCTGCACATTAAAAAAATAATTTTCTTTAATATTAAATACCATAATCACTATCCAGTTAAAATTTATAGCTTACCTTTTATGTAATGAGTAAAACTTTAAAGCATATAATATGAATACACACCGTCTAACCAATCGACTTAAAAGTGGAATATATTTACAAGAAAAGATAATGGACATTTTTCTAACTCCTTAAAAAAGAAAAAAGAAACTTATTTTATGAATTTATAATTTTTTTTTACATTTTTCATTTTAAAAGAAAACGTCTTACGCTTTTTTATTAATTATTTTTCACATAAATATACATAAAATTATGCAACTGAATCGAATTGGTGCTATACTGTTTACATTAAGTTTCTAAATAACAAACTTTATCACCAATTGAAGAAAGAAAACATCGGGCATTCATTCAAATTCTCCAAAATTGATCCTCCTTATTATTCCAATTTTCAGTTTCAGATTAGAATAACAAGGTATTCAGATTGATTTTATGTAAGAAGTTTTTTCTCAAAAATAATTTACTTTAACGGTACAGCAGCCGCATCTTTCTCCAAGCTTGGATGAAATGGAATGATACAAAAGAAAACTATAGTAAATCATCGCATATCGCACAAAATTAAAATCTTTCAGAATATCCCTCATCTCGCAAAAATATTCGTTTATCTCATGGGGCTGGAATTCCCCAAAGGATCAGAAGACAGATTACTCCGAGGGTTGAAAAATCTACATTCTCACTGGTAAATAAATCAACCCTCTGAAAATGAGAGACACGATATCTTATTTGAAAAATTCTCGCAGTTTCTAAAGGGCGGAGAAGATAAATTGCTGGCAAAGTTAAATTTGTCTAATTTTAAATTTCTCAATGAAAATTCAGTCGTAAGGAGGAAGTACTGTGGCCAACAGAATGTGCATCACGAGACAGAGAATTATAAATTTGTCTTGCGTTTTTACGCACAATGAAGAACTGTTGGTAGAAATCTACAAGCTCGTATCAAAAAAGAGTACATTAGTCTAAATTTGCACTGCATAGAATTTTCCTCCCTCCACCAACTGAATACTTTTAAAATAGAAAAAAATTCACTCTCGGGAATTTTTTAAATATCAACTTTGTAAATTACGCAGAATTATGTATTTCTTTCATAATATAAATAGTATCCTGAAACATTTATCATTAAAAACTGCCTTTAAAATTATATCTTTATACATTTTTGACTATTTACCAATATAGTTTTAAATAGTAGCATTTTTAGTGATGTATACAAGGAAATGCATATTTTTCTAAAAAGCAACAGCAATGTATACTGCGGAATTGGCTCTGTGTATATATATATGCACTATTTTTCTTAAAATATTTTACCTAAGAGTTTCTGAAATCAAAATTGATACCTCTTTTTTATTAAATACATAACAACATTTATTTCCTGACATCCTTCTTTAGGTATTGTAAAAATCAATATTTTTCAGGTTGCCTCTTTATATCTACTGTAAAAATACTGTCATGGCACACATACACACAAAATATAACTATTTTTTCTTCTATTTTCTGTTGATAGAAACAAAAGTGAACAATTCTTGTCGTATAAAATTAAGCTCAGCAATAATAAAACACATTATATGAAATAATGATACAAATTTAAAGTACTCTAACGTAAATACACTAAAATACATTTGCTAAAAAACTATGAATCAAAATTAAATTTTAGAAGAAATAATTTAATTAACCGTGGCATCATTACAATTACGCTTTCATGTAACAAAATTACTAATGCCCTTTTCTTACTTAAAAGATTACTCTAAATGTTCAAGCATGTGGTTTATAATCAGTAAATACATATATTCTAAGTTCTTCGCTTTAAATATTGCAAAGTCAATTTTCACCTTAGTTAAAAATAAATAAATTGTATTATTATTATTATTATATTGAGTGTAAATTATACAACTGATCCTTTTCAAGTTCTATGCGAATATAGATTTTATAATATTTATATTTAACGTGTAGATGTAGAGCAATTTTAGTTAAAAAAAGTATTTGAATGAAAATTAAAGTGTACCTCATTTTTATTCTATAGTCGCTCCAAGTCGTTTATCGATTGTTATAAAGCAAAAATCTTTTCTAGATGGTTTTTAAGTGTAAAAAAAAAAAAAAAAAAAAAAAAAAAAAAACAAGAGAAGGCGGCCACACAATATCCTAGCAAAACGATCCACATTTATTTTCCTATATACAGGTAGCGATACCTACTCGTAAGACATAAACTAGGGATACCAAGTAAATAAGAAGCAATGGCAGTATACAGGTGGTTGCAATATTACTCATCTTAGCGAGGTAAGCACTACCTTTCCTATTTATTTATACATGCAGTCTTTCATGTACAGAAATATGACTTGGTTTACTGAATGGAGTATGTTTTTAGATGGAAATTACACTTGATAAGTTTGTTGTTTCTCGGCGTCATACAGTAATATGACTTAAAGTGAACAACCATATTGACGGGTAAAATGATCCACCGTCTGCAGAAACTCCAGTGCCGGGACTTGGCGATCACGGCAGCCATCGAACCGTTCTCAAAATGCGTCACTTCTCATTGCATTATTTAATTTACTAGCCACCTTTGGCTACCAGTTTTGGCCGTCGCACAGTGGAGTATTTGTGTGAAAATCCTGGCCAAAAATATTTTTCATGTGTTTTAACGTTAAAATCATTACTGTTGACTATTGACTTACTTTTTAGTATTATGTATTTCTTAAATTATATAAAAAAACGTGTTGTCGCCAAATTTGGCGATATATCGCCAAACGACACGAAGTTGGTTTCTAACAAATGTCTTGTCCGGGGAGTGTCCCTTACTGGGAAGTACTGCTATTGCATAAATACCACTTATAAATGTAATACCACGCGGCTGTCGATCTAACGGTCTGGAGTTTTGGGCGATTTTCTCCAGATGTCACGTGAATACGCATTAGAACCCCTTAAAAAGCCCTCCGCCCAAGGCAACCTTCCCGTTAGGCCTTCCCGTGTAGCTATGCCTTAACCGCAATAAAAATATATAAATGTAATACTTTAATAATACTTATAAATATAATACTACTTATCTATAAAATTTTTTAGATTTTTTACTTATCTAAATGTAGTTACTATAGGAATCTTAGTTTTCTAATGACTTCTGAAGATTAACTTTTTCATTCTGATTCTTTTGAACTCTGATATTCGTCTTCACTCAGAATCACTTTTTTTTTTTTTTTTGAGAGAGAGAGAGGGGAGGGGGGGACCACCATCGGGCCCCTCTGTTGTAGGGTCTAGCTGTATTGAAGTTGTTGTTTTTCGTTGGCCTTTGTCTAGAGCAGCTAAAAGGACACTGCTTAAAAGAAGCCTTGAAACCCATAAAATCTCATTCCAAGCTGGAGGAGAAAGTAATTTATTTCAAGCCAGCACTTCAAAATGACTTAAAGAGCTAGCACGTGTTTCTGTTTACACACTCACACTCCAATGACCCGAAGTCACAGTTGCCAACCTTTGAGATCCAAAAATGGGGAGCTTTTGATTTGGACACAATTTACGACATAAATGGAAAACTAAGCTGTAAATAGATGGGACTATTTACAGGACTAAGAAAGGGAAATTTTCTTCTTATAGCAAATTTACATCAGAAAAATAAATTACATACTGAATTTAAAATACCGATGTTAAATCTTAACTGAAATGAAATTTTATATACCTTTATCCAAACACTTGCACATAATTTATAGTTTATGAGAAGTACAAGCGCGTATGTATCCCTTTTGCGATCACCCGTCGAAAAATTATCGAAAAAATAAAAATGGCGCCATATAAATAATTTTTTTTAAAGAAATGGTGAATGTTGGGGGAACATTTTTTTCTTGGAATAGACACTCAATACTGTAATAATTACGATTATAGTTGAAATTAGGCGCGACAAGTCGCGACACCCCTTCAAAAAGCTTTTTGAAATGTGGATCTTTGAAAAAAAGTAAGAAAAAAAAAGTTTACAATTTTTTTAAATAAAGTCATATTATATTTTCAAGCTAATAGAGACATATAATCAAAATACATATATTTTACTACAATTATACTTAGTATCAAATCAGCCAATTAATTTAAAGAGCCCGTAAAAAATGCAAGACGAAGTAATAGGAAACGCTGAAATCTCTTGCCGTAAATGAAGAAACTCGCTTTTAAACCGAGTGTTGCATCTTTTGGATATGAATTATGGTCGAAAAACATGCATTACATGATGCATCAGTTACTAGGCTATCCAAAAACATGTATATTACTGTTTTTAAACAAATTTAAAATTTTCGACTTTTGGCCAGGATTTTGATACGAATACTCCACTGTGCGTCGATGGGAACTTCGTGGCACACACTAGAACACACTGGCCGCTTCGCGACTAGCTTGTGCAACCTACGGTAGACGGGCCTCTTCGCAACCGAAATTTGCAACATGCGGGTCATCCGCCTTCAGCAACTAGCTGGTCCGACAGCTTAACTTCCAGCCTACGCAACGTATGCTTTTGCACGTTTCGGTGAGCGGCCGCATCCAGCGACGAGCTGGTCCACCGACAGCCTTTTCGTGACCAAAAATTGCAACCTATGGGCTACCTGCCTTCGGCGACCACCTGATCAGCCAACGGGCCGCTTCGAAAAAACAAATGTGCAACCTACAGGCCGCTCGCCTTCGGCGACCAGCTGAATGAGGATGGGGATGTTAACTCTGCCAGTCTAACAACCACGTCTGTGATTTTAATTTTAAAAAATGGAGTCGCATTTCAACAACTCAACTCTGAACTCTAGAATTTCTTTCTGTTTTCTTAAGATATTGGATTCAATAGAAAGAAGTTCTGAAGTTCAGTGTTGAGTTGTTGAAACACGACTCCAATTTTTTAAAAATACAATCATAGACGTAGTCGTTAGACTGACTGACACAGTTACCAGAGGCACGAAGTCTACCATAGTAGTCGGCAATTTTTTAAGCGAATTTTCAGAGGCCGGCGATGCTGGACGGCTTGCCGGGTAGTAATTATAGATTTACAACAGAAACAAAATAAACGACGCCAAATTAACCTAAATAAAAGCTATGATCCAACAACGTTGAAATCAATCAAAATCCATCCGGTTAAACGAATTCAGAATTGAACAAACACTTATAACAAAAACATATGTCACCAAAAACAAACTAAAACACTCAATTAAACACTTTAAAGTTAAACAAACGCTTATGGATTTATGACAAAAATAAGGCAAATGTCCCAGAACAATCGAAATAAAAGTTACGATCCAACAACGTTGAAATCAAAATTCATCCGTTTAAACGAATTCAAAATTAAACAAACGCTGTCACCAAAACAATCTAAAACACTCGGACACCTTTAATGTCAGGCATGTCACGCCGTTAACATTTAAAAACACTCGGGTGACAGCAATGAAAAAAAAAGTCACTTTCAAAAATAATAACAATATAGGCTTACGTTCTCACCTCAAAGAGTGTTGCCAATTTCTAAAAAAGAATTCATACAAATAGATGATTAAGTGTTGTTCAAACAAAATGTTATACATTCTCCATAAATTTGCCTAAAATCTATCAAGTTTTTCAGTGAAATAGAACTTAAATATATTAAAAAACTGTCCTTGCATTGCTTGTCACGCAAAAAGGAGTTCGTCAGTATATGAAGTCATCTAATCGATTTACTCGAGAGATTACGTTCCGTGTTTTTTTTCAAAGAATCAAGGAATGAGTCGGCTTCTCGTGTAATTTACTTTTCAAGGCGTGATATCTCGCTAGATATTTAGAGTTGAAAGTAGCTTCAAGTTAAAAAAAGGTTATTTTTTTAGAAATCTTTCGAATTGTATGAAAAGTTTTGCTTTTAGTTAGTGATAAAAACGTCGTTTTCATCAAAATTTCAACATGCGGCACATGCACCGGAAGCGATGAGTCGATCCCGGAATTGTTACGGACAGAGCTTTTATTATTTAGATTTCTGTGTTTATTGCAGGCTATAATTTTGGAATTATAATTTTGAAATGTTCCACTTTATTGTTAGTAACACTTTTTCATTTTAAAATTTTCATAAAATAAGTTATGCATACTCTATGATTGTAAAACTTATTTTATTTTATTATGTATAGTCTTAATTACTTTTAGATATTTTATTTTGCCGATAAAAAAAAAATCTAAATAATAATTTTAAATGAAAGATCGTTTGCCCTTTGGATGAGGGTAAAATGATACTTTGTACACTCTCTCAGAAAGACTAATTTTTTCATTAATGAATGTGCTTTAAAAATATTATTAGAATATATTTATGATAAAAAATATGATGGAAAAGGTCGAAAGTTTTATTTAAACATTTATGTTATTTTATACAAGTTTCTTCCTTAAGCGTTTCATTTTAGACCACCTTCCCTATAGGTAAAAATTAAGTGTTCCTTTATAAAATGCTTAAAATTACTGATAATCCATCAGCGCCGACTTTTTTCAGCACATTCTCAAATTTTGTGTATGCCAGAAGTGATAAATAAATTTACGACATTTGTGTGGCATGGAGAGTGTAATTCTTTTTCTAAAAATATGAATAAGATAGGGACTTGTTATCAATGAGTATTTTGTGGAAA
This sequence comes from Cheiracanthium punctorium, assembly GCA_038373885.1. Taxonomy (NCBI): domain Eukaryota; kingdom Metazoa; phylum Arthropoda; class Arachnida; order Araneae; family Cheiracanthiidae; genus Cheiracanthium; species Cheiracanthium punctorium. The sequence continues at coordinate 2,419,306 of JAWZYV010001322.1, read as the reverse complement.
TCAGATTTATTATTCGAGAAATTAATCTAGGAAAATAAATTAAGGCTTAAATATTTGTGTGACTGAAAAATTTCGCTACGATCTAAAATTAGATCGCTGGGCGTTAATGGGATAATAAAAGCAATACTTTGATAATAAATTTAGGCATTGCAGTTTTTCTCCTGCACAGTGAGTCTTGACTTTCGCAAAGCTGCGTTCCAAGAATCTTCCCGTAAGTGAAAATTACGCGTCGTGAAATAGGGTAAGTATGTTACTGTGAAACACTGACTTTCACCGCTGAATATCAACACATGGCAAATACGCCGGTGAAAGACCAAATATTTCCATATATTCTTGTACATTAGAACTACAAGCGATACATGTTGACAAGCACAGTTATGTTTTGCCGGAGGTCGAGAAAGAAGCCGAGGTCAACGGAAAAAAAATGGCAAAATAACTTTTATTCTGTTGGGGGAGGTTATTTCTCCAATTAATCAATGGCTCCTCAAGGTTATAGAAGAGAAGTGCCCTACGTTATAAATATCAAGTTCATTTTTAACTAAAGGTAAAACTAAAATATTAATGCTGAAACATTTATCTAAGTACATCTTCTATCTTTATTAAGAAGGCGAGGAATGTCGAGTATTCATTCTTCTTCTCACGCTAGAATCTAAAGCTACATGTCCAAAAAAAGCCGAAATCTGGCTGCCTTGTGATTAGACCCCCCGTGAAAACTCCTCTAAACAGGGAAGAAGCCCTGTCCTTACCGTAGTTGGTGACACCGCAAGTGAGCGGAAATCGTTCATTTGTAACGTTTTATCGCACCTGAAATACTGTAAAGAAAATGCAAATCTTCGACATATACAATATTTACCATTAGTGTATGGAGAATGTCTACATTTGCCGGTTAAATGAGAAATAATGATAATTAGCAACTATTCCGGACATACACCAAACAGCTATGTGAAGGGTGACATTCATCAGCGAAAGTCCACGTTCTCCGGATTTCGGACTTTCACGAGAACGTATATATGACTTTTGAAACATATACACAGTTACTTTAAGCTTATAAACACCCGTCAAAACATTTTAAACCACTCTCTAACTATATATTGCCATTTTTTATACATAATGAGTAAAGCAAGGTCTGAAGTGGGACGGTTTAGGTGCTTCCGCCATCAGTGAAGCTACGAAGAAAAAAATACCATTCAATGATGGGCTCTGCTCTTCAGAAGGCAATGACGGTGATGATACATAATCCTCATACCCCATACTACTTCTGTTTGCACTTCTTGCTATTGCTGGAAATTTTCTCTGAAATACTTTATTCGTGAAAAACTCGCGTAATATCGCATTCGCCTAACATAGACCATGTAGTAGCTGTAGTCCACTTTATTTCTTCTGTTTTCTTGTGGTATATTTTTTTCAGAATTAAGAAATTTAAAATTGATACGGTTGCTAGGTCATGTATCGGGGTTTTACTTACGGGAAAGCTATTGGGTTTACATTTTCGGCCACCTTTGTAGCTAATAATTTAATGAATACAGAGTTTGATTACTAATGCTTTTCAAACACTTTTATAATTCTGAATAGCCTTACATATGTTAATAAATATTATTTTTTAATTATATTTTAATATTTAATCTTGGTACACTTAGAATACTTCAAGTTTAAAGCAAATATTTTGAATAGCCTTTTATCGACATTATCATACATGTAAAATATAAAATTGATGGAAAAAAGGAATTCTTGAATTTTGCTTTAAATATTCGTTAAAATTAGACTATTTACTCAAATACATCGTAAAAAATGGCACATTCCTAAGATATCATATTTCCAAAGCATTCATATTGATTTAGTGGGAATAGAATTAATAAATTCATTATCCTGAGAAACTCAATGATCTGTTAGTATAATTCAATGACTAAATAAATATTAGACTAATATCAATACGTTCGCATTGGATATTAACTGTACTCTTGTAACTCGATTGTTAACTACATTTCTGGCATACAGAACACGAACCATAGATTTTCTTTTTGTTATATAATAAAAGTATTTTAGATTGTCTAAATATTTAAAAAAGAAACCAAAAAACAATAAATTAAATGAATTCTCATGATTTTTATGAAAGATGAAATACTTATTTAAAAAAAAAATACTGCCAGAGAATTTCGCTCAAGACTGATTACATTACAATGAATTAAGTGCTTTTAGCATATTTTGCCAGTACTTTATTTGCTCAGCAATTAAAAATTCCTTTTTTTTTACAACAGTGGGTTTGAGCAGAGAACCGTAAAGTAATTGATTTTTCTCTACAAAGAAGTCTTTTTATTTTCGGTTTTCTTAAAAAATATTAAAGAGGTATTTTTATGGTAGAATAAACCCTATTTTTTAATGTTTTAAATAACTTATAACTGATAAGTAAATTAGGTCAGCTTAGCTTTTAGGATTATTAACTTGAAAACTCCAAACATTTTTTTTTTTTTTTCATATCGCAAAAACGTATGCTGTATGTAATATACAGTACTTTTCATTTATTGAAGATTTTAAATTATACCATATTGCATCTTAAAGGAAAATAAGAAAATACTTAAACAGTATTAAAATTTCAGTAATAGAAATTGTAGGAATAAATATCAGAAGGCATCCAGTAGTTGTAATAGTAATAATGAAGCTGTTGATCGAGTTTAAAAGATAGACATGAAGGTAAAGTATACGCACAATTGACTAAATACGTTGGTATGTATGCCGTATTGTGCCAACACAGACTTACAACTCTTACGTAATCAAGATTTGACGGCATCATTAGGCCTACATTTAAAAGTTTTATTTTCACAATAAATAAATAAATAAGTAAATAAAAATGTCTGGTGAATTTACCCATGAATAGCAATATTTTAATAATTTAAGATAAAAGAATATTATTTTACGACAAATGGAAGTTTTTAACCATGACTATTTAGAAAATATAAGATAATAGATCATAATGAATAATTTTGTATGAAAAAGGTATTTTAATTTTAATGTTAAGATATTTTCTAATATTTGTAGCATTAACCAGAAATTTTAAATAGTTTTACTTTGTGAAATTAGAACTGTGATGACGTCACTTTCTTAGGCTTAGTGAGATTTCAAATCTTGGTGAAGTAGTATTTGTAAGGCTTTCTATATTTAGGAAGCGTTTATTGTATGAAAACTACACTTATACGCGTTTTGTAGGGGAAGGTGGTGTACCTTGGAGGTATTTTGAAACTTTGATTTTTTATTAAAAAAAAGTGTTTGGAAAATATCAGTAAAACATTTTTTCCATAAATTTAAGGATATCAGGAGTTACATATATTTTTATAAAGTGGCCAAATACATTTCTATACTCATTTTAAATTATTTAAAAAATAGCTTACAATACCTCCAAGGTAACCACCAGTGGTGTACATTGGAGGTATTTATTTTTAACAGATGGAGTACTACACAGCATGAAGAAAAGTTGGTTTATTATTTGTTTAAGGTAATCTGACTTTGCATAGGCCTATTTTGGGCTAATATTAGTCTAATTAGTTTTAAATTTAAACTTTTTAACGCATACAATTGTTCATATAATTAAAATTATAAAGTTGGAATAATTTAGGCATAAAATAAAGTTTAGTCAAATAAAAATAACCACAGCTTAATATCTTTTCTTTTATGTGTAACCCATTTAGTTCTATTCTAAGTTCAGGCGATCTAACTTATGCCAAATGATAATTTTTCAAAAATGCAAAGTGCAAATTTTTCAAAAAATGCAAAGTGTTAAAAAATTGCAAAAAAAATTATTATTCATAAAACAATAATATATAAATAATTATTCATATGTTTATTAAAATATTTATTTACTGTCTAATAATAAGCTCAAATAACTTTACTTTTGAATTCATATTCAGGTTTACAACTTCAGGAATTTAACAGTCCTACATTTAGATTTAAGCCTATTTGACCAGCACTTTGGTTATTAAAGTAAAGAAATACTTTCTAACAAACTTTACTCATAATTATTAATAAATTTTGGAAGTGTGCCTTGGTGGTACCTCCAAGGTACATAACATTAGTATCTCCAAGGTACACTACAAGCAAGTGTGTTACAAAATGGCTTCCATATCTTATTATGTTAAGAGTTAAACATTTTCAAATATACATAGATGTAGCTGAAAACGCGCTTTTACACTTGTGACTATTAGTTCAAAAGAAAATTTAATACTTACAGTTATGGAAGAAAAACAATATGTCCTTGAAATGTAACTTTTTGATGCTAAAGACAAACTTTGGTTTTTACATCAGCAACACGTGTGTTAATCAGTCATAGAACAACTTCCCATGAGCCTCTAGCAATAAATATAGGCAACTAATATTTTAGTTTAAATTTATTTTTCCTGTTGGCTGCACAGTCAATGTACCTCCAAGGTACACCACTTTCTCCTAATCATACTAATATTTTCAATTTTTCGATTCATCTGAAGTTTGATAAAGATAATTTATCTATATTACATGATAAAAAACAAAGCAACTGATAAGTAAGCAAATAAAGTAAAGTAAACTTTATTTATTAGTCCCAAACAGTCAATTGATAATAAATAAATAATAAACATAAATTTGATGGAATTAAAAACAAATAATATTGCAATTATTAGTCTATTTCCAAGTAGTTGCAATTATTAGCCTATTTCCAAGTTTATTCTTTCCAAGTTAAACGTACAAAGATAGAGGTTTTAACTTAGCCATTTATCAATCTAATATATTAATGAGTTATTCAAAATTAAATTTTCTGAGGGATATTCCATTAACTGATTCATTTATTAAAAAAATAGTGTGAAATATAGTTATTTAATCATATACGAATTGATTACAGTATGAAAAGTAAAGTGTTTTAAGTTAATACTTCGGACTTTTTTCTTATCTTTGCTTATGATCGTTTAATTTCATGGCTTTTAAAATAGAAAATTTTCTACTAACGTATTTGTATTCCCTTTAAACTTTAATTTTTAACTTCTGATCTTTTTTTGTGAAGTAAATCAGCGAATTGATATTTTTGGAAACTTTACAATTTGGAATATAAATTTCAACATGCAGCTGGCATACCCTGCAGTAGTAAAAAAAAAAAAAATCCTAAATAAAACGCATATGTAGTAGAAACGCTATGATATTTTTTTTAAAGTATTACATAACGGTTCCCTTTTCAGGAATAAAATTCTGCACTGAGAATTGAAAAGAGAAAATATTCATTTTTAAATATGAGCTCAAATTTATCACAATTCTTTCATTATTTAAAAAAAATTACTTCATTGCGTTTACTTTAAAGAGCTATCTAGAAATATCTTTTATATCATTTCCAGAGCAAATTATATTCTCTGTATTTTCTGTCAAATGTACATGCCAAAATGGGCAACTGAGTCCATTTATCAAAATTGTGACATTTCACGACATTTTTTGCATTTACAAATCTATGTCAAGTGTCAAATAACGAAATGTAGAAACTTTTTTAGGTAACCGAAAAATATTGCTGATACATTTTTAAAAAGATTTCTTGACTTTAAAAAAGTTTTTTGCATATTTTATTTATTAGTTTATAAATATTTGCCATTAAATTTAAACAAGTAGGGTGAATTCATATTTTGCAGTCAGGTAAAGTGAAAAAAAATCTTATTGCTTTAAGTATATAAACAAAAGTGTAATTTTTTAAAGGTACGTTCGTCGATACATAGTAACTCTTGCTACTTTAAGGAAAAGGGGTATAAATAGGTTTTAAATTTTTATTTGAGGAGCACAGACTTTCATTATAGAAATGTTTGGTATCAATGATGCATTTTTTTTATTATGTATATGAAGTTTGTATTGTATGCTTATTAAACTGAACTTTGTACACTGCATCGTAATACTTCGCATGAAAAATTAAAACTGTATTTAACAATTCCATTAATTTCTAATTACATAAACAAATCCTTTGCTGACATGAGCAATTTTATCACTGTATATGGAAAAAAAATTCTAAAACTGTTTTAATAAACAAAATAAAAAAAACATTATTTTTAAAAAGTATAAATTTTTATTTTATTAAAATACGAAATGGTACTTTTTATTCGATTTAAATTTCTGGAGAAATTAATTTGAGGAAATAACAGTCTTATTCTCTATAATTTGTGTGAATTTTTATTGTAAAAAATGTTACGCTTGCAAAATGTTTGTACTATGTATTGCTACTGTGTATTGCAATGAAACCGCAAACACTAATTTGAAGTAGCATAATTAGTGAAAACTAAGATTTACAGATGATGCAACGGCCGTTTATGTTAAAAATGTAGAGTATACCCAGGTAGCACACATACGTTGGGGCAACGTATGAATGCATACGTTAGGGCAACGTTAAAATGACACGTTGGCTTACGGTTATCCAACGGTTGGCAACTGGTTATTTCTTACGTTGGGCCAACGTATGCTCTAACGTTTTGCCAACATATTTCCAACCGTTGGGCTAACGTATAAATACATACGTTGGGCCAACGTATTAATGCATACGTTGGGCTAACGTATTAATGCATACGTTGGGCTAACGTATTAATGCATACGTTATGTTAACGTATAAATGCATACGTTGGGTTAACGTGTAAATGTATACATTGGGACAGCGCAAAATCTGTATGTTGTCACTCTATTATCCAACTGTTGGAAATTGGTTATTTTTAACATTTAGCTATCATAATTGTTAACCGTTACATTTATAAGTTAGTTTCATATTTTAGGCCAATGCAGAAACCTAATGTTGGATAAATATATTTGACGACTATTTGACAAATTGATGTGCTATTTCATAACATTTCTATAGATATATGAAAAACTGTCAAATTTGAAATTAAAGTTTTTAATTACTTTACTAACAGCAAATGCAGTGTCGGATTCAGATAAGTTTTAAGGGACGGCAGATATGTAGAACGAAGCATATTATCAAATAGTCACATTTTTTCTTTCATCAAATATGGTTCCACCTCAACAGTGGGTTTCTGTGCACTTAGGAGGAGGGCGAGCGGACACCCCACCCCCCCCTAAAAAGTACTTTTGTCGACAAAATCGTCAGTTGCCAAAGGACTGTCAGCTAATTTCAGCTTTAATCACCAATCTGTAAAATGCTCTGTGTATAAATTACCAGTTCTGCCGACAGTTTATTATAAGTTATACTATATCATGAACATAGTCTTGTTATGATTTTCCTTTTAGTGATTTTTGTGCCAGTAAACAAGTCCCTTTTGTCCCCTCAAGCCAACTTCATTCCAGATCATGTAATGTAGTGTGTATTTAAGGCAAACATGCACATTAAGTATCTGCCTGGGGTGGGGAGTGCCTCGTTCGAAGGACTTTTAGGGGATTTAATGCGTATTCACGCTACATCTGGAAGAAACCGCTCAAGAGGCCAGATAATCGGTGTATATTTTTGAAAGCATATTGGTATATATCGTCAGAAAATTTTGTCTTTACACCCCCCCTCCCAACATTTTTGCTTAAAACCGGCTCTAGCCCCGTCACTAACAGAAATGTGTTATTTTCAAATAGTAAACGATCTGTCATGTTACAAACATATATTAATCTACAAAACTAACCTATTTTGCACTATGAGGAAAATTAATATTGCAGGTGCAACTTATGAACTGTTTAAAAAAAAAGGAGGGGGGAAAGATCGGAAGCAGGAAAATATTTAGAAGGTCCTTTCAGAAGCTATCCTTTACAGTTTTAGAGAACCAGGACGGCAGGCAAACCAAAATCATAAAAACTTTTCGAAATAATTAAAAGAAAAAACATATAACGTTAAAGGAAAGAATCCTTATTTTTTGAAATATGATTCACATCCCTCCTTCTCCTTTGACAGTTACTTTTGTAAAGTGTCCCTCAAAACCTCTGAAAATTTAATCCACTGAAACTTTTGTAAGGAGGCTTAATCTCTCTCTTTTTTTTTTTTAATATTCATGTGGGGAAATCCAATAGGAGTATAAAGTCACTGAAGAATGTCAGAGAAATCATTCTTTACTAAAATATTTATGTATTATTTTTTACATTTATTTCAATTTACGTAATTTTTTAGATTCTTAATTTTTAGTTTGCCCGAATAAAATTGGTATGGAATACAATGACATTTCGTAGTTCTATTTTTATTTTCAGTTAACTGTAGATATTGACTGCAAAGTAAAAGAAAAAAAATATTGCATGCGTAATGCATATGCATTACGCATGCAAGTATCGCAAGGACGCATGCAAGTATCAACACACGGGTGCATCTATATTATCTGACTATGAGAAAGATATCGGTACAACAGAATGTATTAGTGATGGTGCTTACACGCTATAGCACATAAAATGAAAAAAGTCATTGATGGTACGCAAAAAAAAGTTACGACGCGTCCCGCGTAATTACCATTGCACAAAATTTTGAAAAAAAAAAAAAAAAAAGAGAGAGAGAGAGAGAGAGAGAACTTTTTTTTTCCATAGCGCATCATTTCTCTAATGCAAAAAATAGAATTTCTGAAGAAAAGTTTTAAAAAATTAGTATTGATTTCAGTTCAGGGACCTGAACTCTCAGTCACAGCCTATTACTTAAAGAGCTACTGATATTTTTCATTCAACTAAAATACGCAGTAGAAGAGACTTGTCAAAGCAATAAAAATGTTTTTTCTTCCAGAACTCTCAAAGAGTATTTGATTGCATATACATTATATATGTTTCTCCATAAAATTTGAGTCCTGTAGCATATAACAGGTGTAGATACAAAAACCTCTTCTAAAATAATAAATAAATAACAAAATTAAGTTGGTAAATATAGATATATATATGAACTGTAAAGTACTATAACACATTTGTAAAATATTAAAATAACTGAATTCTTAAAACCGTAAAATATTTTATACATACCTTTAACAACAAAACAATTTTGATGCACAAATTTAAATCCTTGTTTTTGATTAACCACTGTGAACCAACAAAATTTCAAAATTGAAGTAGTGTTAGTTTAATAACTACTTCTAAATCTGAAATCTCATTAGGCATTATAATCTTGCAAAATATAAGCACGGCTCAAGTTGATTTTTTTTTCAGAATAAACTTATTAGGAGAAAACCATTGTGTCCCATTTTACCTTCTCGACTGTTGTACAACTATGAACAAATAAAACTTTATTATTAAGCTGTCTAGCATTGTTTAGTAATCCAAAAACGCATCTTTTAAAAAGCACTGTGCAATTATTATATTTATTACCATAGCTGCATAGCAAGTTGTTTGTTTACATACTTTGAAGATCGTTAGGCTTATGGACAATCGAACTATAATCAATGCATGAATAATAATTGTTATCGTGATTCAAATTATTACGAACCTATGCAACGAATAAAATTCACAGAAATTAGCTGAAAAGATAAATATTCGTTTCAGATTTCAACTATAAATCACTTTATAAAAGTGTATCAACACATCATAACAAGCAATGGCGGAAACGGAACGGCGAACGGACTTGAATCTATCTCTTCCCGGTTTCCTGAATGTGTGTCTCTGCGCATGCGCAATGGTCGTTGTTAAGCTACGGTTATCCAACACAACATTCAGCCATCGGATGGTCAACGGTTATTTTACCTACGGTTTCCCAACACAACATTCAGCCATCCGATGGCCAACGGTTGTTTACTAACGGTTGCCCAATACAACATTAAACCATCCGATGGCCAACGGTTGTTTACCCAACGTTTGCCATCAGAACCTTTAGTCAACAGAATACCGACATTTCCATATGGACATCCAACGTTTGCCCAACGTAACAACCTTGTGCCAACCACGTGCCATCAATAACCGTGCGTTTTCCTTGACGTACCGAGAAATTAAAGATATCAATCCACTATAGTATTTTATGTAATAATTGTTTTCTTGGGGGTGTCATCTATATTTTAAATAGAACGCAGGATTGAAAATTACATAGGAAACCTATCTTTCCACTTCATATTAGATATCAGTTGATTAAAAAAAATAATAAATAATAACTTGCATTACTTTTAATAAATAATGTATTCGTTATAAGGCCCCGATAAATTACTTGTCTTATATTACAAAGAAGCTTTGGCTAATATAGTTAAAAGCAAATTGTAAGAGATCTCTTATTAAAACTAACCATTTAAATTGTCCTATTTAGTATCCTAGTAGTGGAGCAATATATTGGTACAAATTCCAATTGCTGATTTTCTCAAAATTCACTGTAGTAAACAGAAGGAAGTGGAAGTTCATTCATCGTTTGACTGAGGTACCAGAAAAATAACATTGAGCAAATAATATATACTTATTTACTCAGTGCCCACCATTTTATCTCCCTTTTTATATTCCCAGTTTTTTTTCTTTTTTGTTTTTGCAATTTTGCTTTGTAAATTATCCCAATAGCGACAAATTGAACACGTTAAATAATTAACCAAAGTGGAAAGCGCTTTCGAATATTGTAATGTAATATGAGAACCGGCTGGTGTTGGTGTGGATGAATGTGAAACGGAAACGGGTGGTTAGGTGATTCACGGACGAATCCTTGCTGATATTCAACCAAAATCTTAAAAAGAAATCCAAATTTCTCTGTCGTTGTTGTTAATTTGATTATTTTTATTATTTCATTACTAACTTTGTCTAGTAGCACAACTAGTTCAAAAGACCTTCAGAAAACGTTTTTTGAGCGCTCCATGAATAAGTTTTGAACGTTATTTTAACCAGCTGCTCTACTAAGAATTATATTTAAAATTCGGATATATTTTGCAATATAATAGGCTACTCTACTGGAAATTTCACACATTATTTCATGGTCCTTTAAACATTCGGAAAATTAGAAAATACTGAAGCATGAACATAGATCTAAATAGCTTAAATTTGTTGTAACTAAAAATCCGAATATCGCACAGGTTTAGTCTTGAGGGGGGGGGGGGAACGGTACTATAACATATTGACGTACAGTTAAGCGCCACTTTGCATGAGCAAATTTATAAGATTGTGATTCGTGTTTTTTCTAAGATACAATTTGCATGATGACAGCGTAGTTATTCTTTCTAACATTTAATACAAAAGACAAGCCTTACGTGCAATCTCTCACAAAACTAGGAAACATTCATCAAGTCTTCAGGAAAACATAAAAACACTTAACTTTCAGAAGCTATTCCTCTTCATACAGCTAGCCCTAAGAATATAAACAGAAAGGAATTGCGGCCGCAAGAAAAATAAGAATTACAGCCACATCTTTTTCTTTTCCCCGCTGAAAGCATAATTAAATTAGTCTTAATAAATTAACCACTGCTGGCAACGTGGCCTCCATCTGTGATTCTAAAGCCTATAAATTATTTTATCAATCTTCTTAATTTAATCGTCTGCTCAGTAGAGAAGGAAATTACACCGAAAGGAAAATAACACAGCCACATTTTCTTTAGTCAATCTTGGGAAATAAATATTAACAATTTCCTTTTGATATTTTATTTATATTGAACGGCAAATTAAATTTGCTAACATATTTTAATTCGCTTTGAATGGCATTTTCCTGCCAATGAGCTCGACTTTTTTCTACTGAAGAGCGAATTAATTGTTAAATTTTTGTTTGTATTTTCTGTGATAAACATTTTCATAATGAAATATGTTAATCATTCGATGTATTGCTCTGTTATGAAACATGTAATACGAAAATATTTTAATTAGGTAGCTGTAATGTTAATGAATTTATACCATTTCATAGTTTGATGCATTTTTTCTTAGACATTTAGAATGCAAATTTTCATGATTATTACTAAATTAAAATGAATACATGCAGTAGTTTAATTGTTTTACTGCAGTTTATTTCAATTTGAAATATCACATTACTTTCATATCAAATAATTCCTTAAGTCTTTAAACATTTCTTCAGGGTGAATCTCCCGATTGTGAAAGTCGAAACATTATAGAAATCTCATAAAAGTGTTAATGACTTTTTTTTTCACCATGCCCTTCATTAATGAAATTAAATGATTTAATTTACAAAAAGCAAATGCATGTTAAAGCAAGTATTTTTTTAAATCACTTCTCGAGCCACTGAAGCCATCATTAAGCGTTATGCATCGAATCAATATAAATTTTGTGAACTTTTGAAGAAAAGAAGTCATGGTTCAGTACATTAGCCATGGGACGATAATAGAAAGAGTCACCAATTCACCTAGGAAACTTATCTAGTAAATAGCCACTTCCAAATAAAGGCCCGTATCTGCAATTCTGGAAGGCAGATTTTGCATTTCTAATAATACGTCGTAAGACATTGCCCTGTTGTTAAGAAGTCCTTAAAGGAAAATAAAGTCTTCCTTTGTTTCATAATTCTCCGGTGTACTGTTTGCTGTCTGGTTTACCAAGTATTTTATAAGTAAAAGCGACCAAGATGTCCGATGATCGGCTAGACTATCGTGCTTCATTATCAACCGCTGAGCATTTGGATGATATACTTCAGAAAATCGAGCTCGCTGACATTAGTAAGCTCCAAAATGAAGGATTGTTCTCTCCAAAATAAAAGATCACCGACAAAGGCTATTCGGCTTGGATCATCGACAATCTGTCAGTTGCCTTTTTCCATGAGTTTCTTACAGTCGTATGAGCTGATGGTTTTGCGTATGTGGGATCCTGTTCAAGAGCACAGCTCTATATACAGGGAATGAAAACAACCGTAACTGTAAACAACTAACAATAAAGTTTTATGTGACACCGGTAACAGTGTTTCTCCTCTTGCCTAGCATATCCTGTCTAGATCTTCGTGTCTTGCTTCATCATTTGCTTTGAAATAATTCTGATGAACCGATGTGTGTTTTTTCATTCTGCAAGAAAACGTATTTTCCTTGCATGTCTTGTCAATAACACAAAAGTATTAAAAACTTCATATCAAATCTTAAAAATTCAGATTTCTCGATCACTTCAAATTAATTAAATTTGAAGTAATAATTACCCACTTCATTCTAAATACACATCAAAACTAGTTTTCAAATATATTCATATAAAAGAAATCGTAAAAACTTCAAAATGCAATCCATTTTGAAATTTTTACGATAAAATATTTTGATAAAATATTTTACCGTAATACGATATAAATACGATACAATATAACGGTAAAATATTTTTAAATATTTTTACAAATTTTGACAAACAATTTTATTTTGACAAAAATATTTTTAAAAATATGTTTGTCTCTGTCAAACGTCAAGCTGTTTTCAGGTAATTAATAACAAAATATGACATTCTGTCATGTCTGTTCCAATAAATAAAATAGTATGTCTGTTATCTGAAATTATAAAAGGAGAAGGTCTACAACCTGTTAAAAAGTAGATTAATGATGCTTAAATACTATTCATCTAGGTTTAGATTATAAATCCGTCATTCCTTTAATTCAGATTAATTCATAGACAAACCTAAGAACTAAATTTTCAACACAAAATATTCAATATTTATTCGTTAGTTATGTTGAAATTAAAAAATCGAATTTTTCACAAGTTCTAAGTTTATATTGAATGTCTTTTTAGATTTTATTTCTATCGTATAAATGAAGAATAATTTTGTTATATTTGCATTTTGATTTTATTAAATCTTTAATAGATACAGTTAATAAAAAAAAAGAAATTCAAATCAAGTGCATGAGTTACAGAAATATATAATCTGAAATATATTTTATGTATAATATTTAAACATTATAATGAAAAAAAGAATATTTTCTTGCATTAAATATAAAAATTCATCGAATGTACAAATATAATAATAATACATTTAAAATACAAAATTTTTTATATGAATGAAAAAACACCTCTTTTTATATACTGTGAAAGCTCTTACGACATCCAATATTGTCCATTTCCAAATTGTACTGTTACTTCAAAAGAAGTTCCTTTTCCAACTATACTTTATATGTATTTGTATACTATAAGAAAAATTTAGACTAAGTAATTTTAATATTAAATGATGAATTTCTTTAAAAATGTTAAAATGTAGCTGAGGAATGCAAAAAAGACTTTCAAAGCATAAACCAAGAACATCTTAAATCATGATTATACAGGGTGTCCAGCCTTAATGTGACCCAATAGCTAAATCCCGAACCATTCGGTTTAGATATGCACTTCCAATTTGAAAAATGTTTTAAAAAAGGTAAAGAATGTTTTTACGTGCTTTTCGAACCAAAAAACCCATTTAGAAAAAAATTACAAAAATTAAATTTTTATACGGTCCCCAGGTCCTATCACTTATATTTAGGAAAAGATGCAGTAATCAAAAACAAAGTAAACACAAAAAGTTTCATTTTATTACGATAAAAACTGACCAAGTTATGGAACTTTGAAAATCATACATTTCATCCATTTTCTCGACCAATTTCAAGAAGCTAGTAAGGAACCGTCTCCAAAGTGAAATTAATTGGAACTTTGCCAGAAAACATTCGCTCTTGCACGTCACTCTTATGTAAATCGTTTTTAAATTTAAAAGTACACACATTACGTTAATATTACAATAACTGAGTACTTAAGAAACAAAATTTATTCTGTGTACGTGTAAAACATAGATAAAATAAAATATTTTGGACGAAGAAAACTTTTCAAAAGCACTTCCAAAAACTTAAGATTTATTTGCCTGCGGCTTCAAACTGATTTGCTGCGGTACTGATCATGGCAAACGTTAAAAATCTGTTGTGTAGTCGCTTTCAATTGCATACAGTCGTATTCCAAAATGTATGTATTCCAAATGACTTTAAATACATTGAGGTATATGGATGCATTCAATTCATTGAAAGTCTGTGGTCAATGACTATTTATCCCCAAAATCTCGCAATGACCCTGTAAATAAATTCCCAGTCGTTTGCTGTCAAAAAAGATATTGAAAAAAGTTAGATATTTCAATAGTTCTAAATACAAAAGTTCAAAATTCTACGGGTTAAAGTTTTAGAGTTAAATAAAATACGAAATAATTTTTGGCATCAAATTTGGCGATATTTCGGCGAAACTCGTCAATGTCGACGACATATGGCGAGATTTTAAGCATGGACCAAATAATGACAGATTATCGCCAAATTGGCGATATTTCGCCAAAACTTGCCAAGAACGATGACAAATGGCAATACTTTGGGCATGGACCAAATGACTGACTACCGCCAAATTTGGCGATATTTCGGCAAAACTCGCCAATGTTGACGACAGTCGGCGTGATTTTGGGCATGGACAGAACAATGACTGTCTACAGTTGTATAATATTGAAGATGTCCATAGACATTAAAGCAATGAAATTCTTTTCGGTGGTCCTGTAAATAAACTTTCCAGTAGATTGGACCAAAAATCGAGATGCACAACTAGATGTTACAACAATCTTATACATGAAATTTCATAATAGTTTTTGAGATTTGAGAGTTAAATATGCACACACGTACACCAAAACTCGCCAAGCTTGGCGACTTTTGGCGTAGTTCTTGAGGGAGGCACGTGACCGTGGTCGGACCATTACCTAACTTATGTGGTAGGACGGTATTGTGCTTGAAATGGACGAATGCCCCTAAAATTGCCATTGACCGTAATGTATTGGAAATCTTTTGAGTGTTCCTGTAGCAGAACTATAAATGATAAAGACACTCTTTCTAATGGAGAAATTCATTTTGTAACTCTTAACAGCATATATCACACTTGAGTCATTTGAATAGCCCAATACCTACTAAAATACGCTGCAATGAATTTCGGCCGATAGAGCGTAATGTATTTAGAATCTTTTGAGCCGCCCTGCAGATAAAATATGCAGTCGAATCGAACCGAAAGGGGAGGTGCACAACTAGATGTTACAACAATCCTAAATATAAAGTTTCAACATTCTACGACCTAATAGTTTTTGAGATATGCGAGTTTAATGAATTTCGCTCCATCGAGCGTAATGTATTTCGAATCTTTTGGGAGGTCCTGTAGATAAACTATCCAGTCGAGTGGAACCAAAAGGGGAGGTGCACAACTAGATGTTACAACATATCCAAAATATTAAAGTTTCGAACATTCTAACGTCCTAATAGTTTTTATGAGATATGAGCGAAGTTTAATTGAATAATTCGGCCCATAGAGCGTAATGTATTTCGAATCTTTTGGGCGGTCCTGTACATAAACTATCCATTCGATTGCGACCAAAAGGGGAGGTGCACAACTAGATCATAGAACAATCCTAAATATCAAATCTCGACATTCTACGACCAATAGTTTTTGAGATATGCGAGTTACATACATACGTACGTACGTACAGACGGCATGGAAAAAACTGGCCACAATAGACTCGCCGCTGGTCAAAATGTGTTGCAGACGCGTTTATATGATCGTGCATGCTAGCTTACGATGATATGCATCGAAAAAAAATTTTAATTAAATTTAGAGGTAGTCAAAATTGGTTTTTTCGTCGAAATTTGGCCCCCAAAATTTTTCGGGATCACATTACTTCCTTATACTGCGTACAAGGAAATAAAAACTCCCAATTAGTAATATGTGCCATACACACTAATGAGGTAATGTACAAATTTTCAGTCTTTCAACATAAAACGTGTCAGATGTACATTTAGAAAAAGAATGTTTTCGAAAAAGGAAGGAAAACAATTAAATTTGTCTCTTGCAGAAAATGCTTACATTCGAAATCATGGGGCTACACATGATTTCGAATGTAAACGTTTACTGCAAGAGACAACACTTGTTTTCTTTCATAATTTTTGAGCAACCCGGTCATCCAACCAGATTTCTTCCTTTCGAGAGACACTGAAAATAGTTTTAAGTCGACATAAATGTATCTACATATTTTATCTACATATTTTTTTATTATTCTACATATTTTAGGATATAATTCTCAAATTTTGTCCGTCGTCTTATTAGCGTAGTGGGCACATTTTACTAATTGGGATTTTCTTTTGTGGAGGGGTTGTGAACAAATTAGAAAAGTGTAACTTTTTGAAAATTAACGAAATGAATTTCCCTCTAAATGTAATCTTTTTTTCCCTACCTTACTCTGAATATTTTTTAAATCTACATTACCCACTTAGTATCTTGGGGGTATCATTAATAGATAAAGAATTAAAGCGTGTTGCAACCTTTTTGGGACACATTGCATTTATATAGTTTTAAAGCTGCAATATGTTGCTATTTTTTAAAGAAAAATCAACATAACTCTTTAAGATAACCGTATTCATAACTTTAAAAATATTATAAGAAACAGCATTTTTTTTCGGTGATTCTAATCATTATTTTGAATAAATGCAAGTTAAAGTGTTTTAGTAAAACAGTGTTCGATATAATTCGTAATATTTTAAACTATTTCAAAATTAAGTAACAGCGTTAACATTACAGTTCTATGAAAAATGGTTATTTCCTGCGTTATCTGCACAAATAACATTTCTCATTTAATTGCAAATTATAAACACAGCTATCTGAAGAGCTACGATAAATTCTCGATGAATAACTATCACTTATGTTTGAACAAATCAAACTCCTGTCACTGCTATATGAAAATAATGTTCACTTGGAGGAAGCCATGAATTTGCCCTTTTGCACAGAATAGGAAATAGCCAGACTCGGGTTCTAGTTATATTCATTTATCAGTCTACCAATAACACCTGAAACCACGAATAGTGATTTGTTATTGATAGCTTTCTCTAGAACTTCGTGTGATAAATATAGTTCTATTTCCTACTAAAATTGCAATATATTTCTGTGATATTTCATTAAAGCCGTTTTCTAGAGTCTTGATAAATGTGTTACGGTTGTTGATAACTAATCTGAAATCATTATGAAAATTAATTTTATGTGTGTTTGGATACTAATGCAGTTTTGGAATAATAAATTCCGAGTAAACATGGATAAACGACTACATGAATTAATTACTGTATATATTGCCTATCTATATAATATATAAACATAAATATCCTCTCAAAATTCAAATTTTGTATTAGCTCTTTTTAAAATTATATACGGGGAAATAGCTTTCGTTTTCAAACAATGATTTTTTTTTGTCATGATCAAAATTTAGTAAAAAGGAATTTGATATATACCCCCCTCGTTCTCTCATCTCATAATTGCCACAGTTCTCAGGAATTTCCCGGATTATGAGACATGGGTACTTTAATAGCCAATAAGTGCACCTTTTTTGAAATATGTGATTAGGTTACAATGCATTTTACCTTACATAATAAAAGTGTAAACACTGTCAAGAGAGCGGATTTTTCGCGACCTGTGTTGCCATGTAAATCTGTGTGAATAGCCAGCCCAGCTAGCGGCTCACAGCGAGCGTCCCGGACTACCGGCTCTCAATTCTTTCATACATACGTATAAAGTATAGGGTCACGTGGGTGGAAACGGTATACGGGGGGAAAATGGGGTATATTGAAAAATACCTTTTAGCCTTTAAAAATTTAGCTGTACCCATATTGTTTTCTATGGAGTGTTATTTTAACAACATACATTGTGGAAGTTAAAACCAAACTGTGGCTTTTGGGGAGATATATCTGATTCAGTTATCACATATTTACAATTACTTTTGATTTTCCTTTACATATTCTAAATTTAACACTCTTCGCTATTTTTAAAATCCTATCTCTATCCGTAACTCTATTTAACTTTTTATTAAATTATTTTTGCTTTAACATGTACAATGCATTTAGCAGATGCTTTCTGTCTGAGAATTCATTTGTTTTTCATCCCTTCCAACGGGTTTCAATAACATTGCTTCGATTACAAAGTCACCTTACCTTTCACCTCTTGGCGCAACACATTTAAATCTTGGTAAACATGCATTAAACATACATCTCCTTTTTTTCAATTTGGAGATTTATTGGCTGAACATTACTTCTATGGCTCAGTTCTATCGCCAGGTTGTCCTTCTACGTTCTCAGCCGCTTTTCTCTCTCATTCAACGTTTTACATCTCTCTGCCAGAGGTGGATGATTGTTTGCGCTATGGTACCAGCCACCGTTAAATTAATTCTTTCAACTACCATTCAATAAAATTAAATTGAAGATATTGTACTGCTTTTTCTATCATTTTAAAGTGTGACGACCTCGGATTTTTCTAAACCAAAGTACATCTGCTATACGATTCAAGGAACTTCTAAATAGTTTTTTTCTTTACCGTCCAGTGGCGCCATACGTATGCTACTTAAAAAATTCATATTAACAATAGTTGTTTTTGCATTTGGAATATTTATTTTCGGACTGGGTTTCTTGGATCAAAGTCCCGCTTATAAATCCTTGTTCAAGAAAGTGAACAACACTGGCCGCATTCGTAAATGCCAAACAAGTTACACTCGTGCAACGAGTTTCTATTTGAGGTGTTCGCAAAGTAAACCAAGTACATTGAGTTTATAAACTAGAGCGTTCGTATACAAAACTGAGTGCGGTTAGTTTCAAACTAAATAAACTGAGCACAGAGCAGGTTCATAGTGTTTGTTGAGAAGATCAGTTGCTGAACGTTGTTTTTGTTTAGTAATGGCGTCCGTTATTGTGGAAAAGTATGTTGCTATGAAAAGAATTTTACATTTGCTGAAGCTACAAATATTCTTATGTATACATTAGAAACTGCAACGAAGGTACATAATTTCTCAAAGGGAATTATTTCCTTGTATTTTTCATTTTAGTAAATTCAAAAATGCATATTTTAGTATTGAGACTGAAGTTGATTTAAACCATTATTAGCGAAATTTGAGCTTCTCTTGCTAATTACTTTTGAAAAAATGCAAGTTTAGGTTGAAATTTCTAAATTTTGATCAGTGCACTTCAATGAAGGCCATTCTTTCGTTTTAAATCCTGTTGATTTTAAATTGAGTATATACTAAAAACTCCTCGAGAAGAATAACAACATACACAAATTGTAAACAAGCACATCTCCTAGGCGACGGAACTGAATAAACTGAAATTGTTCGTAAAGGTAAAGAAAACTGATAACGCTGAACTGCACTGAACAAACGCATTCCAGTTTTCACGAAAACTGGTGCAACTAGTTTGTCGTTTACGAATGCACCCACTGTGACAGTTTTTACTAACGCAGAGAAGAAAAATTACAGTTTATAGGAGCAACACAAACAGCTAGGGAATGAATGACAATCGAAGTTTATTGGTTGTTCAATAATGAAATCAATACTAGTAAGCAATAAACGTAAATAATCACATTTACATACTTAATGTGTTCTCAGTGGAATTTTTTAATTGTTATTATGATAACTATATTTTAGTTATGCATATGGAATATAATTTTATGTATTGATATTACCTATTTATTCCCAACCCCTTAAGCGAAAAACAATAAATTTGTAGTGATTAAGAGAAATGTTAAAGACAGGATGTATTGTATTGCATTTGTAATTTTTTTTTGGTGAGTTCTAACAAATGGAATTCATTTTAAAATCATGCTATAAATTATTCCGGTAATATTTTAACTTACGGTTAGATCAGTAATGATATCTTCTAGTTGAAATTTATGGTCAATTAAGTTGAAAGAATATTCTTTCGAAATATGCGTTGTCTCATATTGCGATAACAACGATAACTTGTTAATTCTTGAATATGCACACTGTATGAAGACTAATAATACATCTAGTTACAGAAATTTATTGTAACTGTAAAATCAAACTACAAGAATTCTTCGACAGTGCAGAAATATGAAAAAGTATTTAATTAAACTAATATATTTCTAAGATGTTTTGAAGATTCCTTCATTCGTTTTATGTATTGACGATAAAGACATTTCTGTATAAATTGAAAATGTGTGGTGCAATAGCCTTAAAAAGAGAAATATGTTTCTTTGAGTAATGTTTAGCTAAAAATTATTAAAAGTATGTTGAAAAATATAGCACAAAACTAAAAATTTAAATTACGTTTCTATGAATTGCATATTCTTTAGTCGACGAATTTCATTTGAAAATTTTTAACAGTTTTCGAAAATTTGATTCAACAAAATAATTCTCGTTCATCACAGCTTTCGTAAATAAATATATATATATATATATATATATATATATATATTGATCATCTTGTAATCAATAAAATATTTATTATCATTTTATTCTGGAGTAGAAAAATTTTTCACAACTGCCAAATAAATAATAAACAATTTTTTATTATGTTTATATAATGTAAAATTATTATTTAGAAACGCGTTTACAAATCTATATTTCGGCGCTGGTATAAAAAAATTAAGTAGCTTGTGCCATTTTAATTTTACGCCAAACAAGTTTTTTCTTTTGTCTCTTATCAGTTTTTACAGTGTTTGGGCCATACGTAGGATAGATATATATGAGTTTATATTTCTTTAAAATTAAAAACTATTAATACTAATATTTTATTTGAATAATAATATCATATGTCGCTGATTTCAGTTTTATTTCACTAAAAATAATTTTAAATATCATATTAGGATTTTTCCGTACAAAGACTTCAATCTTCTTCAGAAACAAAATCCCAAAGCTCCACAGATAGTTTAGTGGACATCTGAGTAATAGTAATTGTTAATATGTATGAATCACTGAGATTAAAATTAAATATCCATGGCTGTTCTGAATGTTTTAAATAAAAAAAATATTTCTTCACGGTATTTATAATAGAAAATATTCTAAAATTTCGAATTTCAATCAATGAAGTCATGAATATATTTATAAAAGAAGGCGTCAACGAGTAAAAGTTATTGTACATATACATATTAAAAGGTGTGTTCATTTTAAACATGTTTCGTGGTACAAACTGAAGTAAAATATTCTGAGTATGTTTTGTTTGATGTACTCTTCCCCCCCCCCTCTCTCTCTCTCTCAATAAAACTCTCCTTTTAAATAACATAACATTTTGAAGACTTGAATCTTTGTCTGCCTAAATCTGTTTAAAAATAATTCTGTTCATTGTGATTGGGGAAAAATCTGCCTTCTCAAAACAAGCGTGATTAATTACCTGCTCTTGTGCTGTTGCTGCCGAAAGGAAACAAGAATAATTTCTGATTCCTTGCTTGATCGATTTTAGAGTTTAGGATACGTCCCTTAAGATCGGAGCTTTATGTGCTTGAGATGAATTTCTTTCAATGGACCCGTAAAAATATTTTTCCTACATTCAACACATGAAAAAAGTAAAATAGTATTGACAATAGGGGAATAAAATTATCTAATATCTTCTGAGAAAAGCGCATCCCACTCTTCTGTGTCACCTAAGTATCACACTACGTTGAAAAATGCAAATTTAGAATAAATTAAAACCTCATTCTGTTGGCCAAACATCTTAATTTGAACTAAATATTAGCCACATTGTTCAGTCAATTGGTTCAAGAAAAATATAAAATCGAAATCTAAAATCTTTTTAAGTATTGCGTAGTATGCTGTATCTTCAGCAACATGAGCATGAGGATGTTAGTGTCAATGGATGTTCTCAAAATTCGATCAGAATAAATTTTAACTAAGGCTGGTCAACAGACTGCAACTAGATGCACTTTAACAAAAAGGGAAATGCATGCTGCTACAAATGTTCTTGAAAAATACACAAAAATAAAAGTTACGGTCTAAAATCATATTTAACCCTCTCGTCATCGAATTATGAAAAATCAGAGAAAAAAATCTGTCTAGCATTTAATGCATCTGAAATAGTATTATAAATCAACACGGCTTTATTCCTAAACGGTCTACGCTTACTAATTTATTTTTTTTAAATAGCAATATTATTTCTTCGTTTGAAAACGGATATCAACTTGATGTCATTTATACTGATTTTTCCAATCTTTTGACTCTATTGACTTTGGAATTCTTCTTAAGAAATTAATTGGCTTGGGTTTTCACATCAATCTTACTGACTGGATTTTTTCTTACTTGTGTAATAGACAGCTTTTTGTGTATTTTAATGGTGCTGTTTCTGAGAATTTTACCTGTACTTCTGGTGTTCCCCAAGGTTCTAATTTGGGACCTTTACTTTTTATTTTGTTTATTAAGGATTTGTGTTCAGTTTTGAAATTTTCTAAGTATCTTTTATTTGCTGATGATCTGAAATTATTTAAAGAGATACGGTCTGTTAATGATGCTTGTCTTTTACAGAGTGAACTTAATAGTTTATATGAATGGTGCGCTGACAACAAATTACTTCTTATTATTATGAAATGTAATATTCTTAGTTATTCTCGTAAATCTCAAACATTAATTTATTCATATCATATTAATAATCTTCCTTTATTTCGTTCGGATTCCATAACTGATTTGGGCGTTGATTTTGACAGGAAACTTGAGTTTTCAATCGATATCAATAGCATTATCTCTAAAGCTTACAAAAAACTTGGTTTTCTTAAGTGCAAAACTAAAGAATTTTCTAATCTCCATGCATTAAAAATCTTATACTTTAATTTGATACGCTCTAATCTTGAATATTGTAGTCTTGTTTGGGATCCGTATTATAAAAATAAAATGAAAATTCTTGAGCGGGTGCAGACTCAGTTTACTCGTTATTTATATTACAAAAGTAATCCTATTTACATTCCCAATATTTCTTCATCTTACTTGAGAAGTGTTTTTGGTCTTCCATGTTTAAGTTCTCGTCGTGATCTATTTTGTTTATTATTTTTTATAAAGTTGTCAATAATATGGTAGACTGCAGCGATATTCTTCAAAGTATTTGTGTAAATGTACCGAACAGGTCTCTGTGTAATAGCAATTTTTTTGTGGATCCAATTATAAAATATAATTACATATACTTTTCGTTATATAAATTTTATAAAATTTATAGTAAGTTTTCTATGGATTTGGATATTTTTAAGACGTCTTATAGAGTTAAGTGTTTTGAACTTTTGCAGTCATGACTGGTATTTATTTTGTTTCTTTTTTAATTTTGTCTTATGTAATTTGTCCTTTTAATCATCACTGTAAATGTATTTTAATATGCAGTGTGCATTTATTTTATGAAATGAAATGAAATGAATTTTTTTTTTCTAATGTCGATTAATATTAGATTTTTCCAATATTAATTTCTGCATTTTCGAAGCATTTTGTTATGCTAAAATTATTTAAAAGGATGCACATATTAGGTAAAGGTTGAGGAATAAGAAAAAAAACTATACTTAGCTTGAAAAGAAAAAAAACGGTAAAAAGCAGCGTAAATATTTTCTTAATTTTTCTCCTGAAACAATGAAGCGAAAACTGCAAAAAATGATCTAAATTGACTAGTACTGCAATCTAGGCACGATTTATGCATCTAGTTAAGAGCCTCATATACTTTCTACATGAATTAACGATATTGATATAACTGAACGAAAAAAATACTAAATTCAATTGTTTTCTCTCTAAATATTGCTATTTGAAGTAGGAGCCTCACATGAGGTTCAGGATGACGAGAAGGTTATATTATCTAAAATTTAAAACCACACCCGATTTATGTGAGCAGTATTGTTTTTCTTTAATTTTGTTGTGTTGTTTCCTTAATTTTTGGTTAAATAAACAACATGATATGAAGTAGTCTTTAAAGCTATTGTTATAGTTTAAAAAATTGTTTAAAATGAAAGGCAAAGCTTTTAATCGTACATACACAATTGTATGTTACGCTGCCACATTTTTTTTTGCTATGTGCTAAAAACAGTATTCTTTTCTCCATGATGCCATCGAGAACCCAAGTTGAAATTCTACAAAGAGTTTATGAAATAGTTGGGAATTAGTACTATTTTTTAATACAATTATCATGTTTATTTTGTGAATCAGTTTATAAAATTAATGTAATGTTGTCATTTTGGTATTGAATTTCAGTTCCTATATATGGCTTACATTTTATTATTATTATTATTATTTTTTGAGAATAAAATTGCTCGTTGGTTATTGGTTGGATTTCCATATATGACATGTTTCGCTGTTTTACAGTACCCCCCCCCCATATATATATATATATATATCGTATATATATATATATATATATACATATATATACATGATATAAGTAAAGATAACTATATTACAATAACGATTTAAAAATACTCATACAGAAATTTTAGTTTATTTTTTTTCTCATAATCACTCACAAACACACACACACACACAAAAGAAAAATTCATTAACGTTAACTAGTCTAATCATTTTGTCAAAACTTAAATAAAATTTTTTAGGACTTCAAACTATCTGTCAGGAAGTTTAATTAACTGTTTTTAACTTATTGTTAAATATGTACGCTTACAAAAGCTTTCATTATATATTTTAATAGTGAAGCATAATTTAATATTTAATATAATGCGAATCTAATGTAATGATAAAACTCTTCATTTTTCAAATAAAATAGAAACTTTTATCAAAAGTTGATTATAAATTAATTTTAATAATTTGTAATTTTGAAAACACATTTTACAAGAAGCTATAATTTATATCGCATAAAAAACCGTTGTATATCAGTGCTATTTAATTAAATTAAAATAATATTTTAGAAAATTTACAGATATGCCTTTGAAGAAGGTTGTAAATAACTGTAATATAGTTTGCTAAAATTATGAGATACCTAATTTCCAAATAGTAAAGTATAAATAAATATTAATTTATTGAAATTGCGTTTAAAAAGTAGCATAAAAATTGTTCTGTATGTTCTGCCTTCATGTTCAACAATGTTGATGTTCAGCAATTGCAAAGCTTACAACAACCACAACTTACTGTAAGGAGACTAACAGAGTATCAAGAACATGTCGCCAAACGCTTGTCCTTCAGATCAAGCACAGATGCTAGCCTGTTCCAGCAGATTTTGTACTTCAGGAAACCCCGCCATCAAAAGTCTGAGGGCTTTATGTACGGTGAACGTGGGGGGTCATGCTTCTGGAAATTGTGGCTGATCACCCGTTAATCTGTGAAATGTTGACTTTGCAATTGATTAACACAACGATCAATGTGATGGAGTGTGAGTTCTCTTGGTTCTGGTAAAACATTTTATCATTAGCATTTTCTGTTGCAACGTGGGCATGATGTGCAGGAAAGTGACAAAAACTTCGTGCAGAATCCTCCTTCTTATTATCTAAAGAACAATAATAGTAGTCAAGTAAGGTGATAGAATGATGTTTCTCATCAATAAATGCACATAAATACCGCATGTGTTACAGCACCATCTATTGTTGAATTTTGACTTTAATTTTTTTTAATTAATGTCAAGTGCATCATTTAATGTAGCTGTAATTCAAATTTTATCTCATTCGGATCAATAGAACACATTCTAGAGACCTCTGAAGTGGACAACTTATTTCTCGCTAACCTTGTACTTAAAATATCATTAAAAATATGCACCCAAAAGCATACACCAGTGTTCAAATTTGAGAGAATTTTCAGATTTGATCGATCTAGATAGGCGGAGTTGCACGAACAAGTTCTAAGGGGTCCGACGAGCGAGTGATTTTATCAAAAATAATTGCGTTTTCACAAATTATTTTCGGTCATTTTTAGAGAATTCAAAAATTGAAATGTTTCATAATCCTTGCAAAACAGGGACAATAGAGCAGGTTCAATATTAAATGCAATTTATTAGCTTTTTTAGCTAAATTTTTAGCTTTTATATATCAATAAACAGGGCTGATTAACTATTATAAGCATAATTGAGTGAATGAAAATGGCATTCTCTGTGCATTCGTGCATTCTTGAATTTTTTAATTTTATCATTGATCATTACATATTGTGCATAAAGTTTTGTAGTTAAGGTTTGATTCCCCCTTAACTACAAAACTTTATGCACAATATGTAATGATCAATGATAAAATTAAAAAATTCAAGAATGCACGAATGCACAGAGACCTCCCCGACCTCCCTGAAATGTGCTATTAGAACAACGAGATATTTTTTAACTTATTCTATATCACAGTAAGAAATGACTGCGGTCATGGTAATTCTGATAATAATTTTTAAAAGGCAATCATATAAATGCTATAACATTTGTCGTATTACATTTTGTACGAAAATGATATACTAGCTAATAGGGAGGCCCGAGAAAAGGTTTTTTATTTTCTATCGCATTCTAATAGTGTGACAAAGGCTTCTCTTGATATAAAAATAATGTATAAATTACTTCTTTTCCATTAATTGATATATTTTGGCTGCTCATGCAGTTCAAACCCTGAAACAATATCAAAATTTGGATAATTTTTATTAATAAGAAGTTTTGCAATTATTTTCCAACTGTACGCAAACGTAATTTAATGTACTCTATCAATTTTTTTAAAAAAAAGTATTCAGATTATCATATATTTTCTGTATTACCAACAGAGGCCAAATTTAAGCCAACAGTTTTCGCAGTAATTTTAAATGATTATTTTACAAACCTGTCATTTTTACCTTTTATTCTAATATTTTGCCTGATCTGGGAGGCAAGAAGTATGTGTCAATCTAAACAATTTTTTTCACCGTAATAATGAATCTTATAAAACTTTTAAGAAACATTACAAAATGTAATTGCGAGAATTTGTATTTCTTTTAAACAACCGCTTTAGATGTTTTATACAGGATTTAAATCACTTTCGGAAGCAAAAGAAATCCATTACTTGAATTGAAATGACTGTCAAATTAGTTCTTAACTTGCAAGACAAATTTTTTGCACTATTAAATTGTGGCAGAAAAACAACAATCTTTTCGGACCGCTCTACGAACTTAACAGTTAAGAAAAAAACTAATTTTGAAAAATAGCTTAATGCTTTTTTTTAGCAATTACTTCCTTAAACATCAGAGATTTCACTATTCATGAAATCCAGAAAGCTCCAATACTATTTCTTCATAAACTTGTATAAAATTTGCCAGAAATTTATTAAATAAACCATCTTTATTGCATGTTAAACCCCATTTTACACTTATATATTTTTAAAAATCTGGAATTACGTAGTTAAATAGTAATTAATAGAATTAATAGAAATTTCATTAAATAATGCACTAGTTATTACAAATTCTTAACTAAAAGTTTAAAGCATAAGTTAGGGATTTTTTTCCAAATTTAATATTTTTGTTTACTTATTTCCAAAAAGACGTCGGTTCATAAATTACGTGATTATCACGTAAATATAACTTTACATTTTGTTTAAGTGTTGAGACCTAAAACTTGTCGTTAACTCCATGAGTAAACGCCCCCGCTCCGAAAGAAGTCCTCTTTATGGTCTCAGTTAATAGCTCTTGGGACGAATTTCAGTTTCTTGCAAGCTTTTTTGCGGGTATGAGAAAATAAAAATAAAACAATCTTTCTCTTTGGCGAACAGAGATATAAAGAGGTTGTTAAATTTTTGCCTCTGGTAAAACTTTGTCGCAAAACAAAACTGCGTAGAACAAGGGGAAAATTTGTTTAAGCAATTTTTCATTTCTTAAAGAATTCTCAATCATTAAAAAATTTAAGCAAATCATCTTAAGCACATTAACAAACATTTAATGGGAAAAAAATGATTTTATTTAATTAGCATTAGGTTGCTATTTTGTAACCATTTTCTTCCAGCTTTCCTAAATAAGCATGTTTTTTTCAGCAGATGAAGTACGGTTAGTAGGGTTCTTTTAACAAAAAATATTGTATTGTTATTTGAATTTTAACAGCATTCTCTTTAACTGAATTTACATATTCCTGATGGATATATATATATATTTATATATATGTATGTGTGTGTGTGTGTGTGTGTTCGCATTGTTACTTGTTACTTAAAACTCCTTTATTGTGTACAGACACTTGCATAAGAGCAACCAAATATAAGAAATGTTGCCAATGGCTTCTCACATTAAATGATGAATTTAGTAAGATTTCTATCCACATATTTCTCTCGCCCCTATGACTATACGACTACATATACATCATGAAAAAATAAAACTATATTTTAGTAATTTATGTTACATTGATAATTAAAATAATAATTGATGTTTATTTAATTACACACAATAAGAACCCATAGATATCTGGGATGAGGTTTACTTTTATTATTGCAGTTTTTCATGCAGATTACAAAACTGAAAACTGTTTTGCTCTATTACGTGAGGTTTCCAAGATATCATCAAAAACATATATTTCTTAATCCCATTTCGTTGGAATTTTTTCCGTTGTTTGTTTGGTTTTTTAATGCAACGGCGAATTTTCCCCATTGATTGTGAGTACAGTTATAACCCCCCGAAATTTTAATACCCCAATGACAATATATGGAGATAACCGTCTTATGGGCGAGAGCTTCCAGTCTGGCGATGCTAATCTTATGTCAATAAAATGAGGACGCCACCTGACACATGCGGGTTCTGCGGTGTTCAGTGCTCTCCGTTCCTCAATTACGCAGGCAAATCGTGTTTTTATCCGCTGCAAATTATATCATCGCAGTAGAAAAAGGTATCTGCATAGAAATTGTATCATTTGCTTCTTTTTTTATTTTCATTGGAAACAATAGCTTCTAGAGGCTGCATCAATTCACCACATTTTTTTTTTTTGCTATGTGTGCGGGTATCTCACAAAGAAAGCCCATCGGAAGACATTTACACCATTTCTGAGGAGAGCATATGAGCTATAATTTTATTCGAAGATTGACAGTGGTAAGTCGTGGGCACCACAGTTCATCTGTTTGACATGTACATGCTAATTACGGGGTTGGATAAGGAAGGCGAAGAAGAACGACCATCTGGCATTCAGAGTTCCTATGATATGGCATGAGTCAAGCAACCACACCACGGACTGTTATTTCAGTTTGACAAATGTCACTGGTTTCTCATACAAAACTCTTGCATCTGTGAAGTATCCAGATATTCCCTCAGTTTCAAAGACAATTCCACATGATCCTGTCATTTGTCCAATACCCACACCATCTACAGAATACAGAGTCGATGAAGGAACGCAAGAAGAAAGTTCCCCATCTTCTAGCAGCAACTGACTCTGGCTACCATCCTGGAGAAGATATTCATTTGATTAATAATGATGATCTTTGCGACATCGTATGGGATCTGGCACTAACAAAAGGTCAAGCTGAAATGCTAGGTCCACGTCTGAAATAATTTAATTTGCTATCACCAGGTACAAGAACTTCACAATTTCGACACAGACATAAAGAACTCGTGCAGTTCTTTGCAATGAGTGACAGTATGTGGTACTGCACGGACATTCAAGGTCTTATGTCAAGCCTCGGGGTAGAACATTGCCCTGAAGCATGGCGACTGTTTATTGATTCCTCCAAGGCAAGTTTGAAGGCTGTATTATTACATAATGGGAATATGTATGCATCAGTACCGGTCGGATATTCTGCCCA
Source organism: Cheiracanthium punctorium (assembly GCA_038373885.1). Lineage (NCBI taxonomy): Eukaryota > Metazoa > Arthropoda > Arachnida > Araneae > Cheiracanthiidae > Cheiracanthium > Cheiracanthium punctorium. The sequence continues at coordinate 2,389,109 of JAWZYV010001322.1, read as the reverse complement.
TCTAAAAGAGACGTAGGCAACCATGTCGCTACTTCTTGAAAAAATTCTCTATCGCGATTACAATTGGAATATTTGTGGTGATTTAAAAGTAATCCCTATTCTCATGGGAATGCAGACAGGTTGCACCAAGTACTTCTGATTCATCTGCAAGTGGGACAGCAGAGATAGGAAGCACCACTATATAAAGATGAATTGGCCCATCAGAGATAAAATGCAGCCAGGTAGTAAAAACGTCCTTCGTGTGACATTGGTTGAGCTTGAAAAAGTTATCATGCCCCCACTTCATATAAAGCTGGGGCTCATGAAGAACTTCGTGAAAGCACTAGACAACAACTCAGATGCTTTTTGGCACCCATCCAACAAGATTCCAAAGTTGAGTTATGCGAAAGTGAAAGAAGGTGTGTTCATAGGTACACAAAAAAGGAAGATCATTGCAGACAGTCACTTCGAAGACTTACTCAGAAGTACTGAATAAGCTGAATGGTTGGCATTTAAGTCTGTTGTAGCCAATTTCCTTGGGAATGATAAATCTCCTCACTGTAAATATTGTGCAGAAGTGCAATAGTGTCTACAGCTTGATGGGTTGCAACTGGTCCCTCAAGATTCATCTCCTCGACTCACATCTCGACTTCTTTCCCAAGAACTTAGGTTCTGTCAGTGATGAACATGGCGAACATTTTCATCAGGACATCTCGGTGATGGAGTCACGCTATCAGGGTCTATAGAGTGCAGAAATGTTGGCTGACTACTGCTGGATCCTTCAGCGCAACATGCCAAATGCTCAGCACAAACGCAAGTCTACAGTCAAGAAATTAAAACCAAAGGAACTTTGTTATACCTATGTATTTTATATGTGTATTAAATCTTAAACTAGATGATGCTACATAGTTTATGCTAATTAGTACTCTATTCAGCAATATGGGCTCTACTGTAACTTGTCTGCAAGTTGTTTGCCTTGATACAATGTTAAACATATATAAATGGTTAATGACAGATATCTCAAAAACGGTGGGTAATAGAGAAAAACGGTTTGCATATTTTTAATCAGCATGTCTCAATTGTCTTAAAACAAGTGTTGGATACCAAGATATTCGCTGAAACTTTTTTTTTGTTTATCAGTGTTATTATTTATGTTGTCACACTAATGCAATATTATATATTTCATTTTCTATTTTATTCAGATTTACAATGACGAAATCGATCTTAAATATCGAATTAGATACTAATGAAAGACAGAACTGATTTCGAGGAAAATAGTGCATCACTCTCCACCTTCTAAGATTTCGAAATCCGGCTCCCGTATCGTGAGTAATGATCCTCAGCCGTATCATGTTAAAACAGGCTTCCGGGATTAATTCTTTAACACCTTTTCAACAGGAGGCTGAAATATTTTATCATCCCTCTTAAGCGATAACCAAAATAAACAAGTGTACGAATTACTGTCGATAGATTCTTACGTATCGATTTTGTGAGATTATGTTTTATGTTATAGATAGATGCAGTGAAATTTTAATATTTTTGTATACGGTTAAAATATCTTATTCAAACGAGACAAGTTGTGTTTTAGAATTTCAAAGAATACTCCCGAGAAGTTTTATTAACATAACCATAACCATTATATTTATAAGAAATTTTAAATATCCGGAAACGACAAAGCTATTTAAAAATTAAAATTTTTTAAGCATAAAATGTTTTGTGTGACGTTCTATTAAATTAGTACGTCATATGTTTGTATGCCGTACTAATTTAATAGGATTTAATAAGATTCAATGTTCTATAAAGTATAAACTTTATAGAACATTGAATCTTTCAATCTTATATAATAAAATCCGAGAGTAAACATTGTATGTAGCTATGTAGGTAGGTAGGCAAGTTTGTGACCTCCGATCTTCTTGCGCGCGTCTCTCGATCGCATTGCGCAAAGACAGTGGGTCACAAACCCACCGAATTTTGCATACGGCTTCACTAGGACAGATCCTAACACGCCTCGGAACGATTTTTTCGAAATTCGAATTAGAAAATGTTTTATTTTATGTTTTGTCCGATTTTTAGCGATTTTTCTCGCTTAATACGTAATAACGCCGGTAATTACACTCGCAAGAAAACGAAATTTACATCATCGGATAGAGGAGACAATTTTCTTTTAAAAATTGTTTGTTCGGACAGTGTAACATAATTTTCAGATTTTTGGGAATTTTTCAAATAAAATTAAATTTGACGCTGACTTTCGTAAAATATTTTTAAAAGTGCTGCATCTTGAATTCTATCCGTCATAACATTTTTATATTTTGTCAAATGACGGAGCATACATTTCGCCCTCTTTTAAAAGAAAAACCAGAGGAAAATATAAATTAGGAGATTTTTTACGAGTTTTTAAGTAAAGAACTATTGTCATTTCAATATTAGCAGCTTAAAAATTTCGGCATGATATCTTGCGTTTTGGTTGTCTTGGAGACAGTAACAATTATTAAAATTGCCAGTTGAAAAAAAAATTACTTTAAAATAACTGAGTTTTCGCATGTGAAAAGTGCGTGATTTTGATGTCATAAGTTTAAAACCTCTTTCGAAACTCAATCAGAATAACGGACTCACAAGCAAAACATACGCCACGCATTAAATAATTCTATATTTTACTTTACGTTTCCAGATAAATAATTGAATGCTGTTTTTTCACCAGTGAATTATCCAGCATTATTTTCGATTGAGATTTTAAACGGGTCACGTTTTCGAGTAGCAGGAAATATATAGCGGTATTAAATAGGGCCTGATTATGACGAACAGGGGGCCCCGGGCATTGATGAATTTTGGGGCTCCCCATGTATGAAATTTGTTTTATTTTTCATATTTTTTTTTGTAAAAAAAGAACAGCATTTGAAATTGGGGGCCATTTCGAGCCGGGGGCCCCTGGGAAAAGTCCCGATTTGCCCGTGCGATAATAGGGCCCTGGTGCTAAATACACTAATCTGTCAAGAACTATGCGTAAAAATTTATGGAGAGCTGATTTAGTGGCAACCATAAACTGAAATAATTATCGTTTATGCTAATGCGTAAATTGCAAAGAATCACCAAAGAGTAAAAGCCTACATTCGTGGCAAATATCTAAAACGTTTCTTTAAATTAAGCATTAACGGTTGCAAAACGAAAATATATTGTATTGGTATCAGTAAAAGATAGTATAAGTAATAGTAGATATGCTAAGGCAATATCGATCAAAGCACAATATACCGCATTAATAAATATTTCGTGAAACTAAGCCTTCTATTCATTCTTCAACAACCGTCTTACATCACAGCTAACAAAATAGTAAGTAATTCTACGTCGCGTTAATATATCCCGCGGTAGTTTCAACAGAAAAGACTGTAACACAACTTTTTTCTTGGAGATTCTGTTTTGTCAGAGTTATGATCACATTTTTTAGGAAAATGTTCTCTTCTTGCCTTGCGTAGAGCGGGTACACAACTATTTAATTAGAAAATAAAACGGTTCTCCACATCATGTAGTATCTAAGGTACTAATGGCATAACTTAAATCTAAACAAGAGTATAATGCAGAAATGAGACATTTTGAAAATTAGGAATTTTCACTGAAAACCGTCACGCTTTTCTTTTTCTGATCGCGAATGACACTGACATAGTTTTTTGCGTCATAATATTAACAATGGTCTCAGGTGAGTACTTATACTAACTTTACGAATAACTAATGAGTAACTTTACGCCAAGAATCAAATCATTTTGCTTATTTTTAGATTCCAAATCACTGAAATCAATTCGAACTATACATGTAAGAAAAAGTTTCGTTCCCTACCGTGCGGAGAACGGGCACGCAGCTAGTAATGAACATAAAAAATGCATGGCTTAGTTACGTTGTAAATCATGTAATGACGACACAAATAATAATTAAAATAAACATCAATTGTTACTTTAAATTATAAAGTAATGTAATGAAGCATAAATTACTAAAAGCTGTTCAAAAATTATGAATGTTTAAAATTGCTTTGTACTTTGGAAGAAATGAAAAACCGAAAAATTGCCTCATGCAAGGTTTGTCTGTATATATCCGTAGTTTTAGGTATACACTGTAAAAAACATTTGAAATATGTAATCAGTATACAATAACTATTCATTATTAAGAAAATTATTTATAAAAAATTTTGTCAAATAAACACAGCTGCTGTAAAAATAGGAATAGGGATTTGTTATGTTAATGAAATTTGGTATTATGGTAATGCTATGTCATTATTTATATAATTCCTGGTGTGTTTATTTATGCTAAAAATCATTCAAATAAGATTTTGTATTTTTACTTAACCATTTTTTGTCAAAGAAATCATCTTAGAGATGACAAAACTTACAAGTTATGCAAGTGAGATAAATTAAATGAGGTTGGTGTGAATAATTAAAGAAAAGTTAACTAGTTATTTTGCAGGATAATAGTCCGGGACCGAGCTGCCATTTTGAGTAAATTGCTTTAAGAAAACTGAGATTTGTTCTTATAGTTTGAGTGTTGTGACTATAAGAAGTGACAGTCAGCTTAAATAATTGTTGGTGAGTGTTGTCGCGTCAGCCTTCCACATACGTACAATGATGTTTTTAAAAAATACTATTAAGAAAACTTTATCTATAAATATATTATGTTGCAATAAAACGGAAAAAAATGTCAGCTTACTTTATGAAGGGTTCTGAATTTAAGGGTCTACTTAAAAAGGGTTTTGAATCTAATACGAATGATAAAAAATGTTATTTCAAAAAAATCTATAAGTTGACATTTCGCATACAAAAACAGCAAATTTGACATTGAAAATGACTAATTCGAAATGTACAAACAATATCAGAATTTATTCAATATTTTTATAGCATTTGTTACCTAATTTTGGAGATTTTTAACTGATTTACCCATGCGAACAACCAACTAGTGGATATTTTTTAACTTTAGACTAATACTAAACTTTAGACTTCCTTGTTTGAGCGTATGACACAGTCCATAAGTCAAATTTGCTAACAGTCTGTTCACCCGTTTCATCTGCAGCATGCTGTTTTATAGGGGTTAAATTATAACAACCCTTTGTATACATATGGAATGATCACTCTGACGTCATTTTAAAAGAATGACTATTACTAAATGTTAAGCATTGGAATTTTGTGAAGCACACATTATTCATCATTTTATTACAGGAAGGAACTTATCATAGCAATGATGCGACTCTTAAAACTGAAATTCTAATACGAGTTCACTATAGTTTACAGAATTTCAATAGGACATCTTGAAAGCTATGCTTCAACCAATATTATACCAATCAATTTTATTCTTAAATGCTGTATTTCAATAGAGGAATCATTCACTGTAAGGAAAGCTAAGTAATACTGATCCATGATTTCGCGGGGTTGAATGCAGTATATGTTTGCTCTTTGGCATGAAACGCGTGGAATTTAAAGTTTATTCGAGAACTTAATTTAAACTTCGTGCGTATAGTGTACTTGTGTTTTTTACTGTCGACCATTTTTGTCAATTTTTTTCTTTCTTTTTTTTTCTTCTTCTTCTACTTCCTTTTTTTAGAAATCTTTTACTCAGTCACTACTTTTGTTAATACTACTAGTTCGTGATATTAGACAGCCGTTTGCTTCTTTCGTACATTGCCTGCGATAAAACGCTGATTCGGCACGATTCAAGTGTAAGTATGGCCGTGTAACGTGTTAAGTATGAATTTCAAAAGCCTATCTACAACATACCTTAGTGACCACAGAATATGCATCAGAAATTTGTATTCACCATTCAAATGGTGGTGGTCGACCGAGGACCAGAACAGAACGTGAGGATGCAGCTATTTTCAGAGCAGTTGTCATAGTTATGGGATTCGTAGCTATCAGCTAACCACAGTTTGACCCGCACACATGTATCCAACATGTCAATCCACAGACGATCGAAAGAGCGGAATTTACGCTCGCGTCGACCGTTCGCCGGTTGCCACTCACGCCTGTACACCGTCAAGTCTGATTATTCTGGTGCCGAGCTCGATCAACGTGGAACTGCGCTGAACGAGCACTTATGGTCTTTAGTGACGAGTCCCGTTTCCAACTGTGTCCTGACGACAACTGCAGGCGTGTCTGGAGACGTCCAGGGCAGAGGGAGGATCCTCTCCTGACTATCGCATGCCACACAAGCCCACAGCAAGGTGTTATGGTCTGGGGTGCCATCTTATTTGATAGCCTGACCCCTTTGATAGTCATTTCTGGTACATTGACAGCACAGCGGTACGTTCACGACATCCTACGACCGATTGTGTTATTGTTCTTTTTGTGACACCCTGGACTTGCTTTCACAACATGATAATACCCGGCCGCATACGGCACGTGTTACTATGAATTGTCTTCACGATTTCCCTGTACTTACATGGCCAGCAAGGTCGCCTGAACTCTGTCCCATAGAGTACTTTTGGGACGTTGTGGGAAGGCGATTGCATCCATCTCAAAATATTGCCGATTTAGCCCAACAATTGTAGACAGTTCGGTAAGAAATTCCGCAGGACACCACCCGGGAACTTTATCAATCTGTGCCACGCCAGGTGACAGCTTGCATCGAGGCCAGAAGTGAACAAGCGGCTTATTATTATTCCTCCCTTTGTAATGGTCAAACTCTACAATAAATCATTCAATTGTTCGGAAATTTTATAATACACGACAAACATAAAAGTAATGCAAAAGGAATTCTCGTTAACGTTAAAACAGTATTTCATACCTCATTATTTTATAGCGATTAAATTATAAATTTTCCCAATGATTTTCAGTTTAAAGTTATCAGTGCACTAATTGTAAAAACGACATCAATGTGCGTATATGTGTATATGTATATAGAGGGTGAATCTAAACTCTTGGGCAAAATTTTAAGGGGTGATAGGGCACATAATAAGGGATCAGAATCACATAGCAACGTGGGGCCGGCAACGTCGTCTTTGTGTAGCTATTAATAATCACTTCGGAAAAAAGTGCCGAAACAACAGTGCACTTTCCGACCATTGTTTCTTCAGAAATTAATGTATTTTTTTCCGTAAACAGAAGACTAAAATTAATAGTTTAAAAATTCTATTTTATTTCATGGATGAAATTTTTGGAGACGAGCCTATTGTTTATGAAACTTGGTTAAGAAATTAGACGGACACTTCAATACTTTTCCTAAAGTGATTATTATCGGCTAAGTTAAAACTGCGTTTTTGACTCCAGATTGCTATGTGATTACGATTCCTTATTGTATGCCCTATCACCCTTTAAAGTTTTGCCCAAGAGTTTAGATTCACCCTGTGTATATGCTTCCAAACATATGTATACATATATATATATATATATGTGTGTGTGTGTGTGTGCGTGTGTTAACTATAAGTATTTTATATGAACTAAAATAATAAAAAATTCATACCGGCGTTGATGGCAAAATGAAGTATTAATGTATGTTTAATCCCAGTTGCTGCAGTTATTTTAATTTTCGATGTTCATAAGTTCAATATCGATTTCTACGTTTCACAGCGTCTTTAATGTTCCACGCAGTCTGTGAAATTTTGGGAATTTGTCTTTCACGCATATCACACTTTGTTGATGGTAGTTGGTGCGTCTTTAATGCTTGTGAGATGATTTCTGGAATTTGTCTTTCACACTTACCGCATTCTGTCTATGTTAGTTGGCCAAATTTTGCTTGTGCAATCTGCAAGGAATTAATATTTCTCAGTTGACGGGAATCTCGAGCTTCCAGATACGGTAATGATGATCAAGCGTTCTTCTTATAGTTCATTTCTTTTTGGAATCCATAACGAGAAAAAAAATGTAATTCACACATCACAGTTTAACACATATTCCTGGACAAATGAAAAGGTGAACAAGAAAGGTGAACCGTCGAGCAAAAGCAGTGATTTCAGTGAATTTTCCTTTGAAACATTCTTCAACTACGGAGGTAAAAAGCATGTCGCCTTTGAGGAGATTGACCCTCAATAATCAGCAGCAGGAACAGTTGGATCTCACAAAAAATTATTCGTTAAATTAACGAAATTCTTGTGAGTGTTTGCCATCAACAGGCAGTAAAAGTGCAGAGTCCAGAGCACCGGTTGATCTCCAGGAATGAGACTGCTTTACAAACCTTTCGATCTTCCGAGAGCCCTGACTTCAGATTTCAAAATTTCAAATCCAACTACCAAAATTTTTTATTGAAGTTTTGTAACTTGATATTCTCCAATTTGACTAATTCTTTCGTTTTGAGCTCAATCTAATAGTGTTCTAGGAACAATTGCATTTTTAGCCAACGGAGCTGAAACAAATATGAGACAAACCTGGTTCCTCCAAACCTTAAAATTTATGAATTCTTTCACTGTGTCTAGTATTGAGATCTGCACACACATGCTGCTTAGTGTAACAAAATACCTTTTCTACTTGCAGTGTGATCCCACGAGGAAAATATGAGGGTACATTTTCTTTCTGAAAATTCCAAGTCTGTGCGGTCTTGTGTTAATGAACTGTGGGAATTGTAAGCTTTCAAAAAAATTGGATTTTATAAGTTTTAATACTTTAATCGATCTTGAATCTCTGCATATACTTGTGAGGTATCACACAATTTCCCCTTTTCCAGAGTGGGATGGAAAAAAGCTATAATTGTAATGTCATCGCTTAACACTAACATACGATACTTTCTTCAAAAAAAATATTGGCAAAAATATCCAAGGTCCAGATAAACACCTTTATATCGTCCTTTGAATATCTCAAATCCGATAGTCCAGTAATTGAGTCTTCAGTCATTTTATCAAAAAAACTTTCCAAATGTTTTTTTTAATAAATTTGTCACTAATAATTGTTAATTACCATGCTCATGCTTTTAGTTCTTAAAAAAAATCCCGCTTCTTATGATTTATAAAAAATATTCCCTTAGAAAATGTTTTTCCTTGCATTTTGTTCTTATTTTCCTTCATTAGCAGTGACATATCCTTATTTTGCGACCTGTAAAAAATAGCTGTTTTGAAAATGCAAGAAAGTGGAGTTTTGAGTCTATTGATTTTTTTTTTCTTATCGGGAACAAATTTGCCTATGTACAGCTGCGGAAAAAAAAAAAAAAAAAACACTTGTACTATTTTCGGCCGTCGATCGTCGTACAGCGAAGTTAGAGACACCAATCGTTTTCGATAGACGTACACTTTAATTTGCTATGCATAAAAATTGAATAAGGTGCCATATACATATTAAAATTCACACCAACATTTTTTTCCCCAATAGCAACCCCTAGATTTCACTTCATATTTCAAAAATTTAGCTCATTTCAACCCCGGATACCCATTTTCAATAAATTTGAACTGAAAATGCGTGAGTTATGAGCACCAAAAATCCCCTTCTCCAAATGGTAAAATATTATTTCATACTTTAAATCATATCTCATATAATATTGATAGTAAGAAGCTGATTTTTATTCGTACTATTAGAACTAAACGATCCAAACATAATTTGATGTTATTATGATTTTTAATAAAATATTAATATTAATTATGAATTATTAAATTAATATTCAAAAAAATTATGAATAGCGACCTAGCGAAATTTCGATGGAAATAGATGCAGAAAGTAATATTACATATCTGTGCAAAATTTCAAATTTTTACGCTCAGTAGTTTAATTTATATTAAATAAAATATGTTATTTTCAGGAGTTAAAGGACCATATATTAATTTATTATTAAGTGACAATTTTTTGAAAATTGCATAAAATAAGCGTAAATTAGATTTATTTTGTGCAAAAATACAGTAAAAGATACCGGTATTAAAAAATATCAAATTTTGGAACAACTAAAATAGAGGATTTTACAGTTTGATGGTGATTCTATAAAGGGTCTATTGTTGCATCTGCTACCGTATTCCCACAAATAAAATATTTTCCAGCTATAGAATTAGATTCAGTAGATGTATGTCTTCTAATACAACATCCTATTTCTGAAAAACTAACAACCTCAACTTTCCAGGCATGAATGTGACCTTTTTTAATATCGGAAACATTAAGTCTTTGGACTTCCCATTCTTTATCAAACATTCAAAAAAACATTTAAAATCACGTTTTTCTGTCTAAATTTTCATCTGACTATAAATTAAAATACCGCCAAAAGTCTTAAGAGTATTGCTGATTGCAGACGATAGTATTAAATGAAGAAAGTGAAATAACAAACACGGGGATAATATCGGGTTGGCAAAAAAGTAATTGCGTTTTTTACATAAAATTCCAACAAAAAATTTTTTTTCAGTCATGAAACATTTCTTCAAGTTCGACCATAGCTGAGTAATATTTATGCTTGTATTAGTCAGAAGAACCGAGAGCAGCCTCTAACTCCTGACAACATTTCAGCTGTCTAAGAGAAACATCAAGGGAAATACTGAATATCAATTTCAAAATTAGAAAGATTTTCAAAATCGTGAGCAATCATTTTGCATTTTCCCCTTAAATCATGTGTACGAACACAGGAAGTTATGAAGTCACGGCCACGGGTCATTTGGACCACAGACTAAATATTCTATTCTACCCTTGATATTCTCAGTACAAAAAACTTTAAGAGATGGAAACAATATTTTCCTTGAAAATAATATTAATTTCTTTTAACTCTCGCGAGCGAAATTAATGAGAGGCGAAAAGCTCGGAGCCTACAAATAGCGTTTTTCAATTTGCAGAAAGTCCCTTAAAAACGCGCAAAAATTAATTCGCAATCTCTCCAAAAATTATCGTAGAAAATTGATGAAAATTTTTATTTAGGGTAATTTGAAGGTTTTCTTTCGTTTAATAAAGTCAAAATACGGTGTTGCCATTGAGAAAAACGAAGTTGAGGCAGAATTAAATATGAAGACGGCCCCTTATGCAAATTAAATTAATAGTAAATCAAAGTATGCGTTATTTGCAAACGAATGGTATATATAACTTTGCTGTACGGCAAACGACCGCGAAATAAAGAGCAAGTGGGACTTTTTTTTCCGCAGCTGTACATGTACAATATTACAAGTTGTTATTTTATAATGGTGAAATGTAAGCAGAGCTCATAAATGTGTGGTTTATTTCCTAGGAAATATCCCTTACATTTTTAATCATTTCCTATTCCAAAGATTCAAATTCTATTCTACAGCTTGCAGACATAGAATGGATAATGAAGATGGAAAGTGTAAGGAACTTAAATTGACTTATTGATCGGTATTTATCTTTTCTTTCCATCTATTTTAATTTATTGTCATCAAAAATATCTCTATTTTCAACAGGATAGTTTGTCTTTAAGAAAAAAAAATAACTTTCATTGCATACAAATACATTTAGGGATGCCTTACACCTTGGAATCTTGCAACCCACTAAAAATTGGATTATCACATTTAGCTTCATTTTATTTATCTATTTTTAAAATACAATTTTTATTTACCTATTTTACACTTAAAAAACAAATGAAACAAGCGAGTACAAAATACACAATTTATACTGATTATATAGGTATTTGAAGTACCGTGTTCCTCCAGCAATTTTTGAAATAAAAAGTAAAAACACATTTTTAAAATGTAGTCCGAATATAAATAACGCATGAAAACATTCTTTGAAAAGGTAGAGAATAATCCAAAGAATCGAAAATTTGGAAAAGACTCAAATTCAGATTCTTTAATTCAGCATTCCAGATTTTGAATTTTGAGCTGTCTCTGTTGTATTTATTTATTTATGGAATTATTATGACTGTTGAATTTTTTTCTATAGCATTTTCTTTACACACAAGAAAGAATAGCGGAATTAAATATATATATATATATATATATATATATATATATATATATATATATATATATATATATAATAAATTGGTGAAAAATAGCTAATTAATTAAATCATATAATATGAATTTATAGCATTAAAAAGAAATTATAATCGTTACTTTTCTCCAAAACACTTTGTGCACAATAATAAATACTTGATAAATATATTTTTTTCCATAAACTGTATATATTTGATTTAGTTTTATGGATTTATTCGACTAGAAAAATCAAACAAAGCAAACAGCTTTCTCGAAGGCCCCTGTATCACAAGGAAAATGCCCGATCTCTTCAGTTCTCAACATCTGTTCTACTATTTTGCTCAAGAACTTTTAAACAAACACTTCTTTTGGAAGAATCTTCCCTTTAAGTCTCACACTTTCTAAGTAAATAGATTTATCGGTTTTCTTGGGGTATCCGATAACTTTAACGTGTATGGGAATTCAACATCATGTTTCGAGGATTATCTGGAGAAATTCTCTATACCGATGAAAAAACTGAGGGTTTTGTCTAAATATTAATATTTTTATCTTTATTTTTAGAATTATTCATATTTAGAGTGACGAAATAGTATAAAAATCATCTTATAAAGAGAAATAAAATTATGTAACTAGTAAAGGTAAATACTTGATGCAGTTGCACATAGAAATAAATGCTTTTTTCATACCATTTCCTACTTTTAGGATGTATTACAATATCATGACATGGTTTGAAAATTGTTACAAAATGCAAAATTTTAATTAATTCTCTTGTGTGCTAAAGCTGATGCTATAGGACTAAATTTTTGATAGTCGCATTCCCTGTTTAGACGCTGAGCACCTTTTCTTAAAACTACTGTACTTTTTCTTCATTAAATTCTAGATTACTAAAAAAATATGCTTCATTTGGCCAAGCAGCATAAATAAACTTCTGTTTATTTGAGCAGCAAATTCGCTTACGCAATTTTTTGGCTATCTTAAAGACGCACTAAAGAATAAACGCTCCACCATACTTTTTTAAATATTTAATTTTTGGATATTCAACAAATATTAATATTTTTGGTATTCCAAGTGTGTAGTGCTGTTAAATTAATATTTTATAAACAATTTTTTGTATTTTCTTGCTGAGAATGTACGCATTTTCTATTTTTCGTTTTTATATTTTTTGTGTGTTAAAAATAAGTAATAAGTTTTCGAAGTTTATATGTATATGCATTATATTATACTTGTAGAACAAGAATTTTATATTAAAATATTGCTTATACCGTCTTTAACAAAAAAATCTTCTTTGAACATTTCGAAATCTGCTTACAGTAAATGTGTCCGAAGGAGGCGTCGATATTCATATAGCCAGTGCTTTATACAATTCAATGTATTCATACATCTACCATCGGCATTCCATAATTCAGAGAGTGCAAATGATGAAAAATTATTGTGCTAAAAATTATACGTTGTTATACGTAAGAAGTAATGTTTGAAGATATACAAACACACTTGGAATAAATGTTTAAAAACTTATTTTGGCATATTACATTGTTATATGTTTAAAATTACGAGGTAAATTGTTGTAACAGACCAAATTAAGAATAAATATAGCATAAACTAATGCTCAAATATCGGAAAGAATTCAAATATATCAAAGACGCAGAGAAACTGCACCTGACAAGTTCTTTTCAGAATATAAAAACAGCCGCCCGGGTGGTGTAGTGACTTAAATACCGTTCTATTACACTTTGAGGCCGAGTTTGAATTCTGGCTTGGGCATGTATGTTAACTTGTCAGTCCCTTTATAGGGGGTAACGCTGATTGCCCAATGGGTGCCCAGAAAATAAAATAGCCACAATACCTCCGGGCAGTTTTAGTGGACAATGCCAAATCGGTAAATGCCCGTCTGTTAAAAAAAATACAAAGAATATACACAATAGAGAAAATAGGTAAAATTGGCACTATCTTATTATTACTAGAGAGCATATTAAAGTTAGCCATTAATTTATGCGTTTAGGGCAACGTTTCTTAGGAATTAGTTAGGAAAATGCATTTCACAATTTTAGTTTGGCTCGACAGAAATCACAAATATTTTTTAAGAGAAAATTATTCTCATGATCTTTTAGACACTTCATATTAACAGAACAAATAGTTTATATTTTAATAATTTAGCCACACAGATCAATTATGAAATTTAATATTCACTTGATTATCAGTCCAAGATTAAGCAAGAAAATTCTTTAGCAATTTAAATATTTCTCAAACGATAAATAAATGAATAAATAATAAGAAAATACTTTTACCTATATATATGTATATATTTATATATTTGCCTTTTCTCTGAATATGTGCTGAAAAAAAATCATTCGACAGAAAACAACTGCAAAGCTTTCCCCACAAGCAACCGATTAGAAAAGCTGTAAATTTCAAAGAATTTTTATGGTTTTCATTTGATAGAAGAAAAAAAAAAGTATTCAATTTTCAAAAAATATTTTCGTCTTAAATATATTTTCTTTCACAGAAATCAGAGAAACAAACTAATAAAATCGGCAAAAAATTATTTAAATATGAATTCCTTCTGGTTTATTCATAAAAAATACTTTCCTAGATGACTGCAGTGATTAATTTTCTGTCATTTTAGCTGTTTTATTTTTTAAGTCCGTTTTGGAATAAATTTCTTTAATCATTTTTATGTGTCACAGAAAGTAATTTCATAAGCGTCTGGAAAAGTGAATGTAAAGAAAAAGTATTTGAAAGGGAAAGTGTATTTTTTTAATTACGGAAATCCGAATGAACACTTAATGAATGCACTGTTTAATTAGGCGAAAATTTAATGTGACACCCTTTTACGCATTTTGAAAAAATAAAGAATGCCGGTATATCTTTCAGTAGCATAAAGATTAAAGTTGGGAATAAAAATTGATATTCGAAAGTGACGTTTCTTTAATTTTTTGTTTTGAGTTCAGACACACAATGTGTGTATAAATTCTAATGGAACTTTTCTTACTTTTACTAAATCTAATATTTCATTGTTTTGCTTTATAATACGAAGAAATGAATTCATTTATTTGAAATATATTTATATTTTCATAATCTTCAACATCTTTACATTGAATCAATTCTCCATTGATTTGTTTGGTTTTCATAAAAAAAACAATTTAAGTACATTTCTAGTGCCTAGTCTAATTCTATGTCAATGGTCTTTTTTTTTTACTTTTTTTTTTGTTTGTTTATTAATAGTAATTTTCTGTAACCTGCACAAGACACTTACGTAATAGTTCAAAGAATCTACAAAAATTTTTAACAGCATTAACTGAAAGTTTTCAAGAATAATCTAACCAAACACACAAACACAGTGCTACTAATAAATTTTTAATTGTTCCGCAATAAGATTCTTGAATTCCTTAATCTGGATTTCATGATTCATATAGACTTCAAACATGTAAAAAGAAATAATGATAATAATAATTTTAAATAGACATCTAGTGCTGATTCTTGCTGTTTCATTTTGATAATGTATTTTTATTAGAACTTTGGCGAGTTGCGAATATTGGTCGACATATTTAATTTACGCTTTCTATTGCAGTACCACATATGCATTTAACATATCGTCCATTTCATGGAAAATGAATTGAAAATTTCAAACCCTTAAAGGTGAAAATCATTGAAGCGTTTCAGCTTGAAGGAATATTTAGAAATTTAGATAAAAGAAAATTCAATTCCCATGTTTCAGTACCTAACAAATCGCTTCCTGATCTTATAATTGATTGCCAAGAATCAGAAAAATCCATTCAGCAATTTAAAAGAATAAAATTTATAAAAATGTATCCCAAAAATAGTTAACTAATTAATTGGCCGTAAAAATTAATTTTTGTGAAATACACATTTTTATCGACGAAATTAATAGCCTTCTTGATAATTTTTTTTAATATGAACGGTTATGCATCCACATGTTAAAACCTGCAGTTCAGTGTCCCGCATACTCCTCACATTGGACAAAACCCATTATGAGACTGAACTGTCTTTTGATGTCCGTACCTTTATGCAGCACAGTTAAAAATAACAGCCAATCACTTGTCCCTAAAATATAGGGTATCTACAAAATCACTTTTCTACTTTAAACATTCATAAAATAATCTTTTGATGACGAAATATAGATACTCAACTATTTTCATTTAATTAATTATTGATTCGTGTATTTTAGATAACAGTTAAGAAATAGGGGTAATTTTCTTCGTGGAGAAATCAAGAACTGTTGGTGTGCACTTACATCTTGTAACAGAATTTTTATCACTACAATTGAAAAATGTTAACCAGATATCTTTTCCTAGCAAGATGCTGCAACGTTGCATCGGGGTCTAGATGTTTGTAATTTCCCTGACGAAACGTTTCCAGGTCGGTGGATTGGACGAAATATTAAATTTCCTGACCACCTCGTTCACCTGACATCACGCCTCTCAATTACTTTCTGTGGGGTATACGATCGTGTATATGGAACAAAAGTGCGAGATATCATTGAACTGAAAACAAAGGATCAAAGGCACCGTCGATAACATTTTGTTGCTGTGGTCATAAATGGAAATCGAGTATCACTTTTAGGTGCTTCGCGCAACTAATGGTGAAACACACAGAGGTTTATTAATTGCTGTAGGAAAAACTTTAATAATTGCATCTTAAACTAAAGTAATTTTAAAGTTTGTATCTGTACAGTATTTAATGTAATTAACGCCTGCATTTGCAAAGAGACTTTGTGGACACCCTATATTATTTTGGAGCAACATAGTATGATTTATATTTAGTGTTCATATTACTAATTAAATGCTGCGTTCTCTTTTCAGTTAGACAGAATGAGGAATGGAGCTGTTGGCTAAAAAAGAAGTTATGAAGAAAGTGATGGTATTTATTAAATGAAGAAATTCTATTTTAACTAGCATTATCTAAGTTCAAAACACACAAGAACGCTTAAATTATAGTGCATAACGAATACGTGTGCCTCCCCTGGTTATCAACACAGGAGCTTTCTTCTTTCTCTTCTCCTTGGTTTATCGATACGGGAACGAATTTTATAAACTCTTAAGGTTTTGGTTATTATTCTTTTTTAAAAAAAGTTAAGCATTCAGCAACTCGTTTTAAGTTCATTGCAATGTGCTTAATTAGAACAGCCGTCCTGGTCGTCAAAAAGAAATGAAATAATTTTTAATGAAATTTTCAAAACTCTAAATTAGTGTAGTGTCGAAGAAAAGTTATCTTCTTTTTGTTTAATTTATTCCATAATTTTGAAACCCAATTAGCTGAGTACCCGTTTTTTACACGGCCGGGTTCAGCTAGACAATGATCTAGCTTTAATAAAATTTTAATTTTGTTGAATTTCAGAATTGGTACTATTAAATACCACCGTGTACAAGGGTTGTACGTGCACGTTAAATCAGTGTTTCCGAAATCCTCTCGGCGGTCGCCAGCAATTTTCGAAGGGTGCCAATATTCAGAAGTCCCCCATCTTGTGATGAGGATGCAAATTGCGTCGGGAAGCACCGGAAAGGAAGTATGTAGCTCTAAACGGCACATTTAGTAACGCCAGCTACCTTCGCCTGGCAAACAAACAAACAAACAAAATATAAAAGTTGTTGTGCCAAATAGCTCTTGAAGGAAAGAAATCACGTCGTACACAAATTGCGAATGAAAACACTGTGATTCTACAAATACATTATAGTTCTACTATTATTGATATCGCACAACCCCTCACCAACTTTGTTTAAATATAGCTGTGGGCTTTAAGGCTACTTGGGCTTTAAGCTAAAAGGCTGAAACTTTGTTCATCACTTAATTAGTACATGGGGCACATTTGAGTAACTGCGGTTTTTTTGTACCTGTTCGTATAAAATTTAAAATTTGCTATTTATTTAGTTTTAACCTCCTGAAAAAATTGTTTAATAGATTTCATAAAATTCTGTACATTTTTTAATTAACTTGTAATTTATTGTATATGCCTATGATCGATATTTAAGAAGTAAAGCCTAGGTTAGTGTTTTCGAGACCTATCAATCTGTATAATTAAAAAAAACTGAGGCAATGCATTTAATTTTAGTTTTAAAACTTGAATTTAAGTACTTTAATTAATATAAATTGATGAAAATAAAGAATATTTTGTGTAATGCAGATTGCACACTACTGTAAAAATTTTTAAGCTTGTTATTAACTAAAATTATTTAAACATACATTTAATAATGAATATCATTAATTTTTTAAACTCTGTTTAATTTAACTTTTAAATTCGGAGTTTTGGGACTGCAAGCTATCTTGAATTCTATTTTACTTTTCACGACACGATTTTCAAAATGTCCGTTTTCAATCGCTTCACACTGCCATATAAGACCACTGCGTCTCTTTTGTTTTGGTTTAATCTAGCATAATCTAGTATTTGACTTTTGCAGAAAGTTACAATCCTCCATCGTGTAGGAAAGTATTAGACAATCAATCAATAAAAATAATACCCTAGGTAATAGCAATTTTGCGTCAGGACTTGTTAAAGTAATGTAGATTATATCTTAAAATCAAACATGATGTAGTAATGGGTTTCTTTTAGGGGGCGGGCATTGGGGAATACCTGTTTACCTCTTTCTCCAAAGTTGTTTCTAAATAAAATATTTGTCCAATTTGATTTTTGTGATGTCAGTTATGACGGGAAATGTCTACTTATATACGGATGGTGTATTTCACGAATATCGAAATTTGTGTACACGAATCTCAAGTGTTCAATTTATTCTGTTTCCTGTATTTTGTTGTAGTTAATACGTAATACCTTTATTACCTACGTATTTTATGTTTAATTTATCGGTATTAAGGCTAGTGGAAAGGCATACTTGTTTTGAAAAAAGTAGTTCCTCATGTGAATTACGAGTATCGAGTATCTTCTTCTTGTTTTTAACTAAATGTAACATTGCTTAAAAAAATTAATGTAGCCTTAGCAATTAATGTTGCAATTAATGTAGCAATTAATGTAGCCTTAGCAATTAATGTTGCAATTAATGTAGCAATTAATGTAGCCTTAGCAATTAATGTTGCAATTAATGTAGCAATTAATGTAGCCTTAGAATGTTTTACTGCAAGAAATATTATTCAATTTAAATATGATATCCATGTTAATTACTAAAACATTTTCTTGTTCCAGGTATATCCAATAAAAAATACAGCTGCACATTGAAGAGAATGAAGATAAACACTCAAAAAACTGGTGTTAAAAGATAAAATAAATAAATGTGTGTTTTTTCACAAAGTTTTTATTTATTTTACATTTAAGAGAAGTTAGGAAGAAAGTTATTCCGCTCATAAATTATATATATATATTTATATAATTAATTCTAGTTTCACAAGAACCAGTAGCGTTTACAATCATTGAATAGCGTCGTTATAAAAAAAAATTGTATAATCAAAACTATGTAAACTGACCATTATCAACATATATTGCATCTTCTTTTTAAAGTGTAAAAATGTTTCAAAGAAGAATTTTCGCAAAAAATAAATAAAATAATTTGTGTTCAAATAAATCCAATATGACAAGTTATTCTCTATCGGTAATACTGGAATATTGATTAAAATTTTCACTTAACCTCATTACAAAAATTGTTCCTCTAAATATTTTGTAAAAACAGTAAAGAAAAAAATAAGCTACTCTGTATAGTTACACTCAATTTATCACTTTATCTCTTTTAATCATACCATCTACGTCCAGTTTTTACAGAAGGGACGTTGACAATGATTTTGAAATGAATCAGTTTTGGCAAAAAGTTGGTTTTTGATCATAATCATTTGTAATAATTTTAAGTCATAAAATTTAGATACGTGTACATATGAGCAAACATGATCTTACGTTGTTTCTATAGGTAAAATAGGTAGCAACATGTGAACCTAATCATTTATATTTTTAATGAGATTCAATAGATAAATAAAGTTACAGCTATGAAAAATATTTTCATGTTATTTAAAAGAGTAACGTGTGTGGTGAAGTGAAACAGCAGTAAAATATAATTTTGAGACGGTTCCCATGGGAAGACCACACAAGTAGACCGTAAATTAGAAGAGGCGCCAGGCAATGGACAGTCTGGACACTATAGCACAATGAACTGTCAACGTTAAAATATTTATGGCCGAAAATATTTATGGCCGAAAATGATATGCAAATTTGGCGGGGTATAGTCCCGAATGATCCACCTACATGTATGGGATTCGACGAGAGGATGCATTAATTCCCCGAGACGAACAAATCAGAAACTCCAGCCAATGATGTAAGAGGGGGTAAGAAAAGAGGAATCAACCCCGTGGGAGAAGAAAAAAAGACGACAGAACGAGTGTGCTAAAAAAAAAAAGAAGCAGAGCAGAGTTTGAAAAAGGTGTGAACGGACTTAAAAAAAATCAGTGTGTGCTTCGAATCAATATGATCAAGTTGTGTTCAAAAGAAACATGGAATCAGAGGCCAGATGATGGCTTAAGAGAAAAACAGCGGTTCCAAGAGGGCACGCGTCGATCGTGTCTTGTGTAAAGACGGCTACCTCATCAGAATGGTGAATATTTACAGTAATCTATTTATTATTTGCGTCTCAAAACTTTTGTGGATACCCCTTATCCTCCAAAACCACATCTCCCCCAGACATGTTTAAGTTTAAAATTATGTCAATATCGTCTGTTAATTAATATTAATGGAATGACTAAGAATAAATGGTATTTAGTTGCAATTCATAGAGTCTTTAGTTTTTTTAGTGTTTTGGTGTATGTCAATCATTTTTCAATTTTTTCAGCGTAATACTAGGAGTACTTGCCAGGCAGGTTATGCGCGGCATAATACCACTATACGATCATCTTAGGCTTTAGTTTTCCTCAAATTTTAACCACTGCTGCAAAAAACCACCACATAATGGTGCCGTAGAAAAAAGGCAATTTTATGTACTCCTAGTAACTCAAATGCTAGTTAAATTAATGATAATAATAATAATAAATATATATAGTAGATTTTTCAAAAATAAAACAAAGTCTGGGAGAGAAATTATGCATCATAATAACGAAGTTACTATCTTGTTTCTCAGTTTCAACAACAAAAAAAAAAAAAACATGCATTGACATTCTTTGAATATTTTATTTGTGATTTGTAAGTGTTAATATACTGCTGCAAAAAAAAAAAAAAAAAATATATATATATATACGAAAGAACTTTGATTTTAAAGGTGACAAAGAAGGTATTTTTGTTAAAACAATTAATTTCTCTAATAGAAAGAATGTTGTGAATAACATAGTTTGTAGTCATTACAACGTATTGACATATAGAAAAATTAAATTAAATAAAATTAAGTAAATAAATAAAATAAATAAATAAATATTTTATTGATGGAATATTATGCAACAATCAGTAGAACTGAACAATTGAATTAATACTTGCTTAATATGTATGTATTCATGTACAATATTTTTAATTTATGTGTATGTTGAAAGTGTCAAAGTGCATTTTGTATATGTATAAGGTAACGGAACATATAGTGTTAAAATAGGTAAAATAGTATCTGTAAATATTTAAAGTAAAAAAAAAAAAATGGGTCGTCCCAGAGTTAGACAGGAGTCGCCAGAGTCTCTTAGGAATCGAAATACCCAAAGTTCGACACAAAGCCAGCATAACAAAACGCCAGACACGGGACTAATCCCTCTATTGCCCCGATATTCGGCCGATAGTCTCGAGAACCCAAAGCAATTTTTCAGCGAATTTGAAAACGTAGCTGCTCTCACCGATTGGTCAAATGAGCAGAAAGGCATAATTTTAAAGACATGCCTCAAAGGTAAGGCAAAAGCATTTATACTAGGCCTAAAAGAGACGAAAGACGGAAACAATTACGAATACCTGAAAAAAGCGATTCTCCAAAGATTTAGGGAAATAAAATCAGCTTCGGAAGTTCACGCGGAATTTAATGCAATTAGGCAAACCCCGAAAACATCGATTATACAACTAAGGGACATAATCTCTGAAAAGACTGAAGCATTTTTAGGGATCGATAAGCCGTCAGAGGAAACAGATAAAATAAAGAACCACATCATGCTCGCGAAATTCACGGAAGCGGTACGTCCGGAAATTAGAAGAGAAATTTTAAAAGAAAACGTAAAACACTTTGACGAGGCGGTTGAGTTGGCAATCAGACTGGAGAGAATTTTTAATGAAGAAGAAGACATAAACAATATTGACGTACAAAAATCAGACGTTACTGGTCTATTGAAGGACTTAGAAATCGCGCAGTTAAAAGATAAAATAAAACAGTTTGAGGATAAAATTCAGGCACTCGAGATTTCTCAAGTGAATGAAAAATCCAATCCATTGAAATCATGCTCTTTTTGTAAAAAACAAAATCACACAGACACAGACTGCTGGTTCAATCCCCGAAATAGAAGACAACCAGTTAATCAACATAATAGTAGTTATACACAAGTTGCAATTATCTGCCAAATATGCGGAAAGTCGAACCACTCCGCTCAGACATGCTGGGAAAGAATTCCCGCGGACGGTCGACAGCAACCAAATGTCCGCAGAACGAACAACAATGGAAACAGGAACTATAAGAATTTAAACTCATACAGGGGTCCCAGAGGCAACAGATAAATAATAATCAGAGGTTGGGATCCCATAGAACGAAACTCGAGGCTACCAAAGTAAATATTGACCATAAAAACAAGAATAAAAATCAAATGATAGAGGCACAAAATAGTACGAAAGAAATAAATGATAATAAACGCAAACAACAAGAGAACCATAAGTATATAATGTCGGTGAGTGACAACGAGCAAAATGTAATTAAATTACCACTAGTAACGCTTAACATTGGGGATGAAGAATATGCTGCACTCATTGATTCAGGAGCAGGAATTAGTTTAATAAATAACGAAATATTTGAAGAAATAAAAAGTAAAATAAAAATAAACTTTATTTCCAGACAGGTAACAATAAAATCTGTGACACAACAAACTGTACCTTTTCTAAAAGCCGTGAAGTTTTCATTTAAAATAGGGCATAAAAAATGTAATAACACCTTTTTCGTGGCAAACTTCAAAATGAACCCACAATACCCAATCATACTAGGTTACGACTTCATGATTAATAATAAAGTAATTTTAAATACGAAACAAAATAGCATAACAATAAATAATGAAGAAATTCCAATTAATAAATCAGAGACCAAAAATACGGAGCTAAGGGAAGAAAATGATAAGACGGAGGAGATTAATAATTGCATTCGAATAGCACGGAAAGTACTGATTCCGCCCGCGGACACAAAAATAGTAAATTTAAAAACAGATCGACCTATTGAAAAGCAACAAAATGAAAGCAACATTCAAGTGATACCCAAATTCCAAAAGGAACAGATATGCATCATCCAACAAAAAACAGATAAGTCGTTACAAATGATTTTCGAAAATAACACCAACACCACGAAACATTTACAAAAAAACATGAAAGTCGCGAAAATCATAGAACCGCAGAACGTTCGGCAGATACGGGAGTCATCACAAGGTACAGAAGTAGGAATGAATTATTGTGCACAAACAACTAATGATAGGGACAATATCCTAAACTTGAGAAAAAAGGAATTCGAAGAGGCGACTTTTGATTTAGATCATTTACCGGAAGACCAACAGCGTATATTTAAAAAAATGCTACAAGAAAACTATCAGGTATTCTCTACCTCTTATAAAACATTAGGAGTGACAGACGCTGTGAGACCGCAAATCAAATTAGCCCACAATTACCCTATCCAATGTAGACCGTACCCAATACCGCAAAACATGAAAACGCTCGCAGACCGCGAAATAGACGAGCTATTAGAAGCGGGTATACTCGAACCATCCGACGGGGGTTACGCGTTCCCAATAATCTTCGTTAAAAAACAAACGAGTGAGGAAAATAAAACCCCTAAATACCGAATGGCGACAGATTTTCGATTATTAAATAACATCACTGAACCTTATAAAACATATATCCCGCATATTGAAGATATCTTACAAGAAGTTGCCGGATTCAAATGGTACACGACTATGGATCTTAAATCTGCGTTTTTTCAAATAGCATTACCGGAGGCAGAGCGAGAGAAATGTGCAATAATTACCCACCGAGGAAATTTTAGACACACGAGACTACCCTTTGGCTTGCGTAACAGCGCCAGTTACTTCACCCAACTCATGAATACGGTGCTGGGAGGTATGAGAGAAACGAAGATAAATTTCTACCTAGACGATATAATCATACCAGCTAATTCCCTCGAAGAATTACGAAAAAAAATGACTTTAATATTCCAAAAGCTCAAAGAGTTTAATTTAACATTGGACCCGTCAAAAATCAAAATAGCCCGAAAAAATATCACATGTTTAGGATTCCAAGTGGACGAAGTAGGGATTTCCCCAGACCCAAAAAACATCGTGAAAATCACAAAATTTAAAACACCTAAGTCAGTTAAAGAGATTCAATCATTTTTAGGGATGACAAATTACTTCAGAACGATTATTCCACAATATTCCCAAATTATTGCACCGATTGTGCAGCTCACAAGAAAGACCAAAAAATTTGAATGGTCGGAAGAGTGTCAGACTAGTTTCGCGAACATACAACAGATCATTTTAGAAAAACCAAGAATTACCAAAATTGATTTTGCAAAACCATTCCTGTTAGCAACCGATGCATCCAACACGGCCATTAATGGTATTTTAATGCAGGATCGGCCAGAAGGCAGAACACCAGTCAAATTTTTTAGCAGAATTTTAAAAAATGCGGAAAAACGATACTCATCTCTTAAACTGGAACTAATGGCAATTTATGAAGCGGTGAGACATTTTCGCAATTATTTATGGAACCATGAATTTGTATTAATTAGTGACGCGAAATCATTGAAATACCATTTAGATCTAACGCAGCAATCCGATATCACTGCAAGGTGGCTATTATTTTTAAGTGAATTTGCGTTTAAATTTCAACATATAAAGGGTGAGGAAAACCCCGCGGATTATTTGTCCCGATACATCTTACAAGAAGAACAGGTAAATAACATAACGGCACAAATCTTCGAAGGGAAGAAGGATTTAACGACCGAAAAAATTAAACAAGAACAGCAGAACGATGAATTATTGAACAAAATAATACCACACGTCCGCGAAAAGACCCCTAAAAGTCCTAAGTTCAAAAATTACTATCTCGATGCACATGGAATTCTTCGTTATAGGGAAAAAGCCACACGAGAGAGGGCAGGAATAGATGTAATCGTGATCCCTCAGGCTTTAAAACAGTCCGTGATCAAAATTGCACACGCAACACATTTCGGCAGACAAAAAACGATCGATTTTATAAAAAAATTTTATACTTGGGGCAACTTATTTGATGACGTAAAGACGTTTATCGATAACTGTCACAGATGTGCACAATTCAAAAACAGGCACATTCCCGCTACGGCGAGTCAAAAAATGGACCGAGCAATACTGCCCGGAAAGTGTCTACATATAGATATTGTTGGGAAGCTGCCTCGCAGTGTCAGAGGCAATTGCTTTTTTTTTTCCGTAATTGACAGTTTCTCAAGGTATATAGAATTATTTCCATGTAGAAAAATCACTGCGGATCAAATAGTTCAATGTTTACAAAGTTATTTTTCTCGTTTTGGGCTTCCAGATACGATTATATCGGATAACGGACCTCAATTCAGATCAAAGGAATTAAGGAGTTTTTTAAAATCTCTCAATATAGAGAGTCGTTTTTCGTCGATCTACCACCCACAATCGAATGGGACGGTAGAGCGAGCACAAGGCACGCTTCAGCAGTGTATTCGATGCATAGCAGAGAACACTTTTGAATGGGAAGATGCAAGTGTATGGGCGCAGCTCTATTACAACGCCTCTAAACACAGGGCGACGAATTTCCCGCCGGCGTTACTATTTCTGGGTCGTGACATTAAAATACCCCTGGACAATACAACTGACGGACAGGGACAAAATATTTTCGAATCAAGATGGTCCCAAGAGGAAATACAAATATTTGTGGACAAATTAATTAAGCAGAATTTAAATAACAGACAACAGGCCTGGATATTCCAAGAAAAAGCGGCTAAACCGCAGAACTTAGAAAAACCCGCTAAACATACTCCAATCCACATAGGGGATTTGGTATACATGAGAAATATGCACAAGAAGTGTAAATTTGACCCCATTTTTACCGGCCCTTATAGGGTAATGAAACTATTTCGTAATGATAATTTGTTACTTAAAGAAGTGAATAAACCTCATGTAGAATCCAAAAAAGTACATAGAAACCTCATTTTTCGGGTAAAACCCCAGACACAAGAAACAGACCCTGACGAGTCAAAAACCCCCACCCATGGTTATTGGTTACGCAACCGCTCCCGGAAGGGGCGAGAAACAGCACAAACATAAGAAAAGAACAAAAATTCAAAAAAAAAAAAAAAAAAAAAAAAAAGGGGTTCTTACCAGCAGCCGAGTTGTGAGGTCCAGAGTGTTCCACGAGTGTTCATTCAGAGTGTTTTTCTTTTTCGGTTGCATCAGTAGATGATGAAAAGATTGGAATTTCTGTGAAAGGATAACGAAAACGAGAATTACAAAACTGATAGGAAAAAGAGAAAAACGCGACCTGGAAGGCAATTGAATTTAGCTAATCATAACAGTAATAATAATAAGAATTATAATAATAATGACATGATATATATATAATCAAAAGGGATATCCCGTTTAACCTTGTGCACTGCAGAAAAGCTAAGCTGAAAATGAAGGAAATGTTAACAACCAAAAAAAAAAAAAAAAAAAAAAAGAGACGGACAAAATATAATAATGTTGATAATAATAGCAAGCAATAAGATAACAGGCACACACATACGTAGGTAAAAAAAAAAAAAAAATAAAATAAAATAAAAATAAATAAATAAATAAATAAATAAATAAATAAAAAAATAAATAAATAAATAAAAAGTAAAACACAAGTTAGCAAGGCATCAGCTGGTCTTGTCGTTTGGCTTTTTCTGTTGGTAAACAAACCGGCAGGGAGCCATTCGCATGGGGGCGAGTCGTTCGTTCGGATTTACGGAGAGTCGTTCGTTCGGATGTCACGCATAGGATGCAAGAGAAGGGCAACATGAAAAGACAAAAATATGCATATAAATAAATACCGGACATACAACTATAGGAGAGACAATTACATAGTACAGTAATTTTACTAAAAATTTTAATTAATACAAGTTAGAATAAAATTATTGAGTTGCGTCACCAGAGTACCTGGGACGGAAAGCTGCAGATTTCCCCTTGGATTTTGGTACTTATCGGGCAATTGCAGGCAATAACCACGATGAGTAAGACGCGCTCTAGAATAATAGAAGACTATTTATTTTAAAGTAAACATAGGGAGTTCACAGAATAATAACCTATCAGACCGCATGGACTCGACATGCAGATCGGCGCTATACAAAATAAAACGTAAGAACAGTAACGTTAAGTTTGTTTCTCTTTACAAAATTACAGTTAATAGGGCGGCATAAGCTTTCATTAACAAAATAATTAAATAACAATCACTTACCTCTACACGACGTTGACATCCTAAAAAAAAAAAAAACACAGGCGAAAAAGGTGCCGAGTCACTCCCGGCGCAGGAGATAAACCGGTTGCCTACAGCGCGAGTTGAGTCGTCGAGCTGCAGTTTCCCCCGTTTCCAAACGCGCGGATGTATTATACGCAGTGAAAAACCGGAAATTTCAACCATGAGTTCCGATTGTCAAGCGACAAACAGTTTCGCAGCCGGAAGGATCTGCTTAAAAGGAATACAAGAGGAGAGAGGGTAGTTCCAGAACGCACGGGTTTAGCGTTGAAACTCTTTTAATGAATTGAATGAGTAAATAAGAACGCATCGATGATTATGGCTAGATATTTTGAAACAGTGGTACGTGAGGTGTACCGTATAAATAAAAGGGTGTGCAATATAGGAATGAATCCCCTGTCTGAGCAAAAAAAAAAATAATAATAATAATAATAATAATAAATTTAAAAAAAAAAAAAAAAAAAAAAAAAAAAAAAAAAAAAAAGGGAAGGAAGACGAGTATTTTTTATGATATGCAGATAAATATATATGTGTAACAAGTAATAGACACACATGATATTGTATGTTATTCTTAATATATATATAATATAAATATGGTACTCTAATAATATAAATATGGTGCATGTTGGTACAGAATGTGTGATCAAACATAATAATGTGTGTACAATCCCATTGGTGTACAATATATTATTTTGAAGAAATTGAGAAACAAGATACAAAGGTAACTCATTAATGTTATTAATGCAAAGTGGTTCGGAAACATTATCGATACTGCCAGATTTAACAAAATCTGACAAAACAAACCCGCAAAGAAGAACGAAAATGTTCACGTGAAACCACAAAATGCTTGAGACACAACGGGAGAACAAATGTATCACAACTGAGACTTTTGCCATGTGTAGCTACGCGTGACGGACTATATGGACTAAACTCCAACTACTACACTGTAGAACGTAGCACATAATTTGCTACGTATGATGGACTATATCGCATGGACTATACAGGACAAGTGCCAAATTTTAAAACGTAGCACATGTGTAGCTACGTGTAATGAACTAGTAACTGTGGACATTGAATATTTTTTTTTCTTGTTTTTTTTATGTACACGGGGGAGAGATGTGGTGAAGTGAAACAGCAGTAAAATATAATTTTGAGACGGTTCCCATGGGAAGACCACACAAGTAGACCGTAAATTAGAAGAGGCGCCAGGCAATGGACAGTCTGGACACTATAGCACAATGAACTGTCAACGTTAAAATATTTATGGCCGAAAATATTTATGGCCGAAAATGATATGCAAATTTGGCGGGGTATAGTCCCGAATGATCCACCTACATGTATGGGATTCGACGAGAGGATGCATTAATTCCCCGAGACGAACAAATCAGAAACTCCAGCCAATGATGTAAGAGGGGGTAAGAAAAGAGGAATCAACCCCGTGGGAGAAGAAAAAAAGACGACAGAACGAGTGTGCTAAAAAAAAAAAAGAAGCAGAGCAGAGTTTGAAAAAGGTGTGAACGGACTTTAAAAAAATCAGTGTGTGCTTCGAATCAATATGATCAAGTTGTGTTCAAAAGAAACATGGAATCAGAGGCCAGATGATGGCTTAAGAGAAAAACAGCGGTTCCAAGAGGGCACGCGTCGATCGTGTCTTGTGTAAAGACGGCTACCTCATCAGAATGGTGAATATTTACAGTAATCTATTTATTATTTGCGTCTCAAAACTTTTGTGGATACCCCTTATCCTCCAAAACCACATCTCCCCCAGACATGTTTAAGTTTAAAATTATGTCAATATCGTCTGTTAATTAATATTAATGGAATGACTAAGAATAAATGGTATTTGGTTGCAATTCATAGAGTCTTTAGTTTTTTTAGTGTTTTGGTGTATGTCAATCATTTTTCAATTTTTTCAGCGTAATACTAGGAGTACTTGCCAGGCAGGTTATGCGCGGCATAATACCACTATACGATCATCTTAGGCTTTAGTTTTCCTCAAATTTTAACCACTGCTGCAAAAAACCACCACAACGTGAACATTTTTTATATGATTTGATTGAAAAATAGAAAAATTAATAGTAAAATGAGAAAACAAAAAAACTGTAGTGCTTATAGATTAGAAATTTTAATCATCACAACCGTGATAAAATTAGAGATAAACGTATTTTGTGATTTTAAATGGAATGAGCAAAGTTTTCTTTTATGATATACAGCTCCAGCTGAATTTGTACACTAATATCTATACACGCTATTTTTATTGAGAAAATTTTAAGCTGTCAATTGCATGCCAAAGTAGTTCTTATAATGCTTAACATTGATACAGTGTAACTGAAGTTCAGTTTCGTACACACACATAAAAACACGACATAAAATGTAGCTTAGTATAACTTTGTAACAGTTTTGACATCGATTTCTTCCAATAGTTATAGTCTTTTATTTTATTCCCTTTCAAGTTTCAAATGTATTGAAAAGTATAAAAGTAGTAATTATAAATTTTACAGAGTATATTCAAAAATATTTTAAACATACCTTGACTTTTTTTTAATTAGAAATCGTGTATACATTCACACAAAAACAAAAAATATTATTAATCAAGCTTTTAAATGAGTAAAGAATTGTATTAGAACTCATGTTCAAGAGTAGTTTTAGATTTTATAGCTTCTATAAATTAGAAAAAAAATACATTAACTTTAAAATAAATGTTGACATAATGTTTTAAATCATTCGAGAGAGGGTTTTTGTTCAACTGTAATTTATGTTTCAGTTTTTGTTAGACTTAATTCATGCTAACTTTCAGGTCATTAAAATGGAGTCTCACGTTGAAAAAAATAATCATTTTCCTACACCTCCTTCTTTTTGTTTTCCAACACTTCCTTCTTTTTTTCGCTTTTTAACAAGGGTCTAATACCGCATAATACGTTGCTTTTGGCATCAGTGCTGTGCATGGAGAGGATGCGTACCTGAAAGAACCGCTTGTGATCGGTATTCCAAGTTCAAAAACAGAAATTTTGATTTGAAAGAAGAACCTCGTTCTGCCTGTCACTTATTTTTTTGAGTCGAAACCAAGCAGTTTTTACTAAAGAAGTATTGAAAATCTTTTTAAATATCGGGAAGAAGCTGTAAATAACAAGAGAATGCATTATTAGTTAATTGTTTTTTGATATTTTATAGAAAAGATAAAATGTTAAAAAAAGCGAGAACTTAGTTGCTAGCATAAAATTAAACACACTCTAGTAGAAATGGTTGATTATTTTTATACAAAATTCTTTGGGATAATTCAACACGCTTCTAGATGACTGAAAGTCTAGAAACGTATTAAGATCTTAATTACAAATTTATAGCTCAACAAGCTTAAATTTCAAATTTTTATCAATCTGGGAAATTATTTCTGATACATGTTTGTTAATCTACTTGAATAATTCCCTAATTGAAAGCGGAGAATTGAATGAGGTAGCTCATGAAATGAAAAAACACAAAAATATAACCGCAGGCTCGAAGGACGCTTTACCGACAGAAATAGGTGAATGTTTAGGCGAAGTCATATCTGGAGTGGTGAATGTTGGCAAATTCATCTAATACATCTTCGGCAACTCCACCAGCAACAAGAATCCTATAAGCATGATCCTTGTCAAACTATATATATCTATCCCAGATGATACTTTTATATGGTCCCTTACGAAGAAATCGAGGTTAAAAAATATGGGACAATTAAACCGGCCAGCTCTAGAACCAGCCCGACCAATCAACTGCAATAGACGTTTTGCATAGATAAGAGGCGTTACACCTTAACGCCACACCTTAACGTCTTGTCACACCTTAACGTCACCTTTGCATAGACGTTAAGGTGTGACAAACATTTAGTATAAAATGATGCGGTAGCCCGTTTGATGAAAGTAAGTTAAATACTAGACCAGCGCTTACTTCTCTCCTTGAATGGTTTTAAAAAGCAACAATTTCTTAATGTATGCATATAACCACCACTCAAAAAACGTAAAAACCACTAATGTATCACAGTATAAACTTAGGTTACGACATTGACCATACCATGATGCATTTACATTTCATTTTAATCTGAAAAAAAACTGTTTTACTTACATTCTTCTTTTCTTTTTCTAATGCATTTTAGAAAGTGATTGTAAAATATAGCTTGTTATTCTAATCTGTACTTTGAGACCCCTTGACATTTAATAATTTCGTGATGTTTGTAACGATTTGCGGGGACTCATGAAATGATGGAACACAAAAATGAAACAGTAGTCACGAAATACTTTTTATTGACAGAAGTTGCAAAATGCATGCATCACGTAAAAACTGTTAAAAATGTCAACGAGATTGTTAAACAAAATTTTCAATACTGCTGAAGATAATAAGGTAGCCGTTATTTTTTATCTGGCGCTCAACGATACCATACACATTTTTTTATAATTTATTTGTATTAAGACTCATTATATATTTCTTGAAACCGCCATAATATTTAAGTCCAGATTACATTTTTATAACTTTACATTAGTTTGGCATCAGTAGTCGAAATCAGCTATGCTGCAAATGGTATGTTTCAAGCAAAATAATTTTGCACTTTTGAAGATTCCACATGAAAATAATTAACTACATTCTGGATTTAATAATTTTAAATACGCTCTTTTCTGCAATCCTTAAAAGAGTCTGATGTGGACACCACAGGACTCTCTTGTACGTTTATGAAATCATAAGTAATTTCGATGCGCTTTATCTCAACTAACTGACTCAGTGTCTAATCTAAATCATTTGAAATTAAGTTACAATACTTCGATAATATTAACGGCAATGCGATTTTTATCCCATTATAAGAGCTATTTCCAAGAATGTTTAAGATTTAAAGATTTATTTTTAGCGCCTGATTTAGCGATATTCTGCATATTTCACCAAAGTTGACGATAGCTTGCGAAATTTTAGAAATACCCCGAATAGTAATTAAACTTTTTTATGAATTGAAGGTGTCCATAAACCTTAGTGTATGGAAAGTCTCTTAGTGGCAATGTAAATAAGTTTCCCTGTCGACTACAATTAAAAAGAATGAGATGCACTGCAAAATTAGACGTTATAACAATTCTAAATACAAAATTTCAATTCTATACTTCAGAACCAGACTAACGTAAGTCACAGTAGGCTAACGTTTCAGGAAGGCACCAAAACTGTAAGAAATGAACTATAGGTCTGGTTGCGGAGCTAATAATTGAATCAGTCAGCAAAAAATTATTGACATTATTAAATTTCTATGTACTTAACCCATTCATAGGTATTTCGATTAGAATCAAAGCTTTAACCTGAAAATTGCAATACATGGACTTACGTTCGTCTGGTTCTGGGGTATAGAATATTCTACGGCTATGAATTAAGTTATGCGAATGTGTACTTATTCCTGACGAGAAATATGTCAATATTTCTGAAAATCTCACCAAACGCGATGAGAAATGGCGAAATTTCGGGCATGCTCCAAACGATGACAAAATATAGACATGATATAATGAAGATGTCCATAGACCTTAAGTTATTGAAATTTTTTTGAATGGCCATGTAAGTAAACTATCCTGTGTAAAACCAAAAAGGAAAGTGAACGATTAGACAACTAGTAGGTGTTACTATAATCCTAAATATAAAATTTCAACACTCTACGGCAGATAGTTTTTGAGAAATGAGATAATTTTTTGGATCCCTATATTTCCTTTTACTTCATATCAGGTTGTAACGAAAGTTTTCCAGCAAATCTGCTTGAAAAATTAACTTCTAACTCCTTAGATAACTCTTTTTGATCTTTCGGTACCAAACCTGCACAGTGTCACGTGATGCAACAATAGTATTTAAAGCTGTACTCATTATTCGTTGATATTCTGTAGCTGACTTTTTGCAACACAACTGGAAGTAAATGATGGTTCTAGAGTGATAGTTCCATTTGACACACCTTGTACTTAATGATAACTATATTTTTTTACAGATTTCATAGCACAGTGTTATAAAGTAAGTCTCTTTCTTTCAAATTCCAAAAATCGTTTGACAAAATATGAGCAAATACGCCAACGCGAACTGTTTTCTGACGATGTTTACGGTGGCGGGAAATTTTCGTTACAACCTAATACAAGGGACTTATAAAACAAATAGTTTGACAATAGTTTGTCATGAAACAAATAGTCAAGTTTTGTTTTCGTCTATCGGTAAACTTTATATCATTTCTTCTGATTTATAAATCTTTTGCACAATATTAGTTTGGAATGTTTAATCCTTGAAGAAAACGTGCATGGCGTAGTATCATTAATTTAATCATGAATATCCCCCTACATCATGAAATGTCTTCTTGTCAAATTATGTCTTTAAATCAAATTATAAGATATAATACTGTAATTCAAACAATTATAGCAGACATTTTCGTTTCTTAGTTACAACAAAAATTCGACGTTGTATCAGTTTGCCAACGAAATAAAAATCAACACCAAATAAGTGTTTTACTTTTCCTAAAGTGAAAGCGATTTCAAAGTGAGGATGATGTAATGCATAATGCAAGCCGCGTATAATACTTTAGCCATTTCGGGATAAGGGAAGATAAATAAAATAGAAGCTTTTGAGAATGAAAAATTGAAAAACAACGCTGTTCAAGCTACAACGGAATAGAAAACAACTGAAATATGAGCTTAAACAGACATGGTTTGTATTCTTCCCTCAGAGGACTCTTTCTCATTTTTCGATACTTTTGTGTATAGAATTGCAAGTATAATAAATCATGTCTAACCCAGGGCTTGATTAATAGAGCCGAAAACGCTATATAGACCTAACTTTGAATTTTTTAGAAGAGAGCCCTATAAATACACCAATTCACTTTTTTTCCCTTAAAACCAAAAATAGAATTGAAAACATCTTTCTTTTTGTGAATATTTTATGATTATTTTGATAAATTAACTAATAAATTATGTTGTTCTATTCACATACTGCTACTAAGGCTTGATATCAGCTTTAAATTTAGATTACAACTGTACTATGCTTAATCAAACAAATATCAAGTTTTTTTTTTTTTTTTTTTTTTTTTTTTTTTGTAAACTTGAAAAAAGAATATGATATGTAATTGAAACTAAGGTTTATTCGAACATTTTATTGATGAAATATCCTTACATAGTTATTTGCCTCTATGAAACTGCTTATCAGAAAATGATTTCGTTAATTTGTAACTTACAAATTCTTGCAAATGTCCGTTGATGTAAACTGTGTGACTGAAATAGCTCTAGTGTCACCATGATAATAGATCTGTTATAAGCAAATAAATGCATGTTCAAAAGTTAATCTGGACAAATTACTGGTGCACCACAGTTTATATCTCCATTTAATTCAAGAAACAGGGTGAAAAAAATTCTTAACTATTGCAGTTATCTTGAAAAAGAGTATTCTTCTTTCTATGGTAGTATGTAAATATCATAGATAAGAAATTAACTATTTATGCACTTAGACTGTAAAAAAATACCAAGAAAAATATTTCTAAATCAACAAAAATTTTGTTAAATCAAAGAAATTAGCCGCTTGAAACAGCGACAACTAAACTTGAGTTAAATTAACAAAACAATTTAAAAAAAATTCTTTAGTGATTTCAACAAAATATTTTATTAATTTATCCTGCTTATATTTCCTTATACACATTAGCCAAATTACACTTTTTATTGTGGGAATACCAAGAAAAATATTGCTAAATCAACGAAAATTTTGTGAAATCAACAAAATTAGCCGCTTGAAACAGCGGCGACGAAACTTTTGTTAAATTAAAAAAACAATTTTTAAAAAATTCTTTGGTTATTTCAACAAAATATTTTATTAATTTATCCTGCATACTTATACACATTAGCCAAATTACACTTCTTTGTGTGGGAATCGGGCGTTCTAAATAAACTCTATAAACACACGAAAGAATCACCACGCTTTCATATCTGAGTTGTGAGTTATACTGAACACAAAGGAACGAGATCACCCAATTCGGCCATTCTGCGCGGTGTCATTCCCGTCTCCAACTCAAACTCACCATAACAGCGAGCTGATTAAAAAGCTAAATAATGACACTGGATTTATGTTTCTAAGACTAATAGTTTTATAAATATGAAGATAAGATCATATAGACCTATCCGATGATGTTCACTTTTCTGACCTGGTGCTCGCATGTGATTTTAAAGACGTTTCACGTCAAAGTGTGCGATATTTATGGAGATCCTGCTTGGAATAAGATGGTCCCGCTTCTGCCAAATCAACGGCCTGGAAATCTGTCGTCCAAAGCGTCCCTAACAATCAATGACTAGTGAGGAGGGACATCATCCTGCTGGAAGGTACTGTCAGGTTGTAGTTCCTCGACATGTGGCAATACCAACATGTCCAAATTACTATAAGCCTCTGTGAGTCTCTATAAGCTTTCGATTTTCTTTCTATATGTGAAAATAAAGGAGTTCACCTCCCGGATTTTGAAAAAGATCACACCACACGTTTGCTTTTTGACTGCCGCTAAATTTCGTTGTTAAAGTGGGACTTGTCAGAGCACCAGCTCCAAACTTGCGTCTGATAACCATACAGACACCTCAAAGCAAGATTCTAATCTTTAATAAACAAACCTACAGTACGTCAGCATTATGCCTCAAGCTGCATCCTTTTACCAATCTCCATTTTTGAAATGTACATGATCAAAGTTGTAAAGATCCAACACCCTGCATAAATTGTGATACAAAATTTCTGATTACTTTTGTATTTACTTAAAATTATATTTTCTCCATCGGAGCTGCGAAGGCAATTATATTTTTGTATGAGCATAAAGATTGATTGAGGCGAGAGGGAGGAAAATAAAATTCAGAAAGCATACATATTACAATGCGTTTTCCTTACGTTATCCAATAAAAATGTAAAATTGATAACACACGTCACTATTATTTTTAGTATTCAGAATATATCCCATCCATTAGTGCCAGACAAAGTAAGATATCTCGAACGCATGAGACCGAGTAAATAAATTGATCAAAGTGATATGCTCCCATGAAAACTGCCCTGGTCTTTTAAATGCCATTTCTAATGAAGCTAGCAAACATTAAAATATTTTCATTTTTTAAAATATTAAATAAAAATGCAGCATCAACTCTTTATTCCAAAAGATAATATTTTAGAGAAAATCCTACATTATTCATGAAAAGCGAGAAGAAAAATTGTTCGTTCCTCTCTTTCTTTTTTCAAATTTGCTCTTATTAATTTAACTTTTTTTCTTTTCTTGAAAAATGCTGCCTTTTTAGTTCTTTGCTCAGTGAAATATGGCTAACTTTACAGCACAAAAATTTCCTCCTGAGAAATCTGATAATTGAATAGAATTTAATAGGAGGTAATATATTTAATAATCTGCGTTTCGTTAAAGATAAGGTATTAATATGTTTTGCTAACAAAGCTTCATGTGAAATAATCGTTTGCTTCTTTATCACTCGGTGAAAAATGACTTAAACGAGTAAAATATCAATTTGGATAGCTAACAATATTTTATTGTTGATGAAACGCTTTTCTTTTATATGTCAGACGGCCATAACGATTTAAATTTTTCCATGTAATCTCCAGTTTTAATTAGTTTCAATCAAGAGGACACTTTTGGAGATTTTGGGCAAAATTAACTTTTTTTAACAGTGTTTTACTATTTTGGTGCTCAAAATTATATATTTTATTAAATTGTGTAAAAAGTGTTAATATATTCTTGTAAACTCATATACACTGCTCAAAGCAATTAAAGGATGTTGCGGTTTTAGGTGGATCTTGTGGCTGTAAACTTTTTAGCTGATTGATACATGGTCGACAGACGTAGTAGGTTATATGAGAATAAATTACACATGTTTGGCA
This sequence comes from Cheiracanthium punctorium, assembly GCA_038373885.1. NCBI lineage: Eukaryota > Metazoa > Arthropoda > Arachnida > Araneae > Cheiracanthiidae > Cheiracanthium > Cheiracanthium punctorium. Next base: position 2,351,896 of record JAWZYV010001322.1, on the reverse strand, counting down.
GAAAAAAATGCATTTTATTGCGCATTTGTGTAGAAAAGGAAAAAAAAACACAATTTGTGCATATGAGAAAAAAAAAGAATAAAAAAAGGTGTTTTCTTCAAAGGAAATCATTTTCAGTAGGGGGTATGGTTTCCAAGGACGGCCAGCAACGTTGAACACCTTCAGGCATGGAGTCAATGAGGCTATTAATTACGAGTTGAAGTATTCTGTCCCACTCTTCCAGAAGAGCTCTTTCCAGTTCTTGGAGAGTTTGTGGGGGTGGTTGGCGGCCAGCAACTCGTCTTCCTAGATCGTCCCAAACTTACTCTATTGGATTCATGTCTGGAGAACACGCTGGCCATTCCATTCGTACGATTCCTTCCTCGAAAAGGAAATCCTCCACCAGGTTAGCACGATGTGGCCTTCAGTTATCGTCCATTAAAATGAAGTCATCTCCGATTGCTGCAGCGTAAGGGACTACAATAGGTCTGACGATCTCATTCCTATATCGGCGACCAGTCAGAGGTCCATCTGGAATGATGTAGAGGTCTGTGCGCCCGTCAATGGAGATGCCACCATACACCAACACTCCCCCACCGCCAAAGCTGACACTTTCGTGCACGAACGCAGGATTATTCCTACTGCCACGATTCCTCCAGATGAAAATACGCCTATTATCAGGATGAACTGAAAAACTGGACTCTTCAGAAAAAAGAACATTGATCCATTCATTTCTCCTCCAGTTCACATGCTCTGTTGCCCACTCTCTGTGGTCGCGACAATGCCTTGGTGTTAGTCTAACACATACCATCGCTCGGCGAGCATACAGACCTACACCATGGAGCCGGTTTCGGACAGTCTGAGTTGAAACCGTGGTGCCTGTAGCCGAGCGAAGGTGTTGTTGGAGAAGAGTAGCGTTCATATTCCAGTGTCTCCGAGCCGTTAACACTAAATAACGATCTTCATTGGGCGTTATTACCCGTCTACGACCTTGCCCTGGACTTAGGCCTACACTTCTAGTCGCCAAAAACCGGTTCTAGATCCTGGAAATCACACTTTGTAACACTCCAGTGGCTTGCGCTACTTCGGCTTGAGTATGGCCCCCTTCTAACCTACCGACAACTCTCCAAGCTTCTGAATCGGTTAAATGACTTCGCTGAGACATCGTACTCATCGAAACAAAGCAGTCACTGAATGCCGATCATCCTTGTCTGCATTGTCTCTTATTCAGCTGAAAGTCCAATTTCATTCGCTGCCCCTGAAGCGACGTTTTTGACGTCGAACTCAAAATTAGCATACTCCACAGTTTGAAAATCAGAAAAAATTGCATTTGTGATTCTCTTCTTCCATTTTCGGCAAAAAACTTTCGCTTATATCTTTATTTTTTATAAAACTTACAATATCCTTTAATTCTTTTGAGTAGTTTATTTTTATATAAGAATTGAAAAATGTTGTGAAATATCAAGTGAATGAGAATTTCACTTATCCGCGAAGACATAATTAACTAAAATATTACTACTATTCTTAAATACAGGATGTCCCCAAACGATAGCAATACGATTTAATTATTTATCCATTAAGGTAAGTGGGCAAGTAAGTAGAAAAAATGATCAACATAATGGAAGAAAAAAAAATCTACGTTATAATTCCTCTCGTAAATTTTCAAAAAGTGATTCTTTTTAAGTTTGTATACGATACCCGTTGTAAAGTTGAAAAAATTCTCACTTAGCGAAATGTGCCGAAAATAATAATGAGGCGATGTGAAAAACTTTAGTCTTTCGTCATAAAGCGTCTCATACATATATTTAAACAAAGGGAACCAGGGGGCTATACATGAATTACAATGTAAGATTTTATTTCTAAAATGCAAAAAAAAAGGGAAAAAAATTCTTTCGTAATTTATGTACGTGTCTAGAAACGCGATCATTCGATGTGACTTTTTTTTTCTTCGAGAGCTATTGAAAAGTGGTTTATTTCAGTATAGTTTTATATTCATACATCGGATAATTTGGGGATATAATTCTTAAATATTGTACATCATCTCACTAGTTTATAGAGCACATTTTACTTATTGAGGATTTTTTTCTCCGGGGGAGTTGTATGCAAATTTATAAGTGTCCCTGTTTTGAAAATGAAGGATTGGAATCTTTTCATACATTATTATAATTTTTTTTCAATTTATATTGCCCATAATTTCCTAATAATTTAAGTGTTTTGCCATCGTTTTGGAGCACCCGTATAATAAGAAATACGTTTTAAGTATAATTAACTAAAACGTATAAAAAATAGCTAAGTAATAATTTTAATTCTACTTATAAATTTTCATAAACTATGCTATGGTAAAATCATATTTTTTTCAGAAGAAAAAATTAAAAGAAATTAATTAATTATCTAAAACAATTATATGTATATTTATACATATGTAGTAAGTATTCGGTTCGTGAGGGCCTGATGAGTATAGCCGATGCTTAATACCCATTGTTTCATTCCTTACAATTGCATTTCATTTTTCAATTTTACCGATGTCTGGATTTTCTATTTATTGGATATATCTACTTAGCCTTTTTTGGATACGATTATATGTTCATTGAATATATTAGACTACCATGACTGCTGTTGTATGATTCCTTGATTCGTAAGTTTACCCATTTTACTATAAATATACATTTTTTTGTGGATTTTGTTTATACAAATAATATATGCCCATACAAAATTGAAGAAGGACTTATTTTGGCTAGGAATAATAATTCTGCACATCTATTAGCCGTACATAAAAAATAAATGTAAAAGAATTGACTTTTTGAGGACACATTAAAAAAATATTTTACAAAAATCTCAAAGATTATTAAGTTCTACTTATTTTTTAGGTTCATTGAAACAACACTGTAGTATTACGTAGATGGTTCAAAGGTATTCAGCATTTGTTATCAAAAGCAAAATATATATAATGAATCCAAGACATTTTAGTTTAATGTTTAGTTATATTGAATATACACTGCTGGCCATCGTAAATGCAACACCCTGAAGGAAGCATGCAAATAATATGAAATTTACAACATGCATTAGCTGAGGTGAGATATGCAAATGATTAGAATTTCAGCGCAGACGCACATCAAGCGCGCCTGTGGCGCCACCTCAAAGCGCTATTTAAGGCTTGGAGATTTCGACGGTTTCAAGTACAGCAATTGTGTTTTTCTTGCTTTTTTTTCAAAAAAACGATAAATTATGCCTCGTAGGAAACAACGATCATCTTTTGATCAAGTATCCGAGTTTGACAGAGGAAGGATAGTGGCATACCGAGATTGTGGGTTATCTTTCAGGGAAATCGGTCGTCGTATTGGACGAAACCAAACAACTGTGATGCGGATATGTGATCGTTGGGTGCAGGAGGGTACGACGGACAGACGTGATCGACCGCATCGACCTCAGTGCACCACGTCACGTGATGACAGGCAGATTGTACGCATGGCAGTGACGGACCGCTCAGTCACATCACGAACCATATCACAGCAGATTCAGTCTGTAACGCATCATCCAGTGTCTGCGCGTACCATTCGACGTCGTTTACAGCAGAATGGTCTGTCCGCAAGACGTCCGTTGCTTTGACTACCTCTGACGCGGAACCACAGACGTCTCCGCCGCCAATGGTGCGATGAAAGAAGGATGTGGACGACAGAATGGAATGAAATTCTCTTTACTGACGAGTCACGCTTCTGTATGCAACACCACGACGATCGGATTCGAGTCTGGAGACACCGTGGAGAGAGGATGCTGAACAGCTGCATTATGCACCGTCACACTGGTCCTGCACCGGGTATTATGGTATGGGGCGGTATCGGATATCTCTCTCGCACTCCTCTAGTACGCATTGCCGGTACTTTAACCAGCCAGCGCTACATCTCCGAGGTGTTGGAGCCAGTTGTCCTTTCTTACCTTCAGGGCTTGCCAACAGCCATATTTCAGCAGGATAATGCACGGCCACACGTGGCACGCATTGTCCAAGGGTTCTTCGTCAATCACCAGATTGAATTGCTTCCCTGGCCGGCGCGCTCTCCGGATCTTTCGCCGATAGAAAACATGTGGTCCATGGTTGCTCAACGACTGACCCAGAGTTCATCCCCAGCTGTCACACCAGATCAACTTTGGCAACGTGTGGAAGCTGCTTGGTCTGCTGTACCCCAAGAACACATTCAAAGTCTCTTTGAATCAATGCCGAGGCGTGTGGCAGCTGTGATCTCCAACAACGGCGGCTACTCTGGGTACTGATTTTGGCAGGAACCACGCTTCATAGAATGCTGTAAATTTAATCATTTGTTACTTGGTCAACATGTTATCTACACAATAAATTTTGTTGTGATATCTCTTGTTTTTCTTGGTGTTGCAATTTGGGTGGCCAGCAGTGTATTTTCATATAACTCGTCATATCAAGGTAACTGTGACGAAATTCACAAATTTTTATGTGTAAAATAATGTTCCTATGTTTCGTCTTTCAAAATCAAATATTCCGTATTAATTTCTCTCTCCACTTTGCTTTTCTGCTTGATAAATGTGCGTTTGTTTTTATTGCTCGCGTTTGCGGTTTCTCTTCTAAATTAATTTCGCTTTAGCGTAAGCTGTGTAGGTTCTTGGTGCCGGACTGTACTCCGACAGGCCGGCACCAAGAACCCCGTGGAGGCAGCGTGGATTCTGTCCCCTCGGGGCTGTAGGCTTTTGTTATGGCAATCGCCAAATTCTGGCACTTCTGCCTTGGCGATATGCATTTACCCGTTTGTTTAAAATTTTTATATTTGTAACGCCCACCGGACAGTTTTTTGTCACGTGGACAGTGACTTATGAATGGCTCATCTTTTACTCGCCAAGCTGTAAAAACTGGCAGTTTTGTAAGAAGTTTTTTGTATACTTATCGATAGCTCTCCGTTAGAAGAGGTTGTTTTCGATTAATTAAGAGACTCCGGCACGCCGTGTGACCGGAACGGTTAGATCTGTTCCTGGTGTTACTTTTATTGAAGCAGAGTACTGTATGAAATAAAACTTGTTTCATTTAAAAACTGTTTTTGCCGATACCCACAATAAACGTAGCTTTTACAGATTTCAAGTCGTCTCTCTGTGTTTTCTTAGACTTCTGTGTGACTCATAGATTTTTAACCCGCTATACGTCATGCAAAACGTCTGAGGGAAAGTTCTTGAATGACCACAGACAACTCCCTCATAGTAACTATCTGTTGTTTTGATTTCAAAATAAGGGAGGTTTAAGAACGTGAAACCATCATTTACTTTTAGAGAACAAAAATTAAATTTAAAAATCATAATTTTAAAAAAATACACCGTTAAACGAAAGGGTATCAGATTCAAACATAATAGGAAAATGCGCTCCTAAAACACTTTAAATAACGCAACAGAGGTTATGGTCTATCTTCACTTTGGAGAAAGTCCCTTTCCGCAGTTTTATCGCTCTTGTTATTTCCCAACAAGAAGAGCCTAAATCCCCAGATAGGTCTTATTTCACGTTGAAAGAAAAAGGCTAAAAGTTCCTTTTTTCTTCGAAATACGAAACTTTGTCACATGTCTGAGTTCATCTTACAAGTTTTCGCCTTACCCTTTATTTAAATTGTCGAAATCATTTTACCAGCTTATTGATAGAAACCCAGTTTATAAATGTTTAACCTAAGGTTGCGGAGCTAATTATTTTATGGTTATTATGAAATAGTCTTTTTAAATAATTAATGGTACTGTACTTCATTTGTGTGTTACTGTGGTTTATTATGGAAAGCTATTTCAATTTATAACGTGCATGCTTGTTTCACAATTTAAAGAATCAGTGTTGTAAGAAAAAAATTTTAATGAGCCAGCGTCCCCATTTTACGAATGAAAAAAAAAAAAATGGTAAATAAATTTATCAAGTATGTTGATCAAAAGTGGCATAAAATGAAATAAATTAATTAATTCTTAAATGTATCTTATTTTATGTGTTTTAAAACTTTTTATTACAATCTGGCTGACCATTAAAATACAAAAAAAAATCACTTAAGTAAGTACTTGAGAACTGATATGTGCGTATTTTTATTTGATCTTCACTTAAAAGTCAACTTGTATTTTAACACCAAGAACGTTTCAGACAAACTAACAAAATTGGTTTCTAAGCATATATTTTAACTGATGTAGCAGATTTATCTTTTAATAGATAGGGAAAACCTGGGAACGTTTAACAAAACTTTTCCTATTTAATTATTGTATTTTTATTTATTTATTTATTTATTTGTGGGTTGGGGTAGAAAGGACATCCTTATGTTTTCTTTACCTTTATCTACAAACTAACGCAGTTATTTTCCAAAAACTGAATGCAGATTTGACAGCAACGACTCAAATCTAATCACATAAAATTGGAAAATACGGGATGTCAGTTTTTCGTACTTTAAATGGTAAAGCACTAATAAATCTTGCTTTTTACTTAATATGAATTTTTATTGTTAATTGAAAATGCACGATAATAGCAGGCAAGATAATAACAGAGTAATAGAGGAAGTAATTCGGCACATAAAATAAATGACACTTTAAGATAAAAAAAACTGCCACCTAACAATTTTACAAATACAGACTTCTTCCAACGAAAAAAAAAATAAATAAAATATCATCTCTTTCGATACATTTTTCCTGTGCACGTATTCAAACGAGACATGTCTTGCAATAGGTGCCGTACGTACTGTTGGAAAGCCTGTCCTATCGCCATATTGGAACTTTGACACCATATCCACAAATACATGTGCACGTTATTTGCAAAGCAAACGCATATTTACGTGAAGAAAAAACCCTTTTTAGCACATGCAATGCCAAAATAATAAATTAAATATTAATACGTTATTTTAAGTTTGTATAAAGACTTGACAATTTACTCAAAAAAAAATTGAAGAAAAAATTTGAAGGAAACAACTCTTCCGGCGATGTGACAGCAGCTACTGAACTAAGGGCAAGATTTAAGTGCAACACAATTCGAACGTTTTCCGCGTCGAACAGGGGAAACTTCGAAAGATTTCAATGCTTCTTATTCAACGGAAACAAGATAATCATGTTTTGATCACGTGACAGCGCGATAGGTTTGTTCATTGGACACATTCTGCCAAAACGTTCGAACTGTGAACTGAAAAACTTCCGATTCGAACTCGATCGCGCGAGTTTCACGTGAATCTTGCCCTAAACCTTTCGTAAATCATCTATGATGTTTTGCTACGTTAGCCACTTCGATACCTGGAGTCATTTAGTGGCTCATTCCAAAACTAAAGAGAATTGGAAAGCATGTCCCTATGGAAAATGTGCCCTGATCTCCCATACATAATCAATTTAGCATGCTGTTCAACCAACGGTGACTAAGCGATCATTCCATTCTTGGCATAATGCTACGCAATTAGGAAGATGGGCTATCTGCATGTTTTGAAAACTCTTGGATTTAGAGTGAATTTTTGAGAGCTTTGAAATAAGATCTACATCAAAGCATTACTTAATTACGCTTACGCATGTCTGTATCCACACCGCATTCTGATATTTGGGCGTATTATAAAAAGGAATTTTGTTTAATAATCTCAGACATTTCGCTATAAATTAGAAAAATTTATTGAACTAACTGTTTTAAGTTATGTATCAGATTTATGCACGTATAAACATATTTTTTTCTCAAGTTTTTATGTTTGCTTACTGATCTAACGTTCATCTGACTGAATCGGACATCTTTGATATCTGAATTTCGTATACAATAAAGAGTAAGTAAAAGTTAGAAGTCACCTTAATTTGAAAACAAAAAGATATTTCAAAATAAATTATTCACAAAATTTAAAATTTGTACATTAAGAGAAAAGCAAACGCAAAATATTCGAATAAACGAAAAATATTTTTTTCGATTACAGAATCGCATTTGATAAGAATTTAATTGAATGTCTTTAGAAACTCCCTACACATTTTTTCCAACTTCCATTAAATATTCATATTAATTTAGTTGGAATTATATCAGAACATGATTATGAATTTTTATATTTTAATTTACCGTCTTTGTCGTTAATTTGCTTTCCAGAATCTCGTGAAATGTGTAAGAGCTTTATTTTCTCATTTTGTCTTCCTAATCAAAACATTCTAATATCTGAACCATTTATTTTTTAGTATTTTTTTAACTGTATTAATTCTTAACGCTTATAATATTTTGAGAACTTATATATTAGTGCGACTTGTATAGAAACTATATGAAAAATCTTTAAACTGCGGTTTTGAGAAAGAAGGGCGTTAACAAAATTTGAGATTGTAAAAATGCAAACACATTTAGAAAAGTAATCACTTGAACAATTATACAAATATTTTTTCTTACACCTCGCTGTAAAAAATAAAATCCTTTTTATTTTTAAAATCCTCTTTTTTTTTACGATATTAGATTTAAACTTGCTCACCATCCTTGCACACCCTGACGTACACGTCATGACACGTCATGAAATTCTCTTGAACTATGACCATAATTAACATATATGCACCCTGTTCTAATTTCAGTACTCTGTAATTATTTCTCCTTCATTACACTATGTGTCAAAATTGTCGCTTGATAATGCTAGTTTAATAAAATTTATTGAACTTTTAATCCTTACTGCTAAATCAACGATGCTCACAAAGGCTTAGTGATCTTTTAGAAGCGCAGGTGATTTGTATCTTTTTCAAGAACAAAGACTTTTACATCCCTTAGAAGCTGATTATGGGAAGAAGGGTGAAGGCTTTCTAAAACATGAAATTAGAAGTTATTCAATTGGAGCAGAATTTTTTCAACAGCAAAACTATTTCAGTCAATACGTAACAACGCACCTCATTAGCTAATCTTTAGTTAATAAAACCTTCGTTTTAGTTTGTAGGAATATTGTATTTTCCCTCAAGAACTGCTTAGAGCTTCACACTTTGCAGACAGACTATGCACGGTTATAACGTATTAGTGTTTCGGGGATATTTTATCCAACGTATCCATTTAATGAAATAAATAATATTTCAGGAAAATATTTCATAGTACAATTTAGTACTAATAATTGAAATATTTTACTCATTTCTCGTTTCTTACTTTTGATAACATTTCAAGATGCACTGTTATCATAATATGAACAGTAGCGTGAACAACATACTGGCTGCTTACTTTTGTCATACATTTTTAAGAGCTACAAGACTAAAATTTAAGTAATATGCATAAGAATTGTAAGTGGAGATTTTCTCAAAAGTTGAAAAATTATTTTGCACGCAGGCATATCTTGATTTCGGGAACAGTAATGTACAAGAAACATTTAAATTACCACGTAAAACAATTGTAGTTTGTTATGCAATTTAAAGCACAATTTAAACTTTAAAGCATATTAAGATGTTCGATAAAGTAATTTATTGTGCATCGTTTGTGTGAAATATAGTAATAGTTAACGTTTATTTAATTTAGTCTCACGTAAAGTTATTTACGGCACACTCAAAGAGAAAGTAGTTTTCTCGTGTCGTAATTGCAGTATTACGTTCAGTAAAAGATAAATCTTATATTTTACTATTACGGATATTGAGATAACCTTCTGAAGTTGGGAATTGTAAAAAATCGTAAAATAGGTAATTATTCCGAAATTTAAAGTTACTTACGGCCTTTTTTGAAATCTTTTTAAATTACCGCATAGTTTTTCAAGATGATTGGTTGAATGCGTACATTTATACAGCGGACACATACACAAAACAAACAAATTTCGATTTATGTATTAAGTGGCTGAATAGTTAATTATAAACATTCTTAAATTAAAAATACCTATAAAACACAAATTTTATATTTAAAGATATTTAGATGACCATACAGAATGATACTTAAAAATCATTCTGCAGAAAGTACCACATCGCAGTTTCTGTAAACTAGATCTCACAGACTTACAAAATTGTCTAATACATTACTTGTCTTGACGATTAAGAAGGCATATTTCTGGAAAACTTAAGATAGTAAATTCTCCACATTCTACTCTTATCGTATCTGGATTTAATTGCGCCATCGCAAAAAGTACTTAAGTAAATCGCACGTGCAATAATTCTTATCAAGAAAAACATTGTGCGCAAGTATCGTAAAAATAATTCGTCATAAAAATGTGTTTTTTTGTGAAAGGCTGTCTAATTTTTGTTTGTTTGTGTGATAATAACAACGCTAAGCTAGGTTAATCTGGCACGGATGGGGGCTGCGTAGGTATGAGTACTTTCTAGGGGGTTCTAACGCGTATTCATGTTACATCTGGAGAAAACCTACCAAAACTCCGTTAGATCGACAGCCGTGCAATGAGACCCGAACCCGGGACCTTCACACTTCGACCGTCTACCATTTTCAGTGACATAACCACTGTGCCGTGGTAAGGCAATTTTTATTGAAGTAAATAAGGGAATGTAGCATACTCATTTGTAAGATCTTTTCGAAGAATATTTTTAGCATTAGATCTCTGTAAACGCGAGCCTCATGTGAATTCGTCGTGCCGATTTTTCTCTTATAAATTAATTATTACTCGTTGGATGATGCTTTCTTCGTGATGAGTGATGGGAAGGAGAGCAACAAATCATATACCGTTTAATTTTTAGCACTTGAGTGCTGTTTCGCTCAATCACGGTTTTTGGTGTAGACACGATTTGTCTACGCGCCATATCACATTTCAATTTTTTTTAAAATGTAAATGGAGATCAGCTTCCTACATTTATTATAAATATATTTCGAGTATTGCTAGAAAACGTCTGGCAAATATTGTAAATAGTTTTAGTAGGCGAATTTAATATAGATTTTAATTCCGAAGAAGTGTTTTATAGAACAGAGAAGACAAATACGGTGCATTCATAGATTATGATACACTTTCCAAATGGTATTTATAAAGGTGAAGTATAGTTTGACTATGCCTGGCGAAAATTGCTAAACAGTTTTGATAGGCGATTTTAATACAGATAAAGTGTGTTACAGATAAAGAAGTGTTTTATGGAACAAAGAAGGAAAGCACGGTATACTCATGGGTTATTTTGTCCATTCCAAACAGTATTAAAAATGTCTAAGCATATAGTTGGAATATGCCTATAGTTCGAATATGCCGGGCAAAGATTGTAAAACAGTTTCAGTAGGCGATTTTAAGATAGATTTCCCTTCCAAAGATGTATTTTATGGTACAAGAAAGAGTTAATTCCTATTTTCATGCCCCCCCCCACCCCCGCCAAACTAAAAATTCCCGCACTTTGGCGAACTTTGCAGTCATGGATCTCTAGGAGTTATGCACAAGTTTCAACTCTCCCAGAAGAACTAGATGAAAACTAAACAAATTAGCGATAAACGCACCAGTTAAGGAATTTGAAGACTCTTAATTATTAAAACTACATTAACTGGCAACCCAAAATAAATAATAATGTAACGGAATGCTGTACTTACATGTTGTTCCAAATCGCCCTTTTTATTCTAAATTACGATTGTCACATAAATACAAAAAATCGTCATGGTAACTGCATATGTTTAATTATCGCCACTTTGGCGAGAGTCGGCTCGTTAAAGTAGGAATCAATCTAATCAAGAAAAAGGCGGCACATTCATAGATTTTGATGCACATTCGAAACAATATTTAAAACGGTGAAGTATAGTTGCAATATACTTGGCGAAGGTTGTAAAATAGTTTTAGTAAATTTTAAGATAGATTTCGATTAAAAAGATGGGTTTCATGAAACAAGGAAGAAAAATAAGGCACAGTCATGAATAATGATACACTTTCCAACTTAATAAGGAATAAAAATAGGGACGACGCATAAATTATGGTACGCTTTAATATATAGCACTTTAGTACGTATATAAAATCTGAAAGTGTTTCAGATTTCCTTCCATTTTTTTCAATTAATGCGCTTATTGCTTACCTCCGATAAACGTTTATTTTAACCTTTAAATGTTCACAATTTGTTGTTTTACATCATGTAACACTAATAGCTGTATATTAGCATTTTGACTAGAATTTTCCCTGGAAGCATGCTCTCAACTCGATGTATACAAAAGGCTGAGAATCCTTTTCTCTACACCAGTTAAAAGAACATGTGTCTTCAGCTGATTAATCACCAAAAGACGAGGTAAAATATTTCTACATACGGGTGTTTTCAAGTGCTATTCTCACTGCGTCTCAGTTCTTTAAGAATGTTCTACAGCGATAACATGCAAACATCCATCATAAAATGACAACTTCTGAAGTGTGACCTCAGAAATCCGTGTTCAGCGTTCCTTTAGCAGCTTCTTTTCGTGGAATGATTTATTTAGCAAGCTTGATCACTCTAAACATATTATGGGAGAACCGACTGACGCTTAATATGTTTTCAAACTGCATTTATGATTTTTTTTATTAGTATAATAAACGTCGTAGACGCTTTCAGGAATGGGATATTTAAAGTGAACTCTGCAATGAATACTAAAATATCATTCTATAGATATTTTGAGATTCAGTCGTACGAACTACGGTTTGTAATTAGGTGAATGTTTCTAAATAGATCTACATTTTAAAATTTTCCACATCTGAACATTATTCCGTAGTTTATATGCTCCATAAAGTAACTAGAGAATGTTATTCTTGTTATTATTAATGTTTTTTAATGGGTGCACCCACTTACTTGAGGCTTGACCACAACGACGGCCTCACATGCTGATTATTTCATTATAGGGGTGTTTATTAGGCAGATCCATATACCTCCCTATGAGTGGTCTCCTATGTTTGAATCAATATTAGATGAGAGACCTAGCACCTGAAATCGTCACCCCCAGAGCTATCGTTTTAACATAGAGCAGCGTTTCTCAACCTGTGGGGCGCGATCCCCAAGGGGGGTGCAGAGCGTTTGCAGGGGGGGGGGACGAGAAAAACCAAAGAGCAAGTAGTGATGCATGTTTTTAGAAAAATCATCTTATTTATACTCATTTTTACTCAAAAATCTATCCATTTTCGCTTAAAATGTTCATTCAAACTTTACTGATAACATTATTTTGTAGAAAATTCGACAAAATGTTGTTGTTAAAGATTTAAAAAACTGAATGTATGCTGAAAAATGTGAGGGGGCGAGGCGCTACAGTAATTTAGCCTTTGTTAGGGGCGTGTCGTTGAAAGGCTGAGAACCGCTGACATAGAGGATTGGAGTCAGAAACAGATTTCAAGTACAAAACCTTCCATTAGCGTACACGGTCCCACAGTAAGAACACCCGACAGAAAATTTCACCCTCCCAAGAGCTGATCAAGCCAGTGTTGCTTCTGCGTGTTTTTATGGGAATCGGGGCTTAGTGACCAGGAAACTCCGGGACCAGACGTTGTAAGTTTCATCATCCATGCTTCAAAAATTATTATGCTTTTCGCAGTGCTTTAAAATTAGAAAAGCACATTTAATTAAAAATTTTCCTTCAAAAATTGAAAAAATTCGTAAAAATCATAATTCACGTTCAAGTAGAGTGAATTATCCAACGTTTATTTTATTTCGAAGTGTGTTCCCTAGCATATAATTATTTTTATCAAACATCACTTATTTTCCTACAGATGAATTCACAGGCTTTCTAGGAATCAAATGTCTGAACAGAATAAAGATATTTTTCCTCTTATCTTGGATTATTCCACTAGGAATTTTCCGTTACATGCAGGATTAAGGAGGAATCCTTTTACCAAAGTAGTCTCATTAGCTGATAACATCATCATTTTTCCATCAATAAAATATCTGTAAAAGAAAGAAGAAATAATACCAATAAAAATAGTAACATTGTTAGTAATCATAAAAATATTAAAACTCTGCATATATTAATGGAAGCCTGCAAAGGTAAACGTGTATCGGAATTATAAGTTGTGAAATGTATACATAGATTTGCTAATACAGGGAACCTTGGAATTTCAACCGCAAACTTGGGAAACTAAGCAATCTTGTTAGGAGCTAAATTACACAGGAAACACATCGGCTTAAATGGCTAGGTTGGGCTGTACGTATACATAACTATTGACTCGCGTGACTGCGTTACTCTCGAAGCAGACTGAGTGAAGTTATTATGAATTTCTCCGTAAAAATCGAATGGACAGATAACTACTTCGCTTATGTCTAACGAATGAATTTTGACACATGCTTTTCAGCCGTATGGGGAAAGCTATCGAAGAGGCGCCAAGAAATATGTAAGAATACCGTCTTTTTTCAGAAAGAATGCTAAATCAATCTCCTGCACATGTTCAACCATGGACATGGTGGCAGAGTATTGGGGTGTCATCTTATTTCTCAAGGTTCACAAATGACCATTTGGACCGGACCATCGGACGCAGGGTGTTGGTGTCGCCACAGTCCTTCCTGCCATGATTACCTGCTTTATTTCTACTGTTTAAGACATGCCAGTAAATTCCGTGGTGCCACGAATTTTCATCACTGTTTCTGCAGTTTAAATGTGAACCATTCCATGATATGATTTAAGTTTCTGGGAACAAGGATATCTTATGAAGGACATGGAGTTTTACAGTGTTTTGGTCTAAAAGGAAAAAAGTGGGAAATCCACAATTCTGTACAGTTGACAATAAGGTAATGGCAGAATCAACAAAAGATTTAAATATAACTGCTATTTTTCTTTTCTAAAGTATAATTTGCATTAAAAATAGAATATCTGCTTTTGGTAACAATAAACGAATATATAATAATAATAATAAAGTATTTCTCAAAAAGTAACATTAAAAAAAAAGAAGAAAAAGAAACATTTAAGAAAATCTTATTGCATTGTAATCCAAAAATTAGTATCACAATATCATCTAAATATAAATGTAGACAATTTATATTTTAAAAAAGTACATAGCAAATAATGATAAGAAACATTTTTATGAGTATTAAAATATTTTTTAAAAACATAAATAAAACTTAACTATATAAAAATCCATTTAATAAATTCGAAAATTGAATGCTAATTGTGTAACACATCGATTTTTTATACTTTACTGAACACCCTATTATTAATGTTTATAAATTCGGGTAAAAATTACTTCATGCGTCATGAGAAAAGTTCTTAAAAAATGGTCACATATTACATGGTGTACATAAATGGAACACACGGACAACTTTTTTATGAATTTGGGATTTCATTTTTTCCAATAGTGGTTATATGCACACTTATACATAAATGTCAGATCAAGCGCCAGAAGGAAATCACACTAAGCAGCAATGTGCTTTGATCAGGACATTTTATCTCAAATTGGCCTAAATCACCAGTTATCAGAACTTTTTACATAATCCTTTTCTCTGATCCTCCTTTACAAGGTAGATTCCCATAAAAATGCTCCAGTAAGGTAATGACCCTATAAATCAAGTTATGAAATAAAATAGCGCAAAACAACTCTTTCAAGTCGTGAGCAGTCTATCTACTCGCTGAAAACAGCTAAACCTTCAGATAATTGTAAGCGATAAGTCTAACAGACATAGCAAAAGTAATGTAAAATCATCTCGTGAATAAGACAAGTTTGGTAGAACGAAGGCAATTGGATCTCAGTTGCACTCTAAATAACTCAATTATTCAGAATATCTGACGTGTCTATCATCTGATCACTGACATCTCCCCCCCCCTTAAACACACACACAAAAAAAGGTAAATAATGATTTTTTTCGAAGTTTCATCAAACTTTCTACGTAAATAGTGGGCTTTTCTTTTAAGATGTGTGTTATGTAATACACAAGCAGTTGGTTCTTAAAGCACTTGCATTGTCCATATTGGTGGTATTTATTCTACAAAATGCTAATCTTACTGAAAACGTAGAAACATAATATTTCACTTTTAGCTTCAGAAGTTGCATCATAATGCTTTTATCTAGAAAGAAACATCACTACCTGTTTTTCTAGCGTCTGGATAGATTTTTCATCGTATAAATGTATTGGCTAATGGATAAAAACTTTCTTTTCCCCTTATTTTGAGGGATTATATCTTATAATGTTTTTTTTCTTTATTTTGAAGTTGATAAAAAGCAGAAACATGTTAAACAAATCCATCTATTCGGTATATTAATAATAAAAGGTAGTATAGTATTACATTTATAAGCTTTTTTTTTCTGTTTGAGTAAATGTTAATGCATGAATTTTTTATATGTATTTTTCTTTCAAGAAAGAACACAACACTTTTATATATAAATTTTTGAATGGACAGGATGGGGATTGGCTGATGGTATTATAAAAAGTCTAAATAAATGTATAGACTAAAAATTATAAAAAGACATAAAAACTGTAATATATATATATATATATATATGTATATTTTGTGCACATACAATTTGTATACACGTATGCGTACATCGGGCATCTCAAAAAGGTGTCACGGGCTTTAATTAATTATATCTATTAGAGATAAGTGGGTAGTGTCAATTGAAAAATATTCAAAATAAGGTCGGGAAATAATAATCTGTTAAGAAAAAAATTATATTGTTTATTTTCAAAAAGTTACACTTTTAAAATTTTTATACGGCCCTCAAACGAAACAATTCCCTGTTATTAAAATATGCCCCATACACTAATGAGGTGATGTACCAAATTTGAGCCTTTCATCATATGAAGTTGCAGAGATATTTTTAAAGAAGGATTATTGGGGACTATACAAGATTCTGTATGTAAACGTTTATTGGTAGAGTGGAAAAAATATTTTCTTTCGTAATTTCTGTACAATCCCTGCAATGCGATCATTCGAAGTTTCGATTTTTTGCCTTTCAGAGCCATTGAAAAGTGGTTCTGTCAGCGTTATATTTATCTTCATATCTCTGACACGTTTTAAGGTATAGTCATCAAATTTTATATGCCATCTCTATAGTGTACGGGGCACATTTTACTAATTGGGAATTGTTTCGTACGGGGGTTAGTATAAAAATTTGAAAAGTAAAACTTTTGAAAATTAATGAGAGGAATTTTTTCTTAACGCAGTAATGCTTCAGACCTTATTTTGAACATATTTTTCAATTTACACTGTCCACTTATATCTAATAGATAAAGAATTAAAGCACGTTACCACCTTTTTGAGACATACTGTATAAATAATAAATTGTTGTTTATTGGTAAATTTACAATATCTCTTAATTTTTAATTCATGATATAAGCCACATTCTGTGCGTTGATATATAAATCATAGACTGTATATGCGTAGTACCGTAATAATGAAAATAACTAATTTTAAAAATAATGATAAACTTTATCACAATTAGGCATTTTTAACTTTAATTTTATTTATTTATTTTAATTTATTTTCCCTTCTCCCATAGGTCACATTGGCTACTAGCCCCACCTGTGTCAATCACTAGAACACCTCCACTCGATCACTGTTGTCTTTACTTTCAATATCTATTTTAACATCCTTTCATTTTTTTTATTTGTATCTTTGTATAATAATAATTAGTTTTTTCATTTTTACTATGGATATATAATTTCTCACTTTGACTACATGGTTCTTGATGCAGTTTCACAAAACTTTTTTTTTTCTCCCTTTATGCTGTGGCGGATCCTCCATTGGAGCACATGAGCACGTGAACCCCCCAAAGGAAAAACTAAAGAATAAAAAAATTAACAAATTAAATTTGAAACAAATATTAAGCACACTTCTAGATTTTTGTGAATTTAAGACGTGCTCCCCACCCCACTATTATTAAATACGCTTATTATAGATAGCGCACTCTACTGTAGGTTACAGCAAGGGATGTAAATATCGCTGAAATTTTTATTCTATGAAATTCCACTTTGTATATTCTATGTAATTCGACTGTTTCGAACTAGAACGCTAGATAGGGAGTTTTGGATGTCCCCATTATTTAACATAGGATTTTCTTGAATTCTCGAGAAATATTGGTGCTATAGCTTAACTGATTTCACTTTTGGGGACTTATTTTTGGCTCCAAATTTGCAAATATTCCCCAAAATGTCTCATGTTTATGTTAAAAGTCACTCATAACAGTGTGAAAGAGTAATTACATCCCACATTTTTAATACTTTGATTTTCCATCACCTTTCACGGAATTTCAGAGTTGAAGGCATAACTTATTAAATCCCTTAGTATCATCCAACATTTTCGTGAGAATACACATAAAAAAAAGAGAGAAAAAAACGTGATATGGCCGATCTCCGTGTTTCATAGTTGCCAATTTAAGTTTTTCGCATATTTTTGGTAAGTGAGTAGTTTCATTTAGGTATTTTTTATTCATATCTCTATTGCAGTTACAAAGAATATGAATACCTGTTTCCATAGGTTTAGATAAGTTTGTCGAATGTTAAACGCATCTAAAAGTTAAATGTTCTTATCAATAAATTCCGGGTTTACTCGAATACCCAAACAAAAGTGATTTTGTGAAAGGAGTACATATGGGTGCAACACTTGTGGACTTGTGGAAAACTACCATTCCAGTTGAGTAGCCAATATGCCTGACAAGTCGAAGGGGATAAATGAAAAACGAAGTGTTGGCAACATGATATCTGCAGCAATAAGAACAATAGTTGAACAAGAGCTAAATCATCTGAGTGTCTGGGGAAGGAACTACTGCAAGAAGCAGAATTAACAGCTGAACAGAGAAGCGCTGCGGAGAAAGTAATTACGAAATTTGATCTCTTTTTCCGTACTTCCAATTACGTTGGTCGTACGAGGATAGCTAAACGCAGAATAGATAGAGCAACCATTCTCCGATCAAGCAACAGCCTAAGCGGCTGTCATTTTCTAAGAAAGTATACTTTTAAATGAGATCCAGAGGGATGACGTCATCGAACTGTCGACTAGTTCCTGAGTCTTACCAATCGTTTTGATCCCGAAGAAAGATGGCTGCACTCAGGGCTGCTTTAACTATAGACATTTGAATCCTGTTGCCAAAAAAGACAGAAAACTACCCTCTTCCTAGGAGAGACGACACTGTAGAAACTTCATCCGGGAATGGATGGTTTTCCACTCTGGATCCCAAGGATGGATACCGAGCAGTAGAAATTCATCTCAATGACCGTGATCTTAGAGACCGTTTTAGCAACTGCGTTTACTAGGAGACATTGATAATAACAGTTCAAAGTTATTACATTTTGACTCTGCATAACCGGCTACATTCGAGCGTATAATGGAGATAGTAGTGGGAGGACTTTCGTACGAAGCATGTCTTGTGTATTTGGACGATATTATCATCGTCGGAAAGAATTTTAAACATCATCTAGAGAATATCCGAGTGGTGCTTCAGAAATTGAAGGAGGGAAATTCGCAACCGAGTCCATCTAAGTGCAACCTGTTTCGCCGGGAAGATCTTGGACCCATAATATCCGCCCAAGGAATCCGAGCGGATCTCGGAAACACGTTCGCAGTGAAGAACTGAAGTCATTCTGAAAATATTCATGAATTATGAAGTTTCTTGGACAACGCACTTACTGTCGTGAATTCCTGAAATTTTTTTTTCTCTCAGTGCAAGGCCACTTCACATATTGACTGTACAGAATATAAGGACGCATTCAACGAGCTAAAGAAGGCTTTAATATCTGGGTCGATTCTTTCGTATCCTCATCCAGGCAGGCCATTTATTTTGGGCACAGTTGCAAGTAAGAATAGTGTCGCAGCAGTTTTGTCCCAAGAGACAGTTTGGCAGAAAAGCATCAGTGCTTACTGGAGCAAGTACCTTTCAAAAGCGGAATGTAAGTATTGCGTTATAAGAAAAAAAGTTCTTGCTATCGTGAAAGCCGTGGAACATTTTTCATCATTATCTTTGCAGCCGAAGGTTCCTGCTCCAAATGGAACATGCCTCTTTAACGTGACTTATAAAGTTCATGAATCCGGATGGCCAGACAGCAAGGTGGATATAGAGACTAAGAGAATATGATGTAAAAATAGTTTATCGAAAAAGGTTATCTCTGAAGCGAAGATGCTTTGTCGAGAAGGCCCTGTATGGAAAGTTGTCGCTACTGCTCCAGAGCAGAGAAAAATTACCTTCTGAAACATCCCGTTGTCCGCCAAGTTACATCATCGGGACCAACCCAAGATACCTGGAATGACGAACAAATCCGGGCGGGCCAGTTAACTGATAGCGACATCAAACCTATTGTGGAATTTATGGAAAAATCGAGCTGTCAGCCCAGTAAGCAAGAAATATCGTCATGTTGTGCGACAACGAAGCAATAATTCACTTTGTGGGATTCGCTTCACTTTAGAAACAGACTCCTAAAGAAATGCATAATAGCTCAACTGGGTATTACTTTGGCATAATGAATACCCTGCAGAAATTTCGCCAGAGCTTCGACTGGGCTATGGCTCGAAAAGATGAAAGGTGGTGTCAAATTTTTGACGCCTGTGCCTCCCTGAAAGCTTGAAGAAACGAAGCCGTGCAAACTACATCGCTATAATGTAGGAACAGTTTTTGAGAGAATTGCCCTCTACATCTTTTGACCTCTTCCGCGAACTGTAGATGGCAACAAGTACATTCTAGTTGTCATTGATCATTTCTAATAATGGGCCAAAGCTTACCCTATTCCCGATCAGGAAGCTACGACTGTAGCAGAGATATTGGTGCAATAATGGATTTCCAAATATGGAGCCTCTACAACTTCATTCCGACCAAGGAACGAATTTTAACTCTGGAAGTTTTAACACTAGAAGCGCCAGAGCAGTCATTTTGACTGTTTTCGCCATTTTAGCTTGGATTCCTAAAAGACCCTTTACTTTATGAAGGCATAATTTTTTGAATTCTCCTAAAACACCTTGAAAATTATTGGCACCAAATATGCATTGAATGAAAATAAAATTAATGGAAATATTTTTATGTATACCTAGAAGCGCCACGAGCAGTCAGATTGACTGCTAGGGAAATTGAGTTTATTCATCGTACTCTATCACGCAGAAAAAATCTTATCATGAAGATTTTCCCCTATATATTCCTTTCATTCACTATTTCCCTAATCCAAGAAATACTTGTCATTTTCCGCCCCCCTCTATTTAAAAAAAATGCCCCATAATCGTTTTCGAGATATCATCTAAAATCTAAGATTTGATTTGAAGTCAAATAGGAGTCAACGTTTAGAAACTGATAAGTTTGCTATGTTTTCAGAAATCTGGAACAAATCTATAGAAAACTGTTCTCTTTCTTATAAGCCAGGAGAAAATCTGGTGTTGGATGAACAACTATTTCCATCAAAAGTTAGGTGCAAGTTTATTCAATGTATGCCGAATAAACCAGATAAATTTGGTATAAAATTTTGGATGCTAGTTGATGTTGACTCAAAGTTTATGTGCAATGCTTTTCCATACCTTGGAAAGGATAACGCAAGAAATGAAAATGAAAGCCTTCCTGAAAATATAGTAATGCGCCTTCTGAGCCCTTATCTGAATACAGGTAGAAATATGACAGTGGGCAACTATTTTTCCTCGCTTTCATTAGCTAAAAAACTTAAAATGAAGAATACAAGTTTTGTGGGGACAGGAAGAAGACATCGAAAAGAAATTCCGCATGAGATCAGGAAATCAAAAACTCACCTTCACGAAACAGTTTTACTGAAAAATGAACACACTACACTGACAGTGTATCAGGGTAAAAAGAATAAAAATGTCCTGCTTCTAAGTACCTTGCATACAGATTTAAATGTAGAGTCACAAACTGTGAAAAAACTTCCAGAAACAGTACAATTCTAGAACAAAACCAAATGTGGAGTCGACATTATTGACCAAATGACACGTAAATATTCTGTGCGGGCTGCTTCCCGTAGATGGCCCGTGCATATTTTCTATAATATGCTGGATTTGGCAGAACTAATGCCTGCATTATCTACCGATAAATGAGTGGTAAATCTATAATAAGGCATAACTTTCTTTTTTAATTAGCAGAAGAATTGAGAGCGAGTCATTTGACCATAAACACAAGTGCACAACTGCCCTCAGAACTTTCGAACACTACTAACAAATTCGCAAGAAAGAGACGGCAGTGCCAAATTGGATTTTGTAAGAACAACGAAACAAGTGATATGTGCCAGAAATGTTCACATTTCATATGTGGTAAATCCACTTCCAGCATTGAAAAAATTCTAATATGTAAAAATTGCGAATAGCATTAAAATGGGTTTTATTAAAAAGTAAGTAAAAATATTTTTTGTAGCATGTATTTTAACAAAAATTAACATTTTATTCCTTAAAAAAGCTTTTTAAAATACCATAAACTTTTTCTATTTAAATAAATGTACAAAATTATTTGAGCAGTCAATTTGACTGCTGCTGGCGCTTCTAGGTAGAAAGAAAGTGCGGCGCTTCTAGTGTTAAAGGATTATGTCTAATTCTCGGAATCGACAAAACTCAGACTACGTCTTTGCATCCATAGTCCAACAGCTAGGTCGCGAGGTCTAATCGAACTATTTTAGACTTCCCTTTCTCTCGACTAGTGTCTGAACGCGTTTGCGGAACGTGAACTGGGAGACGGAAGACGCGTGGATCAAAACCAGGTCTCTTCCGCCGACCAAACCGTTTGGAGTTTTCCGTAGATTCCTACCAAATTTCATGTAAATACGGGTTAGGATTCCTTAAATCACCTACGGAGGACAATCCCCCGCTTGATCTCGATCCCTCGCCCAGATAACTGACCGTAATACCACTCTTCATTTCATTAACCCTTTGAGGCACAACCCTTTCCCAATGCTGAAAAAAGGGCAGCCGTTGCCATCACTCGACTTAACTACCAGCAAGATGGCGGACGATCGAAACGTTCATCGCGTGCCACAGATCTAGAGACCGTTTTTTGACGCAGCTGGCTGTGCGCGAGCGCAGCCAGCTGTCGTCAAAAAACGGTCTCTAGATCTGTGGCACGCGATGAACGTTTCGATCGTCCGCCATCTTGCTGGTAGTTAAGTCGAGTGATGGCAACGGCTGCCCTTTTTTCAGCATTGGGCAATCTATCCAGCTGTTCTTCGCATTCTTCCATTTTTCAGCAGATGTCAGTGCTGTTAAAAAGAATCGTGACCATTTTTTGACGGGAAATGACGTGCTAAAAAGTAAAAGATTCTCATGCAGCTATGTCACCCGCAACTATTTTTATAGAAACCAAATCTATTCTTCTCGACTGGCAGCAGTCAAAACGTCAGAGTTTGGGGTTCCCAGAGCGGGATCACTGCGCCTTAAAGGGTTAAACCTCTCATTCCTGGTATCTAGAAATCAAGAGGATTGGGACAATAAACTCCCTCTCTTCCTGTTGGCATTTTGGAGTGCTGTTCGCGTTATAATGGAGTTATTGATTTGGCTATTTTCCCATTATTAATTTGCTTTGTGATGAATGAATTCATGCTGGATACACTTAGTTGCAATATAAGAAAAAGACATTAGAATACTTAAAATTTTTTATTTGAAAGAAATTATTGGAGCATAAGCTTATTACGACTGGTGGCGACTCATCGAAATTAAAATGCGTCCCATAAGGGCAGTGAAAGAAATGGAATGATTTAAAAACTACGCTAACGCAGAATTACACATTGGCGAGAACAAAAATTTGGCTGAGAAAATAACGCCAATCTCAGAGCAACCCTAAAACCTAATCCAATAAAATTTTAATAACGGAATCGCGAGCAAATAATTTAAGATTTCGCAGGGCAAAGGATATATAACTGGAAGGAAGGATGCCAAAGAGGGGAAAGGAAAAAAGTCGTTGCTATTGCAAACGGACGTAATATAATCTATTTTTAGCCCAGATGGCGACATGATTCTCTTGAGAAGAAGAAAAAAAAAACAATTAAAAATAATGCATACGGGGAAAAGTGAAAATGCAGATTTAAAAGCCAAAGGGATAAGAAATGAAATCAGAAAAATAATTTAGGATACACGATTTTGGATAGATTAAATTTAAGAAACAGAAAGAAAATGAAAATTAATATGTGATCTACATCACTCATCAGGCTACCGGTTTTACCCCTTCCAAGATACTATTCGGTATAAATTTTCGCCTTCCTACCCATCTGCTATTTGGTAGCATTCGAGATACGCCTTCATCGCCAGAGGAGTACATGGAAAATCTCCAGTCACGGTTTAAAGACGCTCACAACTTTGCCGGTGAGCGAATCAACCTTCACACAGAGAAGATAAAGACGCGCAACTACATGAAATCTACGGGGCCCAAGTTCAACGAAGTTAACAACATCATAAGCACTTCTTTTCAGATATTCCGTGCTGTCTTTAGATTTTTATGTTGTAAATGGTTAAAAAAATTTAATTCAATAAAGGTATGCTGATTGTATTAAAGTTATCTAAATATTTTCAAATTCCTGATTAAATTTATTAGATCTATGTTAGCCCCGAATGGCGTTCCACATTAAAGAATACTTCATAAAGAAGAGATTTGGTTAAAAATATCCGATAATTATATATTTATACTTTCATAAGCTTACTACGAAATCAAACATAATAATTGCTATGCCGTTTCGAAAAAAAGAATAAGGAATCAACTTTAGAGCATATCTTTAAAAACTTAATTCATTTTCAGACAATATTGTAAAAAACGCAAACGTCCGATATTTTTAGTGACAGCAAACATTTAGTTCTCAATTAAAGCTGTTATATTTTCATACGCGATATCATAAAAAAATTCAGGAAAAATTCTCTATCAGAAATTAAATGATATTTTATCATACACTTAATAAAAACTGTAATTCTGCATGTCAGCATTTAAGTTTTAATTGAAAATTTTGTCCACGATGTGATGTAAAATTTCCAAAAAGCATTCAAAATGAAAAATAATGAAGTTTCATTAAAATAGAAATATAAAATTGAATAATTCCCCACATTAAACAAGAAAATGCATGAATATTAATTTTAGAAAATAATTAATCTTTTATTTGAAATAAGATAAATTCAATGACAAATTAAAATTATTGAAGATACATTTTAAAAATATTTTGGAAGAGCTTAATCGTTCAAATTTTGAAATATCTTTTAACATCATATTTGTGCAGTCAGTTTTCTGAATGCGTGCTAAATTGTTGTCTTGGGATTCAATTTCTGGAGTGAAAATAAGTGAGTTTCATTGTGAATTTAATTTTAATTTTATGACATTTATGTCTTGCAAATAACTATCTTTTATTTTAAAGAATTTCTTACTTATTTTAATGAGAATAGTATTCAGAGTAGAAATCAGTGTTTTATGTTACTCAAAAAGTTTTTTTTTTTTTAACGATAGTATAAACATACAAATACGTGATTCCGATTTTAATGAGTGTCTCTGAAAGATTTACATGTTTAAATACATTTTTTAGTAAAAGTCTGTCAACTACAGTTAAAGTTCACACACACACACACAAATATACCTTTTTTTCGTATCTCAAGTTTTTTGAACCAATCAAAATTTTCAGTTAAGCAGAAACGTAAAAACAAAGAGAAAATCTTTTAAAAATCACGTAATTCCTGAACTCAACCCCTCTACATTTTTTTTTCCTCATCGTCAAATAATAATGACATTTTCTACACTCAGTCAAAAGTTTCTACACCAGTTGTTTCCCATCTTGATTGCTTCCATTGAGATTTTCCAGGCAAATCTAACACAGGCGTGGATACATACAGTTTTGTTGTATATGACTGCTTAATGGGTATATATTTTCAGATACTATAGTTCCATGCGTAGGAATTCATAGGTTTATCCAGATTTAATATAGGTTTTCTACTGATAACTTGCACTATATAGCGTGTTTTATAAAAGTTGGGTAAAGCATAAGATGTAATAGTACAATTTTAAATAAATAAATTTCACTAGAGAATGCATGGTCGGAAACTAAACACAGCAGCGAAAGAAGTCGCCAAAGGTACTTTCCACGAATTATTTAACTCACACACAAACATATTAATGGGCAGATGTAAATACACGTGCACATCAGCGGCGCTTTTCTGTCTATGAACCGGGCCTTATATCTTGCCAGATAGCCTTTATGGAAAATCTACTTCAGGTTTCGGTAATAGATACTGCCTAACATGCTAGACGACATTCTCTACACTTTCAGCTGCTAATACAGTTCCAGCCTACTATGTTAGAGAGGGGCTAAATAATTAGGTGTACTAATGAAATGGTCGAAACAGGCCAGTAGCTTGGTGCTGCGTCAGCCAAATCTTTCATGTCTCCACTTCTTTTACTGAAGACAGATGAAGTCGGTCGGAACTTTCGGTCGTTGCAGAGTAAGTGTATCTAGCGTGCTTATAAATGCTCGTCAACGCTATATTCATCTTGAAAGAAAAGTGCTTGTAAAAATATCAGACCTCCAGTATTTTGAATGATTATTAAAATCACATGAAAACTTAATCGTTTTTTGTATGTTTTTATCGTAAAGCAACAGCACTTTCAGCTCCCTCTAACACCTTTGAGTTTTTATTCTAACCATGCATTCTGTTATTAAAGTTGGTTGTTTGAATGCGTACTGTCACCTCTTAAAGTTTCGCGTATCTTTACGAAACATTTTGTCTAGGGATACACTTTCTCTAAAAAATATACAAAAAAGCTTTTTCTTCGTTGATTTACCAGTCTAGAAAGAAAAAAATCAGATCGTGCTTTTCCCATAAGAAATTTGACACAACTATTATAGATCAGAAGACCTATTCACGCAATGAAATGAACGATAACGCTAGAGGACCAAAGCAATTTTGTATTGTTGTATTTGAGCTGTGCACTGAATTTTTACAGTATGTCACGCGGTTATAACTGAACTGTATATAAATTCCGTAGTTACTGTCATGTACATACAAATACCGCTATCAACACTCGTAAATAAAGATTTCGTTAACAAACCTATGAAAGTTGTGCATTTAATAAAGAAATAGAAATCTGACAAGTTGCAATGATGTTTGGTCAATAACGCTTTTCTAAGAGAAATGTTTTATCGAATCCAACAACCATGTCGTTGACTAATGAATTAGTATAAGAGTGAAGAGTACTACAGTAAAAATTTGATGCTTGTGTCGCATCCTTGTAGACAAGCAAACTAATTCATCTCTAATAAGAGTATTGAGACCTGATAACAATCATTCGTGGAGGAACAAAATACGTAATCACAGAGCAAGTACAAGAGGTGCAGAATTGCTGCACAGAGCAAGTACAAGAGGTACAAGAGGTGCTTTGCGTGTACAAGAGGTGCAAGTACAAGAGGTGCGTACAAGAGGTGCTTTACAAGAGGTGCTTGCACCTCCTGTACAAGAGGAAGTACAAGAGGTGCAAGTTAAGGGGTGCTCTCGGTGCGTACAAGACAAACGAGAAGTATTTATTCTCAAAACATAAACAGCAGTTTGAAAATTTTTATGAAGATACTGAATCTTTTAAAACTGTGAAACAAAATTCCGATGATTGGCTGACTAATGGAGTGGTGTTCTTGTAGGGGTGTCCTGGGCACTAAGCCTTTAACTTCAGTATATGTAGATCGTAGTGTATTTTCAATCCTTTATTTACTCCTCAAAACAAGTTAGGTTGAATTAAATACCAGTCAAGTACAATAAGAAGTTATCAGTATGAACAGTTCGCTTGGTTAAATAATAAATGTTAACCCTTTAACGTGCAGTGTTCCCACTCTGGGAACACAAAACTCTGACGTTTTGACTGTTGCCACTCACGAAGTATAGATTTGATTTCTATAAAAATAGTTGCGGGTGACACAGATCCACCAGAATCCTTTAATTTCTAGCACGTCATTTCTCATAGAAAAAAGTGTCACGATTATTTTTAACAGCACTGACATCTATTGAGAAATAGAAGCTTGCGAAAACAGCTGGATAGATTGCCCAATGCTGAAAAAAGGGCAGCCGTTGCCATCGCTCGACTTAACTACCAGCAAGATGGCGGACGATCGTAACGTTCATCGCGTGCCCCTTTTTTGACGCAGCTGGCTGTGTGGCACAGCCAGCTGCGTCAGTAAAATGTCTCTAGATCTGTGGCTCGCGAAGAACGTTTCGAACGTTTTCGCGAGAATAGTTTCGTTTCTTCGCCGATTTGTCGCTGTTACCTCACTGTATCACTGTTGCCAACTCTGTCAGAGAAAAAGATCTTGGCAAACTGGCAATACCGAAGTATTTTGTAAATCGGAAATGAATGTCCCAATGTCTCAAAGAGCATTAGCAGATAAGCATATTTCAGCAGCACAAGCAGGTAAACGCCAAAAAAATTTTTTTTTTTTTCTCAGCTTGAAAATATTGTTAGCCATTTGTGGATACTTTTAACTTTGATTTTAAGCACATTTTCTCCGGCAGAGTTGG
Source organism: Cheiracanthium punctorium (assembly GCA_038373885.1). Taxonomy (NCBI): domain Eukaryota; kingdom Metazoa; phylum Arthropoda; class Arachnida; order Araneae; family Cheiracanthiidae; genus Cheiracanthium; species Cheiracanthium punctorium. Next base: position 2,323,728 of record JAWZYV010001322.1, on the reverse strand, counting down.
CAACAGTGATACAGTGGGGTAACAGCGACAAATCGGCGAAGAAACAAAAATTTACCCGTATGCAAAAACGGAGCTTTTCGGACAGCCTACACTTATCTAAGTGAGCCATGCAACTTATACTGTTAGTTGTTGTGCATGCCACGGTTTGGAGTATGTTAAATTTGTGCACCTGGAATCAGTGGCGGCTCGTGAATGATTTAAAAAGAGGTACACAAAACAAATTTCGAAAATTAAATATGCAGATACGACGCACCTTACAAATTAAAATATATTTGCGTTTCCAGCAGTTAAAGGAAAACAAAGCACGCAACTGAAAGAAAACAAGTCATCTTGGGTCTTACATTTCATCACCAAGATAAGTTTTAGCAAAGGTGCTGTCTTGACTCATTTTATTTCAATATTTTTTCAAAGGATAATATTGAAAAATGCCATTGCTTTAGCTCCGAAACACGTATCTTAATTATTTACACTAGTTTGTGAAAAAAATAATGTAGTGAAAAATTGTAGAAATAAAAATAAATATTAAGAAAATGAAATAAAAATTAATTAACTAACCGAACGTAACAAACCAAGGCAAAATCCGGAAGCGATACCGCAAAAAAGTGGCCATGGGTGCACAATGAATTTGTGCGAACGGACAGATTTCATGAGTGCCGCGCTTCCTCCCAGCTGTCTGGGCTTCTTATCCCAGAGAGCGGTTCAGAGGGAAAAATTTCCGTTCGCACGTGCGACTGATTAGACTCAGTTGTAGTAACGTACACTACAGTGCGTTAGCTATAATAAGTGTATTTAATAATAGTGGGAGGAGGGGGGAGAGAGTAAAACTCACACTTTAAATTCACATAAATCTAGAAGTGTGCTTAATATTTGCTTTAAATGTTAATGTGTTTATTCTTCAGTTTTTTCCTTTGGGGGTTCACGTGCTCATGTGCTCCAATGGAGAAGCCGCCACTGCCTGGAATATCTAGAAAAGATGAGCATTTGGCATGAAACGTCCATGGTCTTTTTCTGTTAGATGGGTCGCGAAAGTCGTAATCCTGTAGTTCGGTGAGAACGACATTATTAATGTTGATCATGTTTTGTAAATGTTGATCGCAAGTCTGTAGATTATATGTTTGATAGGCTGTATGTGCAGGCCATTTGAATGGTACGGTTCTTTCTTAAGAGATGGTTCCCTTCATTGATGTTTTTATAGTGCTGCGCTTTGTTTTGCTTGCAGGCATTTGATGTGTGATTTTGCTGCGGAAGTCCATATGAGGCGGCATAAATTGTGATAGGTCTTATCACTGTTCTTTGAAGGAGCATTTTGTTTTGCCTGCTAATCTTTTTAGAATGCATTATAGGTGAAATCTTTGTGGCGGAAGCCGCCATGCGGTTTCTAATTATTAGGATGTGTGGTTTTCATTCTGGAAATCTATCCGTCGTGACGCCTAGGTAAATGGATGTGTTTATCCTTGGAAGAATACTGTGGTTTACATAAATGCGTGGAGAGCTTTGTCTCCTTGAGAAATGAGTAGCTTGGCATTTTTCGGAGTTCAATTAAATTTTCCAAAAATGCGATACACTTATTGAACAATTATTTTAAAATAATTCAAATTTATTATTCCGAGCTAATGTACAAATACACTGTGGAGATTTATCAATTAAGAATTAAAAAAAATTATTTTGTAATAATTTTTATTATTTTGTTACTAAATTTTTACATCACTCCAACACAGTTAATAATAGATTAATTTGTGTATTGATTAAATACGATAAACATCCGCCCAATCTAAAAGAAAATTTCGGAATATAATATTTCCCCCTGAGTTATTTGATAAAAACATATATTGTACTTTTTTTCGAATTTTGCAAAGAATATTTGGATTTATTGTTATTATTATCAAAAATACTTTGAAATATTACAAATTAATATATATAAATATAATTATTAGCGTTATTTTCGTTGATCAAATAGGAATCATTTCTTTTTTTTCTTATTCCAGCACTACAGATATTTGTTTTTTACTTCAATTTCATTCCTATTACGAGCCACTTACAAAAGTCGTTTTTCTCTTCCCCGAGCAAAAAAAAAAGCAAGAAAAAAAATATTAAAAGGCACGCTGCTTCATCACTTACTATATACCCAAGTTTTCATCTCAAGTCCTTTTTTTTTTCTATAAAACAAATAGCAGCAGCAATAATACGGAAAAGTAAATGCTTACTCTTCCATTTTTCTCAATTCCCAAACCAGCAACAACGTAACCATTCGATCGCAGAGTCCGGAGGAACTACCCCTTCTCCCCTCCGACAGATGGCAGCAGGAGTCCTCCCCTCCCATCCGATAACCCGCCCGCACTCTCCTCATCCCGAACTGAAGTGGTTGGGACTGGCGGAAGATCCGACTCGCCAGACAAAATTCGTTTCGTCTACCTTGCGAACGAAAGTGCGTGGGAGAGACATTCTCCAGTCCCCGGTATACGTGAATTCAAATGTACACAAACTTGTGAACGCTGTGTGCGTGTGTGTATGGAGAGAAGAAAAGTGGTAGTGAGCGACCCGTTCCGCGGTCTGATTATGTGTGTCAAAGGCGTGTAGTTTAAGAACGTCTTCATGGAATAAAACTGGATTTTACCACTCGGGATTCTGAAAAGGTAAAGGAAAAGAAAAAAAAAAAAAGTGTTTAAATAGCGGAGTTTCTCGCTGGTGATGTGCTGCTGTAAGCCATAACATTCTCGCTTGCAAGCCGGCCGAGTGGTGGCCGTACTTTCGTCGGTCAGTCCATTCTTGCCCAGCCGATGGAGGTGGGAATGTTCTTATTTTTCTTTCTCTCTATTTGAGTGAGAGCCCTGCGGGGGGAAAGTTTCACTTGCGGTTTTGTTTTGATTGCGGATGGGTTTTTTAAGGGCAAAGGGATATTTAAATTCGCCGCATTGCCGCTGGAAACGTGGGAATAGAAAAGCGGCAGCGCTACCCAAAGGTGATCTGTGTACTTAGATTAACTTTATGGTAGCAAGTATGTTACCGCATACCTGTAGTGGGTGCGTACAAATTTCTTTAAAGCTGCTTCAAGGGAACGATAAAATAAGTACTTGCAGTGACATTCAGAGAAGCATTTACGCACATATTTATATATAAATAATAGCAAATTTATGTGAATGAACACTCACATTAACCAAATAAAAATAAATTCAGTAATGTGAATGAACATGCACATATATGTGTTATAAGTCTTTTAAATGCACGATACGCAATCCGTAATAAGAAATTCACTACAAACTCATCGCAGAAACGACGCAGTTTCAATCAAATAGCAGCCGTTTTTCATGTACAAACTGTCAGAAATCGCGTTTTTCATACAAATCATTTTCGTAATTATTTCCGTTTCGAACATAATTAGGAATGATTTGAAATACATATGAAAAGGTGATTCTGTTTTCTACATGCACAATTTATTTATAAGAGGATAGATAAAAGTTTTTCTGCAAGATTAAGGCATAATTATATAAATGAAAAAGCATTTTTCACTCCAATACAGGAAGTAAAATCGACATAAAAGGTATATTTATATATATGAATTTTTGAACACGATATGCTTCAATAATAATCAGCTTATTATCGTATTACGTATGGTTCATCAAATGATAAAGAATGTTCGAATGATATTAATGAATCATGCGAGCACGAAGCAAAATAAATAAACAAAAAACAATTTAGTTTGATTTTTAATTAGTCAATGAAAATATATAGTAATACGAAAGGTTTCACTTTCAGAAACCACATAGACTTTTTAAGACCAAAATATACAACTTGATTTCAGCTCAAATGTCTGCAAATCCACTCTTTATATTTCAGTATCAAGTTATGAGTACAATAATAGTATCGAACTATTTTAATGAGATAAATATATCGAATACTAAACGCACACACAACAAACTACAGTAAATTTACAGTTTAAAAAATAAAGGATAAAAAAACATCCCAGAAGCTAATAAAGAGTTTTTCATTATGCGAATGTTTAATCATTACATATGATTCAATAGAGTTTCGCCTGTTTTATATCTTGTAACCAACTCTTTCAAGCACAAACAAACAAACATTTTGAGGTACAGTTTATTTAAATAAATATAAAATGACGATAATTATAAAAAAGTCTCAAAGATTAACTTTTGTACTAATTTGTGTCAATTTTTTGACGGTGAGAAGTTATGACGTTCGTCGTTTATGTTGTGTCATATTCCGTTAGAGAACAAATCACAGTTTTGAAAATTGCGGCTTAAGGTTATATCATAAAATTAGTAGTTTTTGATATTCAATATCAAGAAATGAACTGTCATAGTGACATTCGTGATTCAGATTATGTTCCAAACTAATACTTCTCGTATTCGAAAAATATATCTCACTATAAATTTTATATATATATGGGTAAACACATAATATTTATAATGAACAATAAATGTGATTATATACGTATATAAAGATGTGTTTTCTCAGGCATTAAAAATGCTTACAATATGCATGTAAGATTAAAGTTCACTTATTTCGACCTTTTTATTATTAATTTATTTTAAATTCAATGCGTTCATAAAGCAAAAGTTCAATAAATAGCATTTTTTTTAAATACTTAATTGTAATATGAATATTTTAAAGTTTTGTAATGATAAAAACGAGTTTCTTAATATAATTTGGAGAAAATTCTGAACGATGAGCAAAATAAACAGCTATAAATCTATATTTTTTTTATCTTAAATGGGTATCTTTATGAAAAAATGTAACGAAGTACATGTTTGTGAGTGATTGTAATAATTATAAAAATACATAGCATTAAACAATTTTGTTTCAATAACAAACTCTCAATTATTTATTTATTCACCGCTTCCTCAAGGAAAAGATATATAAATACAAAAGTTCGAAATTTACGCTCAAATATATTACATTAGCTAGTGAATTTTTCTTACAATTGTTATAGAAATTTATCGTAATGGCTTTACACCTTCGCTTTAACAAACGGACAAAAAAAGAGAAAGTTTTAGTCATTGATAAGACGATTTTCGGCGCAAGGTTATATGTAGTTCCTGATATTTAAATCAAGAAATGAACTGTCATAGTGACTTTACACCTTCGCTTTAACAAACGGACAGAAAAAGAGAAAGTTATAGTCATTAATATGACGATTTTACTTAAATCTAACGGTATCCAGTAATTCGTCTACAACCAACTTCTGTAAAGTTTCCTATATCTGAAACATTAGAAGTTTTTGATAAAGAAAAAAAATATTGTATACAGCATATTTAAAATATCGCCGACCGAGTTGTATGGTGGGTAAAGCTCCGTACTCCGGTTTCGGGATCAGCACCCGGCAGACGGGGTTCGATCCCTGACTGGGAGTGGTTGTGATGTCCGTTCCTTCATAGAGGGCGACGTTGGTCCACTACTAGGTGCCCCCATAATAAAGAGACCAACAATTCCGGCCTGTTGTCTCCAAAAACTTCAAGGCAGAGGCCGGCCATTAGAAGAAAAAAAGTATTTCAAATGTCTACACATGCTTCACAGAATAAAATTGCAATAAGGTGATTTTATCATTTTTCTCTCTCATGATTTTTTAAATATAATTTCTCCTTATGTAAAAAAAAAAGTTACAATATAATTTTAAAATTTCATTTGAAATATTAATTTTCTGAACTTGCTGAATAAAAGCTCGAATTTCACTTTTACGCATTCCTCAGTTAAATCATCACTGTCGTTTATAAATACGTATATATATATTTTTTAATGTGCAAGTAAATCTGTATACAACGAAACTTCTATGAGTGACCACCTGTATTAAGCAACCCTTTTTCCAAAGACCAAATCTTTAAAGCACCGATTTTTCACCCCATCTACTTAAAGTTAAAATATGCTCTAGAAGAGACCACGCAAACCTCTATAAGCGACCGGTCTCAGTTCCCTGTCCGAAAATTTTATTGCCTTTTTCCCGGAATATAGTAAACAAAAGGCCATATTCAAAATCAGTGGCTCTGTGGTAAATCGAAATCAGGTGCAAGTACACATACACATCACGTAGGAATATTGTAGGCTAGGGAGTGATTTTACTATTGGAGCGGCGCAATGATGCGATCGAGTCAAACGAAAAAAGGACTTTCAGATAGGTAGTTAGCGGTTGCCTTTGACTCTTTGAAAACCAAAATCAAATTTTAAAGCAAATAGATTTTGTTATGACAAATTAAGAATACGTGAAGAATATCATGGGAAATGCTCATTGTCAGATGAAAGAAATATAAAGTGGAGAGAGAAATACTATGGAATAGAGAAAAAAATATTGAAATAATCCGAAACTTCAAATATTTTATTAAAATTTAACATATTTGCATAACTACCATGCATTAGTATACAGTTTCATAAAAACGAAATAAACAACATTCTTTTTCGCGTGCTTTTCTTGGGAATCAAAAGTTTATACTATTTTGAGCGACCATCTATTTTAACGACCAATTTTTCGCGAAACAGAGGGTGGTCGCACCCGAGAAGTTTCATTGTATAAATTTGTTATGGATGTTGAGCTTTTATTATAATATTAGCATTCAAATTGTTCTGTTTTCTCTTTATGTCTTATTCATACTATTGAAAAGTCAAGTAACAACGTTTTGTGATTTAATGATATCAGACCTGATGGATTGCACTATTAATGACACTACGACATTCATTGGGGAAGAATAATTAAATGCTAAATGTTTTTTGCATAATTTGTATTTGATTATTTAAATTCGAATCTTATTATTTTTTTTCAGCCCGTTAAATTTCTTTCTTAACGTACTAACGTACTTCTTATATACATACATACATATATATATATATATATCCTTGCAAAAATATTACATGTTTGTTTCTTCAAAATTCGAGTGTTTTTTTTTTCGTAGTTTATTGTTTAATCTGATTTGAATTTGCCAGAATAACACAGACCTACAAACACTCTGAAAAATGTTACGAAACTGTGAAACTGTCAAATAGGTGTTTTTAAACACTAACACCGATGCATATTTGAACTAAATTTAATACGCTCAACAATTGATGTTACTACAGTGCATCATAATTTAAAAGTACTATGTCTTTTAGTCTAAGGTATTCCTATTCCTAAGGCCCTTTTTCTCTCTCTAATTTTGAATGTTTAATTTTACTGCATTTAATATGTTGTTACATTTAGCCTTTAAAATGACAACCCGTTTTATGTAAAATTGGACAAAAACGTATAGTACAAGATTCAGATGTACAATATATTTGTAATGCAATACGTAATAATACAAATAAGACAATATACAAATAAGATAATAATACAATATACAAATAATATATATATATATATATATATTCAAGTTCCTTTTAAATGTATAATTTTGAATTTAGTAATAGTATCATGTTACTGTGAAAATTTTTAAATTGGCATCATTCTAATATACTGCATTTGGAATGCATTAAACAATAATTAAAATTATTTCTCCGTTAGTTTAAAGAGAAATATAGGGGTTACGATTACAGTCAAAACAAACCTAGCCGAAATAAGAATGGTTCATGTATTTAACGTTGGTCGGAAAAGTGAATGAAGTTTAAATTTGTAACGCTGTACTAGAGCAATGCTGAAACTAAAAATTAGTAGTGTAAACATTTTTCTTGAAATGAAATTTTACATCAATTGTAGCTTTCCTCCACTTTTATAAATTTTTCTCTCTATATACGCACTATTATATGTTTATTTTTGTATTTGATGCCTTTTTAGTTAATATCATAAAATTAGCATCTTTTAATTAAGTTTTTAAATAATTAAACTCCTAGATTAATTTTTGTGTTTACTAGTTGTAACATTAAACAACACTGTGTCATTACACAAAACTTTATATGGATTGACTAATAAATACAGAAAACAAAATGAAAGTTTAATTGTCGGCGTAATTGTGTGGTTAAAAAATAATGCGATTTTGGTAAATAAACAATAAAAAAACAGTCATTCAATACACTTAAAATTTGCAGAAAGTCTCTTTACAAGTCGTACTATACGCACTCTGTAATAAACTATAAACCCTTATCAGCAGCAAAACTTTCACAAAAAAAAAAAAATGGAAAATTTAGCAGTATGGGTCGCTCTTCGAAAATTTTTCCTGCACAATTCCATGTTGAAGATGTTGTGTCAGAAAGTTTTATAAAAGGCACAGCTGTTTCATTTATTGCGGTGGGTAATACAGCTTATCAAGGATCATCCGGATTTTTTCTTAGTCCCTGAAGCAATAAGTTTATTTTAATTTGTGAACCAAGACCGTGAGGGAGATTTTGTCTCTCCGAACTACAGATTTTAACACAATCGAACATTCCTGCAGGATTGGTACAGAGAATCTTTTAGCAATATGCATGCACATCACATTCATTAATTGTCATGACCTACAGGCGTTCAAAAGACGCCTTTTGAATGTCTTTTGAGCTAGTTATTGCTACTAGGGTACAGTGAAACCTCTCTGAGCAGCCATCCTACAGTACCAAGAATATCTGACCGCTCAGAGGGGGTTCCCGCTCTTGGGTGTTTTATTTGCTATTATAAGACAACTGCTATTATGCGTAATGTGAACAAATCTGACACATATTTCTTATTTAAAATGAAATTTAAAACTTGTCGAAAGAGAAAATAATACTTCATTTAATGCTTTCTTACATATTTTGAAAAAAGGATACAGTTTATGTCTGTTTTACGTTTTTACTTTTCACTGAAACAATCATTTTTTCATTGTATCGGTCCTTATTTTTGACATTTTATTTTCTGATTATGTGTTTGCTAAGGATTCGAAAATATATTTATTTAAATTTGATCAGCCATTCTCATTGACCTGTGTCTACTGTATGCCTTGTTGTATTGGTTTCCGAATAATTTTCCCTAAATTATGTGATATTTCTGTATGGGGCACTTTAATCGTACTTTTGCAAAGTGATTCCCAAAACACTTATGTTCGTTGTACGCAATATGTACGATTCGTTGTTAAGGTATAAAAGCCTACTTTAATTATGCTACCGTGAATTTCATCGTATGCAGCAGCATAAAGACAAGACATATCTCCTTAAAAAGTCTCCAGTCCTCTTCACTATAATCTTAATACGTGGGTAGGGGATATTTACTGAGCAAACAAAACCTGCAATCCTCCGACTTCAAAACTCAAAAGATGGTTTTCGAAATTACAAGTAATTTGATACTATTTCCGACTTACTTTTTTTCTTGTTTAATAATTTTTCTACGATTTCTACTTTTAATAGATAAATTATAAAATGTAAGAACATTCTTATTTTCTGATATTTCTTGTATACTCATTTCAGAGTGAAAAAAGTACTGTTATCTGATCAATAAACAAACAAATAAAAAATTAAATAAATAAATAAATAAACATGTATAAATATTGGTTAAAAACATTCATTTAGTTATTTATTACATGATAAATATTTTCCTAGATGTAAAAATGAATATGTATTCGCTAATTAAATACACCTGAAATATTAAGTCTAATAGAGAAAATTTTTATGCTTGAGAGGAATTCTTAGATCAAAGGGAGAGAAATATAAGCTCCTGAATAATCCTAATCTACCATTTTTTAAAAGATATGTTCGCATCTCAATCTTCCAGGGGCTCATATCAGATCTCTATCTATTTTAACGTCGTTTCTAATGAAGAGAAAAGCATTAGAACCCCTTAAAAATCCTCCACTCAAGGTTCCTCCTCATGGCACTAGCATAGGTTTGTCATGAAACAAAACACTAACGATAAAAAAATATCCATAGTTCATTTACGATGGAAAAAAAAGCAAAACATTTTCCGTAATTTGCATCATTTAATTTCGTAGATTTACTCTCATTCAAAAGAATCATGATGAACCGTCGAAAAAATCCTGCATATTCAAACCAGCAAAAAAAGTCGAAAAACTCAAATCATTACTTATCAAACCTGCGAGCAAATTGAAAAACATTCCTTCACTTGCTTCATAGAAAATGCAAAATGTCACACGGACATCTTTTCTTTCTTTTCTCTTTTTTGAAATACGAGGCATTGCATAGAGAATTTCTGTGACCAATATTTCCGATCCAAAACTTTTCATGAGAATGGGAATTTTCACTGTTATTTTCTTGCGAAAGTGACTCCGATGCAACGGATTTCTTTCTTTCTTTTTTTTTTAATATGTGAAATCGGGAGATGAAAAATTATTTATTAATGGGCAGGTAGGCTGTTTTTCTTGTTTATATTATACATTTCAAAAACGTGTTTTGTGGTAACGTACAGCGCGTCAGTCTTTTTTTCACCTTACACGTACGATTTACAGGAGCTTCCAAATGACATTAGTAGGAAGTATGATAAATGAAAATATATTTCTGTTTAAGACAATTAATAATATATTTTAACTACCGTATTTAATACGAGTTAGTTTTAATAGTTTATTTATAGTTCGTAGTAGGGGATGAGGGTTTTAACCACTGACACGCAATATGAAAAAGTGATTCATATAGTTTAAATACATTTTCCTTTTCTTTATTCGTTTCTCTTTGTATGTGTGTGTGTGTGCCACCGCAGAGTTTAAAGTCTAAAAATCTTACCCTGTTATTGAAAATTTAAAAGTTATATTTCTGAAAAATCCCAAAAAATCAGGGCAATGGATAGATTTTTGAATTTTAACAGGTGCTTTATTTTTGAGAACGTTTATATAGGGGGAAGGTGGCCCAAAATGATCCCTTTAATAGAAAAACTTGCATAAAATAACGTAAATGTTTAAATAAAACTTTGGCCCATTGCTACCATATTTACCCTATACTTTGCATCATAAATGCATTTTAATAATATTTCAAACCCGAACTGAGTAAAGAAAAAAAATAATTTGAAAAAGAGCTCGAATGATCATTTTACCCTTACCCAAGGACAAAATGATCCTTCATTTGAAAGTAAGTTTTTTTTTTTTTTTATCTGCAAAATAAAAGATGTACAAGTAATTATCACTATACATAATGAAAAAACAAGTTTTAAAATCATATAGTATGCATAATTTATTTTATGAAAATTTTAAATCAAAAAAGTGTCACAAACAATAAACTGAAATATTTGACAATTACAATTATGATCTACAATAAACGTAGAAATAAATTAAATAGTGTAATGGGAAGTCATGCATTTTGAGAACCTCTGAAGTGCTGCCATGATGACTAGGACCCGGTACTAGAGTTTCTTCAGTCGATGGATTATTTTACCGAGCAGCATAGCTGCCTACTTTACGTCTTATTACTGGAACATTCCGGAAAACATAACAAATTAAGCAAGTGTAATTCACATCTACAAACATACTTTACTACAAACATATTTTTAAATAAATAGGAAAGTTAGTGCTTTCCTTATATAAGAGATTTCATAAAATCACGTTTTTTGTAGAATTCTACTCTGACATGTAATACACCGGTTTGCTTAAATATCGTCATCACATCTTCTTGACTTGGCACAACTAGTTTATGTGTTAACCTGTAGATCGCGCTACCAGTATTTATGAAAACATATGTGAATCGTTTTGTCCTCTAGGATCATTTTGGGCCACCTTCCCCTATATTGTCATACTTAAAATATAGTCAAGAGACTTTTATAGCCAAAAGTGGAGAAAATATCTAAAATGTTGCTTTAGGAAATTTAAAATATACAGGAAGGCTGCTTAGAAATGTTCAGCGTACATAATGCTTTTCAATAGATTTTCGGCACTTTATTGCAGAGTTGACAGTCGACAGTTTTTTTCAAACACACATGTTGAAAGAAAAATCTTTAAAAATCGGAAATATTGTGCAATTTATGATTACGTAGACGATTAAGTTGTGCACATATTTCTGTATTTTTGTTCAAATGTGAAATCGGCTAGGCCTACTTGTGTTGGGTGGACTTACTTATTTGTATCAATTGTGTGCGTATATGTGTACTTTTGATATCCAATAACTGCTTAAGATGAAATACCAGTTTACCCGAAACAAATGCTTGATCCCAACAAAACACAATTCGTTATTTTTTTTCGGTTTTCGGATAATATGAGATCCGGTTAAAGCGAAATAATTACCTACGGCCCTTCACATTTGCATTAACGAAGTCTGACTGAATGTATCAGATTTTTTTTCTTTCACACAGAGTGAAATATACAACCTGAACAACACCAGAAATAAACTATTCAAGGTTGCTTTTTCAAGCCAATCCTCTAAGATTTCTATGCAATCCTAATTTATAGATACTGCCAAATAGCAATTTAATGGTCTTTTTAATACTTAATTTTGAACAATAGTGTGAAAAATCAGCTTCAAATTACTTCCTTGACCATCCAGTTCTCTTTTCCTTACTAATCTGGACATGCTCAATTTTGAAAACACGTTTCAGCTCAAAGTTCCACTGTAAAAAAAGATGAATTTTATTGGATTGTTCTCAACATAACCAGTATTTGAGTATATCGGATTGTGTGGGATTACACCAGAAAAAATTCTTTAAATTAGAATATTCTAAATAAAGACTATTTTAAAATGTCCCTACAAATATTGAGACTATTTTTTATTGCTAGAAATTTTCGGTAATCATTTGAATGCAATTTTCTAGCCACAAGGTAAACGAACTTGCGGTAGCATCTGAATAAGATATTTTTTTTTAATCTTAAACACCATTTCTACAGCATTCAGTTCTAAGATAAAAGAAATCGTCTATGATTTCAAAATTCGTAAAATTGACGTCATTATTTCAACACGACTTTGAAACTTCCACGGTAAAATCTAACCAATTTGATGCTTTTTCGACCTCGTGTGTTAAGAGTGCGGTTAATCAAATCGGTCAGTCATAAACCTTTTACCCGAACTTTACAAGGAAGTTTGAAACCATATTAAATGTTAAACACGATCTTCCTAATAACAGTCTTTAAATGAAATGTTGCTTCCTGACGTAAATTAGGTGTATACGATATTAGGTAAAAGTGCCGTAGATAATTGAAAATTGCCTTTAATGATATCCAGGAAATTATGTACAGCATATCGCTGATATGGATCATAACGTATAATGTCCAGTATTATACGAAAACTGCTATTCCTGTTTAATAGCGTCTGCCTTTCGTGAAATAAAAGCAGATAAAATATTATATGCTTAAACATTATTTAATGTTAATTTCTAAGGATTAAATTAAATGTTCTAAAATAATTTTCTTTTGAGTTTATTAACCGAATCTTTAGAATCATTTACGGAAACTACTGAATAGATATTCTGCTCGTGTTTATATACTTTTAAATTTACCTTATAAAGCTGTAGAGCACGATGAAGAGAAAGCCTGTAATGTATTTTGCGCCTTAATATTTTATTACATAAAGTAATGAAATAAAAAAGTACTTAAGCAACACTATATACAGGGTGTCCTATAATGATTGGGACAAACTTAAGGGAAAGTAAGGGACAACATGAGGATTTAGAATAACTTAGGAATGTGGGATCAGAAACTTCGTTTTCATCAATCTGTTAATAGTCACTCCGGAATAAGTGCTGAAATAATAGAAAACTTTCTGACAATTGGGCAGCAAAGCTGATGTATCTCCTCAAAATACACGTAGCAGAAGTATATAGCTTAAAAATTCTATTTCATTTGATTGATAAAATATTTGGCCGCAAGTCTATTCTTAGGAAACTTGGTTAAGAAGATGGACAGAAATTTCAACAATTTTCCAAAATGATTATTAACAGGTAAATAAAAACGACGTTTTTCACCTCAAATTGCTATGCTATTCTGATTATCTATTATGCTTCCAACTCCCCGCTAAAGTTTATCCCAATAATTATGAAGTACATTTTAGATTATGAAATAGTAGTTTATACAGTGTGATTCCAAATTAGTTTCACAAGCATTTAAGGAAGGGTAGAATACGACAAGACAGGTTCAGAATCACGTAGCAATGAGGGGTCGGGAACGTCGTTTCCATATGTACCTGTTAATAATCATTTTAGAAGAGGTGTTCAATTAATAGTAAATTTTCCGACCATGTTTTTTCAAGAACTAATCTATCTTTCACCGATTGCATTTGATATAAATTATTAATTCAGATTTTTTTCTTTCATTACATTGATGAAATTGTCGGAGGAAAGACCATACTTTATGAAACTTCGTTAAGAAATTAGACACACACTTCAACACTTCTTCCAAAGTGATTATTAACAGGTATCTGAAGACGACGTTTCTGACCCCGCATTGCTATGTGATTCTGAACCGTCTTGGTGTATCCTAACCCTCCAAAAATGTTTGTAAAACTAATTTCGAATCACCTAGGATATTACTATACTATATATCTGGTCTTTTCTTATTTTAAAAGGCATTACATCATGAGAATTTAATGAAATATTGTTTAAGAAAAAATGTCTATAAGAGTGATTGGAAAAATAATAGTAAAATGCCTATTTATTGATAATGAGTAAATTCAGTTGATCATTTTTGACAATGGATAATAAAGATCAACAGATTCGATGCATTAGCTACACATTATACTTTGTAAATGTATATAAAATAATCTTTCCAAACTAGAAAAATAAAAAAATTTTTTTCTTTGCTAATTTGAAATAGCTCTATATTTTAGAATATCTAATGCAAAAATTATTTCTAAAGGAATAAATAATCTATTGTAGGCAGGCTCGAAATATACTACAACCTTTCGTTTATATTGGAATAAATTAAACGAATAAAATGTGTTTTACCCCTAATTAATTTTAAACCACTGTCTAGGGAAACCGGAAACTTTACTTTCTAACTTTCGCGGAAGAAGCTAATTAACACTCTATTTGGTCGATTTGGCTGCGAAGCCATACCCCCATTCAGAAACTTTGGAAATGTGAAAGCTATTTTACACAAAATTTATACACATTCACTAATTTAAATTCGTTGTAATGGTGCATAATGTGTAAAATAATTGCTGTTATATGTATATCATTTTTAAAAGGAAGAACTTTCTATAATTTTTCCTGTTATAAATGTAATTCGCTCTACTCGTGTATGTTGCCCAGTTATTAAGAAAGATAAAATTTTTAGAATTTGCGTTTGAAACCCTTTCTTCTTTAAACAGAGAAATTGTTTAGTAAGATTTATTTTTGTGTAAGTGAAGTGAATATATTTTCAAGAAATATTCTATATTTAAAATATATAGTATTAATTATTTTTATTTTAGCAAGTTGTTTTTAAGAAAATATTTTAAATGTAAAAGATAGTATTAATTCTTTGTAATATTATAAAGTATGAAATATTATTCATAAGCAGTGACTTTTATCTCATTTATTCATTTAACTAATTACCTAAAAGGTCTCAATTAAACATAGTATTTTTTAACAATTTCCAGTAAGGCTGAAAAGTGTTTATTATTTCGTTTTTTCTGTCTGTCTGTTTGTCCGTCCGGCCTTACTCTAACTTCCATAATTATGTATCGATTTCGTCAAATTTAAATAAGTCAGTCTTATCTACTGTACCATGAAAATGGTCTATGTAGCATTCGTAGTTTTTCTACAGGTGCACTCAAAATATTCCCAATGCATTGCGTTCTATGGGAAGTTATTCTTTAAAGCGTATCATCCTACTATATAGTAACGCTGACATCCCTGACTTCAAGATAAAACTTTTTCTGCCATTACTGCAAAATATTACAAAGTTAACACAAAAAGCCTAATAACTTCTTTACCATTTGTACGATCCGCTTGAATTTTTTCATAATCATGTATAAAAATATCGAAAACAATTTGTTCTACTTTAAAAATTTGAAAATCCACCCGCTCCCTTATTCTTAAACAATTTTTCACTATTTTCAGCACCATTTTATTTCTGAGTGTAAAAAAAAAGAATCATTTGCGTGACAAAATTACCAATTTCAAGTGTGAATGACGTCGTACAATTGGGATTCTAATTCGTTTAAAATAGTCTTTCCAGATTACAGAGTTTATTCATTTTTTTCCAGAATTAAATCGTATGCTTGAATATGAGAATAGCTGTGTACACAAAACGACAAACGCGCGGAATCTCTTTCGACTGCAAAAACATTCCGCGCGTTTGCAGAAGAGCATGAAATTCGATTTGGGTTTATAATAGAAACTGAATATGAACTTGTTTATTTTAGGTGAACGAAGATTAAATATATTGAATGTAGACATGCTTTCGTCAAATGTTTTTTCTAGCGCCCGTTGTAATTGCCTCCACAACGGGCATTGACTTCAAGTTTTAGAGATATTCAGCTACTTGAAGTGAAACAAAATGGATATATGTTATTAAGGAATACATGATGAAGCTGTCCATCGAAAATAGTGTCTGTATAGTTAGTAGTTTTTCTACAGAAGCATTCATAATAATTTCAATACAAAACATTCAGTGGCAGTTTAGAGACAGGCATCTATTTAAAGCATATAATACTAAACTATGAAAGGATTAGCTAATAATCTGACGAGAATCGTCTGACTCCCTCAAAAGTTGTACCAAAATCCGCCAATGTTTGCGACTTTTGCGGTAAATTGTCAAATATGTTGCGAAAAAATTGCCTTGAAAAATGAACCGAACTTGGCAATATTTTCATTATTTGGCGATGAATGGAAAAAGTTACTTACGTACTATCCCGGCGGTATAACGCCAAGCTATTGTTTCCTCAAATTTACTGACAAACTGTTGCCAATCGTATTCCGAACCATCAATAATTTCATGCGTCCGGCAGTTATCTTGGCGAAAAATTGCTCATTTGGGCGGTCCGCCGGGATTGTAAGTACCTCGGAAAATATATAATTTGGTTATATTAATCTATGACTATTTTATTGGGAATTTTGAAAATGCATTACTCGCGTTGTAATTAACCGATTTAGTGTATTGTGTTTTGTTAAGGAACGGCTAAGGGCTATCTGCCTAGGAGTGCGAGGGTGTTGCATCGATCGCACGAATTTCTCCGAACGACGAAAATCCGTTAATGCGTTACAACTCAAAACGGGTTAATTTATTTACATGGAACAAAATAGCGAACTTTGAATCTTTAGAGCGTGGAAAATTAATTTTAGACTGCTAACCTTTAAAAGAATAAATTTCTCGCTCTCCGTGTTCGTGCGATACAATTATGTTGAATAAGAGGGATATTTATATTTTTAACTTAACCAGCAAGTTTGAGAGGTCTTTATGATTTTACTTTTCTTGTCTGTTCTGCTGTCCACCCGTCCAGTGTTCTAAGTTCTGTAAATTTACACCGATTTGTGCGAAATTTATGTTTTTTCTATTCACAGTACCATGTACCTTATTGAAATTTGTGTAAGTAGCATTTATAGTTCTTTTTACAGGATAAAAAAATCCAATGCATCGCACTCTATGGGCAGTCATTCTTGAAAACGCATTTTAGAGATATTCGGTTTTTGAAAGAAAACAAAGTTGGCATACATATTTTTAAGACTCTCAAAATAATGCTCCATTGAGAATAGTGTCTGTATTATTAATAGTTCTTCTACAGAGGCACTCAAAAGAATTCCAATACATTACAGTATGTGGCATTTGAGAGGCACTGTTACATTTCTAGTACAAGACAATGAGTATAAAATTTTTAGTCTTCAGTTAAACGCTGGGGGGGGATGCAACAGTTTTTTACAGAGTCTCATAAAATTGCATTTATAGTGATAACACATCACTATCCTATCTCCAAAATGTCGCCAGTTTTAAGAAAAATACATCGCCAAATTTATCGAAAAAAATATTTTTGTGTTGGAAAGTGTTTTATAACCGATGCGTTTGACATGATTTATCTTTCTTGTTCACTTAATCATAGAGTAATTATTTTGCAAAACTTCATTGAGAAAATATTTTAAATTACAAAAAAAATTTATATTTTATATTAAAAAAAACATACAGTATTAAATCTTTGTCCTGTTGTAAGATAAATTTAAATAATATTTAATGCAAGTCACACTTAAATAATCATTAAAGAACTTAAAGATATAGGTAATTTTACACCATATTTCATTCAGTTAAAATTTTACTGGAGAAATACCTTTATAAAAAGAAACATATATTGTTTTAAATAAAATCATTTTTTGTTTTTTTTACACCAAATGAACTTGAATAGTTTATTTCATAACAGACTAGTGTTACTGTTATGACACGAAACAGTTAAAATTGGTTAAGTACATAAATTTTTACTATAAAATTTCGAAAAAGACAATTTCTATAAATTATTACGAACGCTTCAAACAGTTAGATTCACTCTACTTCTGTAAAAAAAAAAAAAAAAAAAAAAAAAAAAATCCTAAAAATAATTTTTGTTGCTAAAGTACATACTTGTAAAAATTTGTAATATAAAAATTAATCTTCATCAACTTCAGATAATTCCATGCACAGATTGTTTGAGTTTGTGCATGTATTACATTTGCTTCGTCTGTAAGCGAACTATTCTTTCATATAAAAGACGGTGTGGATAGCAATCACGCCAGGTCGGATTGTTGGCAGGTTTTTAAGCGTATATAATTTTAAGAAAAACTGGTAAGGAAATTTTACTTTAACAGAAAAGTCAAGGAAAATTGCAAATTTTGGCTATACACCTGGAAAATCTTGAAGTGTGACCTGAAAATTTTCCTGAAGTTTGCATTTATAAATTAATTTTATATTTTCCGTTTGTCTGGGGAAAAAATGACGTGTTATAGGTCTACAAAATTATCTGCTACGGTAGATTTTTCGAGAAGAATTAGTTTAAGAAAAGAAAAAATTATTCTATCTAAATGGAATGTGTGATAAAGCAAAATGTTACCCTAAAACACTACTTTGTTCTTCTTCATATAACTAGACCTTGAAGAAAAAGAAAGAAAAAAAAACCTCATCTACCACGCCAGTCTTGCGCACCTATATCAAGTCATATTTACAGAATTTTTTTAACCCTTAATGAGCTAAAAAACGTACCAACAAGCCGAATTTAAAAGCACGTTATTATCTACACGCCCACATTTACCAAAAAACGTGCTATAGTTCTTTTTTTTTTTTTAGCACACTCATCTGTATTATTGCCCTATTTAAATTCATTTTTTTTCTTTTTCTCTTTTTTTATTCCTTTTTTTCTTAACTGTACTGTACTAAACTATCTCATTATCAGAAACTATATAACTTTGTCATTGCCACTAAGTTTTAAACTGTTCAGGTGCCGACCATGAAGGAGTATATGACACTGAACCTGGTAGATTGCCAAAGTGCTAAGGTCATGTGTGCGGGCTTATTGTGAGGGCTGCCGATCTAGCAGTCTGGAGTTTTCTCCATATATAACGTAAATACGCGTTAGAACAAATTAAAAAGTCCTCCGCCCAGGAGATATCCCACGTACAGCTTTGCTTCAACCACAAAAATCACTTAAACTGTTCAGCTTTTAAGGGTCATTTGATGCACTTTAACCTTTTACAGACCGAATTAACATTGCGGCCTATTATGTTTTATTTTATTTTATATTTATTTATTTATTTATTTTGCATATTTTGTCTTTTAATGCCTTAGTTAAAAGGTATTAGTCATTTAAATTTTCAAACAAATATGTAGATTGTGTACAAGTTTCGATTTGTTCCCAATTCGGAGCATGGGTCATTTCTAACTGTAATTTTACACTGGTTTCGAAAACGGAAAATACTGATGGGCAGTTTAAATAATAAGTGAAATATTAAGAATTCATAAGAGATTTATTTTTAAGTAAAGATATGAATTAAGTATGAAGGGGGTGAGGATGTCTGATGTAAACATTTATGAAAATGGCTATTTCCATGTTTTTTTCGTCCAGTTTCCCACTAATGATAGAAATGATTCCCACTAATGATAGAAATGATGAACTTCTATTTCAAAAGATCAAGTCATATTTTAACTTTATCTTCTAATTTGTTCAAGTCAATATTGATAAAATAACAATTTTTAATAAATTTTGTATTTGATGTTCCCAATTAGGAACATTGGCCTTTAAAATTTAACTTATCGCTGTCCTGCTACCAGCAATTGCCATAAAATCCTGGTTTTAAATCTTGATTTTGAAAACAAGCAGCTCCAGAAAGTTTCGCAGTATAAACACCGGATTGTTCTTTAAAAAAGTATGTTTGCCGCGAGTTCTGCCTTTGAGATAATGCAGTCCTTGCATTTGACACATCTAAATTGTAAACGTAATCTTTCCCTAGCTTTCCCGAGACCCGAGAGAAAAAAGAAAGATAAAAGATATCCAGTGACAACACTGGATTTAGTATTGACAGCCACAAGGTGTCGGCTACGTGGACGGAATACGTTATTTGAGATAAGAGTTTAAAAATGTGGGCAGGAGCTATTTCTGAAATGAATTCAGAACAAATGTTGGGATTCCATTCCAATCGAATTTCGAGAATCGATTTTGAGGAAATCAATTGAATGAAAACATGCCGTGTATGTGATGAGACTCGAGATCTTTTGTTTCGGTTCTTGACAGTAGTTTTATTTTTGTAAAAGAAATTACTTTCCTTTTTGTTTATTTTAAATTTTCGATATCTGAGCATGCATGCTTTTTGCCGTTTTTTTATTGTATTGGAAAATTTAAAACTATAATTCCCTATAATTCTGTAATATATATTTCAATACATCGCGTTATAATAAAATTACTTGTAGATGAAATAAATTGATTATAATAAAAATATGCACTTTTGAGAGTTCCTTCTAGAAAAGTAGAATCTTTTTCTTTATAAAATTATATCAAAATTTTTCAAATATATCTAGTTCTTTTGAAGTACATCTGGTGCGGAAAATTAACGTTATTTTGAGTTAAAATCTCAAAACAAAAACAAATATTATAAAAACAAATATTAACGTATATAATCAGTAATTTCGGTATACATTGGGATCATAGTTTGTGTGGAAAAAAAAACCAAAAACTCAAGAAATGTTATTTCGCGAGTCTCAATATTCAGAAATGAAACCCAAATTGCTTTCATTTAATATTTGACACTTCTTTTCATTCTGATTTCACTAAGTTCTGGAATAGTTTTGGAAAGCGGTGTGTGACAATGAATAAAATGTTTAAATTTCTCTTGGGAAATGATGTATTAGTGATCCATCACATTTGAATTTAGACTTATGGAACAACAATCTTTGTTTAACAGAACGAGTTTATTTAATACATGTTATTAAATGCAATTAAAGTACATTCATATTTTCTTTATTACGTTCGTAAGAAAGTTATTTTTCGCGCTATCTTTTTCTTGATTGCAAGGATATTAGCGTTTTTAATTATTTTATTTTCATTTTTGCAAATTAAAGAAAGCTGCGAGCGTGGAAAGTCTTATTTGATTAGTATTGATCTGAATTAAGAATTTCTATTTTAGGCTCCCTTTATTCGCTGGAAAAGAAAAAGCGCAATAATTACCTTTCTTATAATTATCCAGCGCTCGACTACAACAACAATTAGTGCTGAAAATAAATAGTCTCCAAACAGCCTGGTGCAATTCACACTTTTAATGGATTCAGTTTACCTGTCTTCCGACTAATTTGATTTATACAGCAATAGATTCTTTCTTTTTCAGTGCCCGACTGTCAAGTTACGGATTTTTTGTTCTTTTTAAGTTTTCTTTTTAAATGCTACATTTTAAACGGTTGTTTTTCAAAACAAAATACTTCTTGAAATTATTCTTTTGAATTGGAACATATTTTGAAGGCATATTTGTAGGATTATTTGATTGGAAGAAATAATCTCTAACACAAATATAGTGATATATTAATCTTAAGTTTCGATTAATTTGATTTATACAGCGATAAATTCTTTGTATGTCAGTGATCAAGTGGCAAGATACGACATTTTTGTTTTCTTTGTTATTTTTCTTTTTTAAATGAAAAATGATAAACGATTCTTATGGGAAACAGCAGGGAATTTATATTCTTTCTGATTGGAAGATTTCTGAAAGAATATTTGTAGCATTATTTGATTGTAAGAAATTAACAAAAAATAATGATTAATTAAAGATTTAAGTAGTATCAGAAGTAGCCAACACATAGAAATATGAACATATTCAATTTCTGAAATTGTGAAAAGTTACTTAATTTAACCAGATTATTTAGACATTTGTAAATATCCACTTTATGAAGGAGTGATTTCCTTTTTTTCTTTCTATGAATAATGGATGCTCATGGGGGGGAGGGGGTCGCACTGATTTTTTTTTTTAATTTCACCCATCCGTTCGCCAAATTAGATTTTCCCGGACATCATTAAGGAATGCAATTGCCAATATTTTCGCCAAATCGTATTTTCTTTCGCCAAGCTACATTTATTATCGCAATTTGCGACGTTGGCGATCGTCAGCCCGACCCTTGCTCATTATTTTGGCTTAAATTACAATCTGTTACAACTCACACTATTCGTCTTTGCGTTGCAATCATTCTAGAGTGTATACTAAAAAATAGTCATGTAATATATATCGGTTAGTCTTGTTTCTTTTGGGAATTGGATAAAACTATTATTACGAAAATCGATTTGTTTTCATGCTTTTCTTAGGAATAAAAATCTATAAATGAGGTACTTACGATTTTGCAGATGCGTTATCGCGATATTATAACTTCATTACATGTGGGTGGGTGTCCGAATATAAAAGTGGAGAGGCCACTGTCTTGGTACTTCATGTTGAGAACTTGAGCTCCCTATAGTAATGAAGATATTTTCCTTTGTGTACGTAAAAAAGTTAAACCCTTAAATATTTGTAGTATAATTTGATTGGATGAAATAAACTCTTAATACAAAAAAAAATTGATTAATTAATCTTAAAGAATGAAAAGTTATTTTAATTAGATTACTAAGAGAATTGTATCAATGTTTGATTTGCCATCATTATTCCTGTATTGAATAATGAATGCTGGATCTTTTGATTTAAATTACGATCCATTACAGGTCACACTGTGTTTTCTTTGAGCTATAATCATACACGCATGCATATTGAAAAAAATAAATAAAGGTTATGCGTATTACCCTGATTATGTTTTTGAATAAAGGGTCATCTTAAAGTGTTGACCATTTCTTTATCCGTGTTACTTGATGTCAGTGAAACTCAGAAGAGTTTTTTTTTTTTTTTTTTTTTTTTTTTTAGCGGGCTCTTTTCTAAAATTTTGTTCCTTAGCTATCGTAATAGCAAACGTGAAATCACAGGATTTCGCGAGAACATTAGGAATAACGAAATAAAAAAGAAGTTATGCAAAATTTTGTAATTTCATCTCTTTTCAATTTATCTTTTGTAAAGTTTTAAATCTATAGAAATATAAGTTATATGAATTAAAAAGGAGTTTATGTAACATTAATGTAAGCATAAATTCTTATGGAGGGTAAGAATTATGTTTTATCCGACAGTTTGTCTCTTATACTGTTTTTAGGCGTTAAAGTATATATTTAATGGAGTAAAACTACCTAAATACATTTTTTAAAGTAATTTATTTTATGTATTTTGTTTTAAAAGGAACGCAGTGCTTTTTTTAAAAATTTATAAAGCGATAATGCTGATTCTATTTTGTTAGATATATTTTCACATTAGTGCAAGCAAAACAATTAATTGTACGGCCATTCCCTTTCATTATTAAAATGTGAAGTATACCACAAAATGCATTATTTGAAGAAAATCCAACTTCCATATTTGATATTAACTTTTGGCATCGAATATTGAAATTTAAAATTCAAAAGCTCTATATACAATAATCATTATTAAAGTTTTGTAGGTTTTATTCCTAATTTTGCCTTTTAAGTACGATTTTTCCAGCGAATAATTTACATATTCCCTTTTTAAATTACCCATTATTATGAAAGTAACATCTCTTTTAAATTCTTGATGTACGTTTAAAATTAGCAATGAATTTCAAAGGACAAAAAAAGAATCTCATACTTTGATGTAATAATTAGAAGTTACAATTTATCTTTTAAATAGTTCCATAAGAAGTTTTTTGTACAGTTCTTAAAATTATTTAAAATTCAGCAAAAAAGAAGTTTATTAAGTATTTTATAATGGTAGCTTTTTTCAGTTGAATTAAAAATATTTCATTGATAATGTGCAACAATAACAGATGCTGAAAATTAATCATTACTTTTTTTGCAAAATCTGGTTTTCACACAATATATCTGAATATTTATTTTATTGAAGATTTCTTTTACATTCCTGATTTCATTTCGCTTTATTCTTTTCTCACTTCAGTATATATCTGTGGGTAGTTTCATTCTTTTGTTAAATGAGATATTTTTTCATTAATTTATTTATGTTTATTGTGTAAAATAAATCTTGCTCTTACATATCCCTTATTAAAGCGACTGCAATATTCTAAGTACCATTTGTGAAAAATGTTCTGTCCTTTAAATCGAAGAACTTAATAAGCTTTAGCTAGCTATTTGGCTAGCTATTATTTGCTTTAATTTAATTTTTACAGAAAGGAATGATATTCGAGGACAGACATATCTGAATAGTACCTTAGACTCAACTGAAGTTCCCAGTCTAGTTCTGAAATATTTTGAGCAGTTTTCAATGCGTCATGCGTCTATCTTCTTTCAGTATGACGTTCTTTTTACTGATCATTTTAGGATTATTTGCCAGCTTTACGTAACTGGCTGATTTGTTGACAATATGTAGCCCAACTGATTAAGAAAAATAATAAAAAGTGGTTGGGAATGTTCAGTAAGAAGGTTACCGTATGCATGATGATTATTTCGATCACTCGCTGCTTTGGTGGTGCATAAGAGTATCTGGTGTATCTTCTATTACCATCCACCATACTTCTCAGATCAATCACACTTCTAGTCCGGAAGTCTCTGAGCTTTACTGTGGATTACTATAAATAGTAAGGCCATGTCCGTCAAGAAGTACTTAGAAAACATTTTTCAGTACTAACTGTTTGTAAGTGTGCTAGACCTATGAATAATACTAGTTCGTTAAATTATATCATGCTGTCATAATTGCTATAAAGTAGGATATTCATCCGGTTGAACAATTCCAGCCTCTTTTATTCAAGCATTTTATTTAAAAAAATTGGAAAGTACTTCTGCACCGTTCCTTTAAAAAGATCATTTACTATTTTTAAGTCCCATAAGTTTTGTGTTGCAATACTTACTGTAAACATGATTCTTTTTAATATATTTTGAGTCTGTAATGCAACTCATGTATTTTAAAAACTTTTGAAAAACAAGCTTAATAACGTTGTTTCTTGATGTCTTAGAAGTACTTTCATGAGTGCGAGCCCTATCTCGAAATTTCTCCATTGCTGAGTGGATTTCGAAATATTTATTTGATCTTCAAACATGTATTGAAAATTTAACGAAGATCGTATAAACTTTTTCTTCATGATATCCACAAGACAAATTCGTGATTACAATATTAGCCCGGTCAAATTAGACCAAAAAATAGGAGTGAAGTTAAAAAATTCACACCCAGCTGAAAGTTGGTAGTATTGTTCAAAACACCATCATAAATGAAATCTAAAAAGTCCTCATCGATCCAATACCTGGAAAAAATTTACTCTGTAAAAGGTCACAAAAACGGATTTTTCGCGATTTTCACTAAACGGCAAGTTTTATCATAAAATTAATTCAGACAAAAATTGTAGATCAGATAACTATCTATAAATAATGTCTAAATACTTTTTTTCTTTAAGAGCCACCGTTTTTGAGATATAACGATTCAAAAAGTTGGAAGAGTTGTAATAATATGCACACGTTTCCACGCCACATTTGAGGTAGCGTACTTAGTGCGTTTTTTTAATGTGGTTTCCACCGTAGGCCTATTCCACAAATCTGTTGTGATTCTGTTTAATTTGAAACTACTGAATAATAAAAGATAGGTACTTTAAATAAATTACCCAGTCGATTGCAATCAAAAAAGAGATGCACAGTTAGATGTTACAATATTTCTAAATACAAAATTTCAACATTCAATAATTAAAAGTAGATGACAAATAGCGAGAATTTGGGCATGGACCAATAGTAACTGGCTACAGATGTAATATATTGAAAATGTCCGTAGACATTTTTTTTTTCAAATGGCAGGCCTCTGCTTTGGAAGCAGTGGCCACTACTAAGCCTGGAGTTGTTGGTCACTTTATTATGGGGGGCACCTAATAGGTGGAACAATGTTGCCCCTTATGAAGGGACGGACACAATGACAGCCACGCCCAGTCGGGGATCGAACCCCGACCAACGGGAGTTGAACACGAAA
This sequence comes from Cheiracanthium punctorium, assembly GCA_038373885.1. NCBI lineage: Eukaryota > Metazoa > Arthropoda > Arachnida > Araneae > Cheiracanthiidae > Cheiracanthium > Cheiracanthium punctorium. The sequence goes on along the minus strand of JAWZYV010001322.1, from coordinate 2,297,543 downwards.
CCGTAGTACGGTGCTTTATCCGCCATACAATGTGGTCGGCATGTTCGTAGACATTAATGTATTGAAATTCTTTTCAGTGGTCCAGTAAATAAACTCTACGATAGATTGAAACAAAAATCGAGATGCAGAACTAGATATCACAACAATCTTATATATATAATTTCAACATTCTACTACTAATAGATTTAAGATCTGAGAGTTAAATACATACACACATACACCAAATCGGTATAACTTTTGAGAGAGGCACGTGACCGTGGTTTGATGATTACCTAACTTGGTAGGACGGTATTGTGCTTGAAACTGATGAATGTCCCTAAACTGTCCTTGACCGCAATGCCTTGGAAATCTTTTGAGTGTGCCTATAAATGATAAAGACACTTTTTTTGGATGGAGAAATTCATTTTGCAACTCTTATCAGCATACATCACTTGTGAGTCGTTTTAAATAGTCTAATACCTCTAAAATACGCTTTAAATAATTTCTGCCCATAGAGCGTAATGTATTTAGAATCTTTCGGGCGGTTGTGTAGATAAACTATTCAGTCGATCGGGACCAAAAGAGAAGGTGTGCAGCTAGATGTTACAGAAATCCTAAATATAAAGTTTCAAGATTCTACGATCAATAGTTTTTGAGATATGCAAGTTACATACATATGTACATACGTACGTACAGACGGTATGGAAAAACTATTCAAAATAGACTCGCGGTCGGTCAAAATGCGTTGTATATGCATTTATATGAACGTGTGTATGCTAGCGTACGATGAGATGCATCGCAAAAATTCTTAAGAGTAAATTTAGAGGTAGTCAAAACGGTATTTTCGTCAATTTGACCTTTGACCTCGAGTAAATTTTTTCCCAGGTATCGGATAGATGACTTTTTGGATTTCATTTATCATGATGTCTTGAATAATCTATCAACTTTGAGCTGGGTGAGAATTTTTGTAACCTTGGATGTCTAAATTGACCGGACTATATGTGTGACAAAGTTATATGTGTTTCGTGATTAACGGCAATAGAGATTACCGCTCACAAAATGGCTTAAACGGACAGTTTTATTTTTGAACCTCTATAAAAGAAATTGAAGCGCTGACTGCATTAACTGGCTTTTCTCGTATAAATTAAATTCATTATAACGAATATATACTTTTAATAGTAGCTCTAACTTCTACTCTTTTAAAAGAAACCAGTTTCAAGAGTTCTTGAAATAATACTTTATATCAATTTGCGTGCAGACGTTATCAAATGAATCTACTAGCACTTAGTGACATTCAATTTGTAAAGGAAACTGTAATTCTCTTATCAATGACCTTACATAAAAGCCAGAATGTGGTGAATAATTGCTTATGGACTCTGACTGACGATAGCTACTTTTCTTGGGCAATGAACTTTCAAGTGCTAAGTTAACTTTGACCATTATGTTTACTTCATCTCAGTAACTTCCAAACTTTCGATGATAAAGGAATTATCTTTTTTATTTGGCTTGATTTCGAAGTAATTATAAATTTATTTTAAATAATTTTATTCATTATTTATCTTTTTTTCATTAAATATTCCGAAGTGAAAATTGTAGATAATGCGGTTCTTACCACTAAATTACTGATCTGTTTGGAAAAAAATTCCAGTACTCGAAAATATAAACTCAGATAGAAAATAAAATATTTTTTCCACATCTCTTGCTTAAAGTTTTTGTTTTTTACATATAATGTCTAAATATAAAAAACAAAGATTTTAAACAATTATTTTTAACATATACACCATTAAAATAAACTTTAACATTTTTACTTTTCCAGTTCCTTAAAAATTTAAGATATATTTACCTTATTTGATAGGGAAAATGAAATAATGTAACGAATGGCGCTATGCACTGATATTGATTTAATATGGCGCATTTCTACAGATTCTAACAGTTAAATTAAAAAGGAATTATTACGTTTTTAATAGTATCAGTGTGTTCTATTTTCAGTGTCTACTAGTTTCATTGAAAGCCTTAATATGCAATTATAATATGGAAAAGTATTATGTTGTTTAACATGAAAAAGACACGCTGATGGACTATATATATTTAGCACAATTACTAATAATTGTTACAACTTTCTAGACAAAGAATATTTCATGTCGAAATATTAAATAATTTTACTAAATGGTAATGGCAAAAAAGTTTTGTCAAAACCAAATAAAATGTAATAAGAATTTTTAAAATTTATTTATTATACTAAATTTTATTAAATTAAATTAATTTTATTAGATTGTTTCAAAACGCAACTACTAAAAGCATCACGGAAAACATCTTATTAGTTTCATAAATAAGGAGGGTTTAGAGACACTGAAACTATATATTTTTCTCCTCGAAAATATATTTCTCTTTCGAATCAGGCTATCAGATAATTCTTATTTATTTATATACCACATTTTTCACAGCAATCAGTCACGAGAGTTATTCGATACCAAACGCATCTAAAATTCACTTGCGGCAACCACTAATCAGTTTTCAGCGCTAAGTGACTCAAACTTCGATGAAAGTAGCAAACAAAAACAACCCGATAAGTTCCAGCATCGATAGCGTCAAAGAAAATGCGAATCTTGGAAAATGTTGCCTGTATTCGAATTTGGGTTAGCCTATGGCGGTTATTTTGGGTGGACAATGAACTCTAAGGTTCAATATCCGTGGTTCAAGTTCTTCATTTTTACTTGAAAAAAGGGTGCTTTTATTTTCAAGAATAGTATGAGAATAGTTTAAGAGAAAAATAGCATATCTGTAATAGATTTATTTTGTAATTTGATTCAAAATGTTTGTTCATAAGTAGAGAAATCTAAACTATATATATATTTTTTCATCTAAAATGTTTCCTGTAAAGCAGTAAATCCTAAACTATGTCATCTAAATGGTTTCAGTAAAGTTTAGGAACTGTCTTTCGGTTTTAAAGAATTATAACCAGTATTTTTTATTTCGCTCATTTTTAACTTCCATGAATGTAAAGCTATAGCATTTAAAAAAATTATGTTACGTTAAAATTGTCTGAATAAAAAAAAACATATTTTATAATACTTTTCTTTGAAAGTCATGAAACAGTTTTACGTGAAATTACGCTTCTGAAGTTGGTTTGGCATGTGACAATCTATGCTACGCTGGACACCTTTTGCTGAAATAACAGTATGCACAGATTCTAAAGGACATACAAGGTTATTCTGCGTGGTCTTGAAGTATATACATTAGATTGTATCACGAAATTTTGTTTTTGGAAAATAAAACTTTCAAGTTGATAAAAAGTTGTTACTGTCATCACATACCTACCAAAAATTTTTTTTGAAAACGAAAAATATTTAGGTCAAAACGATATTTTAAAACATTTTTTATAAAGTATGTATAAATCAAAATTAAATATTCAACAGCAAAAATGGGCAATTTCAGATAGAATCTATCAATAAAAAAATGCATTGCGACTGAAATTGAACATTTAGATCTCCCAGAATCGTAATGAAAATCTCCATTTTTTTGTCAACTAGCCGTACTTAAGAAATGTTTAAGAATCTTTCAAATTTTCAAACATTGTATTTATAATACAGACACTCCAGTACAGCATTCCGAAATAGCAAGAATATTTTTGTAGGCGAATATGGGGCTTAGATTTCAAGGTGATAAAACTGTAGCTCCCCTATGACTTTGGAGATAAGGGAAGTGCAAGATCATCACATGATTACTTCTCTCTCCCTCGTCCACACTTCCTTTATTTTTTTCAGCTTGTTTTTAGCATTTTTTTATGTACGAAGCGTCCATTTAGTGAGCATTTATGTTTTTGATTTGTGATTGAGTTCAATTTGGTTTTGTTGTTTTACCATCATGAGTAGAAAAACTCATTCTTCATCAACAAGGAAAACTACTGACGATCTAATTGTCGGCCAACCGCTAGATATAAGTGATCGTAATGTTTTACCTATTAAAATTGATGCATAAGGTTATTTTGAATGGGTAAGAAATCGGTTGAAGTCTAAAGGATGCCATCAACCAATGAAAAAGGTAGTTGCAATGCGAGTGGCCCGTACGTAAGCTAGAAGAAATATGGAAGAAGACTTCTATTCCTGTTTCATCTGTAAGCAACATTGTTTTTATGATTTTAAAACTACACGAGAGATCTGAAATTATAAAAAAGTCATCAGGATGTAACGCAAAAAATGCCAAGAGCTTTAAAACGTCCGTTGAAAAGTTCATAATCTGACATTGTAAATAATCTTTTTGATATTTGTTCATGCAAATGTAGAGATTTAGAGAAATGTTTGTGTCCAGCGCAAAGGAAGGTTCCACAACTGGAACACAAGTTCTTGAATGACCAACGAAACCTGAGGCTTATGGTTATAGGAGGAATTGACACAGTAGAGAGTAAAAAAAAATCGAGAAACGTGCTAAAAGAAAGGAAAAGTCTATACAATTCGAGTTAAACTGAAGTCTCCAATCAACAAATATCCCTACTTTACGACATCGATGAAGGCATTGTTAGTGACACTGATAGCGATTCCATTCAAAAAGATTCAAGTGATGAAAGTGTTTTATCTATAAAAAATAAAAAACCAAAAAATAAAAAGGAAAATTCTAGCGTTTCAGTAAACCAAGTCCTTCCAATAGACCTGACATCATTTTCCAGAGCAGGTGATCACAGAGCAATTTTCAATAGAACGGGACCGCAACTAACAAGTGCTCTTTTACGGGATTTAAAAGTTGTGACACCAGAAAATCAGAATGCGGTAATTGATAAATCGAAAGTTTTTCGTGAAAGAGTAAAGTACCGTGAAAGTATTGCAACTCGCACCTCAGAAATAATTTCTCTCTATTTTGATGGTCGGAAAGATGAAACTATAGCCAAAGAAAATGTACGTAGTAAATCTGACTGGAAAACTATACAAGAATAACACATATCTTTGTTTGAAGAACCATGTTCAATATATCTTGGTCATGTAACTGCAGACAGTGTTTCTGGGAAAGACATTGTATCGTCAATAATGAAACACATGGAATGTAACTGCATTGATGTTACAACTATGAAAACTCTTGGAAGTGATGGTACGCCCCCAAACACTGGAGTTTCTAATAGATCAGGTTGCAGGTTAGAAAAGCTGCTTGCGCTTGTGATGCGCTGCCTACAATTATCAAAATAAATAGACAGTGAAATCAAGATTTACTTTGAATAACTTTTACATATTCAATGTTCTTTATTTGTAGCCTTTATGTGTTTGTTTATATCTTTTGTAACCTTTTTCATCTAAAGATAACACTTTCTGATTTTTAATTTTAATATATTTTTGTTCCTCTAAAATTTTTCTAATGTGTAATTATTTCTAATGTCACCCCTTTCTCCCCCCAGAATAAAAAAGAAACAGAAAAACTAATAACCTAATGAAAAATTAATATACATTTTATTTGCACTGTTGCTAGATGTTTACCAATGTAAAATATCGCCTGGAAATTCTTGAATATTTGATAATATAGCAAGGTTTTTAAAATTAGATTCCCGCAGACTAACATAGTTAAAGGTACAAATGAATTTTTAAAAGTCTGTTGTCTTTCTAAACTTAAGTTTTTGTACTTAAAAAATATAAATATACTGTATATTCATGTATATATATATATTTTTAAAATACACATTTTAGGTCAAAAAAGTTGAATTTCAAGTTAATTCCGGGAGACCTAAATATTTTTTGATTTCAAAAAAATTTTTTTTGGTTGATATGTGTTGACAGTGACAACTTTTTATCAACTTGAAAGTTTGTTTTTCAAAAAAAAAAAAAAATTCGTGATACACCCTAATTACATTACACTCATTTGAAATGCTGCCTAACTCCTAGATAAGCTACTATAAGTTACTATACTGAACATAAGTTATTTGGCTCCTGTCTGTCAACTTTCAAAGCATGGTCAAATTTTTTCTCTGCCGGAGCACTTTGAAGGTTTTCTTGGACCAGCTTGTGTAAATCTGGCAGTAGTGAACTGGAGGCTAAAGCAATAAGGTATTTTTTTTCAGCGGAGCATTTCATAGCAAGGAAGAGTTTGAAATATCCTTAACTATACATGGCAGACAAGCTTCAATATTTTAGTTTACTTATTTCACTTTCTCTTTTATTTCTGCAACTAACGAGATGTTTGACAACAGACATTGACTACATCTTGTATTCACTCAAATTCCCGCACACTGCAGTGAACCTCTTTCTGAAAATTATCCCACAAATTGCATGCATTTTATGCTTTGTCAACCAGTAACGCTTATAATGCGTTACGATAACCTTTTATACTTTTCATGCTTTGGATCGGCTGAGACGAAAAATTTTCCTCACTGACCTTCTGTTTTTAGTGAAATACGTTGAAATTATTTATATGTTCAAATTTGTTACCAATAACCTATTTTTCAAGTTTAAGTTTTGAAGTAATACTTTAGGACTGATATTCTCGTAAGCGGAATAACCTTTTTTTCATTTTTTTTTTAATATTAAGTTTGCGTCAACTAATTGTGTACAGAATTTCACCGAAAGGGAGTTTATTTCATTTTTGATCATGAAACTATATTTTACCCGCTGTCTCACATCATTGCAAATGCGAGACGACCTATCATAAGAAGTAATGCTTCTGACTAAAGGCATTCTTAATCACTTATTTATCAAATTTAACTGCACAATCTATGAAATATTGTAACATTTTGGACTTGGTGTATATATCGGTCATCCATTTGATTTTTGGGCATTTTTTTCGGACATTGTCAGATTTTTCTGCTGAAAACAAACATTCAGCAGTGGCATAGCCAGAAATATTTCATGGACGGGGTTACGACTGCTGCAACTCATATATATGTATACTTGTGTGTGATAAGGGAGTGAAGAATGTATATTTTGTATGGGAAAAATTTTCTCATTAGGGACGGGGGGTTGAGAAACCCCTATCCCCCCCCTTGGTTACGTCACTGGCATACAGTAATACCTCGACTTATGCAACCTAGAATTACATGGTCCCGGAGTTACGCGATTTTCAAATCTCGTAAATTCATCTTGAGTAATACTTTAGGATTGCAATTCTTTATTTTTACATTCAAAATAATCACGGGTTAGGATTTTAATAATATAATTTGTTATGCATACGTATTATCTAAGTTTTTTTCTAAATTATTATTTGCTTTAATAATTTAGAATCTTCAGCAATTTGTATGTACATTATCATTTAATTATTTCTATTAATAATTTGTATACATATATTTAAGTACAAAATTACACCCCGATTTACGCGGTTTCGAATTACGCAGTTATCGCCCAGTCCCACTTATCGCGTAAGTTCCAGTAATTAATTTTTATATATTTATATATATACATACATAGATAGATAAGACAGAAAGCTAGTACTCATGTAAATCGGTTCTTATGATTTTGTGTTCTTTTCACAATTTCTGTGACGGCCAGCCCGTCTTTTTTCAACAACTCAAAAATTTCCAAACATTTCTTTGTGAAAAATTATTCCGTTTTATAATTTAAAGAAGTCTTAAATGTTTTCACTGCTATATAGGGAATTTCATAATAGAAAATTTAATAACTCTCAGATCGTTGCTTCACACTACCGTATATATAAGATAACAACTTCTAATTATATTTACACTGAACAGCCCCTTCTCAACTAATTAGCTAAGATTATTTAGTAGATTAAAACTAATCACCGGTAACCTCGTGCCTCAAATAAATTATAAACCTCCGAAGAATGTTATTCATTTAACTTCCTTAAATCTCTCCCGCTTTAGTAGGTCATTCTCAAAGATCTATGCATGGCTCTTTCGCAAAACCCAAACATATCATATTAAGCGGCTAAGCGTAATTACAAAAAAAGGGGGGGATTGCCTCATGTTTATGGAAGATAGCTCAGTTCATTTCTTTTACGGGAATTTTGTTTGCTTAAGAAGGGCTGTTAAAACGTAGAGGCAAATTTTGAAAAAAAAATGAGCTGCAATTAATGTAGATCATAACTTAAGATAGAAAAAAAAACGAGGTGGAGATAGTAAATAGGGTGTTAATTTATAGAAATACTTTCTATCGCGTTTCTCTAGATTGTATTCCTCTGCTGAAAAGTAATGTAACAGTAAATTTATGATTTTAGACGTTCATATGAGAGTTTCAGATACGTATGCCCCAACGAAAACCAATAAACGTATAATTGGAACTCTCTCGCACATTTAAAGCACTTGCGCAAAACATATGCGTAATAAATTCCAGTTTTCTTTTAAATGTTATGGCATTTTGGCATTGTTTTATAGTATCTGATATTTCTTCATAGATGCTGTACTTCATATGCCTGCGGTTAAATATTCTCTTGCAACATTATTTTTATTGTCCCTCTTATTTTTATTTCTTAGACCTTCAAAGTATCAAATAATTCTAAACATCACATCTTGAAGAGTACTAGTAATTAAGAAACATGTGTATCATCGTTCTTTTTTCAACGAATAGTGCCATTTATAAACTAGGCAAAGAATGTCCCCAATCAAATTAAATGTAACACAATAACAGAAATGAATATCTATTGTGGAATTCCTGATAAAGTTCAGAGTTTTAGCAGGTTTTTCTTACAACTAAGCCACACTTTTGAAAGAGGTTGGTTCCTTCACCTCCACGGCTTTGATTTTTATAAAAAAAATAGTTTCCATAAAAATGTTCTTTTATGTGCACCGGTATTCCAAATTAAAGTTACAAATATCAAAAAATAGGCTAAGACATGAGAATTTCGTATATTAATATCTCATACTGTAATGCTGGGAGCAGTAAAAAATATTTGCACAAGAGTTTATTGCAGGCTTAAATGCTAATGAAAGAAATATTGGTCAAAATATAATACATCATAACTCTTTGTAGCTTCGTCAAATAAGAGGTGTAGTCCCCTAGTACAGATACACAAGCGTTATATCTAACTCTCATACTCTTAATGGAGTTATGCATCGATGATTGAAGCTGTAATTTCCGTTCTTGCATATTTTAACTCTTGTAAGGATATTTTGAGGAAGTCGTTGACATGCTATGACTCTTCGTAGAGCATTCCACGACTGCTCTATGGGACTGAGTAGTAGAGACCTCGCTGTCTACACCATACGGTGAATACAGTCTTCTCTTCCATCATAAAATCGTTGACTTCGTAACTTCAATTCTGGGCACCAGTGTATATTCGAGAGCATATCATATCTACAAACGAAAGAAAATGGCTTTGCAAAATATGTTTAATATGCTTTTTAAACAGAAAGACAACTCTCTGGTGTCTACATAAACATGGATTATTTAAAAAAAGAACCCTTGAAAAATATCCATTTATTTGAAGTTTTAAAATATGATTCATAAAAAATAATATTCAATGAAAATTTAAGAGATGGAGTCATCTAAATACTGAAAGGTTTGTCCTGAGTACTGAATACTAAAGATCTTTAAAAAATACTCCACCAATGTTAAAGAATATTAGAGAATTCCAATATTCTCTAAAACTAATTATCTTCCGGTATCCCAAATAATTGTTATAATAAATAAGTTATAATTGTTAGCCATCTGTAAATAACTTTAAAATACTTAAAATAATAACATTTTTAATCTAATTGGATTTTTCATGTGTCATACATATTTACTTATGTTAAACGAATGTCTAACATTCCAAAATATTTAAAAAAAAATTATATTTTTTTAGAATAATTTTAATTTTAAAGACATTTTTAGAAAGTAAAATATAAATCGAAAAGTTTTAAATAGTATTTTAAAATTTAGAACTACACAGTTAATAAAGTATGAAATGTAAATAAAAATTTTAAAACATAAATAAATGTTTTTTTATTTCCTCTGAAATAAAAATTTTAAAAAATATATTTTATAGAGCCAGCTTAAATTGTTGATTATAATCTTTCAGTAAAGCTTGTTATGTATAGAAAATGTGATTATCATTTAAATTCTTTTCTTTGCTTTTGCTAATTATATTTCCGATATTTTTAGTCGTGTATGCGTGGAACAGCTTTCAAAGCGATTTTTAAAAGTTCTGATGCTTTTTGTGGTGACTGCTCTTGTTATGATTTTTAATAGCATGTAATTTATTTTTATCTCACTTTTACTATCTCTTACTTTTTACACTAACTAACTCATTATCTATTTTTATCCGTCTGAAAATATGAAAGAAAAAAATAAAATAATAACAATAACAATAATTTGATATTCAATTATCAAAACACCAACAGTCGGAATGTTATTTTGAAACACTCACACACACACACATATATATATATAGTAGAAAGGATAAATTAGTTCATATGAAAAAGGAATATACAATCATACAATACAAAGGAATCGTTCAACAAAAATATTAAACAGCACATTTTACATTAGAATTGAAAGAAAAATAAAAAAAGAGACATATATAAAAATTTAGGGAATGTTTGTTCAAATTATAATAACTAATACGTGTACTTCCCTGGCTTGCTAACTCATGCGACTTGTCAATGATTTATCGATACGAACGCGATTTTCTAAATAATTATTTTAAATTAGGATTTGGATCAAAATTTGTACGTGTACAGAAACTTTTTTGTTTTAAAGATTATTGAGTTATTCAACTGAAATAACTATCCTAGTTTTTTTTTTAAAGTACATTTTTTGTAACACTTAAAACACTTAAATTGTATTGTGGTGTAAACACTTAAATTGTAAAATTAGTGAAACGATAACGAGGTTTCGAAAAATATCCGCGAAACTGAAGGGAGAAACATAAAAGGAAGTCGAAAAGAAAAGAGAAAAATCAGTAACATAGTCGATAAAATGTTAAAAACTAAAGACAGAAATGACGTTATGAAACTTATAATGTGTCAAAATAATTTTAACAAATTACTTCCATATTTTTTTCCCTTAGCATTTTTAATACCATTTACAAATTAAAGTTTTTAATTTCATTAAACATTTCTAAATGAAACACTTTTATTTCAATTTTTTCTGTAGCTTTCTGAAAAAAAAAAGTTAAGACGTACTTAAAAATGCAATCAAAGTTTTAAATACGTACAGATAAGGCTACAAAGCAATTACTAAGTTACTTTTTTCTGATGTCCGTGCAATACATAGTATACGATTTGTTTAAATAGGGGGTTTTAATATCATATACGAAAAAATAAATAACTATCCTGTCAAGCATTTTTTAAACTGACTGTTCTACTTAAGTCTGCTTTTAATTTTATGAATAGTGTTTTGAAATGAAAGTTTTTATTTATTGTCTTGCTGGACCATTTCTGTACTGTATTTCTTTTGCAGAATTAATTTATTTAAGTGGTGGAGTATGTTTTTTAACAAATTACAAAAGCTTGAGTCAATAACTGAGTGAAAAAAGTGCCCTGTTTTAGAAAAAAGAGAAAAAAAATAATCCTCCAGCTATCAACAAAAACTTTCTTGCCAATAAATGTAATTACAAAAGTTGAACAAAAAATAAGAAAACAAGCTTATCACGTTTAAAGATAAGGCAAATGGTGAAAAGGGATTTCAGTATTGTAGGTTTGAGAGAGATAGCTTATCAAAGATTGGCGATTGTTCAAAAGCACCAAACGTGACCGAATAACAAAAGTGTTTTTCCAAATAGTAAAGTGAATACTTTGAATTTAGATTTTTTTTTCTTCGTTAATTGTAAGTATGGATCTAAAAGCCTGTTACGTAAATCCAACTTTTGAATTCAGAACATAATAAAAGAAATACTTTTGTCCGTTATTCAATGAAGATTACAGCTCTGAAACTTTATGGTTTAAAATATCATTTTTAGTGACTTCGTTATGATTTTATGTATGCAATTCTAATGATAGTTTCTTTTGACTGGTTTATTTCAATGGGTGCGTTCTAAATAGTAATGACGAATCTATAGTGTAAATGTCCCATACACATAATTATTTATGCTTTAATATTTCTATTTTATTATTTTTAAGCAGTTAAATATATTAGTATGGATAAATGAAGACTGAATTTTTTATACATGCTATTATACCAATCAGAATCACTACACAAACCTATTTCCATTTTATTATTTAGATAAGATAAGCGCTTGTACTTTTTTATTTCATTCCATTATACGTCATAATACATTTATTCCATTATAAGTCAAATACATAAAGTTAAATATATACTGGCTAGAAAATAGACCATAAAAGCATCAACTTGAAGCCTTTACTTTAAAAAAATTGCATATGTTGAAAGAGGTCTGCTAACATTAACTTTAAAACAATAATCTCAATATAACTACACTTCTGGCATAGATTAAAAAATAATTTAGCAAAATAAATAAACAAATAAGTAAATATAATCTTTAACAATATTTACTTCCATATTTTTTTCCCTTAGCATTTTTAATACCATTTACAAATTAAAGTTTTTAATTTCATTAAACATTTCTAAATGAAACACTTTTATTTCAATTTTTTCTGTAGCTTTCTGAAAAAAAAAAGTTAAGACGTACTTAAAAATGCAATCAAAGTTTTAAATACGTACAGATAAGGCTACAAAGCAATTACTAAGTTACTTTTTTCTGATGTCCGTGCAATACATAGTATACGATTTGTTTAAATAGGGGGTTTTAATATCATATACGAAAAAATAAATAACTATCCTGTCAAGCATTTTTTAAACTGACTGTTCTACTTAAGTCTGCTTTTAATTTTATGAATAGTGTTTTGAAATGAAAGTTTTTATTTATTGTCTTGCTGGACCATTTCTGTACTGTATTTCTTTTGCAGAATTAATTTATTTAAGTGGTGGAGTATGTTTTTTAACAAATTACAAAAGCTTGAGTCAATAACTGAGTGAAAAAAGTGCCCTGTTTTAGAAAAAAGAGAAAAAAAATAATCCTCCAGCTATCAACAAAAACTTTCTTGCCAATAAATGTAATTACAAAAGTTGAACAAAAAATAAGAAAACAAGCTTATCACGTTTAAAGATAAGGCAAATGGTGAAAAGGGATTTCAGTATTGTAGGTTTGAGAGAGATAGCTTATCAAAGATTGGCGATTGTTCAAAAGCACCAAACGTGACCGAATAACAAAAGTGTTTTTCCAAATAGTAAAGTGAATACTTTGAATTTAGATTTTTTTTTCTTCGTTAATTGTAAGTATGGATCTAAAAGCCTGTTACGTAAATCCAACTTTTGAATTCAGAACATAATAAAAGAAATACTTTTGTCCGTTATTCAATGAAGATTACAGCTCTGAAACTTTATGGTTTAAAATATCATTTTTAGTGACTTCGTTATGATTTTATGTATGCAATTCTAATGATAGTTTCTTTTGACTGGTTTATTTCAATGGGTGCGTTCTAAATAGTAATGACGAATCTATAGTGTAAATGTCCCATACACATAATTATTTATGCTTTAATATTTCTATTTTATTATTTTTAAGCAGTTAAATATATTAGTATGGATAAATGAAGACTGAATTTTTTATACATGCTATTATACCAATCAGAATCACTACACAAACCTATTTCCATTTTATTATTTAGATAAGATAAGAGCTTGTACTTTTTTATTTCATTCCATTATACGTCATAATACATTTATTCCATTATAAGTCAAATACATAAAGTTAAATATATACTGGCTAGAAAATAGACCATAAAAGCATCAACTTGAAGCCTTTACTTTAAAAAAATTGCATATGTTGAAAGAGGTCTGCTAACATTAACTTTAAAACAATAATCTCAATATAACTACACTTCTGGCATAGATTAAAAAATAATTTAGCAAAATAAATAAACAAATAAGTAAATGAAAATTTATCTGATATTATTTTGTGGATAATGAATTGTACATCAGCATATTTTTACACAATCAGATATATAAGGATTGGAGATAAAAATGCGTACTTGGATTTTAGAAAGTAAAAGCATTTTAGTTTTAAGTATTCATTATCTGTAGAATTATACTTCCAATACAGTTTATTATACATTAAAACTCTTTAAGAATATTAAATTCGGTGTAACAAAATACTTATTTGTTCATTAATCTCATAAAAGTCCTATGTAATATTTTTCAGCTTTCGAAGTCTTAGCGCAGATACATAAGTTGAATTTGAAGTACATTAAACTAATTCTCTCAGAAAATTAAAAATTCATTTAACAATTTTTAAAAAATGTTGATAAATCTTACATAATGTGTAGTAAATAGTGCAACTGAATGGATGTGTTGGGTACGTAATCTTTAATTCATATACCGTTACATTTTTTACTACCTCACAATGGCACAGTAGTTATGTTACTGAAAATAGTAGACGGCAGAAGTATGAGGTCCCATCGCGCGGCTGTCTATCTAACGATCTGGAATTTTGGTAGGTTTTCTCCAGGTGTAACGTGAACACGCGTTAGAAGCCTTAGAAAGTCCTCTTACCAAGACGCCTCTAATCCTTGGAAGATCGATCGAGCGTAGCGTTGCCGTAATCATACAAATACATTTTATACGTAGGAAAATGTATAATCTACGCATACTTTGGGAATTACTTCTTGAGACAATATAACTTCGCAAACAATCAGACTTCATATTCCTCAATCTGACTTATTGAAACAAATCAATCGAGAGAAAATCTCATAAAATAAGGTGCACTGATGGCTCGTTGTACTATAATTGAATATATTACATTACCTTGTTTTTATTACTATTGTATAGTAAAATTTGCCGAATATTTACTAATTATCTTGCTTATGTCTCTTGTCCCAGTCTCTTGAGAACGAGCTTTTGTGTATATAGTAGCCTACACTGAATGATGTTATATTTCAGTGGTACAATTGCTCTTTAAATATTAGTTGTTATATGTATATAAATTAAGTACAGACTGTCCATAATTAAACTTGAAATGTGCGAGACGTCTGTTTCAAAAAACTATCAGTGAAGTTTTTTTTAATTATGAAGCGAGTAGAACAAAATAAGAGCTGTTTATTAGATTCTCTAAATTGTATTAATTTTGTTGAAGGTAGCTTGGTATTATTTCTGAGCCTCTATATTCGCACCTTAAGATCAAAAGAAACTATTCCGATGATGATCCCGAAACAGCTGTCACATAACTTGGGAAATAACATAAAACAAGTGTCTTTGTTCATTATATAAATAATTTAAATCATGTAAAAACTGATTTTGTTATTTTTAATATTTATGAAAAAATGTAATTTCGTTATAATAGTATCATAAGCGATGTTTGACTTTAAAATAAGCCACTAAAAATATGTTTTAAATTGTTCTTTTTCGTTTTTTAACTTGTCGTTTGTCAAAATAAGCTTCACTCAGAGCTTTCAAGATCTTTTTATACACTGATTTTACTGTTTGAATAATGTATGAAACACTAGCTTTCGCATATTGCAAAGCTGTATTTTAAAAAAAGTGGTTTTCTGTTCAAGTTTTACATTGTCTATCATAAAATTCCTGTTATACAGTTGCTTCGTCGTTCGCGGTCTTGAATATAGGAAGATATGTGTCTTCTTTTATTAAAGAGTGCTTGTTTGATTTAGGTAAAGAAATTTTAAATACATTTTTCTTTTAGATGTTACGTAAAATATTGATGCTAAAAGAAATTGCTGAAGTTTTCACGTGTTATGCATATACCATTGAAGTCATGCATATGCCAGAGTCATGTAAAAAGGAATTTAAAATGTGAAATATTATTATATAGGTTCGTTTATTGAAAATGTAGGATTACCAAAAACACGGAACTATTGAAACTTCAAAACATAAATTTTGATTTCAATCAACGTTTATTGCCAAAAAATATCAATAAAGGACGCTTCAAAAAATTTTCGATAGATTGACGGCGGGATTTCTCTATTCAATGAACAATTTACCCTAAATTATTAAACAGCAGTTTCTTCACTACTCTAATGTAGGGGAGGTGACATAAAACGATCCCTTTAAGGCATTAACTTGTATAAAATAACATAAACGTTTTAATAAAACTTTGACTAGCATACTTTGCACTATATTTGGCATCATAAACATATTTTAATCATATTTTAAAATCAATTATTTGAGAAATGAAAAAAATAGAAGTTTGAGAAAGTGTCCAAGGGATCATTTTACCCTCATCAATGGGCAAAATGGTCCTCATTTGAAAAATAATTGAAAATTCTTTTTTATCGGCAAAATAAAAGGTGTAAAAGTAATTATGACTATATATAACGAAATAAAATAAGTTTTACAATCATATAATTGGCAGATTTCTTTTATAAAAATTTAAAAACAAAAAATGTGTCACAAACAATAAAATAGAATATTGTTAAAAAATTATGGCCTATATTAAACACAAAAATAAATTAAATAATTTAATTAGGAGTCATGCATTTTGAAAAGGGTTGAATGTGGCAACCATGGTGGCTAGGACCCGGTACTGGAGTTTCTTCAGTCAAAATATCATTTCATCCGGTAATGTGGCAGCCACATTTGAGATCATATTACTGGATGAAGCCGAGAAACATAACAAACTTAGGATTTGAATAAGTAAGTTCCCATCTAAAAATATACACCGTTCAAAAAATTAATTCATATATCTGTATATGGAAGACTGTACAACTAAATAAATAGGACAGGTAGTATTTATCTTATGACAAATGTTATAAAATTCAATTTTTGAAAGAATTCTATTTAGATACCATATACTGTGGGCATTTTAATATCGCCATTGCTTCTTTTGCACTGTGCACAGCTAGTTTATGTGTTACCCGATAGGTAAGTCTAACTCACAGGTTACCAACCTTTTTTGAACTGGTGCCCCCTTTTCTCGTGAATATTTCAATACCGCCCCCCTCCCACTCCAGAGAAACAAGAGCGTACATAATGCATGGTGAAAACAAGAATTAAATTAAAAAAAAATTACTAATAGATAGAATATTGTTGGAATTGAAACGCTACTGAATTTCTTCTTCATTTAAAAAAGAGAAATAAAAGTTTTAGCTTACCTGAGATAAGGACAGGCAGGGGTTTTGATAATACGAAGTAATAGATAATAAACTATTGCTTTTTAATTAGATAAATTGTCAGTTTCAAAGAACAATCAAAACGCATACTTAATTATATTAAAAAGTATTTTTATTAAAATATTATCAGCGTAATTTTTAAGTCTTTTTTAGACTAAATTTGGTTAGTCTTCCCATGCTCCTACGTGCCATATCAAAGCCCCCTAATTTTCTCTGGGTCGTTTACCGCCCCCTGAAAGCCTCAAACGCCCACAAGGGGGCGTTATCGCCCACGTTGGGAACCTATGCTAACTGTATCTAAGAAACCATATATGGATCGTTTTTCCCTCTAGGATCATTTTGAGCCACCTTCCCCTACGTTTAATTTCATGTTGATACTGTAAAATGTCTTCTGCATATAAACTGTTTGTTATTCTTGAAGTTTCGCAGTAATTTTTACAGTACATGCGAAAGATGTTAGTTTTACTGTTAATTTCACAGCTCAAGTTTTGTTTCTACATTGTAGTAGTAGATAGGCTGACACTATTATTTTTCCAGTGTTTTGCAGCATTTTTTACCGGACTCTGTTCAAACATGAGCCTGAAGCATTACATTGCAAAGTCACTTCATGAACTACAGATTTCCCTACGACATAATAAAACAGAAACAATGAAAGTATAGTGCTTATAATATGAATTATAGAATAATTAGATCTCCAAATTCTTATGTTAAGTGGCACGGAGAAAAATGAAAGTTAATCGACGATGACGTAGATGACGTACCAGCATTTAGAGTTCAGAGGGATGGAAGTCTTGTACTTCTGAACGAGAGAAATACCATGTGAAAAAAAATTCATTATGCACTAAAGTACCAGAGAAAGTGGACAGTGTACATTTTGCTTGTTCTAAAAGTCTTGTTTAATCTAGTACTTACACCCTATTGGAAGTATTTTTATTCCTTATTTTAAAAATAATATTTGATAATATTACCTGTTGATTAATTATAACCTTGATTTTTATATTCAAACGAAATTATCAGGTTGTAACGAAAGTTTTCCGCCATATCTGCCTGAAAAACTAACTTCTAACTCCTTAGATACCTGTTTTTGAACTTTCGGTACCAAACCTGTACCATGTCACATGATACAACAATAGTACTTAAAGCTGTACTCATAATTCGTTGATATTCTGTAGCTGACTTTTTGAAACAGAACTGGAAGTAAATGATGGTTCTAATCCTCTAGAGTGATAGTTCCATTTGAGACACCTTGTTCTTAATGATAACTATATTTTTTACAGATTTCACAACACAGTGTCATAAAGCAAGTCTCTTTCTTTCAAATGCCAAAAATCATTTGACAAAATATGAGCAAATACGTTAACGCAAACTATGTGCTTCCGATGTTTGCGGTGGCGGGAAACTTTCGTTACAACCTAATACATTCTTTGTCCTTAACTTCTCCATTCTTTCACTTTCTTTCTTTCAATATGTGTTGCTTCACTGTAATATTTAGAAAATATTTTATATCCACCAATTGATTGATTGACTACAGATCTGGATTAGATTGTTATTAGTTAAAGGACTACTTGAATTAAGATGTCAGGTGCGGAGTGGCATTTTGATGTGGAAGAGGCATTTCTTACGTATTCGTTTAAATTCGTATGCATCTTAATGACGTAGAGTATTGATATACAAGTTTAAAATTTACGAATTTGTCACTATTCTTGTGAAATAAACACAAGTTCAGTTAGAAATCTCTATCTTATTTATATGATAATTAGATTTTATGCAAACAGTATTAATTTTATAATTTAATGTTACTAATTTTAGACGGAAAATTATTCGTTATACAATGAATTTTTTTTTTTTATTTATTCATTATTTACTTTATATTTACATGCATATACACACATATAATATAATATATATATATATATATATATATATTTGGGTAACTCAAAAAACCGACTATTTTTTTGGCGTTACTTTTTGGCGTTTGAAGAGCCTCCTCCGAGGACAGCTCAAAAAAAAATTAAGAGGTCACTCAAATTTTTTTTAAATTTCAAAAATCGTCAAAAATCGATTTTTTTTCTTTTTAAACTTTTTTCTCGTTACGGTATAATATGGTATTTTTAGTTCATCTCGTAGTGTATTTGTATCGATTATTGTACTAAATAAAAGAAAAAAAGTATGGAATTTTAATTTGAATATTAAAAGGTCGCTCGAAGAAGTCTAAAGTAATGCACTAATAAATTTTTAAAAAATATGAGCGACCTTTCAAAATTTAAATTTTGAACTGAAATTTTCAGAAACTTTTTTTTGGGGTCTATAAAATTATACCGTAACGAGAAAAAAATTTAAAAAGAAAAAAAATCGATTTTTGACGATTTTTGAAATTGAAAAAAATTTGAGCGACTTCTTAATTTTTTTTGAGCTGTCCTTTGGAGGGGGCTCTCAAAACATCAAAAACTAAGATTTCTTCACACGAGACTTAAATATAAAATAGTCGATTTTTTTTTTTTTGCGTCACCCTAATGTATACATACATACATACATATACAGATTATTTGAAGATCCATGCAGTTATTAATTACCAAAGAAAAGCTCAAAATATAAAAAGATTTTTAAAAACAAATAATAAATAAGCAAAAGCAAATAATAAATTTATATATAGCATATCGAAACTTCCATACTCTTTAACACCTTTTTTCTTGTGTTCCGTAAGCACTATTATAGGAAGCGAAATGAATAGCTTAATGGTTTCTATGATTTCAAATCTAGAAAACCATGATATATATAGTGTATATACATTTTTCTTCTCTTCTCATCTCATAGCGAAGTTTTCCATAACGAGCAAATTCAGCCTCTTTTCAAAAGGAGACCACCTTTTCAATTTTCTTTGAAATCTCGTTTCCAGAGATTTTCGACTGTTCATATAATAGTAAACACTGGCAGCGCCTAGAGTGTTTTTTCCCTCCGTGCACCCGTCCAGTGCAGCAATAATCATTCATCTTTAGATCGCACAGCTGGCGATGTGTCAGTTAGTGAATGCTCGCCCAACTCGAAGAAACTAGCTTGCCTAAGAATTTATTTATTTATTTATGTTTTTTTAAACTCAAAATACTGTGAGCTTTCTTTTTATTTATCTTTTAACCTTTTGAGGCGCAACCCTTTCCCAATGCTGAAAAAGGGGCAGCCGTTGCCATCGCTCGACTTAACTACCAGCAAGATGGCAGACGATCGAAACGTTCATCGCGTGCGACAGATTTAGAGACCCTTTTTTTGACGACAGCTAGATGGATGTGCCGGCACAGCCAGCTGTCGTCAAAAAAAGGGTCTCTAGATCTGTGGCACGCGATCAACGTTTCGATCATCCGCCATCTTGCTGGTAGTTAAGTCGAGCGATGGCAACGGCTTCACTCTTTTCAGCATTGGGTAATCTATCCAACTGTTCTCGCAGTCTTTCATTTTTTCAGCAGATGCCAGTGCTGTTAAAAATAATCGCGATAATTTTTTACGCGAAATGACGTGCTAAAAAGTAAAGGATTCTCGTGGAGCTACGTCACCCGCAACTATTTTTATAGAAATCAAATCCATTCTTCGTGACTGGCAACATTCAAAACGTCAGAGTTTGGTGTTCCCAGAGCGGGAACACTGCGCGTTAAAGGGTTATTAAGAGATAGTAGTACACGATAGAGTGTTTTGAAGGAAACGTTGGGTGCATTTGCTTTTTTATGAATCAGGATTTGTTTTCCGATCTGTGTGTTCTGTTGCGGCTTCATATCACATGAAAGTACTGCGTACAATTTTAGCGTTTCGTAACCAAAAATATTCTTCTTTCACATTAAATTTGAATTTTTTTTGTTATAGCTGCAGGGATTTTAATGCAGTTAATATGAAATAAACATACTATTATAGTAATTTCTCATACAGCTAGCAAGTTTAATGCAAGATTTTTATAGATTTTTCTTTTCTTTTCATTATCTGTCAATTTTAGACATTTTATTAAATGCTATAAAAATATTTTAACAGTGCAAAACGTTACTTTCCAGAAATTTACATTAAATATCAAGTAGAATTTGTTAAATTTGAGATCTAAATTTGTAGAGTCATAGATTATGAATACAATAAAAAATATCTGATATTATTTTGTGCTATGTTAACATAACTATTATTATTCTATTTTAATTTATATTAAGTCTTATTAATTACTATTATTTAATTTTATATTAACTATTATACAATTGTGTCGTAAGAACTTTGCATTTAATGTGGCTTTTAAGGCAAAATTTATTATGTTTGTGCCTTTGAATTAATAGTTATTGATATATGTTATCGACATATTTTATTTATGGTTTTGTTTTTATATGTTTTAATCAATACGTAATTAGAGTATTTATTACCAAGTAGATTATGATATTGGTTGTATGACTTTATATTCTTAACAGAGCTGTATACGATTACAATACTGAAAAATTAAGCATACAGGCGAACTTAAATAAATAATTAGAAACATAAAGAATTAAAAAAGCTTATTTCATTATTCCTTGTACTTGTAATTGTATTTTATATGGCGGTAACGGCCAATGATGTATGGGTTTGATGTTGGTGCTTTTTATACATTGTGTATGGTTTCTAACATATGGTTTCTAACATTTGTTACTTAATTTGGGTTTAAAAGTGAGAAATGTGAATAATGCTACATACCGTAAGACGATAAATTATAGAAATATAAAACCATATCAACATATATAAATTATTCGAAGCAATTTTTAACTGTCTTTTCTAAAAATGCAACGCTCCATTTTGTTTAAATACACTTTGCGATTATATAATGAAGCAAATAAATATAACTACATTTGTTAAATTTTCATTTTAAATGAGATATCGTAGTAAACTTTGCTGCAGTATATTTGTATATCTAAGCATAATTTCAAAAGTTTTTTTTTCAGTTCTTTAAAGACTGCTGTTTTAATAACGGCTGTTTTCAGGAAGTGCTAAGTATCCATGAAACTAAATGTTATTTAACAAATTTAGTTCTATAGTTTTAAAGAGCAGATCTTAATTTGCCAACAAAAATTGTCCCTATCAAGTTTCTTATGAATAAAACTGAAGAAATTCTGAGTATTGGATTAATTTAAAGAATCCCATGAATTTAATTAAAGTATTTGCAATTTATTTCCGAATTTGAGATTTAGAAGATCCACAACCACTAATTTTACATAAGCGTTTTTAAACTTTCTCCTCATCTAACTAAATGCCCGGAATCTCGTGACGTATAATTAAACCCCCCAACGGCTAATATGTTGTTCTCCGCAACTCAAGTTATTAGGGGATTACTCAGTCGGTTCTAGTCTTAGGCACTGTCATTTAAAATCGCTCACGTGGATCGCCAAGTGAACCTCCTGTGCATCGAATGTTTGTTTTTGCACCTTATAAGCATCTACTTCTTTAAAGTGCTTTCATTACGCTCCCTGTAATGCTTCGTGGATAAGTTCGTAAACTGTGAAATTAAATTCGCGGTGTGATCGAAAATTCCGGGGTTTACTTTTATACCTTTGGGCACTGCCCGTAAACGAAGTGGCTCAAGTTTAGCTGATAGAGTAATGAAAGAAACCTTAAATGGTTTTATGGTTTTTCATCAAAATGTTTTAGGATTAAAAAAACGGTATTTTATAAAATGGAATTACTTTTTGTAACAATACTTCACGTACTTTTCGGAGAACACAATCGTTTTTCCTTCCTTCAAGAAAAATATGTTTATCGTTGAGCCTAAGACACAGGCGGATCCAGGGGGAGGGCGCAGGGGGCGTGCGCCCTCCCCCTGAAAAAATATATTTACATTACACAAATAGGGCTTTTCACTAGATAAAATGAGTATCACCATTTGCGCTCCCTACGAAAGAAGTTTCTGGATCTGCCCTTGGCCTAAGACAATGCACATAGCGCCCAACTATTATGTTCAAATCGTTGAGAAAACTTTTAATCGAATGAAAGTTACTATTTATCTGCCATTGTAATATTCACAGGTCCCTACACCGGGTTATTGTATATGTAAAGGATTTCACTTTTTCTTAATAGCGCATTTTTATAAGTAATAAAGATATCAAAATTCAATAATTTAATTTAACACTACTTAATTGAAAGCTTGCAAATGATAATTAGCTAATATTTTTAATTATTAAACATAAATTTAAGATTCACTGTGATAAAAAACATATTTTTTGTTGAAAAAATATTGCTGAACTTTTATTTACTCTCTACAAAAACAGGTTTCCTAACAAAAGGCCATTCATTATTTTGGAATGTACTTTTGACAAAAAATTTTTATTCCAGAAAAATTTCTGCTCTAGTTTTGTATCAAAACAGCAAATCACAAATCTGTTAACTCGTTGAAAAAATGTTATACATCTTCTGCAAAAATATATATTTTGTTCTGAATTTGTTTCTACCCAAGTCAATTAAACAGAAATAACACATTTTTTTAAATTTCCACATGCTTATTTTTATGCAATTAAGTACAATAACATAACAGTAATCATTTTCCATGTAATTAATACTGAAACCTAACCATTACTGTTTTCTACGTAATTAATATTATGGCATAACTGTAATGAAATCTACAACATAACACTTATTATTTTATTTAATTAATACTATAACAAGTTTTATTTTCTATGTAATTAATACTATATCACAACAGTTATGCTGTGCACAGATCTCATAAATACTCAGGTAAAAATACTGTATGATATGTATTACGTTGTATTTTGATGCATATAGAACTTTAAAATTAAACTTATTATCTAAATGTGAATAAGAAAAAAACTACAGCTCCACTGAAATTCAGCATGTGAAATGCATTTGAAAGAAAAAAAAGTTCTGTTAAATTGGTTTTTGCAAAGATTCTATGGTGGGAGGGAAAGAAATGGAAGATATTTTTCCAGGCTAGAAGGTACTTTACTGCATTTTCGTTTTCTTCTACGAAAAGAAATATAGGAAAGTACAAATAGTTTGAAATCTAAAAATATTGTCACTTTGAAAAAAAAAATTAAAAGGCTGCAGATTTTTCGAGAGAGTGGCTTTTTTAAAAGCACTGTTTAAATAGTGTTTTATGTTTTGCAAGGTTATTTTTACATATTGGGTATGCATATTTGGATTCTTGAAAGCTTATAATTGAATCTTTACTCGAGAATTTTTTAACCAGCATATTAAAAAAATTTGCTTTCTGGAGACTAGAATACAGTGCTTTTAATATATTTTGCTTATAAGTAAATATGCATTTTTTAAGTACTATAAATTGCCTCTAAAATGTATACATTTCAAATAAAGTCTCATTAACAATTACAAAAACAATGCTTTGTTTATTTAGAGACACATTTTCTTCAGCAATATAACATACTAATTATAATGTCTAAAAATTGTTTAACAAAATTATTATATACATATATACACCAGATGCGTTTATCTAAATATTTCATATAATTTCAATGAATTTATATGGTCTCGACGCAAGGCAGCATATAGGATACGGGAAACCACTTTTGGCGATAGTATTTTAAAGGCCTAGACTCTCAAAAATTATTTCTTCAATTCACGAAAATATTTCCGGCAGATGTGGTGCCGGGATATTTCCGTTATTTGACGAATAGTCCCTTCTTTTTTTCTGCTGTCAATTGCAAAAACTTTTTCGGAATCAAGAAATTTATTTTCTTCTTCTTCAGGTTTTCTCGAAAATTCACGAAAATATAACGTTTACAAGGAGTACGGAAATTATTCGATGAAAAATGATGAATAAGGGTAAAAAGACACACACTCTAAGATTATTTCTCCAATTCACGTAAAATTTTCTAGCAGCAGTGCTGCAGGAATATCTCTGTTATTTGACGATTAGCCGTTTCTTTTTTTTCTCCAGTAAATTGAAGAAACTTCTTCAGATTCAACGATTTTTTCCCCTCTTTCTCAGATTTTCGGGAAGAAGAATTCACGAAAATATTATGTTTTCACAGAGTACGGAAATTGCTCGTTGAAAAATGAGGAATACGTTAGTGCATAAATAAGCGTTTTTTGTGAGAATGTACATATAAATACTTAATAGCTCTTTTTGTTCATTGTTTACTTATTTAATGGACCATGTGCCAATTTAATGCAAAAATATAGTTTTGACCAAAAAATAATATGTAAACGAGTAAAATGAATATTGATTACTTCATAATGAAAAGTGTTTTATTCTTTAACTACCACACTACTTAAAATTTCGATTTTACTCTTGCTTGTTATACAAATTAGCAATTGTTTTGAGTAGAATCGAAATATTCCGTATAGTAAACGTCATGTTCAGATTTTAGATTACAAATGCACAGTAATGATATTTCCTGAACCTGTTGTAAGTACCACTGTAATTGTGTTGGCAGGGAAACTGCGCATATGAATTCCAAACAAACTGAATTAACAGAGGATTTCAAATAGATTAAACTGAACTGCAGTTTGTTTCTAGCAGAACACTGTTTTCTCAATTTTGAAAACTGTACGCATAAACTATGCAATTCGTTCCCAGCGTCTGTGAAATTTCGCCAGATTA
The DNA here is from genome assembly GCA_038373885.1 of Cheiracanthium punctorium. Classification (NCBI taxonomy): domain Eukaryota; kingdom Metazoa; phylum Arthropoda; class Arachnida; order Araneae; family Cheiracanthiidae; genus Cheiracanthium; species Cheiracanthium punctorium. The sequence goes on along the minus strand of JAWZYV010001322.1, from coordinate 2,272,020 downwards.
ATTATTTAAATAGTTTACCAACTTTCCATAATTGCCTATCACTGTAAAATATATCGAAAACGTGGATGTTTTTTTACTATATTATTATATTTGAAATTATAAAATTCTTTCGAAACTTAATTGTTGCCATAGATTTATACAAATACCATTAGTGGAGGAAGTGATTACTTAACGCATATTATGACGTAAAGCGTGAAATGAATGTTTTCTAAAAGTCTACATATGTGATATGTTACATGTTTTGCGATTATAAATTTGTATTCTAAAAAAGCTGTTAAAATGTTACATGTGTTGCCCTTATATGAAATATAGGGTATTTATTTGCATTTTTATGTCTTACTGAATCAAAATTGTGTATTATTTTAAATAATAAAAAATTCTTCGTGATGAATTTTAACAAAAAAATGTCTGTAACCTGAAGTAGAATTGTTTGTTATTTGAATAAATAATTTAAAAATAAACAAATGAATTGAATATCCAAATTGCACGATGTATTGTAGATTAAAAACTGAACACATCTATGGTAGATTTTTGAATAAACAAATCTAAACTGTTACTAAAGAACTATTGAGACTTAGAACATATGCTAAAATCACAGTGAGTTTTTAATTTTTCAAATCAATTTTCTAGATGCTTTGTAAATAAGATTATCTACATTTTGTAAAATAAGTCATATAAAAACAGAACATAAAATATTTTCTGCTCAAAACCTAAAATGACGCTGGGTCCTTTATTTCAAGATTTTGGGAACATAAGAGTAATTTCCGCAAGTTATACCACAAATTTGTCTTAAATGAATTTAAATATATGTGGATGTCACTTTTAGAACTCAGAGATTCACTGTCTGTATCTAAAATCGCTTTATTTTGGGATTGAGCAAAATATGGCATTGGTCTTAATGAATCACTCAACTGCATATTATCTGTATGAACGGAAATCGGTAGTCATGAATCTACATTTAGTATGCTATTTAAGAATTTGTGGTATACATATTGTGAAAAGCATATGGTATTTTTATTATATTTGTTTTATCTGAATGATCTAGTCTTCCTCTAGATAATAGCTTAAAACATTTTTTCCCTAAAAAGTTAAAAATTTTCTAATGCGAATAATGTGACATTTAATATATTTTAAGTGCAAATTAAACACTTAAAATTTAATTCGGTTATTTTTGAAAAATTATATATGCAATTATTTTGATTTTTGAAAAAAAGGATTGTTCTCCAACCTGACTGTTTTTCCCAAAAATATAATAGGCTCTTCGCAAAACTCTACTAACATATAATTTAAAACAATTTTCTCCTCAACAATGTAACAAAACCCTTTTAATATTCTCATTTTCCTTTAAAATAATAATAAAATTCAAGAATTCTTATTCAAAATCCCTTTTTTTGTTCCGATTATTTAAAGCCAACTCTTCCCTAATTAATAAAATTTGACATTCAATTAAGCTAAGGTGATATACTGTTCATTATACAGTTTAATTAAACGCGTTTTTGTGCAGGGTTATGAACATTTATTTTAAAATCATTAATAAGATAAAATAAATGACGCAGTCAAATAAATTTTATTTTTACGTCTCATTTCGCGAAGTGTTGTTTTAAAACATTTTATGTTGCATGTATTTAATTATCTGAAACGAAGCAGAAAAGGTTTATTCAGTAATAAATTGTCAAGTATTTCACCATTTTTTTTCTTCGCGTTTCAAATCTCGCTGATTCCACATAGAGGATAGTCTATAAAATGCATTCTGCAAAATAATTACAACCTGCTTGTAAATATACGGAATGTTCCAAAATTCAAATTATGAGGGGTGATAGAAGTCATTAGAATGAAAAAAAACTCATCATATAATTTACCATGTAGTAAGTAAGGACGAAAGCTTACCATATAACTTACCACTCTGAATGTGGGTCGGAAATCACGTTGAGAGGGTGAAAATTGCTAAAACATCGTGCAGTCTCTGTCTTGTTTTTCTGCAATGGGTTCTCCCTGAATTGTTGCTTAGTGTGTCGGCAGCAGTTCAGCGATGCATGTAGTTCATGCATGATAGTACACGTGGATATTTTACCGTTCAGGAGCGTAATCACCTGTCATCACTAATCCAAGAAGGTTGGTTGAACACGAGTCTCCCGTCGCTTGGCCAGCGCGTTCGCTGGATCTTAATTCGTGTGACTTTTTCCATGGGGTCACCGTAGTAGTGACCGTCGCCGTCGTTGCTGTGGCAGACATCAAAAGCATACGTGGGATCTTCAGGCGTTTGGGGGAATATTTTTTTACGTCTTTTGTAGTTTGCATCGCAATATTGTCATTCCAGGGTGACGTCGAAACTCGTATGCGGTTTTATCAATTTTTACTTTTCTCGACACCACTTTCTGCAATCAGTTTTCATCCTCTTCATGCTTTCTATCACAGCTCTTAATTTGAAGGTCGACTCTTGTAATACCCTGTATATTTACAAGCTATCGCAATTTTTTATTATTTTCTTAAAATACACAAAACGCCCATTTCTATCAATAATGCAATTTTATCAACAGATTCGTTTTGGCATTGCGAAAGTAAAAAGCAACGAACGTTGATAAATACTAATAGTAATTCCTTTGTCATTTTGATGTGCTCTTTCGAAAGTTAGAAAAGTTTCTTGGCTTTTTGAAAATTTTAAGCTGCGGTTGCAAATTCTAAAATACAGTTTTAAAATATTAATTTTAAAGAAAGCTGTTTTATAGGGCCTGTAAAAAAATGAAAGGATGAAAATTAAATTTAAATTTTTATGTACCGGTTAAATTTAAATTTTTAAGTACCACTCTATAATCGATGTTTGGAATCAGTAATTTTAACTTTCAATCACCACAGCACCTTATTCCGTTTTTTTTTTTTTAAGTTGCCTTACTTTTAATTTATATACTATTCTTCTCAATGCTACTCGTACTTCAGTTTCATTATTTCAGATTCAATTATTTGAAATATTCAGCAGTTTTTCTTTTAAATTCTAAATGTCGAAATTAATGAAGTCGACAACTGATCTTCTTTTTAAAATATTTCACTTTCTGTTTTTATTTATTTATTTATTGCCAACTCAACTGAATAAAATTTCTTGCGCAATAAAAGCTAGATAGCTGACATTAATTATTCAGAAGCATTCGACTGATATTCTACCCATTATAAAGTGTTTGAAAAGTAAACTAAAATGAAAAAAAATATTTTTAAAAAGTATAAGAGAAGAAGAACATTTTAATTGGAAGGGAAAAAAAGCAATCTGCGAAACTGCATTGAAAGTGAAACAAAAAATTTCATCTTTGTGGAATTTTCGAAATTTCTCACGAATTCTTTACGTTAGTTGTTATTATAATTTATTAATAACTTATAAAAACATTCAAGATGAGCGTTTATTGTAAATGAATCTAAGTGTTATGCTGCTTTGAATTCATTGGTGCATTTTTTCTTATTTTTAATTTATGAATAGTTTTTAGAATATATTTAAATAATACAATGCAGTTCAATAAGCTTATAAAATGAGTTCAGCGTAGAGAATTCTGCTTTTTTGTTGTTGAAATCTTAAAATTATTTTTTTTATTTGATTATAAATTCTTTTTGTGGTTTGGAAAATTAAATGTTTCTAATTCTTCATAAGAGCTGAATACTTTTTTAAATTTGTAAAAGATATTTTAATAAATTTATTGTGTTTAAGAAACAATGCGCTTGATAATGTTTCTTGAAAAGAAATCAGAAGTGTTTTAGGTAAATGATGTCTTACACTAAACTTAAAAAATTACTGTCTAGGTATTGAAAGAAACATAATTTTTATATTTCCATGTCAAAAGAATTAAAATATTTTTAGGAAAATCCTGCTTCTTTTTTTATTTTTCAGTTGAAGTTAAATAAATAAATATTCTATACATCAGATATAAATATTATTGTATGATTAGGTTTTAGAGGTGCGTTTTTAGACATCTAATATAATAAAAAGGGGCAACTTGTTTTATGCTTTTAGCATTTTTTAAGATTTTGAATTTCGAATTGAAATACCTTATTTGTTCAAACTTATTTAGCTCTATTTAGTTTTTAAAATGTAACATTTTGACATCATTTATTAGTAGCCTCTGCCCTTTTAAAATTCATTTTGGAATGTCTTATTAATAAATAAGTAATCTGATGAAAAGTGCATCTCTTTTGATATGATTTCTAAATTACCTTTACGCCAGTGAATACAGCGCTCAAGGTTCATCCGTACCACCGTTCGTCCAGGATCAGTTTCTCATCCACAGCACCATATCTGTAATGCATATCTGCCAATACTGTTAGTAAACATAGAGGTCTGCTCCGCACGGAAATTCGCGGCGGCGGCGTAACGCCCTCAGAAATCCGGCGGCGGCGAGCCGCGGAGTGGGAAATTTTTGAAAAAGAGCATAATGAACATGGGTGTATCCGTACACACACACACACGAGAAGACGAGAATTTTTATAAATACTAGTATTGAGTATGATGTGCGAATATTGCCAGTTAGCTACTCGTGGGATCGGGTGGGCTCGATTATGTTTGTCTTTAATTTGTACAAACGGCAAAATTTATCATATTTTATCCTTATGCGGGCTCCGGCTTGAATAATATCGCTCGGGCGGTCTCGAATTAAGAGTCCATGTGCTCGGCTTAAAAAAACGAGCCCGAACTGTTCTCTATTGGGGGGCTTTCTAAGAGGTCCTATCCCGCATCTACGCTAAGTATAGGAGGAAACCACGGAAAACTACGAACAGTTAGGTTTGACCTTGTTTTGAACCAGGCACCTTCCGTCTCCCATTTCAGAGCACTATGCAATCGGCCACTGTTGGAGCTCCTGAGTATGAGCTTGCAGTTGTGGTAAACTTTTAAAATTTTTCTGCTGCAAAACTGAAACAATAGATTTTATCAAAATCGGATAAGTTTATATTGTTTATATAGCAAATTCAAGATACATTTAGTTATCGATATATGAATGATACATTATTTGCTTTTAAGCGTCTTTTTTGTTTCTCCTCAAGCTTCTCATGAACCATTGCAATCCTATAATGTTCTTTTGAGGTATAATTCAATGTTTAAACAGTTTTTAAAGCAATCAAATGACGCCGTCGACTCAAAAAATTTAATTGTATCGTTACACGTAACTAGCGTAAAGAAGTATCTAGAAAATTGTACGCCGATTGTACGCCGTGATGTGAAATCAGGGTTATTCGCTGGTGCGACGGCCTAGACCTCCTGTGTAAATATTATTGCATCCTAAGTTTGGCACCGACAAACTTTGCGACTTTTGAGACACTTTATGTATAACAAAATTTTATATGCGCCATATTTAGCATAAGTCACACGATTATAATTAAAATACGCACTGGTTGTGTTAGGTACAATAGAATATTTAATGAAGAAAAATCTTCATGAATTTGTATCAAAATAAGGTTAAACTCTAGTGAAACTTTAAATTGTATCACTTGAGCATGCATGAAAGATTTAATTATCAGCTTACGAAAAGATAATTCACTTGTAATCATGGTGAACAATTCTTACCAAGTCTCTTCGCAATCTCTGCCATGACTCTCTTACGTTTCTATTTGCATCGTCTGCATTAGGCTGAAAAAAAATAAGATTGTGATAAAATCATCTTGTGACAGTCAGCTCATTTTGAGTAAAAATCGCATACGTCTCAGACACTCTCCCTACTAATTGCACTGCTCTGATTTCGCAATTTTCAAAGGCTCAACTGTAGTTTCCATTAGTGGCCTCTTCCAGATCTGTACAGACACCTAATTATTTAATTAAGTTCGTTTGGAGTTAAGTTGCTAAGAAGATGTAGGCGACGTGAACTGTTAGCCTGAGTGGTTCTGGGAAAATTCTTTGCCGGTAAAAACTTGAGTTCTTAATTGTAAATGTCGAAATTTCTCTTTCGCTTGTGACAAGCTGGCTTTGTTCTTATGCAATGATCATATATTAATTTAATTATTTTAAAGATTTTTCAAGCTTTGCGTTACGTTTTCGTTTGAAATCATGGCGTGTTTTATTAAATTAAATCTGTATATGACTTCTCTTTTCCCTTACCTCCTTTCAAAACTTTCATTGTGAATATTTACAAATTGTAATGTATTATAAGGAATAAACCAATATCAGTAAATTTCACATTTCTGTATTACCTTCTCCTGTAATTCAGGATAGAACTTATTAAAATATCATATTAAACTTATTTTGTGAATGTGTTTTAGCATGAACTATTTTTTTCAAGCTTTGTAAAGACCCATGTGATGAAACGAAATGCAGTATAATAGAAAAAATATTCTAAAAGCCATTTATAGAATCACGCGTATATCTCAGAATCCTCTCTGCCTAAAATCTCTATTCTTAAATTTGATATTTGTTTCTTGACACATTCCTCAGAACACGGTAGATTTCTCTTAAACTAGATTACCTCCATTCCTTACTTGACGGCCAGATGCTGATCCTCAAGCCTTAACATAGGAAAAAACTTCCATTAGATTTACAGAGAAATAATGACAATAAAAATAACAATAACTATCCAAAATTAGTATAAATTGTGAAAGTCTTGCAAATAAATTGCATTATTTTGTTATATTTGTATATTCCCGAATCTGGTATTCAGTTTCGATTATAACTATACTGTGTGGACCTAAAATAAACTTACAAATTAAGTAATACTATTTTATACTAATATCGTACGTAATCGTTAACGTCCGATTACCGCAGAATTTTGCTGACCCGATACATTTTGAAATGTGACATTCCCTTAAATTTGTTGGACAAATTCGGAACATACGCTGTACATCAAATGCACTGTACATCAAATCCATTCCGGAGGGAAAAATAGTTCAAAATGTGACCACTAGGTGCCGCTTTCCAAGAAAAAGCATTCCATTTAGTAATGGAAATGGATAATTTGAAATGTTAAAAGAATTTCAATATTTATTCAACATCTTTTGAGCATTTATCAACTAGTTTGAGTCATTTTTTGTGCTGAATTCAACCTGCAAAGCGCCACCTAGTGGCGTACATTTTTTAAACTAAACATTTTAAAAATCTTCCTTCCGCGCATCTCGTGTACAGATTTAATTATAAAGACCCTGTATTTTATTTCGTACACAAAACAGTAAATGAATAAAAGTCTAATTTCATCTAAAGAACTTGCAGTTTAAAGGGAAACACAATTTAAAGAAGTATGCACGCAAATATGAAAATTCACATGTATTACATTTCACTTAAATTCCAACTTCACATTACGTAGAAGTTAAGTGCTTGTGTCTCCTCCAAATTCTTTATTAAAGTCATATCTCCATTTAGTTTCATACAACGTTACTTTTCCCCAACAAAAGAACATGGTTTCTCGTCTTCTTGCACCTTAATGTACTAGTTAGTTGCGAAAATTTCTTTTCCTGACTAATTGCTAAATGAAGTCTTCGTTTGGAGTTCTCTGCAGCTCGTTGATAAGAATTACTTTCTTCAGCTGGATTAAAAATGCACGTGACACCGGTTTAAGTAGCTTTCAGTTAAAAATTCAACACTACAGTCAGTTAGCGAGATAGAACTAACTGGATGTACAGCGTCTTGATTTTACTAGTCATGAAAATTCGTTTGTGAGTTTAATTAAAAAGTCACTTGAGTTTGTATGCTGTAGCGAGTGTTTGAATTTTGCTTTCATTTTGTACGATTTGAAACAAAGTTTGTTAAGTCGAAATTGCATTTTGTTATTAAGTTTTACAGTAAAATAATAATCATTATTCTTGTATATTTATTACAGTTTTTATGAAAAAATCTTGCTCCATACTAAATATATTCTGAACAATGGCTTTCATTTTGTACATAGTTGATTTAACAATATTTTGGTTTGCTTTATTTCAAAGAAACATTTTTGTTATTAAGGATTTTTTTAACTCAAATAAATATTTTGTTAATGTAAAAAAAAGTTAAAAACCAATAAGTTATTCCTTTGAAATAACGCCAATCAAATTATGTTGAATTCAACAACATATTTTTATTTTTAGTGTATACATTTAATTTTGCATACCTTTAATGGTTCACTAATGTTTAATAAAATATTTATTCCCAGAAGCACGGGGTCTTCACAAAATGTCATTTTTCTTTATAAAAGACATATATCAAAATGCTTCTAGACGATGCGACTTATTACTATATAAGAAAAATTCTTTAGCGTGGCATTTGAGACATGTAGCCAGGAAACCCTGAACTAAAATAGCTTAACGTATACTGCTCTTGCTTAGATTAATATAGAATATAGAAGTGTTTGCTTATTATCTTACAATATAAATATAAATAATGAAATATTTTTATTTTATTTGAGAAAACAAAGTATCACACACCACAGAAAAGTCACTGTTTTTCTTTACGTATAACAGCTGTATTAACATTTTTATTGCTATGAAAATTATTTGTTCAAAAGGACTTAGGAAACAGCTTGAAACTGGATGTCTTTGATACAAAAATATAAGTACAAAACTATGGTAAAATTGACTCCGATTCGTTCATACAATACATAAAAATTAAGCTGCATAAAGCTTATTTATAAATGAATTATCATACTATTTTTATGTGTAACAAATATATTTACATTTCTCTAATATTGAAAGTATGTACTAAAAATATATAAGTTCTAGCTTGAAACTGGGTATTTTTGATACCAAAAATAAACTATAAAAAGATTGTAACATTGATTTGTTAGGTTTTTTGTATTGCACTGTGGCAAGCCTACGGGATGGATATCTGCCTAATTGTTTAAAAGGGGAGTGCCTTATGCGAAAGATTTTTAATGTGTTATAAAGCGTGTTAACGTTGTATCTGGAGAAAACCTCCCAGAATTCCAGACCGTTGTATCGGCAGAAGCACGACAGGCCCGAACCCTTGACCTTCACACTGTGTCCCGGCCATCACAGTCATCAGCCATGTCACATCCATCTACTAAGTTCACTGTCTTATTCACTCGGCCATGGTGTGTCCAACATTGACTTGGATTGGATCATAAAAGTTAAGATGAATAAAGCTCAATTTAGATCACATGATTTAGAATTGTATTTTCTTATTCTGAAAGCATTGCGTGAATCGAAAGTGTATTCCTAAATTCAAATTTTAAACGCGAAAAACAAATTATCCTGCCATGTGTGTTTATTTTTTTTTCCTTTTTTGCATCATCATTTTATTTGAAGGTAGAAAGAAAAAAAAGACCTAGCCAAGTGTGTTGACTGGAGGATTAGTTACATAAACTTTTAATTTTAAAGAAACCCTTAATGTTAAATCTGAAATTAAAAGAAATATTTGCACTGCTCTAAATCTTAAGTAAAGGTAAATAAAATATCCTCAAGAACGTTTCAGAGTTTTAATCTACTACTGTCACTCTTCAAACAGAAATTTTCTAATGCAGGCGAACCGCACACTTTTAAATTAAAAATGTGACATCGAAATTCAACTTTCGCCTGAGTTATGGTAATTTTGAAATCTTGCTTATTTTTTGAGCTGTTTAAAAGGAAATATCCAGAAGCTAGAATATTTTAGAATAAATGGTGTTTTTCACTTATAAATTAATCATTAAAAATAGCTTCCAGTTTTACGGACAGTGTATGTGCAAGATGTTGATATCACATTTAATTACATATTTGTGATACATGTACAGTATCAAATATTAAATCAGCTCAAGAAAGGTGCAAAGTTTTAAGCATTTGATTAGAAATCTCAATATTTTAATATTTTTCACGATGCTTTCAAAAAAACATTTTTGTAATTAAAATTTTACTATGTTTCTTTTTTCCCCAATAAGGTGATGTACTGAGTGCCTATATGAATACAGTTCATTATTTTGTTTTGTTTATCTCCCTCTCTTGTAACTTTATTAAATATCAGCAATTTTCCCCCAAATTCAAGTACCTCATTATTTCACAGTACTGCACAAATTCTATCGAATATGCTAAGTACTGTTTTTGTGCCTGTGATATCTCTTTTATATAGGAACGCAAAAGAGTCCTTACGTGTTGCTAAACACTACCTATAAGTATGCCTGAAGTTACGAAATATTTATATACGTACGTGTGTTATTTATACGTCTAAAAGAACATTAATACGGGCTCCATTAGTATTGATAATTCCTTGAAAAAGTACAGAATAATTTGTTAAATACAGGGTGTTCAAAATTCAACCTTCAAATTTAGAAGGTTCAAAGAAAACAACTAAGGAATGCTCCACCAGAGAGGTGCTAGGTTCAAACTCCGGTCATGTTTGTCGACCTAGCCGTTCGGCGTTTTCGTGGTTTTCTCCGAAACTTGGAGTAAATACGGTCTAGGATCCCTTAGGGAGTCCCCTACGGAGGACATTCCCCATATAGGCCTAGGACCCCTATAGTGTAGTCAATAGTTTTCTACGTATTTAATCAACAGTTACAACATAATAACAACAACAGTAACAACATTAAAACATAGTATGTGAAATGACGACGAAAGGTGGAAATCGTGAAAAGTCTATGCAAGTTTTGACGTCAAGCAGGGCCGGCAAAAGTGCAATAGTAACTGAAAAAAAACCGATTAATTACTACAAGAGTTGTTGAAAGTCGGAAGCGCTACCCAGAAAACACACACCTGCTGGCGGAGTACCTTGCCAGTGCCTTTCTGCCTTTACGTCCAGCAACGGCCCGGCACTGCAAAAAGTAACTAAATCTTACCAAAAGTAGTCGCCCGAGAAGTGCCTTGCCAGAAGCCTGGGAAGGCAATGGCACTCTACTGGCATACTGCATGTGCCGGCCGTTACTCACAATAAAGGCACTGGCCCATTAAGTTTATAATGCCCAAAATGAAACGGCCGGGTGCCGGCTATTATTAAAAATAAAGGCACTGGCCTGGTACCTTAACAGTGACTACAATGTAATGGCACGGTACCGGATTAGTGCCTATTTACAGTAATGCTGCTATAATTAAAATACGAGCCAGTGGCGGATGCGGGGTAGGGGGCTTATTCATCAACCCCCACCCCCACCCCGCAAAAAAAAAAAAAAAAAAAAAAAAAAAGGTAACATTTTGAAAGATTTTTTCCTTAAGGGTAACATTTTGAAAGATAAAAACATCAAAATCTGTTGGTCAATCGTTTGCAAAATTATGTGCACCTATCATTAGTGAATTGTGTGCAGTTTTCATTAACTGCAATTTTCTTACAAATTTGCAGTCACAAAAGATTTTTTGTTGTGAGAGAGGCGTTAACACATTTCAGAACCAACATAAAATCATTTATAAACAGTTTAATTTCAATATTTCAGAGTTAAAGATTTTATAAATGAGTTATAATACTTTATGGTTGATATATATATATATATATGTGTGTGTGTGTGTGTGTGTGTGTGTGTGTGTGTGTGTGTGTGTGTGGTGTGTATGTACTAATCAAAATCTTACAGGAAGTAATAATAAATAAAATTGTACTATGATTACACACAAAACTTTAGGGTAACATTTTGCTTAATTGTACATTTTGTTTAGATCAAATTATTTTTTAAATCTTAGCTATTCTGAACAGAAATTTTCTGTATTTATATCTGTTGTATACTGCATGATTCAAATTTTATGGAGGAAAGTATTTTTATACACTAAAATAAGTACATTAGTAACATCACCGACTTAAAAAAATGTCACCAGTTTAGTAGCTATTTTCTCAATTTTAGTTCCCAAAATAGTAACATTTTTGAATGATTTTGCAGTTAAGAAATAAACATGCTTAATTTAGCTTCATTTAAGAAGGATTGAATAAAATGATAAATTTAAAAACTTCATATATATGTATAACAGAACATATAATACATTTATTTTTATAGCACGATTAAAAAACAGATTAGAATGTTTGCTGAAAGCTCAGTAGCAGCTTTAAAAAAAAAAGGGGGGGAGTTGACAAAAACCAACACTAGATTTTCAAATGAGTCGCCTGGAGTATGGGTACAAGTAGCCAAAACTTGAAAATAGTATGAAAATGCGTTTTTTGGTTGAAAAAGTCGCCTAATCTTTAAATTAGTTGCTAAAATCACCGGTGGATACCGTGTGTACATAAAAACCGTAAAAGTAAAAATCTACCTGTAATATTTTCCAGACTGTTTAAAAAATGTAAAATCCAATGAAATCCACTGTAAAATCCAATGAAATGTAAAACTTCCACTTTCTGTATCCATAACCAGCAAGATATCACTGCAGAAGCAAATCTTATTATAATTATTATTGCTCCTAACAGAGATATCTTACTAGTCTATTCTCGAAAGTCTGCAACAACAACCGGAAAAACTGTATCCTAAAAAGCATATTTCATAACTGGCTTCCCGCTCAACGTTTCAAGATTTGCAAAACGAAATGAAACATCAAGACTGCCGAATTTATGCGACCTACCAAAAATAAGAACTGGAGCTAAAGTGATGTTCTCACGGAGTGAAACAAAAAACCTTATCTTACAAACGTGGCAGTGCAGCGCTAACAAAAATATGCCAATATACAAAAATAGGCGAACGCAACCACAGCGGTTAAGAATAAATCAATGTATTTAATTTAGTAAACAAAAACAATTAGGCGCAGAAATTTAAAAGGGTTACCAAAACGTGTCAGTGAAGAACAACTCGATCATGACATCTCTGGGAGACGTCTGAACAAGCAAAAATTAACAGCCTCGCCCAAAGAGAGCAGCTGCAATAGAAATTCTTTTTAATGTACAGAATAAGAATTAGCAAAGCTGCGGTCATAAACCACAAAGAGCGAAACAGATTGAAATAAATAATATGTAAATACTGGTTCATTGCTTGCTGAATTTCTAACAAAATAGCTGCAGGAGCTCTAATTTGTTTTATTGTAAATTTGAGCATTAATTACATAATTTATATTTTAAAATTAAGTAATCTTTTGTTTTACAACTGCTATATTTAATTTAATAAAAAATATCAATAGAAGCAATTATGTAGGCTGTTAAAATTTTTAATTTAATCTAAAATTGTCTGAAGAAAAAAAGACTACAGGAGCTGAGCTCTCATGTAAAACCCTGACTGGTCTTCGTGTAATACTCTCTAACATATTTCTGCACCCTAATTCGGTAGATTTTAAAAGGGGCTTAACGCAGAAAAAAGTCTCCAAATATGTTTTTCAGGAAAAGTTTAGCAAAATTGTATAAAATTAATATAAATTATAAAAATGTTAACATTAAAATTCATAATTCTGTACAAAGTGGGGGTTATATACTGTCATATACAGAGTGGAGGTTCCACTGTCTGTGTAGTAAACATTTTTATAGCATACTGAACTCGTTTGTATTATTTTAGTTTTTAGTACTAAAATATTTAAAGGCACAATATGAACGTCTCCCCTTACATCCCCCCTCTCAAAAAAAAAAAAGAAAAAAAAATATTTGCAGTGACCCTGTCTTTGGGTGCCCGGAACTTATATCCCCTATAACACTTCTACACCGTATGAATGTGAAACAATATTATTTAATTAAAATAACGAAATTTTATGCCAACACTACGAAATATATACAGGCCCATTACTGCCAAATAGTGCTGGCCCTTTTTTGTGCATGTCATAGACACATGGCAGTTCGCCGTTACTAGTTATGTACCGGCGCATATGCACTTTTCAGGCACTGGTATTCCAGTGACTTCCAGACGATGGCAATCTACCTTGCTTCCGGTATACGGCACTTCGCCAGCTCGACGGGTACCCGGCCGTCATTTTGTGGGCAGTTGTGTGTTTGCTGGGTAACAGCACTGTCTTCAAGAACACAAAAAGAGGATTCCCCTTCACGCTCGAAGATGCCAGGTACACTTTTGATGTCTTCTACAGCGACGACAGTTCACACTATGAGATTCTCTGGTTTGTAAACAGGCGTCGCATAAACGGAAAGGAGTTCTTCATTTCATGTTATTTCTGTAATTATATGTGAAAAATTCGCTAATTTTTTAAATTCTACAAATCGGATTTATTATGGCGCAATGCTGTGGACGTTTGCTAAACACTGTTACGGAGGACGACGGGCTATAAAAGAAAGTTGCATATCTGGCTGTATTGGCCTGACAAGTAACTTTTACAGTGTTATTTTGCAAGGATTTTAAATATTTTACATGTTGTCATTTCCTGGAAATATTAAAATAACTGCTTTTCTAAAAGGAATTTTTTTTTCCATAAAGGCCAGGTCAACGGGCAACTTGAGGCTTGATCACAATCAGGGCGGAAGATTTTAGTATTCCATTATAGGGCGGATATAAGGCAGACCAACATTGCCCCCTATGAGTGGTCTCCTAATTTTGAAAGAATTCCAGAAGGCAGACCTAGCACTTGAACATGAGTTCCTGCCACCTCCAGAGGTATCGTTTGAACATGGAGGACATTGGAGCCAGATTTTACGTGCACTAGCTTTTACTAGTGTACACGATCCCACAGCAGCCTATCCGAAAAAGGAGTTCACCCTCCTATGCTCGGGCCAAGCCGGTGTTGCTTCATTTTCCGAGTTCTTTCGGGAAGGGACGTTAGTGACTAGGTCACTGCGGAACTTTTTACAAAGGTTTGTTTATAGAAAATTTAAAGGAATTTCCATATGCTCCTGGACATCTTCCTGTCTCTCCTTATTTTGTAAACTCTTTTTAGAGTAATTTTCAGTCAACGAAACCTTTTATAAATGTCTAACACCTATTTTGTTTCGGCCCTTTATGTTATTACCTACCAACATAGCCTAATTGCCAAGAGCTCAGCATCATGCTCTACATCTCAAAAATTATTTCTTCAGTTCACGGAAATTTTTCAGCAACCAATGCTGCCGGAATACTTCCGTTAATTGATGAATATCCGTTTCTTTTTTCTCCCGTCAACTGAAGAAACTTATTTAGAATAAACGAAATTTTTCCCTCTTCTGCAGATTTTCGGGAAGAATTCACGAAAATGTTACGTTTCCAAGGAGTACAGAAATTATTCGTTGAAAAATGAGGGATAAATTAGTGTATAAAGACGAATTTTTCTGAGAGGGTAGAGCGCACCCACACACACTTAATGGACATTTTAAGTTTCCCCATATGAACATGAATTGAAACATTATCATAAACTACTAAACTCTACTTTTTTAAATCTCTCAATGGATGATTTTTTTTTCTCTCCTCTTAATTGGGAATTGCGCGAGGATTGATTCAAGAGCATGAAGAGATAATCCACGAATAAGGAGCAGCGAGACAATTGCTCCAGTATGTTTTTCGGTAAATGAACTTTCAGTGTAAAGCTCTCAAAGGGATATTTTAATTAGTTTCTATAATGGCATTTCCGATAGAGTGTTTCTTTTTTTTCATGCAATTATCTTCAAGTGATAGGATAAAAAATGTAATTGCATTTTAATTACGAAAATAAGATTTTGTTTAACCTTCGAAATCGAAATTCAGATTTTTGAATTATTTTTCAGTTTTCTGGAATTAGGAAGTTTGAAACGATTTTGTGTCTCCATTAAATTAACGAAAGTGAAATGAGATCATTTTGATTTAGTAATATCAACAGATGTTAGATTATGATGATGATTTTATAATATTATGAATTGGCTCTTCACTGAGTTAAAAAAAAATGCGAACAGAGTATCCATTTAAATGCGTAACAGTGCTAGCTAGAATATATGAAAGAAGTTATTTAGATACAATTTTAAGTGTATATATATATATATATATGCTTATTATAAACATAATACATAATATATATATATATATATATATATATATATATATATATATATATATATATATATATATATACATAATATATATATATATATATATATATATATATTATATATATATATAAATATAATATATATATATATATATATATATAATATATATATATATATATATATATATATATATATATATATATATATATATATATATGCAGTTTATAAGCTTCGTTCCCATAAGCACCCGGAAGTGATGCAGCCCCGTCTTTACCAGTGCTTGGGGAAATGAAAGCCTCTATCGGCTGGGCTGTGTGCGATGTGGAGCCGTGCACGCTAATAGGAGATGGTGCACGTAAAATCTGTTCGTAGCCCCAATGCCCTCCATGTTCAAACGATGCCTCTGGGATTCCGTTATCAGGTGTTAAGTCTCTCATCTGAAATTTGTACAAAAGCAGGGAACCACTCATCGGAGGCAGTTTGGTCTGCCTTATTCACACCCCCATAAAGAGATGACTAACATCTGCGGCCTCCGTTGCGGTCAAGCCTCCGCTAGGCAGCTGACCCAATAATATATATATATATATATATAGTTTATAATAAACATATAATTATCTAAGAATTTATACTTCTTTTACCTTTCAGATATTAAAAAGTCTTCTCGGAGATTAAAAATCATTGAAGTATTATTATTTATGGAAGATTAAGCTTCACTAACTTAGATTCTCACAGAAAAAAATGTAAAATACATTTATCTTTTAAGAAAGAATAGAAAAATTTACATTGTGCTTTAAGCTTTTCCACAAAATCAAATTTAAAATTTTGAAGAAAAATGTAACTAAATCTGGAAGAAAATGGAAAGCAGCAGTTTATGAAATGTGCTTTATATATTTTACCTAACAAATCATATATGATGTTTTTCATTATTAAACACCATTTTATCTTTCATCTTTCCTAATTAATTCATGCGACACTAACCTGTAGATATTTTAAATATTCCTCATCTTTCGTTATAAATGATTACATTACAGCATTTACCGGAATCGGCTTTATCTCTTTAAATTTGCTTTCAGCCATTAATAAAAAAATCCAGAGTAAGGAAAGAATTTTTTACCATTTACAAGTTAGAATAAATCCTCATCAATCATTTTATAAAGTGAGCGTTCAGGATAAATTCTGTTTTGCTTCTGCCACAATTTTGTATTTTGTAATTTTTATTTAAAATAACATTAAATAACAGTACAAAATTTTTCTTTAATGACATATACTGATGAGAATTACTAAATTGTTGTTTCAATTTAGAAAACAAGATAGATTCTCGTACTACAAATTGTGTATGAAATAGTTGAAATCTGAGCCCGCAGGATGCAGTTTGTGTTAATCACCTTGCATATACAGCTATTTGAACAATTAAACAAAACTTATTTGTCCAAACCTTTGTTTGTTTTATAAAAGAGTTCTCTATAAATAACATTAAAAAGTTTCGACCTGCCAAACAATATATGTCATATATATATATATATATATATATATATATATATATATATATATATATATATATAACTTAGCCTATTTTAATGTAACTTGACACCTTTTGACTGTTTTTTAAGAAATTTCTTGCGTATCTCATGCATGTCTTATTCAAACTTATAACTTATTCTGAAATAAAATGATTATGGCATAAAAAATGAACATTAATGTAATAGAAAATTTTAATTTTCGATTTTTTTTTAAATGGGGGGTTTTAAATTCTATTCTCCTTTTTTACCTTTGGGTTTTTTTATTACCAAAATATTTTTATGCTTATAGTACAGTATAAAATTTAATAGACTATGTTTATCTGTTACAGAATTCATTAAAAGTATTTTTAATCAGTCTGAATGAGATTTTGCGGGTAAAAAATGACGAAACGCAATTTAAAAGATTTCTTTTACAAGCCGTCTGTGCAATGCAATATATTTTTTTTTTTCAAATGTATTGATGGGATTTTTTCAAGATTTTCCTGGATAATACTGCATCAAAATGAAAGGATACTGTATCAAAATGAATGAAAATACATGTTTTTGCTTATTTCCATTACTTGCAAGATGTAATTCATTAGTCATCAAATGAGATTCTTTTAAAATGTCAATGTTATTGAAACTATCATAATTACTTAAAATGTTTTAGAGATGTTTTATATGAATTTTTAAATTTCGATGAGTAATTAACCACACTCAGAAATGGACTTGCAAATGATTGTCCATCTTAATAACACACCCTAGGTTTCACTAAATAATATGTGCATTAGCCTTTTATCCAATACTGTTCTTACCGTATGATGTGAATTCCTGGGTAATACTAATGTTTAATGATTTTCAGTTAGTGTTTTTATGGGATAAGGGAGTAAAGGGACTCTTTAATCCTACTAAATGATTCCATTTATGTTAGTCCTCATCATAACCAAGTAGATAAGAGACATTGACTGTCGTAAACGGCAAAAGTGTGAAGGTCAAGGGTACTGGTCTAAGGCGCTGCTGTAAATTTGACAGTTTGTGCGATTATCCAGATGTTATGTGAATGCGCGTTAGAACCCCTAAAAAATCTTTCCATCCAAGGTGCCCCCTTGGCAGATACCCCTCGTGCAGGTTTGTCTTAACAATCTATGCCTAGTGTCCCTTTTTTAGGACAGCTAAGTCGCTATCAGTCTAAAACGTTATTATTTTTTCCTAGCCTTTATTAAAGAGTATTGATCCTCAACTCCGCAAAATATTTTAACACGATCAAGTAGGATGTTGACATTTCAACTTTTATACGTAAGGATTTTAAAAGAAATCATCCTTGTGCCAGAAATTGATATCAGAAATGTATCTATTATTAATTCTGGTATTAACAAAAATCGAAGAAAGTCGCAAAAATATCTGGGCATAAATGGGCAAAACACAAGAACTTCCATTTACGCTAGTGCTTATTTTGTAATTTAGGCGGGAGCACATTAGTATTATTTCAGTAATTTAATATAGCTTTATAATTTTATATGCGCATTAAGTTAGTTCAAAGTATGAAATTTGCACTCTTAAAAGTGTGCTTCTGATGTAAGAGGTACATTTTCAGCACCTGTATCTTTAAATTTTGATTTCATTTTTAATACTTTAAGAGAGGTGCATAAAAAATGTGTCTGACGTGTTAAAACATAGAAGGTACAATCAGCTTGTCCCTTACATAAAGAGGAGGAGTTTTAAGAGTGTATATTTCTCCGTTTTTATTCTAAATTTATGAAAGTTCTAACCTTTTAGTTGTTGAGGCACTGCTGAATAAGCGGTGAAGATAATCCAGGGGTTGCGCTGGCTCTTTTTAACATTTCGCCAATTTATTCGCCAAATTAGATTTTTCCGGACATCATTAAGAAAAGCAGTTGTCAATATTTTCGACAAAACGCATTTTATTTCACCAAACTAATTTTATTTTCGCAATTTGCGACGTTGGCGATCGACAGCGCGACCCCTGTAATCTAATTACTATTCAAATAATCAGAATAATATGCTCTTGTTTTAGAATATCAGCATTCTAATAATTTTATTTTAGTTCAGTTTCATGCAAAAGAACTGTTTCTTCCAATGTTCGTCCGATTGTATCGCGATAGCTCAATTAAACAGGATTTAATGCTAGTGTGCTGCATACAGGAATGGTTCATTGAAAATTAGGCTGGTAAATAGAAAACAAAATGATAAATTTAATCTTCCAGTGGTAACAGATACAAGTTATACGGATTTCAATCATATTAAAGCAGTCTATCACAGCCGAATAAAGCAATAGAAACTCTGTTTTTAGATTTGTTATTAATTCTGATATAACAACTGATTTCCTAAACTAATTTATTGTAGAGATTTCAATCAAATGTTGTCATTTAATTTATTATTATAATTTAATATTTTTTAATAAATGTATTTTTATTTAATACTACTTATAATCTCACACTTTTGTATTCCTTTACATATATACAATATGGAGTAAGTTTGAACAGATATATTTAAAATTTTTAATTTATTTGTAAAAAAATGAACAAACGATGAGTCAATATCTCATTTTTTCCCATTTAAAATACGATCAATGTAATTAAAATAAAATATATATCTGCCATTTTTTAAAAATAAAAGTGACTTCCTCATCTGTATACAATATTCGAATGTATTCTCACTTTAACGTTTGTTTGTAAAAACTACTGAAAACTTTTTAAAATTATAAAAATTATATACATTTTCATCATTCATCATGTGCTGTTTAGAAGTTCTTGTGCCACAAATTCTTTATTTCTCTTATACTACTTTATTATACAACTTTAAAAATATGAACTTAAGTATTAAATCGAAGTAGTTAAAAACTGTTTCTGAAACATACAGTTTCTATTATTTTTATATGAAAACACATTCCTTCTTTTTTGAATTAGTTAAAACTATATATGCATGAGTGCATACATACCTGGTTCTATTATTTTCGATTTCTTAACTTCCCTACAGCAATATGTTTGATTAAGATATATACTTAGTTTTATTTTTTGTATATATATATTCTTTTTGGGAACCTCTCCTTAAAAAATGCTCATTTCTGTGATGTTTGAGTAACCTCTCCAAACAGAAATGTTACTTTTCAAAGTTTTTCATTCCGATACTTTAATTATACACCTTGATTGACAAAAATTACGACAAATCCCCTCTCCTTATGAACTTCTCAATATATAACCTCTTTGAACCCAAGTCTGGAATATTCGTTCTTTCCCCTTCTGTTGTCAACTTAAGATTAAATGCCCGCTGGCATTTGGCCAGAGCGTCATCTCTTACCAATTTGACAACTCTATTGGTCCCCGATGTCAACAATTCACTACGGCGGGGTGTCTGGCCGCTTATGCTAACTTCTTCTGAAGTAGGTGGCGCTGCAAACATGTCAACGTCTTAGATTGCCAGCTGAGATAGCTTGTGATTAAATGCCGAAAATAATTAGTTGCCACATTTATTACATACAGAGACGAACGATCGATTAACTGTCAAGACGTGTTGCTTAGATTTAGGAAAGATGAAGGTTTCAAGAGAGAAGTTTTAGAAGATTTTTTATGTGCTTTTCCTGAGTTTCATCTAAAGTTTCTTGAACAGCTTTTTTTAAGTTAATACCAGCGGGTGTGCGGTGTTTTAGAGTAATTAAATTGATATATGAGACATAAGGAAGACTTACAGATTACTAAAGATTTTAACAAGGTTCAAATTCCATACTCTTGTCCTTACACAATTGAAGATTCAACTGCATATAGGGGAAGGTGGCCAGAAATGATGAAAGGAAAACTTGCATAAAATATCACAAATGTTAAATAAAAGTTTGGTTCATTGCCACATTATTTTAGACTGCATTTTGCATCATAAACATATTTTAATAATATTTCAAAACCCACACAAGTAAATGAAAGGAAAAAATGAATTTTAAAAATGTTTCCAAAGGATCCTTTTACCCGACCCCGAAGGCAAAATGATCCTTCATCCAAAATAAATGTAAATTGTTTTCTATCGGCAAAATAAATGAAATAAAAGTAATGATGACCATGCATAGTGAAATAAAAGAGCTTTAACAATCGAATCTTTATATACTATGTATAATTTATTTTATGAAAAGTTTAAAATAAAAGTATCACTAACAATAAAATTGAGTATTTCAAAATCATAATTCAAAAATTGTGGCTTATTATAAATGTAGAAAAAAATTAAATAATATAATGATGAGACACGCTTTTTGAGAATGTCTGAAGGGCTGCCATGATGGTTAGCACCCTGAAGTTAAGTTTCTTTAGCCGATGGATCACTTTATCCGGCAGTATGGCTGCCAACTTTAGGTCATATTACTGGTACACGTTGAAAACATAACAAACTAAACAAGAGTAATTCACATCTAAAAACATATTGTTCAGTAAACAAAGTCAAGTTTCTGGGCATTAAATACTGTATTTCTAAACAGATAGGAAAGTAATAGGAAAGTTAACATAACCTTGTAAGAGATACAATAAAACACAGTTAAAAAAAAAAAAATTCTACTCAGACATGTAATTCACCGATCGCCTAAATATCGCCATTGCTCTTTGACTTGGCACAACTAGTTTATGTTTTACCTAATAAATTGCGCTGCTGTTTAGAAGAAACCAGAGGTGGATCGCTTTTCCCACTCGAATCATTTTGGGTGACCTTCCCCTATCTTGTAATATCTCTTTCACTATACAACTATTCTCTGCTAAAAACTAGCTAATAAAGTTATAGAGAAAGCTTGTGTGACAATTTTTCTGTCTGTGTGGTTGTTTGTGATCTAATTCTCGTAAATATGTAAGGACCACAAGACAAATATGCTATTGAAATTGAGATTTATTGTTGAATGATTCTATGGTCTTTTTTGTATAATGCATAAGTTGTGATTGCTGTTTTATTTACACAGAAAAATTCTGGTATATTATAATCTGCGCATAATATTTAATTAAAATTTGATTAGCTGACACAATTTTGTTATAATCCAGGCACCACAATAATGCTCTCTGAACATCTTTCCTAGTAGTACAACTAGTTAAAAAGATGTTGCGTGCATTATGAAAACACAAACTAATCAGCTTTTGAATTTCTTGTGTGGTTTTAACCTCCAGACAGCATTGCTTAATAAAATAATAAAACACTTTGTAAAATAACACCATAATGTTTACTTGAACGGCCATACAGCTGTTTCGAGCAAAAACTTCTTTGCCCTTCCTCAGTTACAATCAACTGAAGATAGGCATATATTCAGGTTCCTCGAAACAGCTGTATGGCCGTTGAAGTAAACTTTATGGTTTTATTTTACAAAGTTTTTTATTATTTTATGTTTTAAACACCAGTCATTTTGAGTGATTACATTACTTAAAGATAATAAACGTCCTAAACATTCAGAGAAAATTTTTGATCTGCATGTGAATAATGTCAAAGCATAATTTTCAGATATTTAAATGAGTTTCAGATGTTTAAAGACTTTTACTTATTATTTTTATTTTCTTTTTTATATGTAACTATAAAATTTTATGCCACTCAAACTAAGAATGAAGACTTTGAAAAAAAAAATTCTATGTAGAAGAAACAAACTAACTCATCTTCTGTTTTGTACTTACATATTCATCAGTTTACAATCATGATTATTGTGATCTCACACTACTTGCACATTCACGTATGGAAACCTGAATGTTTTTCTCAAGTGAAGTTTTATCTCTATCGCACTGAAAAGAATAAAAACAGCGCAAGTGCTTTCTATGCAAATTCCTGTGTACCTGCAAAATCCAATTATCCTATCAACATTTTACGATAATTGTATTACAGCAAATACTCTTAAACCATCTTTCAATTCCGATCACATATAAGTAATACAAAAAGAAAAAAGAAAACGCAATGCTTCTTTTTTTATTAATATTATTCTTCTTTTGATTGCTATATTATCCTAATAACTGAAGTATTTGTTTGTAAAAATGCTCAGGAAATTGAACGTTCGATGAATGCACATACATATACTAGTATTTTTTTTTTTTCAATCAAGATTTCGAGAGAGATTTTCTTTTTACCGTTATGTACGGAAAATCTTTCACAAGCCGTGCATTCATGGGGCTCCTGCTTAAGTAGTTCTATTTTCAGTAATTTCAAGTGCTTGCAAATCTTAAGTGTTCTCTTTGCTGCGACGCTCCAAAATATGGAGTCTTAAGAGCCTGCACTACGCGCGCCGCTCAGGAGCTCGTTGAGGGGTTTTAGATTTCGCCTCAGATTAAAAAAATAATAATCTCCTTCTACCAAAAAAAGGGGGGGGGTTAATATGCAAAGTGGGAGAAAATTATTTAAATAACTGAAGGAATATTTGCATTAAACGATACTGGAGAGTGAGGATTTGGAATTTTTGAGGCAAAACGATTTTAACGATTTTTTTTTTAATTATTAATTTTTTGTTTGGTGTGGTTTATTTTGTGTATGTTTAGTTTCATACTTATATCGCTCTTTTTTCTAAAGTTATCATTTTTTTCCGGAAATTCAATCAGAGAAAAGATTTTAAATATTTTTTTGCAAATAACTTGAACTGAAGTTTCTATTCAGCAAATTTTAATTTAAATCTAGTAAGGGTAAGCTTAAAAGTGATGAAGAATTAGTAAGATTTAGATTTCTGTAGAAGAAATGCATTATTAAAATCATTACGAAATAATAATTTTATATAGTATTCTAGCACTGTATGTTTTCATTCGTCTTAAAAACACCTTCTAAAAAAAATGTTGGAATAATTTTCTAATATGAATTTGTTAATACAAAAGACCTCCTAAAAATAAAATGTGTTAAAAATTAAAGGGCACCGAAACAACAAAGAATCACGTTAGAGATTATCTCAGAGAGATCCTGAACATTTATTTCAACTCGATCTCTACCCAATGATCATCCAGTTTCATAACTAAATCTTATGAGCCATATGTTACGTTTTAGTTTCAATGTATTGAATTGTTCTAATACAGTAATCTTAATTGATTTTATTTTGCAGAGTACTTTTTTTCTAAACTACTATTCATGCATATAATTTTGTAAGCACCTCTTTGAGATATTTTGACTACCTTATATTAAATATATATACGCATATTAATAAAATATACAATAATCAGATAAAAATAATTCTTTAAAGTAATTGAAAACTTACAGAAAAATTGAAATTACTAAAACCACCTCGAAAGATTGAATGCAAAGACAGGATGTAATGCGTTGTTCTTAATACAAACTAATTTAATTATTCTACACTTTCTAGGGATTCCAATTTATAATTTAACTTTTCTTTTTCATTATTTGTTAAGCTTTATTTGTTACACAATTTGTTCAACATTATTTGTTAAAACTAGTATAGTATTTTTAGGACTTACCTATAAGTGAACTCACTTTTTTTCCCTGTTGAATAAATTTTATGCGAATATCTAGAAGTACTTTTGTTATATCAAATTTACACACTTAATTCTAAACCGTATGAAACCTATTTACATTTCAAAACAAATTTGTCCATTCATTGTTACTTATTTCTCAAAGAACACGTTCTGAGCTCTTTCTTCATAAGAGTCTTAAGTTTTCTGAATGCATGCGAGAATTTTCATTAAATATGCTGATTTCAAGACGCTGTCATTTCCATTCAATTGCAATACCTGAGAAAGCTTTTAAGACTGTTTTCAATTTGCAGCAATCAGATAGGTAGCTGTACTTTAGAAGCGTGAGGTGAATTTTTAGGCATTTAGTGCCTGAATCTTGGATGTGCCTGATTTGTGTTTCAACTTTATATGTTAGGAATTTTGATCGTTTATTCATATCAATGTAATTTCATGCATGATAGTAAAACAAGTGAATGGAATAAAACTATCCGACAATTTCTTATTATTTATCAATAAGGATTTTTTTAGCTTTTATTCTTGAATTAGTTCTTAAAGATATCTGAGGATCTTAGAGGATCTTATATCTTACAGCTTTGTTCAGGTTGAATGTTATTTCAGCCAACGATTGCTCTTGTTTTTCGCCACTGTGTACCTTAAAAGATGTTTATTCTGATCTATCAGCTACAAATTTTTTCAAACTTCTGTGGTTTTCCTATGCATTGTTGCCATATTTTATGAATGCTGTCATAAAGGGTAATGCTGTGTTTTCTAAAGCGTTTGTTTGTTCGTCACTCAGCTTCTAAATAAGCGGCTTCTGGTATTTTTTTTTTTAATTTATGACAGGTTTGGTACTACAGCTTGCTTTAGACTTGTTTTATACAAGGACTTCTGATACATTGAAACATTTTACTTGATGCTTGTTAATCCATAGAATTTTCTACCAGGTTTTTGCGATTGTCGCAAATGTGAATTGCAGTCAATGTTTTCAAAGATTTCTTTTTTATTTTGTATTTTTTTGTCATTCGTTTTATTTCTAAACTCGAAGCTGAAAGATCGAAAGTTGCCTTATGTGCAAAGATCGCTGGATCTCTCGACGTGTAAAGTGGGAAGATAGCATTTGGAAAGCATATAAGTTAACGGAAGTACAATCTGAAAAATTAAGAGACACTTATTAGACAGAAAACACATATAATAATTTATCAAAATTAAATGTGACCTGATGATATTTTGAAAATCCACTTTTAACAGACCTTTACAAAGGAAGGAGTAATTACCCACCTGCCACAGGTTGACACTTTATTTTGTGTCCACTACCAGTATATCCATATGTAGCGGATTGAAGCATATGCAATAATAAAAATACAATTAAAGTATATAGAACTAAACAATTAATAGAAAATGCACTGATATAAGTATCTGAATGTCTTTTAAATTTAATGCAGGCAATAAAATTTCTTTTGTGGTAAGTAAAAGAGATATTTTATAAAAATAAATATAAAAATTATCAAAGTAATTTTATGTTTTTTCATGCATAAATATTTAAGATAATGCATACCAGCTATGAAAAGGAAAAAGCATATAATTCTACTTTACTTTTTATTAAGAGTGTGCAATGGGATATTCTTCGCCCCCCCCCCCACACACACAGAGGTTACTCATAATTAAACTGAAAATATACTTATGACATATAAAATTAATTTATTCTTTTAAGCAAAAAATAAGAATCTAAAAATTCCTTTCAAATTTGCATTTATATTTTGTTTTTTTAAACTGTTTTTTTAATATCCTTCAAAGTCATTTCAAAAATAGTCTCATGCTATTTTCATACTTCCACGAAAGAACATGAATAAACGAGTTTTAATGTTGTCTGTTATTCTAAACATGGAATTAATTGAAAGAGCAGTATGTTATCAGCGAATAACAGAAAATTACTAAGTTTTTGTGCTTTGATACTATTTCATTTATATCCCCTTGTTTTATTGATCAATTTCTGCAAACCATATATACAGTCAAGCTAAATTAGTTACTTAGTAGAGAAATCACTGATCTCATGCTTTGAGTCGATACATAAAACTAAACATTTATTTTATCTGTAATTAGTTATAGATAATCCATCACTACTGCTATTCTTGCGGTGAATTTACAGTGCTAATGGCTTCAGATTGGGTATTACCAAAAATACGTGTATATTCTAAAATAACGCTGATTTGCCGTGATTTCTTTGTTTTTCAAATAGCAAGCTAGTAATTCCCAATCTAGTGAAATAATATTTTCTTAAAATATAAAGTAACCTTTATTCTTTGTATCTCTCTTCTCAGAAATAAAAAAAAGTAAATTGATTCAAATCAAAAAGCCAAAGTAGTATATTTGCTTTATTGCATTTCTAGTTTAAAGTGAAAATTTTTCCCTGAATCAGCTGTTTGAAATGTCGTTCTCTATTTATGCTGGCGGCAAAGTTCCATCATTTGCAAATCATTTCCATACACGTACAAATGCTGAATAAAGCGTATCTGCTTGAAAAAGAACTAGATCTTCTGTGATATATTTTTAAGTCTAAATTTAAAAAGCAAGAAAATATTTTTGGTACTTTCAATACTTATTTTCTTTCTTTTCTTTTTTGTGAAGTTATTTGCTGTGAGAGTGCCTTAAATACACAATTTCATTTATTGAGCAAATAAATTAAAGATTGATTTTTTTTTTAACAGAAAAACGATTAAACATTTTTCATTAGTTGATTTAAAAATCTGTCAAAATTCTTTGGAAATGAAACTGATAAACAAATAACTTATTTGAAAACATATCTAATCGATCTGTAGTTTTAAGATGGAGACACCCTTAGTTATTGCCATTATAGAGCCATTCGAAAAATCGTACAAAATAGTTTTTCCCTCAGAAATATTCAGCAATAAATATAAAAATCTGGAGTGACTCCACTCGACTTTCCGAACACTTACAATTAAGATCATTACCAAGCATTTAAATAAATTTTAATCGATGAATAATTCAAACATATATACCAAATTGAAGCTCGATCGAATGTACCGTTTCAACGCTAGCGCACTTTCAAGAATGTCTCCCCATAGGCCATAATGTAAAAGAAATCTTGGTCGTAGCCCTGTAGAAAAACTATAAGTCCTATAAACATCAAAATCAATACCGGTCTTAAGATGGTTATTTATAACATATATACCCAATTTCAGCTCAATCGAAGGTACCGTTTAAACGCTAGCGCACTTTCAAGAATTTCCCCCCATAGGCCAGAATGTAAAAGAAATTTTGTCGTAGCCCTGTAGGAGAACTATAAGTCCTATACACACCAAAATCAATACCGGTCTTAGGATGGTGGTTTATAACATATATATCCAATTTGAGCTCAAACGAATATACCGTTTAAACGCTAGCGCACTTTCAAGAATTTCCCCCCATAGGCCATAATGTAAGAGAAATCTTTGTCGTAGCCCTGTTGAAAAACTATACGTCCGATACACACCAAAATTAATACCGGTCTTGCGACGGTGGTCTATAACATGTATACCCAATTTGAGCTCAATCGAAAGTACCGTTTAAACGATAGCGCACTTTCCAGAATTTTCCTCCATAGGCCATAATGTAAAAGAAATCTTTGTCGTAGCCCTGTAGAAAAACTGTAAGTCCTATACACACCCAAATCAATACCGGTCTCGCGACGGTGGTTTATAACATATATACCCAATTTGAGCTCAATCGCATGCCCTGTTCAGGAGCTATCGTGTTCACTCACATACGCACACACACACACACACACACACACACACACACACACACATACATACATCTCGTAAAAATAGCATAAATGAATTCAGAAGACCTCAAAACGTGTAAATACACCCAAATCTCGAATTCGAATTTTTTCATGATTACAATACTTTCCTTACATGGTACATGTTCGGAAAGTAAAAATTGACACTGTAATTTTAAAAAGTACTTCAATAACAATTTTTCGCTGCCGGAATTGTAAAAAACTGAGCAATATACAAATACAATTTTTATACAAATACAATTTTTGAACTTGCTCGCGTTTATTATAGGCTTAGAAGTGTATGATATTTTTAGTTTAGTAACATTTATATCCAATATATTTTTAAAAATGTCTTTGATTATGTTTGTAAAAATCATTATATTTTTTTCTCAAAACATAGAATGAATTATTTGAATGCCATGAAATCAGTTTCAAATATATACTAGCAGTTTAATTAATAAAATTACTGTCATCATCGAGTTATTAAAAAAGTATTTTATGTATTTTTAACTATGAACTAAAATCCGTAATAAATGTCATTTTAAATAATTTAAACAAGCTTTATTAAAATTAAAATTTTATTTTTATTACAACATTGATACTGTTTCATATATATATAATACTTTGTTTAAAATTCTAAGTCAAATTTAATTTTAACAAATGTATTCGGAAATAAATGTAATTTATTATTCTAGCAAAATTTTAACTAACTGTAACTAAAAAAACTTAAAATGAATATGAAATAGAAAAGTCATTTAAAAATAGATAATCATATTTAAAGTCATATGAATAAAATA
The DNA here is from genome assembly GCA_038373885.1 of Cheiracanthium punctorium. NCBI lineage: Eukaryota > Metazoa > Arthropoda > Arachnida > Araneae > Cheiracanthiidae > Cheiracanthium > Cheiracanthium punctorium. Next base: position 2,242,855 of record JAWZYV010001322.1, on the reverse strand, counting down.
TTGATATTTTAAGACATTTTTGCATCATTTTTCTAAATGAATTGCATACTTGCAAATTATATTTTGCCATTAAATATATGAATATATTAAAGATTTTCAAGCCGAGCACTTTTACGAATTTTTCAAACGCGTATTTTTATTTCTGACGAGAATGAAGACAGGAATTGATTTAGAAAAATATCGCATGCTGTGTTTGCGTTATTCCTTTTTCAATTTGAAGTAATTTTTTACTGAATGCGGACTCCTGAAAAATAGTTCTGCTTTGCTGCAGTTGGCAGATTTTCATCAACTGTAAAGCATTTCAATCTCTAGGAGAAGTATTGGCTATTGCGTAACTGCTGAATAATGCATTTTTTAAAAAGAGAAAAAATGAGCTTTTCCTTTTCTAACATACTCGCCTTGAAAGTTCTCGTGAATATCAAGTTCTCCCTAGTTATAATTGTTTTAAAATAATGTGAACAAATTAGTTGTTTACTTGTATTCAGAAGCAATGAGTTGAATTATAACGTACGTGATAAACAATTGAATATTGTAACTGAAATATTTAAAAATATTAAAATTTTTGTTAATTGAAATAAATACATTTGAATAACAGAATTAGTTTTTCAATATTTCGTCACTGGGTACAAGCCGCACTTAATTTTGATTAGCGATTAAATTTATCATCTTATAATAAGAAATTTAGATGTGGCAAATTCTCTCTCATCTTTAACTTTAAAATTAAATGTACGAAGCTACATTGAACTGGAGTAGTTTTGATCATGGAAGCATCTATTTTATTGCATTTTTCTCTTATAAAATGAACAAAGAATATTTAAATAGAAACATTTGTGAAAGAAATGTCGCCAGTGATGAGTAATTTCTTCATACTCACTCATTATTCCACTGAAACTGTAGCAGTAAATTAAAGTGGAAATTTATAGCTCGAAAATTTTCCTTTTCTATTGAGAAAAATTCATCAAACTGGATGCTCTCTATAAGTAAAACTATTTCGCTAGAACAATTTTTTTTTCTCGTTTTGAATTTTTATACTTAAATTCAAAGATAAGAAAGAATGAATTTAAATCACATACACACATACACACACACACATATATATATATTTTGTAAATTTAATATAGCTCAAAGGCTTTCTATTGTAAAAACCACTTTCTTAAAATAATTTTAAAAATCTAAACAGATATCGCTTTTTATATTAAGAATTCTGAGGTGTTTAAATTTCAGCGAATAAGTAATTTAATTTTACTAACTGTTTATAATGTAGCATTAATCATTACTACAACATTACTACAATGTTAATATTCATTCAAGCCAGCTTAAATACTCAGCTCAATTTAGAAATCGAAAGGTGGATCCAGAAAAATGTTGTTCTCTCTTAATTCTTACAAAACGATGAACAAAAAGTAACATCGATCATAAATTAGTTTGTTCAACTCGTTTGATCAGAAACTATGTTTTTCAATAATATCAATCACTGATTTATTAAAAGAAAAACGACAGTGAAATAAATCAGCTAATAAGGTTGTTAAGCATAAAACTTATTTGGAAACTTTTGCCAAAAATACTTGTAGATGTGTAATTTTTTGGAAATTCAAAATATAAATATTAAAGTTAAAGTACTGTAATGAAATATTTTAGAGCAACTAAAAGTTTCTAGATTAATAAGAAAGAAACTTTGTGAAGCAATCTGAATTGTTTACATGCCAGAACTCATTTTATGTAAATAAAACTAATATTTCATGACAAGCTTTCTAATATTTTATTTGGTCGATTTGCATCACACGTAAATGCTTCCAATTTTACACCACTTTTTGCCTCAAGTATCTCATTTTCCTCCCACTGTTCTTCCATTTTGTTGTCTCTCTTAAGAGAGGGTTTTCATATCGACGTTTGGTGCATTAGTTTTCCCTTGTAGAATCTCGACACGTGCCACAGATGGCTTGCTTTTAATGACTTGCGCCGGACCCCAAAATAAACCTCTTGTAAGATAGGCGCGTCAAAAGCTGCATGGAAAGCTGGCCAAATATTTGCGTGTATTCCTCCATATTTGCATTACTTGATTTTTAACGGTAGTACTTATTTTTCGAGAAGATAGAGAGATTTTTCTTTGTTTACAGAGTTATTCAGTTTATGAGATTGTGGCTTGGCTGCGGCTGCGAGGTATTGCTGAGAAGTTACCCGGATGAAAACGTTGTTGTTGAATGGCATGTTTGTGTTTTAGAATAAATGTTTGCATGTCGGAGAAAGCGCGCTTAATTGTTTTTTAAGAAAAGTATGTTAAAGTTCCGTTAGAATTATACAGCTTCTGGAAGAGTTAACTAATGTGATAAATCTGCATAATGAATCTGATGAGGAGTAGTTCCATACAGAAAAAAACAACTTTCAAAGTGGTTGACCATTGGCTGTGCAAATAAGAAACTGATCATTCGTAGATGGCAAAAGTGTGTAGGTCCAGGGATCTGGAAACCGTGCAGTCGCCGATCTAACAATCAGGAGCTTGTGGCGGTTCTCTTCGCATGTTACGTGACTACTTTTTAGAAAACTTTAAAATTTTATTCTCAAAAGAACGCCTCTTACTGGTAGTTAGATCTAGTTTTCTTTGACATAACGAAACAACAAATTTATATGAGAAGCAATAATAATGATAAACTGTATCGACATTATCATAATGTAAATTTCCAAGCTAAAGAAATATTTTTCGAAGTAAATAACTCCACTACAGAAATAAATGTACATTTAGGATAGCGAGAACCGAGAAATGCGTTCAGACTGGCAAATTGGACAAACCAAGACTTGGAACCTTTGCAGTTTTACTTAGACATAAATTAATATAATGAGCATATAAACACTTTAATTTATTTTATAAAAAAATTAAAATAAAAGGTATCGCAAACAAATAAAAATGTGCCCATAAAAATGTAATGTTTCTCAAAGTGCGTGATTCCGTTTTCTTCGCAACTTTTGGATATCGCGTGGACTTAAAGAGATTTAACTAAAAAGACTAAGGTTTTGGGGTGTCACGAATTTTGAGAGCGGTTAAAGAACTGTCATGATGACCAGAGTTCGTTACTGGATTTTCTTTAGTCGATGGATCATTTTACCCAGCAAAATGGTTGCCCATTTTAGGCCAGACTACTGGATGACGCCGAGAAACACCACAAACTTAGCAAGTGTAATCCCATCTAAAAACATACTCCATTTAGTGAACAAAATCATAAATATCTACGTGAAAGACTGTGCATCTCAATAAATAGAAAAGTTAGTGCTTGCCTTATAACAGGTATTATAAAATCCAATTTCTCGACAAATTCTATTTAGACGCGTAATGATGTGATCGCTTGAACACCGCCATTGCTTCTTCTTCATTTTGCACAACTACGTTATGCGTTACCCTGTAAATAGCGCTACATGCATGGAAGAAAACATATGTGTATCGTTTTGCCGGCTAGGATCATTTTAGGCCGCCTTCCCCTATTTTTTGGATAATTACCGCTTATAGGCATATTCCATAATTTTCTCCTAAATCTGTACTCATTCCTAGTAAACTTAATTTGAAGTCACACTCTTTCAGATTCAGCTGATCTATTTGCTTGAAAATCGCTAAAAAACTGTATTTACGTGTACAAAGTACACACTTTCTCTTATTTGTTTAATGGTATTTTAAAATAATATGGCGAAGGAAAAATTTAGTATTTAAATACAGTTATCTTAAAAAATATTTTTTTAATGTATGCTTATAATAAATTTGTAAAACGCTGCTTCTGCCTCAGGAAATTTTGCAAGCCAAAACTCTGACATGATTTAAATGCAAATGCGTATCTTAGAGCTTTTAGGAAAGTTACTCGGTCAACCTATAACAAAATTTTGAGACAGACTGCCCAGTTACGTAGGATAAGAATGATTGAGAGAACCGAAAAGTTTTCTAGTTGCTGGATCATTCATGTATTACATATGCATCATTTAAAATAAATATTTTACTATTTATAAATTAAGAAACAGTTTTTTTTTTCAGTTATTCCGTAGTAATATAAGTCGGATATCCCTTCTGATACCAGCACAAGTGTTTTTGCTCGTATAAACCGTCTTTTGATGAAAGCAAAGTGGGTTGGCTAAGAGATTTTATTATTCTACATAATGTTATCAGTAGGTAAATGATCCCACAATAATATTTTCCCTTTATTTTTTACTCTCAAACTATCGCCTGCACAGTCCAATGATCATCGACACCTGCTCTTGTGGTTCCATAATTTTCCAAAGATAACGACAGTATTTTTAAGCACAGTGCATATATCGCAACACTTAAAAATCTTAAGAGTCTGTGTTTGTGTTGTTTATGACACCCCTAGCTATGGACGATCTACCTAGGATGGGGGTACATTGGTTGGAGGAATTTCTAAGGGATTCTAACGCGTATTCACGTTAAGAGTTGAAATAGGGTAGAAGTATATTATTCTGAAATTTTTCCTGCTCAGTTAATATTTTAGGATATTAATTTTTTTTCAGACTTAGGAATATTTAATTACATACAGATCAAATGTACTTAAATCGGTAGTTTTATTCATCGCGTTAACCAGCGCAACAACGTGTATTTAATTGTTAATTAAAACCACCATTTTAAGGAGTAAAGAAAAATAATTATTTTAAAACGAGTTTAATCAGATTCCTCAAAAATTTTAGAATATCTCTTTAAACATATCACGGTGCATAATTCACGGGACTTACGCAACAGTAGTACTGAAAAACATAAACAAGGATTACGCTGAGAAAATATTTTTTTAGTCATTGTCGGGATTGTCATTTAAAAAATTAAATCTAATGCCACACTTACTCTGTTAAAAAACGGATGATATAAAAATAGATATTTTTTTATTTTTTTATGTTGGATGTTCGAAATAACGAAATTTTTTTAAAGTAGTATGCATGAACATGCACGGTTAGCTTTTAAATTAATGTACTCTAAAAACACGGGCTACATATTTTCATAAAATTATTATGTTTTTAGAACTTTTCAATGAGATTGTATTTTGTTTTTCCGTTATCATGTCAAGCTTAGAAACAAGGAGCCTTCGCTTTATATAAGTTAGAAGCATTGAAGTTGCTGCTGAATCCCATTTGGTCGAGTGCTTAGGATAGCAGTTTTACGCCAAGGAAACTCGGGTTCGATTCTCTCCGAAGATAGAGGGATTACATGGCGTAATGGTTGAGTTTTACGATAATTATAAGAATTTTTGAATCTTTAATAAAATAACTTCATTTTTAGTTACAAGTAAAATTTGTATTTTATATTTGTAATTAAAAATCAAAATAAATAAATAATACAGAAAAATATAATTTTTTAAAGTAAAGCTTTTTATTGTGGAGCCTTAAAAGACAAAACATAAAATTTATTCTTGCAAATATATGCTATAAATGAATGCAAGTTTCAAAACTAAGAAAACTTTTGAGAAAAATTTAGATATTTCACTTTTGAAAGAGATGAACAATTTAAATATTCAAATTATTCTAAAAATCATTCGAGACCAATTTTAAACTCGAGCCATTTTTGCTTTTAAGGCATCAATTTAATCATTAATGTCTGCATTGTAAAGATCTCGAATGATTTAAAAGATATTTTGAATGTTAAAAAAATTCATCTATTGGAAAAGTGAGATATCTATATATTTTTCTCAAAAGCTTTCTTACTTTTGAAACATTCATTCATTTATGGTATATATTTGCAAGAATAAATTTTTATATCATACCTTTTAGGTCTACACAACAAAAGCCTCAAATTTTTAAAATTGTATTTTTACTTAATATTTTTATAAGACATTCTAAAAGTTCCACTGAAACATGAAAACCATCACATTCTAAGATAACGCACATTTTGTTACGAGCTTGGATCCATGGTGTAAAGATTTGTATCTGGAAGTATAGATACTATTAGCTGTAATCCGTAAAATTCGAGAAAGTGATTATTCTTTGATCGTTATTTCCAAAAGTGCATTGAAACATGATTGCTATCGTTGTTTGCTTTCAAAGATAAAACACTCTTCGTCTTCAAATCCAATATCTGGCTTATAATTTCTCCCTCATTTCCACAGTTTCGTGTTTCATTGGATACATCCAATGGATCCGATAGGAAAGATAATTGGCATTTTCTAGATAAAAGGGGAAAATCATTATCGATAAAACCATTTGGATTTCTACGTTACTTTTCAGCTTACTTGACAATTAGATGACTAAAAATATTGCGCCTTCAATATTTCTGAGTGTGGCTTGGATACAAGAAAAATACGTTGGTCGAACTGAGCTTTAACAGATTTAGAAGATGTTAATATATTTCACAAAATTACTACATTTTCAAAAAATTGATTTTTGAGAATACTTTTTTTCGGAATTTTAGTGGGATTTTCTATACATATTGACTTTCTACAGCGTCAGTGGGACAAATTAGTTTATTTAAACATTTATATTTAATGCAGGAATATATGTATTAATATGACAGTTTTTGTATGTAAATTTTTAGTCATAAAAATATATTTTATGGAGGCTGCGTCTCATGCTTTACAAAGCTACGTGTACACTGAAAGTATATGTACATGTGCTTATTCTCAAAATTTTAAGAATAACAGACTGTTTTAAAATTTTACTATGATGTCTCTGTATATCCAGGAACTTCGTATGCAAAGAAATATCTAAACCATACATAGTACAGGTTTAGCAAGAAATAAATTGTCCAATTCCGAGGGCTCTGGAATGTATTCTATTGGTCCAAATGAACATAAAATTTGAACTACAGATAGTTAAAATATATAATGCACTTGCAGTTTATTAAATTAAAAATTTAGTACCAAAATACGCCGGTAGGTGGAGCTGAAATGCTCAAAAAAACCTTTCATTTGTTACACGGAAAGCAACTGGCACACTAACACTTCCAAGCGGCAACGAGTGCGGGCTTCAAAGACCAAGATAGTCACATTTTCGATGCTAGAAGACCAGAAGACTGGATTTGCTTTCGTTCTTTGCTTGAAAGACTGCCAAGTTGTCTATTTGTTTGAAATTTCTATAGCACCTTCCGTACCCTTGCGTAGATGCCTCACCATGGCACAGTGGTTATGTCACTGGAGATGGTAGACGGGCGAAGTGTGAAGGTTCCGGGTTCGGGTCGCATCGCGCGTCGGTCGACCTAACCGTTCGGAGTCTATCGTGGTTTTCTCCGAAATTTAGCACGAATACGGGTTAGGACCCCTTAGAAATACCCCAAAGGAGGGCACCCCACCCATAGGCCTAGAGCCCTAGTGCCGATAATTGGCCTTAACCCATTCGTGCCTGGACCTTTTTGCGACTTTCATCGATTTTTGCTAACACCAGAAGTAATTGATAAATTTCTGATGTCAACTTTTTGAACAAGGGATAATTTCATTTAAAATCGTTATGTATAAAAATTGAAATGTCAACATCCTACTTGCCATATTAAAATATTTTGTGGAATTGAGGTTCAATACTCGGGAATAAAGGCTAGGAAAAATAAATAACGTTTTCGAATGATAGCGATAATGCCGTCCCAAAAAAGGGACGCTAGGCATAAATGGGTTAATCCCACAACAAAACACAGTACCCTTGCGTAAGGCAGATGAGATGTTCTGGACCTCATCGTATCTTTTCCATACGACCGAACTCATAGACTGCGGTAACTGAGTTCTAGTTCTGATAGAACCAAGTACAAATGTACGATTAATTAAATTACGTACAACCATTGAAATTTAAATTACTTTTTCTAGATTATGCACCTTGCGCTCGTATTACAAGAAAGTGCTTTGAGACATTATAATCGCCATTGCCTCTATACCTACAAATATAAAGAAAATCTCAGCTTGCACTCAAAATTTCCCAAAATGATCTACATTATTTCAAAAAAAATTTTTAAAGTGTACTTGAAAATAATAAAAGTAGAATATTTTCTTGACTTTTATAAAATGATTCTATTTATGTAAAGCCGCCCTATTTAGTTTAAATTGATGACGTTTTCCAAGTTAGAATCTTTATTTTTTAAATACACCTGTTTAAAAAAATCGGTTGTTTGTAACAATTTTTATTTTAATCCGACCATTCAGTAATGCTCGAAGACAATAAAATGTTGTGCAATTTTGTATCAGATTGATTTTTCTTACATTTTATAAAACTTTTACGAGGATTTTCTAAACTACCAAGCAAACAATAACCTCTGCGTTAAATGAAAATATTTTTCAGATCCCACCAAATAAGATACCTAAAACTTCGTTTATATTAGAGAAAACACAGAAAATGTAAAGATATGCTTTGAATTATTTTGAAAGTTTTCAATAGAGAATTTTTCCTGTCCCCATGTATGCATATATGAGTACAGAAAAGTTATTACATGCATATACGAGGACAGGATTATGCATATAAGGGACATTATATGGATATTATGCTTACAAGGAACATTATATGCATATATGGAGACATTTGTACGCCCCGTGCCGTACGCATGTACATATGGGGACAGGATTATGCATATATATGATATTATGCGTAAATGGGACATTATATACATATATGGTGACAGGAAAATCATTATGTACCTATGGGGACACATCCCCATATGTCCCCATAGGTACATAATTATACGTACAATAAAATTATCTTACAAAGCAATAAAATATTGCTGCAGAACTTATATGTAAATTATGTGTAACATTTCATTGAAATTTATGTTATTGTATGTGTCTGAAATTCAATAGTACACAATTTAAAACGAAACGGAGTAACACTGAAACATTTTTCAAGTAAGCTTTTGCTGCCACTTAAGACAAAGAAGCTGCAAAATAAAAATACTTTCCGAGATGCATTAAAGGAAAATTACGTAAAAAAACTGCTACAAACCTCTAAATGACTTTCATATCTACATCTCCTCTAAAATAAACACTTTTATCTGATTACAAAGTTCAAACCCTCGCCCTTTCTGGGCACTTTTGCTATGATAACGGGTGATATTTCGTTAAGAGTGTTAATGTGGCTTTTTTAAGAGCGAGGAAAAAGAATGGGTGGAGATTATTGAACTCCTTTTTGTATTCGGAAAACAACGAATAAGTTCAACTGCATTTAAATGTTAGATGGCATTTTAATTCACATTATATAAATCTGTAGTAAATGTTTTCTTTTGTATTAAATTCATACAGAAAAGAAGGAATTTGTAATGACGAGGTAACAGAGATATTTATTGTGAATTTTTTTAATAAAAGGAAGTTTTATCCACTGCCGAATTTTGGAACAATCAAATGCTGTAAATTTTCAGGAGAACAACAATTTGCAGAAGTCGCTCAGGTAGCGTAGTGGCTAAAGAATCATTCAATCACACGCCTTGGATCCGGGCTTTAGGCATAGGTGTTAACGTGTCCGTTCCCTCATTTTTTTATTTTAGATTTATTCCTCAACTAATAAAATTCAGATTCTAGAAATTTTTAGAGGACTTTATAATTTTATTGATTTTTCTTTTTTCATTTTCCTAATTCAAATTTTCATACTCTCTCGATATTTAGTGTCTTCAGATGCTAAATTAATGATTGAAAAATTAACTAAATTCTTCCCAGAAAGTTTCGTTTTTAAATTGTTGATTTTTTTCATCTCACTCTTTAAGAAACGCATGAAGACTGATCAAAACTTATAATACATATTTGATTTTTCGTACGATAATTTCATTACATGCGTATAATTTGAAAAAAAAAATGCCTACTGTTTGCTAAAGTTACCTACGTCATTCATAATCGGGATTTAATTCATCTGTTTTGTAGTGAATCCATTACATGAATTCATTGAATAATGTTTCATTTTCATAACAGGATTTGGAAATCTTTGTGTTTGATTTCCTTGCGTGCGACATAAACGGTATGCAAACATTATTTATGAGTGTAATTGTGACTTGCCATGAAATGTCTCTATTGTTTACATGATTCTGTTTGTCTTTTGTATTTCAATAAACACACTATCATTTTCTTACTTTATGATGTGAGTAACATTCGAAAATAATTTTAATGTAACGCTTTCTTAAACTAAAAAATAGATCACTTTGTACGTGAAGAATAAATTATTTTAGTTGGTATTGAACTTTATAACAATACTCTATAGCAATCAAAAGTGTAAAAGGTTTTTTTGATAATGGAATTAACTTAGGTGTATTTGTCCAGGTAAATAATGATTTTAAATGCTTCTAGAGATTATGTATAAATACATTGTAATTAAATTGAATATAAACAAATTGCATTATAAATATCCTTTCTTGATTTCTGAGAAAACTTAGCCTAGAGAAATAATACGTTTGTTTAAATAACTCTATTTACATTATAAGAAATAAAAATTGAAATTTTATTATTGAAGGTTTTGAAATTTGAAGAAGATTATCAAACGCTGCTGTTCATTCTCTATTGTAGTTTGGAAATATTAAAATATTTAATAATTATTTATCTCTAGAAATAAACATCATCAACATTTATTTTAGTATGTTATAAATAACAATTTTACATTGAGCTACTTTTTTATTTTCCAGGTATTTTGGATTTATTGTGCAATAGGCAGGCATGAATTAAATATCTTATCTTCGTAAGTATTTAGATTTGGTTTTTATTTTTCAACATAATCAACAAATCATAATAGTTTTATGTACTTTTCAAATTACATGTATTCTGCTTATATATTTTAAATTCAAATAAATTATACATAGTGATCACATACAAATTACGTATGTTATTCCGTAACAAATTATTTCCAACATGCCAAAATACTACCTTAAAAATCTTTCGACTTTAATTGTCTGACCAGTACATTTATTTTTATAGAATAGGTTCCAACTGCTTAATAAATAGCTATGTACATAGAGACACCTATTTTGTTTCATGCTTTGATCTAAAGTATTATTGATAAACCATATAAGCAAGTTATTAGCTAAGAAAAATTTACTGTGAGCAACTTTATCTGTTTTGTATAAAATGTAGAACGTAATTTAAGATTATAATATAAAATCAAATGCACGAAACTTTGGCAATTGAAAGTGGTTTTGCGTTAAACATAACAAAAATTAATCCATTAAAATTTTGAAATTATAAATCCTAAATAATTTACATCAATATTTGTCAAATAATGATCCACGAACTGGTGTCGGTCCACGAGACGCTACTATCCGTCCAGATTTATCAAAAAACTTAAAAATGATCAGCAGGAAATGCCTTTTAAACTAAACATTTTATTTTCGTAACACTCTAGCAAGTAAAATACATGTTAACATATATTTTTATATTTTCGTCTGAAGCTGGTCCACTAAATATTTTAAACGTTTTGCTAGTCCGCAGAAACAGAAAGGTTGGGAAAATTCGAATTTGCATATGATACAATATTCTTCTGTATGCAAAACATTCGTTATTCCTATTCATCCACCATCCATCGGGTTTTTAAGTGGCAACAAGTAATAATTCGTAAAATTTAAAATTCACCAATAAAGAAAACAGAGTGGACGGTAATCGTTTAAAAATTCCAAATAATCTTTGTACAAATCACGCAATATATATTGGTGCATTTTTAAATGAATAGCATCAGTTGCGGCTCGTCGTTAAGGGCCAGAGGGGCCTGGCCGCACCGACTAAGCACCGTCTAAATCAAAGTATCTCCCTATTATGTAAGGCAGTTCTTTCAATAATTTACCTTCATTAAAAAAATACACGCGTTTTACTCTATTTTAATACTATCCATTAAAAAACGCGTTTAAAAAAGCGATAGTTATACGATTTTCCCCCTATCTAAAAGATGCATGGGCCATGGGCTGGCTTGCCCTGAATTGGGCGTCTCTTCTCCGTTCACCGGGTTGACATCTTTGGCATTGAGCAAAAAAGCCATATTGACGCGGAATTAACTTGGCATCCAAACGGCTTATTTGGCGCTGCCTTCTGGGCCCAGATCTTCGGGCCCTCGCACGGTGATCTACACGACCGTACGGGGAAATTTCGGCAATCGGTAGCTATTGGAGAAATTTTCCGCTTAGGAGGAAATCATTTTTTATTTGCGTGATCGTATTTTTGCAGTGCAGTCAGATATTTTTCTGTTTTGTTTTCTTGATTTACGAAAAGCGATGTATAAATGTATTTTTTATATATGCAGATATTTATTTTAAAATAAATAAATCATCTAAAAAATTATGAACAGACAACTATAAAGAACATAAATATTAAATATTTAAATGTGGCGTTTTGTTTAGTAATGAAATAAACTTTTCAATTTAACATAACTAGGTAAAAAATAGCGAAAGTTGTATAGTAAATTCGATAATTATTTGTCATTTGAGAAATTTTAAATACTTACGCTGTGTTCACGTGGGGATAGGTTGTTCTATATGTATATATATTTTCGCGATTTTAATTAGCACTATTTTTTTTCGGGCACCACCACTGAAACGGGTCACAAGCCGCCAGTGAATAGCATTATCATTAATCTAAACAAAATTATGACTAAATGATAAAGTATATGCTTTCTTAAGAGTAAACCTGGGCTCGATTAACTTTTGATCATTTATATAGTAACCGTTTTTTTAGAAGCGTGTTGTAGGTATTGACCACAGAAGGGAGGCGATCATTAGGGTTATAGCGTAGCGTACTGTGCTGGGGAACCCAGCATTTAGAGCATCATCGGGAAAGATACCATCCCTGGCATCTTTATCTTATCTAACGAGAGAAAACACGGCAACACACATTTAATGTGTACGTTTGCCGCATATCTCGGACTCTGAGCTGCCTGCGTGCGAATCAGTTCCTTAAACCCTGAATTCTCCACCTGCCAAATGGGCTAACACGATCCTTTAGAAACGTGTAGAGACGGTGGTGTAATTCCCTTTTCATTGACTCTCGGACTGACTTGGGAAACTTTCCCCCATTCGATATGCAAATGTGAGATTATTTTTTTACGAAAGATATGCCGGTATTGAATCATCAATACTTTCCTGGGAATAAAGTGTAAAAATGTTCTAAATGACTATCAACTTGTGAGCTATCATCATTTTCTTATCAGAAAATTTGAACAATACATATTTAATGTTTAATGTTATATTTATCACGTGTTGCCATCATAGTTTTTAATATCGTATGTACAGGGTGATTATAATTAAAGTTCAACTTTAAAACGATCAGAAAAGAAAACCATTGTACCAAATGTTATCAAACTTGGTAAGTGTGTAAATATGGTCAGAGGATTTATTATCGGCGAAAAAAAATCCAAAAATTCATCACCAGGGGCAACGACATATTTAAGGGGGGGCGGGGGTCCGAATCTCCTCCCCCACGAAATTTTGATTTTTGTTACTAAAATGATAATGATGTCCTTTTGAGAAAAATACTGCCTTTTTACCGTTTGGACCTCCTCCGAAATTTTTGAACCCCCTTCAAAATGTTCTTCAGGGGGGTGTCAGAAACCTGAAATACATCCTTTCGCCTGGTGTTAAATTTTTCAGCGGATAATAAATACCGCAACCTCCTTTACACCATTACCAAGTTTGATAGCATTTGGTCCAGTAGTTTTCCTTTCCTGGTCGTTTTAAAGTGGAACTTTAATTATAATCACCCTGTACATATTGTATCCTATTTATTTATTTTTTAGTTTGTTTGTTTCACCGTTAAATTTCATCAAACTATTAAATTTATTCTCGCATTAAAAGTTAGCATTTTCTGAACTGTATTCATCTGCGTAAAAGCTGTAGAGACACTTTTAACTATTCCCATCGAGTCCTTAAACACGCAAAATGTAATCTGTCTTCTAAACTCAACCCTGAAGTAACTTACTTTTATATACTCTAAAAGTGATGAAAAGAGCCAGTTTTGCATTGCGTGTGAGTGATAGACTGTCTTTAAAAGGAACGCAGCACGTTTAACAAAATTGTTTCCACCCACTTCAATCTCGCGTGACTCAATGTAGGTCATTTTACTGGAATATATTTTTTTCTTTCGATTTTGTAGTGGTAATGGGGAGTTTTCTTATTTTATTATTTGTAGATAAATATTTTTACAATATCGGTTTGCTTTTTAGTCCCATACTATCATATCTCATACTAAAGTAATGAAATATGTTGTTAAATGAGAGCAATATGTTATAAAATTAAAATAAAATAGAGTAGGTAATAATTGTATTTATTTGTAGTTTCCAGAGGCTATTTTTTGTTCTTGTTGTTGTGTCCAATATTAGATGGGATGTATTTAATAATATGATTTATACTAGTAGATACACATATAAAACAATTTGTAATTAGAAAAAAAAAACATGTAGTTTCAAGGGCTCAAAACATTTTATTCGTAAGTGCAATGAAACACCGTAAAGAATGTTTAATTTTATGATTTTTATATTCGAAAATATTGATGCCTTGTTCCTTATATGGCAATCTGTACTAATCTACACTGTCTACCAATAAGTATTTGGACACCTATGCAAATGACGATATCTGCTGTCCTGAGGTACGTCACGTCCTCCGCCGGTATATATCGTGTAGGAAGCAGCATCGGCATTAGTTGCATGCAAGATGCCGCGCAGTTCGGAGCTCTCTGATTTCGAGAAACGAACAATTATCGGGTATCACAAATGTGGCAGATCCTTAGGGGACATATCTAGCGATCTGAAGTACCCAAAATCGACAGTGGCCTATGTGATTAAGAAGTGGAAGGTGAGCGGTGATTGTCGGAATGTGCCCCGAGTCGGCAGACCAACGAAACTGGGAGATAGAGACCGACGAGTGCTGTCCAGAGAAATTCGGAAGAACCGCACCCAACCGATGGCCCTCATCCGCGAGGAGTTTCAGCAGGCATCCGGGAGTATTGTTTCAATGAATACCATCCGTAAGGAAGCACATCTGCTTGGTTTTCATGTCGTGCTGCTGCCCATAAGCCTGTGATCACAAAGTCCAACCGCGCTGCTCGGTTAATGTGGTGCAAAGCACATCGAAATTGGACCGTAGATCAGTGGAAACGGGTTCTTTGGAGCGACGAATCAAGGTTCACCCTTTACCGTTCGGATGGCAGGGTCTGGCGTCTGCCTGGAGAACGTCTCCTGCCAGAATGCATTGTGCCAACAGTCAAGTTCGGCGGAAGTGGAATTATAGTCTGGGGGTGTTTCTCCTGGTATGGACTGGGACCCTTGGTCCCCATTCACGGTAAGCTCAACGCCGATGCCTGCTGCACTATTTTGGATGACAATGTGCTTCCTACGTTGTGGCAGTTTTACGGGTTGAACCCCTGTTACTTTCAGGATGACAATGCCAGTTGTCATGTTTCGAATTTAACGAAGGCTTGGTATGGTGCCAATGGAGTTCATCGAATGGAGAGGCCTGCCCAGAGCCCAGACCTGAACCCTATCGAGAACCTCTGGGACGAGTTGGATCGCCGAATTAAGGGGTGCACTACCCGTCCAAAATCGGTGAAAGAACTTCTATGTCTACTCCAAGCTGACTGGAAGACAATACCACTAGCTGTAATACAAAAGCTTGGGGAGAGTATGCCCCGGAGGGTTCACGCTGTAATTGCCTCTCGTGGAGGCTCTACCAACTATTGATTTTGAATATAGTTTTTCTTTTCTATCACAGGTGTCCAAATACTTATTGGTAGACAGTGTATTTAGTAACTGAAAGAAAAAAAACAAAGCTTTGTACAAAGGTAACTAGAAATGTATTTGTGCGTTGTACCTTACTTGTCAGTTGGGTACATTTTCATTTTTTATCAATTATGTTTATCAAGACCGAGTACATAATTTCATGTCACTGTCAATTAAACGAATATTGAAATATGAACATATTATAAAAATATATTTTTATCTTAACATTCAAAATATAAATACAACAATCAAGTTGAGCACATCTTCAAGTTAAGAAAAATACATAACACTAACCCTTTCAGACACAGTTAAATAATTTCCATGGTATTGATATATGATTACATTTTTATAGTAATAGAGTTTAAATATGTAATGAAATATTCTGATTATTAACGTTTCTTATAATAAACACAATAGCTTTAAAATTATGACTACTTATTTTGTAGTAACTTCTTAACCCAGACAGCACAGCACATTTGCATCAAACTTGCAGTAAGCTTGATTTATCAAGTCAATAAACTTGAATTAAGCTTGAAAATTTCAAGCGTGTGAGCTTAATGCAAGCTTGAATCAAGTGTTCAAGTTTAGACTTGCCCAGCTTGCATTAAGCTTGACATAGCAAGCTTAATTTCAAGGTTAAAAATTTTTTCTAAAAAAAAATTTCTTAAATACATGGGGCGCCCGTCGGTGAACTCGTCCCACATACTTTATTTTTCCACGCATTTTCCCCTCTATGCTGAAATTTCAAGTTAATTTAATCTATTTCCATCAAGCGTCCGCGATAGAACTCGGGACGTAAGGGTTGGAAGGCCAGCGTCCTATCCGTTCCGCCAATCTGCCTCGCGCTGGCACGACTAAAGTTTGAAGTGACTGATGTCATGGTTGTCACGCCGTTTTCTGGCGAGATCGATCAGTGCCCGATGTCGATTTCTGTCTTTTATTTTTGGGGTGAATCAAAATTGAAATAATGTTAAGTGTGATTTATAGACTCGACCACTAGGGAAAGAAGCATAATATAAACTTAAAAGCAGCATACGTTTTAAAACTTTCAATATCGCGACACTTATGTTGGGCAATATTGGCCAAAATCGAGACAAACGACTGATTTTGAAATCAATTTCGTAATATAATTGTATTTTATTTTGAAGAATTTCAATATTTGGAAATAGAGAATCTTTTTTTTTTAAATTCTATGGTCAAGTACATTTATGATTGATGATAAATTATTTGTTATGTGGATATGGCTTTCCAAATCAAGCAGTAATCAAGTTGTATTCAAGCTTGACAGTTCAAATGACTTCTCCAACCTTGCTGCAATCTTAAAATGAATTGAACTGTCGAGCTTGTATTAATACGTCAAATTCAAAGAAATTCCAAGCTTGATTTAAGCTTATGTGCTGTCTGGGAAGTTTCCTTAAATGCGGAAATTTGGTGTGAAATTGTTAAATAAAGGTTCCTAAAATGGGGGACTTGGCACTTAATGGGCTTTAAAAAAAACGTTTTAAAAAATATAGTTATTTCTTTGATTGCAAATTATTCGATTTTTTTTCCTCTTTCAGGAGGTATCTGTTTATGATTTTTTATAGTATTTGTTACATTGGGGAAAAGACTTATCCCTGGCAAGTGTATATTTTTTTGAAAAAGTTAAGTTTTTAATTAAAAAAAAACTTTTACGGTAATTATCTAGAACATTGAAGAAGTTCAGAATTTTAAAACTGGCCGCATCCTAAAATTTCACCTCAATTCATACATAATATTATAACATAATATACGCAATTTTCATAGCAACTTAAAATGTAAATGGTATGAGAAACACCAGAAATTCACACCAGAGATCAAAATACAAGAAAAGAGTTTTTCAAATTCCTTTTAAGAAAAAAATTAAATTAGTTTATTTCCTTTAAAATAGTACTGTTGGGGAAAAAAATATGTGAGTCACGTTAGCAAATCTTGTTCTATATGACAGACAGTTGAATATACTTTTTATAATCGAAAAATATCACGATTCTGGCATTGTACAATGCATGTAGCGGATATTATTCCTTAGAAGGCACGGAAGAAATGCAAGGAAAATATTTTTTTTTTCCAGATTTCGAATATTTAGTATTTTTTAGTATATGGAGGAAGCCTGTATAAAATAACTGTAAGGAATGAAAATTTCGACATGAGAAGTACTCAATTGCAAATTTTGGTAAAAGAAAAAAGTTTTGAAAAATTATTGTAAGCCTAATTTAAACTTTTGGTTCCACGTGAACCAAAAGTTTAAATGGTTAGGAAGAACATTCTTAGGGGGAAAAGGCAATAAATAAATAAACTTTGTTTCGAAATAACTCATTCTTAAGAAAATGCATGGGAAAGAAAACGTTGTATGGCAAACTTTATTAAGGATATATTAACTATATATATAAACTTTATTAAGGATATTTAAATATATGTAAGGATAGCTAAGGATATATAAGGATATATGAGGATATATAGAGTCGTTTTATGAAGTATGTGTTTATCAAATAAAATTATATAAATGCTATACAGTTTCTAATTCAAGGTGGTTCTAGAAAATATACGGAAACAAAAAGCATAAGGCTAAGTACAATTTCATTTTCTCTAATACGTAATGCTTAATTAAAAGAACATTTAATTTCATCATTTGAGAGTATAATCAATATAAGAGTATGCAAAATTCTTTAGAAAAAGTAATTTTCTAATCAACACATTGCACTATCACATTTTCTCCTAAATCGCATTGTATTTTATGTATGTTGTAACATACGGCTAATCCATCGAAATCAGGAAGTCACACGAATTTAAAAAAAAGCAGATTACAGTAAACATACAGAAAGACAAAAGTGGACAATAAGTTGGTATCTCACACCACAAGTCAAAGGGGGAAAGAATAGAAAAGAGGGTTGGGAAATCATTCTTTTTATGAGGCTTCTAGTTTCCCAATACAATTGTGAGACTTATTTCTTTTACGTTGAGCATCCTCGTTCAGTTCTCGCCATTTTCAAAAGATAATCTGAAAATTGCCTTTGTAAATAATATTAAATCGGTGTTCACCACCATTGCAAAATTTGATGACAGTAAGTGGCAGGCTCCAATCATAAAAATTCATAATATATTTTTTTTTCTCATATTGAAATTAATAGTCGATCACATGCATGAGAAAGATCTTCGCAGAAACAAATAAATTTAGGTTAAGGGCTTATTGACCACAATTAAGGTTATCAGAACTTATTTTATTTTTGGTACGGTCATTTAATATAGAAATGCGTAAATCTGAAGCAATGATTTCCATTTACTGAAATGTCGAAAGCCACCTTCCGTTTTATAAATTTGCATTAACGTGTTTCATCCGCCACTATTAGTGGGGGAATATCATGCTCGTAATGAAGCTAGCTTGTTAATTGGATCCTGCTGTGCTTTTCGCAACTTCTGTTCTCTCGCTAGCCACCGTTTTCTTGCTTGAGTATACTATAGAAATCATACGAATTTCCATTTCTTCTGTTTTTGGAGTGGTGTCTCTTAGTGTGATTTTTAAAGTTTTTGTTACAGTTTTGGGGGAAAAAATTATTCCTTGTAGGTTTGTACTTTGTATCTTAAACCATGGATTTATGCTAAAACCAAAATACATAAATCCGACTAGAATAAATTAAATAACAGTAATAATGCGATATAACTTGTTATAACGTCGAAAGAAAAATTCAGAAACAAACATTCTACAAAATGTGGTAACAATTTCTGGGTAATGGAGAAATGTTGAAAAAACAGCTGTCAAACAACAGTTTTTCTATAAGAGTTTTTTAAGATTATAAGTAAGACATTTGAAATTTGTATAACCTATATCACACCCACTGAACTTTAAAAAGTAAAACTTGAAATGTTCACAGATGTACCAGTGAACCTTAAATACTTCGATAACACAAGAATTACGATAATTTTAAAATGCGATGAAAGCGGCGACATATATAACACCGGAATAACTTTTTTAAAAGTTCAAAGTTTGTTTTCAACAACGTTGAAATCGAAATCCTAATACCGGCTGTTTTCATATTTAGCGTGATCCAAATAAATAATTAGGTTTAGCTGTACGGAATAACATTATTGGTGGCAGTAGTAAGGAAAGCTCTTTATCTGTTCAATAACTGAGACATGGGAATAACAATTGACACGTCGCAGATACACTAAGTCCTGTTTTGACAGATGCAGAACATTTCGGTGATTTCCAATTGCAGATATTACATTAACAATAAAAGTGAGAGAAAAGTGCAAATTAATATGGTTTTAAATTTCTATTGCTGTTTCTAATGATGTAACATTTATGTTATTTTAAAAGAGACAAAAAATTAAAATAATTAAAATGACCTACGTGTGCTAGCATGCACCAGAAGCTTATCTACCGCACCTACTTATAAGTGTCAAAAAATCTTAAATTCTAACTCAGCGTTTTTCGCATCTATGATAACAAAACTTCTCATAAAAATAAGTTAAAGAAAATGAATGGCCATCTTCATTTCACGCGAACATTTTTTTGTTCTTTATTAAACGGATGATAAGTTTCAAAAATTTAAAAGTAATAGTTTATTCACAAGTTTTTCTTAAAGTTTCACATGACTTCTAAAACACTGTTGAGTTCAAATTTTAACCGTAGAGAAAATAGTATTTTTTTTTCCCATCAGATAACGCTTCTTAATGAACTTTGAAATTTTTGAAAGAGTTTATCAAATTCAATTCATTTAAAGAGTGATATATAGTAAGTACTGCGCATATAGTACAAGTAAATATAATTGTAGAGACACTTATCACTTAAAATACTACGAAAGTACTAATATTTTATTATTTAGGAAAGGGGGTTAAATACGCACTACGTCTCTCACATACATTACGATTATACGCAAGTAAACGTTACGTTTCCATTTGTGTTGCTTTATCTTCAATAGAAATCTTATCCGTTACCTAATGTGATACTTTTTTACCCAGCCCATTGTCAATTCTAATACTAACTCGCTATCAAACACTGCATTAGCGTTGTACGCTTACCTACCCAATAATGACACCCCGTTCGGGCATATGGCATTTTGAAAACTAATGACTAACAATCGAGTTACCAGACCATTAGCTGCATTAATCGATCCATAAAAATAAAACCCCGCCAAGTCTTCTACGTATTTTTATCCACGTTTCTTCTTAATAGCCATCCCCCTTCTGTAGATGGAAAATAAACCATTCCCCAGCCCTTTTGAATAATAGTTACAGTGTGGTTGTTTTGACGGCGGGATTGTTGCGCGAGGGGGTGGAATAACGATGCGACATGCGTGTGTGCGGCCAAAGTTTACATAAAGCCGTAAGATGAATGAGAAGTTCCGAGTTAATAACTGTTATTGGAGGGCTGCGTTCGATAAAAATGTTATGCCATGCTATTGACAGTTGCAGTAATAGCGAGTCAATATTTTTTAATGATTATGAAAATAAATATGTTTTTAGAGTAAATAAATGATTCTGCAAGTTGTTAAGGTTTTCTTTTGTGTAACACCCGTCAAACTTAATGTCATTATTGTTGTTCTGATCATTAATAAACTGTCACGGCGAGAAATTATTTAGGTCTTGATTATTTGCAGAAATATCGATTCTTCGATTCCGTTTTAGAGTTTAGAATGTTTAACGAAAATTTTATTCAGAGATACTTTTATTTTTAGCTAATATAACATCAAAATTCGAATTTCGAATGTTAACATTTTGGTTCAAACGAATAAAATATTTGATTATGATTAGTAGTGAAAATAACTATGTGCGGTTAGTAAAATAATACTAAAATATATCTGCAGAACATCTCACATGCGAATCCATACTCACATGCGAATTGCGATTTTTTGAAAGCATTTTTACTTTAAATTATTTGTACTGGTGGTTTAGGCTTGTTTGTATGCTTCACACACATAGTACAAATTTTTATTTATGCTCACAAACTGTTATAAATTAAATAATTCATTTTTATTTTAAAGGGGGAATACAGTAGAATAAACTTGAATTGTTTTTTACAGAATTTTAATAAATATTTTATAAATGGGCATTAGTCTTCATATTCATATTATAAAGAAAACTTTGCATATTTATAATAGTGCTCTTTTGAACTAATACAACTTTTCACCTCAACTGAAACTGCGTTAGTTTTAGTGAATAGAAAAAAAAATCGGTTTAAAATTATTTTTTATATTTAATCAACTATTTGTATGAATAAATATAGATTTGTGGGTATCTGTAATTATTTTTTAATAAGAAATAAAATAATTTCATCTCGCCATTATAAGAGAATTTATTTATTATTATTATTCAATATGCAACAGAAACAGTATCTAAATTCCCAGAGATTCCATAAAAATATTTTTATAGTGTAACTAGTAAGGAAAGAAAACCGTAAAATACTTGTAACAAATAAAATGTCTTACCGTTTTCTCTCATCACAAAAATGTTTAATCAACATTCTCAACATTCTTGATATGTATTACAGAAAATTGAAACATATATGTTCTAAAAAATGATTGATCCTGGATAGTAACTTTTATTTCACAGTATATTAGATAGGGATGTAACGGATATTGATTTTGCCGGATATCGGATATCCTTTGATAGTCGGATATGGATATTCGATCGGATATCTGGCACTAAACATGTATTTAGTTATTAAGTGCGTTTTATCATTTTTATGTAATGAAATCAGAACAATAAATTGCAAATATGTTTCACAGATCATTAAAGTATTTTTAAGAATTAACTTATAATTTTTAAAAACTAAATATTTCCACATGCATGTACATAAAAAATGTTACTTAAAATGTAAACAGTTAAAATATTTTTTTTTATGTGCACACTATTGGAAGAAGCAAATAAATTTTAACCGTGACACATTTATTAATATACCTATAATTGTAGATTGTTTTTACAAAGAAATGCATATGTATTTTATTTATTTAAGTATAAGATATCTCTTTTGATAAGATACCTACGATAGATGAGTTATTTTTTCCAAACATAGGTTCAACGCCTTTTTCTCTCTTTTAAAGTCATTTAATGTTAATTAAGTCATTTTTAGTTTTATTTTAAGTTAAATTACTTTTAAATTGATAAATAAAAAGTAAATCCCTCTTAAATATTTATAATGAAATTATCATGCTTTCTTTTGTAGCTTTATGCAGGTATGGAACATAATTTATTTAATCAAAAATAATATTTTTTAACACATGTTAAAAAATAAAAATAGATATGTTTATTGTTAGCTTTTAAAATACAAGAGCATTCTTCCACAGTAGAAAAATTTGTATGGCACTATAAGTGAAAAAAGTGGGGGGGGGGACAAATTCATTTTTAAAAAATCATTTCAAACATAAGTTTCCCAAATTTTAGTTAAATTGCCACTTTTTTACTCTTGATTTGACAGACGACAAACACACACAAGAAGATTAGCCAAAGTACTTTATGTGGAGTGATAATCATACGCAGCAGTAGTAACTACAATGATAATCATACACAATACTGTAGTAGAAACTAAAACAATCATTTTAAACTAGTAAAATATCATGTTAGTACATGAATATCTGCACAAGCAGCCGTATTTAACATTGTTTTTGATTAAAAAAATATAATTCATAACCTCAAGAATTCTGTTCTATACCTGCATAAAGCTACAAAAGAAAGCATTATAATTTCATTATAAATATTTAACAAACACATTTTAAATGTGCATTTTTCAAGTAGACTCAATATTAAAAGTCAATTGAAACTTGCAGAAAATCGTAAGTGAATTTAAATAACTAAATTCGATTAAAAAATAAATATGTAAAATAAATGTTAATATTTAATTATTAGGTATTGGAGACTTCAATAAAGGAATGACCGTAAAAGATTGTCATTTACAAAAAGAATGAAGATTGAAAATTTCTCCCTGCCTTTATAAATAAATTTTGAAGACAGAATAATAGGAGTATTTTACTAATTATCGGATTTCCGGAGCAAATTAAAAATATAGGAGAAACTCCATATGGGGAGAGTGTAAGATTGTATTATTTGAGGAATTACCATGAGAGAAACTGCATATGCACTCATTTTTCAAAAGATACACAATGCTTATAATTAAACTTCCCTTTAAACAGTAGTCTGAAAAGTATTAGAAGATCGCCTCCAAATTTGCACGTGGACGCTACATGGAATGTTCTTCAGTTTTTTTAAGTTCAGAAAATGACCGCTAAGCGGAACTTTGCAGCATAAAATCAGCTCTACACTCAATATCTGAGCCTAAGTAGTGATAAATGTGCTCAAAAAGTACTGAACAAATGTTTAAATTGAGTGCTTATTTTGAATTATCTATCTCCAGTGTTAAATTTGCTGTTTTTTGCATGTTTAATAGCAACATGAACATTTTTAACTCGAGCTCTTTAATCAAATTCCCTAGCACTTCTCACGTATAGTCTACTAAAAGAAATTTGGTTACTCTCCGTTCAACCAATTTAGTGGTAGAATCCTGTTTAAAGGGGAAGTTTAATTACATCAAATATAATTTTCCATCCTGTCCCACGTATATTATAAATAGAACTTTAGTAGCATATAGCCGGATATCCGGCAGAGAAGTCAGATATCCAGTAATTATGATTCGGATATCCGGCGGTATTTCGGATATTAAAAAATCAGGATCCTTGCCGGATATCCGTTACATCCCTAATATTAGATAACACGATATTCCGAAAATTCATTTAAATATTCCCAAAACAGTAGAATGAACCATTTTGATATGTAATCACACGTAGGGATCACAACTTTCTTCGTGCTCTTCATTTATCTATTTATATGTTTATTTTTAACCATTATTTATTAAAGAAAATCAAAATACAATTATTCGTGTACATTTATTTCATTTTATTTTTTAATGTTCTGGAGAAAAATCACCTTATGAAGGTTGGTTAAATTTTTATACAATGGAACACCAATTGATTTAATGTTTGTTTTACACTGTTCCATTATTCCAAACTCGAAAACTTTGAACTATTTATAACAAAAATACAGAAAAATAAGTAGAAATAAGCAATTACATTATTAGGATCCGTAACCCACCAGGGTTTAGGCTAGCTAGGAGAAAAATAATCAAAAACCTCCAGACTCCTCCATCAGCCTCGAAATCCCCTTAGTAACCGCGCACAAGGGCAATTTCATCGATAACAAATACTCTTTCATCAATAAACACACGCACAGTAATGTATTCTTCCAGCCAGGAGCATTGAATATCCCGGCTATTGAGGATCAATTCAGGAAATTGCTTTCACCGGTGGGAAAAAGATATCGGGGAGAGGGGCAATGTTCGGATTTGCATCCGTACTTAAAATGAGGCTCGGTCAATATGTGTAAAAGGAATGCACAATGATTCGGAAATCTTCCACTTGCAGTTTTACTCTTCAAGATTAAAAAAATGTGGAAGAGGGTAAAACGGAATGCGATAATTATATTGGTTTTGAAAAAAAGGAAGAAAAGAAATTTTAAATCATGTAATAAGCATATTTTTAAAGTAAAAATCTGAACCGACTTCAAGAAATCACACTCAAGACGCTAAATGTTAATTATAAAGGGTGTCTCAAAACTTACGCAAGGTTTGAATTAAATAGAAAACGCAGTTATTTTTTTCACTTGTTGTTGTTGTTGTTGTTGAAACATAAATCACATTAGATAGGGTTATGTATGGAATAGCACATCGGGCAAATGACTTCCAGATCTTTGCTGGCACATACGTATTCTTTTGTCAAAAATTTTCGGGACCATTTTGAATAAGTGTGGCTGAATTTCATTGATGCAGCGTTGTAGTCTGCACATTCTCCTTTAATGCATGGGTGGATGCGGGCTTGTTGTTATAGGCATCTGAATTCAAGTAACCGCAAAGAAAGAAATCTATGGTGTTGAATCGCATTATCTTTCTCATCATTCATCATCAAAATTATCTCATAAAATCTGACATATATAGGTATCCGGAAAAGCGGAGTATAAATCGCATTTAATAATAATGGAGCCACCTTATAATATTCCTGGATAAAATACAATTAAATTTAAAAATTGGTTAAGCTTTCTTCTATAATTTGGTAAATTTACATTAAAAAGAAATTCCGAATATAGAAACGACTCTTTCTTCTGAATTGGATTAAAAAATATCAAAGATACAAATTTTGAATTAGTCTATCAATAAAACTAATTAACTTAAATTTTCCCTTAGATATCTTTTTTCGCAACTAGTTATGACATGGAAAGAATCATTGTTTAAAATATATTACCACGTTTACAAAAATCAAATAATTATACAAACAGTTGACAAAATATGCTCTCATGGTGGGTTATATCAAACAAAAGCCAGTTTATTGTGTAAAAAATATATCATTAATATTTCCAGTTGCTTAAGAAATTCTTTTAGAGTAACAGAATTTCTGAGAACAACATCACAATCTAATAACATTTGTATGATATAATATTCTAGACATTTTTTGTCCAGTTAATGCTTTGCTTTAAGATAATTCCTTTAAAAAGGCACTGGGATAAGTTCGATCATTGAATTATTTGTGTGTGTGTCATTTAAGTAATTTCTATAAACTCATTTCTCAGAAGATTTAAAAGCGCACTATTTATTTTTAATTCTATTTTTATGTGACTGTGCATTTTTTTATATAAAAAACTAAACTAAACACTGGCGCTACAGCCCACATGGGGTAAAGCCTGCATTACCCATCTACGCCATAGCTAAAATTATCTCTGGGGTACAAAACATATGCCTCGTCCAGGTGGTCCGCATTAAGCAAAAACATCAGTGTATTGTCTAAACGAAATTTTAGCCCTCATTTATCGAGCCATTCAGAGGAGGAGAGGCTGAGTCAACCTTACCCAGACCGAGAATCGAACATCGAAATATGGGGAGATTATTGGAACTCGTTTCAGCTTTAAAATTTTACATGTAACACAGTCTTTTGAAAAATAAAAGTATTTTATCTTTATCTTCTGATTCAAAAGATCAGCATATGTTCAATATGTTCACTCCCAAGTTTCACTACCAATATACTTGATTGATAAAATTACAATTTAAGTAACCGTATTCCAAAATTAAGTTTTTATGCAACATTGAAAAAAAACTTTACATATTTAATCTTTTTTTTTAAATAAAATATTTTTTCAGGATATAAAAGGTATCGTTAAGACAGTTTAGTTTTAAAATTTACCTACGCAAAAGCATATCTAAAGATAACGAAAATCTGTTTCATGAAGTATTTTACTTAGCACACATTTTATTCATCTTATTTGGGTATTTTTATTGAGTACTTATTTATTTTGCATTAGCGTAAAATTATAATTTCATTTATATTAAAGCTAATAAAAATGTTTATAAAGAAATTTTATTGTTCTTAATTTTTTCATTAAAAAGGAAAAAAATGTTTTTTCTTGATTATTTTAAAACGGTGAGCGTAAAACATTACTTTTATTTACTTACATATCATTACTGATAATATTTTGAACCTAACTATTTGCCTCGTCATAATTTAAAGGAATCAAACTATACTGAACAACAACGACGATAACTACATTTAAAGTTTTTTTATTATGTATTTTCAATTGATATTTATTCTCTTGTGTTGTTTTAATATTTTATTTTCTATCAAATGATCATACAAAACTTACATTTATCTCACTGAACTCCAATTTAACATTCTACAAAATAATTAAAATACCCATCTACTCATAACATAAAAATGATAACTCTTATAATTTTTCTTCCAGTAAAAGTACTCCATCTTCATGCACATTCCCTAGTTATGTCGGATATTAAGCATAACACAAGGCAGCATTCAAATTCAACAGAATATTCTCTCCAAACACGCACGCTAGCAATAACATTAATGGAATGCGAAAATAACGAGGCAAAGCTACCTAACGAGAACAATCGGATATCTCCGTACCTCCTTTTCAATATCCGTTCGCTGGGGAACTCCCCTAGCAACGGGCTGCTGAAGCTATTCCGTCAATATAACAATACCCTTTTATCAAAGTATATGCGAATATAATGATGTTTTCTCTGGATATGACGGCACCATGCTCTTCACGATCACTCATAGAAAATTACTTTCTTTCTTTAAAAAAAGAAAAAAAACGTGAAGAAGGCTGTTCACGTGTAAAGAAATGTTAAATCTTTAAATAACATCTGAGTAGAAATGGTTTCAAGTTGTTGTGACGTAAAAACGTTCGTTTTCACTGCAATGCATCAATAATTTCAATTATTTATATCACTCAGTTACAATAAAATATGTTTTAATATTGAGGCTTGTAATTAATATATAGAAGCTCGTTTTTTATTGATTAAAAATTTTCCTATCAAAATTTTATTTGTTTTAACTTTACATTATTTGCCCATTTCCAAGACTCTCAGAGGGTTAGCAACATAAATTTTTATTTTAAATTTACATCAAAAATTCATATTCTGTTCCTCTGCATGCATTACCGTCAATCACGGAATCACGTTTACTTGTGTGATACCATTTGCTTCTTTTTCACATTATCGACTCATGATTACTTTAAAGTAGTATTGTGTTCCTCCATAATGGTCCTATGTTTCAGCTTTGTTTGTTTGTTTGTAGAGAGTTTGTTTGGACGTCAGAGAGAAACGTCTCTCTAACGTCCCTACAATTAAGCAATTTATAACATTACTCCGTTACATAACTAAAGTGGTGAAATAATTAAAAAGGATTTTTTTAGGGCAATCAAAAGCGTGTCATCCAAATTGTGCCACAAAATTTACATAATATTTGTAATTTGCGCGATTCTAAATAGCTCCTCGATTATGCACAGTTTGACTTTTTTTTATGCGAATAAAATATTTTTTTCGATGAACCACGGGTGATTTAAATATTTAAATTTTATATTGAGTAATTCAGTTTTTTAGACACGAGCATAATCTTTTAATTGTTTGAGTCATGAGTTATGTAGTGCAAAATTAATTTGTTCCTTTAGAAGATTTGTTTCGATAACATGCATTAAAGTACAATATAAAGTTAATAAGTATTTCTTGCATACTAAATTAGAGATTTTTGTTATATTTTTCATTTGTAAAAGGGCGTCTTAAAGCTAACTGAACGATATGTAATGTTACGTTAATGTTGATATTCAGAGGTAGTTTCGACGGAACGGACAACCACAATTTTTGTCCTTCTTATTTAGTTTAAAGGAATTAGTACTTTTCAGAGCTCTTGAGTTGAAAGAACAATAGTTGTAAACTGTTTTTTTGGAAAGTCTGTAGTAATTACATTATTTTTAATACTTTTCAAAAAACTCAATCACACAGCACTTTTAAAATATTTTCACTTTTAAAATATTAAATAAATCGCTGTCAAAATAAAGTATGCGTAACTTATTTGTATTCTTTAAAGAACTTTATAATTAAAAAAACCATAATACAGAAATTCCTAATACACATATATTTCCAAAATATGTTATGTGAAAAGAGAAAAAAAAACTGACAAAAATACCAAAATATTAAGCTCTTTAACATTCGTTTTTATAATGCAAGCCTTATAAAATAAAAAAAAGATCATTAAAAATTATTTTAACCACAACTTAGTTGGCCAACCATTTATTAAAACTACTTTGTGGGATTCTATTTAAAATGTATCACAATCATTTTTAAGAGGAAGCCAGCTGTGATAATTATAAATGCCATTCGCTGACTTATTTTGGTTGAAATAGAACAAAAATTTTTATAGAAATGTTTTCAAACATACTAATTGTAAATCTTATGTGTGCTTCTAGCCTCACCATGGCCGAGTGGATAAGGCACCGAACATGGTAGATGGCTGCAGTGTACATGGTAGACGGCTGCAGTGCAAGTCCAGTGCTCTGGACTACCGCGCGGTTGTGCATCTAACTGTCCAGAGTTCGGGTTGGTTTGTTGTAACATTTTAGAACCCCCTTAAAAGACCATTGACCAAGGCATCACCTCATAGGCAGATAGCCCACGCGTACTTTGCCTTGACACACACACATGAGTGCTTCCAAAAAACAACAGCATAAGCAAGAGCACAAAAGAAGTATAATTTACTACAGGATAGCTTCGAAGAAAGGATGAAAAAATATATACATAAAAATTTCAAGAATATTCAAGCAAATCAGAGTAGAAAAAAAAACAGTTTCGACTTTGTTTCAATGTATTCTTCAAAAATTATATTTATAAACAAAAAAAAAAGTGACTGGTCAACTGACCCCATGCTTAATATTTCGTAATAATCTCCGATTGTTCAGGAAATTTCTGTAATGCGCATGCTTTCATCAGAACAATGTATCACTTAATACATACTAAAAAGCAATCTTTCAGAGTGATAATATTCAAAGAGTAGATTACTTCTCAGAAGATACTCGCTTAAATAAATTGAAAATATATAAGAGTGGTGTTTAGAAATTTAGGATATGGATGTCTTGGAAATAAAACAAAAAGGAGGGTTGGCTAAATATTTTCTTCTCTATCTGTCTGTCCATGCATATGATATGCTGTTTGATTGTTGAAGAGCTAATAAATATTTTCAGATTTACTGAGTAATTTTTTTAATATCTGAATTAGATGATATGACTTAATAAGACTAAAAAATTTACATTTTCATGTCACTCCTATAAAAAGTTATCTTTCATATATTAAGTCTCATCTGCACATTTTCCGAAAAAAATATTTACATAAATTATTATTGGTAACATTTTTAGGGCAATTAGTTTAAGATGACAATTTTGCAGGCTAGAAGATATTTTATATAAAGTGTCAAGTTAAAACTGACATAGTTATTAGTAACAGCTAATTTATTCATACAAATCTTAAGCATTTGCACGAAGAATAAGCTTTTGAGCCAACATAATTGGATTCCATTCACTTACATTGGAACCATGCACTAAAATATCAATGTGTTACTGGTTCTGAGATATGTAAGACATATGTATTTCACAGTACTACATGTTTACATTTTTCTGCCTCTGTCAAGGGCAGTGGTCCCCAACCCTTGGCCAGCGGATCGGTACCAACTGGTCCGTGGATCAGGTGGTACCGGGCCGCCCAAGGACGATTAAATTCTATTTTATTTACGGTGGTCTATCTCTCTAGGGCTTGTGCAACTCTGTCAAGATTTTGCTAATGTATTCTAAAAAAAGAAATCTTTATCAAATAATCTGCCGTCCGGATTGGGTAGTGGTTTGAGAGTCATTCTGTCAAGCCAAGGGTTCGGGTTTGATTCCCGGCAGGGGCAAGGATGTCATTTCATCCGTCCTTTGAAAGGAGCCAAACGCTGGTCCACTGTTAAGTGCGTCCATGATAAAGAGACCTGGTACCGCTTATAGTCATTGGTCATTTCCGGCCTTGGAAATGACCATTGAATATAAGCGGAAACTGTCCCCCATGGGGAGAAATCGTCGTAAAAATAAAATAAAATAAAATAAAGTATAAGGAGTCAAATCCACCCCTAAAAGTCCTTGGTAAAATTATCAAAGTTTGACCGGTTCGCGGTGATAAAAAGGTTGGGGAGCAGTGGTCTAGGAGACAGTATTTCTAAGGAAATAAATACTATTATTGATCAGCTCATTTGAAATATTTCTTCTTATTTCAAAGGATGCGTATGGGTAGGTTACACATGAAGAAGCATTTTTTAAGATAAAAGTGCGGGGTTGGGAATTAAAAGTATTATGCGGTTTCAGCACGATGGTGCGCCTACAATTTTCGCAATGGTGTTAGGACGTGCCTCGAAATTTATAAGTCTTTCTGCATACACTTTTCAATGAGAGTCGAAAATAGGCAGAAAGGCTGTGGAAATCACTCACATTATAGCAAAAATAGGTGGAACGCTATCGTGCTGAAACCACGTGGTACTTTTCATTTACGACCCCACACTGCTTCACAAGAAATGCTTCTTTATGTGTATTTTACCTACTCTCAGTTTCTCCCGTAAATTTGGAAACATCCCGTTTATCACCATTGGGAACCTATTAACATTATCATACTTCAGGATTTCATGATTTTAGCATTATATTATTTTTTTATAGTTTATTCAGAAATAAATAAATAGATTTTTCGAAATCGGTCCTCCGTGTTTTCTAAGTTTAAATACCAGCCTTTCATATAGCCATTTTTTTCTCTATCACGTCCTATGAAAAATTAAAAGTGACATCATTTTGACTGACATGTATTTGTGCGGATGCTCTAATTTCAAGTTAGCATGAGTAGGGTTTTATTAAATAGAAGTATTCAGTATCAGTGGTAAAGTTTTACTAAAGTGTTCAAGACTGCGAGCAAAGTATTTTACAGGGCATAACAAAATGACTCGCTCATATTATTCATCGAGAAACAATTAATCCCGATTAAAGATAACGATTAATATTTAATAACAATCAATGGTTCAAGTTTTTTAGTCTGCAACCAAGACTGACGATATCATTAATCGTGATTACCCACGAAAAAAAAAATCATTTAAGCTTGTAATCTTAATTTTTTTTAATGTTAATCGCGACTAACTATTAATATTTAGTTTTTAATCGTTAATAGTGATTTTCTTTCTCTATGCTGATTACATTTTAATGGCAGTTCCTGGGGCAAAAGTGTTTGATAACGTAAAGGTTCTCCTATATATAATTCATACAATTATATTTGTGGACTTACACAAATATAAGATAATAAGATATTTTATGATTTAACAGTAATATGAATAAATACATAAATACGTAGTATATATTTTTTATGTACATTTAATAACTTTTACATCGGTGTAACTGGTATTGATATCTATTGAGTAAATAATATAAAATCTCAAAAGAGATCATTTTTCTTTTTAGTTCTATACATGCCTTGTGAAAAATATTTAAATCTTTTTTAAAGAAGTATCGTTTTAATATTTTTAGTATTTTTAAAATATATATTAAAACATTTTCATTCTTCATTACGCACGTTATGCATCTTTTTGGAATAATACATGTGTAATAGTAAATTTAAACTACTTTAATTAATTTTAATAGTGACACTATTAGTTTTTAAAATATATATTTCGTACATATCAACATAAACATAGCTTCCAAGTCTCCGGCTTTTTCCGGGAGATTTCCCACCACAATTGTTTGGCAGTATTACTTTGCATTAAATATTTGGACTTATTTTAAGCATAAATTTGTATGTAAAAATAAGTGGTGGGAAATCTCCCGAAAAAAGCGGGAGACTTGGCAGCTCTGCATAAATATCTAAATAATATGTTTAAAAAACTTTAACTTTTAAATGTATTTTATTGTTATATTATCATTATAAAGAGACAACGAAGCTAATATTATTTTAAAGATTAAATATTTTAAAAAATGGTATCTATAAAACGCATATATTTAATTCTGAACTTTTCTAAGAACCCTTAGATATTCGCTAAATTCTGAGTAAGTTCTGATAAAGTATTCAGAGTGTGGTATTATATTATGAATGTGTTTGACACAGTTTAACATTTTGCGCAATGACTTTTATATTTGGCAATATTATAATTGAAATTCGATAAATTTATATACACTTAATATGATGACTTGGGACACATATAGTGAGCAAACAGTCAAACGTGTTTACATGACACTCCCATTTGCTAACAGGCACGTGTTGGCATATTCAAATTTGATGTGATGACATTGGAAATGAATTTGATGACGTGCAGAAATGTTTCTACATGAATGCTATTTTGTGTTAACATTCGTGTACTTACTCCACGTAGAGCTACTATTTATTAATTTTGGATATACTCATGCCTCTCTGTTACCGCCAAGTTACACAAGGGCTATCTGACAAAGACGGAGGATTTGGTTGGAATACTTCTAAAAAGGCTGTAAAACTCATTCACGTTACATCTGGAGAAAACAGGATATACGTTTGCATCAATAAGTAACATAATTATTTTATCTTTAAAAATCATTATCATCTCTCTTAAACAGAATATGTTTTTGATTAACATGACGTCCTTTTTAAGTCAAATTTTAATATGACTGTGAATATGCAAATGTATCAAATACCAACACAATCAATTAATACTAACATAACCAATTGAAAATATTATATTGGTTTATTAACATACCTAAGTAATACCAATATTGTTCCAAAAGAAAGAAAATTGCCTTTGTTCCAAATGAATAAAATATAATATAAAACAACAGAAACTCATAGAATTTTTCTAGCAATGTCAGAAAATTACTATATATATATATACTGATGCTAGTCATTATTTAACCATCGCCTTATTATTAATTAGAAAATAAACACATTGGAATCTAATTTATCATTTTCTCGCACAAAGAATAATTTCACTGGAGTGAATAGTAAGTCACAGTGACTAAGCCAAAATAATCGGAATATCGTACACTTCTCCAAGGCTCTCTTGTCAGTTGAAAACTCTCCTTAGCAACCTCGCATGGAAGCATTTCCATGGATAACAATACGCTTTCATCAATATATGGACGCATGGTGATATATATTCTTGGAAAACATTGAATATTCAGACCCTCGGCGAACTATCCGAAAAGTTACTTATATTAATGGGAAATAAATGAGATTGGGTTATGTTAAAGCATGCAGGCGTGTTTCTTACGGTAAGATTAGATAAAGGAAGCATAAATTTTGGGTATGTGTTTTCAATTTGTATGATTTTTCTAACTTAAATGTTTAAAAATCATAAATTTAATCCTATAACCTTAGTAATACACAATATGTGTTAAGTATAATGTATGAAAAACGAGCAAATGCTCCTTTAAGTCGATGCATAGTTCTAATGTTTCATGCACTATTTAGAAATTACGTTATTTTCTTGCTAATATGACAAAGAGGGTTTTCTTTATTTATTCAAAACATTGAAAACATGTATAGGCACCTAGCAAGGGGTCTAATGTTTAAGAGAAGCTAAGCTAAACTACACAAATGAAAATTTACGTTTACTTACGTAGCTTATAAAATAATGAAAAAAGAGTAAACTTTTATTTACAAAAGACTTAAAAATATTTTTTTCGTGTCATACCTACATGCCTAAACGAAACAATTTTTTCCTCAATTGTTGAGGTATACAAGTTTTGACAGCTCCCGCTCCCGGTTATATAAGTCCATCGTAATAGAAAAAAATGCAACTATATTATATGGCCATAGAAGAAACGCGTGAGAAGTTGCACAGCTAACTAAAATGTATATTTTCTGTACCATATATAATCAGAAGTGAAGTGTCAAACCACGAACATAAAAAATAATAAAGGAAAAGGAAAACACTGTATTTGCCCCATTATCGCAGAGTGCTTACTTCTATCAATGTTTAAAATAAACGGTCAAAATTGGGACGGCTAGCAGCAAAGCTTGATAACAGATAACAGGACCTATGCAAGCAAATGGACCGATGGCAAGATGGTGCACAAGCCTGAGGGCGGACAAATTTATGGACGACGAAGAAAAACATTCAAAGAATAAGGTTTGTAAAAACGGCCAACTTTAATTTTCACGGGGGCAGCTGAAGTTCTAGTTTACTTTATATTATCCAAGGGTAAGAATGGCGAAACAGTTCTAAAGTATCATCTATGTTCCATGTGGGTTTGTTCCACATTTGGAACTCGTATGATTTTTGTTCCAGTCCTTCCTGTAACATCTGCCGGCACATAAGCTATTATTACAAATGTGTTGATGCGGCCAGTTGAAACATTTTGTTCTTTGCCATCAGCTTCCTACTTCTAATACCGGAAATTTAATTGAACGTAAATATTACCCAACAAAGCTCAATAAAATGAAAGAAAGAGAATTTCATTACGAAATTTTTATATAACGTGCATGCATCATTAAAATTATTGATGTAGATAAGAAAACAAAAAGAATGAGTTTTTGTCCAAGAGACACAGTTGCAAAATTTTAACTTGTGTACTTTAGAAAACAAAAGTAATTCGGTATTAGTTTTATCTTAGGAAATAACAGTATTCGAAATTATATACAAATTTCAAAGATAGACATGGTGATAAAGTTAAGTCATGATTCTTTAAAAAAGAGATTTAATTGCCTGTGAATATTCAATAAAAAATTAAAACAATTTTCTTTTCGTTCATCTGTGAAGTTTAAGAATTATAATTGCCATAAAATGTTTGAACTGAATATTTGAAACCTATTTTTAATGATTCAATAAAACATTCTGAGTGTTCAATATAATATTAAATATTTTTAAAATTTCTTTTTTTCAACCGAATGATTTTTGAAAGGTCTGACTTGACTCTTTTAACTTCACGTTTTTCAATCAAAGTCCCTCTAAAATTTATTTATTTATTTATTCTAATAAATAAACCGTCTTATATCAGATTTATGCTATAGAAAGTAACTGCACGCCAGAAAATCTTTTCTCATCGAGTTTATAGCGTGAAAGTCAGTTTTCTAAAATTTGCGCTTTTGATCAAACAGTTTTAAACGCACAATATATACAACAATTATCCCTTAAACATTTTTTATATTCCTTCAAAAGCGAGGTACATGTTCAGAAAAAACAACACCGATAGCAAAGTGGTTGTGAATGCACGAGCGAAAGCTAATCTATTTTGCGAAAAGGAAATTGAAAAAGAATAAACCACCTACGCATTTAATACAAAGAGTCCTCAGATCCAAGCCATCAAAAGTGAATTTTAGATATGGCACTCATACACATACCACATTAAAATGAGTTATCTATCTGACCCTGTCAACAGACTTTTTGCTTTCACAAACACACCGCAAGTGCTGAAGTAGAGGCTTAAGCGATATTTTTCGTTTTTATATCTGCGATGAAGGTTATTATGAAATGTTATTGCAGTTTATATGACGCTTAATGTGGTATGTGTATTACCACATTAAGCACACTTATTTATTTGGTTGTTTTATTT
The DNA here is from genome assembly GCA_038373885.1 of Cheiracanthium punctorium. Classification (NCBI taxonomy): domain Eukaryota; kingdom Metazoa; phylum Arthropoda; class Arachnida; order Araneae; family Cheiracanthiidae; genus Cheiracanthium; species Cheiracanthium punctorium. Next base: position 2,206,324 of record JAWZYV010001322.1, on the reverse strand, counting down.
TCCTATAACTCCTGACAGGTGTTGTACTTCACTGAATTTACATTCTTGTTATTAGACAAATATTTCAAAGGATTCAAACTGCATGCATTTTGAACTAGTGTGGCTAAGAATGCTTTTAACAATAGCATAATATGTTTGATACGCATAACTTGTATCATTGATAATAGTTTACAATAGCAACATTTGATGATAAAGGTCCAAAAGTACCAGAAATAACAAGATAAAGTATCAGAGTGACAATACCAGAAAGGCATTAACAATTTTGCGTCTTTTATTTTTCTTTCTTTCTTTTAACTCATTAATAGCCAGCTTCCTATTTTTAGGGTATTCACACAATTCGTTCGTCGCAAAATTATACATGCATTAATTTATTTTTCTGTTTAAATTTCTGGAATAATATATCTAATTTCCACGAAATACTCAGGGATAACAAAGTAAATTGCGAATCTTTCACTGTTTTATTCATATTTTTAGAAAAAGGAAATACAGTCTTCATAATACCACATTAGTCAGAAATTTATTTATCACGCCGAATGCACTGAAAAAAGTCAGACGCTAATGGTTCAACGTCCTTGAGCATGAAACAAAAGATAACCAAATTTGTCACAATGCTTGACGACAAGTGATAGAATTCAAAAATATTTGTAATTTAACAGGGTAACGTAACAATTCTGGATGCAATGTTTATGTGTCAAATTAAGTGATACCTGTAGACAGCAAAGCAATTGGAGAGAAAAAAATCTTTTAGCTTTACAACAAAGATAGATACTGTTGCATGTTTATCTACAGTTTGAATGTAAAAAATTCAAGATAATTTCAATTAGATATATAAACTGAAATTCTTAAATATCATCGAATACAATACAGCAGAAGTATTTCATAAATTAAAAGGAGATATAATTGCGAACCTTGAAAGCCAGTAAATGTTAGAAAGTGTAAAATATCAGACCCCTGTTATGTACTCACAAAACTAGAAAGACAATCAATCTTAAGGTTCCTGTTCCATAGGACTGTGTGCGTGAATTCAATTTGTGATTTACTCTTGCAATTATGTTTATTTTCACATTTTTTAAGTGTATGTTAACTTCTTAAAATCATACTAATTTTATGGTTGTTTATTTTTTAATTTCATAAACTTTGATTTAAAAAATAGCTAAAACATTGTAAAAGAGTAAGTTTTACTTGAAAAACAATTAAAGTTTCATTTTTCAATTATTTTAAATTGCAACACGCTACATAATTATATTTCTTTCAAAATTTGTACAAAAGTTCTATGCTCATCTCTAAAATTTTCAAAATGATTAGTTCTCTGTTTCATACTATGCTCATTTGAAGAGTGATGAATGAAAATTTCAGCCAAAAAATTATTTAAATATAGTTTTAATTAATGAACCTTCACAACCCATGCTAAGTAATACAGCTAATAAACACAGTGTTCAATCAATATAGCCTGACAATATTTATTCCTAATTTATTTGGGAAATAAAGGGATTGAATATCGCATGACAGTCTGTTTGAACACTTGAAATAACAATTGATTCGTGAGTGCTATTCTAAAGTTAACAAAATGATTTACCGCTGACTTTTAGCTAAACGAAGTGGGCACGCAACAGTGATGCAGATATTTAATGTTACTTAACAAGAAAAAAAAACTGATTTCTTTCTTTTTTTCCATTAGAACTATTACCCACAGTCACAGAAAGAAATTAAAGATTTGCTCAGGAAGTAGTGTAGATCCATTTCAATTTAATTTTTACGCAAACACACACAAACTATGCAATAGATTTTTATAAGTGTTTTACTATATAACTAGAATTTAGTTATTTTATACCGTAATAGTACAGCATACAGTAATAAAAGCAGTTCGCGATGAGGACTAATCTTTGCGAGCAAACTTTAAACCCTATTATGTGACTTGAATTTGGGCAACGGAGAAGTATGACCCACCACATTAGAAGTTCCTCAATGCAATGAATGTATGTGCGCTATACCACGAACCGTACAGCACAGAAAGGTGTTGCAGACTAATTTATATCGTGCACAATAATCTGATCAAAAAAGCATTTAGGTGACAGTTAAATTTAGTTTTTTGATTTTGATGCTGCATATTAATACGGTAGATTCTATTACCGGGTTTATAAATGGAAGGATGTGTCAGCAGTGACATCTAGCACGCAAGTATTACTTCATTAAAAATTTCTAACGCCAAGATTTAAACTTTTCAGCTACTTCGAGTTTAAACCAATTCCTTGTGTCTTTCAGTCATGACATTGTCATTTGACGAACACATATATATTAAAATGACGTCCCCAAAAAGGGACACTAGGCATAAATGAGTTAATATCGCTCAAGCATGCGCACGAAGCAATTTAGCCATTAATGATTTAAAACAATTGCAAACAATGCATTTAAAAAATGGAATTCCAAGTTTAATGAAAACGTACTGCCGAAATGGTATAAAAATAATGAATAAACCATGCTTGAAAATGAACATTATTTGCATCTAAATTTACTGATGGCATCGCACGAAGAATGTCTCTGTATTTTGTATTCTAAACTCAATTCGGGCTAAAATCATAACTGATGCAGGAATGCCATACCAAAGTCCGCAAAATGATTCACGATGGCTTCCGCTCAGCGGAGCGCTCCTCAGTGGCATTAGCGGTCACTTTCCATTCGACACGAGATACAGTTTCATTAAATTCGGAGCGTTGAAATATCCGACGTATCAGCGGGCTCGAGTTTAAATTAACTCCTTGTATCTTTGAGTAATGGCACTGTCATTTGGCTAACACAGGACGAGCGACTCTGGGAACATTAAAAGCAAAGGTTTGGGGAATGGTCATGGTAGTCTCAGGTTGCTTTGAGAGTAATAGTTAGAATGTGCGCTCACACGACTTATGCTCAAAAGCTTTTGTTGTTTAAAGTACTTTTAATGTGGGGCATAAAACTGTTGCAACGCATTATAAGTGTAGTGCATAAACCCAGGCAGTAAAAAAAAAGCAGCGTGAAGATTCAGTAAATAATAAGCAGAAAGAAAATCAGAATATAATTATTACACATTTAAGATTATAAAATTCTGAAAATATTTTTATTTGGATTTTTATTGATAATGAATATTTACGATTCTTTTAAAATCGTAATTAATCACCAAAACATTATTGATAGTATGAAAAAAATCATTAACATTTTTAATAGTATGAAACAAGCTATTTACACGTAGCTACATTTTATGCTGGTCGATGTGCAAGGCGAAATATTTTTCAGTATTTTAAAATTGCATGTACTTAGCATGTCTTTATATTTTTTAAACCCAGCATCGCAGTCTTCCAACTTTTTAAAAAATTTCTATCTTCATCAAAGGTTTACTTAAATAACCTAGCATTTTAATGATTTTATAGGTGTAACCTTAACATCTAAAAGACGATTTAACAACTGTTGAAGCAGCAGAGCATTTTAGTCTATTATTTATAGAGGTATAAATTAAAAAATAAATAAAGGAAGGACTACGATGTCTGCAAAAGCGTTTGAGGGAATATTTCTAAATAATTAAAACAATAGTTAAAAAAAATTATAAATTCCTAAAAAATTTTAAATGTATCTGTTAATGGATTTGTACTCTCAGTATACATTCAGAAATAATAAACTATGCGTGGAAAAATTCAAAGCACTATTTTATTAACTCACTTATCAAAGTACGGCATTGCATACTGTATTTTCTGGATTCTGCATTTCAATCTGCTTCCATGGTTACAACCATAGTCGTTGAAGAAAAAATATTCAAAGAGTGATGTGCCCTTGGTTCTTCTGATAGAGCAACTAGGCATTGGTGGTCATTATCATTCACCTCAAGTTACAGTTTCATTAAATTCCGAGCTTTAAAATATCCGATATATCAGCGACCTCGCGTTTAAATTAACTCTTTGAATCTTTGAGTAATGGAACAGTCATTTGACTAGCACGATCCCCATATTATTAAAAGCAAGTCTTAAGGAATGTAAAGATACGTAAGCGTAAATTGCAGGAGTAATGTTTGGAGCGTTAGACTACTATTTGAAAGCATATGTTTTGAGTATTTTTAATGGGATGTTTGATTAAGTTGTAATCAGTTTTAAGTATGATCTGTACATGCATTTCACAGAAATTATCAAATACATTATATGTCATCAGAAATTATTAGAAACGACGTGTATTTAGCACAAAAAAGACAGTCATATGTATACTATATTAAAAATGTACTGAAAGGGTCATTCAAATAGGATTCAGGAAATAAACAATCAGTTTAACTGCACACGTGCATACCTATGTTAACTATTTTTTATCACAATTAAGATTTAAATCATGTTTTTCGTTATTTAAATACTTTTGATGCTGTTAATAAATGTCAGGTTATGAAATTTGAGTTAATAGAAATGGCTCTTTTGGAAGCTATTTTATCTATAAATTTATTAAATATTAATGGTTGTACTTTTTTCACAAATTATTAATGTTAAAGGATACAAAAACTTCCTCAAATCTTTAGATGTAGATTCCAAGGACAAGTACATTGACCACATGAACCATATGAACATTTACTACATTATTAGAAACGCTAGCCTTTTAATAAATGACTAGCAAGCCTTTTAATAAATGTTGTGATCATAAAATAATTTTATTACACTCTGCAAATTTATTTTTTCTATTATGTTCTGTTTTTCTCTGTATTCTTTCATTGATGTGCGCTCTTATCGTGAACTTATGACACACTGATTGTATATTCAGAATAACCGTTAATTCATGTTTGTCAAAGTCTCATAAGAATTAAGCTATTTCTTGAAGCTTGTGTTATTAACATTTTCCAAAACATTAGTTCAATAGTGTTGCTCATTTCGGTTAGTCTCGATGTGGGATCTACTTTGATTTTCGTGTAGTTGTCTGAGAAATTGTATGTGGTAAAATCGAGAGATGTATTTTCTCTTTTCAGAATGATCCACAAAGTGTTGGGAAACGTCACTCAAAGGCGTTCGGTTAAGTTGTTGTCCGTATTAGAAACGTATTCCTCTCTCACACACAAAGAAATCACCAATGCGATATAACTATGCTCCGTATAAAGTTGTTTTCGAGTATATTTCAACGTTCTACGTCAGGGGAAAATCAAATCTATACTAATATCCAAAGCCGAAAAGTTTGTAGCATGTATGCTTGAATACACTAATCTCTGAACTGTTGTCCAATCAGAAAATCTATTCTTGTGTTAGATAGCCTGTTTACTGTGAAAATGTATGCTATATAATATAACACCAAGTGCGATCCATGCATTATGCAATAAGATATAATACTCTGAGAATTCATTAGGGAAAGAAGGAATCTCAGAAAAATTCAGTAGTCTCGGTTCATTCTTTCCAACAATAACGATCCGAATTAATTTAGATAGAAAAATGATTACTGAAACTTTATTGCCACAGTGGTAATAGATTTGACCCATCAAACTGTCGTCCCAGGTTCAAATCATGGACTTGTTTAATTCTAAAATTTTCGAAGTAAAATCGCTGCATTCTCAGCAGTCCACTGCTGCAAAGCAGTTGAGACTTTCAATTGAAATGAGACGGAAGATGAAAAAATGAAGATGTTAGTTAGTCATTGAGTAAATATCACTACACTTGATCACGTACGCATCACGTGTACGAAAATATACAATCAAAATTTAAGATGTGTGAAAGAGATAGGTGTATTTACAATAGAATAATTGAAACACCATTAGAAAGCATCTTTCGTTACCTTTATTATAAGCTAGATTGATAAAAATGTTTTTCACGTATTTCAGAGAGCAACTTTGATTAACGGACTTATTTACTGTTTATATAAACTAGACAGACAGAAGCAATTCAACAAAAGAATTTGTTTAGTACAAAAAGTCTCCCGGCTCAATGTACACCAAAAATTCTGTTCATAAATTTGAGAGACGGGGCAGTATTTAGAAATTTTAAATTATATGTTTCATTTTTGAATCAAGTTTAGTTATACAGATTATGAATGGTACAACAATGCACTGCTTTTTATTTCATATATATTTAAAAAACAACTTTTAAAAGTCAATTGAATGCTTTTCTGCTCTCCAAGCGAGAATTCTTCAAAGTACAGTATCTTTTTATGAAATTTCGATCCTACTCTCAACATTATATTGTGTCTAATATCCTGTATAAATCAAACTGGAAGCAAAATCAATGTCGTAAAAAAAAATCAAAATATGCGATTTAAAAATATTTTTTTAAATGCTGTTTCTATCCGAGACCCATTATTAAATGTAGAAGAAATAATTGTAAAAAAAAAGTTATCTTAAGAATGTATTCTGCAAGATGCGTGATAAAAACTTTTTCTCTTAAAGTCGAACTGTTTAAAAAAACTAATTTCAAAAATAAAATGAAAGGAAAGAAAAATAGCATTAGTTCGCTTTTGCAACAGTTTCAAGAGAGAGAGATTTTAAAAACCCAAAAGAGCTTGTTTTTTTTTTTCCCAGAAAAAGTGAAAAAAGGGAGTTTTTATTCTTTACAATGTGTGTTGCTTTAAGACGGCGGCAATTTTAATAAATGACTTTTTCTGAACTAAAAGAAAACACATATCTTTTAGTGCTGAAAACTTGCAGCTAAGATTTGTAGCTTATGAGAAATATTGCCAATTAGAGACCTATGCTGAAGTTTGAACAATTGAAGTATTTTAAATATGAGCTATCTGAAAGAAAAATAGTTCAAAAAAGCTATACAAGATATCAGATTCTACTTTATTTTCAATAATTTTTTCAATAATAATAACTTCGGTCATGCGTGGAATTTCAGTAAAAAATTATATTTCAGTATTTAGTGAAACATTAATCCACACACGAAATTGAATAGTTAAAACGCAATATAATTTGAATCTAAATAACAATAACAATAGTGTAGTAATACTAATAAATATGCACATTATTATCTATCGAAAATATTTAACCTAGTATTATTCTGTACCTTGTAACTAAATGTGTTTAACAATGTTAGGATTTCTATTTAATTTGGAGTATAAACCGAGTTTATATTGAATTGTTTTGGAAAAATTCTAGCTATTAAAAATACATCAATTCATTTCAAAACATTTACACATTCTTTGAAATAATGCTACTTAAAAAATAAACGTAGTAGTTTTAAATAAAAACTGTATGCATGTGTGTGTGTATGTCTTTTACACAAATAATCGTTACTGTGAATGTCCTATAACTACATTTGAAGATTTGCATCCGGCCAACCGAAAACCATTTTCACACATACCATTCTGTGAAATGTTTAATAAAAGTTTCAAAAAGCAAATACATTTTTATACCTCTAGATTCTTGAATACTAGACAATGATGAGTATATTCGTCGTCATTTTCTATTGGCTATTTTATTATATTTAACTTCGTAAGAAAAGTAAAAGCTCAGTTTCTGCGTTTTAATAGTCACATGAATGGGATGATAACATACCACCAATTCCGAAAGAATACTCTTAATGAATCATTACTAAAATGCTTAAATCTTCGATCGAATGGCATACTTCGGAAAAAATGATAGGTTACTGTTTAATAATTGGGTTGTTTAATAAGTGTGTGGCAGAAGAAAAAAAATAACCATGCTTCTTAGCATTATGTTTTAGAATTAGTTCATACTTCTGCCAAGGTACATAGATTTAATAAACAGAAATTTAACTGTACAGATTAGATTCTGATTTTAATTCAAGTTGCTAAACTAAACATGAGTTCAGCTTTAGAGTAAGAGGTTCATAATTTAAGGTAACAAGTAATTTAACCAAAAAGTTTATTCACGAAATCCGAGAAACATACAGATATAGTAAAGAATTTGATATAGATCATTTTTCAGTACAGTCTGCATAGGCATCAAATCATTGGTTCTATCTGTATACCAATCAATCGAAACTGGCGGTGAATAAATAAGCGTACTGGTCGATGAGCCACTTAACAGGGACATTTTAAATTGCAACATCGTTTTGGAAGTTTCTCCCTACCTTGTACATCTTCAACGTCCCAAAGAGGTTGAAACCACTGGGTGCGTGATCCAGGCTGTAGGGAGGATGTTTCGATATGTTCTATCGAAAGCTGTGGGGCCAATTACATGTAGCCGATGAGCTACGTAGCTGCATCTTGTGCTATTTGATTGCTGTGATCATCTGTTGTACCTAGACGTGAAATTTCAATCTCTCCGGAAATATGTGTACACGTGAGAGCTTTTGCTTCCTTACTTTTTGAACCAGCTACGTATTTCATCTCATTCTGATGTAATGAAATTTCGGATAGCAATTAAAATATTATCTAAGAATTGGTCGTTTCATAGAATTTAGAAGGTTTGTAAGGTTATTTATTATTATTAGCGATAAAAAAATGTGTGTTTTTGCTGTTTTAGTATTATTCAATTTTATTAAAATTATTGTATTATGTACCAGACAGTAAAGTTTGATGAAGAGAAATAATGAATCAACAAACTTTAAAGTAATGAACTTTCATCAGGAATAATCTCTTTGGACATGAAATCATTTGCTCCGTCTGTATGTCAGTCTGTTGGAACCGGTGTTGACTAAATGAAAGATCCTGGTTACCGAGCCGCTTAACAACGGCGGGCGTCTTGAACTACAGCATAGGTTTTTCAATCCCGTCAATGAGATATCAAAAAACACCAATATTTCCTGAATCACGTTTTTCATAAAACCAGGACCCTGAAAAATTCGAGTTCCAAGTGATTGTATCGTAAAATCCCATCAACGTCATTCCAGTTTTCACCGCAATGCATATATAATTTAAATTATTTATATCATTCATGCATCATAAAGCATGTTTTTAAAGCTTGTAAGTAATTTAGGAGGTTATTTTTTGATAACGGTCAATCTCCTTATTAAAATTTTCTTTTTTTACATATAATTTTAAAGCTACGTGAAAATTTTACCACGAAAACAACCTTACATTATTTGTCCATTTCTAGACACTCAGAGGATAACATATTAAAGAAATAGTCATGCATATCATGGGCTGTTTGGTAAATTTCATTATAATACAGAACCCTTTTTGCTCTAACATTTTTTTAGGTGAAATTAATTGTTAAAATAAAATAAGTACTCTCCCTTTAACAACACATTTAAACATTTCTATTTTTGAGGATTATAAGTTCTGTTCAACCGCATGCGTATGAAATAAATAAATGTATATACAGGGTGTCCAGTGATAACGGTTTCCAACGGCTGTTTCTTAAACCGTTAATCAGAGACACATAGTTCCAATTGCAAAAATGCTTTAAATTACATAATCTATTATATCAGAAACAATTGAAGTCAATAAATTAATTCCTATAAAAATTATGGAATTTAAATTTTTATATATTCCCCCGGTCCTATCACTCGTATTAAGATTTTTTTCCTTAATACAATTCGATGCAGAACAAAAAAATTCGCTCTTCTACGACCAAAATTTACCGGGTTATAAAGCAGTCCCTTTTCCACGTTCAAAAATGTCCCGTTACGGTAATACCGTTAAGGGACCATATAAATTTTGAAATTTTAAATTTTAGGGTTTGACAGAGAAGCAATACTAATTTTAGAATACTAATTCTTAAGCAGAAGGTTATAGTCAGGCTCGGTAAAAATCTATCCGTGGTCAGACTTACTAAATCGTATATGTGTAGCATGCAGATGTGTAATACCGAGTAATATACGCAAAGTACAGCAAGAGTTTTCTACACGTGTGCATATTTGTATTGCGGCCAAAGGAAGCTACTTTTGAGCCAATGTTACGCTAGCAGGATTTTTAATATTATTTTAGGTTTCTAAATCCATATATTTGTATTTTAAAATGTCTCATTTTCTAATTTAATGTTTGATGAAGTGTTTTATTTCGTTAAGTTTTTGTTATTTAACATCAGTTCGTTTAAAAAAATCTAAAGAATTCTATTTTCAGTATAAGCTATATTTTTATGTTAATTTATTGAATACACTTAGTTAAACGTTAATCATCTTTATTGCAATCTATATTCATAAAATAGTTGATGAAATTATTAGTAAATATCACTAGGCTCAAAATCATGTACATTAATTTTTCTCAAATTCATTTTGTATACAACCCCTACTACGTTGCTCGAAAAGTGCTCAAACTTTAACCAGCTGTAACTCGGTGAATTTTAATCGTAGAAAGACGAACTTTTTTTTCAATTGAGCATGAAATTGTATAAAGAAAATTTTTCTAAATATAACTGGTAGGACCGGGGCATCGTATAAAATTTAAAATTCGAATTTTTATACGAATTGATTTATTGATATTGATTGTTTCTGGTATAATAGATATATCATTTAAATCATTTAAAGCGTTTTTGCAATTGGAACTATGTGTCTCTGGCTAACCGTTTGGGAAATAGTCGCTGGGCACTTTTAGCGCTGGACACCTTGTATATATATATATATATATAGTATGGACCTATACCTTCGGGGCACTTGGAAAAAAAGAAAAAAGAAGTAAAATTTTAATGAAAATCCATGTTTTTGATTTAATTGTAGTATAAAACTCAAAATGGCAATGCAATTTTAATGAAATCCAATGTAAACTTTCAAATATTGGCAAATTCAAGTAAAATTTTGATAAAAAATTGTATATACGCCAGATCTCCTATGAACAGTTATAAAAAATATTTTTAAATAACATTTATATAGTACATAACTAACATATTTGTCTGTGCTATAACCAAGAGATTTGCATAAACTCTAAAAGTTATAAAATATTTCAGTTTTTATAAGAAAACGCAGTATTTTTTCAGGAAAAAAAAAATTGAAGGAGAAAAAACGACCATAAAATTCATAAATAACACAACTAATAATAAATCCTCCGGGCAAAAATTCAAGCCAATATCTTACACGAAGAACACACTTATTCAAAAATTGAGTGTAAAGTTTTAATACTACAGAAAATATCATGTTTCTATTTCGTTATATCCTGCAGAGCTTAGCTTCCAACTATCGTAGAAGCAAAAGTAAACACTGTTTTGGAATCAGAATCGTGTGACCCATAAAGCAGGCATACAACAAAACTCAAATATTTTCACAAAAGAAGGGATTTTTTGGTAGCCTCATATCCCTTGGCAGTGACTATACGAGTGCCCCACAAGTCACAGACACTATTCGAATTCAAATTTTAATTTTTGGTAATGATGTCGGGATTCAAATAATAAACTATGCATGATAATTTGAAGGGATTTAACAATTCCATTTTAAGTTTTTTTTTTACTGCCATTTGCTTAAAACATTTGCATAGAATTTTCATGTGCGTGTAGTGTTGCAATTTTTAAAAATGTATTTGACAACACCAATTCTCCTTGCTCAAATATTTCTATTTTCTTTAGTTAGCAGAGGTTTTATGACTCACTGATAAATTTCCAATAATTTTATTTTCTCTAAGCGTAGAGGTATACTTTAAGGGAAAAATACTGAAAATGTGAAAATCTATACTTTCTTTTACTTTATTTCAATTTCTCCATGAAGTCTATGTGGTATAAAATTTCATGATGTTGAAAAAATTCCTTTTCCAACCCTGATTTAAGAAAAATATGAACAATGAATACAAAAATTCTTTCTTTTTCAGTCTGTTGTTGAACTAACGCAACATAAAGGTATTCAATTTCTCGCTAAACATGATTCTTTTACCTTTTCTAAATGAATAATATATATATATAATAATGAGAATGGCCGAAAAATTAATAATAACAAATAAACCAAGCTCTTGATTTATTATTACAAAACTTTCATGGAGTATGATGTTTCAAACAGCGAAATGGAACTTTCGAATTTGTTAAAGTAACAGTTTAAAAATAGGTATTATTGTTGCATAATATGCCATTGGACGTTTAAAAATTTAATAATCTTTTTTATCTGAATTTAATATTCGAACATCTTTTAATCGCTAATTACATTTTCAACTACAGTAATGCAACTTCCTCAGAAAGTTGTTTTGCTGGAGTGAAAATAGGCCCGCCTCGTCTCGGAAAATTCCTAAACAGTAATTCTAAAAACGCTCGTCTCAGCACACATAGAAACACTAAATCTGTGCATCGCCCTCCATCCTTTTTGTAAATTTAAACCAATGCAAATGACAAAGTAAATTTCATTTCACTGTTTAAAAATTGGCAAAACTTGATAGAAAGTAGAAGGGGAGGCCTAAGACCTCACCAAAATGTTTAGAAAAATAGATTTTCTAATACGTGAATGGAGTCAGTCACCTAACGGATTTATCACTCCCAATGATGCATCAAACATATTCCCCCGTTTAAGCTAATGTATTGAACAAACTTTTAAATTAGAAGTACGTGCGTATCGGAACTTAGCAGCATATTTAAGAGAATGTGATATTTTTTCGGCCAAGATTTTTCCAAAGTTTAGTGAAAGATCCATGTGGAATTACGTGGCTTGAACAGGTATGTTTTTATAGATTAAAATTTGAAAACTTTCTCGTTCTTTATATATAATTTAAAAGCTATTTCAGAAATAATATTTCAAATATATAAGACTGAAAAATTTTAACCATACGATTAAGTTAGTATGAAGATAGAGTATGCAACTTATTAAATTAAAATAACTTTGTATCTCTCTAATACAATAATACTACAATAATCTAATTACGATTATTTTTTTAAAAATACTGTATCCAAAATCGAAATGAAGATGCAGAAGTAGATGTTAAAACGGTTCTGAATGAGAAACTTCATTATTCTACACTACAATTTTTGAGTTATATAAAATGCGTACTTCTTTCGGTGCCAAATCTGGTGATATGTTGGTGAAACTCACCAAACTGGATAACTGTTTGCGAAATTTTGTGTTGGCCCAAGCAATGACTTCATATAGATAGAATATATTGAAGATTTTCACAGAAATTCTTTTGGACTGTCCTGTAAATAGACTATCTCGTGGATTAGAACCAAAAATGGATGCGCACAGCTAAATGTCACAACCATCCTTAATATAAAATAAGAACATTTTACGATTAATAGCTTTTGAGATATGCGAGTTACGTACAAACGTCACGAAAGTACAGACATCACGAAAAGACTATTCAAATGGACTCGTTTTTTGACAAATAAAGCGTGAACATTTTCTTATATTTTTCAGTGTTTATTTAACAAAAGTTAGGTGGAAAAAAATAAACAAAATAAAAGAATTCGTAAATGCAATTTAAAAAATAATCTCATTTTACAAAAAGACATTTTTTATGAGCCATTATTATTAATTGTAAAAAAAGTGGCGGTGTTTTCTCCAGAAATGTTATTTTTATTCCAGTCACACAAAAGAACATTCTAAAAAAATGAACTCTTGAAGTGAAAGTCGATCTCTTAAAAAAGGAAAAATCAAATTACTTTTAAAAATAAAAGAGGGTAAAAGATGCATTATGTCTTTTTTTAAAACAATAAACTTGCCTTAAGAAAGACCTGTCTTATTAGAAGGCGAAAATGAAATTTTTTGTCACGAGACGTTCCAATACAAAATAAGTGTGATATAAATGTTAATGTTAAATACACTTTATAAGATATAGAACCTCATGGATTAAAAGTGTTACATCATTAACAGACAAAATTTCAAATCTCATATAATTTTTCTATTTTCAACGTACATAATAACAGCGTGATTATAATTAAAGCTCAACTTTAAAAAGATCAGAAAAGGAAAACTGCTGCACCAAATGTTATCAAACTTGGTAATTCTGTAAATGAGGTCAGGGGGTTTATTATCTGCGGAAAAAAAGCTCAAAAATTCCATACAAGAGGCAAGGACGTATGTAAGGGGGGGGGGGTCAGGGATCCGACCCCCTCCCCATGAAGAATATTTTAGAGGGGGCTCAAAAATTTCGGAGGGGGGTCCAAGCGTAAAAGAAGGCAGTATTTTTCTCAAAAGGACACTATATCATTATCATTTTAGTAACAAAAATCAAAATTTTGTGGGGGAGGAGATTAGGACCCCTGGACCCCCAACCCTACTTAAATACGTCCTTGCCCCTGGTGTTGAATTTTTGGACTTTTTTTTCGCCGATAATAAATTCCCTGACCATCTTTACACAGTTACCAAGTTCGATAACATTCGGTCCAGTAATTTTCCTTTTCCTTTTCCTTTTCTGGTTTAAAGTGGAACTTTAATTATAATCACCCTGTATATATTCAAACTATAAAAAATACCATAAGTCTGCTTAAAAAGTATTTTAAAACAGGAAAGATATTTTGACGATTATAATTATTTCTTAACTTGTTCGGTGCAGTAATAAATTTGTTAAGAAAATGAGTTCACATTATATTTAGTAACTATGACTCAAACACAAATTATATTTTTACTAAATAAGGTACGTAAAATTATTTATTATATTACTGTTTGTGTTTCGTTTTTTATGAGTTATGTAAAAACTGCGTTATAAAGCTTCGAAGAAATATATTCAATAAATTTTCTGGTATTTGTTTTTGTCTCTTTTCTTTAAAAAACATATTGACTTGTTAAATGCATATTATACTTAGAAATGTTCAATCACTTCTACCTATATTTTTGTCGTCTAAAATATGTAGTTAGAGATTGAATCTCCAAAGAAAAACACGTAAACAATAATTTTCCTAATGCAATATTTATCCTTCATAATGATTATACATTTGTTTCATTGCATTAATACTATGTTTAAATAACTTTTACTTTACTTTTATTCTTTTCTTTTCGTACTTGCTTACAGAACAAACTTTTTTCCAAGTCTGTGAATAGTAATGCGATAATACATATTAAATGTAATGATAGTTGTTACATTGGACGAGCATCAAATATAAGTCTATATACTACAAAAAACGATATGTTTTCGGTCATTTGGTTGTTTACAATTTTTACAAATATTTGAATACTATTTGAATACCTATCAATTATAATTCAATTTTTCAATTTTGATGAAAAATTGTTTGCAAACCCAGAGATATTTACTATTGTGAGAATTTTAAGCAAACCCATATCCTTTTTTAACACTCTCCAACAAGGTTGAAAAGTGTTTAGGACTTCTGTTTGTCTTCTTCCCGTCTGTGCTCTAACTCCCGTAAATATTCATCGAATCCCATATTACTCCTATGCACTGTATTATGTACCCTATTGAAAGTGGTGCATGTAGCATTTATAGTTCATCTACAGGAGCTGTCAAAATATTTCTAATACATTACACTCTATGGACAAACATTCTTTAAAGTGTATTTTAGAGATATTCGGCTATTTCAAATGAAACAAAATTGATACATGTTATTAAGGATTACAAGATAAAGCTCTCCATTAAAAATAGTGACTGTCACATTAATAGTTCTTCAGGAACACTCAAAATAATTCAAACACATTACGTTCAATGGCAGTTTAGCCAGGCATCCGTTTAAAGCTCAATGCTATCCTACTAATTGATATTAGATAATGGTTCTACTACGATCGTTTGCCTCCCTCAAAATTGCGACAAAAGTTGCCAATATTGGCGACTTTGCAACAAAATTGCAAACTTTGATCTTTTAGTGTGTGGGACATTCGTTTTAGACTTCTAATCCTTAAAAACATAAATGCCTCATTCGCTGTGTTCTTGCGATACCGTTATGTTGTATAAGAGGAATATTTCTGTTTATAACACTTTCCAACAAGTTTGAAAAGTGTATGTGATTTCGGTTTGTCTGTCAGTCCGTGCTCTAATTCCCTTAAATATGCAACGATTACTACGAAATTTACGTGTTATTTTTACATTCAGTACGAAGTGCCGTATTGAAAATGGTGTATGTAGCTTTAAGAAATTTATTACAGGAGTACTCAAGCGAATTCCTATACACTAAACCCTGTGGGCGGTCACACTGAAAGAGTATTTTAGAGTTATTCGGCTGCTTTGAACAAAACAAAATTGATATATGTTATTAAAAATTAGAAAATGAAGTCCTTCATCAGAAATAGAATAACAATTATTTGTTGTTTTTCTACAGGAGCACTCAAAATAATTCCAGTACATTACAGTGAATAGCAGTCTAAAGACAAGCATCCATTTAATGGTTCGACTACGATCGTGTTCCTCCCTCAAAATTTGCGCCAAAAGTCGACAATATTGACGACTTTTACGATAAATTCCTAAATACTGTACGAGGAAAATGTGTCGAAGAATGAACCCAGGTTGCAATATTTTCATTATTTGGTAGGAAATAAAAAAATACCTAATGTGGTAAATTAAGGTATGATGATTTCAATGGGAATTTTTGAAATTCATTACTAGTCCTCCAATTAACCATTTAGTGCGTTATGTTGAGTGAAGGCAAATCTACGCAAAGGTTATCTGCTAGGTCAATTTTGTGCTGGTGATGTTATAATTGATGCATTTGGCGTGACTTATCTTTCTTTTTCTTCAGATTATTTTTCTGATCAGTCCAAATACATTTTTTTCCTTTGCGATATTAAAATGTTTTTTTCTTAAATGCATTGACAGAATTGAGGTACCTGGGATCAGGTTCAAACAAACGTCAAACATCATCAATTTTATTGTCTTATAATCAATGCATAATGTTAAGAAATGTTCTAGGCAAACAATCCTGATTTCTATTTCGCTTCTGGTGATGAACTCTTAAAATATTGATGATCAAGTGTGCGAAGCCTAATGATATGATAATGTTAGAGTATGTAAAAAGTATCATAATTCATCTGTGTCGTAAATAAATTTATGTTTATTTTTAGAAATGGCATAATCAAAAATGGATATTTAATAATCATAAAATATTCTACAATTTATAGGCAAATGTTTAATCAATTAAATATACGAAAAAATATGTACACGAATTATTTTAGAAATAAATTATACACAAACAGCAAAAATATTTTCTCTTTCTTTACTTAAAATTTTTGAATATATTTTTTTTTTGCTATTATATGCACATAGTTTTTCAATGATGAGTTTATATTTCTCTCATGGGTATATTTTGGCTCACAGGTTTGTGTTTCTTCCTTTTTTGTCTTTAATAAGACCAAATTCACTGTTGTAAGTTTGATCTAAATTATAACAAGCCTGGTACTAGAAAAATTGACTTCACAAATGGTGAACAGCTGTTCCAATATTTGGTGGTCAAGTTGAACCATAAATGTATGTCTAACAATAAACTGCCAAAATATATTGAACTATAAAATTGAAAACAATGAACAACATAAATTGGTTAAACATTTTACCGATAAATGCAAATTTGTTAAAAATGGCTGTGCCTATTGAAGCAAATTTCGAATACTGCAGGAATTTACTCTGATTACATTGTTAATAAGATGCTGAGACGTACCTAAGTTTCACCGTGAACAATTAAAACATATACGGAATTGAATCAATTTCTGTAATTTTGAAGAATTAAATGGGCCTATTATTAGTGCATTTGATTTTGGCTTAGTCAGATAATTCACCTCTGAACCAATATTTTATAAGTGCTGGTAAGTACTTCTTAACCTAAAAACATTGGCTGTCTGCAGTATGCATAAACAAGTAGAATGTTACACGCGACAGGTAAATTTAGCATTTCAGTATTACCCACGAAGCCTAAATCCTTTACTGAAAATTACTTTCAGAGAGAAAACATCTTTAAAATAAGGAAATCCAAATAGATAACACAATGAAAGTGTAAATCAGCATACCATACTTTAAACAGCACCGTCTGTTTTCCAGGATGAATATACAATTCCATTACATTGCAACCGCCAAAAGTGAAGAGACACAAAATTATTAAAGTCTCATTTCCAGCATCAGTTAAGGGATTCCCATGGTCGGTCATAAGGGAGTCCCATTGATATGTCGACTCATGGATGTATTTATTCATAAAGATTCATATGCTTTGCTTTTGTTACATTTTGCTCAAGGCATGGCATTATGTTTTTATCTCGCTCTTTTGAAATACACGTGTCTTGAGACATGGTTGAAGAACGACAGTAAAAATTCCTGTGAGTGATTTTATAATAGGGAAACTGTGTCGACTAGGTAGTGTGTGACACATTTTCTTCAAAGTCCTCAATAGGAATTTTCTTATACTCTATTGGTATTTTATTTCAATCGTAAATAACTGATATTTTTCTTATAATCTATGTATCAATACATGGATATCAATATTTTGACAAGTAAATGTATATATTAAAATTATATTTTTAGCACTAAAACAGTCTTTATACGTTTAATAATTAAATGAATTCACACTAATACATATACTATGTATGATACCTTAAAAAATACTTCACTGCTTACTTTAAAAAATGGTTCAAGCTTGCCAATATTTAAAATTCAGAAAAATCAAAAGTGCCTTAGTTTCATAAGTAAGTGTTTGCAGTATTCTTTTTATATATTAAATGTTTCTTGATAGATAAATTACACTAAAATTATAGAACGTTAAATTAGTAATGAAGTAGTGAAGGTAAATTATAGGACAAGAGTAACTATTAAAGTTGCATTAATAAACAAAGTAATTTATTGTTAAATAAAATAATATAAAATACCATTCTTTTAAAGCATTTTCAAATAAAGAATGCACATCTAGGTATGGTAATATAAAAACGTAATGTTAGATACCGTTAACCATGTACACATAAATATATATGTATATATTATTTATGTATTTGTAATTACTTGTCTCGTGTAAAACTCCCTCTATTAAACTGTATCTAAACTGATTCCTTTCGTAACTGTCAACTACAGCGATTTATTTTCGTGAACACTAGTCTTTCAGAGAACGATATTAATAAAGACTGATACATTTTTGTAATTCGGGAAACGTGTAATTTTCAGTGATCTTATCGGAAGAAGTTATAGGTGGAAATAATGAATCATGGAGCAATAAATGTATAAAGCCAGAGAAATGTTTTTCCTTTATTTTATTTATTTATTATATTCTATGGCGTATTAAACTACAAACGCAATAAAGAAATTAAATATGGGATTATTCCTGTAATATATATATATATATATATATATATGTATGTATGTATGTATTCCCTGATACAGGTATAAACAAACTATTACATTTGTTTTACAAAAAATTGGAACTTTTTAAATAACAGCCAGAAAAAGCAAGATAGAAGTGGTAAAAAGCATTTCTATTTTTCTGTTGCAATATTGTTAGTCCGAATGTTGCATTTAATGCCATAAAGAACGTCACATTGCTGCTAGTGTAAGAAGAGATACAAAGTATTTATACATCTATCTAATGTTAATTTTTGGAATAAAATTTTGGAGCAGCATTAAACGTTCTGGTGGACAAAATTAAATTAATCGCAATTTTTGCGCTTTCATTTAGTATTAAAGTGTATTTGAAACTTTATTTAAATAACTGAGTTGTCTCATCTTGTGTCTCCGATACTGCCTACAATTTAATTTTCGTTGCAGATTAATGCAATCTTGTTTAGATTTTTCATCTCGTTTTGTTTGCGGTTCTTTCACGTTTCCTGTTTAATGTGTACCTCTATGTTTAAAAAAAAGAGCTAAATTTGCTCCGAAATATTAAAAATCGGGACAACTTGTCGCGATTTTAAATCGTTCGGCGATAATTTAGTTATTTATACATCCTACTGTCAATATAGTCTTTGAAACACATACATATCATGTACATCACTGAGGCTTAGTTTCCGAATACTTTAATCACTCTGTTGTATTAAATGGAAACAATCGACCTCTTTACTGCTTTGTATTCGATTAATTTCAAGAATTGAATCGGAAAACGTCATCGTCAAGAATCCCACTGAATGAATTATAAAGCCATTTTTAACGTACGATATCATGAATTTTTCCATAGTAATTTTTTTGCTTTGCTTTTATACCTTTCTTTCGGAAGATAACTATTCTTATATACGAGGTTTAGAAGGATTTAAATCAAGGGAAGCCATAATGCATCTTGTGGGCCATATACAGCTCTCATAGAGGATATAAAGCGTCTCAATTTCTAAAAGCACTTAATTTGTTTAGTTTCATATAAGTTAAGAGACAACTTTCGAAATGAAAAACATTTTTTTTAATGACACTGATTCCATGAGACGAATTTGTGATACAAATCTTTAATATTGATTTTCTTGTGATTGTTTTATCAATATCATCTATCTTAGCCGTTATTTGCCGTAAGTTTGGTTAATAATTTCTTATACAACTTCTCAATAGCCAAATTGAACGCTTATCATTTTTAATTGGCCGGTTTGAAGTAATTATTTTTGTTAAACTTATTTCCGAGTACAAAGAGTCATAGGAATAAAGTAACAAAACTGAAATCAGCCATTTGAGCTCCATCTATAATTTTAGGATAATTTGCTCCGGAGGCAATTTTTAAAACTATGTAAAACACCATTTTCTTTTGTTTCAATCAAGTATTTTTGAACATCATGGGACTTTGGCATTGCTTAAAAAATATGATTTTTGCCCAAACTATATACGTTTGCATGCCAGTTTTTAATTTATAAAAAATACAAAATAAAAGCATATATAGGTCCCCTCCCCCCTCTTCCAATCATGACTATGATTTTTTTTCTTTATAATCCAATTCCTGCGGCTCTAGAATATCTAAAATTCATCACTTGTAGCTCCTACACCAAGCAAGTTTGACTACCCTTAATAAAACACTTTGGATTGAAGTAAGAGGCAGGATGTAATTCCTCTTTTGACCGCTCGAAGAACTATTTTTGGCTAGAATAAGAAAGAAAATGTGCACTCATATTTTAGACGAAAATACATTTTTTTAGATTAATGCAAGTCAGTTTACTAAATGTTTTTATTCATAAGAAGATAGTAATATTATAAATGAAACATTACTGTTGATTTATGTACAATTATTATACTTTGAGTTTCGTTATTTTCAAAAAAATGTACATTTACATTAGCATTCTAAAGTTTATTTAATTTTTATCCATTTCAAACATATTTCTTTCGTTCAATATATTATAATCGTCAAATGATCAGACGATTTATTTGGAAACTTACATGTCTTTAAAATTCTTATAATAATCAGTTATTTATAAATAAATTCAGTACATTTTAAACAGATTGAAACAATAGTCTTAAAAATAACTAAAACCTTTATTATCTCAACATAATGATGATCTTAGCGCAATGTAATACATAAAAATAATATTTCTTCCTAAATCCTAAAAATACATGCTAAGTGAAAGATTTTCCCTTGGGACACACTATTTGAAAATAGAGTATCTGTTTAGAAATTTTTTTTTTTCATTTAGAATTTTTAACTATTGTTGTCACTGACCGATTGAATGATATTGAATTCCGTGAAATGATAAAAATTCTGTTCTTGACTCTCAAAATATTGAGTTTATTTTGACACTCATTTTTAAATAAAAGTAATCAGTGAAATTGTGGGATTACCTCCCCTGAGCCTAAATTATTGAATCTTCTTACCAGTAGCAGCAGTTTAACTGTAAGAATAAGCAACAAATTTGGCGAAATGTCAAAGACGTGATGATCCATAATTTGTTAATTTGTGAAACAAATAATTGTTCATGTTTCTGCTGCAGTTTTTTGATATTTATCTTAATTATGACTTGTTTCCCCACATTTCGAACTGACTGTGAAAGGTTTCGTTTATTTTTTGTACGCATTTTATTACAACTGAACTCCGAAATGACGACTGAATGTTCAAGGGTTTTCTGTAGATCATGGGATGTTCGTTGAAATTTATGATCTCAATGATTATTGGGATACCAATAGAAAAATGTCGTAGATAGTTACACCAGTGATTGTTGACAAAAAAAAAAGATTTATTTGAATGCAAAGAGCAGAACTACTCGTTTAGTGCAAATTCCTTTGGCAAGGTATATCTTAAAACATATAACACACCCATGAAACGATGGCCTAAGGGTTGGGATTTGCTTTTATGTATTAACACTTTTTGTTAATTTATATTTTATGAACTTCCCAAATAAACGGCTCAATTTTATAAACAGTGCATTCAATTCGTCTATTCATTACCAAAATGGCACCCAGTTCAATAATACGTTCTCTGAAACGTAGGTTTATGAACACTGATATAATTTCATTATTTTTGTTTTAAACTGCATCACCATTTATAGAAAAGTATAGATGCACCCACGTTCACGAAGATGTAATATTATATTTCAATGCCTCTTTTCCGCCATTTCATAAAAAAATTCCTGATTTCAAAAATAGTCTACTTAACGCGTTTCCAAAGACCCTGAAAATGATTTTGAAAACCAGACACATTTCAGACATTCCATAACAATTAGTTCTCCCAAAATTTACTTTTCCTATGTACTCGAGTGGAAAGGCGGAATTCGGTTTAAAATTATTCCAAAAGATGCACCCTGAAGGACATTGGTAAAAATAAAACTGAAACAAGCTAAAGAATTCAACAAGGAATTATCAAACTCTCAACTTAAGCATCGTTTCAGCGACTCCCATGGCAACCACTACCGGAGAAACCAAAAGAATTCTTTCATCTGAAGCAATTTTCTTTCATTGGAGAACACTCATAAAGATTGATATATTTTTCGAAAATACTGGATAGACTCGTTTGGCGAGATTGATTTCAAAAGTAACTTTTCCTAATAGAAAAAGTAAAATAGTAAGTGTAATAAGAGATAAAATAAAACACATATCTTACCTAATTTCTTTTACATGGAAAAGCTTATACTATTGGAGCGTGTTTTCCTCATTTATTGGCACATTCTGTTTTGTAAGATTTTGCTTTTGATTGTTTTCGCGATGTTTGTGACTGAATCATGTTAAGATAAGTGACATAGATGAATATAAAGTGAAAAAACTAGATGAGCATGGAATAAATTGCATTTTTGTTTTAAAATTTATTACCTTGTATTTGAAATTAGTGTAGTACCAATTTAACATTGCATACAATTAAAAATCTACTGGAAATTTCTTTCTTATGCCTATAATATGTTATATAAAAATTACTTAGTGAGAAAAGTTTGAGAAAAAATGGCGAAATGTATTTTATAACGGAAATGTTTTAAAATGCTATTTTCATTCTCGATTTAAATTCTGTAAAAATAATACATTTTAAGCACCTACGAAAAGACTTTATGTCGTGATTGAGAAAAATACCCAAATACTTGAAGAAGCATAAGATAAAACTTTAACAATGCTATTCTTTTAAAACTGTTTCACGGTGAATTAGAATTCCCATTTGGAATTAAAATTGAATTTTATAAAGATTTTAAAAATCTGAATGAAAAATCTCTTGTGCAGTTTTACGTGTGCAATTGTTACGAGAACAGGAAAAATATAAAATGTTATGTAACTTAAGGGTGTATGTGATGTTAGAAAGAATAAAATGTACTATAAGTACTGCCTTAACTCACGTAAGCATAAAACAAACTCAAGGGGAAAAAATTCTTCACTTAGAACTGAATAATGTTCAAGATACACAATTTTTTTCTACTTTGCCTCCACGACTCGTAAAGAAATTATATATCATTTGTACGATAAATACTATAAAAGCATACATTTTGCCCAAATTAAAAATATTTTACATTTAGAAAACTGAGGTTAATTGATTGATTTTCAAATGTCTAACATATTAAGCCTGCTTTTGTCATCCTAAATGTTATTTCTTTTGTTTTTTCTTGAAAGAAAAAGGGGGGATATTGCTTTATATATTGAACAAGTAAATAGATTCTTCAAATTGTCTTTTAGAAACTGAAACCACTAAAATTAACATAAATCTCCTAAATTGTTAAAATAAAACACTAAAAAAAAAGATTTAAAAAATATTATCATTGAAGCGCTGTTTAGACGGCGCAATGAATTGTTCAAAGTCTCTAGTGAGAGAGTAACATTGGAAGTCCATTTCAGTTCCCCAGTATCCTTGTCATTGTCGCCTAAGCTTCCCGCTTGAGAGCAGAAGTGGGATGAGTAAATCATCATACTTCGCCTGAATTCCATGTTCTTCGAAACACAAAAATGCCATTGTCATCTTCCAAAAAAAAAGTTTTCCGCTCAGACATGTAGGTTCGTCAGTGATTATAAAAAGAGCTAGAATTTTTTCTAGAAATTAGAGGGGGGGGAATATACAAAAACATATGTATTCCCTGTAATCACTGAATATCTACATCATAACGCCCATCCACCGACATTATAAAGACCTGACCCACTTCAAGCTGTTGTAAAGCGGGTATTTTAAAAGACTGGGGTCTGTTTTATTGCTTTCTATATTCAAAACGAGTTTTTCGTGCCAGTGCTTAGGAGACAGAAATTTCTAACCGGCTTTACTCAGTATTTTTTTCCGTTACAAATAAAGTTTTGCTGTTTCCAACCCTGAAATGTACACTAACTGTCGTAACATTTGGATGTTTGGCGTTTTTATTACTTCGGCTCATCCGTACCAAGACTGGGGTCTGTTTTATTGCTTTTTATATTCAAAACGAGTTTTTCAAGCCAGTGCTTAGGAGACAGAGATTTCTAACCGGCTTTACTCACTATATTTTTCCTTACTTCGGCTCATCCGTACCACTGACTTTTTATGTGTGTGCACGTGCGTACGTCAGGTGACAAAAAAACTTTTTTGTCTCGATCTGTCTTATACATATAGATAAGACAAACTATTAAATACACATTACTGTGCAATAGCCATTTATTTATGTTGGGTGGCGGTGACTTTTTCTAAATAATAGTAGCTAACATTAATGATAAGAAGGCATGTTAGTTGCAACTATAGTTGCAGGTGAGACGTTTTCTTCAAATATAGATAAAATATGTTGATTCTGTTGTTTTTATCCCCTCTCTCTTTGTTTGGCATTTTTATTACGTCAATTTTATTCTTTGAGTTTATTAAGCGGCGGTGCTCATTAAGCGGCGGTGATCTTATTAACCGTTGGTTCTTCAGCATCTTTATTTCGATTTGATTCCGATTTGACTTTTTTTTAAGGTTAAACGGCTAGTTTTATTATACCGTGATTTTATTAATCTACGGTTACAGTAATTGACTGATTGTAAACAAGATGGTGAAATAACACCCTTAGCAAATTTTTCAAATGCGATTTCGATGCATCTCAGAATAAATAGCGAGAAAAAAAATTAAATTAAAATTTATCTTTCGTAATAAATAAATATAAATTTTAAAATCACTCAGAAATGAAATAAAGTTGATAAGGATATTTAAAATAAAGAACACGAGTTAAATCATACTCAGTTTAAAACCTATGATAGATAATCCAATGATAATTCTTGTAAAACAGTAAAAGCAGAATGTATGCAAATCTACAAATCTTTCAAAAATTATGTATAAAAAGGCATACCTTAGAGATGATTACTTTATTTTCCTTTTAAGATGTTGAAAAACTGAAGAGAAATTTGTGTCATTTCTTTCTCCTGTTAAAAACACGTGTCCTTCGATACGCTATATCCTTCCTGTATTTCTATTAATAATTTACGAACTTGTAATCCCATACAGATATGACTAGGAAGTAGCAACACGATGCCAGATTTATTTCTGGCAGAAAGGTCAGTAAGACAAGGCCATCAGGTTAAAAAAATAAATATAAGATTATATATGTTTTTCTTTCTTCTGTGATTTATTGGATGAAAGTTGCTGGATAACGCTAGATAATCACTAATATGTTTTATACATGTATACTTTCTTGCATTTGTTAACGGATTATTAGTATATTGCATCTGATAACGTCACCTTAAATGTTTTAAGGAATAGGGATTTATTTATTTACTTGTTTTTCGTTTTTAGCGCATTTTTTTTTATAAAATGCATTTTATATTTTAAGATATATTCAAAATTCAAATGTTTAAATAGCGTTACAATGTGACATAAGCGCAGTAAATAAACTGTAGTAATAGATTAGAAAATCTGATAGAAAAAAATTCTCATTTTTAAAAGCTTAAATGGACATAATATTGTTTATGAATACATTTCAATTTATAAAACTAATCAAAATTTCTCGTTAAAATAACAGATTTTAATAGCAGTAGATTTCACTGAAGTTACTTAATGTGCTAAGTAAGTAAACAAAGTTAATATTTCAAGAGAGGTTTGTAGATAAAATGTACACACGCTACATATTTATTGCATCTAATTTTATGCCTGTATACAATATCATAATTTTGGCAAGCTATTTTCGAAATTTATTAAATCAACTCTAGACCTTTCTATTCAAAAAATGTGAGTAAACACCGTTTTGGTTGTATTATGTTCTCATAAAGTTTTACTCTTATATACTTCAATTCATTGCAATTTCCCTTAAAAATAGCATGTTATAAGGCATTTACACTCTCATAGAGTATAATAAATATCCCAGAAATGTTGAAATGAATTCACATTTATTCTTAAATAAAAAATAATATATTAAAGATTTGCTTATTATCAACGTACCAGTGCTTTCTACCTGTAAAAGAAAATACTGCATTGTTATAAACTTGGCACATAATAAAACTTACCGCATGAAGAGAATGCTTCCGATTTTTGAGTATTTATGTCTTCCAACTAAAGCATTAGAAGTCAGAGCATGCATAAAAGTTATTTAAGATACACATAGATCTGTCAGTTTGCATGTAACAGATTAATAAATACCTCACACTTTGAGTGCGTCTGTATAAGTACATTCGCATTCAGTATTTCAAAAATTTCAGAACTCTGCCCTTTAGATGGTGTATAACAGTGTTTGTCCTACAGGCTCATGGTAAGTTTTTACTAATATACACTGAAATTCACTGCAACTGTCCTTAAAAATCTTGCCGTGAAGCTAACACTATATTTAACACTATATTTATCTGTAAGATGGTATAAAATAAAATAAAATAACTTATTTAATTTGATTTTTTAAAAAGCATTCTAAGAATTGTTGTCAATACTGAAAAAAATTCCCTTAGTTTACGCAACTTAAGATTTGCGTTTCAACGTATACATCGACTCCTTTTCCAAATTCTTAGCTCCGTGAAAACCTTTCGCAACTCATACTCGATCCCTTGAGTGTTTCCCTAAAAAATATGACCGTCATCAATCGGACATTCATTAGGCTTCACGAGGGCCGTAGAAGTGCTTCTTTGATAAAGCACCTCGCAGGAAAACTAATCACAGATTTCATTGCTTTTCGCAATGCTTGTACACCACAGGTTTCTTTAAAGTTGCCTCAACGATTGATTGGAATTTCGTTAGCTTTGAAAAGTTGCATAATGTATAACAAAATCTATGACTTTAGTTTAATAAATTTTATAACATTTTCAAGTTTGAAAAGTGTTTCTTCAAAGCGTCGTTGTCCACCCCCCCCCTCTTTTTGAAACTGTTAAATCTATATATGCTTTTGTGTGTACGAATAAATATGCCATGATCCTGAGAGGCTAACACAGAGGATCCGCAACGTCCACAAACTTACCAACGGAAACTTTCTCACAGTGAGTTGATTTCTCCCCCGCGGGAAAAAAAACAATTCTGATTTTGTGATTCGACGACGCGACGGCGGAATGACGTGTGGCTTTTAAAATGATGGCACTTTTTTATTATTATTGTCCTTTTTTGTAAATATCATGGGTAAATATAATTTTTAAATGTTATTTGTAGTGTTTATTTAAACCCCTTGAAGCCGACTTCCCACCATTAACGTATACAGAGTGGTCCTAAACTATACTTCAAAAATGTAGAAGTTGGTAGAGGGGACCAAGACGGTTCAGAATCACATAGCAATGCGGGGTTGGAAATGCCGTCTTCATGTACCCGTTAATAATCACTTTGGAAGAAAAGTTGAAAACTTTTAACAGTGAGCTTTCCGACCATCGTTTGGCAAAAGCGAGCGCATTTTTTTTACAGAAAGCAGTTAACTAAAACCGATAGTTTCTAAATTCTATTTCACTTCATTGATGAAAATCTCAGACCACAAGATCATTGTTTATGAAACTCGTTTAAGAATTTCGACCAACAGTTCTTCGAAAGTGATTATTAACAGGTACATGAAGACATTTCAGAGCACATATTGCTATCTGATTCTACACCGTCTTGGTCCCCTCCACAACCCTTTACATTTCTGGCATATAGTTTAAGACAACCCTGTACATATGCAGCGAGAAAGATGGCTCTTGAGGAGGTTTGGAGGTGCAGGAGGGTCGGTAAAGGCTTCCGACAAGGGATTGTACCAGACAGGGTGTTTACTTGTACATTTACTGTGAAAGAAATGAGACGAGTTCGGTGTCAAAGGCATGTCCGACAGTGGCTTTGTCAGTATACTAGTCATCTTGGTCGGACGGGATTTTGCTGAAACAAAAATTCTCACTTACTAAAAGCATTAATAAGAATTATAAGATGCATCATTGATTTGAGAAAATAATGAATTTGTTGATTAACTTATTATGCTGAATTTTCCTCTTTGAAGACTCCCAATTTAAAGCAAATTTTTAAAAGTTAAATTCTATAGATATGTTTTTCAAACACATTGGCAACTGATTCATTTTTGAGTAGCATATTTGATTATTCAAGCTCTTATATATTTAATGCACAGTCAATTAGATTTTATATTTTTTTATTATAACTAGATAAAACCATTGTGTATTTGCAAAAATTACTTAATATATATATATATATATATATATAGACTTAGACCCGCGAGATATCACTTACTAGATACATGCAAACTTTTTTATCTTTGCAATCTCTGTTTTCTTACAACATATGTGGTCTATTGTTTACATTTTTAATTTTTTTTAATTGTTCTTTTTGTTATGTGCAAATCACTTGCTCTAAAGATTAATAGGATATTCATACTACGATATTTTTGCTGTTTTATAATATATATAAGCATGTATGCATGTATGCCAGTGGCATAACCAGAAAATTTTCATGAGGGGGGGGGGGGTTGCGACTACTGAAACTGAGTTCTATGTGTGTGTGATAATGTAGTGAAAAAAATACATTTTGTATGGCAAAAAATTTCTTATGGAAGGGATTGTGACCCCATTTAACCCCCCGTTGGCTACACCACTGATGTATGCATATAAAATTGTAGCTTAGCAGTTCTCTGAAACAACAAAGAACAAATACTATTTGAATTAATGGTTTGAAAAACAAAAGATTTACCCAAATTTACAAGCTTTGCTCAATTTTATAATTTTTCAACTTTCACATAATTTGAAGAAGCTCAGAAATAAAAAAAATAAGCCTACATTTACAGAAGTAACCGATATTCACTGCCCTCATTGTAATCAAATAAAAAGAACGCATAGTTGTAGCATTTTTCTGAATAAAGTAGGCCAAACTACTTTGATGATTTATGGCTGCCATGTTATCTGCTAGTAAACAACACTTTTGTTGTTCTTTTATTTTTACTTTTATTTATCTATTTATATATATATATATGTGTGCAGAGATATTTTTTGGGAGATGCGTTTGGGTACATGTGTGCGTAAGTGATCTAATCATGCCGGTAAAACAAAATTTATCCATATAGTTTGACAGAAATGGAACCCATTTTGATGCATTAAGGCTGTAGTTCGAAGAAACAAAACGAACTTCGCAATCTCGATACACAAATATAAATAAAATAGTTGAGCCAGTAATGCTGCATTACATTCAGAAGTAATCGAAGAAACTGTGTTTTTTTTAATGAAATTTTCAGAGAAAACCCTTAAATTTGGAACTGTACAACAAATTTTGAATTTTCGATTTTCAAGAACGTTTTCTAAAAGTTTCGTAACTAGTACAGATTTATTGTTTATTGCAGTGTACAGTAAAGTTCGTGAAGAAACAACCTAAAACTTTTGACGCCCCTGACACAAATAGCTTATTTGTATTCGTGCAGCAAATCATATGATTTTTCCAAATTACCGTTCTTAATACGGAATGTTTTACTAAAAATTCTCATATTTTTTTTAATTTCTGAATAATACATCTATAATTTATTAATTTAAAGTATGCAATTTGTAATAATATTTTTTGAAGCTAGAATCTAAAGTTGATACACGAAAGTAAGAACTGCGAAGGAGAACAACTCATCGCCGTAGCATACGTATATAATTTCAAAATGTACTGAACTTGACACGTGAAAATAGAAGTTAAATGAATAAGAATTATTATTCTCCTAGTTTCAATTTATTTCTCGGGGAATTTAAGTTTCTAATTGAATGAAAGCAGGGGCGTAGCCAAGGGGGTATGGGGGTCATAACCCCCCCCCCATGAGAAATTATTTGCCATACAAAATGTGTATTCTTCACTACATTATCACACACACGTATACATATATATGAATTGTAGTAGTCGTAACCCTCCCCCATGAAAAATTTCTGGCTACGCCCCTGAATGAAAGAAATATCTGTATTTGAAACCTGTCTTAAAAACTCCACAAAGTATCCTAAATATGCTGTGTATGAAATTTTTTACAGAAAAAGCAGGCCACGTGAGTGCTTTCACCTTACTTCTGCAGTTTTATGTTTGTGTGGAACTTTGACTTAAAAAATGAATCAATTGCACAGAAAAAGAACGAACATGGCTCGCTTGAAATTCTGTCCAGTGTCACTGTGCTGTTACCGTAATTTTGCTAAGCACGTGTAATGGAAATTTTGTTCTTTTTAATAAAGGAGTTGTCCTCAAAGAGTACATCCGTCGGCAAGAGCTACATTATTGTTAACTTTCTCGCTGTTGTAAAGACTTCCCTTCGCTTCCTGTACAAACTTATATCCTATATTCAGTTAAGAGGATGGACCTTGTATAGTGCTTTTGATCCGAATGAATAAGCTAATTGCATGATGCTGACTGATGCATGTTAGAAATTTAGAACTCGCATATATGCAGGCAATGTTTAATCACTGAATAATGGTTGCTGTAAAAATTCGAATACCAGTTACGTGTTAGCAAGAGATGCGACTATCTGACCAAGAATAAGCTTTTTGTGCTTTTTTTATTCTAGAGAAACAAATTTCATGGTGAGGATGCTCTCCACCACCCTTCTTGATGCTTTTCTACAATAGCCTTCTTGAACAGCTAGACAGCAATCGCTGTTCAACAATCTTGTTTAAATGGGAAAATGTGGTGACTCTTTTTCAAGCCTAGAAGTATTCAATCTTCAACCATCGTTTCACGCAATCATGTGATTTCTTAGTACTACGGTCGTGTTAAAACAAAACAATTTCCTTCTTAAGGGAAACAGAGAACTATTTACAGAAGAAAAAAAATAACAAACAAAAACATAAAAAAACACCACTGTTTACAGTCTTGAATAAGGAACCTCAATTGGATTGCTTATAGGTAAGCAATTACATTTTAGGAGGCCTCTATACAATTTTCCCATCGATTAACCTTGAGTTTAAGGAATTATTGAATAAATCAGTTTTGTACTTTTGAAGTTTTAAACCGTTTATATTAACATATTAACTATTAGCTTTTCATTTATTTAATATTTCCTTTTAAAATTCGTCATGCCGAATAGGTAATTTCTCTTTTAGTCATTTCTATTTTAAGTGCTCTTAATTTGGATTATTTCCCATAAAATTGATTGACTCTAAACAGTCACACCTAATCTAGAATTGTAACGGCATTAAAATATTATTCATTTTAATGCTGAAAAGAAAATAATAGCTATTAATTTTCTTTTCAGCAGCTATTTATTTGTAAAATTTTATCGTGTTTTTCCAATAATAAAACATATGGAATTTGAATTATTATTATAAACAGAGACAATGTCCTTTGTATTAGAAGGCTTTTTTCCTTTAATTAAGTAATTATAAAAAGTAGCTTCCATAATATATATATATCGGAAATCTAAATAAAGTTCTTATCATTTATCATGTGTTACATACCATCTAGTACAATTTCAAAAAGTAAATCCTTAAAACACATTCATGTATACTGTATAATTTCACAATATATTATTGAAAACAAATAAACAATATTTGCAATTTAATGACTAAATATTTCTTTTTCTCGTGCACCATAAAAAAAAATTAAACCTAACTTCCAAAAGTGTTAATCGTTATACCGAGAATCCATATACATATACATGAACATCAAGGCATTTGCCTAGAAATTCATTTTAAACTCCCGCAGTATGACTCCAGTAAATATCTTTCAGAGATGCAATAAAAATTCCGCATGATAGCCTCTAATTAAGCTTTTAAGCTTTGCATTTAACCTAGTACAGTTAAAAACGTTGAAGCTAATCGCTGGCTCTCCAGAACGTATCTTCTCTAATTAACTTTACGGTGCACTGTTGGAGAACAACGAATTGCTTATCCCTGCAGGAATACTCCCCCCCCCCAGAAACAAAAATCGGACATGGGAAAAAAAATATCCCATCCCACAAATTAGCACACCGGCAATCTTCCTTGCGATCGCCCAGTTGATATAATTGCTTTCCTCGCATGGCGTTATTACGATAATTGGAAAAATCTGGATTCCTCAGTTGAGACTAATTTTATGAAGTTTTGGCGGAGGTATGGAACACCCTCCCTTGTTGCATAATTTAGCAGAATGTTTTAGTCGTAAATCGGGTGTGGATTGGTGAGAGTTCGGGTCACTTTCGCTTTTGAGGAATAAAAGGGGGTAAAAAGTAAAGATAAACGTGCTTTCCCGGATTTGGTGCATAAAAATATGGTTTATTTATTCATCGTTCGCTTCTGGGTATGTGTTGGTTGAGCATATGCAATCGCGTGATTTCCCTCTAATGCAATAAGTTATTTACGTTGCTTGTCTGTATACAAAGAAAACTAGTTTTAGTTGAATACAAAATACCACATTGTTTGATACAGTTTCCTTGCAGAAATATGTGTTAGAACTTCGTAACTTATGCATAACTAAAGGCATAGGAAAATAGCTAATTTGAATTAATAATTCTCTTATTAAAAATGAATCCACGGGTAAAATGAAGAGTTTAGGCATTGATATATTGTCGAAATTTTACTATCATTTTTTTCTTAATGTGTTAGACTTATGTCTGCCTTGAATGTTCACATATTTCAAGTAACTTTAAAAAATCATCAACGAAGTTACTCTTTGCAATCCTGTTACTTTTTGGACAGCAGAACATGTATCGCTGAGCAGAGTGTAAAAAAAAATCCATATTTGAATTCATAAATTGTTATTTAAAATGCATCCGTATGGAAAACTGATTAAGGGTTTATACAACTAAACCCTCGATTTTAAATGTTTGAGTATTGAAACTTCGTTCAGTCAAACATTTTCAAGTATACATATGTACGTGTATGTATGCATGTGTGTGCGTGCATTATGTAGGATTATGTTTATAACCTTTCTTAAATACCTTTCTTAAAGATCTGCATCGTTATAATGTGAAATTAAACGTTTTGTAATGTTCAAATAGTTTAGAATATAACTTAATATTTTTAAAACTTAAGAGTGTAAAATAGTGCCTGCCACATTAAAAAACAAAAGAAAAAATACACGAAACAAAATGCAAGTATAGATTTCTACCTGACTCAGATTTAAAGCCACCCGTTTAAGAATACCGAGGGAAACGAATCTGAATAATAGGAGTGTTATGGTCAAAAGTGCATCTCATAAATTCATTAAAACAGAAAATACGTCTTTCTATATAAGTATTATTATTATTCTCAACAGCGTACGCGCTTTTAAAACAAGAACGAAAGTAATGGTTAATATTATGCTATGTGATATCATAATGGCCTATCTCTCATGTTTATTGTGTATAACATTAACATTACATACTTGTTTAATGGCGCTGGTAGCGTTGCTTATTGCTTTGGAAGCAATGCAAGTTGAAACATTTTTATTTAAATTCTAGTCCACCAACTATGAGTTTCTATGCTTCCTCTTCTGAAACTTGAGAGCATAAATATAAAATGACTAAAAATAATTCAGATTGTTAAATCTTTATGTGAGCAATAATAACTGAATATTCAGATTTTTCAACCCGCTGTTCATGGGATATAAGTAGCTTGGCGTCCGTAAAAAACAAATTAAGCTTTATCGTCTCAAGTATAATATACTATTAGATTTTTTTTCAGTGAAATTAACAGAATGTGGAAAACTTAGTACTGTTCTATTATAGCTTAGGTTGCCAAAAAAAACCTCATTGTATTTATGTGTTTATTTCAACCAGAAGATGAAAATTAGCAAAGTAGTATTTCCGTCGTTTTATTTTTAAATCTTTATGGACAAAACAAAATATTTTGTTTAGTTACTTAGACGTGGAGTTTCGTATGTTATAATGTAACAGAAAAAAGTATATCCTGTACAGAATAAAGATATTTGATGTGTTTCCTTCCATACATTTTCGAATTTGAACACTTCAAATTGGAAAAACTCCACCATTATTATGTTGTTCTTTCCTGATGTTGAATCTAAGATTTGCATCTACCGCAGAAGCTTTACATATTTTGAGAGCATTTAAAGAATAACCCAATACTAGGTGCTCTTTGGAATTCTCTCAGTTTCAACATGTCTATGGCAGTGGTGTCCCGATGGAGTACAATAAACCTCACAGCAATAGAAAAGATAGTGTTCGGTTAAATAGGGAAAAAGATTAAATGCTCGAAAGTGTGCTGAATTTCTGTTGTACGAAGCAATTAGCAGATTACCATATCATAAATAATGAAAAATAAATAAACTGAATATTCAGAGTGTGGAATAAATAACTCTACAATTTCAAACATAAATAATAGATCAGTAATAGGTGTCATGAAAAATTTTATGCCACAATTAACAATACCTAACAATAACTAATTAATGAAAAACAATAATTAATGTTTTGCTTTTCATGATCATTATCGCATTTTTTTGGAATTATGCAAGCGAAAATGTTCCGATGTTCGGAAAAGAGCTTGTCTCACAGTTTTTACTTGCTGTAGTGTCCATACACTCACTGAGGTCTAGCCGGAAGGTAACGTATGAAAGCTGAGCTTGTTCCTTGAAAATGTCTGGCACATAACAAAATAGTTTTCGTATCAGGAGCTTCCAACTCAAAGTGTCTACGAAATAATGGTAGGGAAGGGACGAACATTTTGGAAATAAACTTCTATCATGAAAGGACAGTGATCACTGCTGCTTACACATCATGGCCGCTGAACTGAAATTTGTAGGACATCGGCTACTCACAGCCCGTTCCCAGTTCACCGCAGACAGTCGTTGCGGAGAAATCGGGGGTTTATTTCTGCCGCACTTTTTATATCCAGGGAAAAGAAACGAAAAAGAAGAAAAATAATTTTAAAAAATTAAATAACATAAATACTAACTGAAAAAGAAAACTGAAAATCAGGACCGAATTTCAGAGGAAAAAAATCTTAAGAGTATCACAACCTTTCTAAAAGCAAGTTTATTAGCCATATACAATAAATACCACTAAGTTTTTTTCCCTGTTAATGGATTACAATTATCAACTAATCCCCTAAATCGCACCCCCTAAATTGAAATTCTTATTGTTATATTATGGGATGTATTCTGTCTACTTAGCAGACTATATATATATATATATTTTTTTTTTTTTCATTTCCGGATAGATGTATGCATTTGGCATATTATTAAAAAAAAGTTAATTTCTGGATGTGTACTTCGCAGCCTATATTTGAAGCTAAATTTTTAATTCCAGAACAGGTAGTTCTTTGACAGTATATTTACAGCAAAAAGTAATTTCTGGACATTTTAAAAAAATAACTGCATTATTAAAATTAGAATGTTTTATTTAATCTAAAGTAGATTCTCGCAAACTTTTACACTTTCAACAATATGCAAACACTTTCAACAATATGCAAACAAGAATTTAACATTTAATTGGTGATGCACAATTTTTTTAAAGAAATTTGGTGAAGCATATTTTTTTTTAGGAATTTGTCTATTTTTAGACAGAATTCCTAGTCTCGCAGAGCAATGATTGAGAAAAAAAATCATGTATTATCTTCGACATAATTTTATAAATTTACTCATTTACTACTATCACTATAATCCCCATTTCCCTTTGACTCTCAGTGGAACCAGTACTATCACTATAGGAATACTAGTAGAACGGATATAAGGCATTTTGGAAAGTGGAGCTTTTTCTTCTTTTTTTTTTCTTTTCTTTTTTTCATTTTATATAAATATTTTGCTTGTTTTTAAATTCTTTTTTAAAATGCTTATCTTTTTATCACCGTTTACCGCAACTCCAAAGTTTATTCTTATAATTGATAATTAATGATTTTTACATTTAATTTTGCACGAGTCTTATCATACTGAATTAACACAGTATTTAATTGAAAAATATTTACATTATTGAAAAAATTTAAACTTTGAAATCTTGCTTTTTTCAAAAAGTCAAATTTAATTGAGTTTATTAGCCTCAACATATAATTAAATATTTCTAATATTTCCTCAGTGCAGTTTTTACTTTACACTTAATGACATTTTGCTTGATATATTAAATGTTGGAGCATTCCTTGCATCAAAATTCCGTCAAAAAGTGGCAAAAGTTTAACAAGAATAATGCAATTCCACCTTTTTAATGGCCATCATGTTTGATTACACCCTGCTTTAAATAAACGTTTATATGCCTGGTATGTCCACGTTATATGTGTCTCTTTTTTTAATCCTCGTAAAATCACGACACAAGAAGTGTCTCCTAATTAAACTTTAAAGTACCTCTTTAAAACTAAATCCAATTAAGAATGAAAATCGTTCCCAAGGCTGTCATGCCGTGCATTTTTAGAAAGAATTCGCCATAATTAACTTTTCTCACAAAATACTCGCATATCTGACTATTTTTTTTTCCCTAGGAGACTTCATGTTTTATCTATGAAACGAAAAATTTTATAGTTTAAAAAAAAATCTCTGGCTGAAATTATAAACATGCATTTAATTGCTTTGTGTAGATCATATAAGTTTCATGATCTAACATTTACATAATTAAAGAAGTCGCTACAATAAAGCGACATTTTAAAAAATCATTAGTTTTGAAAGACATGTATTTTTATACATTATGTACGATTCGTTTAATGTTAAAAATGATTCCGGGTTAAATTAAGCATCAATTCATTAGTCTTAAAAAAAGAAACATTTTAGGAATAATTTCTGGTAGCGTGTGAAAAATATTATATCAAGTGAATA
The DNA here is from genome assembly GCA_038373885.1 of Cheiracanthium punctorium. NCBI lineage: Eukaryota > Metazoa > Arthropoda > Arachnida > Araneae > Cheiracanthiidae > Cheiracanthium > Cheiracanthium punctorium. Next base: position 2,169,300 of record JAWZYV010001322.1, on the reverse strand, counting down.
CTTGCAAATAAAAATACGAATGTAATTGCTTTATTTTAATTTCTAATCTGCTTTTAAATGTTTCACAAATAAATAAAAATGGGAGAATTAGAAAATCAACAAAATTCGAAAGTAAATTAAATATCGGTCTGTGTTTATAGCTACGTTTGCATGGTGCGGTAATACATGCGCATGTGAGTTTGTCTTTCGGTATCTATATAGTGTATGAATTTCCGTATAAGTATAAATGTGTCTGTATGAGTTTATGTATGTATATGTGTGTGTGCGCGGGTGTGCGAACTTTAATATTTTTAGTATACCTGTATACTAAATACTCAACAAGTCAACTGAGTGTGGTTAGATGAAGAAGGATGTCAACTGAGGCAGGGGCCAGTTAATATCGTATTCGATAATTTGCTTAAAGTTCACATGTTTTAGAAACAAATAAATCACCCAGGCAACGAAACTATGAAACTGAATAAGCTGAAGTTATTCTTAAACTCTTAAGAAACTAGCGCCATTAATCACACCTGTTCCAGTTTTGCACGAAAACTAAAGGTACAAGTTGATGAGTTTACGAACAGTGACCCCACTATGGCCGTGAGGTTAAGCAGCTGAAGATGGTAGATGGATGAAGTGCGGTCTAGGGTTCTGGCCTACCGTACGGCTGTCGATCTAACTGTCTGAAAATTTCGGAGGTTTTCTTCATCATAATAGGTAGTATCACTTTATTCCATTAAAAATACCTAAGATGTGAATTAATTGCATCATTTTCATTTCAATATTTTTTAAGTCACGTCAAAATAACATATATTAAATATCTTGAGTACTGCAAAATTTAAAAACTAGCTTCAACATTCCTTTAGCTCGGATCAATTGTTTTTGAAGCATTTAAGAAATAAATTTTGAATAGCAATTACAAAAAGACACATTTAGGATGTGAAACCTATATACTCGTTTTAAGTCGTCGAGTTGTAAATAATAAGATTCAGAAGTGACATATTTGAATATGCATTGTTTAGGGAAATTATAAGAATATCATTTTAGTGAATTTTAATTTCGATTCTGATTTTCCAATATAAAAGATATTTAATTAAAAATAACAAATAAATATTCAGCATTATATCATCAAAGGTTTTATCATGTCTTTTGTAAAGGAGCTATTACTTGATAAATATTAAGTCGTCGGTATATCAAAGCAATAAAACAGCAAAATAGGGTTGATGTGAATTTAAAAAAGTAAAAAACTTATTTGACTTGTTGCTCTTATAATTTCTATTCCTTTTATATTCCTTTTATTTTTTCCGTGTACTTTCATGTAAGTATTAAGTACTTCCTACTCTTAATTAAGGAGAATTAAATTCATTAATACGCAAATTTAATCTCTGGATCACAATGTTGAATGTCATCCATTATGTAAAAATGAAATGAACGCAGCAATTACTAGCTATTAAATTATGAAACATTTTAACTAGAAGGAAATTCAACTTGTCCCAAAAGAATTAATTAGAATGAATCTGCGCAGTTATAAAGTTTTCCATACCATTTAAATTTATTTTTATTGCAAAATGCCATCAGTTACTTCATTAGATTTTACAAAAATATTACTTTCATCTAGCAAACATTTATACGTTTCATTTATTATTGCTTTTTCTGCCCTCATTAAATTTTCAAAAGATTTGAAAAGTTTCTTTTTCATTCGTCTATTGATTTTTTTCCCTTTCACAGCAACCCCTACGGCATGCTAATATAATCACATCATTGCTTTCAAACCTCAAAAACTAGCGGTTGCCGTTAATTAAGCTTTTAAGTTCCATTTTACACTCCAATCTATTTGGAATAAAATTTATCTCTCCCCTTGCGTTTCCAAGCCTCTTTAAAGTATTATTTCTTTCGTAATTACCTTTTCTTTAAGGTGCTTATAGCTTACTTTTACCACGTCCTGCGGGACATATAATATTTTATTCCTGAAAAAGTAAGCTATTAAAATATTTCTACAAACAAGTTAGTGTGTAAGCAATTACTTCTGTTCATTTAATTGCTTTCGACATTTTTGTTATATATTAATCACAAAACAGTCATTTAAGTGTAATTTTTGCTTATCATTGAATTTGGAAAAGAATGAACAAGAAAACTTTTGACGTAAGCAAATCCTTTTTTTTTTTTTTACTTTTGATAAAGTAGTTGCTAAAACTATTTGTAGGTGAAAAATAACTCTACAGTCAGTTCATTTATTTTTTGCATTGTTTATTTGTGCAATACTTGTAAACACTGTGGAATTTTCGTCGTTATTTGCTACAAATATTACATCTACATTTAAGGAGGATATATCCAATACTGCTTTATTATTGTGGCTACAGTCCCTATTTTCATTTTCATTTTTTTTATGGAAGCATCATCAAAATAATTACATCTGTTTTAAAGGCTGTATAGAAGACTAACTTTTAAAAGTTGCAGTTTTCACTCTTACTATGCCATTCAAGTAGAAAATACTGCTGTATAATCATTAAACTATTATTATCAGTGCATCCACTCTAAAATGTATTCGACTGGAGGTTAATTTACAAGTATTGCGAATTCCTACTCAGATTTCCGAAACCCCATAACATTCAAGAAATATGAGAACGTGTGTGTTATATGTAATGAATGACTCAATTTTTAACGGGGTAAAATGCTTTATAAATGAAACTGACGTTTCATTTATAAAGCGAAATACGACTTAGACTCGAATACTTTTTGACAGTATAATTTTGTGACAGTTTTTTGTATGAATGAGGTGGCTTTTTAAGGGGACATAGTACCTTTAAACTTCTAAAAAATCAAATTTTCAAAAATATTTTTAAAAAATAATCAGATAGTTGGGAATATATTAAAAAAAACCGCATCAAAATGTAACGAAAATTACGCCCGTAGCAATTAAAAGCAATAAAGCTAACATGGACTTTTTCTATAAACGCAGTGTAAAGAAACTTGAATTTTCTCAGTTTCTGATTTTTTCACTTTCCCACAAGTTTTTTAAAAAACTTATGAATGGAAAGTTATGAAAGTTTACATATAGGTTGTATGTATATATATTTATTCTCCGAGCCTCACATTTGATAATGGGACCAAAATACTTTATTTTATAACATGACAAATCATAAAAATTTCAAGAATTTTAAAATTCTGTCATTCATCATGTTATAAAATATAATATTTTAGTCCCATAATCAAATCTGAGGTTCATTGAATAAAGATCTATACGTACGACCTATACGTAAAATTTCATAACTTTCCATTCATAATTTTTTATAAAATATTGTGGGAAAGTGTAAAAAACAGAAAGAGAAAATCAAGTTTCTTTACAGTGTGCTTAAAGGAAAAGTCCCTATTAGGTTTTTTCCTTTTAATTGCTGAGGGCATAATTTTCGTTCGATTTTTGTGTGGTATGTTTTAAAATAATATTCCTGACAATCTGAAATATTTTTTTAAGATCATTTTTTAAAAATTGATTTTTTTGGATGTTCAAAGAAGTCCCCTTAATCAGCCTGCCAGTTTTTCTGCTCCCTGTACGTGTTTAAAATTTTTATTTATTGCTTCTTCTCAGAAAGTTTAATTGAATCTGCCATATAAAAACACACTTAAGTTTCAACTTTTCAGGAACATTTAAAAATTGTGGATTTCAGGAGTACCAGGATTTTAAGGACTTGATTTGGTGCATTTTGGTGATCAAACATCAAAGTATTTTATACTTTAATTTATTCACATATTTGTGACACACGCTGTATGTATATATGAATACAGTGTGTTTCACAATTCCCTCCCAGGTTTGGAAGGCTTATAAGAACATATGTATTTCCAAAACAGTTAAAAAGTTGACTTTATTGGAGAAAGAAATGTTACAAGTTTTAATTCACGAAAGTCCAATATGTAAACCTTTTGTGACTGTGACGGATTAATGCAATTTTGTGGGGGATGGGGTAGGGGGTATGGGTATTAGTTTGGCGGGGGAGGAGGGCGGTTTGTTAGAAGATTGACATATGCATCCATTTTATGGAAGTAAAATAGGATCTTTACATTAATTTCTTTTTCCTTAATTGGGACGGTAGTCCCTACACCCCTCACTATAATCCGTCATTCTTTCGTTATGCGGCAGATATCAAGTCTAAAGTCAAATTCTTTCCACACTCACACACTCGTTTTAATATGGTAACAAATGCAATTGTGATCCTTTGGCGTAAATTTCGTCTTTGGCACGAACACACGATCTTTTATGTAACCCCATAAAAAAATCGCCTGGAATTAGGTCCGGAGAGCGAGGTGGCCACGGAAGAAGGCGATTGTCGTCGGCAGAGCCTCATCCAATCCATAGACGAGGAAGCTCGGTATTTTTGAAACAAAACTTGCAATGTTTCATTCTAGGAGAAGACTTTACTGTAGAAAGAAACAGTGCAAATTTCTCTTTCTTGAAGAACAAACTAACTACCTTCCACCGATCCCTACCCCCGACAAAACTACATTAATCCGTCATTGGGGCTGTTACGAAAGTTTCACATATTGGACTTTTGTGAAATAAAACTTGTAACATTTCTTTCTCCAATAAAGTCAACTTTGTTGTTGTATTGGTAATATGTATATATTTTTATAAGCTTTCCAAACCCGGGAGGGAATTGTGACACACACTGTATATATATTTATTATTTTTGTCAAACCAATATCTACTATGTGCAAAAAATATAAATTTTAGATATTCAATAATTTCGTTCTCCTGTATATCTGAAATATAACACTTAGTATCGTAAAATGCTTATACAATGTATAATGCTTAGAGTCACATCGAAGTCTTTTTATACAAAAATTTGGTTAGTAAAAACAAGTCATAATAGTCAAAATATTGAAATCTCAAAAAGTGCACATAGCAGATATTGGTTCGACAACAACAATATATAATGCAAAACTGTTTTTGACTGCGTTTTAGAACTATCATGATTTATGTAGTTGATGTAGAGCAGACTTATTCTATTAATAAAAGCGATTCTTTGTGAGAACTATAGAACACATGCTTGTCGCTCACCGTTCCGCTTCACTGTCCTTTGTTCTGAATCTCCCCAAGCTGTCTGACAAATACGCTTCTATAGAAGTGATTAACGCAGCTTCATGTTTGACTCGTGTCGATGTCATGTTAATAGAATATTTCTGGAAAGGCCTCACATGCTAGATGATAGCAGGAACGTACTTTCATGGTGATTTATGGATGCAGTCACGCATTCAGTTAGTATCACGTTCTAATGGATGCATGCCTCGACTCATCCAAATTCTCTGTGTCTGACATCGCACAGTATTATGGAGATGTGATTGAAATTATCTGTGCTGAGTTGCATTCTGCTTGATATTTCGCAGCTTATAAAATAGAGCTTTTTTGCAAAGAAATGCGCATTCAAACTATTTTTTTTAGTTTGAATACTGTCGAGAAATATTAAAATATCTTGCATAGTAAAATACCTAAAACACAAAATGTCGAAGACAGTAAAGTTAGAACGCTTTCATGACTTTTTAGATGGGGAAGTTTTTTTGCCTCACAGGAGGAGTGGACCTTTTTATCTTTCGAAACGATACTATTGCAGGATCTTTTATTTTTTATGATGTTGTTTTACAAAGTTTTTAATAAATTTAACCTTTAATCCTTTACAAGGCCATGGAAAAACAGTTACCACTAACTTCATTATTTTTTTTAAATGTCGATGTGAAACTATTTTCCCACCTATGAATTGTGCTGTCATCTGCTGATAACTCCACAATATATAAAAAACAAAATAGCTTTGTTTACATGTTGGCAACAATAAAGATTATAGTCCGACAGCCACGGCATGAGAATTAACTTCTCTTCTCCCAGGGAAGAGCCCGCTTTACGGCATATTCCATAGAAGGGACAAACCCCCTCAAGGGTTGCATGTTGAGAACGGGCAAGAATTCGGATGTAATGCGAAATAAAAAGAAATCCAAAACAAAAGATGTCCTACTTTTGAATAGCTCCCAGCGAGCGACGGGGAACACACTTCGAACCAAACTATATGGTCTTAAAAAATCAAATTAATTCTACTTAATAGGCTAAATGAACTTCTGTTTATAAATCAATCTCAATTCCAAGTATCTTTTAGCATAACATTACATTACTAGAAAAAAATGGCCTTATAAAATCAGTTTTTGAGCGGGTTCGTCAATGTTAAGAATTTAAAAACCATGCACTGCACATATATTTATTTTTTAATTTATGACAAAAATCTTTCTACGCTTTCGTACATGTACGAGGCTTACTAGCAAACAGTAACTCTACTAAGTATGCACTAAGTTTCGTTTCTTCAATCATTGAATTATTGTGAAAAATTAGACTGTACCTTAGCAATTGTCTATCATAGTATTTTAATTAAGAATCGAGCTTTTTCGAAACAAATAGCGTGCAATTACGTAAGACAAATCGGAAATTTGCACAGTGCTAGTTTCTTAACTATAAACTACAAAGTAAATTACATTTTCCAGAAGCCAGTCACATTTTTAGTTTAATAATTACGGCTATTTTTGAAGAAAAGTAATTTTTTTTTATTATCCTTTTGGAAACTTGAAGCGGAAATTTGATAGGGTATTCATTTCTATAGCTCATACTTAATCCTTCACTCTTAAACAAAAGTACAGACTTTTATATTTTATAGCATTTATGTACGCAGAAAGCATAAATACGTTTTAAACAAAATTCCATCTTAGCCATACCTTAATTTATGATCCAACATCACAAAAGGTGTTTGTTATTTCCAAATGTACTGTTTCTGTTTGTTAGATTGCATCATTGCAACGCTTTACCTGCATATAGACATCTCAAGCCAGTCATTACGTTTTGTTATTTACATATATGAATGCGTGAACTTGCGTTTTTTTGAACTCTTTTAACATTCCATATAATGCAATAAAATGATCTTAACCAAGTCCTCGCTTAGACCAAGATCGTTCATGCGCACTCTCTATTTAAATTCTAAATTCCGCTGTCGTGGTAATTCACACAACGGCACGAAAATAAAATTCGCGTCAGACGAGATGAAGGATGATGAAGGTGTGAATCTTATAACAACATTCTTCTGGGGAAAAAAAAATTATGCAGGAGTCAACGTTCAAAATAATAACACCACCTGAACACTCGTAGTAGCGTGTGGTATTTTGAGTGGACCATGATTTTCTGCAAGTGACATTGAGTGGGTATTGTCCAGTGGCATTCCCCTCCTGCCTTACGTTTTTTTCTTTAGTGTCGGCGGGATTTCAATAGAGAGAAAAACTTCAATGAGGCATTCACTTCTATCACATCTATCCACTGGAATTTTAATATTTCAGATGTATTGTATTCTTTCTTTTTTTCCTGTGTGATCTTTTGGTATTTTTTTTTCTCTCTAGATTTCATTTATAACAATAGATTTAACCCTTTGACGCGCAACCCTTGACCAGCTGCGTCAAAAAAGGGTCTGTAGATCTGTGGCACGTGATGAACGTTTAGATCGTCCGCCATCTTGCTGGTAGTTAAGTCGAGCGATGGCAACGGCTGCTCTTTTTTCAGCATTGGGCAATCTATCCAGCTGTTCTCGCATTCTTCCATTTTTCAGCAGATGTCAGTGCTCTTAAAAATAGTCGAGACGATTTTTTTACGGGAAAGGACGTGCTAAAAAGTAAAGGATTCTCGTAGAGCTATGTCATCCGCAGCTATTTTTATAGAAATCAAACCTATTATTCGTGACTGGCCACTGTCAAAACGTCAGAGTTTGGTGTTCCCAGAGCGGGAATACTGCGCGTTAAAAGGTTAACCCTATCGGTACGAAGAAGATATCCACGGTTATATATATCCGTGGCAGTCAAAGTTTTTCCCCCCAAGAGTGATTTGCCCTGTACGACAGCGTAAACCACGAAAGTGTGTTTTGCAGCATTCATAAAAATCTCGAGAGTGATTTACACTGAACTTTACATTAAGACCACGCAAGTAACAGTGACCCGGCATTTAACGTGTTAAAAATCATTTCTAATATATTTATAATGCTCGTACTCCGCGGAATACCAGTTTTAAAAGTATCTTTGATTCCTCCACTAGGCGGCGGTAGTACCGAGGGAACGTTTCGTGGATTCCGCCAGTGGGCCCAAGGAACGTTTCGTGGTCAATACCGCCTCAATAATGGGCGGTAGTGATACCGAAAAAATTAAACTCACGGAAGTTGTTTAAATCAAAAGCCAGACTTTTGAAGTAAAAAAAGCACATTATTAAATGCGTTAAAAGTTTTTAAAAAGGTTCCACGACTGCACTGAACCATATAATTGTGGTGCAGTGGAAATTATGTATTTTTTGAATATTCTAGATTGAAAGTGAAGATGAGTTAAAACTAATTGAATACACATATAACTTTCGTTGGGAAACATGTTTTACATTTCTGTCAAACTAATTTTTAAGTGAATCAATGTTTAATAACTTTCATTCTATCGCAGCCAAAATTAATTGTCCGTCGGTTAAAACAACGCTTATATTTTTCTTACTCCATTTTTCAAAGTTGAACTTCCATCACTTTACACTGTAGTTGTTAGAAATTAAAATCAGCCAGGTACTTTTTAAAATAGAGTTAACTATGTTAGTTAACTATATTTAACTAAATGTAGTTAACTATTATTTTAACAGCATAGTTTTGCATATTTAATACAGAAATGTATTTTCGAGAATCTTGATTTTATTGTATCAATTTTTATGCGCTGAAAAATGCAAAGCATATTTTTGGAAAAGTTTTGCAGTATTGCCTTTTAGAATGATTTGTTGGTTCTGTTGCGTGTGTCGAAATATATTGGTTATATTAGAATTAGCGAGATATAAAAAATTGGTTTTATGCCCGTTTCGTGAATAGAAAAACTTATAATTCGTTACTTTCAGTAAAAACTCGAATTATTATTTTTCAATCTGAATTTCTTTAAAAATTTTATAGTTCTTTTAATAAGAATGCAAATTTACAGTTTCTTAAATTTAAATAAGCTTTATAATATAAACGGTATAAATAGTAAGATCATCTGGAGTAACCCCTTATTGTTTGAGTAAATTTTTGCTCATTCTTAACATTATACATGCGATGTATTTTTCAATTTTTCTGTATTGTTAACTGTATTGTATTTAACGTTGATTTTTCATCTTATTTATTAAATTCTTCAAAAATATATGTATATATATAAAACAGAAAATTATTCGTATCAGCATTTCTATTTTGAGTATTGTTTCTCACTGGCAATCTGAAAAAGATGTAGAAGTAATCATTAGTTCTTGGATAACTTCTTAAAACAAGAATTATTAATATCATATAATAATAATGTATTTACAAAAAGTATTACATTTATATAAAACATGTATATTCATGGTGTTCCAAAAACACTGACGTAGGCTGATATTTTTTAAATATTGACATAGACAATAAATTTCAGAGTTATGCAAAATAAGTTACATCAGTTTATGGCGACGGTTAAAACTTTCCCGAGATTAAATCGACATAAGTACAAAATTTAATTTCTCACACGTCCCGTACAAAAAAAAATCAAGTAATAAAATTTGCCCCCATCAATTATGTAATGTACAAATTTTCAGCCTTTTATCATAAAATAACTCAGAGATATGGTTTTACGAAGTTGGTAAATGTTATGCAAAACCTATAATATGATGAAAGGCTGAAATTTTTTTGATCACCTAACCGATGTATGAGGTATATTTTACTAATTGGTAAATTTTTATAGGTGAGAGAGGGCGGTACAAAACTAAAAATTTTGTATTAAGTTAGATTTAATCCAATGAAAATTTTAATTAATATCATAAAATTCGGCATCTTTTCTTACGTAGCATTGTAACTTATTGCAATTGTCTGTGATCAATATTTAAGGAATGATTAATGTTTTTTTTTTTTTTTTTTTTTTTTTTTTTTTTTTGGATATCCTGTAAATGACATTCTATCATTTGTCCAGATTGAATTGAGCATCAGTTAAGTAAAATTTGTTATATTGTGAGTATTGATGTTTTGCTTAGCTTTATTTTGTCTTATTACTTAGATTCCCTACAATATAAAAAATTTCAAAGTCGGAATTAGAAAATATTTTTTCTAACCTTTTAGTTAAACAAGACTATATTGCCTATAAACTATGGATTGTTTATTTAACTTCGCTAACATTATCTGCAATACTGCGTAATCCTGCATTAAAGCCATGCCAGGACTTAATATATGGCTAAAACGGTTTATCTTAATATACAAAATCACAAACGCTATTACCCTGTAAACATAAGGGTAAAATCACTGTAAACTGCAAATATTTATTCTGTCCCTGACGTAACATCCATTCCGTCTACCGCTGCTATTGGTATATCTTTTGACAATCATGTGTGATGAATTTAGTGACAAGTTGCTGGCTGCTTAGATATCGCTAGTGAATATCTGATTACACAGATCTTAGATCGATGTGCCGCTGCTTCTCAGCTGTCCATTTATTCAGACGATACATAAAGTTCCTTTGGTAATTGAGAGCCCTTTGAAACTGACCACTCCAAGCTTTGCTTGGCTATTATATTACACAAGCAGTTAAATCAATCATTGGATGCAATTTGTAGATGGGCATGCTTGCAATCTATCAAGTATTAAGGGGATAGGGACTGGTTAAATCTTGTAATTTCCATAATCTTTGGGGCATAAATAAATAGTATTGCTAATCTCTATTGGAAATTGCATTACCCACCATATACGGATGCATAACGAAATTAATTGCAACAAATCACATTAGTAATACCATTTAGCACACTGAACAAAAATATCGTTTTAAAAGGTGAAATTAATTTTTAAAAATCGTAAAATATTACAAGGGAGAGGAAAGACAATTTTTATCAAAATGATTGTTTCGGTTGATACAAAGGTCTTCAGTAGCTCCACCGTTCACACATGGAGAAAGGCTATCATTCCTGATAACTAAGTTTGGATTTTAGATATCTAAATTATTTTACCATTACTGCTTTATAAAAGTACAGTGGTGTTTAATTTTTTAAATACATGTTTGTTTGATTTTTATTCAGCTGTTCTTGATTTTGTCGTTAATAATTATTTTTATTTTTTCAGGTCATATGTGTTAATTACCTTTGACATTAAGTAAGTAACTTTATCCAAGTTTAATCTCATTTTATATAAATAAAACATACATTTTATGGATATTTTTCATATTTCTTTTTCTGAAATTCCTGAGACGTTAGTAAATTTACAAATTTAGTTTAAATTATTTATTGCATATACTCATCATTTATCCATTACTATATACTTACTACTTTCATTTCTCCTCTTTCATTTCATACATGTAAGAAAATGTTCACATCTTCTTGTTTGAGTTTACAAGAGTAACATTTCAAATCAGAAGCCCAGTTTCTATTTGTAGACTCATCGAAATGAATAAACAAGTTCACAGAAGCACCAAGCAGTTTCGCCTAATATATGTAATTTATTCACTTTTCTAAGATTTAAGAAGAAATATGACGATTGATCTTTTTTTTCAAAATTTATGTAAAAATATTTTAAGAAACTCTTTTTTTTTAAAAAGGCCCCTACAAAAGGTCTTTGAAATGAACATACAACTATAAGCATAGGCAGTTTACTTAATAGCGCAAATGAGTTGTCTAAAAATCTAAATTAGCAATGCGTCAATAATTGCCCAAAAAAGAAATAACTCTGATAAATTTGATAATATTTCAACACAGGTTTTCTCAAGACTTTCCACAAAAATGCTAAAAATTGCTGCAGTCTACATTATTATTCGAAACGTTTATGTTAATTTACATTTATGATGCAAAGTGATTTCCGATTTAAATTTCTTTTAAGGGCTATCACTGATGTATCATAATTTGTCAAACTCCAATTGCTGTGCCATAGAAGAATTCTATATCAATCACATTTTTAAGGCTTTCTAAAGCCCAGTTCCTATCTATCATGGACATACAATGATGGATTGAAAAATTCTATTATTATATACCAAGATATTCACATTTTTGTCAGAAGAAGATTGAATAGGTGGTAAAGCTGTCTGAACCAGACGCATTCCTTTTCGTCAGAGCTAAAGATGAACCTGTTTATTCACTGACATGCTATATAAACTAGAATTTCCAAAATATTCTATTCAATAATTCAGTAAACACGCATTATACACTTTACATATCTTTCAAATACAAATGGACAAACATAAAATAATTAATTTACATTATATCAAAATGAACTGGGAATTATCTATTATTTAGCGTTTGTAATAATCTTTCGAATGGTTATCCACATAGCATCACGTGCCAATGTGCTAAAGCTAAATAAATAAACTATATATATACACTATAAATAAAAGTTGTAATTTTATAAATATTTTTTGAAAAATAAAACTATCAAAATTTGTATACTTTGAAATCGTCTTTCAATATGGGATGTGCAATTTTTTACGTATGCAGTGTTAACAAAACTCAATTTTTTATATAATTAATAATCCTTTAAAAGTTATAATAATTTAATGAAGAATCTACCTAACCGGAATAGCCTGTTCTTAAATATAATGCACACTAAAGCTAAGTAGCGCAAACTATCTGATAGATTATTATATCCATGATCATAATCCTTTTTAAATCTTTTACCTTCTGTTAAACTGCATAGAACATAAATCAAAAAGTCAGTCTAAATTTACAGCGTGGTTATAGCATATTTCCATTTAATCAAAACTGCATCACAAGTATACACATATTTCATGTAATAGCCACAGGCTGCAATTAAAAGACCTCGACTAACGATATTTTAGAAACTGATTTCACAAAATTTCAAGGTGTACGAAGACGTGTCAGCATTGAAATAACTCGAAATATTACATGAATTGCTCATTAAATAAATCATACTGAGGAAAGAAAATTTCTCTTCAGAAATAACTCGGATTTCTCTAATTTAGCTTCAAAATCAACAAATTATAATATTATAAATTGTATTTTGTAAAAGAAAAGGAAATGAAAGTAAAAGATCGAATTATTTCCATTTCTTAGCCACATCAGACTTTGAAATGTGACATGAACTTAACGATTTTGCTTCTTCAGATTATCGATAGTTTAAAAGATCTGGAATGCTTGAGAAGCAATCTGAATTATGTAAATGAGTTCATAGTTTTTTTGTCTGAAATACTATCACACACACACACACACACACATATATATATATATATATGTATGTGTGTGTCTCTCAACATATATATATGTTGAGAGAGAGAGAGATAAAATAAACTGAAGATTCAAAGTACTTCGGCGAGTCTCAAGACTCGAAAAGAAAATAAAAAGACTACGAGAAAAAACGTGCGGAAATTCGTGTATGAATGGAATGCAAGTGATATAGTGAAAATATCTTATTTTTTGTTAGCCAACGAAAATTCAAAATATTTTTTTTTCTGTCTTTACTACTTTTTGCTATTTCACTACTTTATGCATGCATATGTAACTTTGATTATCGTCCACCCATGGAAAAGCCCCCAAGTCCTTGTCAAAAAACAGCAAAAAATAAAAATATATAAACCATAAATAAAAATATGTTATGGCAACCTTCATTGGAAGGAGGCTGGTGGAAATATACCACAGGCTTCCTGCTTGGTGCGGGAAGATTCAGATAAGTTTAGAATGCATTCATTATAAAAATCAATTTTAAAGTTATTATATTAAAAATACTGCTCTAGGCATTAAAAAATGTTTGAGTATCTACATAGAATTGAATACAACGGTCACCAATTCTGCATGACCTATAGTGGCAAAAAAAATACGAAAAATGCATGTGATTCCAACACAACAAAATAAAATACTAACTCAACAGATCCATTCCTTATACTGCCCATGTAGTCTCATGCTTCATTCATCTTTTCTTCTTTTCGTGTTCATTTATAACGCAACACGTTAGCTTTCTGTCTAAGATTCGTGAGACTTAATTTATTGTATTTCCATTTAAATTATTAGTAACACATTCGGCATTGTAATACGAATACTGTGCCATTTCTTATTAAAAAAGTTTTGCCACGTTATTGAAAATTCGTTTACTTTTGTTAACAATTGATTCAGCTATCTCTATGTTATGTGATCTTTATTTCCCAACACAAGATTTTGCCAAAATATCACTTCCAGACCTTATAATAGATGCTCTTTCTAAAATAGTATTAATTCCTTTTACATAGTTATATTCCTTTAAAAAAATTAATCCAAAAACATATCAATCAGGAAAAGACTTTTAAAGCAATACTAAATACGTGCAGCCCTTTTAAATGGCATGTATGAAAATCTATGTAGTCAGAGTGACATCCATCAAAAAACATAAAACATTTCAGCCTTAACTTTTACTTTAAAAGCCATTTATAACTTTTCACTCCTGCTTTATGTTTTTGCTAGTTTACTCGCACTTAAAACTTTTCCGAAAAATAATAATCTCTTAATGTGGCTTCTTCATAAAAAAAAAGAAAAGATAATCCAATAAATTCATGCACGGCAACACTTTGAATTTTAACTCCGCAAAAATGTTCGTCCAAGCTCCTTATTGAATAAGACATTAAATTATCTTCCTTGCCATGCATCAAGGGCCTTCTCAACCACCCCTTGTCGCCGCTAATTGCATTCGCCGAGCGCTGAAAACTCTCAAACAAATGGAAGTCGAACTTAATTTGCAAGCAAATGGAATGGCCAGCACTTGGCAAGTTCTAAGATCTTTTTAAACCCCCATCTAAACGCTAGATTGAAACGTTTCACCAGGGAATTTCCTCCGTAAGTAGGAAATCATGGCGCTTGTGTTATTATCTGTGTAATGCGCAAATAAGTTCGTAGATTTATTGAACTTTCTCTTGTTATATGCAAAACAAGCATGTTATGTTTTTGTTTGTAACAGCAATTGCTTATTAGATTCTTTTAGAGGTAAGATAAAATAGAGCTTTGCAAAAAATAATAGTAATAAAAATAATGACTTTGAATCCGAAAAAAAAAAAAATTACTACGATTTACATAATAATTATTCCTTAGCTTAAAATAATCGGTACAAACAAAATTGTTATTTCCATAGTAAGATTATTAAATTATAATACGCGTTTCTTAAATTTACTTAATTATACCGGTTGTATCGAAAATTTTTAAAACTTAAAACAAATTAGCGAATTCTGCTGTGTTGTACGATGATGTTTGCATAAATGTTAGAATTTTCTTTAACAAAACTTCACAAAATACTTTATAGAGCACAATAGTTTTTTTAATTAGTGTATGGTAAAGAGATTTGTTTAATCAAGAAAAATAACTTTTTCAGTTGGCAGTACTTTATTCACATTTACGGTGCTATGAGGTGAGTGCTGCAACCACACGGCTCGGCTTTACCTCAAAATAATCAGAATGTCAAGCATCCCCCGGAGTCGAGGGTAGGCTACTTGATTGAAGATTATGATCACTTATTGTGCCATCCGGCGAAGATGATAGTTTCAGTTGTCTCTATTGTAACTGACATTAACTCGATGAATTGTTGGTCTTAGATACTTGAATTTTTAAGTGTGTCAGTTTTCTGACACGATAGCTCGGTTGACAAAGCATTGCGCTGCTAGAACCAGAAATTTACAATACTCTGCGGATATTTCGCCGCCTGGAATGTGTAGTGGTTAGAGAGCCATTCTACCACACCACGGGTCCGGGTTCTATTCCCGGAACGGGCTCAGGTGTGGACACCATTTCCTCGCTCTTCAGTTCGTACCTCCATGATAAAGAGAACAGTAATTCCAGATTTAGTGGTGGTCCATATCTATAAAATATATTAGGGGGATAAAAGAAAACTGCGGAATTTTAAAGTAATATTATATATTTCGCCGCCTTGAATGTGTAGTGGTTAGAGAGCCATTCTACCACACCACGGGTCCGGGTTCTATTCCCGGAACGGGCTCAGGTGTGGACACCATTTCATCGCTCTTCAGTTCGTACCTCCATGATAAAGAGAAGAGTAATTCCAGATTTAGTGGTTGTCCATATCTATAAAATATATTAGGGGGATAAAAGAAAACTGCGGAATTTTAAAGTAATATTATATATATATATATATATATATATTAAAAGTTTAAGAGTACAAATTTTATGCAGATATTCTTCTTCTGAAGTGTGTCAAAGTTGTGAAGTGCCTTTGCTTAAAAACCAGACTTATAAGAAAAAAAGACTGATGTTCAAATTAAATTGTAGTCTCAATTAAAACGTGTGCCTAGTCTGCAAATTCCCATGTCCTCTTGGCGATCCTTAACCGCTAACAGTTGAAATTTGAAACATTTTCTGGAGAATATCACAGTTGTGTAGGATCTTAACCCATTAGCGGCTTATGCTTTCTGTCAGAGTTTTCAGTTCATTCTGATACCTCGAGAGATAAACAAATTTACAATATTTGTTGAACGATGAACCTAGGTTTTTTTTTTTTTATTTCTTTAATTTATTAAAAATCTTTTTAAACCTTTACAAATTTTTGGAAATCAGATTTGTTAACGAAATCATTATAGGAAAATAAAATAACTTTTATGTTTTCTTGCGACTGACGGCGAAAAGAAATGGTTTCTGAGCGTAAAAATGTTAGTATAGGCACTTTCGGGCGACCAACGATTAATAAGCATGTTTTAATGACCAATCACGCCCCGTGCTCGAAGACAATGATCACATGTCATATGTATGTACACATGTAGTACCTAGATTATTAAATATTCTCGGTAATAAAATAATTAAAACTTTGTAAAATAACAAACGTATAAAGTACTTATCAAAGTAAAGTTTTAATTGGTTTATCTTTCAAACACCAGCTTCTTTTTAGTGTTTTCATTATTATCGGTAATTCTTAGCAGTTATCACAATAAATTACAGAAATACCGATATTTTGGAACATACTTCCTTTTTGATGAGTTTAGTGTCATTAAAAGGATCCCAATGAAGGCTTAGAAAGCGTGTTCTATATAAGAAAAACCAGAGTAATTTTATAACAATTGCGTAATAAAGTATATTAATAGAAAATAAATTGAATTGGATTTTGCCAGGCTCCTTAAAAGCGTTTTTTTTTAAAGAGAAAAAGAAGTCAACAGCTACGCTGACGTAGTTTTTCTGTAATCATGTTGCAATGATTGCAGATGTCACTCATTACGTCAACTTTTCGTCACGAATCAAATAATTTTTCACTTTTTGAGATTCCGCATCACTGAGTTTAATTTTAAATATATTTGAAAGGAAAATATTTGTTTGCTACCGTTAGGAGAACGGGTACGCAGTTATTTTTTTTTGAAAACTGTGAAGAAAATAAATGAATTTATTTTTCAGTGTATTAACAAAGAAATATCCCAGCGTAACATTTTATATTGCAGATTCTTTCGCAATGAGCGTTCTATCGATCAAGTACAGTCAGATTTGTAAAAAATAAAACTTTTCACATTATTAATTCATTCTTATTCTACTTTAAATGTACTGAATTTTTAAATTTAAATGGGAAGTGATGTAATTATCGGTAAAGCTTATGATGAGTAGGTTGGATATAATTGGACCGAGGAAGAACCGGCTATGTATGAATGGACTAAGAAAAACGAGGATGTTAATGTATCTAGCCTCAAAGAAAGTAGAATCGAAGGTAGAGAAGAAGGTAGAAGGCGAGAGAGATTGAAATGGCAGCGGCAATGCTTGCTGAAGGTATGGATGCCACTACCATTACTAGATTAACAGGATTATCTACTGACGAAATCGAGAACCTAAAGTCAAATTAGCCATGGAATTTTGTGCACATGAGTCAACAACTTTTTCTTCACTAATTAGCTCGTTTGTAGGTTTTCAGACATGCTTTAAATGCAATAGAAATAAGATGGCCATTTAATGCGTTTTAAAGTGTTTTTACAGCGTTTTTTGTAATCAGATATTATTTCCAATAGCTTTATTTAGAAATCATCTATAATACCTATCCTATGGAGATGTACGGTGGAAGGCGGTGATCGTAAGGAGACGATGGTAGGTATGTGGTATGTAGATCGTTGTCACATTTGATATGAACAATCGTGAAGAGCATTGCGTCACTGTATTAAAAATAAAAAAAAAGTGTTGACATCCATATTGCGTATTAAAGATATACGTCAGCGAAGTGTAGCACTGTAAAAAGAAAATTTCAGTTAAAGCAACACGACATTCATTTTTTTTGAACGCCAGCAAACTAAATCCGATTTCACGAGAATGCTGGGAATCATCACAGATAGCGGTACATCAAAGGAGGTTCACAAAAGAAAAGAAGGAGGTGGTCAACTAATTGTTGACCCATAATGTTGTTACAGAAAGACATCTGTCTTCGTAGCGCTCGTCGTTTCATTTTTCTTTTGAGGAGAGCACGCAGAAAACTGGAACACAAAGCACAAACTTTGCGAACAAAAATCAGTAAGTCGACTATAAATAATTGGCAGGACTCATCTCCATTTTAGTCATATCTCTTTATTTTTACACCATCTGAAGATCAACATTTTGAAACTTTATAATACACCCTCAAATAAAAAGGAAAACTGGGGAAGCATTCTTCTAAAAATTATTATGGCGTACATGGCATTTCGTGCCTACGTTCCGGTGGCGAAGGTTCCCCACTTCGAAGTGAGGACCTCGCCACACAAGTACCAACTCCGCAACTGCTAAAAAAAATGACCGTTAGACTTACTGCTATAGAAAAAGGGAGCTCGATTTTTCTGGAACAATTTTAACAGGTGTTTTTCGAGCAATATGCTTCTTGTGCAGCAGAGGAAAACCGCAAACACATCTGTTTCAGCGGAGCAGAGAAATATATGCGAGCGAAGGGATGTTATGATTATTCGTTTAGTAGGATAGAAAACTGGCGACAACTGTTATTTTATTTCAAAGCAGCTGAAAGGGAAATGCTTTAGAAGTACGTTAATGCGCTGTAATTGAGAAGGCCAAGAGGAAAAATGAAAGCTTTGAAAGATAGTTATTATTAAAAACTTTTAAATTAGATTTAGAATAGATTATTAGTTTAAATTTAGACAATATTAATTAGGATTTGTGTTAATATTTTTTCATTAAAAAATATGCACGTTGTGTCAACGTGACATATACTCCCCCAAGTTTTCAGAAAAAAATTACATGTTCAGCATAAATATTAAAACAGTATATCAATCAAAGTCCAGTAATATTAAAAAAATTGCATAAAGTTCTTGCAGAAAACCTTAAAATTGTCCGTCTTGATTTCACATGATTCAGTCTATACTAAAAAAATCACGAAATCTGAAACTGTGCTGAGGTTCTTGCATTGCTGATATTGTCAGCTGAAAAAGATTGTCAACAGTTCTTGCATATACATATTTCAATAGTATTTGATATCAAAATAAAGATAATATTTCACACAAGAATTCAAAAATTTTCAATAAAAAGGTAACCCGGGATTTGTTATATCAAAAAGAAAGAGCTCTGATTTTTTTTTTTTTTTTTGAAGTGGTACCACTTGTAGCCATTCAAAAGGATTTCACTACAGCATTGTTCTTATTTAAAAATGTAAAGAAAATTGCCATCTTGAAGAAAAAGGTCATACAAAATATATACATTTACTTTATCTCATATTTCACATTATAGAAACAACACAAACTTACTGATGTCTTTAATTTATTTTATTTACTTATTTATTTATTTAAAATAACATTGTGAACAAAAAAATTTAAACTTCAAAACTGAAAGGCTTTGGTATGCATTGTACCAAATGAAAATTGGAATTATAGCATTGCAAGGCTAAAACTTTTCGCTGAGTTAGCTTCCCAAAAAAGGAAAGCAAAAAGTAAAAAATGAGTGGATTTCTTCCAATCACTAGAGCAGAAGGGGAGGATAGGACAGTAGAAGGAAAAATGTCAATGTTTACCACATTGGGGAATCTAAACTGCCACACCAACATGTCACAAGAGATGGTAAATTAAAAATTATTTTAAATATATTACAGCAGTTAAAAGAAGAAAGGAACAGGTTCAATACAAACAGGTGATCAGGCTGTTCGCATTGAAAGTGCCCAGTAAAAAAAACAAAAAAAGTTAAATTAATTTTTACGTGGCCTAAAATTATAAGAGTGCGAAGTAGGAATCTGATAGTGACTATCAATAATAGGCAAGTCATTAAGTAAAGACCTTCGAGGAGGAGCAAGTTTTAACCTATCAATATGCATTTTGCGAATTGAAGTGTCAGGATTATCTAATAATTGAATTGAATAAATAACAGGAGAATATTTTTGTATAACCTTAAAAGGTCCAGTAAGATGTTTATTATATTTATCTTTAGACTTTAAGTAAACAATATCACCAGGGAAAAGAAATCTAAGCTTAGCATTTTCATTTTTCTTTAAATTTTGTTCATATTGTGCAGACTTTAGATTAGAATATGTGTCAGTATAAATTCGCTTCAGCGTGGACATTACTTGAGACAGATAATGAGCTTTATCTAAATGTTGAAATTGTAGCTGTGAGTCATACGTGTCAAAAATCATAGGTAACTCTCTTCCAAATTGTATTACATTAGGAGAAAATTGAGTAGAAGAATGTGTAGAAGCATTATACATATTTACATGAATGTTTATAGCATGAGCAAAGTTATAACCATCTTGAATTAGAGCATTTACAGTTGATTTAATTGAGGTATTGATTCTCTCACTAATTGAATTAGCCTGTGGGTGTCCAGAAGTAGTATGTCTTAATTTAATTCCAAAAACTTTGTTAAAGGTTTCAAAAACAGCACTAGTAAATTGAGTACCTAAGTCAGTAAGTATAATGGCAGGTCTGCCAAAAGTTGAAATGTATGAAAATAAACAGTTAGCAACAGCATCAGTAGTAATAGAGTTTAAGGGATAGAGCTGTAGAAAACGAGTAAAATGATCAATTATTGTAAGAATATGTTTTCCATTATTTAGAGGTCCAAGAATGTCCATGGAAATTACTTCATTAGGTTTTTCAGGTATGTGATTATTTTGCAAAGGAATAGGTGGAGCAGCATGAGATTTTAAAGTTATGCATTTAGTACATGAATTAATAAAGTTAACTGTATCAGCATACATACCAAACCAAAAATAACGCTGTCGAAGAAATTCATATGTTTTTGCAATACCAAAATGTGGTAAATGGGCAATAGCCAAAACTTTTTTCTTTAGAGAGTTAGGAACAACAATAGTAGGATGAATTTCCAAAGATGAAGATTCTTTAGCATAGTACAATAATTTATTATGAGGATGTAGAAAATAACATTTATTGTTGTTGCTGTTTTTATTAGATTCCAAAGAAATTTTGAAATTGTACATGAATTTCATTAATAGTTTTTGCCTCAGCAAAAAAAGGAGATTCTGCATAATATTGCAGAGCAGCACCAGAAAGCTTAGTACTTAGAAATAATTTTGTTTGTGCATCATCCCAATTATTTAAATTCTGTATGTCCTTTACTTGCTTAAAGAAAAATTCCAATAAATGAGGTTCTCCTTGAAAAGGCAGAATATTAAGAATGGCTGTATTAGACATATTTGTCGATTTGGTTATTTTATTTTTACCTTTAGAACTCGTTTAAAATTATGCACAGATAAAAATATGATAAAAATATATAATTGCTACTTATCAATTCTAAGTGCACAAAAAACATTTCTAAATCTGCTTAATTTATTTAACTGGTTTCAGCAGTATACTCAGAAATAATCAACTATTTAGATATATGCAGAAAAATATAAGATAAATATATGCAAAAAAATGTAAATAATGTTCATTATTTCGAAGAAAATTTCTTTTTATGAAATATATATACGCATATATTTATAGCAAAAAATCAATCATAATAATATCAATCACTTTAATCAAAATTCAAATAATGCATAAAACTATAATACTAGATATATTTATATGAACACTTACTCGTAAAAGAAAAAAAAGGTGTTAACACATAATATAATAAAAATTTAAAAAAAAGGTTGGGATCCCAGTAAAAAATAAAATAAAAAAGCATGAAGTGAAATGGAGAGCTCTTAAACGCAATATTTTTTTTTTTTTTGCTTCGTCAAAACACTGCAATAAAAAACACACACTGTAGCACGCGAAACACGACGATTTTAGCACATAGTTGATGGAAGGAACGTGACTGGTTCACCAGCACCAATTTTATCATATGGAGATGTACGGTGGAAGGCGGTGATCGTAAGGAGACGATGGTAGGTATGTGGTATGTAGATCGTTGTCACATTTGGTATGAACAATCGTGAAGAGCATTGCGTCACTGTATTAAAAATAAAAAAAAGTGTCGACATCCATATTGCGTATTAAAGATATACGTCAGCGAAGTGTAGCACTGTAAAAAGAAAATTTCAGTTAAAGCAACACGACATTCATTTTTTTTGAACGCCAGCAAACTAAATCCGATTTCACGAGAATGCTGGGAATCATCACAGATAGCGGTACATCAAAGGAGGTTCACAAAAGAAAAGAAGGAGGTGGTCAACTAATTGTTGACCCATAATGTTGTTACAGAAAGACATCTGTCTTCCTAGCGCTCGTCGTTTCATTTTTCTTTTGAGGAGAGCACGCAGAAAACTGGAACACAAAGCACAAACTTTGCGAACAAAAATCAGTAAGTCGACTATAAATAATTGGCAGGACTCATCTCCATTTTAGTCATATCTCTTTATTTTTACACCATCTGAAGATCAACATTTTGAAACTTTATAATACACCCTCAAATAAAAAAGGAAAACTGGGGAAGCATTCTTCTAAAAATTATTATGGCGTACATGGCATTTCGTGCCTACGTTCCGGTGGCGAAGGTTCCCCACTTAGAAGTGAGGACCTCGCCACACAAGTACCAACTCCGCAACTGCTAAAAAAATGACCGTTAGACTTACTGCTATAGAAAAAGGGAGCTCGATTTTTCTGGAACAATTTTAACAGGTGTTTTTCGAGCAATATGCTTCTTGTGCAGGAGAGGAAAATCGCAAACACATCTGTTTCAGCGGAGCAGAGAAATATATGCGAGCGAAGGGATGTTATGATTATTCGTTTAGTAGATAGAAACGGCGACAACTGTTATTTTATTTCAAAGCAGCTGATAAGGGAAATGCTTTAGAAGTACGTTAATGCGCTGTAATTGAGAAGGCCAAGAGGAAAAATGAAAGCTTTAAAAAATAGTTATTATTAAAAACTGTTAAATTAGATTTAGAATAGATTATTAGTTTAAATTTAGACAATATTTATTAGGATTTGTATTACTAATTTTTCATTCAAAAAATATGCACGTTGTGTCAACGTGACAATACTCTTTAGAATATGAATAAAACGGCAAGTGTAAGTGTAAGCAAATCTACATGGAAATCTTTTTCTTGTCTGAGTGTGTGTGATTCAATATATCACAATCGAATAAAATATGTTTTTCTTTATTTTTTTGCATTAGTAATAGATACGGTACTCTAAGTATTTCAGTAGGGGATAAATAATGAATTACACTTTAAAGCCATCGCTTAAGCATATAGCTCTAGTTAAGATAGCTACCACATTGTGGAATCAAGATTATGTTAGGGATTTAATTGCAAAATTCTATTTTCAATTACTTGGTAGTGAAAGAAGGGAAAAATGACAGGAGATTGAAAATAATGTAATAGAAAAAGTACCACAGTTATCACAGCCAGAATCTTTAAAAGAGGAAATATTAGGCTTTATTAAACCAGTAGGCTTACAAATATTAAAATGGATGGAATATCTTGATGGAAACTGCTACCTTGGTATAAATCTACCAAATGAGCTTTGTTGGACACCACAAGGGACAGTACATAAAAAGAAAACAGCAGAAGCGTTAATTAAGGATGAGAGTTTAGATTTTATCAGCCACTACAAATTACATGTATACTGCTTAGAGGATGATATTCTGGAACTATGGAACCAAAAACCTGAAAATCGCACAAAATCTTTTTATAGCGAAGAAGACCCAAGAAAGGTTAGGCAGCAGGAACTGGTGGACCTTTGGACGTACGATATAAAGGGAGAAGTAGCTAATACGCATAATATGATTGAAAGAAGATGGCAGCGTAGGAGTTCTCCTTATCAATATGCATTTGAATATGCAGCAGTTGGTGGTTCAATATGCAGCAGTTGCTGGTAATATAGCGGCAACTGCGTATTTTCTGAAAAAACTAACTTCTACGGTAAGAGAAGAGCCGTTGGTAAGAACAGCAGGACATGTAGCAAATAGACGTTGTGAATCAGCTCGCAACCGTACTGACCTTCCTAATGAACACTATGCTGATGTTTCATGTTTTTTTTTTAAACTCTCAAAAATGGACGAAGACAAATAGAAGTATATAAAAGCTACACTTATAAAGTGTTAAAATGTCTACTAGATTGGACTTGTCAAAGTCTCTTTATGGAAACGGCAAATAGTATGTGGGACTTTCTTTCTGGAAAGGATTGTCATTATTTTTTGAGAGAAATGGCCGATAAAGTAATAGAGGGCTGCAAAGATTACGACTATCAAAAGCTTTTTAGAGTGTTTTGGCAGCAAAGTCCTAATGCTCATAAAAGATATGTTATAGATGAATGTGCTAGTGGGTCTCTATTATCAAAATTACTTAAGATTGAAGATAAAGAGAATGTTAAGCTAATTTTAAGAGATGCAACTCTTACGGGAAAAGAAAAAATCATTTTTTACCGTGACGGTAAAGATATCTGTGAGAGTTTAATTTATAATGGTAAATGAAATTTACTAAAATACTTTATTCAGGAGTGTATATCACCCAAGGACATAATGGTTATGTTTAAAGAAGAATTCAAGGAACGTATCATACGCCGTCGCTCAGAAGAAAAACTAGAGAAAGAAAAGGATATGTTGAATAAGTTTTTTCAGTTGCTGGATGACTTTATTCACAAAGATAGCAAACAGAGAAGTATGGAAGAAGGTGATGGTAGTCCAGCTAGGAGACTTCATAGTGCATAATTTGAGGAAGTAACACGTAGTATGAAAAAAGTAAGTGGAAAAGTGCTAAAGCTAAGAGCTAAAACAAAACACATTCAACATAAGCCTGAATAAATAGAATTATTCCTCACTGAACCAATTAATCCAAATAATGTTAAAGGTAATCCGGTTTTAACGATGTATTTAAAAGAACCTATAGGGTTCGCTGAAAAATTTAGTTCATTTCTATATGAAACTCCAAATATTGATTCAACATCTAAAAAAAGAGTTTTTTATGCATGGCGTATTGGGTTCAGTTTTAACACGTCCTGATAGTGGACTGATGGAAAACTTGATGCCAATAAGGTATATGTTAAGCGCACTATGCGCACTGAGCAGAGTCGTGATGGAAAGGTAGAAGTTGTATCTGACGTTGTGAAGCTATTCTTTTCTTTTGAAAAAGATGGAAAAAAACGAAAAGCCCTTAGAGTTTCGGCAAGTGATGAAGTTACAGGTGATGGCAATCCAGGAGATAAATATCGTTATATTGATGATGAACTTAAAGAAATATATAAGAAGTTGGATATCTCTAATATAGAAAACATAAACGTAGATAAACATGTGTTTCGCATTAGCACTGAAATATACTCATATAATAAATCACTTAGATTACATGAAGTATATAAAAAGTAAAAAACTCTTTTTGCTTGTATTACATTTGCATCATTTACTTAAAACTATAATAAACATACTTCACATTTAAAATTTTTAAAGTGAGGCTGCTTCTTAAAGCTTAACAGCTCTTTATATTTAAAAACGATTGTGATATTTATAGAACTTCTTTTTTTTTTCATTTTCCATGAGAAATTGGTTTTCTCTATTCTTCGTGGAATTCGTAAAAGCTAATGCTTAGCTTTACTTTTATTCGATTTTCATTGTCTTCAGTTTACATAATTTATCACCTAATTACCATGCTCGTTTTTCTGCTTTGACACCGCATTTACCAATTGTCTCATATTTGTAAAAGGAAAGTGTTTAATTATTTATATATACTCTATGATCATGAAGCAATAAGCCTTGCATGCTTACACTGAATTACTTATTTATTCTTGAAAGCGAAATACAAAAACAGTGGCTGGCGCTTTTAACAAAAATCGATGTAGCTATTATACTAAAAAAAAAAAAAAGCTGCGCGATATTCCAATATTTATGATGCTTAAGCTAGTAAAATTAGTAGTATGAGATAAATTAGAGTTATATTTTAAGAGCTATAATAGCTCTCAAGAATTACAAGACTGATAATTCGTTCAAATTTATTAACATTTTTAATAATATTAATGCTAGCTAATTTGATAACAATTCGAACATCTTTAAGATATCTTGATTTCTAATTTTGATACATTTTTAATATTAGCTGTGTTTATGAATTAAAATATGCAATTTTTTTAACCCTTGCAACAAAATTGAAACTGTTCACCAATATGACTTTAGTATTACGGCAAGCATACAAGATGGGCATCTGTCTACGGGAGACCATGAAAGGAACAACATCTTGAGAAAGCCCACCAAAAGCCAAACCGTTAGATTGAGAGCCACGTGATAGGAGTCTAAGAATATATAAGGAGTGCGAAAACTCTTTTTTTTCTTTAGTTCTATACGTTTCCAGAAAAGTGATCATTCTATGGGATTTATTTCTTTTCAAGAGCCATTGAAAAGTGGCTTAAGCAAAATAAATTAGCAAATTCTTGAAAATCAACGAGGACTTAAGTCTTTTTTCCTCACTTTATTTTAAACAATTTTTAAATTTACATTGCCCATTTATTTATAATAGATAAAGAATTAAAACGTGTTATCACCTTCTTGGGACACCCTGTTCCTTGTACGTCATTGACGTTGTTTTATAACGGAAGCAGACGAGTACTATCTGTCAAAGTAAAAGAATGAATTAATGAAGGACTTCCTCGAAAAGGGGTTTTAACGAGTACTCACGTTATATGCCTGTGAAAAACCGTCCAGGCCTACAGATGGTCAGATCGACAATCGAGCGGTAGGCCAGAACCTTGAACCTCCCCAATTATATATATATATATATATATAACATTACAAATCAAAAGCCCACGAAAATCCCATATTTCTGGAACTACGCAGTTTAATTCAGTTGGAACAAAGAAATCCGCGGTCAAAAACTGCAATTACTACACGGTCCCTTGCAACTCCTTTGTAATTTTGTAGATGGTCTAGCCAGCCACAAAGGCGTCTTAAAACTCATAACAAACCCTGGAAACACCACTGCACAGTTTTAGTTCTTGGCGAATAATTGCAACGATTTTCGGTCATGTGACACGACCTCAGAAAGTGATAAAAGGACCTACAACAGGTCAGGAGCGGATTTTCAGCGTGACGCAGCTGCCTAAGAAATATGTGTCTATTCGTACAATAAAATGATGAAATCGTAATTTGACTTCGACTCATTCCTTTCATCCGACGGCAGCCGTAAAGCGTGCCCAAGGATTTCTGCCGAGCACTCCCGGCGCTTGCCGGCCAGCGAGGATCGGCCTCCTCAACACCCTCGCCTTACCTCCGGTCCACGGCTATACACAACTCTCCCGTAGCGCCCTAATGTCATATATATATATATACAGGATGTCCCGAAATCTTGGTAACAAGCTTTAATTCTGTATAATTTAAACATCGTGGGCAGTGTAAATTTTAAAAAAAAATGTTGAAAGTAAGGCCAGAAATATAAGACTCCGTTAAGAAAAAATGCCTCACTTTGATTTACAACAAGTTCCATTTTTTTAATTTTTATACGACCCCCGTACAAAACAATTCCCAGTTAGTAAAATGTGTCCCATACTCTTATGAGGGGACTTACAAAATTTGAGAATTATACCTTAGTGCCACAGATACGAAGATTAAAATATAACGCTGGCTTAAAACATTTTTTCATGGCTTGTGAAGGAAAAAAAATTGCGTCAGATGATCGTGTTTCAGGGATCGTACAGAAATTACGAAAGAATTTTTTTTCCCACTCGATAAATAAAGGTTTACATTGAAATTCATGTATAGTCCCCGATCATGTACTTTTAAAGATATCTTACGAATATGTATGATGAAAGACTCAAATTTGGTACATCACTTCATTAGTGTTAGAGTGTGCATTTTACTAATTGGCAATGTTTTTGTACGGGGTCGTATACAAACTTAAAAAGTATAATTTTTGTAAATAAACAAGAGGACTTTTTTCTTAACGCAGTCTTATTTCCGACCCTATTTTGAATTTTTTTTTTTCAGTTTACACTGCCCACTCATACCTAACATTTTGGGACACCCTCTACAATCGTAGTCAGTATTTAAGACTTTTAAATTTAATAGTATTATTTTATGAAATGTCTCTTCATAATGCACTTCCATAAATTAAAGAGTTCGTACCGTTTGCAAAAAAAAACTTGTCTGCATCAGGAAATTAAAAGTCAAGCTAAAAGAAATGCATTTTATCTAGGGTAAGTTGAGGAAACTGGGACAGCTTTCAAGCATAATTTGACTTAAACCTGGTACTTACTGCACCTATTGTAAGAGGCGTCTTTTTCATAAAATCTCACAAAATTTGTTTTTGTGAACATGAAGATATTTGTCAAATATCTTGTTTTGACTGATGAAAGAATATAATACAGAAATCCATTCAATGTGGACCATGTGTCTTGGGGATCTCAATGTTTTATCTGAAACTGTTTTCTAGTAGCAACTTTTTGTGCAGTACATATCTAGTAACAGAGAATTATTTATAAGGATTTTTTTTCATTTTTAAGGATTGTTTATTGTATTTATTTTTACATGGCGGTTTTGTTTTACACACAGTCATTAAATATTTTAACATGAAAATTCATATGTATAAATGCTATATAAGCTTACAGGGCATGAAAAAATGAATGAAATGAAGTCTGTGATAAGTTATCTGGACCTAGGACAATTTGCTGAGTAGCTTAAATAGGGAAATAGAAACAATCGAACTCAAACTGAAATTGGTGAAAGCTGTAAAGGCAACATCCTAAACAATATAATAATAGTAAAAACTTTAAACTGATCATAGTTTGGCAAGTAGCCTGGATTATAAAGAAATTAAAAATATAATACATAATTGTATCTAGGAATATTAGTGTGGAACATCACAGCCTACGATGGCTGTTTGTAAGTGCGTATTAATTTATTTTTAAGTTATCATTTTCTAAAGTAGGACGGAGTATAGAAATTAAGGGACTACCCAGACAGCACAGCAAACTTGCAGCAAGCTTGATTTATCAAGTCAATAAACTTGAATAAAGTTTGAAAATTTCAAGCGTGTAAGCTTAATGCAGGCTTGAATCAAGTGTTCTTGTTTACACTTGCCCAGCTTGCATTAAGCTTGACATAGCAAGCTTAATTTCAAGTTTAAAAAGTGTTCCCCAATAAAAATTTCCGAAATACACGGGGCGCCCGTCAGCGAACTTGCTCCACATACTTTATTTTTTCCACGCATTTTCCCCTCTACGCTGAAATTTCAAGTTATTTTAATATGTTATCATCAAACGATCGAACTCGGTACCTAAGGTTTGGGAAGCCAGCGTCCTAACCACCCGCCCAACCTGAGTTGCGCTGATATGACTAAAGTTTGAAATGACTGTTATGGTTATCATGGCGTTTTCCGGCGAGATCGATCAGTGGCCGATGTGTTGATCTGTTTCTTTTATTTTTCCATGGGATTAATTAAAATTAAAATAATGTTATGTGTGATTTAGAGACTCTACTAATAGAGAAATAATCATAATATAAACTTAAAAGCAGCACACGTTTCAAAACTTTCAATATCGCTCGTGTTGGGCAATACTGGCCAAAATCGAGACAAACGACTGATTTTGAAATCAATTTCGTAGTATAATTGTATTTTATTTTGAATAATTTCAATATTTGGAAATATAGAATCTTTTTTTTTAATTCTATGGTCAAGTACATTTATGATTGATGATAAATTATTTGTTATGTGGATGTGGCTTTCCAAATCAAGCAGTAATCAAGTTGTATGCAAGCTTGACACTTAAAATGACTTCTCCAAGCTTGCTGCAAGCTTAAAATGAAGTGAACTGTCAAGCTTTTATTAATACGACAAATTAAAGAAATGTCAAGCTTGATTTAAGCTTATGTGCTGTCTGAGTACATTGTTTTTTAACGTACAACACTTCGATATCAGACTGCATTATAACTAGATTCTCATGATCAAACTGGACAACTATGGTCACTTAAGAGTTCTGTAGATTTCTTGCTTTTCGGTAAGTGCACAACCAGGTAATCATATCTGGCATAGGACCTGTCGAACACTTCGCAACTGAAAGGTTTTGCCTCAATGTGCTTCTGGTAATGACGGGTAAGCTCTTTTAATCGAGTGAAACGCCTGTCGCACTTATCCCTTGAGCATATATATAGCTCTTCTCCTGCATGAAGTCTTTCATGTTCTTTCAAACGGAATTTTCCTGTGTAAATTTTTGTGCAACCGGCAAAAATGCAGCAAAAATTGTTTGATCCAGCGAAACGTAAGTTGCGCTTGTTGCATGAGCCCATGTATGGCTTTTCTTTTGTATGAATTTTTTGGTGCGATTTTAAATTCTTTCTTCTTGTATAAGCTTTTTTACAACCGGGAAAATCACAGCGATGCGTACGCTTTTTCTCAAGTTCAGGGTCATTTCGTCCATTATACAGAGGAGAACCAGGATTTCCACGTGTCTCTTATTTCACTACTATAACTGTTGGGAGTTGTGCTATAAGGCTGTGGAGGTGTCGTTCTCACATACAGAAAAGCCACAGAATCTCTGCCAAGTTCAGAACTGCGCGAAATAATTGTTGACATGATGTATGTATCTTCTTGGAGGTGCGATAAGTTAATAGTTTCTCTACAGGACCTCTCTAGCCTCCAAAGAATGAAGTTACTATTCTGAATTGGAGATCCAAGATTAGTGATCAGATCGCTGGTATTTTGAATTGAACAGTTAGTTATGTAATCAGTCTTTATGTTCCAGAACATCGAATTGGGACAAGCTGTTGGAGGTGTGGTTCTCACAGACAGCGAAGCCACAGAATTGCTGCTGAAATCAGAATTGGGAGCAATAATTGCTGATTTGTACATTTCTTCTTGGTGGCACGATAAGCTAGCCGTTTCTCTATAAGTGCTCTCCAAGTTGCAGGAAATGAAGTCTCTATTCTGGATTGGCGCTCCAAGATTAGTGATTAGATCGTTGGTATTTTGATGTAAGCAGTTAGTTTCGTGATCAATCTTCATGTCAGTGAAGGTCGAATTTATATCATGGCAAGGAATGTTGTTTATGTTTTCTTTGAAGAATTCGTCTACACTAGAAGCACATTCTTTTCTGGGTTTTTCATCAGAGAGAAACCCCCATTCGTTGTTTCTGCCGTACTTATCCAGGACGTTATCTGTGCCACACTTGGTCTGACTGTTAGGACTACTATTCCTGAGGGGTTGACTGCAATCGGGAACAAGCTCATTAAAGGCTCATTTAATTTGTTCTTAAAATAACGAATAAACGTCCCCTTTAGATGGATTCATACTGGCCGTTCCGTGTCACTGAGACTCTGCTCTTCCCCATCTTTCTTTTCCCTTTTGGAGCTTTGGTTGCCCGTGTGCAAACTTGCCTCGCCACAGTAAAAACACGAATGAAATCACGCCATACGCCAGCGAAGTGCAACGTCGGAACAATGCTCTCCTATTTGCTTCGTTGAGTGACGTCATAGCGGCGTCTTAGCGTTACAACGGACAGTTTGAATCCAGCTTCACTTGAAGATAGAGTGGATCGCTTGAAATAATTTTTAGGTTTCTACCGTTTATCCGCCCCCTCAGATCGCT
Organism: Cheiracanthium punctorium; assembly: GCA_038373885.1. Taxonomy (NCBI): domain Eukaryota; kingdom Metazoa; phylum Arthropoda; class Arachnida; order Araneae; family Cheiracanthiidae; genus Cheiracanthium; species Cheiracanthium punctorium. Next base: position 2,137,465 of record JAWZYV010001322.1, on the reverse strand, counting down.
ATTTCAGTTGAAGATTGAGTGGGTGGGAGCTTTTGCGGTGTTTTACTGTTCATTCATAAAACAGACTTTAGATGGAAAAAAAAGCCACATCTTTATAAGACACATTTAGACATTTTTTTTTTTAATTTAGAAAAATATTTTTGAAATAAAATCAGATTCCTCTCAAATCATTTGTTCTATCATAAAGAAGAAATAATCTAATTTATGCTACTTTTCCCCACCATGTGAAAGGCTCTTTTACCGGTCAAAATAAGGATCAAACACTGACTAATGATGGAAATTGTTTGGAACAAAAATGCATTAATGGATGTCAGAATTTATTACATGATTATCAATAAAGCACTACACAGGCTGGGATTACATAAACCATGTAAAATTTACTGTATGCACTGAAACCTTTTGCAGCCGTTATCATTCGTTTTTATCTTTTTTTGCGATGTGTAAAAAAAAAATTGCATTTTTTGTTCGAATTTCACGAATTTAACTCCTTCTGTTTTAAAGATTCAGGGAACTATGTAAAAATTTTAAATCGTGACTTTTTGAAAATCAACAAGTGCCTCACCATGGCACAGTGGCTATGTCACTGAAAATAGTAGACGGCCGAAGTGTTGAGGTCCTGGGTTCGGATGCCATCGCACGGCTATCTATCTAACAGTCTGGAGTTTTGGTAGGTTTTCTACAGATGTAACGTGAATACACGTTAGAACCTCTTAGGAAGTCCTCCTACCAAGCCCACCCCATCCTTGTCAGATTGCGCTAGCGTAGCGTTGCCATAATCGCAGAAACAAACAAAATGAGCAAGTATACCAACTTGAATTAAATTCATTGGATCTTGCCAGGCTCCCTTAAAAATAAGGTAGTATTTTTTTTAGATAATAAGAAGAAATACACTTTTGAAAACTCTGTGTTGGAAAGAAAACTGAAATCATTATGTTTTCAATCAGACTTGTAAAAATCAGAACCTTTCACCTAATTAATTCTTATTCTAATTTAAACGTCCTTTAATTTTGCAATTCAAATGCAAAGTTTTTACTAAACTCTAATTTATAAAAAACTCGAAAAATATTCGTCAAAATGATTTTTCGTTTTTTATGAAAAATTTGTTTTTCCTGTTCTTTGCGAATTTCATAACAGTCTAGGCTTAACTATACGCTTATTCGATTTCCATTGATTTCACTTTACATAATTTATCCCATAATTAACATACTCGTTTTTCTGCTTTGACAATGCATTTACCAATTTTGTCATAATTGTAAAAGGAAGGTGTTGAATTAATAATCATAAAGCAATAAGCCTTGCATGCTTACATTGCATTATTTATTTATTCCTGAAAGCGAAAATTTTTCAAACAAGATATGTACCGTGCCCGACGCTCTTAACGAAAGTAGATGTAGCTATCATGGTTAAAAAAAGTTGTACTATATTTATTATTCTAAAGCGAGTAAAATTAGTAGATAGAGTTGAATTGGCATATTTTAAGCGCTTAATAGATCTGAAGATTTTTTTAGACTGATAATTTATTCAAATTTAGTAATATTTCATTATACTGTTAATATAAACTATATTCCACTTAGTATTGTTTTAATAACCGATATTTAAAAGACGATGTTTGTGATTTCTAAACGAGTTTAATGCTAACATTATAAAAATTCAAGCATGTTTAAGTTATCTTGATTTTAAATTTTAATACATTTATGGAATATTAGATGTTCAAAAGTTTCTTTTCTGCGTTTCTTACAGCAATCACCAATAAGAGTTTTGCGTTAGGCAAGCCTTCACAAAGGGCGTTTCCCTATGGGGGAATGTGCCTTGATATTACGCATTTTTAATGGATTCCTAACACGTATTCACTTTACATCTTGAGAAAACTGACCAAACAGAGCGTTAGATTGACAGCCGCATATTAGACCCGTAATTAGTTTTTTCAGCCGTCAGTCGTTTTCAGTCCCTTATCCACTCAGGCATGGTGCTGAAGCCTCTGTTCATCAATGTACAGGGTGTCCCAAAAAGTTAGTAACCCTTTAATCCGTTATATATTCGTAAGTGGGCAATGTAAACTGAAGAAATGTTCAAAAAAGGTAGGGGGAAAGTTACATTTTTAGAATAATTCTTGTTAGTTAAAAAAAAAAAATACACATTTTAAAATTTGTATACGACTCCCGTACAAAAAAATCCCCCTATTAGTAAAATGTACCCCCATACACTGATGAGGCGATACACATAATTTTAGAATTTCATCATAAACCGCGTTAGATACTTCTTTCAAGATGGTCAGGGTCTTTGAGTGAACTTAAATTTAAATATTTATTGCTAGAGCTATTAAATTTAAATATTTATTGCTAGTAAGAAAAATCTCCGCAGATCTGCCACAGATCTAGAGACACTTTTTTTGACGCAGCTGGCTGTGCCGGCACAGCTAGCTGCGTCAAAAAAGGGTCTCTAGATCTGTGGCACGCGATGAACGTTTCGATCGTCCGCCATCTTGCTGATAGTTAAGTCGAGCGATGGCAACGGCTGCCCTTTTTTCAGCATTGGGCAATCTATCCAGCTGTTCTCGCATTCTTCCGTTTTTCAGCAGATATCAGTGCTGTTAAAAATAATCGTGACCATTTTTTTACGGAAAATGACGTGCTAAAAAGTAAAGGATTCTCGTGGAGCTAGGTCACCCGCAACTATTTTTATAGAAATCAAATCTATTCTTCGTGACTGGGAACAGTCAAAATGTCAGAGTTTGGCGTTCCCAGAGCGGGAACACTGCGCGTTAAAGGCTTAGATAGCCCTCCTTCCAAGGCACCCTCTGATCCTTGGCAGATCGCCTTAGCGTAGCGTTGCCATAATTACACAAACAAACAAAATGAGCAAGTATACACTTGAATTAAATGCATTGTATTTTACCAGGCTCCAGAAAGAAAAAATTTTTTTTTAGATTAGAAGAAATATAATTTTGAAAACTCTGTGATCGAAAAAAAAAAAAAACCGAAATCATATGTTTACAGTGTTTTAAAGAAATCCCAATGTAACATTTATCTATTAAAGATTCCGTTGCAATGAACGTTCCATCAGTTAAATACAGTCAGATTTGTAAAAACCAGAAACTTTCACATAATTAATTTTTGTTCTAATTTAAATGTCCTTTAATTTCAAATGCAAAAATTTTACTAAACTCTATTTTTGCATGCATTTCAGTCGCATCCTTTACTTAAAAAATAATAAAGTACTTCATACTTCTAAATTTTTATAAAAGTTAGACTACTTCTTAAAAATAAACGACTCGCTATGTTTAAAAACGATTGTAAGTTTTATAGAATGTTTTTTTTTTCGTTTTCCATGAAAAATTAGTTTTCCCTTTTTATGAAATTCATAACTTCCTATGATTAGCTGCACGCTTATTCGATTTTCGTTGTCTTCAGTTTGCATAATTTATCACCAAATTAATATGCTTGTTTTTCAGCTTTGACAATGCATTTACCAATGTTCTCATATTTGTAAAAGGAAAGTGTTCAATTATTTATATACTCTATGATCATGAGCAATAATCCTTGCATGCCTGCACTGCATTACTTATTTATTCTTGAAAGCGCAAATTTTTCATACAAAAACAGTGACTGACGCTTTTAACAAAAATCGATGTAGCTATTATACTAAAAAAAAAGCTGTGAAATATTTATCATGCTTAAGCTGGAAAAATTAGTAGAATGCGATAAATTGACGTTATATTTTAAAAGGGGTAGTAAAACTCAATAATTTACTAGACTGATAGCTCGTTGAATTATACTGTTAATATTAACTATATTGCACTTAATATTGTTTTAGTATCCGATTTTTAAAAAGACAATTTATGGGATATTTATGCCGTCTCCATGATTGTTAATTTGATATTAATTCGCGCATGCTTAAGATATCTTGATTTCTAATTTTTTTTTGTAATATTAGCTGTTTAAAAAGTTTTTTTTCTTTACAACAAAGTTGATATTATTTACCAATATTCGTTTTTGTTACGGAAAGCTTTACATGAGTAATAGCTGCTTACAGATGAGTGTGCCTCGACCAGAGGACTACTCACGAGTATTCACACCGGATAAAACTGACCAAAATTGCACGCCGTTGGATGGACAGCCGCGTGATCGGCCCGAACACTGCACCTTCGAACTTCAGCCATTTATCACCTTCAGTTCAGTCCCTCATCCACTCAGTCTTGTTGCTTAGCGTCTGTTTGCTAATGTACAGTGTGTCCCAAAAAGCTTATAACGCTTTTATTCGTTATATATTAGAAGTAAGTGTGCAATGTAAACTGAAAAACTTTTCTGAAAAGGTGGGAGAGAAATACTAGTTTAAGAAAATGTTCTTGTTAGTTTTCAAAAGTTACACTTTTTTAAATTTGTATACTAAACCAGTACAAATAAAAGCCTATTAGTAAAACGCACCCCGTAGACTAATGAAGTGATATACGATATTTTAGCATTTCATCATAAAACGTGTCAGATATATCTTTAAAGATGGTATGGGGCTGTACATGAATTTTTATGTAAACGTTTATTACTGCAGAGGACAAAATAATTTTTTTCCCTTAGTTCTATGAGCTTCCAGAAAAGCAATTATTCTACGTGGTCTTTGTCTCTTAGCCACTGAAAAGTGGCTCGAGTCAGCAAACATTTACCTTCATATCCCTCGTATTTTTTCAAACTACAATTATAATATTTTGTTCATCACTTCGTACGTGTCTGGTGCAAATTTTATTAAATGGGAAGTCTTTAGTAGGATTAATATACAAGATTCAAAAATGTGTCTTCTTGAGAATTAAAGAGAACTTTAAGTCTATTTTCCTAACCATATTTGGAATTTTTTTTTTCAATTTACATCGCTCACTTTTTTATAATACATAAAAAATTAAAGCGTGTTACCACCTTTTTGGGATACCCTGTATATCATTGCAGTTGTTTTACGGAGGAAGCAGACGAGTGCTATCTGCCGAAGGAAAAAAATGCCTTGGTAAAAGACTTCTTAAAAGGGGGGGGGTTAACTATTACTCGCATTACATCTGTGAAAGACCGTCCAAAACTTCAGATGGTTAGATCGACAATTGAACGATAGTCCAGAACCTTGGCCCATCACACGCGTACATATATAAATAATTGTTGTCAATTTTTCAGACTGTTAAATTAAGTTGTATTATTTTTAAAAAAAGTCTTGATAGTACACTTCGATAAAATTAGGAGTTTTTGTATCGTTTGCTAAAAGAACTTGCCTGCAGTAGGAATTCAAAGTAAAATAAATGCAATTGTTATAGGGTAAGGTTAGGTAAGTGAGACAGTTTTGTAGCAGAATTTGACTTAAACATATTACTTACTGCACCTGTGTGTAAGATACATTTTTTATCATAAAATGTCACAAAATTTACTTTTGTATTTTAAACATTCTATGTATATCTACGCTGCTATGCATTTAAAGGATAATGATGACTAATATGACAATTGATTGCTGCCTACTCCTGAACCACTCCTTATAAAACTTTAAGAATCACTCTAGAAAAAGTCAGATTTTATTTTGAAAGAAAAACAAATCAAGAATAAGAGAAGACAAGCTGTAACAAACCTAAAAATCACCGCAAAATTCACTATGTTATGATGGCGGACAACAAATATCAGCTTTAAAATTAAAACATTGTATAATATTAGTGGTGTATGATATTATATGCATGATCATTTTGGGCTATACAAAAGTTCCACTTTTTCACCGTTGCAATAACAATTCAACCATCCGCAAGATATGAAGCCTGGAAGTACTGCCTAACTTAAGTTTCAGGCTCTCTACTCTTGCTGATGCCTGAACTTTTTTGCAGATGAGAAGGGCAGATCTTTTATGTCACTCAAATGATCATATTGACCAGATATTCATAATTTCACTCAAAATGCTCTATTAAAAGCTTTACTATTTTATTATTTCTACTAATAGTTACAAAATTATGCTGAATTTCTACAGAATTATTGAAACTTAGCAGAGGAAAACTCTTCTAGAAACAAATTTTTAGAAAATACAATTAGGTCATTTCTTAATTTGGGAGCTACCTTCCCTTGCCGGCTCTAATACATACTTATATACATAAAACATACGTACATCTATATCGTATACATACATATACAGGTTAACTGCTAATTCATAGTGCAAACTTTGAGGGCTGGTACAGGACACTGTAAGAATCACATTTTGTATAGGACTGTATGGCAAAAGTGAAGCGAACACAGCACAAACACAGGAAAGAACAAATGCAGGAGAAGGAGAGAAAGGAGCTAGTAGTTGCTTCCAATGCCAGTAGATGGACAGTCGGCGTTGATTTCGGGAAGAGAGTACCATTCTCGTTTCAGTTTTCGTCCGTTCACTATTAGAAACCGTATGTGGTTTCAACATGATGGGGCGCCAGTCCACTTCACACTAGATGTTCGTCAGTACTTGAATGCCACATTTGGCATGGGATGGGTTGGACTTGATGGGTCTATCTCTTGGCCATCCCGGTCTCCTGATTTGACGCCCCTCGATTTCTTTTTGTGAAGACATTTGAAGAATGACGTTTATGCCACTCCAGTAGACTCCGATGAAGATCTCGTTGCTCTGGTAACCGTAGCTGCTGCCAGTGTGCGTGAAATTCCTGGTATCTGCACCGACGCTGCCAAGTATGTGTCAATGCTGATGGGCGCAATTTTGAACGCTTATTGTAAATTAATTTCCACTTGTAAACGAGGTTATGAAAATAAAACACTATCATTTGTTCTTTCCTGTGTTTGTGCTTCGACGCTTCACTTTTGACCATACATTCCTATACAAAATGTGATTGTTACAATGTCCTATACCAGCCCTCATATAAGTTTGTACGATGAATTAGCAGTCATCCTGTACATAAAACTCCTTGAGGCTGGGGAAGACAACTTAAAAATATACGAAGCAACTTACTACAGTTTAAATATCTGTTTTGCTTGTTTTAAGAAAATTTAATTTATTTACTTTCACAAAATTTTTTGTATCTGTATTAGTACATTCTTTTTTTTTTCGCGAATTTTAATTATTCTAGACGTCTCATAAGCTACTGTCTCCAGAGCTATATGTCCAGTGTCCTGCTCGATTACCTAGTCGAGTCAAGTAAGCTTCAATCTTGCCATCATTAGTTATTCCATTTTGTTGCAACTTCATTTTAACTTCTATTTGCAGCTCATTTTCTGCTTTCAAACATAATTAGTTGTAGATAGACGGCTTTAAAGAAATTATTCTCAGCATAGGGAAGACAGAGGATTGAATTACGTAGTGTTGCGCTCACTCGTTTAGAAGGGATACTTTACTTGAAATTGATAAATATATAAGCTATATTTATTTTTCTATTTTTCACTTTCACTTATGGAATCTTAATTGCGTCTGTTTACACATAATTATCAGGACGCTTGGATGTTGAAAGCCTTTGAATTATATCATACATTATATACTAAATTTATTGTACTGTTTGTGGAAAAAAAAAAACACTTTACACGCACAATACACTAACCATAATGTCATCCTAGTAATTATCATTTTGGGTTAGACGTTGTTTCTGACATTTTAACGTGTTTGCAAAGATTTTAATGCGAAATTCTTTTAACATGAAAACATATTTTGGTCCCCTCAGTTTCGTGTTAAACGTTTTTCACTGTATATATATATATATATATATATATATATATATATATATATATATATATATATATATATATATATATATATATGTACATATAATTTTTGGTACGTTTTTACGAAGTAGTATTATCTTACTATTTTGCTTCATGGGTTACGTACAAATCCAATAAACTTTTTTAAAATGTATGCCAATATTACTGTATTACTTAGCTATTACTATAATTGAAGATCTAAATTTCAAAAAATACTCATCAAAATGGCTTCATAGGATTCCTGCAACAGAGCGAAATGTCAGAAATAGATAGTTTAATTTAGCGCTTTATAATTAAGACAGGACACTTAGTAAGGCAGGAAACTAAATTTGTGATACAAAGAATTTGAGGTACGTTTATAAAAGATCGAATCTTTTGATGACTATACTCTATTTTTTGCTGATTCATCTAATAAAGAGATTACTGTCACACCATCATGTTATTAACAGGTGTTGAAGATCTGTTAATTTTTTTTGCTTTTTACATACATATATATATATATATATATATATATATATATATATTCTCATTGATCCCTCTGACCCTTAAGTCACATTGAATTCGTGAGTTCACTCTCCCTCATCTCTAGTAGCCCTCCTCTACTAATCATCCACTACTAATCCTACCAATCCACTACATCCTACTACCCTCATCTACGAATTCAAAAGACGTCTTTTGAACAATTTTTGCACGCCTTTTGAGCTAGTTGTGCTCCTAGGGATGGTTTCCAACACCAAATTATCGGACAGCACACTCAGATTTTCTCAACGTTAATAGACGTACAATAAGCAATACTCAACTTCTCTGAACGTTAATGCTCAGAATAAGTATACGTTCTGCCTGTGTTTTGTCTTACGGTCTTTTCAGCACATCTTCTGGCACCATTTCGACAGAACTAATCAGGTTTTGCTTAGTGTCTTGACTGATACACACAAACTTTGTACAAATTGGATTTCTTCTTAAGCAAACATAACTAGTTAAACAAACGTTCAAAAGACGTTCACAGAACTTTCAAAAAAGTTCAAAGAAGTTTGAACTTTTTTGAACTAGTGCAACCAGTGTTATCGTTACTTTTGTAACAAGTTTCTGAAGTTGTGCGGAAACAACAGAACAACAAATAAATGTATTTATTAATTTACTTTACAGCAATAAAAAAATGTTAATTTGAGTAATTCTCGTAACATTTCATTCTGTAAAATTGTTATTTTTATCAAACCAAGTTTAAAAAATTAAGTGGAGTACAAAAAATATCTAATATCTAAAGTTCTAATATCTTAATGGTAGTTGTTAAATCTACTAAACAGTAATAATGATTTTGTTTAAGAACTACCAATGGAAAATTAAATGTATGCTTTATGTCTTTTATATATTTAACAAATGTATTGTTTTTCGTGTTGTGCATTCTGATTGATAAGATTGCGCTAGATAAATCATTTCATAATATCAATAATTAACAAAAATTATGCTTTTCAAACACAGTCATCTACACGATAGTCTGCATTAAAACTTGTAATCAATTAAATTTCATTCAGTGAATATAACAGCAACTAAAAATTGTAATTACTATATAAACCATTTTAATAAACACCCGTCACACTTCCTGATGCTGTCGCCAAATGCAAACTACCTATATCCATCCTATAATTACCATAATTGAGGTTATAGTTAATATTAAACATACCTATCACGTATTCATCAATACCCAGTATATTATTTACCCACCATGTCGGCGGTACCTGTTCAGTTACATTTCACACGACTCCATGCATATTTTAATCACCATTGCATTAGCTTATCGCGTTATTGAAAATCCTGAATAACTGTTATTATCCTGTTTTATATTTAAAGCGAAACGCTAACAGCATTTATCTAAGTCGCGCAAGCAATTTTGTTGACATGTCATCAGTTTGAAGTTACCGGCTTTCTCGTATAGTAATTTGGTGGGGCTGGCATATCTTTTAATACAAGATCTGGCAGGGCAGTCTCCCTCATGCAAGCCAGTTTCTTCCCCCTTCCCTCTACGTAACCATGTAACCCTTCCCCTCCCCTCCCCTTTCGAAAGACCTCAGGGGGGGGGGAATTCTCAAGCATCAAGATCTGACAGCTGGCGTCGTAATACTAGATACGAGAAAGAAGCGAAACTGGATATCTCCATTGATGACTGGAATATCCAACTGGGTTATGAATGCAGCTCGCGTAGAATGTCAAAAGGAGACGATGCTTAATTTAGTATCATTTTCAATTTGAGATGATTTTTTTATGAATGAATAAACTGATCTCGGATATGGGTGTTGTCGTTACGATGAATAAAGTGAATAGAGACGAGTTGTATTGGTTTTTTTTAGAATATGAATTGTGCAATCTGTAACTCTCAGACACAAGCATCTAGACTTGATAATAGGAGAAGGTTCATCGTCCGTCAATGTGTTGTTCATGATTATTAATGCTTTTCGACAATGATAAAAAAGTGCTAGTAATTCCAGTTGGATTTCAGCAAGTTTTATTTTCTTTAAACAATCCAAAAGTAATCATCCGTGCAACAACGCGGCGGTTATGATTCATTTTGGGGACATATCATTGCTTCCAGAAACTTTAAATGTCAGGACACAGCGATGAACTGCTTCAGAATCTTTGCTGCTAATCGGTACGTAGTAATAATTTTTTTTTTTTTTTTTTTTTTTTTTAAGTAGGTGTGTTCAACATGATTCACGTTTCTTCCTAATGTGTTATGCAAAAAAAAAACTGTTTTGCTTTACTGATACATTCCATTAGGCACTTGTAAATATTTTAGTGTTTATATTCTAAACCCCCTGCTTCAAAGCTTGAAAAAAAAAAAAAAAACACTTACAGAACTCGATTGCAGCGTACTTAATTCCAATGCGGTTTATCGTTTATTTTGTATACATACGTTCTTCCTGCCTCCAAGTTGATAATAAACTGCTAATCAGTCTGAGTGTTTCTTAAAAACATTATCAAATCTTTTATTTATAGATAGTGTAGTACGGGGCCGGACTGGAGTGCTGAAATCGCCTTGGCGATTTGACCATTCCTGCCACCGATAATTTATTAAAATAAAGTAATACAAACGTTAACATATTGGATGAAGAACACTCATCAAAATAGGTAAAAACATTTTTATATTAACCGTGAAATGGAAAAAAAACAGTATCCGTAACAGTAAAAAAACAGTATTATCAAACTTCATATGGAAGAGCCGATCACCCAGTTGAACGTCGTTTTCGTGCTCAAACCTTCAGGTAGATACATGAGGGATCTTCACAGAACTGAATCACACCCTTTGAAGTCCACAACTGAATTTTTCACCTAAAAAATAAATTTCAGGTATAATTTTTTCTGATAAAAATTCCCATTATAGTATAAATGAATCGCATTGCTATATTCTAGAACCGGGTAGTAAATATCATTAATTAATATTAAAAAATAATTATTTTGAAGCGAGATATTCTATTCAATATTTAGCGCTGAAACAATAATTTTTATTTATAAACGACCTAAACCTTCATAATTTTTAACTGTCTGGTCCGTCCAATATTTTCTATATTGGTTACGTTTTTGGCAGGGATAAGTTTGTAGCCAACTACAAGCATGCATTAAATCAGTTATTATAATTTGTAGACATTTATATCTGTGTTATTAATATGTACTGGAGTTCTGCGGGACCGAAAATTTCACGCCCGCCCTTGACTCAGATTGTAGTCCAGTAAAAGCCGGGCCTGAAAATTTCGGCCAGTGCATAATTCTAGTACATATTAAAAACATATATATAAATGTAGCAATAATTGATTCATATTCAGGGCAGTAGGAAAACGGATGTATAAACCGAGATCATACTCTTTTTAGTTTAAATTACCAGATAATCCTAAAAAGTGGTCAATATTGAAATAAAATCTTGTTTCTTGATTGTGTACGAGCAGGATATTTCAAGGCATGTCACTGGCTTATTTCTCTTACAGTGTAGTTGCCCAGCAACATGATGTGCCAGTCCGGCCCCGATGATGTGTAAGTCTAAACTGAAGTTAAAATAGTTTATTTATATACGCTCAAAAATGCGCACATTTAACTATCGTTATTTTGATTATATATATATATATACATTAAATTTATTAACCCATAAAAAAACACCTGTGAAAATATTAGCAGTAGCTCTGCATGCACAGACGTGTACTCATGCGCCACTGTAAATATTATTTTAGTTCGTGGTTTGTGATTAAATATTATTCTCGTTACATCAACGGAAATCCATTCCAGTTTCCCAGAAAAATTACTGATGTGCTATCTCTGATCTAGATTCTTGACTTCTGCAGTCTCGGAATAAAAGCTTAAGAACACTGTCATTAAGCTTTCTTTAGAGTCTCATATTTCTTTATTTTTTTTCCATTTTTTTTCTTTAAAACTAATGTATGAACTAAATGGCTTTGTTAGAAAGCGTAGATCCTTTAAATTTCGTAAATTCTTCTAAACGTGTCTTTTAGTTACAAGGCTGTTTCTGATCGTTTCGGGTTGCTAGCCAGAATGTCAAGAATTGTTATGGAACATTAGGCAACAAATAAATAAACAAATACGAAGAGGCATTTCCAGAAATACAATATGTTAAACAGGAGGAAAAAAGATGCTGTTAAATCTTTTTTTACAATGGATAAAAGGATTTATTTTCACAAAAAGTCATTCAAATATAGAAAGTGTTTAAGATATAGCATTTGTGCGTGTGTGTGAAAATATTTGAGTGATTACAATTAAAAGCAGTACCATATTAACTAGTGATTTAATAAAGTCCAAAAAAGCAATTTGCAGTTAAGTAAATGTATTTCAGTTTAATAATCATAAAATATATTTAAAATGCTAATTTATTCTTTAATTAAAATTAAAATGAAAGCTAAATATTTTTGCTTTATTTTAAAAGTCAAAACTTTAATAAATACTTCCAAAACTTATTATTTGACACCTGTAGTCTTCGTTGAACAAATATATTTAGTCTCTTAATATTTTAAAGAACCTGTTTTTCTTTTTGTTTACAAGAGATTCTTAACACTATATATGATGAATAAAAAGAACAGCTTCATTATATTACCGGATAGAATGCTTATGCTTAACTGGTGGAATGTACATTTACACAAATATCTTACACAAGGTGAATACAAATGATGGACACGATTTTAATAAATCATATTTTCGAAACTATTGTACATAATACCATATGGAATACATGAATGTAAAGAAAAATACACCAAGTTTTTTTTTTTTTTTTTTTTCAACCAATGGTAGCACATTCAAGATCGCTTTGATCCAAACATGGCGAGAATGACAGAAAAGAGTTTTTGCGTATTAGAACATGCACGTGTTTTTTCAGTTATTTCGGTGTCTCGTGCATTTAGAAATCGCCAAGGAAAGGAGGGCCAACCAACAAAAGCAATCTGCGATTGTTGGTTGGAGTACCCTTACCATTAATCCCTTAAATTAGATTTACCCTGAATGAGATGGTCACCAAGATCCCCAGACCTAACACCATGTGATTTCTTTTTGTGGGGTTACGTCAAAAACATTGTTTATGCACCACTTTTCCCAGAACTTAAAAAACGCATTTGTGCTGCACTGCGAACCATTGATAGATTGATGCTACAAAATATATAAACAAACTGGACTACAGATTGGACGTATGCCGTGCAACAAGATGGGTCACATTCGAACATTTGTAACTGAATAAAAACATGATTTATTTGTCTTTACTTCATGTATCACTTACTGTAATGCATGCATTAGTTTCGAAAATATGATTTTTTAAAATCGGGTCCATCATTTCTCACCCAATAAGTCCTCGTATACATAAAATAAGTGAATTTCAGAAATATTAATCAAAAATGATTAAGTAGCTATTCAGCATGCAGATAGCGGGAAAAAAAATGTATATTTGAGTAAATATCGCCAACTTAAAGTAAGAAAAACATTTCGTTTTTATTAAAAGTGTGCAGATACTTTTGTTAAAAATATAACCAGCGTTAATGGACGTGTTCGGAACAGAGCAACTGTAATAGTAGGTTCGATATTGAAAAATGCAGCTATTTAGCTTCCATTATCATTAAATTGTAGCCTTTCAGGCTATGGAAGAACTATGCATACCTATTTGAAAGAAAACTTTTACAGTAGTTACTTTTGTAAGTATGAGATTTATAGAAAAATATACCTGGAATTTATAGAATGGTTCTGGAACTACATAGAATGTCAAGTTATTGTCAAATCAGCTTTCTATCACAGAAACCACATATAAAAATGTTAATATATTACCAAGTATATATATTTTCAGATTATTTTTATTAATTTCCACATTCAATAAATAGCCTGTATCTAAAAATAAACTCTACTGTTCCCTGCGATCATTAAACTATAGCACAACTTGAACCTGTAAAGCAATTAAGCAAATGCATTAACTCAGCCCCCAATGCACGCACCTATTTTTCAATAGCTGTGTAAATGAACTTTCGCAAGAATATAAATGAAAGAAAAAAATTCCATTTGTGGTGAAACAATTTTTATTGCCTAATAATAATGTAAGGCGTCCATTTATCACCACAGGGAAAGATAGATATCACCAGCGGGAGCTGATTTCTTCTTATTGTATTTCTTTTTTAACCAATTGGTTGATCCAGATATATCTTTTTCGGCTGCGGATTTTCTCATTAACTGATAGCATTGCGGTGGTAAAGAGTTTAAAATTTACTACCGTAAATATCTTGGCAATTAATTACAAATGGAAAATTAGAGAAATTGATTTTACGTACGGCGTTTCTAAAAAAGTAGCTTGCGTTTTGAGAGATATAAAACGAGAGACATGCGTTTTAATTTAGAGACAGCCATGTTTATTTATTTATTTATTTATACATGAGTGAGACTACATTTTGAAATAAAAATGTCGTATGTTAAATGGAATTTATGAAACCGTATCATATTGAAGTTCTTTTATTTTAGAAATGTTTTATTGAAGTTTAGGTTTTATTTTTTCCAGTTTGGTTTTTTTACTCATATTCATTTAAGAGACTGTAAAGTAGGATAATCAGAGACGTTTTTAAGTGTGGTCTAATATTGACAGACATTTATGGAAAAAACTGAATTTGTGAAACTAAATTGGTTTTAAAGTATAAAAAAGTGCTTTCACTAAAACTTTCATTATATTTCTATATATATATATATGTTATCCGTATTGCATGCATATAGTAAAATAATATTTTTATATGTTTCTATTTTTTATATACAACGAATGATAGACCATTCCTATGCTCAACATTTCACTAAAATATGCCTTTATGAAATTTTATTCAGTAATTTTAAAGATTCCTCAGTAATTGTCATTTTCTTTATCTTTTTATTATTGTGTCAAATAATATTTTTTTGTTATTTTTCTTTGTAATAGAAAGGTTTAATCCTTTCGTGTGAAAGGATTATGCATTAACATGCAGATATCAATCAGAATATTAAGACTGTCATCCTTTGTGCACCAAGAACCTTACAGATAGCTGTTTTAAATTATAAAAGGAATGTGAATAAATAGTTTTGTTGACTATGCTTTACAATAAAGAAAATGTGTCTTTATATGTGGACAGATATTTACTTTCTGAAAAGTTTCCTGAATAACTTAAGGTAACCCTTAGAATTACCAGACGGTGCATGCCTCCATATTTTAATACAAAGAGATTTTTTGAAAATCTTATGTTGACATAATTAACGCTCATTTTAGCACTGATCAAATAAAGGTAAAACGTTAGCAACAAAAGATTTACCTTGTTTATTCTGAAAAAATTCGTGTTTATTTGTATATAACTATAGGATAACAATTTAATACGTTAATACGGATGCAATGAAAACAACTGATTTCTGTACAGGATGCCAAAAAGTCAATAAAGTTGAACATTTTTCAAAAAATCTCAAAAAATCATGGTCCATCGTATTTTTTAGTTGTATCCCTGACCTTTTTATTTATTCCAGACTCAGCGTTAAATCACGATTTAAACCCGTAAACTTTTTTCAATGAGTGTTAATAGTCGAGAAGATGTTGCCGCTGATTGGATACACTTGTTTAGCCTCAGTAGATTTAATTTTATTTTCAATGCCCACGGATAAGATGGGAATAATTTAAACGATAAGAGATTCATTTTCTTTTGAACTAAATCCACAAAATTGTACTTCTACTTTCTTTTTATTCCGTAGCAATAGTTTCACTCCTTTTACAGCGAAACAAAACGATATAAGGTGCAGTCATGCTTAATGATTTTATTGGGAAGGACTAGAAGCTTACATATCGATATCATCAGTTTCTTATTGCTGCAACGAATATACTCGCTTTAAATAGTTTGAGAGAGAAAAGAATAGTCTATTCATAATTCGGGATTTTTACGAAAAGATTAATGTTTGAAATAATTTTACACATTACGTTATTTTAATTGTAATCTATATTTATATGTATTTAATACATCGTGAAAAATTCATTTTTTCAAATAATTATTATCTGGTAAATGAATGTGTCTGCCTTTGACTTTTTGATGTTATAAAGTATCTTACTATTATTTGTCTGCAACACATGACAAAAATTTTCAATTCAAATAGGAGTTAATGTATCGTATAATAAAGATCTCATTTTAATGTCTTTCTTACAAAAAAGGGGAAAAAAATAGAAAAGGAGACGTCTTCAATTATAAGTCATTTATTTGACTTTTCTTTTTTCAACTACTTTTTCATTATATCTCCTATCCTTCCTCTTAATGGGGGGTTTATTCTTTCTTTTTATAGCAAAATTGGAGATAGAGAGAGTTATCTGTCTCAATTATTTGTCTAAAGGATATTTTCGAAATAAAAATGCCCAGTTTTCCGCTGAAGTTGAGAAAAAAAAAAGTACTAATTCGATATCACTGGCATCTAAATATCTTATTTCCAGTAAATTAAGTCGAGCTTTTATGTCCTAATTATTTCGTCACTTCAAAGTAATTAGACTGTCAAAGTTGGAAAGAACATGCAACAAAAGGCTTTTGCAGGCACTTTATTTTATTTTCAGTATCATATATCAAGCAATGCATTTTAAAAGTATTCGTTGTATCCTAAAATACATCGAAATTAGTATCATGGAATTCCAATTTTTATCAAAATGAGCTGTTTTCTATATTTAGTCAGTGGGTTTAATTCTCAGTATTGTTATACTTTCATATATCCCTCAAATACAATTATCAGTCAAATGCCTGTATATTTACAGACATTTGAGTGATAATTATTATTTTTTTTCCATTTATGCATTGATTAACTCGTACATATGTGTTCCTATTATACAGTTAACTGGATTATTTCCGTCATATCTATTCATAAATTTTGTATTCCCTTTTCTTATAAAATTGTTATTGTTTAAGGAGCATTTAAAAAGAAAGAATCTATTGGCAGTATACTACCAGCTCTTTGGCATTTATATGCTTGTTTAAAAGAACTAACATAAAATGTTTAAATATACAGGGGAAGGTTAGGCAAAATGGATTGTAGAGTAAAACATGGTTTTTGATTTTCCCGCTTATCAAATTTTATGTCGTTGCTATTGGTTGTGCTTAACAGGTATATTTTTCATTTTCAAGCGGGATACTGCTTGCAGGGACAGAAAGAGATACACTCCTAAAATTTATTCATTTTTCATAACCGTGATTTAAGGTAAGTGTAATGTTATGGAATTTTTTTATTAGACTCTCATGCAGATACTAATATGGCAGTTTACACTTGCTAAAAGTGATGTTTTTTTAAGCAAATTGCATGAAAAAGTAGAACTACATTCAACGCGATTTGTTTGTGTAGCCTAGTTATTTTGAATGGCTGCTTGTAAGGCAATCAATGGTATATCGGAATGAAGCAAAATGGGGTACAACCCCAACGTCGCAAACCAAAAACTTCTGATATCGGACAGTTCACAAGCTAAAAGACGTCTCATTGCCAATCCACCAACAGACAACACATCATCAGACAGTGATCCAGATGATGTAGATGCTGCATGCTCGTACTGTAGCGACATATATGCAAAAGCAGCACAAGGAGAAGGGTGGATCAAGCGCAGTGCATGCAACACATAATCTCATGACTTGCGCTCTGGTGTTGAAGAGAATGATAAAAAGTTTACATGTGAACTCTGTACTATGAGAACAGTGTACTATGCGTACTGCGTTTGTACTCCATTAAATTTCTGTGGCCGAGTTTATAAGACCCGGAACGGGGTAGACGACTGAAAGTGTGAAGGTACCACGTTCAGGCAGACCATTCGTGTGTCGATCTAACGGTCTGGAGTTTTGGTCGGTTTTCCCAAGATGTAACACGAATACGCGCTAGAACTACTTAAAAATTAAGGTACCCTCCTCCATAGGCAGATTTTCATCGTGTAGGCTTGGCATAGCGCAAAAAAAAGAACTAGAGTATTTGAGTAATTCCCCTGAGTATAAAACAAATCAATTATTCAAAGTGAAACATTTTGGACTGATTGGTTTCTGATTCTTTTAACATTGAATTTGTGATGATATTATACTAGTATTTTCATAGCAATATTTCAACATATTTTCACCCAATAAAAAAGTATTGATAATTTAATACCTGTAAAAGTACTAACTTTGCATAAAACACACTTATTAGTATTGAAAACTTGGCATGCGTTTCAAAAAGTTAAGAAGTCACGCCTTTGTTAGTAATAGAAAATTCAAAGGAAGCTTCTGTAAAATTTAAAAAGCAAGTTAAACTAATTTTATATTGTTTCATACAAAGTTATTTTATATTTTCATTTGTCACTAAAAATTAATTTTAACACATTTCCTTTATTCTTTTTTTTTCAAAATTTAAAACTGAGATGGATAATGGAAGAAGATTTTCTAAATTTTTGAACAACATATTAAGAAAGGCAAAAAAATTATAGCAAGTTAACAAATGTTGCCTCACGTAATTTTCTTTATAACTTAATTACATTAAATGTAAAAACAATTCTGTTTATTTACAAATCATGTTCAGGTTTAATTTGTTGGTAGGATCCTCACTTTGAAAGATTTAAAGCTTCTGAGACTGAATACCTGTCGCCAGGGGCGTAGCCAAGGGGGGGGGGGGTTAGGGGGGTCAACCCCCCCCCCCCTCCATGAGAAATTTTTTTCCATACAAAATGTATATTCTTCACTACATTATCACACACACGTATACATATATATGAGTTTTAGAAGCTGTAACCCCCCGCATGAAAAATTTCTGGCTACGCCCCTGCCTGTCGCTCCTAGTCAATGAGGGGAAACATTTTTCCTAATTAATTTCAACGTTCGTCACAAATATTATTTAAAATAATGTTTTTTTATACAGAACATGTTGTGAATGTTTTAGTGTTGAAACATTTAGTTTATAGGATTAATGGGAAACCTTCGTCTATACTTTATGGGTTGATAGAACACATCTAAACAAGCATTTGCTATCGTTATTGGTGTTGTTAATAAAAAGCAAGAACACAAGCAGTTAAAACGTGGCTGACTTTGCAAAATAATTGCAGAATCGCTGCATCTAGTGTTTAAATAATTGCGCTGGACAGTTACTTTTTAAGTGTGGTCCTTCATTACTTAAAAGTTTATCTTAACTTACCCTCTTTCTCTCTCTTCATATTGAAATTTTGCGTCTTGTTTAGTCAGAATTGTAGAAGCTTTTTATGTTAGTGCGCTATTTAGTAGAAGGTTAAATTGCGAAAAATGAGGTGTTATTGATTATTAACAATTTCTAAATAAAAACGAATAAAATTTAATATATAAACTTATTTTTTATATTACGCTGAGATTATTTTAAATAATAATATTATTAAACCCAAGTTAAAATTTAGAAAACGCGCAAATAAATCGTTAACATACCATGGGTTAGCCACGACTGTTTTGTATAAAAAACACTGAGATGTAACTCATATTATCTACAGGAGTATTTAGGAATTGTTTTCGCCCGTTTTCAAATTTTTCTTATGTACGTTGCTGAAGCGAAAACATATCAATTTAGGAAAATAATATAAATACACTCAAGAGGATCCACGCGCGAGCAAACTAAACCTACTATAAGACAAGTATAAAGCATAGATATAATACATATGTATTTATACAGTGAATCGCTAAAGTCCGTTGTCGCCCAATAATTTCTGAACGACAAGATCTATAGTCATAAAAGTGCGGTCCAAGTATGGTAAAGTTGCCATGCTGTAGACAAGAAAACAGCTTACAGCGCAACCTGGCGCTTAAATTTTGAGTAAGCGGTTTTATCTCAAAAACTGTACTCGATAGGGGAAAAAGTCATTTACAAATTTGTTCAGAATCACCTAAGAAAAGACATCTTGAGCACATTAATGTTAAAAGTTGAAGACGTAAAATTCAAGGCTTAAAAACGTATCACGCATGCCTTTGACAGTGTGTCACCAGCCATATTGTACAATTTCCAGCGGGAAGTGCTGACCAGCGTCCAGATGTGTATTGCTAGGGACAGAAAACACTTGTAGCATGAAGGATAAATGAGTTTAATGACTGATGAGTGCAATTTTGGAAAATTCGACCAAACAAATGTGCGTTTTATGCCTTCCATCGTAGCACTAGTGTGCGAATAAATGAGCGTCATGTGCAAATTAAGGTGTATTTTTTTACTAAATCGATGATGCTAAAAAACTTAGTAATTGACATTTTTCCCGCATCTCTGGCAGTTTCTGCGATAAAAACGTTCACTCCGAATTCCGATGCCAGATGGCGCTGTAAGCGGTTTTCTTGCATTACGCATGGAAACTTACCTTGACTAACATACCTAGACCCTACTCTATTGGTTATAGTTCTTGTTGTTTAGAAGTTATTGGGGTGCCTATGGACTTTAGCGGGCACACTATACAGGGTGTCCCCAAAACGTGGTAACGGGGTTTAATTCTTTACTTATTAGAGATAAGTGGGAAATGTAAACTGGAAAAACGTTCAAAATAAGTTCGGAAATAAGACACCGTTAAGACAAAACTCATCTCGTTCATTTACAAAGAGTTTCACCTTTTAAATTTGTATACGATCCCCGTACAAAAAATTCCCAATTAGAAATATACGCCCCATACACTAATGAGGTGATGTACCAAACAGCTTTTCATCATATAACGTCTCAGAGATATCTTCAAAGAAAGAGTATCTGGCACTTTACATAATTTTGAATGTAAATGTTTATTCCTAGAGTGGATTTTTTTTTTTTTTTTTTCGGAATTGTCGTACTACCCCTGAAATGCAATTATTCCACGTGATTTTTTCCCTTCAAGAGGCATTAGAAAGTGGTTTAAGTCAGCGTTATTTATCGTCATATCTCTGACACTTTATAAGGTATAATTGTTAAATTTTGTATGTCCCCTCATGAGTGTGTAGGCTACATTTTACTGACTGGGAAATCTTTTGTACGGGGGTCGTATACAAATTTAAAATGTGTAACTTTTTGTAAATGAAGGAGAGGAATTTTTTCTTAACAGAATCCTATTTCCGACCTTATTTTGGACATTGCTTCACTTTACACTTATCTCTAAGACATAAAGAATTAATGGCCTTTACCATTTTTTGGGGTAATCCTGTATAAACGTAGGTTAAAAGAAATATCTGCTCTTTTATTTAACTGAAGCTTTGCAGATCAAAAAGCTTGATTTGCGTCATTCAAAATGAAAATGGAAGAAATTAAAAATAATTACCTTTAAACTCCCGCAAAAGAAATCTGTCATTTCTTTCTACCTTAAAATATAATAAAATAATAATAAACTTTCTGCAAAAGCACATACAAAGTTGCATAAAAAAGACGGATTATTTGTGGAATACTTCTGAAAACTCATTAAATCTTTATGTTGCTAACTTAAACACACTTTTTATGTAACTCTTTCATTTTGCAATTAGTTTTCTCGACCTCTCTCACTTGTTAATTTTTTTACAGAAAAAAAGGTTACAATTGCTGAAAAAAATTACGCATGTAAGCATTTATTTTTCTTTCTTCTCAAAATAGACGTTCTTTCTTTAATTAACTTTTAGAAGTTCCTAGTATTGTTTGTTGCACCGCACACTTTACCCATTCTTTTCGCTAAGGTTTATATTAATTTCTTAGAACATCAAAGTAAAAAATTAATTACAATAGCTATAATTAATTATTATAAAACCTAATTGTTTTTTATCCAAAAGCAAATTCAAAAAATCTTCTCCAGTGCTGTAACAAATTAAAAATGCCTTAAAATTGTTTTGAAAGGCCTTCAGTTTCTATCATCATAGCAGTGGTTAAGCAAATTTTACCATTACAAATACACGTATCGTATGCGTTTTAAAATTTTCTGTCTTAAATTTCTAATTTTATTAGTACTACATATCTGAATAATCATGCTGCGCTCGTTTTAAATTATTTCTCTGTACTTGGCACTCAAATACGCACAGTCATAATGATTTAGAAGCACTAAACTAAGAATAATTTCATTTATATTAATATATAAAATAAAAGTAAACTTAGAAATAGCAATATTGTATATGCACTAAGTTTTATTATGTATTATAATACACTGTGCATGTATTATATTGACGTTAACTTCAATCGGACTGTCTTATTTAAAAAATGAATGCATTTTACTACGATTAAGAAAATTATATTTTTTTTTCTTAGAAAACGGTTTAAATACAGCTCCTTTAGATTTATTTTTGGTGAGTAAAGAAAATAACTTTGCTTTTCCCTAGAAATGACTATATTTGGTTTCAACGATTTTAACATGCAGATTAGCTGAATATTCGTAGTTTGAATGAGAGATAGAATATATTAAGATGTTACACAAATTTCAAATAATACAAGTATGTCAAAATAATTTTTACTTTTATCACAACAGCTGCATGACAGCTGCTGTTATATGGTTACACTAGGTGAAAGCTTACAAATAAAGCCAAAAATATTAAGGGTGTCTTATTTGCAATAAGAAATAAATGTATTTATGCAACTTCAGACGAAGCTTTAAGACTTGTAAATGAAAGAGAAAGTTATAATCACTCTCATGTCATCTCTCATGACTGAAAAGTATAGTCACAAGCAGTCGCTGTGACGGCGCTGTGTTGTCGATTCCTATGACAGTTCGCATTACTTCAGAACGTGACACCGTAGTATACAGTCGACCCTCGTTTGTCGCAGCTAAATCATTCCAATGTCTGCCGCCATAAGTGAATTTCCGCGATATTGCATTCTTTATGCAAGTCAAATATTTTCTTAACTAGGGCACAGAAAATCCGTTCAGGTCCAATTGCACTTTTATTTAAAATTATTATAATCTATAATTATTAAATATATGCATATCTGTGACATTACCGTATTACTATTGTACGTTTCTACTACCCACATTCAAAGTTGGTACATATAGTTATTCACCTATCAAAAAAAAATCATGTGTTTGAAACATATACTTACTTGGGACTGCCACAGCCATGAAATATGCCTGAACAGAATGCGATTTAAACTAGGCAAATTTTGAAATAACGAAATCGGTAAACATGCATTAAAAATATAGTAAAATGTGTTGACTATAGAATTTGCTTCTGTTTTTGAAGTCTGTAAAATACTGCGATAGACTGAAGCTGCAAAATTTGAAGCGCCATATTTCGAGGGACAGTTGTAATCACGATGCGACTTTCATATGACCCGATTGGGGGAAAATTGTGATGCCATCAAATAGGAATATCTGAAATCTCTTCCAGAGTACATCTGACCCTGCCCGGTTTCGAAAACTCGATGTTAGGGCTCGTGGGGAAATACGCAAACTTCTACACCATACACATCTTGCTGCGAATGCTTAAAAAGTGAAATGTTAGATGTTCTGAGCATACGCTAAATTGGCTAAAATATCAATGACAAATTTAAAACAAAAAGTTAATAATTTATACAGAAAACAAATATTTTAATAAAAATAATCGGGAAACAAAATTTCGTAATCGAACTGATATGACTATTAAGCATAAAGAGAAAAATAAACAGATTAATTTAATTAAAAATTAACATGTTACCTACAGGTTATCAAATATAATATACAATCTCCTTTTTTATGCAGTATTTAGATATTATGAATAAATTCTTAGACTTATAGCAAATATTTGAAGTTATTCAGTAAAGGCTAGGGGACAAAATTATTTCTTCCCATATCTTTATTATTATCGGACATTTATTGCCAGATAGGAGTAACAGCATAAATAAAATTCATCATGTATATGCATAGTTATATAACAGAAAATTACCAATTTATTCCAAGTCAAGATTATAAATCCATTAACGAGCACAGCATTCATTTGACGGTAATTACTATAAATATGCTTCATCGGGGCAAGGAATACATGGAAATGACTCATGCGATGTCAAGTGGACCAAATGACAGAATACAGGGTTTCCAATTATGATTTCGCTGCGTGAAGTGGAATATTTGATTTCACATTCCCTTCTGTTTTTTCGTGTTTTTTTTTTCCTTGAATCACATCATTAGCTGCTCTTGGCCTATTGGAAAAGCAATCGTTCTCAATGTTTTTAACGATGACGTTGATGGAGGAAAGAGATCAGATTAATCTATACGAAGTTTTGTATAAGTTTTGTATCTCGTTATATATAAGAAACAATTGGAGAGGCAGGTATAACTGACGGCAGATTGAAGCGTAAAATGCATTTATTTTCAAGCAATCATGTTTTGTGAGGCATTTCAGAATATTAGTTTCAATGCTAGTTCATTAGCGTTTGCAGAAATCTGAAATTGAAGAAAACTTTCTTTTTACAAGTTAAAAACACTTTCTAATTAACAAGTTAAAGTTTCTTTTAATTTGAATGTGAAAAACCGACCTCTTCCATTTTTCGCTATTAAGTTTAAATAGTATTAACTTTACAGAATAATGATATCTCTATAAACAAACAATTTTAAAAGTTTCAGAAGTGGAGCAGATATTTTTAATGAAATAGATAACATCTGTAATATAAACACCATACTTTTATGAAATGAATGTGAGAGCTAAGAAAAACGGGAATAAAATTTTAAAAAGTAAATCTATATTAATCAAAATCCATCATAAAGATAACATTTCTTAAAGTTACTTCACATCTACGTAATGAAGTCTAAAGTTAGTGCAATTTTTTGTCTAAATTTAATTCTAACGAATCTTCATAATAAGGATATGCCGAGGACCGAGGAGTCGTCTTCAATGAATACTCAAAGAAAGTGTAAAATCGGTACAAACACGTACGAAATAAATCTACAGAATAGATTAGACACACCTGGTTACGAAGCTGTGTACAATGTACGGGATACTTCAAGCCGGGTATCTGAAACAGAAGTAAAAGGAGCAGTTGCATACGCACAAAGCTGGAAACATCTGGAGGTTGTTTCATAAATATATATTACTTTGGAATTCCCGAGTCTACATTATGATAAACAAGCTATTTAATGTGCTCACTCTGAGCTTGTTACTTGTAAAAATTCTAAGCTTTTCTTGTTAATTAAGAGCCCCCTGGCAAGACGGAATACTCGTCAAGAAGATCAAGGAATGTGACGGACCACGAAATCTCTATTACTTTTCTTATCCCGCCGTCTTTCTAACTCGTTAACTCGCCGCATTTTGGACTATTTTGCTGAATAAAACAAAACTGTCTGAATAATCCCGAGATAAATAATTGGTGTTAATTTGGACCTGAATGCTTGGGAGCTGCTACCTCGTTATCTATGCTACCTGAGACTTCAAGGAATGTGCGTTGAGTTATAATGGCGCTGAAGAGATTCCGCTGTTTAATTTCAGCGGAGGGAATTCAGCATTATTTTTCGCAGTGTTAACGGGAACGTTCTTTTATGAGTTGATTAAATGGCTTAATTGTTAAATAAATTAGTCGTAATGGTGTTTTGGTTAGTTTCTCAACTTTGTTACTTTGAGAAGTCTTTGTGACAGAACCTTAACAGTATATAAAAAAAAAAACGATATTTTATATATCTTCTATATACATATAAACATGGCATATAGATAATAGTATATCGCTAAATTTTAATGCTGGCTTATTTTTTATGCAAAAAACAAAATTACTAGCGTATTGTAGTGCACACAACTAATTTTTCATGGAGCAAAACTTTCTAAATTCAGAATCTTAAACTGTATATATATATATATATATATATATATATATGAATCTGTGTGTATATATATTTGTTTATTTATTTACTTTTTTGCGTCTGTTTAATGCATACCACTTCACAATTTTTCTGTTAAAGCAATGAAATATTTTAATGGTGTAAGGAATAATTTTACTGATAAGAAATGTAATAATAATAATAAAATATAATAATAATAGTAATAATAATAATAAAAGTAAAATATATGTTTACTTTAAAGGAGGCACATAAAGAAAAACTTTAAATATATGCATGAGACACCATTTCTAATTATGGTTTTGAATTAGAAGTTTTGCTCAACAGAAACTTCAAATGGGTTTATCCATTTTGGAAAATAAAATAATTTTATAAAATGATTAATATTTTGCATATGAAATCATAAAATAGACTGCAATTAGAATATAGAATATATTCGTCAAACCTCTTAATGCTTATTTTAAGAAATAAATAGAATTGCTTATTCTTTTCTTTCATTTAATTTTGGAATTTATGCTTTAAAGTAAAAGCGCCCCTTTTTTAATAGGATGTGAAACAAAATAAAAATTAAACATATTTTATCCCGAGAAATCGATTAAGTTAAAAGATAAATCATATGAAAATAATCTAAATTTTAAAAAGAACTACTTACTTCTCTTTCCATTATGAAAACTATTCCTATTGGAATATAAATTATGATTAACCCACGATAAATGAGAAAAAAAAAATGTTGCCGCGAATCCATAAAATCACATTTCTCTCAATAATGAAATTAAAAAGTATGTAACTGCATTGCCGAATGTATTAAGGTACTCTCTTTTTATAAATGCTATATCTGACATTGAGATTACTTTTATTTAAAATTAAATTTGTGCTAGAGAAGAAAAAAATTCATGTGAAATAATGTTAAATATGCGTTTTACCCTAGCAGAACAGTTTCATTTAGCAGTTGTGAACGATAATGTTGAAACTTAAGTTATAAATGATAGATTTTTATTACATTGGTGAAAATACAAAGAATGATAATCCGCAGATGAATATGGCACATTGGACCTAAATTTTAGTTTCAATTTTTACGAAGCATATAAACTCCCTGAGATAGAAAATGTAACGGTATGAAATAATGGCTTAAATCTGATGAAAATCCCACAAATAGAGAATGTACATGGAAGATACTTTTATAAAACTGAAATGTACAGAGCATTCAGTAAGAAGTAGAACCACCTCTAGGGGCAATACTAACCAAAGCCGCTTAAGATACAGATTCATTTAGCAAATAGATAGTATCTTGATGGATAAGAACCTATATTCTCTGAACCATACTCCACTTCTCCTTCTCTGATTGAAATAGGGGGCAAAATTCACAAATGACGACTAATCGGTCTTCGGTTTATTCGATCTTTCTGAGATCAGAAAAATTTGATTACCAAGGAAAAAATTAGAAAGTGTGCTAGGAACTGTGTGCTCATGAATGTCATAAGTGCTCTCGCAAGGTCTTGCGGAAGAATCATTTTACAGCCACTGAATGTAAGTTTGCACATTGCACAATTAACTGCAACACCACATCAACGTATTGCCTGACTGTAAGTGTACTTCTGATACGTCCCAGACCTGTTATCGGACGTAATGTCACCCAATACCATTAAAATACGTTGACAAGCAGTTTGTCGTTCTAGCAAGACGTTACTGAACACCATGTTCTCTTCAGATATTCAAGTCTGTTCAGATATTCAAACCAAACCAGTCTACGCAAACCCACAATTTGACATCACGTCAGGATCTTCCTATCCCTAGAATTTACGCCGCCGTTATCATCGAAGAATTTTTTAATACACACGTGTCTTCGGGAGCATACAGCGTCTCGAAATTTATGATTTCATAGGCTCGAGTGTATACCAAATCTTTGGTCATCCATCGACAGTAGATATGAGGCAGAGCTCTAGCAAAATGACCTTGGACATGATCAGAACTCGGGCTTATTTATTATCGTGTCCGGGCGCATGTGGAATATCCCATTTACAGAGCAAATTCCTTGTAAACAGTTTTTGCAAAGTGATTTATTGATTTTGGACGAAGTAATCATATTTTACAAAGTTTCTCCTAACTTCTATTTTAAGTTTATAATATTTTTTTAAGTTACATTCTTTAGATGAATCAAGTTTATCAGATACACGCTTTTAATGCTTATTAGAGTTTTTTTTTTTTTTCTGAACGTGCTTTAAATATAAAACTTTATATATTTATTATTGTATGAGATTTATGAGTAGCCTTTTCTGTATTTAGGACAGGATTGACTGGTATTCCCGGCCTTTTTTACAGTAAAACTTATCGACTAATTAATCAATAACAGATTTTCCCTTGTTGCTTACAACTTGTTAATAGCTCTTCACCGAACTCAGTTGTACGCCCAGAACGAGTTGCGTCGTGGAGGTCAAAATTTCAATTTTTAAACTCGGCATACCAGTCGGGAGCGATTCTTTCAGCTACGGCACCCTCTCCATACATACCACATAAACCATGAGCAGCTTTTGGAGCCTAAGAACCCTAATTACAGTTAAAGGAGGTGTCGAAAATGTCCATTTATCTCAACTTGACGTTTCATTTTAATGATCTGAAAATTAACATAAATTAACTCGATCCAGAAAAAAAGAAACAAACAAACAAAAATAAGAAGAAAAAAAGAAAGAAAGAAAGAGATTTTAATGTTGAACTAAACATTCTCTTGGTAATGTTTTAAAACATTATACCAAAAATATTTAATGTCATGTGGAATGTTAATTAAAATAAAGACGGGAACTTAGTTGCCAACCTAATGCTCAAAGTATAAAGAAATGCTTGGCACTAAGCAAAAACTCAGCAAGTATTTTTGGTGAAACTCAAAAAAAAATATGATTTGAAAGACATGAATATAAAAATTAGATTTGTGTTTTGCGAAAAAATCTTGACTGAACTAGCAAAACTAAGAAAAAGTCGCGATGTTCCAGCAATAAGGTAACTGCCATTTATTTATTAAATGAATTAAATTTCATGGTTCAGAATTTAAAAAAAATTATTCCAAACTCATCTCTAGTAGACAAATTCTCCCTTTCTAAACTCGGGCCTGCTAATTTTGATTCCCTGCTACTTATAATAAGATGTTGCTTAAAATTAATAAAGTGTAATTCACACTACTGCAAATGTAACATGTTAAGAGTTCAAATCATGCGACTACTATACATATTGTTTTTTCATACGGATCTATTTTGTTTTAATTTTAGAGGGTGTGTAAAGCCTTGACTTTTACAATATGAAGGGTGTGTTATGGATTTCTTTTTTTTCTTTTGCGTGTGACCACCACCACACCTTTTCATGACCCCCGTTCCTGTAGTCTAGATCCACCCTCATCTGCTGCATAATTTTCTTGGTCTTGTACTGAAGGATATCGTTCATAATTATGCCCTAAGAGATAATTCTATATCTGGTAGCCATCTCATCTGGAAAGTATTAGAGGCTGAAATAGATAATTTGTATGCACGCAGCATATTAAATTGTTAATAATGTAAACATGTTTCAAGTCATTGATGCGCTCCTTATATTACTCTTAGGCTGTGTTAAATAGGAATTCAATACATTTTGAACTCTAGTTGGTTATATTAATGTATGGATACATAATATATCTTCAAAATTTTAGTCTTTAAAATAGTTTTCTTCTCAGTCTCATAAATATTAATTAAAACAAATCCTGTTTCTTTTTTCTTTGGATTAAGATAGTACTTTGAATCCAACACCTCTGATTATCGTCTTTTGATCAATGGAAATTTAAATGAATAAAGGTGACTAAATGCTTATCGAAAATCGAAATAAGCTAAAAATTTAAAATTAAAAAAAGTATCTTACTTAGCAACCTCTGAGTAAAAGATAAGGTAAAATATACATTTATCCATTTTAGGATATTGAAGATTTATTTCATTGGAAACGGATTACATGTAAAAATTTAAACGCGCGTTACTATCATGTACGCGCGTTATTATTTTCGCATAAATATATAAATACCATATACAATTTAGTTATCTGTTATAGCTTTTTTTTATAATGACGGGGCAGTTTTCAATCTAGGCATTAGCCACTATTAAGGCCAGAAGTGTAGAACAATTTTTAATTGGAGCCATATACTTTGGTCAATGTTTTACCTTGTAAAGGAATATTAATTTAACAATAAGACCCAGGCCGGGAACCTGAACCTATGGTTGGTGTAATGCACTAAGCACTAAATAGTATGGGTCGGCGTTCTAAATAATATAGAAGCCAGTGAAAAATACAAATATGTTAGCAATCTTATTATAATCTTTATCACGTGATTCATTTAAGTTATCCTTTACTATAATATCTAATTGTAAAGTGAGCAAACATCTCTTGTTGAATTTTTTCACAATACGACAGGTTTCCCTTCTGTTTTTATTTGCCATGCTTGATGTCGTTAACAATTTTATTTAATACCATAAAATCCTGTTGCGAAACTATACAAGTAACCATCATTTATGGATGTATTTATGGTATCTATGACATAAATATATTAAAATTTTAGTACATCCAATAAATCTGAATATTTTTGTATTCTTGTGTTTTGTGATGTATTCTGTTGCATTTGTGATGACAGCATTAATAAATATATACATTTATGAAACCCATTTTAACTGTTTCAGATTTCAACATTGTATAAACCGTTACAGTGTGTATTAATACCTTGCTTTGTTTAACATAATTGATGTTAGCAGAAATGAAGCAGTATGTCTTCGAGCTATCAACTAGTTGCACCTGAACATTTTATGACACTTGTAAAATTTTCGCAGTCTAGACATCTTTATTATTTAAACAAGTAAAATATTTAAAAATATGTAATTTAGTTAAGTAAAAAAAAATTCGTCCAGATATTGTTACAATATCACACTTTTAGAAAATTATACAAAGAAAGTTGATGAAACTTTATCGAAAATAGAATTTCTAAGTCATTTTCTAAATTTTTAATTGGATACTCTATCGGTAAACATTATATTCCAAGTTATATCTGAACAGAAATGTTATTAAAAAATCCTAAACTACTGGTTTCTTCAAAATTACTTTCAATGTTATTTATATCTTTAAATGTGAGAAAAAATATGTTTGAAAGTGATCTTTCAGAAATTCCACCTCATGCATTCCTTTGTATTTTCAGTGCAAAAGGAATGCAAGAAACATATTTTGTTCATTTAACCCCAATAAATTGCAGCAATTTAAAAAGTCATTGCACCATCGCTAAATTTAGAAATTCTTAATTGTCTTAATGTAATTTGTAACAATTTTATTAATGTTATGAGATTTTTATCTTGCACTACGAATCTATTAGATAAGTAAATTTGTGACATTAAGTAAGTATTCACATTGTTTTATATTTATTTGCTTTACAAGTTTTAGATAGCGTTCATGTTTAAATGAAATATTTCATGCATTTTAAAATTAAATTCAATGTCGTATTTTCCCTGCACGTACTGTCGATGGTTTCTTGTTAATTAAATACGCTGTTTTCTTTGTTTCATTTGTTTAGTGCCAGTAAATTTTGATAAAATTCAGATAATAAGTTCTTCAGGTTATTTTTCTGAAA
The DNA here is from genome assembly GCA_038373885.1 of Cheiracanthium punctorium. Lineage (NCBI taxonomy): Eukaryota > Metazoa > Arthropoda > Arachnida > Araneae > Cheiracanthiidae > Cheiracanthium > Cheiracanthium punctorium. The sequence continues at coordinate 2,106,006 of JAWZYV010001322.1, read as the reverse complement.
CATTTAGTCCATGGATAGTTTTATAAAAGCTTTTGTTTTAAAGTAAATTAATTAAAGGTTAATGTCTTTTTTTGACATTTCAAAAACGTATTAATGCGTAATCAAAAACGTATTAAAAAATATGCATCCAAGCTTTAGATATTTTCCCAATAGTTATTTCTGTTTAATCATGGCTGAAAACTTTTGTTTTTCAAACTCAAGAAGTACAGAGGTTATAAGTAAAAACATTTGTTTGATTCAATTGTTTGTTAAAAATTAGTCGAAAATTATTACGTGGTGTGTCATTCAAAGGCTGTTATCAAAATACTGATAATCCAGATGCATACGTATAAGTTTGTCAGAATATTGACTAATTTATGTATTTTATTACAGTAAGCACTTTATGGTTTATGTTAATTCCGGTTAATCTGAACCCATTTTATTTGAAAAGTTATAAGTATTGTACAGAAACAAAGAAGTACATTTTCCCCGCATGAATACTTTTACACACATTAAAAAAACTAATGCACTAATTCAAGAATCCCAATTATATTTAATAAAAACACCTGGCAAAGATACACTGTAAATTACGTATTTTATTATGACATACTTTGGTAAAGTTGTAGTACAAAGAGATATAAAAACCATCGCGTTCAATATTTTATCGAAGAAGTATCATTCTGCAGCTGTATTTTGCATTTTGTAACACTCCTTGATCCATAGGCTGTAATATAGTTGTTACATTAGGAGGTAGGAAAAGTTGTTTTTATATTTCCTCAGTATAATGATGCAGTATACTGCTGGCAGCAGTATACTGCACCCAGCAGTATACTACCCAGTATACTGCTGGGTGAGTGGGAGCATTATTCATTATTCTAATGAAAAATAGAAAAATATTCTCCTGTTTCTTGAAATTGTCTATTGCTTTTGAATTTAAAAAAAATTGAAAGATAGTAGTACTTACATTTTTTTAGCATACATTTTTTACTTTTTTTGTAATTAGCAGGAACCGGTCCGAACTTAGTTCGAATTAACAGGGTTCTATTAGATATAGACAATTGATAAAGTTCATATTTATTAAAATTAAAGTTATTAATATTATAATTATTATAGTAACTATTCTCTAAAGTCTATAATTATTAAAATTATAATTATTAATATATTATTATTGTAACTATTCTTGCTACAAAATTTAAAAAAATCTGCAGTGGGAATTATGATAGTTGTTTCTTAGTGTTAAATTACCACAACTTACAAATCACTTAGAGAAAATGCAAAAAAGAATAACTTAAAAATTACAAAAGTTCTAGAAGTTAAACTTCTATAGATGTAGACTAAAGCTTACACAACGTATTATCTTACCCATGCATGTATTATGTCTTTGACACAATAGCTACGAAAGCTTTGTTCCCCTTAACTGGAACATATCCAGTATTCCGCAGTTAATTTCCTTCACCATCAGGTTTGCTAGTTGAGGAGGTATACGTATCGATTGAGGCTTTTTTATGCTTGTTTTTGTATTATATTTTGTTTCTGTTTATCGGTGTTGTAACTTTTTTCAGTAAAGAGAGGTTCTTTTCAATGAAATTGTTTGTGGATTGCTAATCTATGGGAAAGTGAAGAGTTATGCTGGTATGCACTTTATGCAATGCTATTTTTCAGCTATAAGGAACAAAATTAACACGTCGGTTGCTTGATGCTTCAAGTAAATGTTATGCCTTGTTTAAGGAATATAGATTTGTGTGGTTGCAATATATCCCAAATAATAAGATTTCGGTTACTTTTTAAAGAAAGTTTTGGCAGACATCTAGAAAACACCAATATAGATTTTAGCAGAAACTTCTGTGATAGTGTTATATCTGCCTGATTTACAAAAAGATTTCCCTAGCAAGTCTACTTAGTCATATTAAAAGTTGATGGAATATTAATAAGATCTAGTCTATGATAAAAAGGTACTTTGTTTCTTAATATGGATTTTGTTTCTTTCTCGTAATTTTTTTAGACTTTGTAAGAGATGCTTACCTTAGATAAAAAAGGGTCTATTCAAAAGATAATTTTTAGGAAGTACAAGGCTTATTTTCAAAGAATAATTTAATACAATGATAACACCTCTACTGTGCTTTTAGAAGTATTATTTGTTTAAATTGTTTAATATTTTATTTTAATAAAAAGTGAGCTAATATTAAGACCATTACACTGGAGTAGGATGCATAATTTTACAAATTAAAAACAGCGCTACTTTAAAAATTACAAACGCACTTTAAAGAATCCATAACAGATTTTTAACGAAGTCAGAGAAATAATTCTAATGAATAGCCTGAATACAACTCCGAAAGGGTTATGCACTCGAGCATTGACCGAAAATTACATCATTGCCATACATATAAAAAAAGAAATTTTACTTGACGTGCACCTGACTTATGTCAGCCTGTAAGGCAAAAAAGTTTGTTCAGCAATCGTTTAGGGGAGACTTTGCACCTGACAGACGAAAAAACGGGCTTATTAGTCACTTTCAGATTTTCTTTTTGATCGAAATTCATTTTATTTCGAACTGGATTGTGGAAGCACATGGGATGATTGGGGACAATTTTGATTCATCGCGTGGTCTTCATAGTAAGAAAGAAGAAATATGTTACAATCGAGATACTTTTACAAAATTTTTATTCTGTTTTACGTTTATTGAATCGAATTAAAATGTCTCTGATTTTCCGCTATCATAACATTAAAATTTCTTGAATTATTACTTTTTTTTGTTCATGTGTCGGGTGCGGATGTATGAAAATGGGAACTTTAATAAATTAACATATTGCATATAAAACATCATCACTGAAAAAAATGTTGACACACACATACACTCAACGAAATAAATATTGCAACTAATGGGTATGTCTCTACTGACTTTTTAAAAGACTACAAAATTGGGGTACTTTTAGTTACAGTACTGAAAAATCGTCATTTCATAGTTTAACTTCAATTAAGTTTTGGCTTATTCTCCTTAGTTTCATAAAATGTTTTAGAAATTCGGTAAATCCTAAACTAAATACCCTAAACTCCCTTCCTACACCTCGGAAAAACTAAAACTGATCCGTATAATTGAATAACAGCCATTTCTAAACCATTGTTGAGTAAAGCGTCTTGAATATTGTTCACCATGTCATCAAAATTCCAGCATCTAGCTATCCAGTGAGAAGTCATTTCAGTTTGATTATACCTCATAATTCACTTAATACTGAATACTTCTTTTTCATACCTTAAAATATCACTCTAGAGCATGGTTAGAAATTTAAGCCTTCTTAATTTTATGTTTGACATGTTTCTTAGCTGAATTTTCTAAAACATCGACATTTTAAATTATGTTATTTTTTAAAAAAAAGTATAACACAGAACAAAAATATTCATCCACTTTGCGCACATAAATTTTTTACTCTATGAGATGGCAAACGCTTAAGAAACCACTTAGAGTAGGAATTCTTTGCCGACGGAAAATAAGATGTTGTATATTAAAGATGACAAATGGAGCGGATTGCAATATTAAGCTTACTCGGATTCTTTCCTGTAGTAATGAGGCAGCTACGAATGTATTTCTAGTCAGACAGATAAACAAAACTCTCTAGCGCATATTAAATGTTTATTTCCATTTCTGCTTACTGTTATCATGGAAGCATATCTTATGCTTAGATTTATTTGTATATTAATAATTGGTATTTTCGGTATATACTGAGACATGTCGATTCAGGATGCAAGCAAAGTGTAACCCTGTGTGTGCATATGACAACTGAATATTCTTTGATTACACACGAAATTTGTGCAACAAATGTATTTGATTGTTCAACAGCTGTGTTAATCACATTTTGAACCTTTAGAATGTATTCTAGTGGGCAAAATCGGACTACGGTTGTACAAAAGACATCATGTCAATTTATGCAAAATAAAAGATATCAGTTCCGAGTTCGACAGCAGCTGATTTTCTACACATAATTGTAACCAAGAAAGGCATTTACTTCAAAGAATTCCAGTTGTCCCAACTCCGGATATTTTATTATAGCATATGTGTGATTTACATCTGAAAGTGCTGTTTAAATCATAAAGCAATTAGGAACTTAAACTATTATTAGAATGTAGAATTTCGAGTGGTCATTTTGAACGATAGGGATATCGACCTAAGAAGTTGTCTAAAGTCAGCGGTTCTCAACCTTTTTAACGTCGCGCCCCCCACGACAAAGGGTAACTTATGGTGGCGCCCCCCCGTTACATTTTTCAGCATACATTCAGTTTTTTAATCGTTAACAATGAACATTTAGTCGAATTTTCTACAAAATAATGTTATCGGTAAAGTTTGAATGAACATTTTAAGCGAAATTGGATATATTTTTGCGTGAAAATGAGAATAAATAAGATGATTAAAAAAAACATGCATCACTACTTGCTCTTTGGTTTTCCTCGCGTCCCCCTTGCAAACGCCCTGCGCCCCCCTTGGGAGTCGCGCCCCACAGGTTGAGAAACGCTGGTCTAAGTGAAGAATTTTTCAAGTGGGCTAACTGCTCTATATTTGTATTATTTTAGAAAAAAATTGGTATATTTACAGACCGCTGAGCATTCATACAGGCCTGTTTTTACAACAGTCCATTTGTATAAGCAGCGTGTACTTGTATAAGCTACGACCAGATAGTAGAGATGAGACGGGCTCAGCCCGAGCCCGAGCCCGGGCCCGACTCGGGCTCGGGCTCTGTAATTCACGATTGCGTTCGAGCTCGGGCGGGCTCGGGCTCGTGAAAAATTTCTTCTTTGTTGAACATACTCCTTGAAACAGATTTTAAAAAGTGATTCATGGGATAAATAGACGTACTTATTTCAAAAAATAGCGGCACGGGGGACTAGAAGGTCTGTGAAGCTCCAAAATTTATTGTATCCTCTTAATGAAGTAGTTAATTTTATTTGTCTTTAGCTGAAATTTCGGGCTCGGGCTCCAACTTTAATAATATTGCTCGGGCTCGGGCGGGCTCGGATTAAAAGTCTTCGGGCTCGGGCGGGCTCGGATTAAAAGTCTTCGGGCTCGGGCTTCAAAAAAAGCGCCCGAACTCATCTCTACCAGATAGATAATCGCTAGTAAAAAGATGAAGCTGTTGAAAAAACAATTTGGACACAAATTGTTTCGACTATTAAAGACAAAATATTTTTGGCTAAGAAGCTGAAACCAGGCTCCTTCATAGTCTCAACAATTTCTCGGTATACGCAGTGTAGGATAATCGTTTATCAGTGGTCTGTATGGAACTATAAAACGTAGTGTAAAAATATGTTACTGAATATCATATTTATTTTCACTTGCAGTACTTTTCATTTATACTCATTTTTCTTAGCAAATACGGAACAAAATTGTAAATCATTCGCTTAAACCTATTTATAAAAAGAACAACAAAATATGTGTTAAAGCCTTTCCAAAGAAATGTGCTTGGACATCGTAGTTTTTTTTTCAATAATTTTGTTATACGCGTACAAATTAAGTTGCATAACCAAAGATGGAGCACTGCTTTTTGTTTACATTTACTTTAGTGTACTAACATCATTTTTTATACTTTTAAGTGCAATTTTCTTTTATTTTTCCTTAGTATATTTCCTTAGTAGGTACTTAAAAAAATTCACAACCTTTATCCATCAATAATCAAAATGTAAACAATATTCTGTCTTAAAAAGATGATTTTTTTTCTCTCCTTTAGCATAAAACTGTTTACTCGGCATCTGTTCACGTCTGCTTCCGATGTTTACTCAGACATAAAATGCCTCTGGTATTATGTGAAATATTTTACTTTTAAAATAAATCTTCTCTTTTGCAATTCTGTAGAAATATCGCATTGCGTGTCCGAGATCATTTAAAAAAAGATTTATCTAACACAGTGGCTGAATAGGAAGATATCTATATGCTCATCGTTCTTTATGTCTGTCCTATATGTGACATAATGCTGTGAAAGTCTTTCCTAGTATCTGGAATCTGTCCAGGCACCAATAATTAATTCATTTTTCATACAGAGTATATATTACAAGCCTAGACAATATATGAGTATTGATCCATGTTTCTTTTGTAGGGCTTCTTTCTAGCAGACTTTTGTTATGATTAAAAGAACAAAATATTAGTAACAGTCGTACGATTTCACTGAAGAATAAATAAAAGGATGTCTTAAGAAATTTGAGAAGCATTTTATTTTTTTCTGCATTTGTATTATTAGTTAAGTTTTTTTTCCTTGTTATTGAAACGTAATTTGTTTTCTGTATGAATAAAATAGTTTTTAGTAAATATTTAATATGCGATTTCTCAATTTGGGATCTAATTATGAATTTTAAAACTTTGTCCATTTAAAATGTTTTTGATGATATATTTTACATTATTTTTTAATTTAACAGTAACTTTTCCATAATTACTTTATCCATTTTTTTTTATAATTTTAGAATGGGAAATAGCTTTTTCTTGAAAGAATTAACAGAATATAAAAATAATACAATATGATTTGTTTGTGTGACATCACAAACAAACTTCATCTTTCTTTTTGCGTCTTTCTAATAATTTTCAGCATTTTTACAAATCGGAAAACAGTTTTCTACTTGTTTTGCTAGTTGAATTTTTTTAATATTACATCCACTCAAAAATGTATTCGAGTATCAGAAAAATTTTCTACTTTACATTAACGAATAAGTTTTTCGAAATATGCACAAATCCAAAAAAAAAAAAAAAAAATGTGAGTAGTATTTACAGATAATCCATTTGTTTATGAAGAACAATACCTTACCTATGAAACCGACATAGGAAATCTGTCAAAAACATTTTTGAAAGGGTTTCAGTCATTGAGGATATTTTTTCTTTGAGAATTTTAACTGTCAAATATATATTTTACTCTTTACACGGGGATGATTGAATTGTTTTATTTTTCAACTCTGTACTTCAATGAGCATATGAAATAATTATTGTTATCTATCTTTTGATGAGCTATTTTCTCCCTGGCTAAAAATGAAAAAATGTTTTACAGAGAGATGAAAATATTACTTGCAATTTTACTTAAAATCATTTTTTTTTCCAACCAGAGTGCATTTAACTAACCCGTTAAAATTATGAGTATCACTTTAGTTCTTTCTCCTAAGCAGAAATACACTCTTGTTTTTATCAAAAGTCCTCTTATTAATCAAAGCTGTAAATTAAGGACTAGACACTCTTGTCATTGAATATTTTTATCTGAAGTTTTAATAGTTAAGTGTCACGTAGATAGTAGCAAAATCTGGTTTTTATAAGCAATTTCGGATCGCATTTTCAATTATATCAGAATAAGTGTGTCCTTGCGAGCTAAACTTTAACATGGGCTCTGCAATGTGGCAATTTCAAATATCCCCAGTAGTTTCAGACACGATATAATTGCACCTGATGCAAAATCTGCGGATGAATTACGAGACTAGGGTGAGAAAGTATATTTTATATGCTTTGATCAAGTTATGATTACCTTGGGCATTGCTTATTCCCCACAATTCATTCCGTTCTTCGCTTGCCCCTCTAGTGTTCCGACATTTCTCCGAGTATAATTGTCAGTTACTTAACTTTCTAGTACAGTAGAGTCTTGACTTACATGAGGGATGTGTTCCAACACCTCTCGCGTAAGTGAAAATTTCGCTTTGTAAACTAGGGTATACACACGACTTCTTGAACACATATACAGTTACTTTAGACACTTATAAACATGCCTCAAACCGTTTTGCACAATCCCTAATTATATATTACGATTTACCGCATAAAGTAGTGAATAAAGGGAGACTGAGTTAGACAGGGACAATTTGGGTAATTCGGCCTTCCGTGATGCTATAAGAGATGAAATACCTTTCACTGATTGGCTCTCTTGTTTATTAGCAAACCACGAAGACGATATCTACCTCTAACCCTATGCACTACTAGTTTGCACTACGTACTATTGACGAAATTCTCCATTGAGGGCGAAATAGTTTGCAATTGAAACGTTTGGTTAATATCCTACTCACGTAAGATAGATCACGTTTTTGAGCAAGGCCACTGTATTTCACTTTCCCCTACAAACGAAAGGAAAAAATCGTATTCGAGTGAATTCATTTACATGACATTGCACTACACTGTCAATAGAATGTCAGTGTTACAATATACTGTATTACAATACAATGGAGAAAAATTAGCTGCATCCTTTCTATGGAGAAACGTTTCACCATGGTTTGGTTCCACTGATGAGTTTAAGCATCAACTCATGGTTCAACATATCTCCTTAGAAAGGTTGCAGCTAATTCCGCTCCATTTTAGGGTGAAGTTTTAACTACTCATTTTAACAGTGCAAGTGTGATTTTCTGTCAGTGGATAGTGTTCAAAATCAGTTAAAACTACTAGACAGATCAGTAGAATCTTCCAGAATAACTGGCTTGTTTCCGATTCAAGATCTTCCTGTTACAGGTATAAGTGCAATTAAGAAATACCATTTGTAAGTTTCTCAAAAATGAATAAATAATAACCACAATAGAAGAGTTTAACAATTTACGATACTGCAATACCTATCACCATTAATAATATCATATATAAAGGATTTCGATGCAGTGTAATTAATAATTTTAAAAGACGCATTCCATCTTGAAAAAATTTGATTCAAAATGCTAGTTCATCATCTACCGTGCATTTTCAAAAACTGCCTGTCATAATTAAATGGGATTTAATCCTTACCAAATTAGATTGGGACCGGTTAAAGTCTTAAACACTTTTCGAAGAAGACAGTTATCCGAGAAACACCTTCTAAAGAGAGAAAAGAAAAAAAAATGCAGACGTCTCTAGAGATTTCGATAAACAGCCATTAAGATGATTGCACGCACTTAGTAAGAGATTGTTCTACTTCATGAGTTAATCTGAAGAAAATGAATTTTATTCCTTTTTAACATTTAGTTCGTGAATTGCATTCCCGTTCTTTGGGAATTTTAAAAGGGAAAAATGTCATTTCTATAAACGCATTTTGATTACAGTGCTTTTAGCTAATGGTTAAGGTACTATTTACTGCAAAAATAGGGAAGAAAATATGTGGAAGTTAAGAAAAGGCTTGCAAATTACTCTTGCGTATTTGTTAACTGTAGATAATGCAAATAGACAGATTAAAATATTATTTAGGGGATTCATATTTTAAATTTATTTAACATTTTGTTAATATGTTCGAATGAATATTTACTTAAAGGAAAAGGAAAATTATGCACTCCATAGCATGTCTGTAAGGCATTATTTAAAATTGTAATACAGTTATTTATAATAATTACTAAATTAGTTTAAATTAACTCAGTCTTTTTTAGAAATTATTGAACAGATGTCATTTATCTTATAATATGATTTCTGTACATAATAAGATAATGATAAACATCCATTTCATTACGTTATTAAATCAGGCTCATCTTTAATACTCAACTTCTGTTTATCTTAATTTCAATGTCTTTAAAAGGGAGAGTATTTTCAAATGTGTTGTGTTTTGAATATCTTCAAATGAAATGGTTAAATGTATTTATGAATAAAATTACGAGCATATTTTCATTATTGTAAAGCATGCACTTATTCTATATTGATCATCAATAATTCTGAAACAAAAGCATAATAATTGAACCGTATTCAAGACTCTTTTATAGTAAAGTACCACATTTTCATGCATTAGTTTTTAATTTAACGCTTTCAATAAGAAAATGTCATGTTTTCTATTTTATTTTATAGTCCAGAAATCAAGCATTAGTGCTGTGGTATTACGGCCAATTATCTACACGTGGGATCTAGGGCGATGGGTAGGTTGTCCACCGTGGAAATCTTTCTAAAGGTACTAACATATTTTTACCCTAAGTTTTGGAGAAAACCACGGAAAACTCTTAGGTTAGGGGACGCAACCTGGTTTTGAAACAAGCACCTTCTGTCTCCCAGCATTCGCTCGACCACTAGTGGGGCATCAAGCATTAGAAGCAATGTGTTTCATTTTCTGTTCATAACAAATTAATTCCGTGTAAATACCTTAGAAAATTGACTACAAAAAGTGTTGTATTATTTTTATAATTTGATTAAATTGCACCGTCCTAAGGAACTCTGCAATTATTTTTTTTCTCTTAGAAAAACTGAGAAACACGTTGCATTTAATGTAGTTTTTCAAATTAGAAACCGCCTTCCTATTCCTCATTTAATGTAATTTCCTAAATATAAAAATGTAAGGACCTAGGGGGCTATGTAAATGTAAATTGTGTACGTTTAATTTTCATTTGGTTCAAACTTTTATAAATCTACTCCGAATATAATTTTAATCATTCTTCTATCTAAAAGTATGCATCTAGGACTAAAATAAAGGTCGGCCAAGTTAAACGTGAACACGCTGTATGTATATTTGATTATATTTGGAAAAGAAAAAGGTATTTGTAAATAAAGGATTATTTTCTAAATCCCACATACATAGTTTATTTTAATTCCGCTTCATTTGTTGAAACAAAATCGTTTATTAATAGCTTTTTACAAAGATTGATGCATGCTCAAAAGATAAAAAGTAAATGATTCACTGATATTTCGTAAGCATGAAATTCTCCCCGTACAACGTTATCATATCACAATGTAATCATGAAAGCCTGCGTTTATGATCTTCATAACAGTTACTGAATCAGTTCTCCCAATTTAAACTGATCAAGCAAGCCACGCATAAATAGGTCCTCTAACTTCAGTTTTACCCAGCTTTTAAATATTCGGAAGGGGGGGGGGGGTTGTCCCTCAAAAATAAATGCTATCTAGTCAAACCAATTGGCTTTCGCAGAGAAATAAAATGAGATATGCGCTCCCTTTGGTGATTGCTATCTCTCCCACTGCCGATAAATTGCGAATCTGACGTTATTATCGAGTAATGAAAAAGAAAAAAAATGTGAAGTTATAAAATGCATTACTTTCTCCGATAAAATAGCTCCAAAATAAATGAGAAAGTGACGGAGATTTCGGAATTAATTTTCCTTTCTAGCAGTTAATTCTTTCACTCATATTTATTTCTTCGTTTAATTGGTTTAAACAGAAGTCAGCTGAAAATTCGTGAGTTTTAATAATTATGTTAGGTGAGAGGAATAGTGCCACTATGAATTATAATTTTTTTTCAACTAATTTATAATTCAACATTTCTTAGATTTCAGAAATCCGTTCTTTTCGTTTTTGTTACTGGTGAATATCTCTTCAGATTCCACAGTAATGCGAACTGCAATAAAACTTGCGAAAATACCAAAGATCTTGCATATTACTTATTTACCGCCAAGTTGGTGAAGAAGCTTAAGAGACATTTTATCACGCCTTTGATCCGGGTTCGAATCCCGACTTGGATATGGATGTTACTTGTCTGTCCTTTCATAGAAGGTAATGCTGGCCGCCCACTGGGTGCCAATAAAATGTCCACGATACTTTCGGGCAGTTGTAGTGGAGAATTTGTCATCGGCGCAAGAGCCCGCCTGATGGAAAAAAAAAACAGATTACTTATTTTTATTTTAAATAATGTTACATAAAATTTAGGTTAATTTTAATTGTGTTAACGTTTTATCTAATTCATATTCCTTACAAAAATTTCTCATCAAATATTGACTGCAAAATTAATATCTACAAGTAATTACAAAAATATTTGAAAAGTAAAGACGTCTGTTTGTTTTATTTTTGAACAGAACGAGTTATTCATTGAAACATTACTAACCATTCTTCTGAAAATTCGCTAATATGAAACAAGTAACGCATGATACGTTGCTAATAAATATTAGCTATTTAATTTTTTATAAAGTCGGACCCACCATAGCCGAGTGGATAAACCACTGAACACGGTAGACTATTAATATGGGAAGGTCAAACATTCAGGCATACCATGCAACTTTCGATCTAACGGTCTGGAGTTTTGATCGGTTTTCTCCAGATGTAACGAAATGAACGTGACGTGAATTAGAACCCCTTAGAAAGTCCACCAACCAAGGCACCCGCCATCCTACGTAGCCAGCCGATCCATAACTTTGTCATAACAACACAAAGAAAGAAAGAAACAAAACATTTTTTTTATAAAAGAACAGCTTTTGAAATATTTATAAGATCTATATGGTATGCTGCGTATATTTGAAAGATGTTTTTTTCATAATTTTATGTAATCTTAATATTTTCAGAATGGATTACTTTTTGTATAATGAAATATATAATTTAAGAAGCTAAAGAAAAATGGTTATAAATTCATATAGTACTGAGTTTTTTAAGCTGTGGCTTTATTTGCTTTACATAATAGCTCTGCAATCATCTCTCGGCGTCACTGTGATTAGTTATGTGTACCAAGATTAATGATTGAAAATTCAGTTACTGCAAAAATGATTTGTAAGTAAGACATAATGTAACGAATAATGTCATTTTTTATGTCGTACAACCTGTTTGTTAGTGTGCTCTTTGCACAAAATTCAAAGCAATTTCGTAACCATCACTTACTTTTTTCTTTCTGAAAAACTTGACTATATCAGAGGATTGACACTTGAGATTTTATTGATTAAACATACCGAATGTGAATGAAATATAGGAATGGCTAACTTGCAAACTGAATCATTTCGATAATTTTTTTTTCAATAAAAGGTTTTAATACAGTACTCCATGAAAGTTATGATAAATCTTTAAGTAAAATTTGAAAAATTATGAAATTCCGATGCTACGATGCTCATACCTAAGCAACCTATAACTAAATTAAAGTTGGTGGTAAATTCTTTTATTTGTTTAAGCATTCACAAATTTTAAGTAAGCGGTAGTGTAATTCCTGGAAATTTAAAGCAGTTTCCAGCAATTATAATTTTTATGAAAATCACAATTTTCTTATTAGAACTCATTTTCCGTTTAAGCTAGAGTCCTGTGTGCTAATGAGATATTGAATTTACATCTCTGCCAAATAATTTGAGGTAATTTACATTCGCAAATACCAGAATTAAACTGTCGTTAGGATGCTATACGGTTTTAAATAAAGTAATTTGAGTGTATTTCAAATTAACTTTGAAATTTTGCTTAACAAACAATAAGAATGCTTGTAAAATTATTTAGTTTTCGAAAGGATTTGTTTAAATAATGCAAATGCGGTTAGACGATATTTAGATGTTTCATTTTAAAAGCACATTTTCGTGAAAATATACTAATAGCGGCTGGTTATAACTCATAAAAGATATAAATGTATACATTAGCAGGAATAAAATTAAATGCAGTGTTTAAAACTCTAAAGGTCCAATTCAAGTATATTTGGAGGGATTAAGTAAAATATTTCGCGAATTAATTGTCATCTTAAGGCAAAATATTAAGAATAATTTTGAAAATACAATTGAATGTTAATATGTAATATTGATTGTTTTTAGCATTTCAAAAATGAATAATTTAAAAAATACTTCGCTAACAATTGGTAATGTTATCAAATGAGATTATGTATATCAATGGTTGTGGGGTGAAATGCATTTTATTATTAAATTTCCGTTTTTAAATATTTCATAAGATTAACACACCTTCTGATTACATTTTAATGTGGCACACCTCCAGTAGTTATACTTTTTATTTTTAAGAATTTTAGAAATTCATGTTCATTTATCATTTGGAATTCGCATTTTAAAACTCGGATTAATGATAAGACTCGAAACATTCTCGGGGGAAAAAGCTCTTTTTATAGATCTTTAAAAAGAGAAAAGTTCAAAATATATTCAAATGTTATTTTCTATACTAAATTAACTTAAATGGGAAATATAAAATATAGAAAAAACATAAAGGAATAGAAAACATAAAATATGCTTTTTTATAATTGCAAATAAATAATCAAAAATTATATTACAGAATAACATCTTTTTTTTTCAGCAGTAAAAAAAAAAAGATTATAGCCACATTTTTTTTAAAGCCAAAGAGAAAATTTCTTTGATCTCATAAGTTGAATATCAAATGTTTAAGCATGTTATAAGTTATATTACAAAACAAAAAACTGCAAATGGAAGAATAGTATATTTATTACTGCCTAGTTTCGTTCGCAATTTGATGTATTTCAAAATCTGGAAATTGGCACTGCTTAATTAGGAAACTTTTACGTATTTTTATACAACCAAAAATACTGTGCTCGAAGCACGCATTTCCTCCCAACTATTCCATAAATCTCAAACATTCCGTTCACGCTCTTCAGTATTCTTCGAACGACTCTTCTACAATATTTTGTAAAAATTCAAAGTCCCTTTCACTGCACTAACATTTTGGCTTTTTAAACAGCCCTTTACCTATGCATTTATTTTAATTCTAAGGAACGTTAGAGCTCAAGAAGAGACTACTTAATACCGATCCCTCGCTCAAGATCAGAAACTCAGATCCTTGCGAACTACTTCAGCGGCCCAAAACGTGGATTCAGTGCGTTTGAATTACACTGGAGACATTTTCACTCATACATCAAAAACTGCTGGCATCTTTTCGGTAAGGTAATTGTAGCCCCGTGTTGACGCTATATCCCTTGGGAACGTGTGCTGAGTTAACGAATGAAGTGCCTAATGCAAACAAGATGGAGCTGACTCTGAGACTAAGCGAGAACTGCTCCTTGGGGAATAGCTATTACTAGGCATTATTCGTAAAATCTGGAAATGAGGAGAAACAGTAGTCAGGATCAGGATGATACGTATTTACATTAATGAGGAATGTCAGGGAATGGTGCAATGCATTGATTTTTAATATTAATGACTGCATTTATTTTGTGAATTTTTCTAATAAAGCGAATCTCAACAAGGGGATGTGAAGTTAGGCTTCTTTTAGAATATCCGGCTTCTGCCAGCGTCGAAAGGATTAGTTTCATTAAACTGTAGATTCAGCCTATTAAAATATATTCTGCAATATTTCAGAATTAGGAATCGTTCCACATATAATCTATACTTCTGCCGTTACGTATTTTCAAAAAGTTAGTATAAAACTTTTTAATATAACAAGTAAGATTAAGGAGCTTCTCTGGTGTCCAAAAATAAAGTTGCAAGGTCGACGATAATCTAGAAGAAGAAAGTATGCGCGTATAGTGCGGCAGACCTTAGTTCCATAGAGGACTTGTGGGATATTTCAGTAAGAGCGATTGCATGCAGACAATCCCCTCCAAGGACACTTCAGGCGAGATAATAAAATCGGCGTTTTTGGCCGAATAAGAATTACTGTCACAATTGCGTTGATCAGTATCAACACATACAGTACGAGATCTCAGCGTGATATGGCTGTACGAGGTAGCCACACCTCTTCTGACAGCAAACGAAGCAGTGAAGGGTTATAATATATCCTACTTTAACCAATGCTGTCAATGCTGTTCTCATGTACATATCATCCTGTATTGTACTCTTCTGCAAATGTTTTGTTACAATTTCCTGCCTTAAACCATGAGGTATTAGTAACCCTAATTCCCTTACATTAAACCCAATTTCTGTCCAAAAATCTTAATTTTTCTATTGTTTGTAGCATTAATTTTGGACATTATAGCATTAACTATTGAACAAAGTATTATTTTGTATGACAGTTATGCGTCACTTTGTGGATATTAAAGTCCATGTTAACCGCAAGGTGTGTTTTCTAACGCTTTTCACTCCGTAATGCATATTTCCAACAGATCACTGATGATGTACATTCAGAGGTACATGCAATCTCTAAACGGTTTTTTTTTTTACTGAGTTCGTGGTCAATCCTACTGATAATGTTAAGATAAAATAATTTGTTTCATTGAAACTAAAGCATCTCAGAAATATTAATAATTAAATAACAATAATTAAATTTTTATTATGACATATAACTGCATCTAATTGTGTACAGCTAAAGGAACATATCAATAGCGAGTGCCTTTGCTGCAACAATTTTCAAACTACGCTAAAGATGTGTCTTAATGATGGAAAACATTAGCATAGTTCGAATAAGAACACGCATGGCTGTAAGCATAAAGCCAATATGCCCACCACGTAAACATCGTGTAGCCTAAAAAGTAGAATTACAAATTTCTTAGCACGAACTCTTAAATTGACATTCTTTATTGATCATTTACCTTTTACCTCCACTAAAATATTTGGTCTTTACTTATTCTATTTCTTTAAGTTTTAATTTAAGAAAATACTACAAGATAATTTACGAATTTCACACAGTAAGAAATCTGTTGACAGAGTCCAGTAGCCTCAAATAACTTGTGTATAAGAATATTTTAAGTATTTTCTAATATGAAAAATAAAAACTTAAGTTGGAGTTCTTTAATTTATTTTCTACCAGCACTATAACATTTGGAATTTAATCATTCTATTTCTTTACCTTCGAATTTTAGCAAAAAATAAAAATAATTTCGGAATTATACACAATAACGAATCTCTTGACTGAGTCAGTAGCGACAAAATACTTGTGCATGAGAGGATTTTAAGTATTTTCTATTAGGATACATAATTTTTTTAACAGTCACTCATATTTTTTATTGTTCTAGGATGTTCTTGATGTGTTCAGAAAGTATTATTTACATGATGTAAAATTTCCTCTCGGAATCATAAGAATCGGATTTCATTATTGCTATTAAAGCGAAAGGGATGGAATCGATTTTTCATCCGATGCGAAATATTGCCTCTGGGAATAACGTATTTTCTAAAACTGCACTTTAATGTAAACATCAGTCATTCTACAAATATTTACGATAATGGGCAAAGTCATGAAATGTTTTAAAACAATCGTTTTTGACATTTGACTATGAGCTTTTCAGAGTCATTAACGTAGTGATTATCAATGATTTTTAGCAAAATAGAGAGTCCGATAGCTATTTAAGACAAATAACTCCGGCTGGTTGGAAGATAGGTAAATAGTAAATTTATATTTTTAAGAATCTATGCATTTGATCAGCCTTTGAAATGAAATTTATAGTATGTATTTTGTAAGTTTATAGTATGTTTGGTTTTTTTTTTCTTATTAACATTAGGATGGTAAAAATGTAATAGAAGAATATATATATATATATAAAGGCCGAGTGCACTAGGAAATGAACATAGTAGATGTCTGAAGTTTGAAGGTCCAGGGTTCTGGTCTACAGCATGACTGTGTATCTAACGGTTAGGAGTTTTGCGAGGTTTCCTGTAGGTATAACGTAAATACGCGGTATAACTCCTCGAAAAATCGAGCGCCCTCGAAAAACTTAGGTGGGAATCTACCTAAGGCACCCACCTTTTAGGTTTGAAATAACACAATAAATACATATACAACCAGATTAATTTTTCATAATTTTTCAAAATGTGTAAAATTTGACTTATCTTCTAATAGCCTAAATATTATATCGGAACTTAATATGTAAATTATACTTTTGAAATCTTTGCAATTTTTAGATAAACTGTAATGAATAAAAAAGCGTAAGTGTACAATTGTTACAACTTTCATATAAATGAGATATTTGAAACATAAAAACTTAAATTAATGACCATGACCATTAAAAAAAATTAATAATGAGAGAAATGCTTAAAGTATAAGCAGAATATCAGAAGGAATATGAAGTAGTAAAAGTCATGTTTATTTATTCATTTTTCCAGTAAGATTTTGAAAATTCTGTATGATATATATACTTTTACAGCACAATGTTGGAAGCAGAATTTTTGTCTTTCATCCTATAAAAGACAAATTATGATATGTTTAAGAAAATATCGTCTCTCTAAATAATAAATCAAAACACTAAGAGCAGTTCTACGTTAATGGATTTCAATTAAAAACTACACACTTAGACCGCGATCAGGTTTAAAAGTATTAGCCTTTTGAAGAGTCTTATCTCAATAGCCATCTTGCTCCTGGTAACTTTCTTGTCAGTCTATCAATCTGAGGTAATCCAACATCTTTAGGAACTTCGTCAACCACATATTAGACAAGCGCCACGCCCTTTCAAGGCACACCCTTCAGAAGTACAGGGCATTGTACCTACTTTAAACGAAGCTTTAATACCTGCAGCTTGAGCCGGAATTTACTTCGACCTGTAAAATTATGTTTGCGCAGTCACAGGAATGTTAATAGTCTTAAGCAGATATCGGCGATTAACTGAATAAGCACTGAAGATTGTGTAGTTATGAGCGTCTTTACTTTTCCATTAAAAGTTTTGCTTATTTGATGCTCATTAAAAACATCTAACAACAAAAATGAAAGTGTTAATGAATACGGTGTTGTCTGGCCGTCCTCTAAAAGACGTGGATATGATTTGATTGCTACCAAGTGTTCTATGAAAATGTTTTCAATGTATTAAGTTGTTTTTTTTTGGGGGGGGGATGCTTATTTAGAAAGCATTAAAGGAAGTTTACCAATTTCAATTAAAACAAAATAAATGTAGATTACTGACGTTGTCGAAAGAATGCTTGAGCACAATACTTGTATGATCTCTTTTAAAAGGGTGCAAAAACGAACTGATTTGAGTTAAGGTTCTAAGAGCGGTATTTAGCGTAAAGTAGTCTATAGTTTTATAGAATATGAACAACGAAACTTTACAGTTTTTATATGTTCAGGTAGCAGTTTAAAAATAGTACCTCCTCATTTTTTTAGTCGGTAAAAAATAAATATAAACATTCACCAATAATAATAAATCTGCCTCTTAAATATGTATTTGGGATTCTATTATTAAGCATGTTGAGAACTTCTGAACAAAATTTTGTTTTTATTTAAACACAAAGAAATAAAGAAAGCATTTTCTTAGAAGACAAACAGTAAATAATACAGTAAAAAAAAAAGAAATTGTAGTGTCATTTATTTCTTCACTATTATGAGAATTAAGTCCTTAATTATAATGAATCGATAATTCATTGGGTTCTCTTTTCTTTTTTATATATGATTTAATTTTACAAGTATCAGATTTCCATTAATACGTATAAATCATCGATGCTTCTTTTATCATATAAAATCGATATCATTTTTTGTGCGTTTTTTACAAAAGTGGAATTTAATTGAATTCCTTTTACGGACAAAGCGTGTATTTTAAATAAACAAAAGCATCTGAAATTGACATGACTATGAATAATATAAGTGCCCCGCCTCTTTCTATTAATTTAAAATGGTAATTAGACTCTTAAATGTAATTATTCAAGAAGCAGATGCTGACGATTTCGCAAGAAAAATCCAGCCTTAGAAAAACTTCTATTATAAAAATTATTTAATTATATACATTAATTTTATTGGAATCAGCATTAAATAAATATGTTAATTTATGCTAATTTTTTCAAGCATATACGTTTCATACATGTGTTAGTAAATGACATTTGATTATAGTCGTTTTAATTTCACTTGTAAGGAAGGGGTGGGATTGTATTGGACGAAGACTTATTAAGGTGTTCTTACGAGTATTTACGTTTCATCTACACTAAACCGTCCAAGAATTCAGACCTTCAGAAGACAGCCACGCGATGGGCCAGAATCCTGGACTTTCGCACTTTAGCCGTTTATTGCATCCAGATTTTACTATACTTGGCCATCCAAAGCTCTAAGCACGATGATTTTCACTTCCAGGACCGGCACTGATGTGGAAGAGGGAAGGTAGCGATGGAAGTAGTGGAGGCAGAATTGGAAGAAAGAATCCGTCTTTGTCAAGAAGTGCTATCAAAGAAATGTTAACGATATTATTTTATGTGAGTTCTGGGCTGTGCAGTGATTTTGATAGGAATATATTAATTTTTGAATAAATTTTAATGTTCTGTAGACGATTTTATGGAGCCCCATTAAACATTGTTTTTTAATTATGGGAATAATAGAGATGCACTACAGATATACGGCATATATTTGCATAGTTGATGATTTAAAGACAGTTTGCTAATGATACACTATCAGCAAGATGTAGAGTAGGAGGAACTATTGGGAGTTATTACTGCGATTATTGGCTAATAAACAATACTTTGCTGTATAATATATTTTTTTCATCTCCGTCTAAGTCGATTTCTTCATCAAACTTTCATTTCTGACAGAAGTATTCTGCCAAAATATGCATGAGGTGTAGCAAATTTAAAAATGCACTTTCTTTCTTTTTGAAATATTACATATTTCAGATTAAACAATGTCAGTCATAGTAAAAGAGATAAAATGATGTGATACATAATTGTAAAAGTCTCTATGCTTAACCAGCTTTTGTGCCAACAAACAATTATAATCTATTTTTTAAGTAATTAAATATGCATACATTGATTAGACTGGATTTTAACTATGTATATCTTCATTTCAATCAAAAATTACTTTTATTCTGAGCCGAGGGGAAGTTACAAGTTGGGAATACCGGGAACAGAGTAAAGGGACCCTCATAATGTAATAGAATGCCAAAACAGATTTTATTGTAAAATAACAATCGGAGGCAAGCTGCTCTCTACTCTTGTAATCTGATTAAATAGATCTTTGTCACATGGGTCGCAGAATGTTCGAAAGATAGTGAACATAGATGATAGATAGAAGAAAGATATTTTCATAATACATTAAATAAATTTTAAAATCAATTGTAATACTATATGTGTTCGTTAAATATCTCCATTTACCTTAAATAGAAAACATTCTACTTGAAAAAGAAAAAAATAATAATAATAATAATTCTCGGAGTTCGTAGCTACGGAACTTCCAGTTGTCGGGTATCAACTCATAACTTTCCGGCATAACTCTTCATTTATGTGCTTTATATATTTTGTTTTCTCAATGGACAGGTGTAACTCTTAATCAAAGTTTAAGCCAATTAAAATGAATGTAACACCTTTGGCCCTCCAGCAGTGAACTACAGAAATAGAAATATTTAACCGAAAACTCGTGGGAAGGAGATTTCGGTTCTAGTGTTACGATGTAGTGTTGAACGTGATAAATCTTTCTCCAAACTTTAGCAGCGCGTCAACGGTTCTCAGATCCTAAACCACTTCCGACTGTAACTGCATACATAAAAGATAATAAAATGTTTATTCTGTAAGTCGCAATCTCCTTCTACACTCGAAGCACGATTACACACCGAGAAATGAATCTAATTAATAAAGAGGGCGCATTATATTAATTGGAAATTTTTCGCACGGGACTGTATAAAAATTTAAGTTTTGTATTCATTTAGATATAATATCCTCTTAAAATATCAATTGATATTATAAATACTGCACTTTTTTTCCCCTCACTCTGCAGTTTATTGCACTGGTCTATGACCACAGCCAGCTGTCGTCAGAAAAGGGTCTCTATATCTGTGGCACGCGATGAACGTTTCGATCGTCCGCCATCTTGCTGGTAGTTAAATCGGGCGATGGCAACGGCTGCCCTTTTTTCAGCATTGGGCAATCTATCCAGCTGTTCTCGCATTCTTCCATTTTTCAGCAGATGTCAATGGTGTTCAAAATAATCGTGACAATTTTTTACGAGAAATGACGTGCTAAAAAGTAAAGCATTCTCGTGGAGCTATGTCACCCGCAACTATTTTTATAGAAATCAAATCTATTCTTCGTGACTGGCAACAGTCAAAACGTCAGAGTTTTTGCGTTAAAGGGTTAAGGAATAAAATCTAGATCAATGATTTTGGTGAATTCTGTATGCCTATCTATCTATATATATATATATATATAATTATATATACAGATGGATCGCAGTAAAACAAGTCTCACAAGTCTCATCATTTTTACATATGAACTTTCTCTGTTCCCAATACTGACATATAAAAAAGTCCTGATTGCGTGTACAAAGGAAGCATAAAAAGTAAAAACATCTGGAACGGAGTCTGCAAAAGACTATCTGATGGCATCAACTGCTATTGTGTGTTGCCTGACAGAAAGTTAGAAAAAAAAAGTTCTTTTCATAAACTGGAAGTGTTCCAGAGTCATAATTAATTCATTATCTGTTTGTCTTACAAGCGCAGTTTATGCTCTTCGAGTCTGACCTGGGAAAGATGATCAATATTCCCTCCAGAGCACTTTCTATATGCTACTAATAACAACAATGAAATTAAACTATCGTAGTTACAAGGCATCTTGTCAGAAATAATTGTTATTTAATGTAACAATATATATAATATACATTTATTGAGTAAAGTAAGTGTATTTCCTGTGATAAAACTTAATACAGGTTTTATAAAACTATGAAAACATACGATGTGCATTTTATGCAATAAAGTGCAATGTTTAATTCAGAGAATTTAGTATGTAAAATATCTTGTAATCATTATCTTGAATCAAAATATCTTTATAAAAGTGGAAATATTACAGCATATGTCCTGGACTTAAGTACATTTTTAGCTCCGAATTTGGTTATCATTTATTGATTCCTTAATATCAATGTGAGTTTTTGTGCGGTTATAATTAGAAATTTTAAAGAAAATGACAAATTTTAGCTCACACCTAAATATTATGCCCTTTGAAAAGTTTTAATTATTTTCTGAAACATTTGAGAAAGGATATTATTTAAATATTTTTGATTTCTCAGAAATATGTTTATAAGAAATGTTCAATAGATTCATATATTTTTTAAAGTTTTGAATACATCTGACATTATTCGTTCATTTCTCCAAATGCCACAATTAACCGAAATCGGATGTTGCCAAAATCATTTATAAATGAAACTGGACCGCTTCATTTCTATGCCTTGAAAATATTTCCATAAAGTCTCGCGTATGTGCGGGAAAAAGTCGGTGAAAAAAATCTTCTTGTCACAATATCAATCATTACATACAATGCCTTATGTAATCAATCACAGTTTATCGTGACTGCATAAAAGTTTTTTACCAGTCTCTATAAAATTTTCTCAATTTAATATATCGAAATATATTGATAAAAGTGCTTGATGAATATGCATTTTTATCAGTAGCTGCGATCTTTTGAATGCAGGAAAAAAAATCATTAATACTCTACGCTTCAAGGCGTTCAACAAAAATATATATTCCCGCTCTTTCGATATGATCTTCAAAACAGATTAAAATGTTATCTTGTGTTTTATTTTAGAGAAAAAAATAATTTTACTGGGTTTTGGTTTTAAATTTTTAATTTCTGGTTAGTGTTTCCTTTTCTTTTCTTCTGTTTTTTTTTTTTTTTTTACGTAATCGATTTTTTTTCTTTTAATTGCACATAAATATAAAGTTTTGTATCAGGAAAGGAAGAAAGTTACCAGACTTCTGAATGAAAAGGGCAAAGTATCGCTGTAAATGTGAAAGAAATATTAAATAGGGTTTTTGGAAAAATAAATTCGTTCTGGAAAATGCACTGAATTCTTGTGATTTTTTAAAACCTCATGAAGTGCTATTTAAATATTGGATCTCCGCGCTCAATAATCATGTTTAAATGCCTCATCAGTTAAAGGGGTTACAGAATATTATTGTAAAGATCAGATTCATTCAATCAGTATATTAAGTTTTCAAGCATTTTGAACTGCTTTCACTAGCAGGCATATAGCCCTTTTGTAGCTTTTCTTTAACCATTTACCTAATCTGAGCTGAAGTCCGTAGCCAGCTGGGATAAGGGGGAGGGGTCGAACCCTCCCAAGATTTTGGTCATTTAATTAGTAGTTTTTTTATTTGCGTCTATTCTGAAGATCAATTATAAGTTAAAAATTAATAGTGCTACATATCCCCCGAAGTCTCCCCCCTATCACCGAATATTTTTTACATGCTACGGCTTTACTTCAGCTGCTTCGTCATGTGGCTTAAGTGTCTAAAATGATATTCTTGTAAAATGATGGAATATTTCATACTATAAAGGAAATTTCAAACTAAAAATAATCTGTTCAATGCAACTATCATTGAAATTATCTCCTTATCAATTATTCTTCATACACACACACACACACACTCGCAAGCAATATAAAATTATTTTTACAAACTGCCTCTGTATCAAAAACACTTTCCTCCCGTTCCATCTAGCAATATTAAATAATCAATGAAAAATGATAGCTTCGTTTAAATACTAAACCCCTCATTGCAAAAATCCAAACGTTTAGCTTAGTTTCATGTCTATTGTGCAAAATCTCTTGAACTATGAAAGGAAGTTAACAAGCATTCAAAATAACTTTATGATGTTAAATCAAAATAACATCGATTAAGGGTCTATACAATACATATAAGTAAACGTAAACGATCTGAAAAGAAATAAAAAAGGAAATAGAAGTTGTCAGTCATGTCCTACATTAAAGGCCAAGTCGAGTATGAGTCTGCGATCTGAAGACCAGGAATTGACTGTAAAAGTTATGGTGCATACCCTATAAGCTTAAAAAAATTTCCAGCTAACATTAATTTTAATAAATCTAAGTATTATCTGTTTCAATTTAGGCTTTTCAATTTATTCTACATAGTTTACTTATAGGAAAAACTTTAGAAAAAGCTGTAATACGCAATATTCGTATTTACCATTTTCATTTTCATTTAAAAATGCTTCAAAAATTAATACAGCAACCTCACAACAAGTGATACTGTATTTAACTGGAACAGTTGCATTGCAAAAAAGACAATATTGAGATACCATTTATATATACACAAAATAATATGCTGGGTCTGTATGCTGGTATAAAACAAAAGAAAATCATAAGTTATTTTTTAAATGCAAAGCGAATATTTTGAGTGTCTTTGAAAATAAAATTCCGATGGACGCCTTTGTGTTTCGAGATGTTTTAGCAAGATAACCCTACACGCATTACTTATATCATGCAATTATATACGATTACTCCTCCATTTTTTTGCCAGAGTTAAAAATAACAACCATCTTTTTTAAAGAAAGAAAAAAAAATGTTTTTTACCCCCCAGAACTTAAGAAAAAAATTAAATCATGCCTTAACATTTTTTTTAAACTTTCGCATATTTCTTTACCCTAGAACGAAAAGTCCGTGTTTTGCATGAGATTTTTTAAAAATAAAATCTAAGATCTTTTCATTTGGTTCAAGGTGCGCTGGAGAGTAGGCGGATGTATTATGGAATATTAAAAAGAAGGGGTGTTAGGGAAAGTTGCGTTGGAGAGGCAGAGATAAAGTGTGATTAATGATTTTAGTATGGGAGTAAGTTAGGAGCGAGATGGGGAAATAGATATGTGCAACCACTAGGGATTTTGTAAAATCACCGTAATATTTTAGGTGGCGTTAATACGGTACTGATGTTAACACTAAGTATCATTAGCATTTTGCTGTTGGCAAATAAATGACCACAGAGTGTTTTGTTATTCCATTATACTTCGTTTATGGCACAGTTTGAGAAGTATTGGAGAAATTATGGCTGTCAGATAGCAGAAAATTTATGTTTAGCTTGAAGTGTTAGCTGCAAAAATTACCTTTATCTGTACCGCTTCATTAA
Organism: Cheiracanthium punctorium; assembly: GCA_038373885.1. Classification (NCBI taxonomy): domain Eukaryota; kingdom Metazoa; phylum Arthropoda; class Arachnida; order Araneae; family Cheiracanthiidae; genus Cheiracanthium; species Cheiracanthium punctorium. The sequence goes on along the minus strand of JAWZYV010001322.1, from coordinate 2,080,768 downwards.
TAATAACTAACAGTAAAATATATAAATAGTTCTTCAGTGAATTTAATTTTTGATATCAATAAAATATTTCATTTATAGATTGAATGTTATTATCAGTACATTTTTAATCATTGTGTAAGAAAACCATTAGAAGAATAATAAAACACTCATCGATTTTAATTGTGAAAAAAGCTCAGAAGTTAATGATTTTTTCTTTTTTTATGCATTAAAATATTACAAATATAATGCACGTGTTTTATATCGAATTTCATGTAGAATAATTTAGTGTTCCATTTTTAATACGTACAGCATCAAATTATCAATTTAAGCTTTTATGGATGTGGGTACCTTTTAACACTTCTAAGCAAACCCAATGGCAACTGGATAAAACATTGCGCATCGGTGGATGGCCGAAGCGTGAAGGCTCAGGGTTCTGGCCTTCATGTGCTTAGAGTGTCGGATGGTTTTCTCCAGATGTAATGTAAATACGCTTTAGGACCCCCTGTAAATTTCTGTTCAAGGAACCCACTCCCTTGTAGTAGATAGCTCTCGTGTACTTTTCCTTTGGCGCAAAAAAACAAAACAATTGATAGCCCTAATCTGACAAAACAAATAATTACTTATATGCTTTGAATTTACTTCAAGTTTATTTGGATTCACATAAAAACTTTGACAAGTTTTCTTGTATTCGCCTTCTTAATATAATAATCAAAATTTAATTAAAATATCCTTTCTGAAATTTCAAAAAAGAATCAAATCAAAACGACAATATCACGAATGATACAAGTAGATCACAAATTATTCAACAGAAATCACATAATAAGCTTCCGTTACAGTTATACTTTTAAATCCCCCTACAGTAACGAGGATAATACATAGTTAATCAATTTATTCCTGCTACTCATGTTAACCAAAGTCTGTTACACTCCTGCTTTACAAGGCCATTATTCCTTCCTAGAGCAAAATATAAAGAATGTACCTCATTTCTTTACTGTCAGACTTAGAGTATTTACGACTTTTGCAAGATGAGAAACTAGACCACCAGAAAAACGTATTCCGACTAGAACGTAGTGCGCTTGCTGCTTAGTGAGTGCAAGATGTCAGAGTAGTCAAAGAATAATAATAAAAAGAAAGAAGAAAGAAAGAAAGTGTATCTATCCATTTATGTCAAGGATCTTGTATAGCCATGATTTTTTCTTTATGTATATGGAGAATAAAGGTGCATTTCGTACAGTTATTATATTGTATGGATTGCTACTGTGTCATATTGAAGATGACTAGTTTTATTTACTGGAAGTGTATCGAGAAGAAGGAATAAAGTTTACTGTCAAAAACACGCTTACTGTACTTAAGAATGTGATTGTTCCAGAATAATTTTTAATGGCATATATATTTCTTTCAGCTGATTCAGTAAACATTGAGAAAATTACCTTTTCAGTATGCTAAGAGATTACGTTTTGAAAAAAAATGAAATTCACGAAAACTCATTTTTGATTTCTATTCTGTTGATATTGAGATAAAATGTGTATTTTATCAAACTTTTTACTTTAAAAAAATCCCTGGGTTCAGCATAGTTTAAGTGCATGGTTTTAATTTGATTATTCTGAAATAATAATAACATGTTTATGCACATATGAATATGTTTAAAATTATTATGTTTGAACATGCGTTTAACAACTATATGTATACCTCCACCTGCAGAACTATGTCACTTCCCTGTAGAGTATTTATTTATTTATTTACGAAATACGATCTTACGTGATTCCACTTTCGTTTTTGCAGATAGCATTAATTAGAACTTTGCTAGATAATGTTCTTATATGCATTACATAGCGTTATGGGAAATGTACTCATTAGTACTTTTTAAGTAAAACAGGTTATTGTAAAATCTTCATAGAGTAAATAATAAAGCCAATTATAAATCGTTAAAAATTTCTTTTATTTTCATCTTCGGTTGTAAAAGATCGTATTTATGTATATAAATATCACTATTTCTTCTTAGGAAGGAAAACATTTTTATCTTTAAAATCCATTTCTTGGAAAATTTTCAGACTACTACTTCTTGGAATGTTTATATTTGAACAAGTTATTTCTTCATCAAAAGTTCTATTATAAGCTACTCTTTTTAAATATTTGTACATACAAGTAGAAAAACTTAATCATGTGACTTTTATTTCTTAGTTGCATTTTGAGTACTGTTGTTCTTTATTAATAATAATACAAGAATAGATGCACGTTTTTAGCTTGATATTTAAAAAAAATAGGAATAATTTATCTGAATTCTGCGAAATGTGATTTTGATTTAAACAAGTATTTTAAATTAAATATAGTTTTCAATAGAAGTTTTAAAAATAACAAATGTTTCAATTAATGCAAAATATATTTAAGTTCCTTTTTATTTAATAAAATCATTTTTTGTATCCTTTAAAAGGAATTGAAACAAACCAACTCAGTTATACCAAAAAAAAATCATTATTCTGTTTTAAAGTATGCATTTTATTTTATTTTCACACACTTACTTTTTAAATTTTCTCATAATTAAAAATGCTAAATTTGGAGAAGCAAAATTTAAAAAAAAATACTGTAACTCGTAATTTTTATCTATCTTCATCAAACATATAAACAAACGATACACTTATTTTCTTCTATCCTTATATTAAGATATGTCTTTTCTTCTTTTCTTAGCTTTTTTTTCTCTGTTATAGAGGTCAAGGGAAACATAAATAAATGAAAACAATGTTAAATGTCCAAAGTCAACATTTATTTAGAAATAAATGTCTTGTGGATATAATTCTAAAATTTTCTTTTGTACCTGAGATAGATATTTTCTTAACGTTTTATTTTGTATCGAGACGTACCCCCAATAGACTCATTCCTGAGATTGTTGTTTCATGGACGCTTTCTCTTTATAATAAAAATAAGAGCTACCGATTTAAAAATTTTAAACTCAATATAAATAGGAATAAGTGTTATAGGAGAACTTTTAGAAGTATTGTTTCTCCTTATATAAATAAAATCAACCCTCAGTTATTTCTTTATGCATTAACAGTGTCATTATTTGTTTTATATGGTTCTGTATGTTCACTAGTTGCCTTATTGGTATCATCATTGATTGAAACAAAATATTGCAAAACAGCATTTGAAATAATCACTAAAATTCTCCATTCACTGAGGTGGCACCTCTCGAAATTCGTTATGAGCCATCCTTTTTAAATTAAGGGTTGTCAAATGCTGCGCATTATTGAATTTTGCAAACGGCATCGCCAACGCAAACTCTAAACTCCAGTCCAGACTTTGGTACAGTTCCTAGAAACCGCTTTAAACTTGTCGCTAATTTTAGCGTAATTGATTGTTCGGAAAAGAATTTTGATTCCATTTTAGAGGTAACTCTTTTTACTCCAGTAATTTATTGTTCGAAAAAGAATTTTGATTCCATTTTAGAGGTTTACTCCATTTGCCATAGGTGCTTGTAGCAGGATCATCCAAGAATTAACAGTCTTGTTCTACGATGGTTGACTGCAATATGAAGAAATTTAGACCACGAGTCGCTTGTAAAACCAACTGTCAGAATATTCCTCCGGAAAATTTAAAACCCCTTTCTTATCTAGGCACTCTTTAAGACATACAAAACTCCTTTCTTGTACTATGAGGACCTAAATTGTGTCCAACTTCTCTCTCACACACCCCCCCCCAAAAAAAAAAGAAAGAAAAAAGAAAAAAAAAAAGAAGAAGAAATTATTTTTTAGTGGCATAAGGCGTAAACATTTTGCAAAATGTAATTTGAAATTTGAAAAACTTTGTAGAGGCAAATTTGGATGTATAACATATCCAGATTTGTTTGCATATAATATAAAGCCCAAACGAAATGAAAATGCTTAAAATATTTTTCTGCTACATCCTAGAGTTTAATATAATTTACTGTTTTGTCCTTCTTTACTTTCTGTCTTTCTATCATTGTTTGTTTGTTTCTTTTTTTTAATCTGTGGTGTCATCCAAAACCGTAGGAGGCAGAAAATGCTTCTCTTGTTTTCCGTTCTGTAAGATACCCATATAAAACCTGTCTTAAATTGCACAAAATTGTAGATTGTGAGAGAAAAAAAAATTGTTGATTTAAAGTTCAATGAATTCATTCGTAAATAAAGAAGACTACAGAGTACTAGTAGTAGAGAATAGTGTATTGTGCCATCATATATTCTGTTTATAACAGAGTCAATTTTTAAAAAAGTTCATTTTCTTCATATTTCATTTCAGTAACATTTCTCAGTAGTATTAAAGTTAAGAAACTTTGAATGATTCATTCTGAGTATATGTTTCTTGGATCTAAATTGAAAATGGAAATTTTCTTGAATCTTTTAATATTGAAAACGTTAAAAGAATGTTTTAAAATATTCTTTTAAAATTTAATAAATATACCCAACATCAATTTTTAGGTTTATTGCTAAAGAAAAATATTTCGTTAAGATATAATTAAATGATGCTTAAATAATATATCATCGTTTATTCACGAAATATTAAAAGCATTATTTAAAAATAAATTATGTATGCTGTCCTAATTTTACGAATGTAAGGAAACATTTGTTATTATACTTAATTAATTCTTTTCATGTGGTGAAATCTTTCTTAATTCATCATATTTTGCTATATTTACGCAATGAATTGGTCACTAGAGGTGTGTTTCCTGCATTAAAAAATAGATTTATGAAGGAAATATTAGTCCGCTTCATCATATTATATGTGTTTTGGTTAGTGATTGTTTAAAGTAATTCATTCTTTGAAATTGTTTTACTGTGTGATTTCTAAAATTAGCGAAACAATTATTGTAAGTAAATCTATTTACAACTCCGTGCAGCTACTTTAGTGGATTAAATTTGATATTGTAATATATGTATTTCCTGAATCACACCAATTCATTTTAGTAAAATTATTCACGTGCTGATAGATCTTAATTATGATGTATGATATATACCTTTAAAACATGATCTGCCTAAATATCATAATATTATGAAAATTAAATTTTAAGATATAAATGCGTATAGATTCTTTTACTGTGTTTATATATACACATGTTAATCCGTAGTAGATCATTTATATGAACACTTCCCTCTAAAAAAAAATATTTTTGCAGAAAAGTTCAGAAGAGCAGAATATTATTAAGCAACTTGAAATTCTTTTATTCTTTCATAAATAAACTGAGAGAAACCGTTAGATTAACCAACAAGTGTGCTGTAGTTTGTTCTAACTACAGTAAAATCTGCGGTTAAATTTTGTGCATTTTTTCTTCGTTTTGTATTTTCGTTTATCCATCTTCTGTAGTATAATTTACTTTCTTTCATTCGTTTATAACGATCATGTATAAAAAAGTTGCAGTTCAACTAATTATTATTTTCCTAGATTTAAAAAAATTGTATTGATTTTTTACATAGAAATGTACTTTTATTTGTAATATTTCATTTGAATTATCATGTATGAGACTTTAGCATAAAATATTGCATGTTTATTTTGTAAAACAAATTTTTAAAGACTACATGGATTTTATCATATTTTTCCACACATTTTCAGAGTTTAAAGAATGAATTAACTAATATTTGTGCATTTGTAAAAAAAATACCCTGAAATAGTGTATTTTTTTATAACTTTATCCCAAATAAATTATTTAGAAGAGCGGCATCTTCAAAAACTATACAGTTTGTATATATTTCCAACAAGAAAATAATGTGCACCAATATATAAACATTTATAATTTGTGGAAAATAAAATGTCGGAAAGTACACTGAAGGAGATGAAGCCACCAGGGTGGCACATAAATTCCTGGAAGAAAAATGAGACAAAAACGACCGCTTATACATGTAGACGATGTTTACTCTAGCTTTTTTATCACCCGTTTTCAAAAGAAGTGGCACAATAGAGACATTACTTAGATCTGGTGTCACTGTGTTTGGAGGGAACAATTTCCTTTCCGTTTCAGTAGCAAAAGAAACAATTATTCCTTGTTTTCTATGTATTTATTTGATTTTAGTTGCTGTTTGAATGAATAATAATTTTTAAATCTTTTTTCTTTCTTTTTTTTTTATCGAAAAACAAGAATTTTGCAGATTTAAGCAACTATACTTCAATTTTGAAATAAATTAATATAGATGTTTTATCGGTGAGAAAGAAAAAAAAATTTAATACCAGTGAGATCTGTGGTTACCAATATAATCAATTTTCAAGCGGTTCTTGTTGCAGGTTTTTTACCTTAATGAACAGTATCCTTTTACGTAATTCAGGTTATTTATGAGAACAGCTCATTACTTAAAAAAAATAAAAAATAATCCCAAAATTTCATTTTTATCGTAGTACTATGTAAAACGACTAATTCTTTTTTTAAAAATAATTACTAATGCGCGAATATATTTCATAAAGTGATTGATATACGTATATGGTTCAAAAATATAACGTAATAACATCTCTCACGAGTCACGTATTCCAAGAGCGAATGAGATTTCACGTCTAAATACAAGATACGATCGCAGCAGCCATATACTACTAAATAAAGCTAGTTGTTCCTCGGTTTACTTCTTTGGCTACAGAGATTCCAATAGCACGTATTGGAACATCTTCCCTAGAGACCTGCTCTGGTACCAAGTGATTTCCGACACTTCTGGGTTTTGAAGAAGTATCTGGCAGGACGACATTTTCATACCTATGCAACAGGAAGCCGTCGTTCACTGTCTTAGCGACAAGGGCCTTGATTTCGTCAACGCCAGTTTCTATAGATTGGTATGCAGATGGAACGAATACTTTGATGCCCATGTAGGCTATGTTGAAAAGTAATTTGCACCAAATGCCTTGCAATGTGTGTGTATTTCTGTATTTCTTAGGTTTCGTAAATTAACATTTTTGGCTAAAGGGCGTCACCTTCCTCATAAACAGCTTCAGACACATAAAACATACAAAATAATACATTATAGAGAATATTCCTGCATTTTTGTCATAGCTTTTTCACACAAAAATCTTACTTTTCTAGCTATGGCAAGCACTTGACTGACGTAAATGTTACAACAGTAACGACATGCATTTGAAGCATCACTTCCTTACAAATTATGTAACGCTGAGTTCTTTCCGTAAAATTATGTTCAATAACTTGTTCTGTAAATATCTTAAGGAAGAATTTGTGTTTTAAACAGTATACAGGACATCGTTATTCTTACATGCTCTTTTGTTTCAACATAGTCAAATCAGTGATTAAAAGAAAAGAAACTTCTTTTATTCAAACAAATGCACCAATTGTAACGACTGTAAAACGGGTTTCTCAAAATACACAGTCCCTGCCAAGCCTATTATTTATTAGTTTATCTAACAAAACAGCGGGGTTGCTCATTTATCCAGAGCTTTAAAATCCACTTCAAGAAACTGTTCACGGTACTTTTTCTTCCTTCCTCAAGTTTTCCGAAAGTGTACTTTAAACGGGGACTTCGATAAATGAGCATGCTTCTCCCTTCGACCTAAATATGTCAACTCCCTAACAGAATCTTTTGTAAATGAATTGGAAAAAAAATATATTTGTTGGAAGTTGAATTGATTATTCTAGGCGTCATGGAGTAGTGCAAACTATTTGTCTTCAAAATTTTCCGTTTAACCTTTCAAAACTCGCTCAAAAAATGAAGGGATAATGCTATCGTTTTACTTTTTTCTAACGATTTTAATTCTGATTTATTCTTAATCAAAGGGAAATAGAAAATCACCCCTTATTTCAAAAATACAAAATACTGCGAATTTTTTTGCTAAACGCTGTTCTAACGCTAAAAAATCTCAAATGTCATAAAATAACTACTAGTGTATGTCATAAAGTGGGTTTATTTCTTCATAGTAATGCATTATAATGTACACTTTTCTCAGGGTATTTACAGTTCAAAACATCTAACTGCAACTCTTCTGGATACTAGACCCTGAAATTTTGTTTAATACGAATGTGGTAACATACTTAAGTTCATATTTTATGAGTGAACAAAATATAAACAATAATAAACTGTGGATATTGTTCAGTGGTTGCACATATATTATTTTGCTATGATGATTCAAAATACATATGCATATTGATTATTTTTTATAGAATTATGTATTAATGCGTTGGCTTCCATTTTCAATCTCAAAACTTAACCTTTATCAAATTAACTTTGATATTTTTCACAAATATGGCAAAAAAATGAAGTGAAAATATTTATCAATCTTAAAACCTTTCCGTTCACTAATATTTAGTTATTTTCTGTCTATTTTTATTTCCGAATGAAAATTTCTAAGACACCATCAGACAACCGGTTTGAAATTCTCAGACATAATGAACAAATCTAATTATCTTAACATCTTTTGCATTTCTGTTAGTTGTGAAAATAAACCTCAATCCCTTGCGAAGAAAGGGCACTTTAGCTAGTATTGTACTATAATCCCACTAAATTTCATATCAATATGTTAACTTTAAGAGCCAGTAAAAAATGCACGAAGAAGTAAAAGCAAGAACTGAAATATCTTGCAGTAAATGAAGAAATTTGCTTTTAAGCCAAGTGTCGCAGAATTCGGATATGAATTATGGTTTGAAAACTGGTGTCTCACTATACATCAGTTACTAGGCTATTCATATATATTAATTAATTAATAAGTAAAACAGGAAGAAAATCACTGGAAAATGACAGACACTACAGGAGATCTGAAAAACAAATCAGACCATATCAGCATATACAGAGGGACAAGGAGGTTAAAAATCAAAGTACCAAGTCCACGATTTAAACAAAAATGAATCGAAGAAAATTCTAATCTCTGGGACTCTCGTCAGGGACCAAATCCAAAAGATTTTAATTAAAATTAACAAAATAGTAGAATTTTTGTTATGTGGCATATCAAAAGAGATATATGGGACCCATCCTACTATAGAAAAACGTGTGAAAGAAAGCAAGATATAGCAAGAATAGATATACACATATAATTAAAAAGCAAAACACGAGGAAAAATCAACAAAAATGGCATTCCCTTACAGGAAAATTGAAGAACAAAACAGATCATATCAGCATATACAGAGCAGATTGAAAATCGAAGTACTCTAGCCACCAATAAAACAGAAGTGAATGGAAGTATCCAACTACAGGAAAATAAGGGAATGATAGCATGAGGTAGCAAGAATAAATGTAAAAATGTTGCCAAAATCTAGAAGTGAAATACCAGTTTTACCAAAATATGAAAGGGTAATAGTAAAATTAAGTTTATAAAAGTGTTGCCAGAAACAGTAATCGAATATTATTTGACCTTATTAACATACAGAAATATTATTGAAATGAAGATTAATAAAATGAATAATACTTAATTAGTAGTTGGCATAGATAATTCAAGATAAATAAAATTATAAGAGAAAGGATATATGTAAAACTATAATGAATATACGTATTAGCGAAATATATACAAATATATTATTTCCTAGAAAGTAAAACTTCTATTGAAATAGAATATTTGAAAACTTAAAAAAAAGCATTATATGCAATTGTCACTGAATAGCAACCGTCCTTTTTTCTTTTTTTTTCTCTAATTATGTATATGCATGCTTGTGCACATCCAGAGCTTTTGAAGTAAAACTTCGTTAGGCACAACTAGGGAGTAAGATTTTTTTTCTGACGGAAGTAAAGCTCAGTAAAGGAAGTGACCTGTATGTCATATACTCCACGCTGACCCTCAAAAAGAAGAACCACCGAAAAACCTACCTTTTCGAACCGCTCAGCTGCTTTCGCCAACTTCATCCTGTGAAAATATGCGGAACCTGTTAGGGAAAGAAACGGCGAGAAAAACAGTCAAGAGCCATATCTTTGAGACATCAATCTTTATTTTATACATTAATAAGTGTTTTGAAGGTACATACAACATAATATTTTACATGTAATCTCAACCTCACGGGAGGTTCTCGATAATCCTTATTTTTAGATGAATAATATACATGGTTTTGGAAAACCACAAAAAACGGACCCTGTCTGCAATCAATCCCAAACAATAGACAGAACCTGCAGTTTAAAAACACGGATACATAATAATAAATCGAAACCTACCAGCAGGCGAAATCAACGCTTCAGAACACTGTGATAGAAAAACACAAAAATATTTACACTACCTGCATTTGAGCCCAACAAACAGAGGAAAATATCAGTTAAAGAACACAGTTAAAGTATAATACTAGACTATGGACATCCCCCCCCCATTCAAACCCAAACTCCAGACCGAACAATAGTATAAGAAAACAGTTTACAACATGGACACTTCCTGGATTCTGAGTAATTATCATGAATTACTGATGATTCTTACTGGAGATTTTAATGTTACTTTTAGCTCTCAAAAATCTCAGCCGTTAGTTGATGTTTTAAAAGAAAAATTTGGTCTAACTATGAATACTTCTCGACTTCAATCAACAACGCGCTTCGGTACAACGATAGATGCTGCATTTTCAAGAAAATTAGCAAATTTAGAGCGTAGAATTTATGTTTCCCATTATAGTTACAAGAAACATACAATTTCATACATAAAAAATTATGAAGACATTCAAGTATCTATTTCCAATGAATAACATGAATATAACATTTATATAATCTTTGTAAAGTACAAGAATAATAAATATAAGTGAATTATAATATGATATTTATTTTAAGTTAAAGTTTAATCATTTCAGTGATATGTGTCGTAAACGTCAAAGAAGTTTTACTTCCATCGCGCGTAAAAATTACACGCACACACTTTTTTTGGTTTTATTGTTTTTTATATTTATCTAAATGTGTTTGTAGATGCATACACATCCAGAACAATATGTTTTATGTTTTACTTTGTTTTAATTATATAATGAGAAGATCTTCCACCTCCCGGCCAGTAATATATATATATAAATATATATATATATTACTGCTATGAAACAAATTTATTTTTTTCCGTATTGGGCGTTATGTTTTCTAACTGATCACCACATTGAAAAACCTTATTCGTTACCTAATTTCCTAATTTTCCTAATTTTTCTATTTCTGTTCACAGTCAATAAGATTATATAACAAACATATCTATGGCAGAAGAACAAATTTGTCTGATAACAATATCAGGCCACTTTTAATGCTAGGGACATCAAATCTAAAGGTAGAAATGTCTGCTATTTCGGCATCCAGGAAACAATTTCATCATTCTCGCTAATGCAGGCGTGCATGTGTAGAATATCAATGTGCTGTTCAATAATAATAATATTAAAGAAATAATTAAAAACCACATCTATGTTTTGATTCTGTTTTGTTTGGACCTCGAGTGTGTAGTCGGCCCCCAAACTGCGGCTTGGTGGTAAATGCGGACGTCGGGCTGAAATGTTTGGAAACTCCTGCTCTAGAGGATTGATTTACATATCTATATACATATGTATATACATATGTATACAGGGTGTCCCATAATTATTGGTACGAAACTTAAAGGGAGATAGGGCACATTATAAGGAATCAGAATCACACAGCAGCGTAGGGTCAAAAACACCGTTTTCACTTACCTGTTAATAATCACTTTGGGAAAAGTGTTGAAGTGTTCGTGTAAATTCTTAACCTCGTTCCATAAACAATAGGCTCGTCTCCAAAAGTTTCATTCATGAAATAAAATAAAAATTTTAAATTATTAATTTTAGTCACGTGTTTTCTAAGAAAATTACATTAGTATTTGATGAACAATGGTCGGAAAGTTCCCTAATATTTCAGCACTTGTTCCAAAGTGATTATTAAGAGCTACACGTAGACGGCGTTTAAAACCGCACATTGCTGTATGGTTCTTATTCCTTCATGCGTGCACTACCTCTCCTCATATTTTTTTCCAATATTTATGGGACACCCTGTATACATATATAAATAATTCCTATTTGGGTGTATATATATATATATATATAAATTTTTTAACTCTACTTCAAGAGTGTAAATCTCATATTTCGTATTTTAAGGCTACCCAACACTCATTATGAAATATATTTGGTTATCGAGACATCAATAAATGAAGATGTGAATATCACCGACCCAAATACGTCGTCTGCTTTTCGCAATCGGCTCTAAAAGAATTTCCAAATTATGCTAGCAGTTGAATTGATTATTTTTAGGCGGAATAAAGCAACCCGTAAATTTTCTTTTCATTTTTGTGTTTAACCCTTCACAGATCGTTTGGTAAATGATGGGATAACGATATTGCCAACCATTTATTTTCTTCTGTACGTTTTTAATGCATTTCAATTTCTTTCGCGATGGGAAACGCGTTAATGGATTTTTAGGCTGTTCGAAATAGTTTTAAACTATTTTGCGTATTTTTTGCTTTTGCTATGGAAAACAATCATTTATCATTCTTTTAATCCCTCCTGCAATTAATGCTCAAGTTTATTAAATCTACATTTAGGTTTCTTTAACATCTTCCAGTGCACTTGAAAAGTAACGAAGATAATCATGTCACTGGTTTTTAAAGTATTAAATAAGATGTTCAACCACAAGCGTACATAATTGTAAAGTATAACACTGTATTTAACTTGGAAAATATCGAATTAATGCCCAATCATTCCGTTGTGTGTATTTTGTGTTATGGCAAGCCTACATGATGGAAATCTGCCTACGCGGGGGGGGGGGGGTTACTGAATCGGAGAATTTATTAGAGTTTTAACTGGTATTTATGCTACATCTAGAGAAAATCGTTCAAAACTATACACCATTAGATCGACAGCTACGTGGTAGGCCCGAACAGACCTCCACATTTCCTCGAACCATACGTTTTTAATTTATAAAGTATTATTGCGCGTCTTTGTTCGAATTGGTTTGTGAATAAATTTCTTTAGAGGAATATATGTGTGTAGCTTAAAATATTCTTCTTCCGCTTTTCATGCGTTAAAAACAAGGATCTTTTTGAAAATCAATAAAAGATGTTAATGACATGTTTACATACTTATTTATATGCGTATGCATCTATCCTTATGCTACAAATTTCACAACTACAGCAAGATGACTACGCTATAAAGAGATTTTATAGAAGTTTAGCACGGTCATGTATTTTGAAGAATATTTATTTAAATCTTATTTTATGTAGGTGGTGTATATAAAATAATGTATAACTAAATATTTAGAGAAACTTAAGAAAAGACATTGGTTTTTTTATTTGTTTTGAATACGCCGCTAACTTAGTTTTCTGTATATGTCTTTGATTTCTATTAATTGAAGTTTGATTAATTTATTTTTTATTCGATAATCAATATCACATTACATAAATTTTGAACCGTCTCTTCTGAATTTGGTTTTTCAATTAACGCAATGTATCATTATTTCATTTAAAAATCATTTTTAAATAAAATTTTGAATTTTAATTGATAAAATTATTTTTAAAAAATATTTTTAAAATAAGTATTTAATTAACTTCGTAATTTGTTGCACCAAATATGCAGGGAAAATGCAACACACTACTTTTAGCTCATGTTGAAAATCATTTTACTGGTATTAGACCCACATGTGAGAATGTGAGAAATTTGCATTTACTTTCTCAGTTAGTTTTTACATGATTCGAATACTGCTTCATTTATTTTTTGCTGGAAAAGTTTGACAAATTTTGACTTTGCTTCTGATAAAAAATTACAAAATATGAAAAGGAACTTGTTGATTCGTGTTTTAACCCATGGATTTTAGAGTACGTTTTTATATCAAAGGGATATAAAAGATAATTTAATATTTATAATTTTCATTATTTATATATTATAATGAACTAAATTAATTGGGAGTCAGCTCTTCTTTCTCATGCAGTATTGCACCTTAAAATTCAGTAATATTTAATTATAAAAACGGAATAGTAACTTTACAGTATCGACTTTTCATACAAGCCTTTAAGCAAATCGTTTCAAATTATTTAAGTAGTCTGTGTTTCAAAACGAGTTATTAATTAAAATTTGCAAGTGCTTAACGCAGGTAAGTACCTATTTCATAAGTGTACTTTTTGAATTCTGTGAAAACTAGAATATATTTCCTATTTATACTTTGAAATTCTTAAGAACGTGCTTATTTAAGAGAAAATTATGTTAATGCATTTTTATGTGCATGTTTGATAAACGAATACATATTTTAGTTGAAAACTATTTTGGCACGCTATTGATCAATCATTTCAACTCATTTTAAAATTTCGCTAAAATTAAACACTTCTGAAAGTTAATTTCGATCAAACTTTCAGCAAAGAAACAGTCTTTTTAAATTTTTGTTGTTTTCTTTCAACAAACTAGTATGAAAGAGTTATGTTCCTTCTAACGTGCGTTTGATTATTCTGTGTGCTATGGTAGAATGTGAGAAATTTGCATTTACTTTCTCAGTTAGTTTTTACAGAATTCGAATACTGTTGCATTTATTTTTTGTTGGAAAAGTTTGACGAATTTTGACTTTGTTTCCAATAAAAAATTACTAAATATGAAAAGGAACTTGTTGATTCGTGTTTTAACCCATGGATTTGAGAGTACATTTTTATATCAAAGAAATATAAAAGATAATTTAATATTTATAATTTTCATTATTTATATATTATACAGCTAAATTTAGGAATGATTTAAACTAATCTTCGTGTTTACGAATTCATTGAGATATGTTCTGAAGTACCTAGTTCTGTAACTAAGCAACATAATGGGCATGGAATAAAGTTACTTTTTCTTTGAATCCTGCTAAAAAATAAGTGAATAAAAATATTTCCAAAAATCTGAGATGGTTTGAACGTAGACTATTAAAAAGAAATTATGTTCGAAAATTTACTCATAATCAAAATTATATTAAATGTATTCTTAATTTATCAATAGATGAGCTACTTTTAACAAATATATTGATGAATATTTCCATGCTAATAGTTAAAGAGAGTTTTGGAGGCACACAGTAAAAAAATTCAGAAACGTTACATACTTACAGCGGAAAGGTTTCCGAAAGTATAGCGTAACCTACCGATGCTCTACTCGAACTCACGATTTCGGAAACATAACCCATATTTCGGGGTAAAGTATTTACGGGGGAAAGGAAATCTTTATTTGGGACTTCGCGCGCATGCGCCAAGTGCCAAGAGACAGAGGGATAACAGTGAACGCGTCTTCCCTAATAGCACAGATGGCCACAAAAGAGTCGCTGTGACGTCACAGAGGGTCACAATTGTCACAGGACTGTCACATTGTAACTTCTTGCACAGACCGATTATGACAAACAGTGCCCCGGGCATTGATGAATTTGGGGGTCCCCATCTATAAAATTTGTGTTCTTTTTCATAATATTTTGAGATATAAAAGAATATTTCAGAACAACATTTGAAACTGGGGGCCCTGGGCAAAGTCCTGATTTGCCCATGCGATAATAAGGGTTTGGTAACTTGTGAGTGATGTAACTTCACTGTGAAGTTTATTTGTGACCAGTCACCAGGTGATGTCGCCGGATGAATACTTAAATAAAACGGATGAATACTTAAATAAAACAGCACATTATCTCCTGAAAATAATTTATGTGGAAGAAAAAAGATTTAAGATTTTTAATTTATATTTATTAATTATGGTATGTTCTCTCCATTTACAAAATACTTCAAAAAAATTTTTAATTTCCAAAACATTCCGTACCACAAATAACTTTTGCAGAAGTCAGTTTACTTTTAAAGTAAAATTCGGCAAGAAAACCGCAGCGTCGTGGTAACGTGTTCTCCTCCGAATGCGTAGGTCCAGCGTTCGATTCTGGTCGCTAGTCCTGACCGCTCCTTCCGATAGAGTTTGGTGCTGCCATCTAGTTTAAGATACTCGAAACGCTTCATCTAGTGCATGTTACTTTTTTCTGAAAAACTCGAAAAGGTTACTCGTTAATTCGGAAACCTTTCCAAAATGCTCGGAAAGGTTACTCAATATTTTACCAAAATATACAGAAACGTTACCCATCTTTCCAGAAACCTTACCTAAAATGCAGGAAAATATGTAAATATGTTTCCGACATATGCAGAAACGTTTCTAAATACTTTACCCGCATGATTCGGAAACGTTTTCGCAATTTTAAACTGCAAGAGCTGCCCCATTTTTTGGGGTAACATTTCCGAATTTTTTTTTACCGTGCAATTACAGCGGGCGGCAAAAAAAGTACTGTATTAAAATAGTCACACCATTCAAAAAGAGAAGATTATCTGACTACAAGTTTACACAAGTTATTCCAACACAGAATCATATAAGGAAAAATCATGCTCTAACGATTTACACTCAGTACATTAAAATAATTACCAAGTAACATTGTTGCGCTTAAGCAGTTAAATTAATTCTAAATTGAAAGTTTTCTTAATGATTACAAAAATCTGTATAATTTCGTAATGCTATTTCAAACGATTTGAAACAGTTAGACTATGATGTATAGTAGGCGACAGTTGTTAATTGTTTTTCGCTGTTAGCACAATTTTATGAAGTTAAAAAATCCAAAAATCTCTAAAATCAGAAAGCGGGCGGATTTCTGAAGTTGAATATGAGGGAATGGGTAGATTTGTAAATTTTTAAGGTAGCACACATATTTTCCTACTTTTTTTTTAGATAATTATGAAAATAAATTGAACTGATTGCTCTTACAGTGAAGATTTTATTGCGTGTTTTGTGTTGAAATTTTTCCTTTTTCTTCTTATAAATGGCAATAATGTCTTGTTTTGGAAAGGTACGATACCTAGAGTGAATTAATGACTACATATGTTATACCAGCTAATCATGCAACATCGTTAAATAGTAGAGATTTTCATTTAAGATATGTGAAGAATGCTGATGAAAGAGTACTTTTTTTTTTAACTTAAAAATAAAAAATATGCCAAATTATTTTTTTAATGTTTAGATAAGAGACGATGCTCGAATTTTTCTCTGTCTAGCTGAAAACATTAGACACCTAGAAGAACTTGTTTTAGAAATACCTTCCCATTTTTACTTTTTTTATTTTTCACCATTTGGTCTCGGGAAATCTTTAAGCTAAAAAATATTACGATATTCAATGAGTTTTTAGGATCAGTACAAACATGAAAAGAAAAATAAACATACAATATATAGCAGATATAGTTGGAAATAATATGTTTAACATTCCTTCCTTTGAATTAATCTTATTCCACAGTAACTAAAGCAGCTTAATTTACCTAGACAAAATGTAACTAATTGTTCATATACCAAGATTAATAATTGCAAGTTATTCATATATTTAAACTATGCCACAAATAGACATCCCTGGCATAATGTTACACATTTCTTAACACGACTACTCATTTCGTATGAGTTTTTGTAAAACGAATTTATAATACCTCATCTAAATGTACGCTGGAATACAACTTTTCTTCCCCGACTCCCAATCGTAACAGTTTTTAACAACGGTTTCGCGTGATTCTCTGCACCAGATTACACTCACTCCGTTAAGCATGCACGGCTATTCCAGGTACTAATCACAAAATCGGCGACTGCCTGTGTTAGATTACATAAGATCTTTTCATGTTACACTCGCAGTATGGTTGTCGACAGCGTTTAGTGCCAGATAAGACAGTATCGCTTGGCTTGCCAAGCAAGATACACGTAATGTGGGGTAATTTCGAACATTTGCAGCGGTGTGACTGAAGGAATTGATTTTTGGCTTCAGTCTTTAAACGTATGCGTGCCTATGTTTTAAATAGAAAAAGTATGATTTCGTTTGATTGCAGTATCCTTAGCATCTCTTCTGACAGGTGCTACGATGTAAGATTTGCATCTTGATCAATGCGTATATACCCCAGAAATTTTAATAGAGTCAGATGTTGATAGAATTTTACTGTCATTTGATAATAAATTGTATCCTTATCTTCATTATTAATTAAATAATATAATATTTATATAAAATTTGCAGAAGGTATTGTAACTGAACTTTTTTTATGCTCAAGTTATGGCCTCTAAAAATGGCTTTCTAGCTGTTATTTTGCTGTAAAGTTAAATATGAATGTAAAGTTAAATATGAATGATTCTGTAAAGTTAAATATGAATGTTTAATAAATAATTTTATAAAGAACATTCAGGAGTAGTGGACCGAGAAGCTCAAAAATATGTCCTTACTTTAGAGGGAAATCATTCACAAACCCATTGTTTAAGTAGGTAAAATTGGCTTTTCTATCTTTAGGCCTGCCACTTCAAGCAGTTTACCTGAATGGTAAACGTGCTATCTTCTCTTACATGTGAATTTTTAAATGTTATAATTATAGTGTAAGGGATGAGTTTTGTAGCACAAATGGGTTTATGGTTATGTATTTTTGCGACCGACAAATTTTGCATCCATACTCAAAAAAGGACGCTGGGTGTTAATGGGTGAAGCAGAAAAGATTAATTTGGCATGTTTCTGAAAAATGCACTACAAAAGTTTAATAAAATTAAACAAAAGTTTATAAATTTTTCATAGATTAAAGAATAATCGAATTTGACCGTTTATCTGCTTAAAACCATTTTATGTATATATAGCACGATTAAACTATTATAAATATTTTTTCATTACACAAGAAATTCTTATCAAATTAAGTAAAAGGCATAAAATTAATGCACTTTCACATTTTAATTCAGTCTTAAAAGTAAATAATGCTATTTTGGGGTTCAGAGATATTTATTAGTTTAGTATTTCTTAATACTAATATTTCTATTTTTCTTAGTGTACGCTAGATAATATCAGTTTTACGCGTTTATAATACTTGTGAATACCTAGTTTTTTCTTCATTACTGTAGTAATTACTTTGCTGCTAGGTATATCTCAAATAAAATTAATTATAAAATAACAGTACATTTTCAGTGTTGCCATGATTTTGTGAGCGGAAATAAATTCTCCCTAAACTCGAATGTTTGATGCATGTCAAGTCTTTTTTTTTTTCTTTGTGTGCATGTGTGTGTGTGTGTGTGTGTGTGTGTGGTAAGCTACTTCCAGAAATCCCCTAAACGCTCCGCATTGTCGCCCATGCAGAACTGTGATATTCCAGACATAAAATGCCTTCTTTTTCAGAAGGTTAGAAAACCATAAGTCAACTTCAGAATAACAAATGCTTTCGATGACATGGGGTGTCATGTTTGTGGACATCCCACGTGCATAACGTGAAACAGTTTGTCATTTTCGGCCACAAAAAAACGGGATATTTTGTCAGAAAATACGTCGCACTAGAGCGAGTGACTATAACAGATGTTGAATCATTTGCTTCCTGTATCACATTTGACAGCCATTACATTAGCTCGGATTTCACTGTTTTTATGGCATTCAGTTATAATAGCTGTTAAGGTGGTGTACAAAATTTGCGAATTTATTGTGTTTCGAAAAACAATTTTCAAGTCTGTGGATGTGTTTTTTAGTTGATAAAAACGTGCCGTTGAGTGAAGTTGAGATATGCTAAAGTCAAAGAGTCTGAAGTTTGATAACCGTTTTCTGTAAAATATTGTTACAGATCAATTATTGTTCTGTAAAACATTGTTACCCGCTGTTTTGGGGTTTAAAATAGTTTAAAATTCGTATTCTACGCGTCCAATAGTTTAAGTTTGCTTTTTGCTGCATCGAAATCGGTCAACTAGAAGGCGAGATACGGAGTTTGGAGTTTTCCCATTGATTTCTATAGCAATTTCTAGAAATCTCAAGAAATATTGGTTCTAGGCCTTCGGTAAGTTCACTTTTTTGGAGTTATTTTTGTCGACAAATTTGGCGATATTTCGCGCCAAACATGGCGACATTTTGTTCATCTAGCTCGTTTTTCCCAATGGGGCTTGTAAAGTTGGTTTTTCTGCATTAAAATCACATAACAGCCTAATGAATCAGCTGTATTCCTACCCTACTAGCAATTTTGCTCGGGCTACCACCGGCCACGTAGCCAGTCGATGATGGCCCGAGCAAAATTGCTAGTAGGGTATAATGTAATCAAAATTCGCGCTTTAAGGGGAACCTTCGGAAAACTTCTCGTAGCTTCGACGTCATCTATAAAAGTGAAGCTGGTTGCCCAGTTCAGTCAGTGTTCATCGAGATCTCTTTGAGTGAGTTTGCTGCTTTCGCTTATATTGACGCTATAGAATAGCTATTTTCGCTTGCTTTTCGAAGCTGTTTTTTAGGTGCTGAGTGTAAATTTTTCATTGCTGAGTTTTGAGGGACTGTTAGTGTTATCCTTTGTATATTTCCACTGAATTTTACCTGTGGAAGTGTTTTATTTTGTGTAAGAACTACAGCATTTGTGAAAGCTTCAGTACTAAGCGGACTGTTATAAACGAGCTACTGGCCGTTAGTTCCTGTGAGTTTTGTACAGTTGATTGTTCGATTAAGTTCTAAAAGAAATAAAGTTTGTGTTCCATCCTGACAAGTGGATTCTTTACTAGAACTTTCTACACCTACTGGACTTCAGAACGATGACACCAGGAATTAACAGAATATTCTGCAACAATGAATAATATGCTTAAGTGTGTACGGGAAGTCAATATTAAGTAGCTAAGAATTATTTTAAGAGGTTCAAGATTATTTTTGAAACTTTCTTAGAGTTAGAACTCTTGAGATATTTTCTTATTCAAGATGTATAACCAGCTAGACTGTATTTAGCTATCTATCATTTCTGTAATAAACAATTTTATCGCCAATATATTACATATTATACATATTTGAATTTTGCATTTATCGCATTAGGAAACTCATAATAGATATTTTCAATACTTTTCCAAAGCAAAATTCAAGAAACAATTTTTTTTGTTTGCTATCAATGTAAAACCACACTACTTTACAGGAAAAAAAAAAATCCTTGAAAAAATTATAGACATTTTATTGTAGAAAATTCAATGAAAGCTATAAGTAAATAAACTACAGTTTCATTATTTTTTAAACCGCAAGTTTAATTATTACTCAAATACGCGGCTGATATCTATATTTCATGCGTACTTTTTTCCGAAAATATTTTAAATTTATGCTTAAGTCTCAATCTCAAATAATTTAATTTATTGTTATGTCGCCCATGTTATTTCTCATTACAATTCTATTCATTAAATATTGCAGCATCTTCTAGAAATATTGTGAAACTTAGTTCATTTTATTTTATTTTACTTTTTACACGATTTCTTTCAAACCCGTTACTAGTTTTTGACACATTACATTCTACAATTGTAATTATCTTTATTGCGCAGCTTTTTAAATCAATATTTCTGTTGACGCAACATAACGCGTTCCGTATGCATACAGCTATTGCGTAAAAATTAAAATTAAATCGAAATGAACTTTTTTAGAAAGCCATTTACAAAGAGAAAAAGGAAATATTTTATGCTTGAATTTCCAGCATAAAAAAAATATCTATAATTACGTCGGCAAAGTTGAAAGCATCAATAAAAATGTTAAATATCTTTTTTTAACTGCTTGCTTTCACGAGAAGACTTCAGTACATCTGAGGTTGAGACAATTATTGAATCTGTCTATCTATCTATCTATCTATCTATCTATCTATCTATCTATATATATATCTATCTATCTATCTATCTATCTATCTATATATATATATATATATATATATATATATATATATATATATATATATATATATATATATATATACATATATATATATATATATATTAACATATATATTAACATATCAATGCGGGGTCAGAAACGTCATCTTCATGAACCTGCCAATAATCACTTTGGATGAAATGTTGAAGTGTGCGTCTAATTTCTTAACCATGCTTCATAAACAATGGGATTTCCGCAGACAATTTCATAAATGTATTGAAAGAAACAATTCTGAAATAACAATTTTTATCAAGTGCAATCGGTAAAAGAGGGATTAGTTTTTGGAAAACCACTGTCGGAAAGTTTACTATTTACTGAACACTTCTTCTAAAGTGAATAGTAACAGGTACATGAAGACGACGTTTCTGACCCTGCATTGCTGTGTGATTCTGAATCGTCTCTGTACCCCCTACACTCCCTGCAAGTTTTTCAGTCTGGTAGCGAATCACCCTGTATATATAATAAATGAAGAATGTCGGACACTCTCTTTGTGAAGACTTCCTGTTTGCGAAAGAATGGCAGTCGAGGCTGGTTGAGTTTAATCTTCATCTTTATTATTTCTCATATTTGGTTGGAGAAGGACCGGCGACCGACCGACACACTTGTTGCGTGTTTTCTAGGCAGTTGCTATATCGAAAGTCCTCGCAAAATTTCACGCTCCTGATTCCTAGTTTCCCATTATCTTATTGCTTTTCTACAGTGATACCATTTGCTTACTTAGCCCAATAATTTTAAGATGGTCAACGGGAAACCGCAAATGCCGGCAAATTTAGCTTAATTCGCACTTTTGATACTAAAGTGCTCTCAAAATTTGTCTCTGAAAGTAATATTTGTCTGGCCGAGAAACAAACTTTACAGTGAAAGTACTCTGTTTCACACAGATTAAAGATGGTCTTTCAGATGATTTTAAATTAAATTAGATTAAATTGTCAAAGGCTATTTTATTATTACATATATATTTAACATGTCGGCGCTGGGCAGAAGCTGGTTAGGCGACTTGGTCGGAACACCCTTTGAGCCCGCGAGCTGACGTCTTTGAAATGACGGCCGGCCGCTGTGACCCGCCCAAGTAAAGACGATCTGGGTAGCTGATCCAGCCCCGGTATACTGGGGCCATACGGTGTGACGTGAGTAATAAGCTACGGCGGGTTTAAAAGGACATATTTTTATTACATTTTCACGTGAGTTTACATGGCAACTGAAGTCACAAGAAAGATACTCCATGAACTGTGTTACGGATAATATACGTGCTGGTCACGTGGTCTGTAGATTAATCTCAAGTTCCAAAAAAGGTGTATTTTTTGGTTTTTGAAATGCCCGGGTCTCCTAGCCCTAGGAAATTCTTGCGAGGGGTGGGGCCAGAAGACCGTGGGTAATAGGGGTAGTAGGGGAAATACATTAATGGAGTTTTTATTAAATTTAGATCCCGGTGAAATCCTTCGTCTGAAAACCAATGTTACTACTCCCCTAAAGAATTCCGAAGTTTGCAGAAATTTCGAATTTTGAAAGGTTATTTAATTCTATATGTTAAATACACTGCTGGCCACCCAAATTGCAACACCAAGAAAAACAAGAGATATCACAACAAAATTTATTGTGTAGATAACATGTTGACCAAGTAACAAATGATTAAATTTACAGCATTCTATGAAGCGTGGTTCCTGCCAAAATCAGTACCCAGAGTAGCCGCCGTTGTTGGAGATCACAGCTGCCACACGCCTCGGCATTGATTCAAAGAGACTTTGAATGTGTTCTTGGGGTACAGCAGACCAAGCAGCTTCCACACGTTGCCAAAGTTGATCTGGTGTGACAGCTGGGGATGAACTCTGGGTCAGTCGTTGAGCAACCATGGACCACATGTTTTCTATCGGCGAAAGATCCGGAGAGCGCGCCGGCCAGGGAAGCAATTCAATCTGGTGATTGACGAAGAACCCTTGGACAATGCGTGCCACGTGTGGCCGTGCATTATCCTGCTGAAATATGGCTGTTGGCAAGCCCTGAAGGTAAGAAAGGACAACTGGCTCCAACACCTCGGAGATGTAGCGCTGGCTGGTTAAAGTACCGGCAATGCGTACTAGAGGAGTGCGAGAGAGATATCCGATACCGCCCCATACCATAATACCCGGTGCAGGAATAGTGTGACGGTGCATAATGCAGCTGTTCAGCATCCTCTCTCCACGGTGTCTCCAGACTCGAATCCGACCGTCGTGGTGTTGCATACAGAAGCGTGACTCGTCAGTAAAGAGAATTTCATTCCATTCTGTCGTCCACATCCTTCTTTCATCGCACCATTGGCGGCGGAGACGTCTGTGGTTCCGCGTCAGAGGTAGACAAAGCAACGGACGTCTTGCGGACAGACCATTCTGCTGTAAACGACGTCGAATGGTACGCGCAGACACTGGATGATGCGTTACAGACTGAATCTGCTGTGATATGGTTCGTGATGTGACTGAGCGGTCCGTCACTGCCATGCGTACAATCTGCCTGTCATCACGTGACGTGGTGCACTGAGGTCGATGCGGTCGATCACGTCTGTCCGTCGTACCCTCCTGCACCCAACGATCACATATCCGCATCACAGTTGTTTGGTTTCGTCCAATACGACGACCGATTTCCCTGAAAGATAACCCACAATCTCGGTATGCCACTATCCTTCCTCTGTCAAACTCGGATACTTGATCAAAAGATGATCGTTGTTTCCTACGAGGCATAATTTATCGTTTTTTTTGAAAAAAAAGCAAGAAAAACACAATTGCTGTACTTGAAACCGTCGAAATCTCCAAGCCTTAAATAGCGCTTTGAGGTGGCGCCACAGGCGCGCTTGATGTGCGTCTGCGCTGAAATTCTAATCATTTGCATATCTCACCTCAGCTAATGCATGTTGTAAATTTCATATTATTTGCATGCTTCCTTCAGGGTGTTGCATTTACGATGGCCAGCAGTGTATATATATATATATATATATATATATATATATATATATATATATAGTAAAAAGGTTTAACTTATGATCAGTGTAGCATCCACTCAGCAGATAAAAAATTCTAAATATCCATGGAATAACAAATATTTTGATTTAGGGAAACATTCATACTCAAACTAGAAATATAGGGAATAGAAAAATATCATAATACGATCCAGCATGGAATGAACACAATTTCGCAATAGCTATTACTGAAAATATATACGATATGAAGATGCCTGAAAGAGATGTGAATCGCAAAGTCAAAATGCGCATAATTGCAGCTGTATTTTGGCTTGCAACAATTTAAATAAGTAGTAAAAATGTCTAATTATGGAACGGTTGTGTATGCATTAAAATTAATAAAATATAAAAGTATATAAAATAAGTAGTACATAATAAAAGCGCTATAAGCTTCATCGTACTACAGAACATTTTGTATATAGTAAAAAAAGCTTAACTTACGAATCAGTGTAAGCATCCACTCAGCAGATAGAAAATTCTAAATATCCATGGAATAATAAATGTTTTGATTTAGGGAAATATTCATACTCAAACTACAGTATGTACGGAATAGAAAAAATATCAGAATATATATATATAGATAGACAGATAGATGGATAGATATAAATATATATAAACTAATTTCACTATAAAATTATTATTTATGCTTATGTAACTTTAAATTCAAAGCTGTAACAGTAAATCATATTTTCAATTTTTTAACCGTATAATTAATTTATAGTATGCTAATGTCATTCTTTTGATCCTTGGCAGGTGGTTGTTACGTTGCTAAACTCTGTATGATGTCATCTTTATACAATAGGTATGCCTCATAATAAAATTTGACTTTTCTTACGCCTATTTTTGCACAATATAACAGTGTTGTCAAAACGAGAAATTTATTCTACATATTTTTATAAGAATAATTTTATATTATTATAAGAAGTTGAAATATTTTTATAGAAAAATAGAAAAAATTGTAATCTTACACTTACAGGTATTGATATATACACTGCTGGCCATCGTAAATGCAACACCCTGAAGGAAGCATGCAAATAATATGAAATTTACAACATGCATTAGCTGAGGTGAGATATGCAAATGATTAGAATTTCAGCGCAGACGCACATCAAGCGCGCCTGTGGCGCCACCTCAAAGCGCTATTTAAGGCTTGGAGATTTCGACGGTTTCAAGTACAGCAATTGTGTTTTTCTTGCTTTTTTTTCAAAAAAACGATAAATTATGCCTCGTAGGAAACAACGATCATCTTTTGATCAAGTATCCGAGTTTGACAGAGGAAGGATAGTGGCATACCGAGATTGTGGGTTATCTTTCAGAGAAATCGGTCGTCGTATTGGACGAAACCAAACAACTGTGATGCGGATATGTGATCGTTGGGTGCAGGAGGGTACGACGGACAGACGTGATCGACCGCATCGACCTCAGTGCACCACGTCACGTGATGACAGGCAGATTGTACGCATGGCAGTGACGGACCGCTCAGTCACATCACGAACCATATCACAGCAGATTCAGTCTGTAACGCATCATCCAGTGTCTGCGCGTACCATTCGACGTCGTTTACAGCAGAATGGTCTGTCCGCAAGACGTCCGTTGCTTTGTCTACCTCTGACGAGGAACCACAGACGTCTCCGCCGCCAATGGTGCGATGAAAGAAGGATGTGGACGACAGAATGGAATGAAATTCTCTTTACTGACGAGTCACGCTTCTGTATGCAACACCACGACGGTCGGATTCGAGTCTGGAGACACCGTGGAGAGAGGATGCTGAACAGCTGCATTATGCACCGTCACACTGGTCCTGCACCGGGTATTATGGTATGGGGCGGTATCGGATATCTCTCTCGCACTCCTCTAGTACGCATTGCCGGTACTTTAACCAGCCAGCGCTACATCTCCGAGGTGTTGGAGCCAGTTGTCCTTTCTTACCTTCAGGGCTTGCCAACAGCCATATTTCAGCAGGATAATGCACGGCCACACGTGGCACGCATTGTCCAAGGGTTCTTCGTCAATCACCAGATTGAATTGCTTCCCTGGCCGGCGCGCTCTCCGGATCTTTCGCCGATAGAAAACATGTGGTCCATGGTTGCTCAACGACTGACCCAGAGTTCATCCCCAGCTGTCACACCAGATCAACTTTGGCAACGTGTGGAAGCTGCTTGGTCTGCTGTACCCCAAGAACACATTCAAAGTCTCTTTGAATCAATGCCGAGGCGTGTGGCAGCTGTGATCTCCAACAACGGCGGCTACTCTGGGTACTGATTTTGGCAGGAACCACGCTTCATAGAATGCTGTAAATTTAATCATTTGTTACTTGGTCAACATGTTATCTACACAATAAATTTTGTTGTGATATCTCTTGTTTTTCTTGGTGTTGCAATTTGGGTGGCCAGCAGTGTATATAT
The DNA here is from genome assembly GCA_038373885.1 of Cheiracanthium punctorium. Taxonomy (NCBI): domain Eukaryota; kingdom Metazoa; phylum Arthropoda; class Arachnida; order Araneae; family Cheiracanthiidae; genus Cheiracanthium; species Cheiracanthium punctorium. Next base: position 2,053,880 of record JAWZYV010001322.1, on the reverse strand, counting down.
ATGCGGGATGCGCTGCATAGTTCTAATGTTAGAACAATAGGTATATAACATGGAATCAGTAGATGTAGTTTAAAATGCTGGTATAATAGTTAGTGTTCAAGTTTGAAGTGTTAATACTAAGGAAACGTCAGTTTTACATGCATTACCTACCACGATTTGCAAGTCATATTCAACCAGAGTTTCAGTGCAATATAAATTGAATCGAAGAGTGTTAAAAAACCAGATTTTATGAAACGCCAGCATAATAATTAATTTTAATCAAATTTGTTTTTTTTCCATTTACACTTCGGATACAATTTTTCTTAAGCATGCTGCATAAAATAGTTCAAATGTTCATTATTTAAAACTCTACTTACGCTTGCGTTATGTTCAGTCTAAGAGATTAATGAGCATTATTTCTTTACTAAAAGAGATGCTCTGATAAACAAATAATTAAAATTGATCGCGAGGTTTGACGTTAATATTTTGAACCATCTTAATCATCAATGCACATGGTACCGTAGCGTCCTTGCAATTGATTTCAAGATTTCTGAATTTGCGAAAACATTTTTACTCTAGTGGTACTGAATTATCGCTATTAAAATATGAAGCGTAACAAGCGTAACAATTTTAAAATTTGATTTTGTGAAGAAAATTTTTAATGATAGTCTGAATGTAGTGTAGAATACTTTGAAACTAAAGTTTTTACCAAAAATTTTAAGCAACATGTAATGCTTCTATAATTTATCAACCAGTTCTAAAACCCATCATTAGCGTTGCCTTTCATAGTAAAAAATAATACAAAACTGAAAAGAACAGTTATTAATTATTGTAATAGCACTTATGAGGTCGTTTCTTGTAATTTAATTTCCCAACATATTTTACGTTCTGAAAGACAAAGCTAAAGAAGTGTCAAGAATTAAAAAAATGATAATTTGATTTATAAAATGTATGCAAGCTTTTAAGATATAAATTATAGTAAAAAATGTTCAAATTTTTAGTGTATTTAGTATTGAAATTTTCAATAAAAGTATTTAACATTGAGATATGATTTTCGATTAAGTTTGATTAAATAAAAACGCACATAGAATTCTCAAAAATTGATGATCGCTATTCATTGTCATCGAACTAATTACCTGATTACATACAGTCATGCATTCTCATAAGAAAGTACTTGTGTTATAAACTGATTGCATACTTGCCTTTGCTTACATGATTTCCACAGTTCTATGAACAAGCTCCAATAAACCGTATTTGACAGCGTGTCTGTAAAGCTAATGACGCAGTCTGTGCTCCGCTAAATTTCCTTAGCAAATAAATACTGAATATTAATCTGTTTGTTGGTAATAAAAAATGCTATTCGGTTTTTCAGACTTGAACAAATCAGTAAAATATCTTTGTTCGTTCAGTTAATTAACGAAAATTTAAAAGGGGAGTAATTTTTTTTAATAATAAAAAGACTACGTTTTATTTCACTCATTCTGTAAATTAAACTAAGTATTTTACATATCCAATTGCAAGTTCTTGATGTACCCAGTATAAAACAAGTTGATAAACTTATATTTAAAAAGTCACGTTTTGAAAATAAACTTTAACAAAAATTGTATATCAATTCTTTGAATATCAAATACATATAAGTGAAAATTCTTTAAAAATGTTCTATAAGCGACGTGAATTGTGTCGAGTCAACTTTGCAGCCTTTCAAATAATTACCATGACATCTCGCTTTGAAAAAGTAACTATTACTGTAACAAAGATGCGATTCCGCTACAGCATATAGCATTCAGAAGTTTCAAAATTATGTACACATTAACAACAGCGTCTGACTTAATATAAGCTCAACTCTTCTTTGTCTAAACACATTAAGCTAACATATTCTTACGGCACACCTTTTTTTCTTCACCTCGCAATAAAAGCTTCAGAGCGAAATAAAACCGTTCTCTCTATTCCATCAAAGTCCCCCCATTTCCTATTAACTCTTTGTCAACTCAAGATTCTCCGTGAAGCCATTACCATGCCATTCTGACGTGGACTGTCATTGGCTACTCTAGTGCAGGTGCCTTTAGGTTCCCTGGATAAATAGAGATTCTCTCACTGTTGACTCTTACTTCAGATTTCCATATATATTAGACAATTAAACGGAGTTTTGAATACGGACACCACCCCCGCAACTTCGTAACCCATTTATGCATACATGCTCACAGATGTTGCAGTGTTTGTACACTTATGCATACATTTACGGATTTCTTTGTGCACATCATATTGGAATTATATAGGTGGAACGATGCCTCCAGTTTGTAATAGAGTTTACATGACTTAGTTCTAGATACTGATGGGATGTATGTGGAAGATATAGCAAGTCTGCAAGCCCTTATCGATTGTATATATTGATGGGAGTAAAGCAAATAATTCTCAGTCTGCTCGTGAGCGGGTTGCTTGTTACTCATACTTAATGGAACGTTTGTTTAAATAAATCTCAAATATCGTGGTTTGTAACACGGATTGCTTGTGTCATTATTTGCGAAGCCAACTGTTCTTGGTCAAATAAGAAACCAAGTAGGAGTCGGTTTATGGAAATTTTAAGAAAAATATTCAATTAAAACTCTTGTGTTTCATATGAATTACAGAGTGAGGAACAAATTATTTTCAATTGCATATAATGCATAGTTTTAGGGGCGTTTTGTTATTGATTTAAGTTAAACTTTTAAATATGCTGAAAAGAAACTCTTAGATATGAGTGGAGCTCCCTAACAAAGAGTTAAAAAATTTAGATCCCAACGTGCACTTATCATACTGTGATTAAATATATATATTTTACATCCATGATTATTGAAATAATGTTAATGTTTATATTATCATACAAGAATTTAAATGTACATCTCATTTGTTTGAAGACACTGAAACTATGCAGACCCCGAAATAGAAATATCTACTTTTAACAGAAGCAAAGAGCAATATTTTGCTGAGGAAAATCTTTAAATCACAATTTGAAAATAAAAATTCCTTGTACTGTTTTGAAACATCACAACAAAAAAAAAAAAATTCTAGCTTCTAAAACTCTTTTCACTCACTAAATTAAATGTTCCATCGAGGATTTTTGAAGGAATGTGCAATTTGAAAGACTCCAGTAGGTTTTATGTTTACGAAATCACTTTCACTGCATATTCCATTTTGTACTCTTGAATAATCATTTTTATTGTGTTCAAGAATCCTGTATTGTTTCTGCTTTCGCATTAAGTACATTTTTATATAAAACATAGATTAATATTATTATGTAGGAATAAATTATGACTACAAAATTAATCAAAAACTTTGTAAAATAAAACACATTTCCTGTGTGGATGGCGGAGTCTTTTTGAAACTAAGAAAAGGTGAAATTTTAGTACAACCTGAAACGATCGTTTTGATAAATAGGTTTTTTTTGTGCTTTATTTTACAAATGTTGGTAATTAATTTTACCTTTTAACATCAGTGTTTTGGTGATACTTCTTGTTAAATTATGACAATGTTAACATGAAATTCATACAAATCCTGTGCAGTTTTTAGAGATTTGCTTATGATAATTAAAATTCTCTAAAATTTGCAATATTGACTTCTAAATGGGGGATTTTACGTACTTTTACCTTTTACTTATAGTTTATAAATGAAATTAAAAATATTAATGTGAATGCATTGACCAGTCACAGATACAGTGCAACTCGTAACTCTTGTAATGGTTGTAAATGTAATGGTTGGTAGAAGGAGCAAAGAAGTTCAGAACCACACTGTGATATGTGTTTGGAAACACCGTTTTCATGTAACTCTTAATAATTCCTTTGTGATATGCGAAATAATAGTGAGCATTCCGATGACTCTGGAACACCCTTAGTTCCCTCTACCACCCCTTACTATTCTTTTGAAAGAGTTACGAATTAACCTGTATATGTTAGACAGTCTCAAACATACACACACACTTTTTAAAACAGAGTCAGTCAACGACTATTATATGTACAGTTTGTGGGCCCTAACTCAAATGAGCCTCCTAAAGACCGAAATGTATTCACTGTTTACACTTGAGTACGTTTACATCACGATTTCGCGTGACCGGAGAGTCACGCCATCGGTTCACACAGTTCTTCGTGACACGTTATTCCAGCGTAGGAAATTCGGGAATTGTTTCCATTTGGCGGGAAAAGTGCAGAATCCAGCTGTTCTTTGCTCTGCTATGTATCATTTGCCAATTAAGGTTTTGAAGAGTTCGTTCCGGCACGTACCATGCTTTATCGCCAGAATCAGGTTTTAAAAGATCGTGTGAGAAGTCACAGGATTGGATTGAAGGCTGGATGAATATATATATGCAAATGCCGAAGCGTGAATTTCCGACGTGACTCTGGCAATGGCGTCGGTACGAGAATTCAATCTGTTTTTTTTTTTTTTAATTTCTGATGAAACGTGCCCTTATACAACTTAATGACTGATTTGAGATTGAAGAATGAGCATTGTTTGGTGTCCTAATAAGCGTATAACATTTTAAATGGGGGTTGTGTACGTTTATACTTAATTTTTTAATCAATTCATATTATGAGGGGTGTTCAAATGAAAAGGTCAACAGTTAAAAATATATAACATTTCACCATAAAATGGTGCTGAATTAGCTGCAAATTTTCTATGGAGAAACGTTGAACCATTATTTGGTGCTATGAATGGAACCAAATCATGGTGAAACGTTTTTCCATAGAAAGGATGGATTTAATATACCTTCCTTGAATAGTGAAACTTTGAACTACTTCTGTTAATGGTGAACGTAACAGCATTGTGGAATGGGTAGTACTAATTCTTATTCACAAGTAAGCACCCAAAGCCTGAACATAACTATCCAACACTTTCACGAGCCTAAAGATTCACTTTTCCCAGAATTCCTGTGGCTGTGATAGGAGCTAGTTCTCCACTGTGTCCTTTAGTTCTTTGTCCCAGTTGAAGAGTTTCTCTTAAAGATTTTTTATGTGGCCAAAATATATGGAAGCCGAAGGGTGGCATGTCCGTGCTGTAGGGTGGATGATCTAGTTACTCCGACTGACCGTGATCATTACACGTTGTATGACCTCAGACATAGATGTATGGGCGCGCATTTTAAAACAGCAGAATCCCTCCCTTCGTGAGCAGCTCAAGCTGTTCGCGCTTGATGGATAGCGTAGGCCACAGGAACTCCTATATTTATTCGACACACAAAAGTGTATTGTCTTTTTTTAAATAATCGGTATGGAAAGGGACTGTGCTAACACCCTTCAAGTCATTTGTTAGCATTCTCTCATCCCCAGCAATTGAAAAAGCGCAAATATTTACAATTAATGGCCCACAGCTGTGCTTTAGTCCGTTTGCTGGATTACATTAGTGTCGTGAGCCGTTGGATAATCTAATTTATAATGCGGCTACTAATAAGTTTAGTAAGATTAAATTCTTATTACACTGTATCAGGAAAATGCTTTTGCTCCATACATAAAATCTCGGGTATAACAATTTTCGATGAACCGATGATCAAATTCGTAATTTTAAGCCGTTTGTTAAAGTGATGTGTCATTCATTAAGTTCGTACTAAAATCGTTTTCTTTTATTTAAAACTAGCTGCGTGCCCGTTCTTCGCACGGTAGGAAACGAAAATTTTCCTTACATGTGTAATTCGAAATTATTCGTGATGTGGAATTTAAAAAAAAAAGAGCAAAATTATTTGACTCTTAATGTAAAGTTTGTGTTATGAGTACTAACCTGATCATTGCAGTATAATGACTCAAAAAACTACGTCAGTGTCATTCACTATCAAAAAAGTGGAAAGCTTAATGGTTTGCAGAGAACTCCTGGCTTTCAAAATGTCTTATTTCTATACATAATACTGTTTTTTAGGCTCAAGTTGTAGCATTAAATACCTAAGACACTACATGAAATGGAGCACCATTTATTTCTTTCCGAACATGTACCATATAAAGAAAGTATTGTAATCATGAAAAAATTCGACTTCGAGATTTTGGTGTATTGACACGTTTTGAGGTCTTCTGAATTCATTTATGCTATTTTCAAGAGATGTTTTTAAAATAGCTGCGCACCCGCTCTTCATACGGGAAGAAGGGAATATTTTACTACTAAAATCATATCTGCATGTGACAAAACAGAATTTCATTTTTAAAAAAGTTCAAGTAATCTCCTCTGTTGAAATTACTGCGGGATATATTAACGCAAATTAGAATTACTTTTCGTTTAGTTGGTTGTAAGACAACCGTTGAAAAAGGATAAACACTTTTAATTTCATGAAATATTTATTAACGTGGTACATTGCGATTTATTCATATTATCTTTACAAATCTAATAATACTACCTATTACGTACATTAATACTATCTATACTCGCTTCTCCCTCTTCAAAACTCCCTTAAAAGAAACAGCTTAGATTATTTGGCCTCAATGGGATCTTGTGATTCTGTGGCGATTCTTTGCAATTTACGCATTAGCATAAATAATAATCATTTCACATAATGGTTGCCATTAAGGAAACTCTCCATATATATTTAATTTATACATAGTTTTATAAGATTGGCGTATTTAGCGCCGCAAACCATTTCATCTTACTGTGGGGAGAAAATATCCAAGGGGTGCCATTTTAAATATCCATGTATCTAATATAGCGATATCTTTTATATCCTCCATAGTCCGGTCTCCTGAAAAATATCAAACTGTGTAATCTCGAGGAGCTACTTATTCCCATTTTAAATGTGACAGGGCGTTAGAGTTGCAGAGTTTACAAATTTCACGCATTTTTTTTTTAATTTATGACGTCACTGTTTGACTGCCATAAAGGATATCCCGGTAGATTGAGGGAGTTAATTTCGATATTTCGCATAATTGTTTTCAAACGGTATCATTAAAACTTTGCGTTGGACCTTTATGGAGGAACGTAATTCAACGTTAAAATAAAACTATACTCGCAACCTGCATGCGTATGTTAGGCAACGCCTACGCTAAATTAAATGCCAAAAATAAAAATAGTAAATAGAAAAATTTTAATATATCGCGCTTTGAAACGAACTTTGTAACTTTTAAAATGAACATTTTCAGCGCCGTGAAAACATTTCAATTTTTAAATAAGCACCGGATTAAAATACCACTTCTAATAATACTAATCGCGAATTTCTTAGTTTATTTCTACAGTAAATTTTAATCAAAATATCGTCTCCCTGTGTTGAAAACAGAGCTGGAATAAATGAGTTCAAATTATGGCGTAATTTTTACGTATCTTAAAGCATTTGACGTCATAGATCCTCACTTGCGAATTGAAATTCTGATATCCCATTTAAAAACTCGATTGGTTGAAAAAAACCTTTTTTTTAATCCTTTCTGTGGCAACAACCGAACATAAATTCTCGTGCCGTGATCGCAATGTAATGAATGGCGTAAGATCGCGTTGATGCTATTAAATTCTAAACATTAGGCTGCATTAAAATTCGTAAAAAATCATCTAATTTACATAATTTTTTCGTTTTTATTTTAAAAGAGGGAGAAAAGAATGTTTCACGATTTGTCAAAATATCTAAAAGTTATGACAGATAGAATTCAAGATGCGACAGTTTTAAAATTATTTTACGAAAAAAAATCGTGAAGCACATGCTTAGTAAAAAAATTCCTAAAAATCGGTAAATCATATTACGTATTCAGAACAAACTGTCTTTAAAAGAAAATTTCCTCCTCTATCCGATGATACAAATGCCGTTTTGCTGCGAGCGTAATTTCCGCCGTTATTACGAATTAGGTGAGAAAAAATGCCAAAAATCGCATAAAACATAAAATAAAAAAAAATCTAGGTCGAATTTTGAAAAAATCGCTTCGAGGTGCACAACTACATATTTACATCTTCCCGAGTACCAAATTTGGTGTTTCTAGGTGTAGCCGTTTGTCCGTAACGCTGCCGACAGACACACACACACACACACACACAGACACCTTCTTTTATAATAAGTAGAGATATTTTATTCGTTAATCTGAAATATTCTTAAAAGTAAAGTTCATAGAACAGCATTTTTGCTGTATTCGAAATAAATAAGAAATAAGATTATTTTTTATTTAGTAAAATAACATGACTTTTCTTAAATAATATAATTTTATATATTGTTATTCTATAGCTTCAAGAAATAAAAATAGTCAGGAAAATACTGTGATTAAGAAAAAATATTTAAAGGTGCAAGAACAAATTAGATAAGACACAACATGGTAGATGTCTGAAGTGTGAAGTTAACCGCTTTCGGCGCCTGTTCGCCTAACGGTCTGGAGTTTCGGGTACTTTTCTCCAGGTAAAACATGTAAATGCGTGAAAGTCTTCCGCCCAACGCAACTCCTCACACGTAGGCAGTTTCTCTAGTGTAAAACAACTGCATCTGAATGTGAAACTAATTAATTATTAGAAATAGCAGGCGAATAAGCTTATTTATAATTAATTTGTTAAGTTTCATTGATAAATTATCCCTTTCAAAACAAGCAGGAAATTGAATACAAATTACATTAAATGAACTTAACGAATATTTGTCATTTTTAACACTTTCCAACAAGGTTGAAAAGTGTTTATGATTTTGGTTTGTCTGTCTGTCTGTCTGTCCGTCTGTCCATCCGTCCGTCCGTGCTCTAACTTCCGTACATATGCATCGATTTTTAACACTTTCCAACAAGGTTGAAAAGTGTTTATGATTTCGATTTGTCTGTCCGTCTCTCCGTCCGTCCGTCCGTGCTCTAACTTCGGATTGTCGTAAATATGCATCGATTTCTACGAAATTTATATATTTTACTCTTATCTACTGTACCATGTACCCTATTGAAAATGGTCTTTGTAGCATTTATAGTTTTTCTACAGAAGCACTCAAAATATTCCCAATACATTGCGTTCTTTGGGAAGTTATTCTTTAAAGCGTATCATCCTTCTATGTAGTTACACTGACCCTGACTCCAAGATAAAACTCATTTCCACCATTACTGCAAAAAGATTACGAAATTAAGCACTAAAAAGCCTAAAAATATCTACACCATTTGTACGATCCGCTTGAAATTTTTCATAAATATGTATAGAAATATAGAAAATAGTCTGCGCTACTTTAAAAATCTGAAAATCCACCCGTTCCCTCATTTTAAAGGGATATTTCACTATTTTCAGATCCATTTTATTTCCGAGAGTAAAAAGAGTTAATCAATTGCGTGACAAAAGTAGCTGTTGCAAGTGAGTATGACATCATATTGATGTCACAATTATCCGGATTTTTCCTGATTTATGAGTATAATTTTTTTTCATAAATATAATTATTTCTTCGGAATTGCGAAGGTATATTATAGTAGTGGACACTCTCCATAGCTGCTTGCTTAGTTCTTTGGTACCCAAACTAAGTTTCCATAATGTAAACATTGGGAATTTGGTAAAGTGCAGCGATCCTAGCAGTAAAGGAATAAAACATTTCCCGCCCCGTCTATTAACCACTTTTATGTTTTTAATTTTGCAACCTAGCATGTGAACGAGATTATAAACACCAGTACTCAATTTTAATATTTTGTTTCACATTTGCTAACGTGGTTGCCTTAGCAACAAATGAATAAAAAAAAGAGGGGGGAGGTTCTATCTTGAGATTATTAAAATACATGGAATTTATGTTTGTCAATGAAAAGTTTTCGTCTGCTACGGTGAATATTTACATTAGAAAAAAAACTTTGAATTGATTACTGAGTTTTTTGTGTAAAATGAATTTAAATTTTTAATATGAGTTTAGCGGCAGCTTGAAACTGTGTTAAAACTTATCGATGCATGAAATAAATGTACATACTTTTTGAGTGTGATGGCCATTATAAAGTAACACTTTTTAACGCTTTCTAACGAAGTTGAAAAGTGTTTATGATTGCAATCTATATTCATGGACAAATTTCTGGTATTGGTAATAAATATTACAGGGCTCAAACCATGCATTATTTTTTTCTCAATTCATTTCATATACAACCACATTTGGCGACTTTTTGGAGAAATATCTTAACTTTGGAGTCCATAATAAGTCCCCAAACGGGAGATTAGCGAAGGTCTACTAATCATTTTTCTCGCTATTTCTAGAAAACGCTTATTAATCAATAAGGCAAACCCAAAACTCCATATATCGCTTTCTAGTTAACAGATTTTGATTATACAAAACGCAAAATTTAACTATTTGAAGCGTAGAATACGAATTTTAAACTATTTTAAACTCCAGAACAGCGGGTTGCCCCGAAAATTTTTAACAATATGTAAGTTCTTTTTCTTCTTACATTATGATTCTTAACTTAGTTTAAAATATTTATATGGACATTTCGATCTGACCTTCACACTTTTACAGTTGCGTTACAAAATTCCTCTCAAAAGTTTAGCAGTCACGTTCACGAAATCACGTCTGCAGATATCCGCATACTTTCCCATTTTTATGATCTCGTGCGAAACACCGCATACTAAAACAGAACACTAGATTTTTTTTTTAAACCTGTTATATTAAAGTTTGATATTATCAAAATCTTAAAACGTATAACATTTTTCTATGGTATCATGTTAGTTAAATATTTTAACGTGATAATTTGCATAAATATTTAACATCCAATAAAATAGCTATTAAATTAATAGGAATTGAACAAAAGTTTAATTTTTTAATACGCGTGTGTCAAAAATGTCACCTTTACGGAAATATTTTCGAATATTTAGCGTTTTTCAAACAATAGAAAACTAAATTTAAATGGTGCAGATTGCAGATGTATGATGTATTCTCTTTTATGCTTAATTAAGCGCAAATTTCAAACATAAGTCACTGCACTATTTTAAGTAGCGTTATGGGTATCAAGCTTTCAAAAACTTTCCTTTGTTGCATGGATGCAATTCAAGATAAATGAAATCAAATACATTGATTGTAGTTGCGAGATTACAGTAAAACTATTTGGAGAAAAACGAAAACAATATTAAACATAGTATAATTTCATATTTTATTAAAAAGTAAAACATGAAATTACACATCTTAATAGATATCTATAGAAAAACGGTCTACACTCGATACATTTAATCTTTGTCAAGCAATAATAAAGGCAAAAGCCATAAACATAGAAATTATAGGTACTTAGAACGGAACTAGCCATGGGCAGTCCGTGCATAGGTCACGTGATTTGTGCGTTCTTCAGTAGGTGGTTCCAGTGCTCCCCCTTCGCCTGTTAGGAGCTGCGATGGAGTAATAGTCATTTATCACTAACAGATTCGGTAAAGCGCACACTTTGTTTAGCACATGTGTTTAGATAATCTTAACTAGATTTATCGAAAATATATTTAATCTTATCTCCTAGGTCAAAAACACTTTTCCTGAGTGGCGTCTAGTACTGTCAGTGAAATAACGCAATGAGGGTTTTCAGCAAATAAGCACAGTCCGATCTTCCGCTTAACCCTTTACGTGCAGTGTTCCCGCTCTGCGAACACCAAACTCTGACGTTTTGACGTCAGTCACGAAGAATAGATTTGATTTCTATAAAAATAGTTGCGGGTGACATAGCTCCACGAGAAACCTTCACGTTTTAGCACGTCATTTTCCGTAAAAAAAAAAATGTCACGATTATTTTTAACTTCACTGACATCTGCTGAAAAATGGAAGAATGCGAGAACGGCTGGATAAAATGCCCAATGCTGAAAAAAGGGCAGCCGTTGCCATCGCTCGACTTAACTACCAGCAAGGTGGCGGGCGATCGAAACGTTCATTGCGTGCCACAGATCTAGAGATCTTTTATTGACGGCAACCTCTAACTTCTGCACGGGTGAAAACAAAACAATTACTTTTCTTCTGTATGAGATTTTTCTTTCATTTATAAAATTCAAGAAAAAAGTCGTGCTTTTCATGATCTTTCATGCGTACGTATTCTATGCTAATGAGCATATAATACCAAAAAAATGCATTTCTTGTTAATATTATAAAAATTCTTTTAAATTCAATTTAAGTTCATTTTGAAATCGAAAAAAATCTAGCGGTTAGATTTCTAAACTAAACTATCCCTCTTCGTTATTCCTGTTAAAAATATTACTTCCCTACACGGAACATTACTTCACTTCGAATTACTTTTCCAGAAAAGCCGAATTCGATATGATATTCGAATGAGGGGGTTTTAAGAAACGAATGTGCTTTTAAGGACCCAGCCATGGAATACAGTCTCTTACCTGAATATAATTAGATGCATTTTGACAGCTTTAGGGTAATGAGAGATCCCCCCCCATTTCCATCAGCGCAGAAAACCAACCTAATTTTCGAATGATGAATGGTTCGAACTTAATAAGCTCGTCTGCATTAACGTGCGAATTTCTCTCCGTTCTTCGTTCATTTTATGCTTCGCATTAATCAATAAATATAATATTTTGTAGATTTTTTCTCGTTTTAGCACTAGTGTGTGACTTTGTTGTTTTAATTTAACATAGTATTAAAAGGTAGGCATAACATTTCTGTGTTCATTTTTGTTACTCTAACTCCCTTTATAGTTTGGTTATGAAATTATGTATTTTAATTTTTCAACGTTTTCCAGTTACTTACTATCTAATTGTTTTCTAAAGGTAGCTATAGAACGTAAATTGTCTTAACTTTCGTCATAAAATCATCTGCTCTTACGCGTTTTGAAATGAAAGCTTTCTTAGTTTTCATTTCTTAATTTGTAGAGCTTAGATAATTGCGGCCTATCGCGGTTATATATACCTGATACGTGGGAGATTTCAACAAGAATGGTTGCACTGTACGGAAGTCTAAGCCGTGTTTTGCGACATCAATCAAAACCCCCAAAATTCTATTCGAACCCAAAAATTACTGTTTACGAAAAGTGGTTAATTATATTCCGGAGTTGTTTGCAGCTATGGTAAACATACCCACATAACTTTCTATGAATGCAGATTTTAGGTGAAGCTGTGGTAGTACTCAGAGAATATTTCGTGGATCCCACCATCCGACTGCAATAGTACACTAAGAACGCTGCATGGATTCCGACATTGGGTGGCGGTAGTGCCCAGAGAATGATTTGTGCCTGCTGCAAATGGGCGGCAGTAGTTAAAAAAAATTAAAGAAACAGAACATAAATTAAAGAAAAAGAGCATAAAAAAATTAAAAAAGGTTAAAAAATATTTCAGTCAAATGCATGTTCAGCGGTTCGCAATTTCTTTTTACAGTCGGAGATTTAAAATAACTTTCTTTTTTTTTTTTTAAATCTTTCGAAATGTTAATGTTTTGAACGGAAAAGTGTCCTAACTTGAAATAGAAAAATATAACTGTGCAACAGAAATTTCCACTTTTTTCACCATAATTTAATCAATGAAACTGAATATTATTTTGACTTAAATCTGTAGAGCTAATTTAGAAGAATTTTACGATGAAATATCTAACACTTGGGAATGTACTATACATATTTACGCCTTCGAATACCACTCGCTTCCCAATGATTCTATAAAAACTTTACTCATTTCATGTTGTACATTTCCACAACATTCACTTATGAACACAAATTCAGCAGAAGATCCAGCTACTTCCATAATCACCTCTCCACATTCCGAGTCAATCCCATAATGCAAATCGTATTGCGTTAATCGGGGAAGTTATTTAACATCGCCAGTGTGAAAATTATGTCCCTGGAGGTGCATGTTACACGAAACGATCTCGTTAATTCAAAAGGATGCATTAAAAGAAAGAGTTAGGCATTATTTTTGTGCAGCACTTTATAATAACCTAATGTGTGTACTTTCCATACACATGCATAATGGATTGAAAACCTTGAGCCTGGCTAACGGATAGGATTTTTTTTTTTCGTTTCGTATTGTAACCCTTCCATTTCCATCGATCCCTTACTCTCTGAAATGTTTATTTTTCTGTCGTCATATTTTGAGAAAATCCCCTGGGTAATACTTTTATACGTTTCTGGGTGGAGTTCTGCTCCATTACCTCAGGGCAATGTTAAGGAAACAGTTTCTGATGTCAGATGTAGATTTTTTTTTCATCATTATTTCTTCTCCCTTTTCCTTTCTACGCTTTGACATTTAAGTGCATATTTTGAAAATTTAAAGGTCTTCATTTCGCTTTAAGCTTAAATAGGTCGATGAAGGATTGGCATTTGCCTTTTATTTTAGGGGGGGGGGGGAATTTGGGATTTCAAATGTATACGCGGCTCATTAATTTTGGGTAATTCAAATTCCGAGCGAATTAAAAGTTGGTAAAAATTTCGTGTTCTTTTTTCTTTCATGCATTTTATTAAACTATAATGAAGTTGGAGGAATATGATATTCAGAGGAAGCTGGTAGATAGCATTCAATATTCAGTCTTAACTAACAGTGATTTAATCAGCCGATATAGGCGTCATGTTACTTACTAAGAGTTTTTATAGTATAAGGTGTGATAGAATCGAATATTTTTATATTATTCTTATTTTTTTCATTGAACTTTTTATTGTTATCGCAGTAAAATACATATTATGCAAAAAGTATTTACATCTTTGTGCAAATTTAAAATTATGAAGTAATTCAGATTCTACAGAAAAATATTTAAAAAAGAAAGTGAAATTCCATTATGTATTTATATTATTACGTATGTTGAAATTAAAATATTATTGGTGTAATCCTCCGTAATGGGTTTGACTTAATAAAAAAAATTATCTTCCACCATTATGTTGGCAGATTACTATTCCATTTGAAAATCTGCAAATGTTGTCGATATCTATTCATGTTTTAGATTACATAATGTCTCCCATTAAAATGCGGGATCCTCTGAAACAGTGTTTCGTAATCGGCTGTTAGCGAACACGCAAGGAGATTCTCGAGATGTATAAAGGAAATTCGTGAAAATAATGCACTAGTACAAAACGAGTACCCAACGATAGTTCGCAACTAAAAGACATCTGTCAGCATTCTATACTAGGTTCAATGCGTACTAATAATAATATTATAGTTGTAGAATTCAGATCTCGGATATTCTCACTATTCACCAAAAGACAAAGAAATGTTGTTAAGAGATGAATCTTCAATTTAAGTGCACATAAGAATTATACAGAAATTTTAAAAAATTATGACTTTATGTAATAAGCTTCGTTACGTTAATCATGGTTGAAATTTTAAATTTTATGATATTTTCACTTCTACATGCGTATAAAATAAGTTGTAACGGTTTTTCATTTTTTTAAACTTTAAAAAATGATTGAAAAACGTTTGCGGTATCTGTTTGTCTGTCGGTCCGTCTGTACTCTATCGGTCTGTATGTACTCTATCGGTATGTATCGGTCGGTCTGTATGTACTCTATCTGCCTTAAATATGCATCGATTCCTACGAAATTCTAATATGTTATTTTTATATACTTTGCTATGGATCCTGTTGAAAATAGTGTATGTAGCATTTGCAGTTCTTCTACAAGAGTACCCAAAGAATTACAATCCATTATCTACGGACAGTCATTCTTTAATTAGAGTCCAATATTTCTAAAAAGCTCATTTTAGAGATATTGGACTATCTCAAAAAAAGCAAAATTCATATATGTTACTGAAGATTGCAAAATAAAGTTATCCATCGAAAATATGGTCTGTATCATTAATAGTTCTTCTACAGGAACATTCAAAAGAATTCCAATACATTAGAGTTTATAGTAGCTCTTTGCAACATTAATCAATATCAATCACTATTCAATACATAAAAACAATTACACCTGCTTGCCCTTCATTCAAAGGATGTAAATAGCACTTAAAGCTTTTTTACAGGGTTTCGAAAATTTATATTTTTACTTATACACAGTTTTTTTTCTGAGGTTAGTCGGAATATCACACCAAGTTGGACGAAGCTACATAGCCAAATATGCTCAAGAAAGATTGTTGCTTATGAAAGTGCTTTGTAATCGATATTTTGGGCATGATTTATCTTTCTTATTAGCATATATTTCCGCTAAATCATTTTTATTTTACAAATAAGTCATAGTTGTTTTAATTGAAATAATTAGATACTTCCTAAGAACATTTTTTTTCTTTATACCTATCTTGAGTCTGATAGTAAACTTTTGATCCGACATGAAAACTCTATGGATGATGCATTTAACTTAATGCGTGATTTGCGTGTACTGGTTTTGCACCTCTAACCAAAATATTTTGTAAAAAAATTCATATACATATCCACCCTTTCCTTTAACAATATGAATTCTTTATCGCGTGCTGGTATTGGATCCTGCACTAGGTGATCTGAAACGGTAGATATCTAGACATAAACAGCCGGCTACTGAAATAATTACCTCTCTTGTGCTTCCTAGGAATGACATTTTTCTTTAAACCGAATTTGAATATGAAGGATATTTCTATATGATCGGCTCACAACCATAGTGAACAAGTCCATCTAAACCAGGGGTTCCCAAACTTTTTTTATCCGCGGCACCCTTGTCAGGCTAAAAACATTTCGCGGCACCCTTTTCAAGCTAGAAACTTTCGCGGCAGATTTCCTTTAAAGCAATATGAATATGAAGGTTAGAATGAAGCAGTTTGGATGCATTTTACGTTATTTTTTGTTTGTTTGTTTATAGGGCTAACTATCAAGAAAGTACTCCCTTAGGAATGGGATATAGAATTTTGACAATACCCCCATTTCAGGGAGTTCCTATAGAAGAGAGGCTACAGGACAGTCTTGAACTTGACCGAAATATTTTTGATTGAGCCCGCTTAGTGATCGGCTTGCTCACTTTCTTGGGGATACCGATTCAGAAGAAATTATTTGATTATACTCCACCAAAACACTTTTCTTGATTATGTCCACGGCACCACTGACATACGCTCGTGGCACCCTAGGGTGCCGCGGCACCTAGTTTGGGAACCTCTGATCTAAACCAAATTGAAGACATGAAGATTTGAAGTTGCACAGTACAGTAGTATAGTGGTATCATACTGCTATAAAGTAAAATAAATGTCATCACGGGGAGAGAAAACGTACTATTCACTTGATTTACTATGGCAGTGAATAGAACATGTTTTTAGGCTACTCCAACATGAACTATCGCCTGTTTTAAAAATACGGACTTGGTTCACTATGGTTGTAAACCCCTCACATCTATCTATCTATCTATTTATTTTTGTATCTATATCTATATCTATATCTCTATCTATATATATATATATATATGTGTGTGTGTGTGTGTGTGTGTGTGTGTGTGTGTGTGTGTGTACATAAGTGCTTGGTATAAGGAGATTCATATTTCTTTTTTTTTCATTTCAAAGGACTGGAAGAGTAACAAATTTCAATAATAAAGTGTTACACTGTTTTTAGGCAATTAAAGCTTATGTATATGTATTGTTTTGAATGCATCGATATCCTATTCTCCCTTACCTATTAGGTACAGCTGGCTGTGTTCGCGCACAGCCAGCTGTCGTCAAAAAAGGGTTTCTAGATTTGTGGCACGCGATGAACGTTTCGATCGTCCGCCATCTTGCTGGCAGTTAAGTCGAGCGATGGCCACGGCTGCCCTTTTTCAGCATTGGGCAATCTATCCGGCTGTTATCGCGTTCTTCCATTTTTCAGCAGATGTCAGTGCTGTTAAAAATAATCGTGACCATTTTTTTACGGGAAATGACGTGCTAAAAAGTAAAGGATTCTCCTGGAGCTATGCCACCCGCAACTATTTTTATAGAAATCAAATCTATTCTTCGCGAATGGCAACAGTCAAAACGTCAGAGTTGGGTGTTCCCAGAGCGGGATCACTGCGCCTTAAAGGGTTAAAACTGAGCTAATAAATTGTAAAATCACTGGAAATTATCGTGGAAAATTGTAATTATATATTGGTAATATTTAAGTTAATTTGAAGGTTTTCTTTCTTTTAATAAAGTCAATATAGGGTAACATCGTTTAAAAAATGAAGTTGAGGAAGAATTAAATTGGACGATGTCCCCGATGCATATTGTATGAATAGGAAATTAGAGTGGACGATATTTGTAATTGAATGGTATACATAACTTGTCTGTACGACGAGCGGCGATCGAATGAAGAGCAAGTAGGCCTATTTTCCGGAGTTGTACGTTAACGGAAACTACGTACTTAAAGTTCACGAACACAGAAAAAAAAAAGTGTGCTCTCATTTATACAGTGCTGAGTCTGGATTTGAACAGGAAATTAGTCTTTCATTGTATTTTACACAAGAACATGAAATACTAAAAATGGTGACACTGGCATTGAATGAGACACACGTGAGGGTATATGCAAGCCTAAATACGCTATGATGCGTTTAATTTATGCTCATTAATAACTGTCAGTCAAATGATTTCAACTTTTCCGGTAAATATTTAAATCGAAAGCCAGATGTTATTGCAATGTTCTAACGGATGCTGCATTATCATGTTGATTTGACATACAGAATATTCTTTTTATGCATGAAAACAGCATATATATCGTCTGTCAAATTATGAGTGTTTAGACCCCTGTTTCACATTATTTTGAATTTAGTGCAAAAAGTTGTAGTGTCAATGCGCTTTTATACTACGTCGAAAAATTATTTTTTTAAATATTCTCATATTTATAAAATTCATACGAATATATACAGTATAAAACTTTTATGTAATTTGCATTTCATTATCTCTTGTTGGTATTTGATACTTTGGGCATATATGCTTCATTTTAGATTCAAAATAATCCTGGTTGTACTTATTTTTTAAATATAGCAGCCTTTTCACTCTCAAATGACTGTCTTTCACTTTTAGATGACCCGTGACTTCATTTCTTACTTCATAGAGATTTTTCTGTTAGGCACATATCCTTTGCATAAAAAAGACCATCATTCCACTCCACAACCTGAACATTTACAATAGACTTAACTCCTCACAGCTCTAAGAGACTAATCTGAACGTCAAATGAGCAGAAATCACTTCTCATTGATGCTGCATATACTCATTGAAATAGTTTATATTTTAATTATGCAATGCAACTAATGTGACAGCTCCAGTAAAGATAAAGCTAACTTGAATGAATTCTTAGCCCCTTTAAATTTATGGGAAAGTGGAATAGTGGAATAAACGTCAAATATTTCTTTAAATAAAAATCTGTTCTTTTTTTTAAATGGTGCTTTTTCATGAATTCGGCCATTTTCGTAACTCTGATACTTTATTTTCATATTCAGATGATTTAATCTTATGTTTTATTTCAGTTTTCGAAATGGTACTTAGACTAACAAGTTTGTGATACATAGTTGTACACAACAGTCTGATGTAATTTGTTAGTTTACTTTCAGCTGAAAATTTCACATGAGATACATTAGTGCATTTTACACTAATGTATCGCTCTTTATGGCATGCATTTGAAGCGCCGTAAGTAGGGTTGCCAGGTCGCCAAACAAATAGCCGGACAGACCAGCCAGTTTGGCCGGACATTTGGATAAAAAGGCCGGACAGCCTACAATATTGAGGATTTTGTCTCAGTATTAATAGGTACAACAAAAAAATTTTATGTAAAATCAAGCTTTTTTGATTATTACCATGAATCTTGTTAAATTCTAATGAAATATAAATAACATCGAATGCCAAATCAGTTCAAGTACTTTATTACTAATCAGCCAAAGTCACCAGTAAAAAGCCTAACAAAAGCCAGACAGCGTTAAGTTTACCCGGACACGCATTAAAAAAGCCTAACTATGTCCCGCTTTATCCGGACGCCTGGCAACGCTAGCCGTAAGTGATTTGACATTTGAAACAAACGTATTCTTATTTTTAAAAATTAAAAATAAAATAAGTGTATTGTTTTTGGATGGAGAATAAAAAGAAAATTCATTAACCCTAAATCATGTTACAATCTCAAATGGCCCCATCATAACCGAGTGGATAAGACACTCAACAAAGTAGATAGATGAAGTGTTAAGATCCCGGGTTCGGGCCTATCACGAGGCTGTTGATCTAACAGTCAGGAGTTTGGGACGGTTTTCTGTAGATGTAACGTTATTACGCGTTAGAACACTTTAAAAAGTCTTTTATTTAAAGCACTTCCTAGCAGATGCTAGGCTTTCTGTAACACAAAAACTCTAAAATATCAAACACGTGATTATGTAATGGAGCTTGAAGTATCATTGAAGATGATGAAACACTAAACTTAACACAATATTTTGTCAAAAAACTACCTACTTTTAAAGTAGCGTTTAGTTTTATTTGCTCATTCATTTAGATTACAAACCATTTTTCCTCTTTTGCTCATAGCTCTGTTACTACATAAGAACTTGTGCATACAACTTCTGACTTTTCAGTTAACTCCTCTTTACGACTTTTTATAAAATATTTATTTCATCTGCTAATTTTTTAATAGTTTTATAATCCATACTAGTCTTGCCTAACTGTCATAAATATGTGATTATACTTCAATTTTTTTTTAATAAACTAAACGTCTGATGCATGTGCATGCGATTTTGCTGGATATTTCGATCATTATCATTGCGAAATGCAGCGGTGTATTCATGTTTCTATGGAAATAACGGTTTTTAGAACAGAAAATTTGCAATTGTGACTATTGGTATCGATCTATATTCTCTCGTGTGTTTTTATCTCGTCTCGAAATGTATCATAACTAGAAAGATTTCACTGTCGCAAACTAGCTCTTATTTGGGTAAAATGAGTTCGATAAATTTTTCTGAATTTCACAAGCAGAGTTTTTTAGGTTTATTTTAACCCCTTCGCCCTTCCTGTGATGCAGATAATTACATATCTTATTTTTAATTATCAATTACTTAATTGTTAATTATTTCTACATTTAATCTGTGTTCAAAATTTATTCTTTGCACTTTCGATTTGGAATTCTTTTCCCTTCGCCTGTAAAGTTTTATTCCTGCGCCTACCGTATTTAAAAGCAATCTTCCGTTTTCATTTATTTTTCCTTTTTATTTCACTTTTGCATTGGTAAAGCCTAGCATTTCTGATCTCATGATTTGTTTATGACCATATATGGTATCAAATCTATAAATAACATTGGCTTTAATTTTGGGTTACAATTTAGCTGCTAGATTGTTTGTTTTAAACTGTTGGCGAAACTGGGATTCAAAAATAATTATATGGAAATGTTCTTAACGTCTAATGGCGTCAAGTTAATTTTGCATTTTCTTTGGCATGCCCTTGTGGCGTGTTTTGGTTCTGTACTAACCTCTTGGCTTGCTGAAAAAACACTCAAAATACTGGTGTTAAACGATAAAGTAATTAAAAAACTTTGTAAAAAACACACATAAGAAGTAAAAGGAAACAGGATACGCGTTTCGTTCAAAAATTGTTTTGAACTTCTTCAGTCCAAGCCCTTCGACGTAAAGCACACAGGGAACTGAAAAGAGAAAAACAAGCAAGATGTTGCCACAAGGGGCAAAGAAAAGTCGAACAAAACCACGGAGAGGGGAGAAAAAAAAATTAAAAAAGGGGGATAAAAAGGAAAGGAAAGAAGCACAAAAAATACAGAAATAAAAAAGGAATAAAGAAAAATAATAAAAAAGGGAACACACAAGTACAAACACACACACAAAAAAGAGAAAACAGAACAAACAAACAAAAAACAAATAGCACACTTTTTTTTTAATAAAAACCACGAACAGGACAGTACAATAAATATATATATAAATAATTTTTTTTAAATAAAAACGAAAAAGAAAGACAGTAACACACGTACATACACATTAAAGAAACAGGGAAAAAAAAGGGGGGGTAGACGAAGAAAGTGAAAAGAACCTTACAACAGCAACTTCCAAGCAGAATGAACGAAAGGAACGGAAGAACCATCGTTCACAAGACGATCTATGTGCTGGGTAATGGAAAAACCTTCCAAAAAATCCAGATGGAACAAAGACTGAGGAGTGCACAAAATCTTAGCCTTAGAAAACTGAAATCGATGATTGGAATTCCAACAATGTGAGGCAATAGAAGATTTGGAAAGTTCGTGCTTAGAGACATATCTCTCATGCTCTTTGAGCCTAAATTTGAGAGGTCTTCTGGTCTGACCCATCAGACTCCTCAGTCTTTGTCCCATCTGGATTTTTTGGAAGGTTTTTCCATTACCCAGCACTTAGATCGTCTTGTGAACGATGGTTCTTCCGTTCCTTTCGTTCATTCTGCTTGGAAGTTGCTGTTGTAAGGTTCTTTTCACTTTCTTCGTCTACCCCCCCTTTTTTTTCCCTGTTTCTTTAATGTGTATGTACGTATGTTACTGTCTTTCTTTTTCGTTTTTATTAAAAAAAAAAAAAAAAATTATATATATATTTATTGTGCTGTCCTGTTCGTGGTTTTTATTTAAAAAAAAAGTGTGCTATTTGTTTTTTGTTTGTTTGTTCTGTTTTCTCTTTTTTGTGTGTGTGTTTGTACTTGTGTGTTCCCTTTTTTATTATTTTTCTTTATTCCTTTTTTATTTCTGTATTTTTTGTGCTTCTTTCCTTTCCTTTTTATCCCCCTTTTTTATTTTTTTTTCTCCCCTCTCCGTGGTTTTGTTCGACTTTTCTTTGCCCCTTGTGGCAACATCTTGCTTGTTTTTCTCTTTTCAGTTCCCTGTGTACTTTACGTCGAAGGGCTTGGACTGAAGAAGTTCAAAACAATTTTTGAACGAAACGCGTATCCTCTTTCCTTTTACTTCTTATGTGTGTTTTTTACAAAGTTTTTGAATCACTCTTGGCTTGCGTTTATCGTCATCATTCACGCCTTAGCAGTTGTCATGTGAACCTGCGTTTAACAGGGGTCTGCTCAACCACCGTAGGACTTTATCATTTTAACGTTATGTGTTGATATTACAATAAAATGTGATTGCCACTATAAAGTCTTGTTCTTTCTTCACGGCCTGGGTTTCGCCTTCATAAAAAATATGGGATGTGAACCTGGGAAAACTTCCCCATACTTCCGTCCTGAATTTTGAATAGAGCAGATAAAAAATCAATCAGTGGTTGGATGTGGTGCAGCATATGTGTCTGAAATATGAAATGCTATAACATTCAGACAATTACCAAACTAGTTTTAAAATGTACTAATAAAAGGACATGAGGCTATAATCGAGCAAAATGAGAAAAAACAATAGTTATTTTGTACGAAACATTTTGAAACAATTTGTTTGAGCTTGAAAACATGAAAATACTTCACAATTTTCATGCATTTTGATTGCATGCATGCATTCATTCATAAAGATGCATTCAACTTTTCGAT
Source organism: Cheiracanthium punctorium (assembly GCA_038373885.1). Lineage (NCBI taxonomy): Eukaryota > Metazoa > Arthropoda > Arachnida > Araneae > Cheiracanthiidae > Cheiracanthium > Cheiracanthium punctorium. The sequence goes on along the minus strand of JAWZYV010001322.1, from coordinate 2,030,741 downwards.
TTAAATGGCTTGACACGTCCATTATCTTCTTTGCTGGAGATTTTCTGTCATCTACAGAGCAAAAATGATAACGTTCTGCCATTCTTGCATGTATTATTAGTAGGGCACTATGGAGTTAAAATTCTTGAAAATGAAGAATATAGAGTAATGCAAAAATGGGATCTAATATTAGGACGTCAGGGCCGATGGGGCTAATGAAATATTTATAACGAATACAATAAAAATACATCTATTTCACAATGAAAACATTCTTTTTTCTTTTAAAGATTAAAATATCGGAGCGGTTATGACAAACACGTTCGTCTTGGCAAATTTCATTGTACCTCAAATTCATCTAAGGCGTTTTATTGATTCATTTGGAGAAGCATCGTGTTAGTTACTTTCTGCGTTCCTTTTTTTTTAATAAAACCTTCCGCGCACTTAACCATTCCCATCTATTCATTCCGAAACGGACGCTTATGTTTCTGTCATCAAACTTCCGGGAAACACCCTGGGGTAACATCTTTATACTTTTGGAAAAGGAGTTCCAGTCCATTAGCATCGTTGTTAAAATCATTTCTTGGGAGAAACGCTCCATATTTTTTCCCCCTTCTCTTTCTCTCACTTTATTTTCACTCACGTTCCGTTGAAAATTTAAGTGCGTGTTTTAGTAAAAATACATTCCAGTAACACTGTTTGTAGATTGTGTTTATTGCTGCTTAAGAGGGAAAAAATGTCCCTGTTAACAAATCAGTATTTTTCGGATTTATTTACCTTAGAGGGTTTTGCAATTTGCAATAACAGGTCTTGCAACATTTAATGAAACTATGTGGCAGTGAAGAATCAAAGCGCCTTGTTCTTTTTACTTCTTTCAGTAGAAAGCATGTATTTTTTTACGAAATTCACGTGTTTGTTACATTAAGCATCATAAATTTAAAATGACTTTAGTGTATTGAGCGAGAGCTTTTCTACAATTGTTGAGATTTTGAGTACACATAATTACAACTTTAATTTCGTTTAGTGCAATCTATATTCATGGAAAAAGTTTTGGAATTGGTAATAAGTATTACACGGCTCAACCATGCATTATTATTTTTTCAAATTCATTTCATATACAACTTACATTATCGCTGTACGGAATTGCAGTAATTTTATGCAGCTGTAACTCGGTGATATTTGTCGTATAAGGGCGATTTTTTCATGAAATTTTTAAGGAAAACTTTCCTAAACGTAACTGGTAGGACCGGGAGCCCGTATAAAAATTTAAATTTTGTAATTTTTACAGGAATGAATTTGTTGACTTGTGTTCACTTGTTGAAAATGTTCTGGAGTAATAGATTTCAAAATTTAAAGCATTTGGAGTCATTCTTCTTTGAATAGTAGTTCATTAATGAGTCATGGGTACCGTAACACCGGACATACTCTATAGAAATTTAAAATACACAGGTGTTCAAAATTAAGGTTACTGATACAAAATCAGTGATAACTGAAGAAATAATTGGTTTATTGAAGAAAAATTTCGTGCTGTAATATATAATCATATCAGAAAGCATTTAGCACCATAACAATATCAAAAAGATGTGATTCATCATTTATACGGGGTTTAGAAAAAACACTCAGATCATATCCGTCTAGGAAAGGTCTTATATGGAGTGTGTTCATCATACACTACTATTAAAGGCTCACAACGTTCCGCCATATTGTTAACGGCGGAACATTGTGAGTCTGTGAGAAGGGTCCATCCTATGAAAGTTCCATCTTATATGGAGTGTGTTCACCCTGCACTGCTATTCAAGGCTCACAACGTTCCGTCATATTGTTAACGATGGAGCGTTGTGAGCCTAACGACGGAACATTGTGAACTTGTGCGAGTTGCAGCGACAAAAAAGCTTGTGGCCATAAATCCCAATATTTCAAAACTGAGATTTTTAACACCTGTAGAATTCTAGAGTCAAGGGCGGATTAAAGGGGGGGCGGAGGGGGCGACCGCCCCGCCCGAGAAGAAATTAATGTAAAGGATCCTATTTTACTTCCATAAAATGGATGTATATGTCAATTTTCTAACTAACCGTCCCCACCAACAAACTAACCGCCCCCCCCCGACAAACATGCAATAATCCGCCACTGCAACATGCGTTTCGGTCTGATCTCACATCTCCGGACTGATAGGAAGAGAGCGATAGCAGCGAATCCGAGAGCAACCGAGCGAGGACGAACGGACCCGTAGACGAAGGCAGCAAAAGCACTGAAACTTGCTGCAGCTGCACGATGTTCTTCCCTGTAGAATTCTCACTTTGTCTCCGTTATTTTTGATTCACGCTTTAGTTCTACATTTTTTAAAAACTCGTATTAAACGTTTTAAGTTTTACAAGTGTTTTAAATTGTGCTTGAGAAGATCATGGATGCTCGGCCATCCTACAAGTGAGAATTTTTATCCCTGAATGACTTTTTTTTTTATCATTCATGAAAAAAAAAAAACGTGGACCAGCAGCAGCTCCAGAGAAAAATTTCATTTACCCTTCAGAGAACTCTTTTCCAATGTGCTGTGCAGTAACACGAACCAAACGAATGTCGCTTAGTGGTGTGCGACTGCCAAACAGGATGACGCCGTAGACAAAAATTCCTCTACCATCAAGTTATTCAATTTCTCTTGCTTTTGCTAATTCTTCCTTCTCCGCACAGAAATATTCGCTGAGAATCACTATTGTAGTGACAAAAAACACTGAATCATTCCACAAACGCATGGATATTGACCAATTTGATGGCAGAGGAATTATTATCACCGAATGACTTTTACCAATGCACGACTATTATTTAGGTTGTGTTGAGCACAGCCATATGGGAAAGAGGTCTTAGAAAAGTCATTGGTCTAGAAAAGCCATTTCTCTACGCTATATCTAACGCCCGTCTAGGACCCTGCAGGTGTATAATATCTCACTTCTGGAAAAAAGATGAGGTTTATTGTGCAAGCGTTTTTCGTCGACCTTATTGCGTCGCAAGGGTCGAAGGAATATCCCTTGGGGGGGGTCGAAGGAATATCCCTTCGCAAGGGAATATCCCTTGCGAAGCAAGGGATATTCAAGACTGATTATGGGTGAAATACTTTAACTTTCCTAATAAACTGTTTTTGTTTCCAAATATGCGTTTGATTCAAATACGCACAGTACTGTATAGATATACAGATAGATATGTGTGTTTGTGTATTTTAATTAAGATCGTATTCTATATTTAAACGAGATACAATCCGTGTGTTAACATGGGCTCCGGCAGAATATTTCCCAGGAGGGGGGGCAAAGACTACTCCAGCATATGGTTACCATGTTGGAAAGAGCAAAAAGGCAAGGGAAAACACAGTATTCAAAAATCCAGGGGGGGGTGTCATTGTCCCCCTTGCCCTATGCTGCCGGTGCCCATGAGCGTTAGTATAAACTAGGAAGCCAGTAAGAGAGGCTTGGCCCGTCTCTTTTTCCGCAAACGCTTAAGCGTACGGTCGTAGATTCGATTCCAACTCATCCCCAGGTTGTCTGTGTCTGTCCTGTGAGCTGCTTATGTTTTGTATGTCTGTGCAAGTAAAAATTGTGATTGCATTGTTCACCTTATTCGACGAGAATTTATAAGCGGGTTCTTTAAGCCAAGCAAACAATTCCGACAATAAATGCTCCAAATGCAACATTAACTACACAAGCTTATTTCGTAATTTTGGCACACTCATTGAACTGATTTAACTGTTATAGAGCCGGCGCAATGTGTTTTGCTCATCATTTTAATACCGCATTTTAAGAGAGGGAATTGCTTCTTTTCCGTCCCTCCATAACTTCATGAAGTTTGTTTGACTACATAACTTCTTTTTTAAACCAGAAAATACTTAGCTGCAGGCGCAATACTCCCTCTCCTTATTAACGGCCATCGCCATTGGCCCGTTATTTTCTCTTAGAAGCGCATTAATTTCCTGATCCTTTTTCCCCAATCCTTCTATCTAATTGCATTAATCAGGATTGTTAATTCTGTCTTTAAGCGAAAATAAGTTATAGGTATAAAAATAACTTCCGAAAATTGTTAGCGGAGCAGCAATACTGGGAAGCAAAATTGCTAATTTTATGGACTGTTGAGTTTGGAGCGAAAAAGAATGGCTTGCAAAGTTCTGAAGCGATCGATTGTTGTTTGAGAATTAGGTATTGGAATTAAATCGAGTAAACGAAGCGAGCAGAACTAAAATATTGGTTACGTTATGGCATGCCGAAGAAGGTAATGAGCTAGTTTTCAAATGGATGATAGTGGAAAAAATACTCTCAATACAGATAGTTTCGTCTCTGTGGTATTACGGAGTTATCCTGCTCTTTTGTTCTTAAAATGTCCATGCTAATGTTCTGCTAAGTATTTTTATTTAAACGATGTACATTTATTTTTATACTTTTGTTGAAACAAAATTTTGTGGGCTGTAATTGGTTGCCACTTAATTTTTTTTAATTATTTCGTGGAACCCCAAGCAATATCAAATGGGGATATCATTATAATTGTTTTGATTCATAACAACCACATATATTTATCTTATTATTAAAAGATTGCAAGAAATGCAAAGTTGCAAGAATATTACTTGATTGAGATGTGAAAAAAAAATTAAACTATTTTATTTCGTTAGTGAAATGAGCGCTTGTTAATATGAAAAAGTTGTAATAAACATTGAATTATTTAAACAGTTTGTGACGATAACAGTTTATGATGCCTTTTTATTATTTTATAAGTAAATAGAATTATTTTACCTTTCTAAACTTGATGAAGAGCATTCTATAAGAGTCCAGAACGTATTTTAACAAGTCAGAGATTCAATCTTTAAATTTTACCAGAAAGGAGCTTCATATTTCATTATTTTTCTTCTGGAGTTTTCAGAAACATCTCAGGCAACTGTAAAAAATCCTCCGAATTGGAAGACAGCCACAACGTTTTTAAAATTGTAATCAGTGTGGTTCTTTATAAAATCACAATTCGCTGCTACACTGTATTGTTGAATTCGCCAACGTAATGTACAAGAACAATTTTGAGCTTGGTTTTCAAACAAAATCTTACATTATTTATGGTTAATTATTATTTGAAAACTGTTACGGTTTTATTTTACGGATCTGTTACGGATTCACATGTTTGGTACATAAATGTAATAATATCTATGGATAAAGAAACCTGTATTGATTTGAACGTGAAGGTTTTCGTTATACGAGAATTTACTGAAAATGGAAATAAAAATGTGGGTTATGGCCAATTACCTATGCTATCCCTAGTAGCACAAATAGTTCAAAAAACGTTCAAATTACGTTGGAAACACGTTTTTTGACGTTAAAAAACGTGTTTTAAACGTTTTTTGGACTAATTGTGCTACTAGGGATGGATCTAGAAAGGGTTGGGATTGCCCTCCTTGGGGAACTTTCGAAGGGGTCCTAACACGTATTTACGCGAAGTTTTGGAGAAAACCATGAAAAACTCCGAACGGTTAGGTCGGCGGACGCGGCCTGGTTCCGAAATAGGCAACTTCCGTCTCCCAGTTCAAAACGCTAGCGCTATGCCACTGGTGGGGCTCCAAATTTATTGAAACCAGAGGGGAATATGTTAAGAATAAATAACAATGTTTGGATATTGGGTTCGTAACATTCCATTTCTAATAAGAAACGATTTGTTGTATTATTTTCCTTATATCGTCTTGATTGTTTTTCTAGTTAAAGTGAGTGTGCGATTCAAATTTGCGGTTTTAAAACACTGACATGAAGAATTTTTGAATGTACGGTACAGTACATATCAAATTTTTATCTTTACTCAAATGATATCTAATTTCTAATTTTAGTCAAACGCTTTTCATAATGCTTGTAATGTTTTTCAAAATTTATTTCTTTTTTTCTTTTAGATAAAAAATAAAACATAATAAACAAAAAACTTTTATAGCTAATTTCTCGATGCATGTGCTGAATTTTATATAAATATTGTTAATATTTAATTATACTAAACAAAATTATTTTGAAGGAAGTCGTAGAGTACAGAGAATTACTGTAGTGATACATACTTAAAATAAATAGCATCTCCAAACGCCATATAACCGCAACATTAGCACGTTTCCGTCTTTACCGTTCAAGCTTAAAGAAAAACGAATAGAACACCTATAAATAAGTTGGCAAGTATTAGAATATACATATAAAAAAATAAATGCAGTAATGGGATATCATCTTGAAATTGGCATGTAAAAATCATAATGAAAGTATACAATTAGTAGAAGGATTGGATAACACCTTAGGATATTCTTACAAGCATTAAATTACATGAACAAATTTAGATAAGTAATGGGAGAATTTTTAAAAATAGATATATGTGTAAGAACAAAACTTATTGCACTGATTGGTAATACTATTCTCAAATACAAAATATTATATTTATTATTATTAATAACATTATTTTGCATAAATATATGGCATAAATATATTGCATTATATGGCATAAATATTTGCATAAATATATGCATTTAAGTAAAAGGAATATGAAAAAATTGTAATAAACATTGCATTGTTTAAACCAAGTGTGTAACGATTTATAATACCTTTTTATTAAATTTTATCCTTAAATATAAAATATTTTACAGCATAATAATTCTATACAAATTTTTATCCGCATAACATATTCAACAGTAAGAATATTTATTATTAAAATCACTCCAAAATGCTTTTTAAAGAATAATTATTAAATTCCCCTGGTAATGATTAGCTTCTCAGTTTCAGGTGAATGACTAGAACCTATGTATATATGTTATTCACAGACATAAGGTGTTCTTCATTTAAATGGCATCCAACGATATATCTTATAATCATTCCGTTGTAAGCCGGATATTCAGTGTAGACAAAGCTGTTAGTTTCTACCGGCTCTCAGCTCTTTAAACAATGGACGAACTGTACCAGGATGCCCTTTGTAAACTGCATCCGATTCGAGTAAACGGTAAATATTTGCTAAATATTTTCAGAAAGCGTGTTCTATTGTGCAGCTATAACATGCCTGCCGCAGTATTTATTCAGTTACAACCATCTTTTTATCTGTTTCTCGCTAAAACGTTGACATTATAACAGGAGGTCAATTAACGTTAAGTTTGCATATTCCAATTGTGATTAAATTCAATATGTATGTTTTAGTAGACGCTGATTTGATTAAAAATAGATTGTTTGAACTGTTATATGACAGCACCTTGATTCGTAATTCATGATTCTCACCAAATACATTTACTGTAAGATTAGAATGTATAATGCCTGGCTTGGTAACATCAGACAGAGTGTTTCAAATCCCCAAAGTTTTTTCAGGAGAAGAGCAATTCTAAAATAAAATCAGTGTTTGTTCTTTTCTATCTAAGGCAAGGCCCTCACAAGGGTGGGATTGTGTGGAACCCATGGGTCTAGGACTCAGGGGACTGAGGGGGGAGGGGGGGGGGTCCGGGTGCAGCTCTATTTAAATATCTTAATTATTATATATTAATACAAACCAGAAAAAAATACATGATTTTTTTTTTCATCTAGTGAAATTTTGCAAGATTCTAAGGCTAATTATACCTTAAAATGTAAAATGCATGTTTAGGATAAAGAGTGTATCATAAAGGTTTAATAAAATTTGTGGTGGTAGTTATTGTCATTGTATGTGTTTGCGTATTAGCGCAGTTAGGCTGCTGATTGTTATCAGGTCACCTACAAAATCCAGTGCGGATGAAAAGACGCCTGAATAACTTCACCTAGAAGCATCAAATGAATTCAGATCGTCTGTTGTTTTTCCTGTTTTGGATTAATGATGGCAGATTTGAAAGTAAGACTTTCGAACTGTAAAAAAAAAAAAAATGTGTTATCTGTTTTCACTAGTTTTGGCTTTTGTGTACCCAGAAAATAACGAACTGAAAGTTAAAACCTCCAATATTGTCTCAAAGGATCTTTCAGATTTTGCACATTCTGGCAGCTTAGTTCAAGAAATTCTACCTTTTAAAAGAGTTTATAGTACAGTCTTCCAATCAGAAAAGGGCCCAATACTGCAATTAAACATTTTTGTACTACTCCAGTAACAGCGTGTGTGTGTTTGAAAGTTTTTTTAGTAGACTGGCGAACTTTTTTAAAACTAGGCAAAGGACAACAGGCCAATGTCGTCGTAACCATTTAGTAATCTTAACAGTTGAGAATGAATTGGCACAGCATCTTGATTTTTCAGACGTCATAGATTATTTTAGTCGAGAAAAAGCTCTGAAGACAACTATTAACTAGTCTTGTTTTGTAGCCAGAGTCTTCGACTCACATAGATCCTAATTTTCGTTTTTAGTACAGATACTTTTACTTTAATCTTAATGTATTAAACAAATATATGCCACCTGTGGTCGTTTTTAAGTCAAAAAAATTTATAAATATAGTTTGGACTTGTAAAATGCCATAATTGAAGAGCTGAGGGGTGGAACAACATGTTAAGGGACAATTTAGTAATTTTTAGATAATCAGTTGTAAAATGAATAGAATGTCTTTTTTCATCAGTTCATTTATTTCATCGTCTACTGAAAACCGCCTTATAATAAGTTTAGCAGAACCAATGAGCGTCCCATAGCCAATGCAGTCTTTAACGTATTCTTTCGCCTGGAAATCTCTAGTTTTGAAAAATGTCACTTAACATATTCATTTCATTTACTTAGCATTCAATTGTATTCTGTATTTTCAGGTTAAATTACATTCTAAAAAAAAAAAATATGCGTAAGACATAACTACGCAATAATTATGTACCACGTGACTGTAAAATAGGCAGGAGTACCGCCTCTGATCCTGGGTTCAGGGCCAGTAATCGGATGTGGGGGCCATGATCTACGGACCACAAAACAGCTGAGAGTTACGTAGACCAGGCAAAAACTTTTTTCAATTGTGCACAGTACAGCATATGTAAAAATTGCAATTGAAAAAATAACAAAAAAAAATAGGAAAGCAAAAATGGAAGGTTCCATGGGCTGAAGTCATTCAACCTAATTTTTTTTATCCGTCATTTTTTATCTCTTTGAATATAGTTACGATATTGTTTTGGATAAGTTGTACAGTATTTCGATGAATAGACGCTTTTGATTATGGAAACGCTACGCTAGGGCGATCTGCCCAAGATGGGGGTGCCTTGGCAGGAGGACTTTCTATGGGGTTCTAATGTGTATTCACGTTACATCTGGAGAAAACCTACCAAAGCTCCAGACCGTTAGATGGACAGCCGCGCGAGGGACCCGAACCCGGGACCCTCACACCCCGTTTGTGCCGTCAACCATTTTCGGTGACATAAACACCGTGACATCGTGAGGCTAGACTTGTTTGATAGATCAGGTTAATATTAAGTTTTTGACATTATTCCCTAATAGCACAACTAGTTCATGAGGTGCTCAGCTTGCGTTATTGAGAACGCAGTCTGTACGTGTTTTGAATGTCCTTTGAACTATTGGTGCTACTGGGGTTATTTTTATTAGACAAAAAAAAAAGAAAAGAAAAGATAAATGAAAACGAAAAATTGTTCTTGTATTATAGACTTTCTAATTAGAACTTTCCGATAATGATGACTTTAAATTCAACAAGTAACACTAAACAGTACGTGATGTAGAACCCAATCCACTGCTAAAACTGCATTTTTGTTCGCTACTAAATATGGACTCTTAAGCTTGCTCAGCAGGAGATTAAACGAAGTTCAAAGTGCAGCAGCGTTGATCCAGCTCAACTCTTGATTTTCTCTTTCACTCGCCTGTGGCAAGATAAGCCGCTACCTACATTGCTGCTGCAGTGCGTTTTTTTTTTCTTTTTTTTTAAGAATATTTTTTCACGTCACCTCCGGCACTTTAAGCTTTACGGATTTGTTGAGTATATGAAAGATTTTCACACATGGAAAAAAAAAAATACTTTCAGTGTTTACGGACATGAGTTTAGAAATTTATATGGTAATATTGCAAAAATTATTGCAATATTATTTGCAAACTTTATATAATTTGTTATTATTTGCTCAAAAGAATGAAGTAGTAGATCAATTTAGTTTAGACTTGCAATATGTTGGATTAAGGTTTGCTTTTCTTCAAAAATACATTTCCAGGAATTTTTTCTTTGATATAAAAACTGTATGTTTTTCTGAAAGTCCTTTCAAAAGCTTTTCTTTTATTACTCCCAAAAAACTATCGGCGATTATGGGACACAAACATTATTACTTTTGTGTTTTTTATTTATTTATTTTTCAACTGTGACTTCAGATTTTGGATCTCCGCCATGGTAACGGCGTAAGTTTAATAATCACTGCCCAATTTTTCTCCTGGAAGTTACTTCAAATTTAATACCATTTAAGGATTAGAAGTAAATCAATTTTGCTTTGTTAGTTTCAGAGTTTCTGACATTTAAGTTATTAAAAACATCTACCATTTAAAAATTTCATTGTATTCGATTACATTTTAAATAGTGTATTAAACAATCGCATTAATCAGTGACAGCAAAATAGAATTAATCGTGCATTTTGACTGTAGATTTTTCAAGGTCATACTCAATTATTTCTCAGATTTTTGTCATTTATATAACCAAGAGATTGCTCTAAAACTCCCACATGAAACACGTTCCTTAAAAACAATTTAACCGTCTGAAATTCTAAACAAATTGTTAAAAATTTGTTTTACTATACGAGTAAAGATATAATGGATAAAAAGATATAAAGATATTGTATACGAGTAAAGATATTTAAACTATTTTTATAAAGGAGTGTTTTAAGTTAAATGCATTGTTAAACTAGTTATTGTTTAATGTTGTGCTTTTACAAATGATTTTAAAAAAATGTTTTTGATGTGCTCATTCCGTTGGCTAAAGCAGTACCTGTAGACACTCTATCGTGGCTTTCTGTACACGAAGCTTGAAAGATGCTGGTATTTATTTACTCCATAATGCAAATAGCTGTTTTTTAGACTATAGCTTTAGCAAACCATGCGTATCCGTTCCTGAAAAAAGGGTATTTCCTCTAACTCGAAGTAATAAAACGTTCTTGAATGACATTTACTTGATTTGAATTGGAGACGGAGTTTAAAAAGTGAAAGATAAGTGTTCTGAATTTCGAATGGCATTGATTTCGTGGACCAGAAGACGGACCAACCCCCTGAAATTGTCATCCCTAGAGGTATCGTTTAACAACTTGGAGGACTTTGAATCCACGACAGATTTTATGTGCACCAGCTCCCATTAGCGTACACGATCCCACAGCAGTCGAGCCCAAAGGGATATGACCCTCACAAGCACTAGCCATGCCGGATGCTGCTTCCCTCCTCGTGCTCTTATGGGAACGGAGTTTAGCTCCCACACCACTGCGGTACGGAACTCGTATATTTCAGTAGTGAGAGTTTGCGGACCTATGACTTTCGCGTGGGAAATGGCTTTCAATTTGAATTCCTTTAAAAACTCCAAAAGAATTTTTAAAGGATACATTTATTGCTTTTAAAAACTTATTTTTTTTTACCTTAAAGAAGAAAAAAGATCGATAATATAAAGAAATTAATGTAGCCATTCAACTGCTGTGGTTATAGGAAAGCACATGTGTCCATTACTTTCTTGTATAAACTGGCAATTATTGCTCGTGAATAGTTTGGATTCGTGTGGAATGAAGAAAAGTTAGTAAAGTGTAGTGTAGTGAACTTGTAAGGAATGAATACACAATAAAAGCCTTTTCCCTCTGTCTATTCTCAATATACATTCCCAACTCCTCCAGAATGGTGTCTTTTGCGCACCATTCTGGACCAATGGTGCATTCCAAATGCTCCAAGGCAATGGTCGCATTCCAAATACATCTGGACAACTCGTCCACAATGGTGCTTTATGCGCACCTTTATTGATGGCAGACGAATTATTTTTGAATCCAAAAATTTAATGTGCACGTTTGACGCAAGTTTACATTTACATTTGATCATTCTGAAACTGACACGGTATCCCCATTCATAGTTGAATTTTCTGATGACTGGATTACTACGTCACAGTTATCAATTCTCAATACATTTGAACAATGAAACTGAAATTCAAAATATTCAAGTGACACCTACAATAAATCGCATTCCAAATACATCTAGATAAATTATTGATAATAATTTTGTTTTTATTCTAGGTGATAATATTAAATGCAGCCACTATTTGAAGTTTAAATTATTTCATAAATTGCATCTACACAAACGAACGTTCTGATGAATAATTCTGAAACAACCGACATAATGCAATGCCCTCTGCATATTTAAAATAACATGCAACAAAGTGAATGCCGGAATTAAAACACATCTCTCATGCCCAGGGTAAAATTATTTTAACCTTTAGCATTATTCATCCAACGCACTTCCGTAGTTTTTACTAATAGTTAACGGGATTTCAACATTCCCCAAATTAGATTTCTAAATTACCCGAGCATTATTCTTATTTTTAATTTATCATCCAAAACCGCCATTCCATTTTGGTACACTGCATCAATTAAACATTCTCCTGACAGTTATTCATTAATGCCCTTTAAAAAATATATATAATGTGCATAGCAGTTTAAAATTGTAGATGGAGTGAGTGGGTAAGACGAATCCGGTTCAGGGGTTTTTAATGGTTTTCCCGTCGCTTTTGTTAAAAATTTGCTCCCAGAAACATTAATGTCCCAATACGGTTGGCTCGTCGTGCCTATAGGATATCCGGCTCGTGCGCCTGTCTTTGAAATGAACGCCCTTTGTGTATTAATCAACGATAGTTGAATGTAAATGTGCTGGAATTAAAAATGGAAGAATGCTTGCGTAATGTTGTGAGCTTTTACAACATTAATTGTTGATGTAACTTATTTTTGACGAGTAATTTTTATAAAAATTTACAATCAATCATGGGAAACAATGTATGACGATGTATCAGCAAAAATTACTCAGTCAGTATTTAATCTGGTAGTTGAATTAAAATTTAGAGCTGGAAGACTTTTAAATAACTGTATGGTGTCGAAACATAGCAAAAGGTTTTTATTGGGTCAAACGCATACAAATTGGCTGCACTAGTAATGAGTATTACTCTATGAATTTTACAGCTTAGGAATTTATTTACAATTTTAAGATAGATATCGGTTTTTCCTTCTGCCCATTCAGAGCTATTTACTGTTTTACATTTAGATTTACTCAAATACATAAACCTTTTCATATCTGATTAAATAATTTTTTTATAGTTAATTTTAAATTTCTGATTAAAAAATAAATTTAAAAATTTTGATAATTGGATTTTGAGGACTTTTTTATGCACAAATTAGGGCATTCATACTAAACATACAAGGAATTTTTGTTCTGTAATGTGGATGCTTGGTCTGAAAAAGTTAAATATTGATCTTCTCAGATATTAAAAAAAGACAGTAGATATTTAGCAAATATAAATAACCACTAAAATGAAGGATGATGTTCAAAAAATTTTATTGCAGTTGGAATGACATGTTGCTCTCGCGTACTTTAATACAGCGGTTTGATAGTGGGCTAAGAAATACTAATTTTAAAAAGAAAAATTCTGTAAAAAAGAAAATGGAAATTTAAGGGTTATTTTTTATTTTAAAAATTATATTTTTTATTAGAAAGAAATTGGTTTCTTAAAATATGTAAAACATATAATAACTCCTGTAAAAAATTATAACTTTATCTTTTTCGATCTCTCAGACAAGGAGCTTGCCAACGATGAGACTTACCCGGTCCTTCTTATGGAGATACCTAGAGATGAAAACCTTCTTCTGTAAAAGTTATCTTTAGAACAAATATGAAAAATAGAATACAAAATATTTTTATTTTGAGTACTTTAGTGCAGTAAACAATTATAATCCACCTACAAACATATAATCAATCAAAGCTACGTAGAGAACAAATAGGAACAATTTAGTAAAATTACTTGTTTTCTACGAATATATTACTTTTTAAAACCCATGCCAGGGGCATTAAAGGAATTTCAGAATAACCGCCGATCTCTGATCTCCGTTTAATATCCTGCTTAGCCGGTTTTTGTGGGAACCCATATTAGGAATGGTGGGAAGAGCTGAACGTGGCAGCTTAAAATATTTCTATCTCCCTTGACACTGAGGTGCTCTAATCATCATAAAAAAAGCTAATATAATGTGCTTCACATTTTTAAATACTTATATCAGTTAATTTAACTAAATGAGAGTTAAACTTGCCGAAATACAATGATTTAGTGTAAAAAAAATTACTTTTTGTGATAAAATAATTTGTGTTATTTCATTTAATAAAGTTATCCTCCATTTATATATTTTAGTACAACACAAATAGGTTTTTGTGTTATTAAAAACGGGTGATTATTGATAATTTACGTGTACAAATGAAATTCATGCTAGTAGTCATCTGGGAAAATTATTCGTTCTTTCATTTGAGTCTTTGGATAAAATAACTTCTGTGCTGCTAAATATTTTGTCTTGAACATTTATTTTAACTGACTTATGCATATGTCATACTTCAATGTAACATATTCTTCCAGTTTAGATTATGTATAAAATATACATTTCATATTTGAAATATAGAAAAATTAAATTAATTCCTTTAACTATACAATTTAATAATACTTCATGTTAAGAATTGTGCCTGCAAAATAATCATAAAAAAATCTTTACCACGCCTATTTTATTTTTCTTTTCGGATGAACAATAATTCGAAATGAAAATGAATGAGATGGCAAAATACTTTATGACGTACATACGAAGCATGCATTACTGGAATTCATAAATGTTGAACAGAGTAGTATTTACTGATGGTTCGTTGTATCAAAATAAATAAATAAAAATACGATAAAATAAAAATAAAAAGTGCATGAATGCATCTCTCTTGTTGAGATTTGTTTTATTAAGAAAATATATCGACTGACAATCTGGTATAATAAAATAGTGTAAAAACTGGAATTTTCATTGCTAGTTAAAAACAGTCAATGAGTAACAAAGCATAAAAAATTTGACCGTATGCTGTGATTTTTAAACTTTAGTCAAAAACTTATTAAAAATGGACAAATCCAATAAATATTGTTTGAGATATCAAGACAAACATATAAGTTCAGAAGTAATGACCCCATATGATACCATGTTATTATATTCATGTTTTGCAGAAAAGGAAGTGGATACTGTATCCGTGATTAAAGGAAATTTCTGTGCTCAGAAATTCCATATGAAAACAATATACTTTATCATAACTAGTATAAGTTATGTAATTGTCTTTTATTGCCATTCATAGTAGAAGACGTGATAAGTGAGAATGCTGAATATTCCTTGTAAATATTTGTTTACCTATTTAGATTCAGTTTGAGTAACTTTTAAAGCAGAGCATCTGTTTTAAATGGAATTCCTGGAAAGAAATGGGAACAAAAATCATTATTTTTACCTAAATTCTATTGTTCCGTTATGTAAATTAAGTAAAGTAGCATCTTTTTAAAAATTCTAATTTCGTTTTCTTTATTCATTTAGTTTTTCATAAATTTATCCATAAATTACTGCTTTCATATAAAAAAGTAATTTTTTATTTACATTAACCTAATTATTATAAGGTGATGCTTGGTCCCTCATCTGAAATTAGTTCAAAATTAGGCGGAGCCCCAGCAAATTTGAACTTCCTCCCACTGGGGATCATTAAAATGGAAGGCATCCCTTTCCGCCCATCGCCATCCTATATGGGGTATCTGGCACCACCCCACGGGTGGCACAGCACATTAGGAACAACAATTATTATATAGTTACTAGCTGCGTGCCCGTTCTCCGCACGGCAGGGAACGAAAATATTTCTTACATGTATAATTCGAATTGATTCCAATGGTTTGGAATCTAAAAATAAACAAAATGACTTGACTCTTGGCGTAAAACTACTCATTAGTTATTCGTAAAGTTAGTATAAGTATATACCTGTGACCATTGTTAATATCATGACGGAAAAAACTGTGTCGGTGTCATTCACGATCAGAAAAAAAAAGCGTTACGGTTTGCAGTGAAAATTCCTAATTTTCAAAATGTCTCATTTCTGCATCATACTGTTTTTTAGATTTAAGTTATGCCATTAATACCTTAGATACTACATGATGTGGAGAACCGTTTTATTTTATAATTAAATAGTTGTGTACCCGCTCTTCGCAAAGCAAGAGGAGAAAATTTTCCTAAAATGTGACCATAACTACTTGTGACAAAACAGAATCTCCAAGAAAAAAAAGTTCAGATACTGTGTTTTCTGTGGAAACTACCGCGGGATATATTAACGCGACTTAAAATTATTTAATGTTTAGTTAGCTGTGATGTAAGACGGCTGTTGAAAAACGAATAGAAACGAATAGTTTCACGAAGTATTTATTAATGCAGTATATTGTGCTTTGATCAATATTGCCCTAGCATATCTACTAACTATTACTTATACTTTCTTTTACTGATACCAATATATTTTCGTTTTTCCATCTTTAATGCTTAATTTAAAGAAACGGTTTAGATATTTGCTACGAATGTAGTCTTTTATTGTTTGGCGATTCTTTGCAATTTACGCATTAGCATAAACGATAATCGTTTCACTTTATCGTTGCCATTAAAACAGCTTTCCATACATTTTTATGCACAATTCTTGTCAGATTGACGTATTTAGCTCCGCAAAATATTTCTTGCAATTCGAAAATGTGTCCCGTTTAAAAACTCAATCGAAAATAATGCTGGGTAATTCATTGTTTAAAAAACAGCATTCATTTCTTTTTCTGGCAACGTAATATAAAACATGGAATTATTTCGTAGGTGCGTGTGACTCCATTATTCTGATTGAGTTTCGAAAGGGGTTTTAAACTCGTTACACGAAAATGACGTAGATTTCGCATGCGAAAATTCAGTTATTTTAAAGTAATTTTATTTATTTTTTTCAACTGGCAATTTTATTCCTTGTTACTGTTCCCAAGACAACCATAGCGGAAGATATCATACCGAAATCTTGAAGCAGCTTTTTTTGAAATAAAAATCCTTCTTTACATAAAAATTCGTAAAAAATCTCCTAATTTATATTTTTCCTCCGTTCTTCTTTTAAAAGTGGGCGAATTGTATGCTCCGTCTTTAGCCACAATATAAAAAAGTTATGACGGATAGAATTAAAGATGCAACGGTTTTAAAATTATTTTACGCAAACTTCGTCAAAAGAGAAATTATTTTTAAAAATTCCCCAAAAATCGGCAAAATATGTTACATAGTCAAAACAAACTGTTTTCGAAAGAAAATTTTCTCCTCTGTCCGATGATGCAAACATCGTTTTACTGCGAGTGCAATGACCGGTGTTATTACGTATTATGCAAGAAAAATCGCTAAAAATCGGACAAAACATAAAATAAAACCTTTTCTAATATGAATTTTGAAAAAATCGCTCCGAGGCGTGTTAGGATCTATCCTAGTGAAGCCGTATGCAAAATTCGGTAGGTCTGCGACCAACCGTCTCGGCGCAATGCGATCGAGCGACGGGCGCAAAAAGATTGGTGGTCACAAACCTACCTACAAACCTAGCTACATACAATGTTTACTCTCGGATTTTATTATATACTAGCTGCTTGCCCGTTCTCAACACGGTGGGAAACGCATATTTTCCTAACACATATATAATTCGAATTAAGCCCAGTAATGAGGAATCTCAAAACGTGAAAAAATACTTGAATCGTGACTAAAAGTTGACGTCATGAGTGCAAATTTTAGACGATTGCAACATGACACAAAAACTACGTCAATGTGACTGACGATCAAAAAAGAAAGAACTTTATGGTATGCAGACAAAACTTTTCTCTTTCGAAAAATGCCTGATTTCTACATCAAATAATTCGTTTTGTGAGGTTTAGTATATACCACATTGAGGTTTAGTATATATAGTATATACCACATAAATAACATTACATGATGTTGACAACAATTTTATCTTGCATTTCTCAAAGCGTGGACAATGCATTAGAGCAGTTATGTTACACACGACTTTATTAAATTTTACTTAAATTAAAAAACCTACATGAAACAATGGATGCATCATTTACGTTTAAAAGCCAAAAATGTACCCTGCTCCGGTGAAAATCATGTCGCTTTTGTAAATGAAAACGTTCGTGATGTAACTTCTGAGAAAAAGCTTATTACCCTTATTGAACTCTTAATGCAGTATCACACTTGTTACATAAAAGTGACGTTTATCTCACTGTCAATTCGCACTAAATAAATAACTAATTTCATTTTTTACAGATTACAGTTGACCCCTTTATAACATGGGTCTACAACACGAATTCTTAGAACACGACGAAAACATTACGATCGTTTTCGTGTAACACGTTAAAAGAGACTCGTACAGCACGATGAAATGAGACATATGTTCTGATATTATGACGCCTTAGCTCCTGTAATTAACATTCCTTTTGAATGGACATGCACCAACCATCATTGCATTTTTACGGAGCGCAAATAAGTTTTGCCGCGATTATACCGCGCAGTCCACACTCCAGGTGGAGTATAGCGCAGGACCCGTACAACACGGATTCCTATAACACGGAACGTATCTACCATATATAGGGAATCTACTGTAGTTGCATAGTGTCAAATTCAATAGTTAAGAAAATTCTGGGTTGCCGTATTTAGTAACATTTCATCTTACCTTGGTGGCCGAAATGTATTAAAACCAAATATTCGAACTGTATCAAAAGTAAAATTTACTAAAAGCAAAATTTTTAATTTTGTATAACCCTCAGAACAACTTCGGAGTTTGCCATCTACGACGGTTTTTCATGACGTGACAACTGATGCTTGCGTACAGTGGCGTAGCCAAGGAGGAGATAGGGGGTCACAACCCCCCATGTAGAGTTTTTTGCCATAGAAAATGTATATTCTTCACTCCCGTAACATTCCCATGAAAAATTTTTGGCTACTCCTGCTTGCATATAATTGATCTTTTTTTTTTCATTTATCAGTGATCAATATACTTCAGGATCGGAATCTCCGCGGTAAAAAATGGTCTAAAAAATCTGACACCAGAAAAATCTGATTAACACAGTGGGGTTACACAAATAAGCGCCGGACATACGCTCTTGCTTATGTCAGGAGGAGCAAATACATTAGAGGTTATGTGCTGCTCCGGATAATCTGCCAGCAAAACAGCAAAATGACGTAAAAAATGACATCCACACGCGAAGGAAATAAAATTAAAGATATGTAGAATTGCATGAAAACTTCGATTATTTTTAAAGTGCAAGTCTGTTACAGTTAGTTCTATTTATTTCACGTTTGATGCGCTTTCACTTTTTCGAGTCTTAAAAGCTGTAGAAATGAGTGGTTTCACTTAATTGTTAAATTTAACAACTTAAGTGGCAACAATGGATTCCGTTGCTACGGAAATTATAGCAATGTTAAAAATAGAACATGAAATGAGTTATTCATGTTTACTTTGCTAGAACTGCCATACTGGCGAAATTAACGCCACCAGTCGATGACCAATAGTTCAAACCACAAATTAAACTTGACACTAAAGTCAATACGCAATACTTTGTTTGGCGGAATTAAAAAAAAATATCTATGCATACGCTAGTGACATCGGCTCATCTCAATTGTGGAATGGAATTAATAATACGTACAGAGCTGCACTACATTTGAATATTTTTCGCCAACTTTGCTAAGAAATGTACTAAAGTAGGAATCAACATACATTTCAATTCGTAAAACAAAAAATATATTAGACAGTATTAATTACGCCTTTCTAACAGCTTTTAGTAAAAGAAACTTCCGTAGCGCTGCTTTAACAAATAAGAATCAATTATTTATTACACAGTACTTCGATCGCCAAATGCCAACATACACCATTTTGCAAGATTTTTTTGTTTTCAGGGAATCATTCGAAGCATTGATTTAACAGCAATCAAAATGGGAAATAGTTATCTATCATTTATATGGTTCCATCGCCAAAATTTAATTCAGGAATATTATTGATAAGTAGCAGTTATTTAAATTATTATTAACTATAACGGGTTTTAATCACCGTTAACTACCATGTACAAAATGCGAGAATTTCAATTTTCTGAAATTTGGCGGAATTCCTCTAACTTAAATCAGTTTACTTAATTTTTGGTGAAAATTCTATAGATCGTTTAAAATCGCCTTAATAACTGCATTATTTCTATATGAAAAATCGAAGTATAGCGCCGTAAAACTTATACTTGTTTCGTTACGCTCTCAGTAATTTGCGCCAAGCCCAAAACTGTACAAATCGACAGAACGTACTACTTTCTCAAAATCGCCAAATGAGCCATTTTTTTTTCGGCCAAACTAAAAAATATACATATTAGTCTCGGAAATCTCTCAATCCCTTATTCTTTTACACATAAAAAACATTGAATTCCAGCTCTGATTTAACATGAACGCAATATTTTAATTAAAAAATAACTTTGTAAATAATCTAAACAGAAAAAAAATCATTATTCTTTTATTTTTACTGCAGGAGTCTAAATAATTTAATAAAATAGCCAAACATGGCAACCTCGATGCTTATTTCTCACTTTTTTGACTACAGGGGTTACAATCACGGAATTGCGGAGAGCAAAAATTAGCGTTTTTGATGGGGTTTTTTATCAATATCTCCTAAACTAATTCGAATTTCGAAATTTAAATTAGCGGAGGTTCTTTCTCGAAATTTTCCGAATTCGTGGATACCTCGTTCGAAACTCAGCTCCCAGCCGTTTAGGAGGAGATGATGCTACACACACACAAACACACACACACACAGACAGACGCGCACAGATTTTAATAGTATAGATAAGAAGATTGTTACTGTTATATACATTTATATTAATTTTGATTTTAGAACACATTCTTATGGGTACGTTTTTAATCATTAAATTACATTTGCCATTTTATCGTGGAACTGTAATATAAAATTCTTAGTTAAAATTAAATTTTCTAGCTAAAACTAATCATTTCTTGTCTTAAAAAGCGTGGATATTAGAGATAAATTTGGGTTAACTTTTCAAATCTCTAGACTGAAGATTAGATTTCAAGCTCGAGATATTCTACCTAATTTATAGCTCGAGTGTAGTTTGAAATTTAATTTAATTAACAAACTGGAGACTTGCTTTACTGCTTAAATGTCATAGACTTTGTGTAAATAAATGGGAGAAGCAGTTTAGAAAGTAAATATATTTTGAATTTTTAATAATAAATGCTCTAAAATATTCAGAAACTCACAAGAAAATATTTAGATTTATTGTTTAGTAATCGGATCATACATGTTGAAACCAACAAACTTGTTTCTTTCTTTTTTATATAGAGAAAAATAATATATATAGTTTTTTGGGAAATGAGCCTTCACTCTATTCTCTCCAAATTAGTATACGTCATCCAGGGATGTGCCAGCTGCTCTAATTGCTCCAAATTGTGCCAAATCAATCCTGATGTGCGAATCTGCTACAAAAAGATCATTTTTGGACATTTTTGCTCCAAATTCAGCAAAACTGTTACATTTTTAATTTTTCCATATATGTTTAAATGTTTGTAAATCTCCCGAATTTTTACAAAAGTCATCACACATTCTAAGCATTCTAATTTCAATCTTTTTCTATTAATCTTAAAAATGATATTTTTTTCTTTGGTATCCCTTTGTTTAAACCTCCAATGCCTTAAGAGTAAAAATTGACCTCTTTTTAAATTTAATTTTTTATAAATCAGTAATTTTTTGTTACCAAATTTTTTATTAGCTGCTGATGGTAGTTAACCCATTTGTGCCCAGATATTTTTGAGACTTTCTTAGATTTTTGCTAATACTAGCAATACTAGATAAATTTCTGATGTCAACTTCTTGAGCAAGGGATGATTTCTTTTAAAATCATTATGTATAAAAATTGAAATGTCAACATCCTACTGGGTCATGTTAAGATATTATGTGGAGTTGAGATTCTATACTCGTGAATAAAGGCTAGGAAAAATAAACAACGCTTTCCACTGATAGCGAAAATGCCGTCCCAAAAAAGGGACATAGGCATAAATTGGTTAATATAGTTTAGTAAAGATTGTATTTTTGATTTAAAATAGATATTTTGCATAGCAATGTATAAAATAACTGAATTTTTTATTTATTTCATAAGCTTCTGACCCCACCCCCCAAAAAAAACTGGGTTTTGTTATAAGCTAAGAGTTTTTAAGAACCTCCTTAATTTTCATTTTTTTGATTGGCATTCTTTAATGACTTGTATCTTTCCCTCCAAAAATAAATTTTGTATTTCAAAATTGACATTCTTATGCTCAAAAAGTGACTTTTTCTTGCTCCAAATTGCTCCCCTAATCTGTATTTCTTGCTCCAAATTGCTCCAAAATTGTCTCTTTTCTTGCTCCACAAATTGTTCCAAAATTTAATTTCAGCTGGCACATCCCTGGTCATCTTATAAAAATTATAAAAATGCATACCGAGAGAAGTTAACATCAGTATAAGTGGTTAAAACTATTTAAAGGTTAAAGAATATTTGTAAATTACACACATAAATATATAATGTAGCAATGCAATCCATTCTGGGTAATACTAATTGACTGGGTAGAAGAAGAATGGACCCTCTTTACCTCACGAAAAGGACTGTTTTGTTATATTTTATATTTATAGTATGATTTAACATGTTTTTTTAATCGTTAGTAGTCAAGTAATATCATTTTAGCGCTCTTAATACGGTATATGTGGTCATGAAAAATAAATACCTCTCTATACTGTTAGAAAATTACAGATGCCTTCAAACCGTCTGTTGTTAGTTTTTCTAACTAAAGTTGTTAGCAGTTCTTCATCCAAAGACCAGTCTGAATAACTCCGAAACGGCTTGGGATAGCACATTTTTGCTACTAAACCTGTATTTTTTAGTGCTAAAATTTAAAAATATAACTTTCAAACTTAAAAACAGTGACCGATTTGGAAAACCATTCTGATAAACCATTTGTGCTAGTATTTTGTTTGCAAAAGTATTTTTTTTTTCAATACTGAAAACTTAGTTAACAGGTTCCATAGATGCTTTCGAACTGTCCTTCGTGTAACGTAGAACACGTTTGGACATTCTCCTCTAAAAATAGCTCAGAGAAAATATGCATTTAATTTTTACTATGGATGAATGCTACAAATTTTCTGTAGCTAATAGAAATGTCTACTAAAAAAAACGCAATGTCGTAATATGTGCAAGTGACAGTTTCATTGGATTACTTACATTTTGAAAATGATGTTTTTGATGGGAAAAACAAATAATATATAGGGGGGGGGGGGAATGCAAGATACACACAATTCCAAGCATTGTTGAATGATATTTTGTACCAAATTCAAGAATAAAGCGCAGAAAAATGTGAGCCATATATTCTGTGCAATATGAGTTGAGTACGAAACCGTATCAAATCACTTAAAGGCAATATAGAAGATTTTAAGAGAAAATCTCAGCTACAAAGATCAGCAATTAAGCTTATACACGTATTGAGTTGCTTCTAAAATGCGTAATTAAATACATATAATCATTAGTGCTTTAAAAAATACTTAGTCCTCATTGCATATAAATGAGCCATGTTTCTATGAACAAGTTTCAGATTGTCTATCGCCTACGGTCATGCTTCAAAAATTTATTAGTTGTTATTTCTTTTCATCAGTGAAAATCAATGGAAAAACAATCTAGAATGCAAGAAAGAGACTTCTATTTATTTGTTTATTATTATTATTATTATTATTTTGCAAAACCAATTCCCGTTTGCAAAAGACATTGGCAGAGGACGGAAGCATCAAGTTTAGGGTTCTGGCCTACCGTCCACCTGTTGATCTAATGGTCAGGAATTTTCATGATTTTCTCCAAATGTAAAGTAAATAAGCATTAGAATCTTTTAAAAAGTCCTCACCCAAGGCAACCCTTCTGTAGCCCTACTGTGACTTGCCTTAACACACTTCCCTTTTTTTCGATTAAATATGAGTTGTAGGTTTTCGAGGTGGTAATTGCTACATCGTTTACCATCGTTTTGGCGGGTTTCTTATGCCCCACTGTTAGCGCAATCTTAGATAATTTAGGAATTCTTTCTGATATTCAATCTTTTATTTTATTTCGCGTCGTTTGCTGCTTTCACATAACTAGTTGTTGTCGTTTCAAATGTCCTCTATCAACTGCGGGACGGTTCTAGATCCTCCATACAGGACGGCGACGGGCGAAAGGGAGCTGTTTCCATTTTAAGGTAACCTTACACCTTAAAAAAGGTTATATAGAGTGAAAATATCAATTTTTCATTTTTGCTGAATTCGTAAAATTACATCTTTCAGCTTTCTAAAACGGATTAAATTTTATCTCTAGCTTGCTTAAAAACGAAGCTACAGCTATTTAAATGCTACTCAAACACCATATTCTACATGTGTTTAAAACTTATTTTTTTACTTTTTCTCAAAATAAAATTTTACACTTTTTCGGTTGAACGCAAAACAACATAAAATAAAAAATCACCCATAAAATGTCTTGAAATTTTCCATACATGTGTTACAGACATTAATAAAGGGAGCAGACTATATTCATTATTATATATTAAAAATGTTATAATTTATAATGGCTTATGTTTTGACTATTTCAGAATTTTCAGAATTATTCATATAGGGTTATGTTTTAAAAGCTCTGGTTTCTCAGATATTCATATTATTTTAATGAGAATAGTATATTACCTAGAAAATGCCATGGTTATCATTATTTAATTTACAGAACTTTGATAAATACATTTCTTTTTAAATTATGATGTTTTACGGAAAAGTTAATTTATCAGGGTTTATTTCCACATTTAACTGGATAAGTATATATTTCAATATAAAAAAGTGTTTATTTTATGCTTTTAGTAATTTTTAAGTCATGCATAGTAATAAAATGTAC
The DNA here is from genome assembly GCA_038373885.1 of Cheiracanthium punctorium. NCBI lineage: Eukaryota > Metazoa > Arthropoda > Arachnida > Araneae > Cheiracanthiidae > Cheiracanthium > Cheiracanthium punctorium. The sequence goes on along the minus strand of JAWZYV010001322.1, from coordinate 2,005,884 downwards.
CTCTGAAGTTAAAAATTGAAAAAAATTCTGAAAAAAGTCTAGAACCCCAATGGGAGGAAGACTGACTTAGCTCGCGGTCTTCTAATTTTGAGTCAATTCCAACTGAAAGACCGGGGACCTGAAATTAGCACCCCTAGAGGTATCTTTTAAACATGGAAGATACTGGAGCCACGCACAGATTTGACATGCACCAGCTTCCATTAGCGTGCACGTTCACACAACTATTCAGCCGAGAGAGGAGTTCACCCTCCCATGCTAAGACGGTGCTGATTCACTTTCCGTGCTCTTACGGGAACGGGGTCTAGTAACTAGGAAACTGCGGGAATACATATGTAGTAAATAAACCCAGTGTTTAATAAAATCATAACTTTTGCATGCATGCAAGACGAAAAATCATTCTTTCCTTTAATAATGAAATAAAGATTTTTAAATAAAATTAATATCAAACACAAAAATAATAAATTGGAACAAAGCTGATGTCTCATTTTCAATCACTACTTTTATACCGACATTACTAATAAAATTTCTTATTCATTCGCTCACAACCAATTTCATGAAAACGCCTGCGGGACACGTATTGTTCATCTCAGGGTAAAAAAAAAAAAAAAAAAGTGTTAGTTATTCATCCATTCTGTTTTCCACTCCGAAGCTATCTATTAAAGAAAGAAAAAAAAAATATTTTACTCTCCCTAAAAAAAAGTAAGATGGCTGTCGGTCACCAAAAGCACTTGTTCATGGAAAATGTCTTATGAATAATGCAATACAATTCGACTCGGAAAGCCCATTGAGAATGTCTTGTCCGCATATACTTATATCATCTCCTAAAGGCTTTAAATAAAACACAGAAGCGACTTGTAACAGAGGTATAATCATGGCTTGGTGTTCTTATCTCCCTCGTCTTGTGTTATAAAGTGAAGTCAATTGTCATCTAGCCAAATTTGTTTCTTTCATTGATTTGTAATACGGGGTTGTGTAAAAAAAAAAATAGAAAGTAAAGTAAAGAAAAATTTGTTACTCCTCTCAAACCTTTTTGTAAATTGATTCGGATGCAAGTACTAGAAGAATAAACACACATCAAATAAACTTGGCACCGTTCATTAAAACTTGGAGTATAAAAAAGTAGCATTAAAGCAATAGAAACGTTGAACGTTAAAGCATGAAATGAAATGCTTTGGTTCCGAAAAACATTCATTGTCATTTGTTTTCAGTTTCTTAAATTTAACCCATTTGAAATCAAGCACTTCAACTTTTATTCTGTTATCATTTTCCTTACTTCATCAGAAGAAATTGCTTAATTGATCTACCTTAAATGTGTAAATTGAATTAGAGCGTTGTTATGACAATACTCAGCTTCGAACACTTAGTTGTAAAACATAAAAATATGTGGACTTCAAGATCTTGAAAGAAAAATTATTTTATGGAGAAGGCAGTTTAAAATAAACATATTAAATAAAGCAGTCTGGATCTGGACCAGCATAATGAAATTACGTCTTCACTTTACAAGTCCCTTTACAAGTGGATCCCAGAGAAAATTCAGATGTCAACCGGGCTTGACGTTGGTCTGAACATAAATTTAGCCAAGATAACCAACGCCAGTTACAGATTTACAATATATTTATACCAATAAAGTAATCAACCCATGATTGGATAATTTTAAAAGCAGGTGCGTAGCATCAAAATAAAGTATGCCAAAATAAGAGTCAACAGTGGGGATGAGAAGCCCGTAACAAGTTACAAACTGATATAAAAAAATCTATTTTTTAGCCGAGAGGGTTCAGTTAGATTGAAAAAACAAACAAACAAACAATAAAAGACTATTGCATGCAGGAAAAAGCGAAATACAGATTTTGAAAACCGAAGTGAGGAAAAATGAGAACAGGAATGGAGGTTTAATTACTTGATTGTAAATAGATTACATTTAAGAAACTGAAAACATATGACAGTGAATATTAAATATGTGACTTACATCACACTGTACAATAGTTTTTAGACAGAATTTAAAATTTTTATACTCACTCAGACACGCACTTAATTATATGTACATTTATTCATATAGCTCATTATGAAACATTTGTTCATAAAACCCGCTTATTAACTCCCAGTAAAATCGCAACAGTCTTGTGAAGCCGTTAAAAGAAAAGAGTATGATAAATTTCGAAGGGGTGGGAGGTATTTATTTATTTTTTTTAAATCACCCCACGGTGAAGGTAGAAGTGTTAAAGGCAAAAGTAATACGCAATGAAAGGTACTTCTACAGAACGATCACTTCAGGTGGTATAAAAATGTTCACTTATTTTCATCTACAAAAATGTTTCAACATCCATCCGAGCAAGAAGGATAGAATTGGAAAGTAAACAGAGAGTTGCGATTTGAAAGAAGATAAAAGTAAGAAACTAATGATGTAAAAGAAGAACGATGGGGATGGAAAACAAGTAAATTGCAAAAATACATAACGGGTTAAAATTATTGACATTTAAAAATTTTTTCTTTACTATTTTAGTTTTCTTATACTGCAGTTCATTTTATTGTAGCATTGTTTCATTAAGATAATGCTACAGCGCTAAAACAGTCATCTTATTTTAATTGATATTGTCAATTTCAATGGCTGAATTTGATTTGGCGTACATTATCTAGTCGGGCACCTTTGTCATACTTGTTCTATCCTTTTCTTATGTGTCCTTATGTGTTCTTATGTATCCTATCCTTTCAAATGTGTGTGAACTATTTTGAAAGAGTTCCATTATTTTTAAGTAAAACTAGCTATTCTTAGGCACACTTATAAAATCCATTGCCAATCATTAAAATATTATTTATTGAGTATTTTGCTTAAATAAACAGTTTCTTGTTTAAAAAAGCAAAACAAAAACCTACTTTTATCGTAAAATGAACTCAAATAAAATCTCAAATAAAAACAATTCGACGAAAAACACAAAGAAAAATAACAAGAAAGACAGTTTAAAATGTTTTATAATATCCCTTACAAATAAATTATAACTTATTTAGCAGTAGTCAAAACATGAAGACACATTTCTTTGCATAGCTAGATAACAGTATGATATTTAAATTTGAGATACATCAGTTTTCAAAGACAGAAATTTGCCCATTTTCGTGATATTGAGCTATTAAGACCGTAACTGTGTTAGAAAAAGTCCTTTGAATTATTTGCATTAAAAGAGCCATTTCTAAATCATTGAATTAAAAAAGGGAAGTGAAGATGTCTCGATCCTTTATAGGTGATAAGAATAAGGTTTGGGAAGAATGTTAAATCCATAAATCTCTAAAACGCTGTGTTTGTTACTTTGCCAAGATTCTTTTACTGGTCATCAACGTATTGATTAGATAGGTTAAAAGGAACACGCGATAAAGATGTGGTTTAGCTTTTGAATTACGCTTTTGAAATATCGTATGTCATACCTTGTAAAATGAAGATTATTATTTTTATGGCTTAGTATCTTGACATTGCTTATTCTCTCAATTTAAATGCATTAACTTATGTGATATGCAGTAAACACATCAAATATATCTTTATGATGTTAATTGAAATATTTCATTATTTAAATATATTGTAAAATCCCATGCTTGTAGTAAAATTACAGTATACAGATTTTTGATAAAAACCACTATTTCTTATTCTATAGGCTTATTTTCGTTGTATTATTTAAACCACAATAAGTTAGTTAAGCTTTCTTAATTTCCGAGTACCCCCATATACGAACTCTTGTCAGTGAGGTAGAATTGAAAAAACTGCTATTTGAGTTAATTACCCAACTCCGACCCTTTCAGTGAGACGACTCCAGACAACTAAAATTAAATGTACACCATTAAAAAACCCCTAACTTCCACTCTAGAGATAATGTAAAATTCCACGCAATAATTAAACAAGTTTTCCCTTGTGGAGTAAAAAAAAAATCGCAAGTTAAAGAGTTAAGTTTAAAGAATAGTCAGTCTTCTGTTTAGAGAGAAAACTATTAAGAAAAAATATATTGTTCGAGTATATGCTTTGTCATGATATGGAACAGCTGACTATAAACTTCCATTTATCGTCCAACATACTTGAACTTAACTATCGACCACTTAGAAAGTTTTAAAGATTTTGAATCACTTAGTAAGGCTCCAATGGATGAATACTGCATTGTAGAATAACCTTTAACAAGCATTTGCAGCTGTTCTTCGGCTATTCATTGAAAGGCAACTGTAGCACATGAAATGTCATTGCTGTCATTCAGGGCAAAAGCATCTAACATTTGACTAAAATGAAATCGAAAACTTACGGATTACAAGTCCATTCTATCAGCCGTTGAATTCCATCATTATAAATGTCCGTTGATATTTGAAAATATACCCTACATAATTAATAATTTTATACAAAATGTTTATAAGACTTTTTAACCAACTTAAAGTTCATTCAGCGCATATTTTAAAAGTGTAATTTTATGACCAGTATTGCTTTTAAATGATGCTATATACATTAATTAAATTTTTATCTAGATCTGGATCCCCAAAATCGGATTTCACTTTAATGTCAGCCTTAAAATTTTCATGGGTGTGATTTTTTTATTCTAAGAATTACTACCTTATAAAATTGAACTTGGAAGTGCAATTTTATTTTTCCGTTGTTTTTTTTTATATTGTTTTAGTATATGTAAGATTTATCATTTACAAACCTTAATATACAAAATCATACTGTAGTACAACGCTTTATTGTGTGGGAAATTAAGATTATGATAAAGCAGTTGTCTTCAAGAAATATATATATAATATTAAAATGCTAAGGCAGCTAACTAAAGATTCTTGAAGTCGTTTCTGATACAGTTTGACCATGCGCTGTGAACATAATACTGTCTTCGACCAATCAATAACCAGAATAAAAGCCTGTCTCCACACATAAGTACAGCATTTCATAAGTTATTACGTCATTTTCACGTCAAATTAAAAAGCATAAAAAAGAATTAAGTCGAAATGTATTTCTTAAATTTCATAAATTTTAAAATTGATAATACGATCGCGTGGATAACGGGAGTTTAAGATTTCAGGTGATACGTTTTTTAGAAAATGATATAATTAGCTGTGTTCATTAAGCAGTTTTCTTCTGAAAGAATCAATTTGATGGTGTCGGATGTTGAATTAATTGAGCACAATCACCAATCACTTTCGCTCCCACTTTCTCCAACCTAAAATATCGCAGCACTTTGGCGAGTTTTTCAGTCATGGGTTTGAGGAATTATGCGCAAGTTTCAAAGTTCCCAAAAGAACTAGATGAAAATGAAAGGAAACAAATAGTGATAAATGCACCAGCTAAAGAATTTGAAGACACTTAATTATTAAAACTACATTCATTTGCAACCTTCCCCCCCCCCCCAAAAAAAAAAAAAAAAAAAAAAAAAATCTGATGTGTCCAACACATGACTTCCTTGCACGTCCATTAGATCAAAAATATTTTCGACGCACTTCCTCTAAATTTATTTGTTTGAAAGAGATAAAATATCAATAATAGTAAGGTTTAGCGATTTCCAGCCAAATATTTCGATACCGCCAAGCTGAGTTCAATTTGAAAGATTTCCTTCTGACACTTTATTTAGCGATATTTCACCAAAAGCCGACAAACGTGAGATAGTCAGCGAGATTTTGGAGATAGCCGAAGTGTCTGTTAGTCATTGACCACAGCCTTTCAATGAATTGAATGCATCCATACACCTCAATGTATTCAAAGTCATTTGGCTCACCCTGTAAATAAATTCTCAGTCAATTGCTGTCAAAAAAGATATTGAAAACAGTTAGATATTACAATAGTTCTAAATACAAAAGTTAAAAAATCTACGGGTTAGTTTTAGAGTTATACAAAATACGAAATAACTTTTGCGTCAAATTTGGCGATATTTCGGCGAAACTCGTCAATGTCGACGACATTTGGCGAGATTTTAAGCATGAACCAAACAATGACAGATTATCGCCAAATTTGGCGATATTTCGCCAAAACTCGCCAAGAACGATGACAAATGGCGATACTTTGGGCATGGACCCAATGACTGACTATCGCCAAATTTGGCGATATTTCGCCAAAACTCGATAAGGTCGAGGACAGACGGCGAGATTTTGGGCATGTACCAAACAATGACTATCTACAGTAGTATTATATTGAAAATGTCCATAGACATTAAAGTATTGAAATTCTTTCCGGTGGTCCTGTAAATAAACTCTCCAGTAGATTGGAACCAAAAATCGAGATGCACAACTAGATGTTACAACATTCTTATATATGAAATTTCATAATAGTTTTTGAGATTTGAAAGTTAAATATGCACACACGTACACCAAAAGTCGCCAAGCTTGGCGACTTTTGGCATAGTTCTTGAGGGAGGCACGTGACCGTGGTTGGACCATTACCTAACTTATGTGGTAGGACGGTATTGTGCTTGAAATGGATGAATGCCCCTAAAATTGCCATTGACCGTAATGTATTGGAAATCTTTTGAGTGTTCCTGTAGCAGAACTATAAATGATAAAGACACTTTTTTTAATAGAGAAATTCATTTTCTAACTCTTTACAGCCTATATTACTTCTGAGTCGTTTGAAATAGCCCAATACCTCTAAAAAACGCTTTGATGAATTTCGGCCCTTAGAGCGTAATGTATTTCGAATCTTTTGGGCGGTCCTGTACATAAACTATTTAGTCGAACGGAACCGAAAGGGGAGGTGCACAACTAGATGTTACAACAATCCTAAATATAAAGTTTCAACATTGTACGCCTAACAGTTTTTGAGATATGCGAGTTTAATGAATTTCGACCCATTGAGCGTAATGTATTTCGAATGTTTTGGGCAGTCCTGTAGATAAACTATCCAGTCGAATGGAACCAAAAGGGGAGGTGCACTACTAGATGTTACAACTATCCAAAATATGAAGTTTCGACATTCTACGCCTAATAGCTTTTGAGTTAGGCGAGTTTAATGAATTTCGGCCCATAGAGCGTAATGTATTTCGAATCTTTTGGGCGGTCCTGTACATAAACTATCCATTCGATTGCCACCAAAAGGGGAGGTGCACAACTAGATCATAGAACAATCCTAAATATCAAATCTCAACATTCTACGAGCAATAGTTTTTGAGATATGCGAGTTACATACATACGTACGTACGTACGTACGTACAGACGGCATGGAAAAACTGGCCACAGTAGACTCGCCGCTGGTCAAAATGAGTTGCAGACGCGTTAATATGATCGTGCATGCTAACCTACGATGAGATGCATCGAAAAAAATTTTTAAATTAAATTTAGAGGTAGTCAAAATCGATTTTTTTGTCGAAATTTGGCCCCCAAAATTTTTCGGGATCACATTACTTCCTTATACTACGTACAAGGAAGTAAAAATCCAAAACAAACAATAATCTATTATATAAATGTGAAAGTTTGTTTGTTCGTCCGGGAACTCCTCCCACACCGTTCGACCAATCGGCTTGAAATTTTGCACAGACATGTAGAACGGTACAGGACAGGTCGTAGGCTACTTTAAAATTCTGGAAATCCACCTGTTCCCCAATTTTTTATGATTTTTTGCAATTTTCAGGGTAAGAGAGCTACTAAAATGTGACGATTTGAGCACATTAGTGAGTATAGTTGACAAAGTTAGATTTATTTATTTATTATCTTCAATAATTCAAGCGATATTGACGTCATTTTGATCTCACGTATGTAAAAATGCATTAGAAATCCTTAACAAGCTTTTACAAAAAATTACAGCACGAGCGTAAATAATAAACTTCTACTAGGTGCTGTAGAAAAGTAAAATAACGTATTTTTTTTCTTTTTCATTCAGTAATTCCTGTTAGATATTGCAATTGAGAATGACGCGATTTTGACGTCATGAGTTTAAAAATGAGTTAGAAATATAATTAGGTTAAAAGGCTTTGACGTAAAAATGTACTAAATGCAAAGCATTTCGTTGATCGCACGAGCTAACCTTGGCGATTTTTGAGCACTATGATTTTTCAAGCAACCATAATAACGAAAGGAAACGCATTTTTTAAAATCGTCGGCAAATCCAAAGTCGTCAAGAGGTGGAAAATACTAATTAACATCTATTATATAAATGTGAAAGTTTGTTTGTTCGTCCGGGAATTCCTTCCACACCGTTCCACCGCGACTGATCGGCTTGAAATTTTGTACAGATAGGTAAAACGACATAGAATAGTCCGTAATCAACTTTAAAATTCTGAAAATCCAAATGTTCCACGATCTTTTCCGATTTTTCAATAATTTTCACCTAAAAAAAAAGTTTTTCAATTTCCGATTGTGTAAAATAGTGATCATATAATATACTATCTACATACTGGCGATCTAATGAAATTAACGTCATTTTGATGTCACAAGTTTAAAACTGCATTAGAAATCCTAATTACGTTAACAAACTTTGATTAAAAAAAAATAGCACCACAATCGAAATAATAAACTTCCACATTATCAGTTGCTGAGGAAAAAGTAAAGTAATGGAGTTTCCCACCTTCTTTCACTAATTCATGTTAGATACTGAAACTGAGAATGGCGCGATTTTGACGTCATGAGTTTAAAAATGAGTTAGAAATCTAATTAGATTAAAAGGCTTTGGCGTAAAAACTTACTAAACTCAAAGCATTTTATTTATTGTGCGAATTACTCTTGGCGATTTTTGAGCACTGTGATTTTTCAAGCAACCATAATAACGAAAGGAAACGCATTTTTTAAAATCGTCGGAAATTCAAAAGTCGCCACAAGGTGGGAAAATTCTAATTAACATCATACATAATATTCGTTATCAGTTTGTCTACGGTCGTCGTATGTATTCCCAAAAATCGCGGGAAATATCGCCAAGTTTTGATGACTTTTGGCGATTTATAGACATTAGATATACCTTTGTATTTGGCTGAATTCTAAGAACTTAACAAGCCCTTGCACAAAATTTACATTCATTAGCAAAATAGCTCCGAAAAATGTTTGAAATACCGATTAGCTAGAAATAACCCCAACATCTCAAATTAACTTTAATATGCTCTGCTGCAAGTGAGAGGAAAATGAGCAAAATAAAAATAAAGTAAAATGGTTTTCCCCATTATGTCGTGTCTAATGAATTAATGCTCTTACTTAAACCAAAAAATAGTATGATGTAGAGATAATATATTTTGAAAGTGAGGAGTTTTGCTGTAAACCGTCTTTTCTTTTCTTTTCTTTTACGACACTGAAGTACTTTTTTTATGTCACGTAAGAAACATTTTCGTTTCCTACCGTGCGGAGAACGGGCAGTCAGCTAGTATTATTTAAGAGCTGAATATTTAAAACATAGTTTAAATATTCAGGACAATATTACTACTGAATAAAGCAATAATAACAATTTTGTTCTTTCAGCACTTTAAAAAGAAATGCAAGCAAGTTTGAGAATTCAATATAAATTACAATGATTTTTTTTTTTTTAAGAAAATAAAATCCATATGAAAATGGCATTTCGAAGTAATGAAATTCTGCCCATATTTCATCACTTAAAATTTCTTCAAAAATTTACAAATACACATAATTATTTTCTCCAATATTGTCTAAAGAAAATAAGGCAATTGAAAATTACTATATCATTTAACAGTTTAATCTAGCTGTAATAAATTTAATCAATAATCAGTTTCATTGCCTTTTCTCGAAAGGGGAAGAGTAAGAGGATGCGTTGAACAATGACACTTTGTAAGAAAGCTTTTTATACATGTTTGAATAACAACTAAAATGGATTAGTTTAAATAGTCAGTCAATCAGTTTTCAAGGGATAGTGATTGTTAAGGATGTAGCAGTAAAATTTACATCATTTGCTATAGTTAACTCAGATTATTTAAAAAATACTATTGCTTTTTCCCCACACATATCTTTAATAATAATCATAATATAGGTAATGATTAAATGTAAAAAAAGACAAACATAAATTCCGGATAACTACAGTTTTTATTTATTATGTTTCTTTACTAGGTAATTACGTGTTTTAATTGCTGATTACATCTAAGTAGCATTACCATTAATATACCAGGTAATTTAATATAGCAAGAGCAACAGGAAAAAAGCTTAAATGCCTATTAAAATATAATCAGCATTAATTACTTATTATTGCCCTCTATTTATACTTAATTATGCATATGATGCACGGTCTTCTCAGCTATTGATGCGTGATTAACAAGCTGTTTCCCTGCTATTTACTTTGAGCATTTAGCATCATTGATTTTGGAAACATATTGGATTTTGTTTGATTGCTGTGTCCTTTATATTGTCCTTTCAGTTTGTACTCAATTAACACTAATTTGGTTATCACAGTTATACATAGCCACATATAGATGAAAAGCAAAGAATATCTGTAGAGTTTATAATAATATGCAAATGATAAAGCAAAGTATTTCATGATTAGTAGTTATATGCATTCCATTGAAAGTGATTCTATTCATACACATTTTCCCGCTAAGTTATTAGCCATTGCTTAATCAAGAAAAATTGAAGGGTTTTCGGCATTTTCAACTATTGAAGTTTGCACTAAACTGTAAAAAAAGTTTGCGAATTCAACATAAACCAACGCAAACATAAACATTCATCATAAACTGACGATCAGCTCGATCTCTTGAGTGACACTATGACTGGCAGCTTTTCGGTAGCAAACGGCGAATGTGTGTTTACGGTGAAATGCGTTTCCTTTTGTTATTGGCTGCTTTTATTTTCGTTATGGTTGCTTCAAAAATCGCCAAGGTTAGCTCGCGCGATCAACGAAAAGCTTTGCATTTAGTACATTTTTACGTCAAAGTTACTCATTAGTACTCATTAGTTTTGAGTAATTTAAGTTCTGTGTCAGATAAATGTTTATAAAAAAATTCTGTTTTTTTTTTGTTAATACATTTTGCTTTATATAAAATGAAGTTGAGGGCATATGATACAATTATGTTCAAAAGAAGCTCGTTAGTAGATCGCCAATGCTGTTTTTAGCGAATTATAAATGAGCACTTGATATCTTGATGAGCATAAATGAGAAATTTTCACTTCTGGATGCATATTCCAATATTTTTTGTGCTTTGAATTCTAACTCACTTTCATTCACAGTATTTTGTTTCTAATTAAATTTTTCCTACATAACCTTTTTGTATGAACATGGTAGGTAGTTCTAGAGCATAAAATAGTAGACTTAAGAGAGTTGAGGGTTTTATATATATATATATATATATATATATATATATAAAGTAAACTAATGACTGAAACTTACAATCATACACTATTAAACAGCAATACAGTGGCCTGGTCTAAAATGATAATAGCGGGCAAAACGATCCACATAGGTTTTCTTAAATACAGGTATCATTACTTACTAGTTAACACATACACTGGTTGTGCCAAGTCAAAAAGAAGCAATGGCGATATTTAAGCGATCGGTGTATTACATGTCTCAGTAGAATTCTTCAGAAAACTGTGTTTTATAATATCTCTTATAAGGTAAGCACCAATTTTCCTATTTATTTAGAAATACAGTCTTTAATGTTCAGAAATATGACTTGGCTTACTGAATGGAGTATGTTTTTAGATGTGAATTATATTTTTGTTACGTTTCTCGCCGTCATCCAGTTATATGACCTAAAATGGGCAGTCTTTATTGCCGGATAAGCTGATCCATCGACTGAAGAAAATCCAGGCCTTGTCCTTGTTATCATAGAGACATTTCAGACGTTCTCAAAATGCACGACTCTCCATTACACTATTTAATTTATTTCTGAGTTTATTGTAGGCCATAATTTTTGAATAATAAATTTAAAATATTCCATTTCATTGGTTAAGACTCTTTTCTATTTTAAAATTTTCATAAAATAAATTATGTGTACTATATGATTGTAAAGCTTTTTTTTTTTTCATTACGTATAGTCGTAATTACTTTTACATCTTTTACTTTGCTGATGAAAAAAAAAATTCACACTGATTTTTAAATGAAGGATCATTTTGCCCTTCGGTGAGGGTACAATGATCCTTAGGACTATTTTTTTTTTCTTTCGTTACTCATTTCTGGTTTTAAATATTGTTAAAATATGTTAATGATGCAAAAAACTGTAGAAATTACTGTGGCAAAGCGCCAAAGTTTTATTTAACATTTATGTTATTGTATGCAAGTTTTCCTCTTAAGGAGATAGTTTACGCCACCTTCCCCCATGTATGTATGTATGCATAATGTAATTGTATCTGTAAACTTCCGTAAAATGAAGCTACCTCTTTTTTGCAGCAAACGCTTCAATTTTTCTTGATAAATGATCCAGGATCTTAATGTATTTTTAAAAATCTATTTTATTATAAAAAAGTTATTGTAGTACACATTTATAAAAGCATGGCATAATTAATGTAAAATTCTAACCTGGTGTTATTTACTTAAAAATGCCGTCAATTTCCACGAGCTAAATATTTCGTAAATTTTATAATGTTCTACAATATAGAGATTTCGTTTAATGGTATGATACATGTTAAATACAGTATTCTGTGTTACTTTATAAATTCATTCAAAATATACTTCTATAATCATTTCCTTGATCATTAGCCGTTTAGATTTTTATCTAAGTTATATAAAACTTAAATAGTAATAAAAAGGAAAATAAATCATGTAACATTGAGTGAAGTTCCTTTATGAATTGAAGATTTAACTGTTAATCTATTTCTTTACACTTTATATTTTTAAATGTAGTATGTATATATTATCAAAAAACATAAATGAATATTTCTGTAATTGTTACTATGTACTAAATGAAGATTTTTATCTTTCAGGTAAGATCGATGAAACTTCGTATCTATTTAGCGATGCACTTTGAATGGAAATATTCAAGTTCCTTGTAAGATTGTCTATACTGACCCAATTAGAGAAAGAAAGTTGTTATTCTTTTCTCACCAATTTAATATATGGTACTGAAATTTATAATATTTTTGACTCCTACGGGTATTTTATTTATACTATATCATATTTTCAATGGTTTACTTCATAGGAAAAAAGACTTATTTGTTGTATTTTTATTATTTACCGCTGTTTGCTGTTTTGAATTAAAGTACATTAAGAAAAATAATTACAATACAATAGCATGTAGTTGCATGTCTTTAAACTCATAAAATTACTTATATTTACTTCTAAAATACATAACAACATGATCTTTGATTAATATTTATTTATTTTTCATAACAAAAAAAATTGAAGTAAGTCATTTTCATGAACTCTTCTGTATCATAAATGAGTCGGATGCTGCAGTACTATACTTTTCACAACATATTTATTCGACATCAAAATTTTATTGAATATATGCGATGATCTGCATATAAAGAGACAAGAATATTTTGTACTTTATTTGTAGTGGAAAATAAAAAAGATATAAATGTTAATATACTCATTGTTTCCCAAAATACTTTTCCGTTTAATTTAGAAATAAAAGTTTTGTTTCAAATGCACAAAATCGGTGATTTATTAGTTTTGCCTCTATTTATATTTTTGTTATTTTGAGGAGCAATTTAATTTGCTATCAAAATAACATATTAAATTGCTGCAACAACAACCATAAATTAAACTTTTTGTGGTTCTTTTATTAGCCTCTCTATGTAAGTATAATATGTAGAAATTTCTAAGCAAGTATCATTTTTTTTATGCGCAAAATATTTTTGCAATTCTTTTAGTAGATTTTTGGCTGAATACATGCGTAAAGAATCAGCTGAAGGTTCTACTAATACTCATGAATGTGGTTATTTTTTTATCTTAAATATGATGGATATTTTTTAGATTAACTTGTTTTGAAAATTATTTAAGAAATATAACGGTAGGAAAAATTGCAGCTAATATTTATCGTATTTCTGTGTAACTTACAAATAAATATATTTTAAAATCCTTTTATAAGCTTTTTTGTCTTTGGTCGCTTTCTTGTCGATAATATATCAATCGTAACTGCAAGATTAAATCTATAAAACTGTACTTTACCACCTTAAAACTAGAAATAATAACAATAAAAGTTAACTAATTAATATTTTGCAGTTAAAAAATATTATTTTAATATAGGGAATGATGCAGAGAAAATTTGGATCCGTTTTACGGACTGTTCGCAAATTAACGATCGATTAAAACGACCCCTTCACAAAATCACAATCGATTAAAACGGCCCTTTAATGGGATTTTATCCAATATTTTAATTTATTTTGTAATTTATTTTAAGAAAAAACCTTAAATTTTTTTAATGAAAGTTTGCAAAAATAAATGTTGAAATTCGCAAAAATAAATATTGAAATTACCAAAAATAAACAGTTTTCACAAAAACGGTAACATGGAGAAAATTCCTGCATGGACTCCTCTAATATAAATTTAGTATTCCGAAGTGGCAAGTTTTCGCATCATTTTATCCTATATCTTCCACAACTTAAAGTTTCCATACCTTTCTTGAATTCACTGCAATCCCCCCCCCAAAAAAAAAAAAAAAAATTCATAGCAGCCTTAATTAATACAAAAGCACTCGATCGTTTTTTTGGAATTTCCATCCCAGACACGATCTCTTAAAAACCTTTTAAAAACTATCGCAACACAAGTTTCTGTTAAAATTGAACGCCACTAAAAGCAGCATGTAATGCGTCTCGCCATTCTAAATTAATAAATGGTATTTACTCTTTTTTTTTTTCCCCCAAGTCCTAACATGTCACGTCCTTCGTTACTGCGTAAGTGTAGTTCTCTCTTTCGGGGAACCCAAGTCGTTCGTTTTCGGAAGACCATTCATTCATTACGGGAAAAATAATAGAGCTGATTCCATGTGAGCCACTCGTTATGTGACATCATTATTCTCTTTTCTTAATACAATCTTAAATTCATTTCCAACCGAGCCTGATCTTCCCTCCATCGTCCTCTTCGTCTCCCCCCCCCCCCCCCCCCCCGGCCCGCACTTATCGCGGTCCTGCACGAACTGGTGAAAAAGCCATAAATTCCCAACTGAATCACCCCAACGTATTAACGACGGATGTTAGTGGAAAAGTAAAGAACGTTGTTTATGTCCTTTTGACGACGGGAAACCGTAGTTTAAATAAGAGTTTGGTGTGTGTCGTCCGATAAAACGTTGTGAGAGAAAAATAAACGGCGATTTTAAATAAAAATAAAGAAGCATAGTAAAGTTTTCTGGAAAACCCTGAATTCGATTAATTTGGGGATAACGCAGAGAGATCCGGAAAATATTTCAAGATTTTCGGCGGCGGATCCAAAAATGTTTCAAGGAGGAGAAACAAGTATGTGACGATGTATTCTATGAGAGATGTTTTTTTTTTTTTTTTTTTTTTTTTTTTCCAGGATTAAAAACAACATATTGTTAAACGATCTTAAATTAATAATGATTTCTCAAAAATTTATTTATGTGGATTAAAGTATTGAAGACTTGCTTTAACCCTTTAATGTGCAACCATTTCCCAATGCTGAAAAAAGGGCAGCCTTTGCCATCGGTCGATTTAACTACCAGCAATAGGGCGGTCGCTCGAATCGTTCATGCTGGTAGTTAAATCGAGAGCTGGCAACGGATGCCTTTTTTTTAGCACTGGGCAGTCTATCCAGTTGTTATTCTGTATCAATGTATTTCCATCGTAGTCTCCATTTTTCAGCAGATGCCAGTCCTGCTAAAAATAATCAATGACAATTTTACAAACAATCGACAATTTTTACGCGAATTATGTGCTAAAAAGTAAATAATTCTCGTGTAACTGTGTCATCAAGTATTTTTATGGAAATCAAATTTACTCTTCGTGGTTGGCAACATTCAAATCGTCAGAGTTTTCTATCCTTGAGGCAAAGATACCGCTCGTTAAAAGGTTAAGAAAAGACTGTACTTATTACAGTTTTTCCTGGGTAAACACGTTGTCTATGCTTTAAAGCGCAGCTATTTTTGCAGAAATACAGAAGAAGAATATTGAGCATTGGCAACGATCACACTTTTCAACGTTGAAGCCATTTGGTCAGTCTACCCAGTTTCTCTCCTATATCGACAAATTTTCATCACATTCTTCAGTTTTCAGCAGATGCTAGTACTAATACAAGTAATTCTGGCAATCAATTTAATACCAATCCTTTTTATCAATTTTACAAATACTTAACAATTTTTACTGGAAATTATATGCTAAAAATAAAGGATTCTCGTGTAACTATGTCACTCTTAAATATTTTACTGAGATCAAATTAATTCTTCGTCAAAGTTTGGCGTCAGTTAATGCTTCAGTTTTTTTTTTTTTTTTTGCAACCGACAGTCGAAATTGACATTTTGAGTTAAATGTCCTCACAGTGAGGACACTGCAATTGAACTCTTTAGTGCGCAGTGTTCCCGCTCTGGGAACATCAAACTCTGTTTGACTATTACCAGTCACGAAGAAATGATTTGATTTCTGTAAAAATAGTTGCGGGTGACATAGTTCCACGCCAATCCTTACTTTTTAGCACGTCATTTCCGGTAAAAAAAAATTGTCGTGATTATTTTTAACAGCACTGACATCTGCTGAAAAATGGAATAATGCAAGAACAGCTGGATAGATTGCCCAATGCTCAAAAAAGGGCAGACGTTGCCTTCGCTGGACTTAACTACCAGCAAGATGGCGGACGATCGAAACGTTCATTGCGTGCTACAGATCTAGAGACCCTGCTGACAGTGACAGTGCCACTAATTCGTAAAAAAAAAAAGATTATGTATTCACACTGATTAAAATACTTCAGGCTTGCAATCTTTGAGATGCAAGCATAGCAAGAATTTGGAAGCAGTTTTTAAGATCAATCCATGTTACGCAAAATTTAGACTGTCTCTTCACAAGCTGTAATACAATCCTTTACTAAATAAGCAATATTATTTTTCGGTTGCTCAGCAAATTTTGTTAGTAAAAAAATCTTTAAAAG
Source organism: Cheiracanthium punctorium (assembly GCA_038373885.1). NCBI lineage: Eukaryota > Metazoa > Arthropoda > Arachnida > Araneae > Cheiracanthiidae > Cheiracanthium > Cheiracanthium punctorium. The sequence goes on along the minus strand of JAWZYV010001322.1, from coordinate 1,988,987 downwards.
TTATATAATATTTTATTTAAAGCATTCTTACACAAAAGTGAAAATCTATGAAATTAGTTTAGAATGTTATAAGACTTAAATGAATTTCTTTTAGAAAGCTACATCCGAAAACATGAATTAAGTGTGAAACTCGAAAAAAAAAAATCCCACAAATTTCTAAAATTGATACAAGTACGACCGGGTTTTCAAAAACTTTTTATGTCTCTTAACTAGCTGCCTATACTAAGTAATAAACATGCATGAATTATGAAACAAACAAACAATGCTTACAAATTTAATATTACAGACTCGAATATAATGTATTAAACTTCGAAGATTTTATTTCTGTGCAATTCAAAGATCTATAATTTTTATTTAAAGTTTCATGAAAAGCGCAGATTATTCGTTTATGACTCTGCGTAGTGCAAATTGTAAAAAAAGCCTTTTTTCTTTAGTTTCTGACGCAATTCGTTTAATTTGGTTGACGCAATTGATTGGCCTTTATTCTAAGGATGCAAAGTTGGTTTTGGTTTTTCAAAACTGCCGCCTCAAGGTTGTTCTTTTAAGAAATCATGCATCTTTTGATCAGAATGTCTCTTTGCAAGTTTCACTATGCATGAATACAAACAGTGAACGTATAAGAGTTACGAAGGACTCTATACTATCGAAGAGCCATCGAAATATTAAAGAGGAAAAGAAAAAACAAAAAAAAACTTGAAGGATCAGTATTAATCAATATTTTCCTAAACGGATAACACTTTGGCTCAGTTTTGGTGGCAAATTCCGTGATTAAGAATTTATTTATGAAAGTTGCAAGAATATACAGGGTGGCCATAATTAAACTGCAAGTATTCAAGGAATGCTGGAGAGAAAACTACCGAGAATATTCCAGAATCTGATAGAATATCTACATTAACAATGCACGTTCCTTCTATTCAGAGTCATTGACCATTACTCAATGGGGTCTTGTTTCTACAGTGTTCAATGGGCTTAAAATTTGCATATATGACGTCTATAAGCATTGAAACACGATATAGTGCCATCTATCATGTGAAAATGACGATTTTTTATTGCATATTTTAGTGCGCATGTTCTGAAACGTGTAGATACCAAGTTTTACTGGAATATTCCTGTAGTTTTCTCTCCAGCACCCTTTGAATACTTGCAGTTTAATTATGGCCACCCTGTATAAGTTTTCTGTGTGCATATTGAATGTAGTAATAGAAGCTTTATTTATTTATTGAGTGCTCAACATTATTGGTTTGTTTTTAAAAACTGTTCAAAAGTTCTGTGAAATGTAGTTTTATAATCAATGAAACTGCGTGCTTCCTAACTTTTCGACCGCTAGTAAAGGAGCAGATAACAGCTTGTGAAAAGATAGTCTAAATTTTACCTAACGTGGATAGACATTGTTTTCCATACCACCGAATGAACTCTAAATAATTACTATACGCATACGCAAGAAAAAATTCCAGACATCTCACCAAGACGTATTCTTCTCCTAACCCCAGTTATTTTTCATTCTCGAATGCCCATCACCAGCAACATCCCAAACGGCTGTGTCTTAAAGAATTGCATTTACTTAAGACTAGTAAGTAATCAAATTTTCGACTGATATACAGAACTAAGAGCCTGCGTAAATAACCATTACACAGCCGCAGCTTCTTTTTGAGACAGGGAGCCCGTAAAACGCTGTCTGCTTTCACTTGCGCAAGGCCTCCTCTTAACGAGGACGTTACAAAAGAAGAGAACAATGTTTAATTTAGCTTCCAACTTTAGCTCATGTCCAATTCGTTAAAGAGTTCTCCCAGGAACGCCATTTCGTCGGTCCGATAATTCTTTCCGGTGAATTATGGTGATCAGTGAGTCCCGGTAATTGAATTTACGAGCGTGCGTGTTACGTTGGAGGTTCCGCTCACCTTTTGACAGGAGGACAAGGTTTTTGGGGCCGACATTGATGGAGGAAGAACATACGCACTCGGTGGTCGAAAGTTACTGTGTCAAGAGTAGATGCGCTGAATATAGTAACAGGAAATTTCGCAAATATTTTGGGTTGTTTTTGCTTGGTGCAGACTTCCCGTACAACAACATGAAATATCCTTTTTAGAAACAGTGGCACAAATATGTTGAAGAAATTTTTTTTCACATACTTCGTCAAACCTATAGAATATTTTAAATACTTTAATACAGAGAAATTTTTGAGTGATATTTTTTAAAAATAAATATAGAGAGACATGGGAAATATAGCCGAAATACTCAGAAAACTTTCAACAAGTAACTGTAGTAATAACTGTAGTAATAACTGTAGTAATTTTGTTTAATAAAGTAAAACTTAAATGATATAGAAGGAAACAGAAGCATATAACAGAAGCTTAGGACAATTGTTTGATCACACATATAGCATTTAATTCTTAACCAATATAATTATTAGCTATTTTTTTCTAGATAAAATATATGAATATCTGTCTTTAATGTAATAAAATACTCAAAAATTATCATCCTATTGAAGACTTTTATTTAAAAGATTCAGACTCGATGACGCGGGAAAAAAAGTATTGATTTTCTTTTTTTTTGAGTATTTTCCTGTCAATATTTTTTTAGAAACTTTCTTAAATTACTTTGCAGATATACAATAAATAACTTTACTATTACTCTATTTGATAGTTGAAGAGAAATGTAAAAATTTAAGAGGGGATAGTCTGAAAGCACGTTTTTTTTTTTCTTCTTTCTTTCTTTCTTCCCTCCTTTTCGTTAGACATCATTTGACGAAACTTCCACTTCAAATTATAATGTAAGTCTAGGCACAAATAGGTATTAATTGAAAAAATATAAAATGCTGTGCTCAGTATAAAATAAAAAACATTTTAATAGAATAAACTAAAAATGCATAGATAGTAGCTATGTAGTTCACTTTGTTGCATTTATATGATATATTAATATTGTATCCTCATTTTATTTCATTTCGAATTATTGCAGAGTCGCTTCTTAGTATAATAAGATATTAATGACTTGATGTCGAGTAAAATATCCAGATTGAGTCATCTCTATGGCAACGGACCTAGACAAATAAGATATTACTTTTCTTTCGATATATAAAAATCGATTACATTGGTTATAAATACTGATAAAACTTCTGTCATTTTGAATGATTTATGATACTATATCTCTGTAAGTAGATACAGGTTCATTACAAAAAGTATGCGAGATATGGCAATTTATTATTTTTGTCTTCTATAATCAATTCTAAATGTTGTTGTATGTCTACATGTGTACGTTTAGTTATAACTTTAGTTTTTAATAGTCTTCGTATTTTCTTCTCACTATGACATCAACTTGTTTAAAATTTTACAGACCTTAATCCTCCAGGCGTAGCGTCCGCAATTGAAGACACAAAAATTACCTCTACAATCGTACAGGATGAATGTCCTAATCTGTGCTCATAAAAAAAATCATCTAAAATTAAATAATTATATTATTTATATTTTCAATTACAAAATTAATCTACTATCAAAAGAAAAAACATTTAATTCAAAGAGAAGCTCTTTAATCAGATCTGAATGGTTAAAATATAGTTTATTTCCCAGCGAAGTTTCTACTGAAATTGTTTGAAAATCCGAATTCTTAAAAAGAATGTTCTATATTATTAGAAATTACTACGAAAATACATGTTTATAAAACATCAATATAGCAGTTTTATCAAAACTACTCAAACTTAGTCTGAAAATATGAAATGAAAATCATATTATGAAACAAGTTTTAAATTTCGAATATTTCGCAGTTTTGGGAAACATTGGCTTCCGATAGCATCCACAAAATCTACAAAAATATTCTATTTTTTTCTACATTTTTCAAAACTTATTTTGTAATATATACATTTAAAGTTTTCTTTAAAAAGATCAAAATGTATTTTCTTCAAAGTGGCGTATCCTTTAAATTAAGGTGCATTTTGAACCAATAACTAAATCAGGGGAATGGGCACATATTACCTTGAAGATTTCCAAGTAATATAGAATTGATTTGCGTCAATGCAAAATGTAATAACGGTTTCATCACCTTTAATAAATGCCTGGATATCCCATTTTATTATATTTAAGCTAAATTTAACCTCTTAGTAACCTCCATTTAACATTTGTCAGTCTCTATCATCTGTCATTGAAATTGTATGTAAGAACAAATTTTGGCACAAACGTAGTACAGAGTGGTGCTCTTAACGCTTTCATAAGTTTGTATAAAAGATCAGTTAATACAAGAAACAGACATACTCTGCAAGTGCAAGCATCAACTAATGCAAGGACAGGCAACATCATTACACATGTGATTTCATAGTGTTCAACTCTTTTTGTTAGAATATCTTGATTCAATAAATAATTTAACTAAAATTTTATTTCCTACTTTTCTTTTATTTTATAGAAGATGCAAGTAACTTCATGTGTGCTATTTTATAATTTTTAAGAGAAAATAAATAAATAAAAGAGCTAGTGCAATAATAATTATTTCTTTTAAATATTCTATTAGGCTATACAAAAAATCGCACTAAAGAAAGCAGATTATTTGTGAATGAATCACATGTTGTTTTTTTCATATTCAAATAAAAATTTATGTTTTATATTACGTAAATTTTATATTATAAATTTGTAAAACAATTTATATATATTTCTTAACATTATATTTACAGTTATTTTTCATTGTAGTCTACTTGATTCAAACTAAAGGCAATGTTTTCGAGTAACTTCAAAAAATATATTAACAGTCAACTAAAATACAAAGCTCGGTAAAATGCAGCTCCACTTTTAATAAAAAATGTTTTCCCCATGCAGTAGTTCACCCTTAAGAAAACAGAGCATGCACATAGTTTTTGGTACTCGATAGTTTGAATTTTTCTAAGAAACTTTGTGCAAGAAAGGTAAATACGTTTTTCTAAGAAATAAGCCCCGTACTAGTATTTGTATAGTCTGATATACATAAATCATAATTTAAAATATTACAAAATTTTAAAATCTTTGCAAAAACTATAAAATTTATTACTGATCATTGATATTTTGCTATTAAATAACGTGACTTGTGAACAAATGTTTTATTTTCAATGTCTTCTATAAATATCTTCAAGTAAAAGAAGATCTTTAAAAAGATAACTAGTGCATTTTTTTAACACGCTTTTATTAGCTTCACATGTATGTGTGTTTGTATGCTTGTATGTTTGTAACCGACTCCTTTGAACTCGATTTTGACCCACTTTAATTTAAAGTGGGTCAGATTTAATTTAAACTTTGTAGATATATCGAGGATCAATGGCAATACAATAATTTTATAAGTTTATCCCAATATCCTGATTTTAACACGCTTTTATTTATTATTAGGTTGTAACGAAAGTTTCCCGCCACCGTAAACATCGTCAGCACACAGTTCGCGTTGGCGTATTTGCTCATATTTTGTCAAACGATTTTTGGCATTTGAAAGAAAGAGGCTTACTTTATAACACTGTGTTGTGAAATCTGTAAAAAATATAGTTATCATTAAGTATAAGGTGTCCCAAATGGAACTATCACTCTAGAGGATTAGAAGTCAGCTACATAATATCAACAAATTATGAGTACAGCTTTAAGTACTATTGTTGTATCATGTGACACTGTGCAGGTTTGGTACCGAAAGTTCAAAATCAGTTATCTAAGGAGTTAGAAGTTAGTTTTTCAGGCAGATATGGTGGAAAACTTTCGTTACAATCTGATAGTTTCACCTGTATGTATGTTTGTAACCGACTCCTTTGAACTCAAATTTGGCACACTTTAAACGGTCAGATTTAATTTAAACTTTGTACATTTATGAAGAACCGGTGACAATACAATAATTTTATAAGTTTATCTCATTATCCTGATCAGGATCGCCAGGATTAAATAATTTCCTCATTTCTTATCCTGATTGAAAGTAGAACACTTCCAAAGATTACAATCTTAAGAAAACCTTTTTTACTGTGGCCGTGATCGTATAGTGGTTAGTACATTGCGTTGTGGCCGCAATAACCCAGGTTCGAATCCTGGGCACGGCAGTATTTTTCTTTTTTTTACAAAATATCGTGATCCATCACATTATGGAAGAGTTGAGTACAAGAACATGTTAAGGCCATTCTTTTTAACACGCTTTTATTTGTTGATTAGAGACCTATTTTTCCTTTTTAGTGAGAAAGGTAGCATTTAACTGCAGGTTGATTAATACTTTGGTGCACAGCAGGGGCGTAGCAAGAGGGGGGCTCAGGGGGCTGCTCCCCCCCGAAATGGGACTCTTTACTTAGCTTACAATTTGATATTTAGCTTACAATTGAACTTTAAATTTGATACTCAGCCCACCCCGAAATAAAATCCTGGCTACGCCACTGGTGCACAGTGAAAATAAAATATCTCACAGTTTGTACTTTCCAACTTAGTGTTCCTTAGTGTCTAATGAGAGATATCGAAAATTAAAAATAAATTATAAATACATACAGTTTAACAAAAACTAAAAAACACGCTTTTATAGCAAATCGAACTAAAAAGTGAAAAATAAAAATATAGTTTAAAAAACCCCAAAACACGCTTTAGTGATAAATTGAACTAACTAAAAAGCGAAAAATAATTATTAATATAGAAATAGATTAATGAACGAAAAATAGTATTTTTGTGAAAAAAGCGTGGGGTGCTCCATATATCAGTTCTTGAGGATATTCGATCGGTACGATTAGTACAAAAATGATACAAAATTGATACTTTAATTGATACAAAAATGATACTTTAGTTAGTCATAGCACAAAGCGCCCCACGCTTTTTTCACAATAATACTATTTTTCGTTCATTAATTTATTTCTATATTAAGAATTATTTTTCGCTTTTTAGTTAGTTCAATTTATCACTAAAGCTTGTTTTTTAAACTATATTTTTATTTTATTTTTAATGAGCATTCTTAAATTGATTATTTATATTTTAACACTTCGAGGGCAGATCCCTTTGTTTAAAATTGTTCTTGCTCTATTCTCAAAATACATTTTTGTTTTCTTTATTATGATTTTTACGCTTTTCTAAATGCAAAATACTAAAAGTTTTATTTCTTTTAGCCTTATACAGAAGTATAATAATAGAGAGTTTTTGGGATACGTTTCTTCCCACGGTAACGGTAACGTGAAATGCTGCCGTCGGACAATACAGTGTATGCGCACGTACAAAATCAGAAACGTGGTTGGTCAAAATATCCGTATAGGGTTTAGCATTAGCGATAACGTGGGAAGAAACGTAGCGTAAAAACTCCCTATTATTTTACTTAACGTACATTTTTCTTTGATACTTCTGACAGTACTGATACTACTGCGGATATTAAATTCATTTTCAAATAGCCAACTTTCTTTGGAGGATCAGGGTGCTTACCTTGTATAATTTGCCCTTCTAACCGAAATTTTCGTCTATAAAATTTTCTAATAAATATTTTTTAATAACATAAGTTAAAAAATTAATTTAAAAATGTTGTACAATTATAAAAGCGCTTTGTGCTAAAACGATATTTCTTGTAAGCGTTCTCATAAACCTCAGAAGTCTTGCGTTTTGCTAAAACCCCGCGGTGGTGTAAATAAATAAAATCGATGCTTTTAATGAGTAATTTATGCAACAATTTTCAAAAGAGGAAGTTTTCTTTTCTCCGCATTAAAAAAATATTTATTAAAGAATTCCTTCCTTAATCTTTATGCAAATGTAGTGGCAAATATTTCTTTTTCGCTTTCGTTCACACGCAAAATGCCTAAATTACGCCATATTTAGGAAATTATCACAGACTAGGTAGTGAATTTTTAATTTCAGTTTTGTCGTACATAATTACTTTGAAAAGAATGAGAATAGGAGGAACGCGCGTTGCTCTTTGAATAGTAATTACTTTGTTTAAAATTAACTCGCTTCTTTGATTAAATTAAATATATTTTTAATCTTCATATCCTTTGAATTTAAAAAGAATTGTTTTAATTTGATAAGAACCAGTGAATGTATTTAGATGAATGCAAATGGTTTTGATAAGAAGTATTTTAAAAAATCTTCTTATTTCTTCAAAGCAATGATAAATTTCAAACCGACAAAAAATCGTTGAAACATTTTTCGTTATTACAAAAGGAGCAACGCGTTCTTTTAATAAATTAATTTTATTTTTAGTATTCGACAATTATGAATAGTATCCTCGGTAATGAAGGTTCTTTTTTTACAAGTACAAAATATAGTGAGCATGCATTTAAATTCTGAACATTTATAGAATCTGATGTTTCGTAAAATTCCGTTTAGAAGAGTACGTATCATTTTAAACTGTACTTTCCATTTTAAATGCGTATGACATTTTCTAAGTCGTATTTTTGCGAAGAAATTTTGTTTTCTATCTATCCTTGATTATTCATAGTTAGATCTCGTTTTCTGTGTTTGATATTGTTATTAGAAAGTACAATACTAACAAATCCCAAAACTCTCGACGTACACTTAACTTCACTAAACATTCCCTAACAAACACTTTTATTTTAATATACACGAATTATTTATCATCATGTCATAGTATGCTTCAATCCATTTTATCATAGCAACACATCTGATAAGCCACTTATTTAAATCGTCTGTGGTTCAACTGAAGAGAACTGTTTATTTATTTTAATCTCGTAAGAAACGCCAAACTGTGTAATCTGGAAAAGCGATTTAGAATCGCACAAATTGCAAATGAATTTTCATAAATGACGTAAACTTACTGCCAAAGCTTATGAATCTCACGCAATTATTAGTTATGACGTCACGTTTTTGACTACCGTAAATGGAATTCCCGTTAATTCAGTTATTTCACCTGGTTAATTTACCCAGTTACTTTTCTAATTCAATAATATAAAAACTTACAACGATGTTGATCTTTTCTTTTCTTAAAATAGAACCGTTATGGAGAACCAATTTCAGTAAGCCTACGTTTAAAGAAAAATGAATTGTTTCAAATGCCACGATTTTATTCTTTTTATAAAGTAAAATCTAGGATTTTCAGTGTGCTAAGTGAATAATTAAATAAATAAGCTACCATAATTAAGGAATTTCAAGCCAACATCACTCAAAAAAGATATTTCATAGAAATAATTTTGTGTGGCTCTAAGAAAAGCTACAAATGCTACTACGTAAACCGTTTTCAACGGTATTTTCAGGTTACAAACATCAGTAACAAATTTAAAAGCCGTGGGACTTCCTTTAAATATAGAGAAATCAAACCGTACATTTTCGAATACTACATGTTGGTGTTGGAAAACTTCATTTTTCTTACAGTTTTGTATTTTTTACAAAAAATTTAGGTTTGGAAAAAATAATTAGATGCTTAAAAATTAATCACAAGCGATTTTCACACATAGAGAATTAGAAACATCGCTGTTAACTCAGCATTTTACAATAAAATAATGCTAAATTACCTGTAACTTAAATATGAAGAAACGTTGCACCATGATTTGGTGCTTAACCGTTTGAGGCGGAACCCTTTCCCAATGCGGAAAAAAGGGCAGCTGGCACAGCCAGCTGCGTCAAAAAGAAACACTAGGTCTGTGGCACGCGATGAACGTTTCGATCGTCCGCCATCTTGCTGGTAGTTAAGTCGTACGATGGCAACCTTTAGGCTGCCTTTTTTTCAGCATTGGGCAAACTATCCAGATGTTCTCGCATTCTTCCATTTTTCAGCAGATGTCAGTGCTGCTAAAAATAATCGTGACCAATTTTTTTACAGGAAATGACGTGCTAAAAATGTAAAGGATTCTCGTGGAGCTAGGTCACCCGCAACTATTTTTATAGAAATCAAATCTATTCTTCGTGACTGGCAACAGTCAAAACGTCAGAGTTTGGTGTTCCCAGAGCGGGAACACTGCGCGTTAAAGGGTCAAACCGATCGGTGTAACCAAATCATGGTGCATGGTTTTTCCATAGAATGTTTAAAGCTAATTCAGAGCCATTTTATTGTAAAATGTTGTACCACTTCTCTTAACACAAATAAAAGTTTTATACCGAAAATCTTTTTAGATGTCTGAGAATTATGAAAAGTTGTTTTAGATCATTAACTGAAAGTTCTTTTGTATATTTAAGAAATGTTAAAACACGGTATCACAGAATATTTCGTCATTATTCGTGATGTCATGTATTGGTCAAAACTGTCTAATTAGATAGTTACGTTAGTTTTTTCGTTGTTTCCTATTTCAAAAGTGTTTTTGATTTATACATTAAAAACAAATTTTGGAAAGATATTAATATTCGGAATACATTAGGAACGATTTGTTAAGAAATCATTAGAAATTAATTTATTCGATGTGGTTAGTTTTCCCGTCAAAATACGCATATAAATTTCCAGAATATTCAGTGGTTAACGGTTTAATAAATGTCATTTCTCCAACTTCTATGATAGATGGTACTTTTTATTTGGTCCTAAAACTTGGTTCTTCAAAACCGTATTTTTTTTATTACCCTTGTGTGTTGCAGTTTCAAAATTTATTAAATTTCTTTTTCGTGGATTTTTACTACTTATCTACCAAAATACAATACTGCAGTTGTAATTAATGATATTTTATACTATATTCAAGCGTTGTATTTTTGGCTTCATTCCCAACTTTGAAAGCTCACCAGGGTGAATTTCTAAAGTTTTATGTTGTCTATCGATCTCCAGATATTCATTTACTAACTTGTGAATGTCATCATATTTCTTTAATAAATCTATTGAAACATATATCTTTTAATTCATATTTAAATCAAGTTAAGGAGATTAAAAAGAAATTATATTAATCTCGCTTTTGTAAATTCACTTGTAATAATTTTTAATAATAAAATAAATTCAGCAAAATAAAACAAAATATTAAATAAATAAGTAATTATATTTATTAAAGAGATATTTAACAAGTTGCTAAAACTGATTAGTCGTAACTAATTATTTAAAGTAAATACAACTGATATGGATATTAATGGAAATATTCACTGTGACCACGTTAATTAACTTCCTAACTGTAACTACCTGTCTGTATATAAACTGCATAAAAATGACTTTTTCCTTGTAAAATAGTTTACAAAATTTACAGATATTTCTCTTCAAAATGTTTTTGCCTACAAAACATGAGTTGTGATCTATTTAAAAAAAATCATGTACTTAACTATATTGTTTTAAACTGTGTTGCAATCTTTTTTTTTTCCACTTAGCTGAAAATAATTGTTACAGATTTCTAAGAATTAACTGTAAGTAAAGTTTCGTAAAAGTGAAAATTATTTGCAGATATAAATTCACCGGATGAAAATTCTCTATGGATAAAGTATAAATGTATGTTGCTAAATGGCATTTCAAATGGCAATAAATCAAATATTGCATTAAATTGCACTTCATAGGGAATAGTTACATACACTTTCGGGTGTTTTTTTTTTTTAACGTCTGGGAAGTAATTTGATTGAACCTACAAAAGGTCAATCCAATATTTTCGAAAAACGTACAATGAAAAAAAAAAAAAAAAGAAAAAGAAAACGGAAAATAATTTTTTTTCGGTTGTAATTTTACGTTAATTTCATCAACATTCACTTTTCTAAAAAAAAAGCCTGTTCAAGCAAATATTTATATAATGATTTTTTATGGGTATATCAAACTTTTAGAGCGCATAAATACTGATATAACGTACCTATTGATGGTGGTAACGTACATTATGTCATAAAAAGAAATATTATATAGGTCATCCTGAAGATACGACATGATTTCAAATGACAACTTTAAGGGACGTACTTATTATGAGACATGTATTGCTTGTGGCATCGTCAAATAAGCTTATTACCTTGATATTCAAATTATTTTATTATTGTATTTTATTTGTGTGCATACTTTCATGCAGTCGCAAGGGGTAGCTTTCAGAATGTCCTGTCGACGATCAAGATCAATTAACTTCTCTTTGAACAATCACTTTGTACCTCGTGATTCGAGCTATATCTTGTGCAGCAGCTAAATGTTCAACACCTTAGAAAAACAAATTAAACAAATTATAACTTAAAATAAGTGGAACAATAAATTATTAAACATCTTCAAACAGTAATAACAGTAAAACGTCGTTAAAAATGCTGTGTTAAAAATTTTAGAGTAAATCTCTGTCGTATCGCAGACTGTAAATTTCTTATTGTTAGTGTTTTATTTTTTTCGAATTAACATTTTAAGTAAGGGGTTTTTTCATGTGGGTACTCTAAGCACTAATTTCGTCCCTTTTGAAACAATATATGTCTTTAAGTACAGAACAGTGAACTGCACAACATAAACTGTAATGCTAAAAATGAGCAATTTATCTCTGCCTGTTAAAATATTATATATATGGACTGGAACTCATACCTTATTCATTATAAAACCTTCTGTACTAAATGCTAGGTATGTTTAAACTTCCTGAAAGTCTGATCATTTACTCGTGTTACAGACTGGACAGTAAAACACAATTAGTAATCCTGCATATCTTTCAAATTCCTAAGATTGATCAAAAGATTTTTTAGAATACAATGTTCTATAAAGTTAAGAAAAAGAGTGCACCAAGTGGTGTAGCCATGCATCCTCCTCTACAAGTTAAATTAGTTTAATCAATAAGACGGAATATTTGTTTTACTCGAAATCAGAGTTTCTCCAAAACCTCCATATTGATCCTTGTGAAAACCGAAATTAAACGACGCAGAAAATTTTCCGAAATAAGGATCATTAAAATGATGGCATATTTTGACCATCTGCTGAATCAAGGGAAAAAGTATGGAATGCAGTACTTATTTCCACATTAGCTTAAAAATTATGCCGCGTAGTTTAACTTTCCGGCAATTTGGCGATTGAAACTCTACTCACCGCATAAATTACACATTAACCATTGATTTTCGATCCTCTTCCCTCACAGACATCAGTTAAAAATTTGTGGATCCCCCGCCCCCAACCCCCTCAACACCACCCCACTAAACTCTTCTGCAAAGGATGTAAAGCATCGCCTAGAATAGTGAGACTTAATAATGGCGTAGGAAACTTTGTTTTAAAGAGCACTAAATGGTAAATTATTGAATGAAATGAAAAGTGTCGTAATAATAGCCTTATCTCATTTGCTATGTGTCTTGATAAGTGCGAGATGGAACTGTTAAAATTTTGCCCCGCATCGCGGGTAGATTTATAGTTTGATAAATTGTTGTTCCATCGAAGTGCGTTAAAGTAAACTGTTTTGTTCAGTTCGTTTAGGACAGTATTTATTTTTTCTTTTCTCCCTCTTTTTTATGGGCCGATTATTTATCCAGGATACATTCAGTATTTGAAGAACATGCAATTAAAGAAATAATGTGTAGTAGATTAATAATTACTCTGGTAAAATTACGGTAAAAGTTTTACTAGAAAAAATATACTGTACTGATATTTACATTGAAAAATAACTGCCCCTGACATCTAGAAAATAATAGGTGGAAGTAGAATTTTTGAGTCTCTGTGCTCCCTACAAATACTAGATCATAGAACGAGACACTTCTGAACCCGCATATCCAATTTTTAGATCTCTCCTCTATAATCCGGTACTTGTACCCAAATAAAAATATCAGTAAATCGCTGAGTACGCTAGCGGGTAGACAAACAAACGGTAATTTTAGGGGTACAAAAATGGAGCCATAATTTTTCATCACACAAACTAGTCATTCTGCTGTGATAGCCACAATACTCCGGGCTAGAAATTTTTTACCGTTTCGCCTATACCAATTGTGTATCAAACGCATAATTCTAGGATCTGTTCTTCTAGTTTTGGGACACAGCCATCTATTCGTTGATTCTATTCGTATTTATTCGTTCTATTATTTGAATAGCATCTGAATTCAAGGAAAATTTTGATAGATAAAATTCAAATTTATTCAAAACAAAATTAAAATTAAGATATCCAAACAAAGATCAAGTACCTAATTTTTAGATCAATTTTTAAGTTCTGTACGAGATGTGTAGCCAGTCTTCTTTTTCTCTCTTTCTAACGTTTTCTGGATAACAGAGAAATCTTTATTCCCCCAAAACCATTGCAATCACTTAGTGTGTATATTTATTTATATATCCCTGAAAAGACTACAATCGGAGAGAATTTTATGTTTTACGTAACATTTTCGCAAAGTAATTTAAGTATATTGGAATCATTTTATAAATTTCTTCCAAATCAATTGCACTATTTAACGGCCGGAGTTGCTGGATATTTTTGGCACTTCTCCATGTGGACTTGGGATGCTCTTGATATTACACTGGTCCATAAACACTAATATAAACGTTTTTTGTAGCTTTTAAATACAAGTATAATCTAATTCTCTTTCAGCAGATTAAAAGAATAGCGTGGTAATTAAAATATTGTCGTTTTGGACGTTATTAATGTTTTGTATCATTTCATAGCGACGCATCCACATTATGAATTTAGACCCATAAATACTGCATATGTATTTAATTGTCTGTTTTCTTATAAAACTAGCTTAAGTGCCTGTCGTTTACGGGTTAGTACGTAGTGCAAATTTCCAAATACTATTATAGGTGGCGATATTATAGAAACAAAATTACTATAGCATCTGTGTATTGTTAGAAAATTACAGGTTAGAGAGTAACAAAGTGACGAGTAACATTGAAAATGAAGAATTTTTTTTTTTTAAATTTTGAAGTTTTATTCTGGCTGAATGAAATTTTCAATTCAAGAGGTCATTCCTAACCTGCAACTAAATTTTGTTTGATTCACTGTAGGTATTTTAACATTATGCTAAAATAAATTGCATGATTTTCGCAAAATATAAAAAAATAAACATTTAAAAAAATCAATTTATTCAATTTTCAAAAAAAAAAATTCAAACATTTTTTGGATCAGTCATTACTAATCATGTTGCTAATCTTCATTGTATTCTCTTAATTCATTTTTAAGAGATTCGAGAACAAACATTTATATGATTTTCACAAAATCCCCAAATCAATAAAATATTTAAAACAAATTTGGCATCTAGCGTTTAAATTAACTTGCATCTAATATAATTCCAAAGTTCATTCTATTCCATTGCTCTTTTTCGGAGATGGAACAAACATGCACAGAATTTTAACAAAATTCCAAAATATGAAAATGTTTTTGAATACGTTGACGCCTATAATTTTAGTAACAACTTGTGGCGATACTAAATTTTATTTTAGTGGTTTATACGTAATCAACGAATATTTTCACATTTTGAATAATTTCTTCAAAATCGCAAAATTCAATCATCTTTTTAATTAGATGTTTATAGTTTAAGTTGAGTGATCACCTATCATGTCCCCTAATATCATTTCATTGACTTCAGTCACTTTTACGTGGTGCGTTAACATAAATGTACGCAGTTTGAAATGATAATCGCGAAATCTCAAAACTAATCAATTTTTTTTAATGTGATGTCTATAATTTAAGTTGAGTGACCACCT
Source organism: Cheiracanthium punctorium (assembly GCA_038373885.1). Classification (NCBI taxonomy): domain Eukaryota; kingdom Metazoa; phylum Arthropoda; class Arachnida; order Araneae; family Cheiracanthiidae; genus Cheiracanthium; species Cheiracanthium punctorium. Next base: position 1,973,588 of record JAWZYV010001322.1, on the reverse strand, counting down.
GTCATGTCACAAAATTTCATTTCATTCTCTTCAGTCATTTTTACCTGATGAGTGAACATAAAAAGCTCCGACGACAGACAGACAACCTTTTTTTAATAGTCGTACCGGACTCCCAGGTGCTTGAAACGGATAGAAATCGTAAAACTTTTGTATTCCAAGCAATTCATAGGTAAAAGTCAAATTTTATTTAAATAGATAGATGAGCATGTTTACCCCCCATTCATGTCTGTTAAATTTTTCTAAGATTTATAAGTTCCAGCATGATGTGTTGAATGAATAACTTTGGAATCTAGTATTTAGAAGGATTAGACATGAAGAAAGTACGATACATTAGTCATATAAAATCTCATTATGAGTTACTTTTGGCTCTATATAGAGTTCTTTTATGCACATACGCGCATTCATATGAATCTTCCCATCGGAATTTAGTTCAAGTTTTTCACAGTTCTAAAACGAAGTTCTAACACCCAGGTTCTAAACTCACAATCAACCGTTTTAGCAATTAATTAAACAGTCATAAGTAATTAAAAAACAAAGGCCCCAGAACCTCAGTCCATTAAAACTTTGTTTCCTTCAGAATACCAAAAGTACTACAGTGCCGACCGTGATCGGCACTCGGGAGGGTGACAACTTCTTTTGGCTGGACTGCTGTGGCACCATGTTCGAGCTATACCTCTGGGAATGAACCCCCAAGGTTCAAGGTTCATTGGGAATTGGTACAAAACTAGAATACCCCTTGGGGCAACTGTGGTTCAACTATTGCGTGCTCCTGTAACCCTTTGAGGCGCAACCCTTTCCCAATGCTGAAAAAAGGGCAGCCGTTGCCATCGCTCGACTTAACTACCAGCAAGATGGCGGACGATCGAAACGTTCATCGCGTTTCACAGATCTAGAGACCCTTTTTTGACGACAACTGGCTGTGCGGCACAGCCAGCTGCGTCAAAAAAGAGTCTCTGGGCAGAGAAGGGCAACGGCTGCCCTTTCTCCAGCATTGGGCAATCTATCCAGCTGTTCGCATTCTTCCATTTTTCAGCAGGTGTCAATGCTGTTAAAAAGAATCGTGACCATTTTTTATGGGAAATGACGTGTTAAAAAGTAGAGGACTCTCGTGGAGCTATGTCACCCGCAACTATTTTTATAGAAATCAAATTTATTCTTCGTGACTGGCAACAGGCAAAACGTCAGAGTTTGGGGTTCCCAGAGCGGGAAACACTGATCGTTAAAGGGATAATGAAGAGTCCAGTACTTCCGGCCTTTACAATAACCATAGAAGTATAAATAGTATAAATCAGTTATCCTCAGCAATGGGCGAGATAAAGTAAGTGTGAGAGAAGCTTTTCAACTTTCAATAAGGCGGTTCGATGTAGACACTTAGACCGAAACATTTAGTTGGTCCCTATAAACAACAGTGAAAGATACATGGTTTTACGGAGTAATTAGACTTTTCCTTTTGATATTAAAAGCGAAATAATAATCTTAAGCATTTCACGATATTTATATAACTGTACGATACTGCTTGTGTATAAAATTTTGGTCTAACAAGGAGAGGCTCAGACGTTGGAGGTCACAGATTTTGATAAAATGTTTATGGAATTTAAAGGACCCTTAGAAAAGTAAAATGCCAAAATATTAGGCGTCAACTCTCAGATTTTTTTTAAGAAAATGGCAATTAAAAATTTAATACATATTTATATACCTTGTATTTCATTTTTTCCTAGCAAGTAGTTCCGAACATTTTCAGGAATGTTTGTTTTAAAATTCTTGTTTAAATAAAATAGCTTTTTCTCATTCAGTCACATTAATTTTCTATCAAAGATGATTTTTAAGCTTATTTATGCATATTTAAAGAAACCAGTAAAAGGGTGCCTTACCGGGTCTGAACCTGGGACCTCAGAGTTCATACAACGACGGATCCACGAGTCTGTGGTTTACAATGCCATACAGTTTGAATTGTACGTATATAAATACGTACCGAATCTTTAATTTCCGTTTTCTCTAAACATTTTAAGAGTTGGCGGCTAATTTTTTGGCATTTTACCTCTCTAGGGGGCCCTCTAAATCCCATCAACATTTCATCAAAATCCGTGATCCCATCAACATTTCATCAAAATCCGTGACGTCTGAGCCTCTGCTTGTAACATGGCAGCTCTGTTGCAGTTTTCGCTTCACTGTCAGACAGGTGATGCCAACTTCACGTATTCATTTCTCTATAGTAGTAATGAATGTCTACACGGCACGTGAACTCCGCTGAAAAATAAATAAATAAAAATATTTTTTGCATAATCGACAGTGCATTGTATTGGTTAATGCTCCCCTTAAAATAAAACTTAATTATTCTCATAATGTAAAGCAAGCGTACATGTCATTCAATGTTCATCCCGCGACAACCTCTTCAAGTGCACTCGATGCCCAATAATTTTAATTAAATCGCATGTTCCGGCAAACAAAATTTTAAAACACTTTTAAGGATTCTCATTATATCCGAAATTGATTAACATACCAAAAGGAGAGCATAAGCACCTTTTCACACTCCCCACGCATTTATTAAAAGAGGCAACAGGAAATGTGATTTTCCCTCGAAAATCAATTAACATACTCTGGTATAATTGAGTCTTAAATTTAAAAGTGTTTATGCCGGGCTCAGCTTGTAACGAGTGTCTGGAGAATCCCGTCCACTGTTCTTTTCAATTGCGAGGTGGTATAGTTGGATCTATCCATTATCAGCACATGTACTTAATAGAGGGATGCAAATATTCTGGTCGTTGATGAATTATTCATAGAGCCGATATGATTTGGATAAACACCGGGCTTTGTTCAGGGGTAGAATAAAGGTTCTGTGTTTGTTAACATTCAGGGAGAGCTACTCGAAACAAATGTACGGCATGTGTGCATTTTAATGCGCTCTTCTCATTTACAAATGAACGTATGAAGAGTTAGTGTGAAGTAGCTTTACCTTCGATGTATACAAAAGAATGAATCATGGGAATTTCGGAATTTGGCTGTATGAAGAAATTACTATTGAAGATTCCCTTCAATTTCTGAAAGCTGTTTATGAGTTGGCATTTTGAATTTCAACAGTTTTTTTAACATTATTAGTATACTCTAAAGTCAACAAATACTTATAAAGTAAACTCTTAACAATCCGGCTGTTGGTTAATCCGGCACGTTCAGGAATCCAGCCCTCTAAGGAAACACATATCATAGAGTACAGTGTATATGCCCACATTTAAAACCCAGCATACTGAAGAATACTTTTATGCTTGGAATAAATATTGCATACTTTGTCTTTCAAGCTTAAAGACAATATAACGCTTTTAAAATTCATTCTTACCGATATTTATATTTAACATATAAAATTCATTCCAAATTTTGCATTGAATACTTACATACTGCACCAGTTTATGACATTGGAAAAATCTTCAAATTCTTCATTATAAAGCATTTTCTACGTTCGAAAATTCTAAGAATGATTTTAAGTTACGAAATCATTGCAAAGTTACGTGAAGAAATGTGCAAATTTTATGGCAACAGTAAAACTTTCAGAATTCGAAGCCTAAATAATTATAAAATTTAAATTTTGTATACAGCCCTTGTGCAAAAAAAAAATCCCAATTAGTAAAATGTACCCGATACAATTACTAGGTGATGTACAGAACTTCAGCATGTCATCTCAAAGTGGAACAGAGTCATATTAAAACAATTTGCTAAGGGACTATATAATACCAATAACAGCAAAAGTATTACGCATTTACACAATCATTGTTTTCTTTCTTAATTTGTGCAAAGCCCATGAAGCGCGATCTTCTCACATGATTTTTTGTCTTCGAGAGCTGTATAAAAATGATATAAGTCAGCATACATTTATTTTCATATCTCTGAGCAGTGGAGGCTCCTCCATTTGAGCACATAAGCACGTGAACCTGCAAAGGAAAAACTGAAATATAAAAACCCAAATTAAATTTTAAAAAAATAAGTACACTTCTATATTTTTGTGAATTTAAAACGTGAGTTTTACTCTCCCCCACACCCCCCATTATTATTAAATACGCTTATTACAGCTAACGCAATGCACTGTAAGGTTACTACAGCACAGTATTTCATCAATCGCACGTGTTAGCGGATGAATGGTCTTTTGGTTTGTTATGTTCTGTTAGTTACTCCATTCTTTTTTTCATTTTCTTATTATTTTATTTATATTTATAATTTTTCACTACAATATTTTTTTTTTTTTTTTTTTTTTGCAAACTAATGTTAATAATTAGGATCGGAGTAAAATAAAATAAGTTTTTGAGAGCTAAAGCAATGGCATTTTTCAATGTTATTCTTTGAAAAATTGATGTAGAATCCCCTCGTGTAGGTGTGCTGTAAACACATTGCATATATACACACTAACTTTTTTAATACTTAAGTGCATATATTCGTAAAGTTTTTACATTTTCACCTCCCGATTTCGGGAAATATCGCCCATTTTCATTGTCCACTGACAATCGCAATGTAACGAGGAGTTAGTGCAATAACTCCAACATATCTCTCTATTCCTCATAAATATTTGACATATAAGAGATTTGGGATCCCGATTTCATTATTGCTGAAGGAACTCCAGCTCTCAAAACGGTATTTTATAATGCTGATAAAGTGCACTGATCTTTTTCATCAGGAACAAAGCCGGTTGTACAGCAACGAAAACAGGGCACTTATGAGCGAAATAAACGAAGCTTCTCTTCACTAGATTGCGGGTGGTGCACTTTGGAGGAAAAAAAAAAAAACGATGCTTCTTAATACAAAAACTAGCATGATTACTGAAGGCTATGAACAAAACAATACAGAGAAGTAAGGATTTACCGCGCGCACTAAAAAATTCTTGAAATGCAATTTATTCCTTAACAAAAAGGACAAGCTGAGCTCTGTTACCAGACTGTTCTAAAATAGTTCAGTTAAACCTAAAAGATACAATTAAAACTAACAAATATTTATGCATAAAAGGACAGTGTAAGTATTTCTTTGTTAAAAGAGAGCACTCATCAAAAATCTGGTATTCAAAAGTAAAACAAATTTAAATAATTTGAAAATAAAAACTGTGTTACCTATTTTAAGTATGTCATTTAAAAAAAAAAAAAAAGTAATATTATTGCTTTTGTTTTACTTTTCTGAATGGAGAAAAAACATTTCTGAAATGTCACAAAAACATAAGATAACTAAAAGACTTCCCGAATACAAAGCTTTTTGTAGATATTAGACAGGCCATAACATTGAAGAGAAATTATACTATTTGGAATGTTGTCTGAAAAGGAATTTTGTGTGCGCGTGTCTAAGATTATGGCAAAGCTACGCAAAAGCTATCTGCCAAGGATGAGGGGGGGGGGGACTTTTTAAGAGGTACTAACGCGTACTCACATTACATGTGAAAAAAAATGATCAGCACACCAGACCGTTTGATAGACACCAGAGTGATAGGCCAGGCTAGAACGCTGGACCTTCCCACTTCAGCCATCTATACCGTTCTGAGTGTCTTATTCACTTGGCCCTGGTCGGACAAGGAATTTTGTAAAATGAAAGCAACTGATAATTTCTTTGAAAATTAAAATAACTCTTCATTTTGCAGCGCTTACTCTCCTGTAATGTCAATCTATTTTATCGAACTTCCAAAAATGTATTCTCTTTCATGCTTGAATTTTACTTCCGATTGTCATGTTTGCAGTAAAACCAGCTTAGGTTTGTAAACAAGAGTTATTGATGACGCTGCTGCATACCCATTTTTGCAACCGAGCTTTTACCAATAATGTAAAGATGTTTGCAACTTATAAATTATTCATCTTTCTCGTAATTTAGGTAACTACCTAACTTTTATTCTTAGAATAATAGCTCTTCTTCCGGAATCGTTTAGCCGTTAAAATATTCTGTATAACTTGTTTACATGAACCCAAAATTAATGCTTAAAAAATTGGGCAGTTAAAAGATTCGAGTGCTAGGGATTTGTTTTGCTATTAACTTTAATTAAAAATAGAGAATTCAAGGAGAGTTGAAAATTTTATCTCTATATTTTTTTCTCTGTAAAGGTTGCGCAAGAAAACTTTACACGTAATTATTTGGAAGAAAATGTGTTATTTAGTAGGAAAACATAATTACGGTTTTCGGATAAGTGTGATTTTTAAACGTGAAAATATGATAAGCATATTAAATAGTACTTAAGGAAATCTTCAGTTTTTAAAGGATCTTATTTTGCAGTTATACTCTTGAAAAGTTCTCGTGGATTACTTTCTAAATATATTTAGTTTTCCGTTATTATTTTTCGATAAGTCCGACACCAATTGAACATAGAAATAAGTAAAGCAAAAGGACATAATAGACGATGGACAAAAGCAAAGATGTATTAATAGTTCCATAGTTCAATGAGTTGCATTCTATGGTCACTTGTGTTACTAATTTTTAATGTGTAATTATTTAGTATAAATACCTGTTAACCTTGAAATATTTTAACTAATTTGTGTGATTTTGTTAAATCAAGGTAAAATGTAATTCCATAAAAAATGGGAAAACTTTTAAATAAATTGTGTTTAAATGTTTTAAAATAAATTGAAATATTGAAGTAAAGGACTTAAGGGTAGTTTATTCGAAATAATATTAATGACGAGAGTTTATTGATTGAAAATTTCCAATATTTTATTTGGTACATCAAATGAATTTAGGAAACTAGTTTTCAATGCACAAACTATAAAATTCAGTCATTTAACGCCTGATCGTTAAATGCTACCCAACTTAAGATTGTATAGAATACGTTACAACTTTTTTTCAAATTTCATTTAGTGAAAGATGATGATGATTTGTTTATGTTCTTTCATAGAAATAAATTATAGATTATCTTCTAAAAAATTTATGTCTCTGGCACAAGCGTCTACTGGTTTTTAAAAGATCATGGGGACATCACTAGTCTCGTATTAAAGTGTATTACCATGTATGTAATGCTTTCCTCTGCTTGTGCAACGGTGTCACTTTCATCATTGGAGAAATTGAATGTTTTTTTAGGAGTAGATCTAAAGAAAGATGTTGCTAGATCGCCATTCGACTTCAATGTCAACGCGATAACTCATTTAGTTGTTCATGTTTGGTGCTGTGTCAACCTATGACATTACATTTTTGACACATTCAAACTACCTAACTTGCTGAAATGTTACTTTTTTTCGCCATGACTTAGCCCGGCAAAGTTTGTATTATTAGCTTTTTTATTTTTTCCTTAAATCTAATTTTCCTGTTTAGTATATGTTCCCTGCCTGTCTTTTAGCATAAAACATTCCTTTTTTCATAAATTTTTAAATTATGTTAGTCAGAAACTCTTCGCACCAAACGGCAACGCTAGTTTATTGCACTATCCAAGCTACAAAAGTATTTTTAAGGTGGTAATTCGTGGTGCCAAACGGTACCGCTAGGAGTTGGAATGCTAATTTTAATCATTTGTCGGGGCAAATAACCATACACTATCTTCACGAATAATTGTCAGTCAACACATGTCTGAGAACGAGACATTTTAGAATTAAAAAAAACATGTTATAGAGAAAAGACGTATCTAGAATTTTGTCCTTTTTTTCACAGCCCTTATTGTGTTACAAAAATATCTAAAGTGTAGTATGTATGCATCTAAAATATTGTTCAGTACATTTATTTTACTCCAAATTAATTTTGAATTGGTTCAGTTTTGTAAAATGTTAAATTTCATAAAGGCTTTCAATCAATTCATAAAATTAATAAAAACACTTACTTGCGTTTAAAAACAACTTTTATTTTACGCACTCAGTCCATACCATTAAATTATAAAGGTGATGGCCGGAAAAGTAATTGCTTTCAGATCAGTTAACAAACTCCATATAACTTTTAAAGTTGAAACCGGGTTCACTCGAGAAACTGCAAATAAAGAGGACTTGGTGAACTTACTTTTCAGCAAGTGCATCCCATCAGCAAGCTATCACAATTATGCACTTAATATGGATATAAATATTCTACAAGGGCTAATGAATTATTCATACCTTGATTTGATTTGGGTTAAGACTGCAGTTTTTTTGGAGGGGTATTATAATCGCTGTTTCTGGTTTGTTTACGTAACTAACTGCGATTCAAAACTCCAGAAAGCATATAAGTCTTAATTTAATGTTTGGTGAATTTAAGTCCTTAAAAGTTTCGCAAGTATGAGGAAGCATCGTTATCATTAATTAAAATTAAAGAACTTTTCTTAGAGCAAAGAAGCTTGTTTTAATGAAGAAGATTATGTAAAGTTTCCGGATTTTGTTTTTTGCTTGAGAAGATTATGTTTTGGAAAATTTTAAAATTAATTTTGTGTACCGATGTATAAAATGCAATAAACGCTCTTTGAATCTGTTGTATTTTTTTTTTCTTCAGGGGAGTTAATTTATGAAAAATATGCAAGACAAATTTTACATCACTAGTTAAAAGCAGAAAATAAAATGAATAATTACCTTAGATAATAGTAATTAAAAATATATTCTTACCAAATGAATTTTTTTACGTCCTAATTTAAAATAGAGCTGCCAATGTTGGCCCCGATTATTTAAGTATCTAAAAGCTAAAGGCCGTATACTTCATAAAAAAATAATTTATTTTTTACGTTCAGTTTAAGTAGGTCTGTATATTGAATTTTATTAACTGTAACTAACTATGCAATTTACATAAGGTTACGAGGAAGAGATTTTAATCGGCAAAATAGACGAACAGTTAGAAACTTAAATATTTACGACAATGTTAAATTTTTACGACCACATCTCACGTCTGGAATGCACTGTAATATCACATTCGCTCATACATGATCAACTATGGTATATACTAGGCATTTTTCTTCCTCTAATTTCTTCACAATATTTCTCTCATAAGGTTAGGCTGTATACACAAGAATAATTGGCTGTTTTCGAATATGCATACGCTAGTGCTACAGTAAGTTTTGTATTGTAATGGGTAAATTTGTTTTGTAATAGAAGTACTTCCAAATGCTAGTATAACGATTTAAAAAATCTTTGATCGATGATTAACAGAAATTTTCAGTCTCTCATATCGTTTATTCGCAACAGTGTTTGTTCTCTTGTATCTATCTGCAGACAGTTTGTCTATAGATTCGTGATATTCAGTTCCTTTAAAATAAGTAACTATGACTTGATTTAAAAACGAATGTAAACCCTGTAAATATATTTTAAACTTTGTACATATACTTCAAAACCATATGCAAAATAAACTGAAACGAATTCATGAACCATAGTGCTTCTGGAACATTTCTCTCATGAAACTCCCCTATTTACTTTTCAGGATCTAGATTTTCAAATGTGACTAGTTTCGGTCGAAGCTTCAGTTTCCTAACCGAAGCATTAATTGTGTGTATCATATTAGGGAAATTCTGAGACCTTCTGTTAGTAATTGCATGAAATTTAACCCAAAATGGGATTTTAGTAGTCATATTCAAAAAAAGAAACAATTTATCGACTAGAATCCATTCCTTATATGAAATAATATAATTCTTTACATTAAGCACAAAAAGAAATTTTAGTTACCATACGTTCTCTAGGAACAGTTATTTCATTCAGTATTGTGATCTTCACTGATTTAAGCGAGCAACTGTGATCGTTTTTGAACACATATATGGGCAACTTCCGGCCCGCCACTCTTTTTGATCCGGCCAGCCAAACATATGAGAACCCCGTATGAAACCCATATAAACCATTCAAAATCCCATGTAAATCCCAGTTATAAGGCCTGTGACTTCGCTAACATCCCGAAGTTTGGCTCGCAACTTTTCAAAGGTTATCTATACCAGTTTTAGAATTTTACTTACTCATATCAGCTGGACACTTTCATATACCTTAAAAACTCTTTACAAAGTACATCAAACAATCAAGAACACTTTCGAGTATGTGAATAAAACTTGAAATCAGTTTATCATATTTATCTTTTGTTTTTCTGAAGAGGCAAAAATCCTTTCAACTTCATTTCAGAAGATATCAACTTTGATATCATCACCTATCTTACTCGATTTGATTTCTGTATGCAAGTCTGCTCTCGGCGTAAGATCAACGTGGTGATAGCTGCCCTTGTCAGGCGATAAGAATGACTCCACTTGAAGTACGTCTCGTCTGACAACCTCCACAATGTCAGACGAAGGCTAATGAGCCACGACTACAAATGTGGGAACGTGAGTGTCACTTGTGTGTTTCAGTCTCTCAGTCTAACATCGGAATTGTGAATTCAAATGACCGAACGATTTAGCTCAAAGAAGAGACTGAGGATTCACTCACTGTAACGGCCAGAATATTTATCAAAAATAATAATAGGTATAATAGTAGTAAACAAATGGTCTTAAATATTCCTACACCAGAGGGCACTTGCTAGAGGATTTTACAGTATGCGCGTGTAAAAGGCAATACGTCTTTCTTGTATTAATAGAAATTCGATTAAATGCAATTTATATTTGCTTATTTAAAATAAATACAGTGCGCACTCGTTATAACGGACCTGGTATATAACATACTATCGGTTGTAACGTACCTAGAAGCTAGGTCCCGATTGAAGTCCAGTATTTATAATGTTATTTAATTTGGGTTAGAACGTTCTTAACAAAAGTACGTACTTCGGTTATAACGTACTTTTCATACCAAAGCCAAAAATAAAATTTTCTTTTTTCTTAAGAATTTTGTTTCCTTGCTCTCGGAAATTTCAGTACCTTCAAAAACACTCGTTGTCAGTTTTCAGATTCTCTAGACAGATGAATTGTCTAAGAATGAAGGGAGCGATCTTTTTTCTTTTTCGCCTGCTAGGTAGGGCTAAGAAACAGACTATGTTTTTTATTTGTCATTCATCAATGTAAATGTCTCCTGTAAAGCCCTATCTATAATGATTCTGATGATAGTGAAGAAGAAACAGAGGAGCCTATAACAAGCATACCCGACGCATTCAATGCTGCAAAAACATTATCACGATTTTTTGAATGCCGCAGTGATGATGCAGAGGCTCTACAAAAGTCTATTATGGATATCCAAAACGGTATTTTTAAAGTAGCGTCTGCCCATTTAAAACAAAAGAAAATTACAGATTATTTATCTCGATAAAAATTGTAAGTAATAAAGAATTTTCTCTGTTTAATTTAAATTAAAAAAAAATCAGACCTGTTTAAAACGCATTTTACAATGAAATTATGGGTCCACTTTCTTTTTTTTGTGTAATATTGAATCTTACGCCGGTACTGCTTATGTACTACTTTTTTAGGTCCCGTGAGAGTACGTTATAACCGGTGTCTTCTGTAGTTTAATTTCATATTTTATTTTTAGCGTTACAGTTACAGCATCAGCAGAATCCATTATCAGCAATCCGAAGAACGATAATTGATCTAGAGATTTTAATAAGTCGGGAGGGAACATAATTTTTCCTGAATCACTTTCCCGTTGTTGCTGGTTAACAAAGATCTCACTATGCTGTTAACTTCAAATATACAAAAAGTGTCGATACCGAATAGCATAATTATAATTTTTCAGAAAGCTTTTAAGTTCTTCGATGATAGACATTGTATTTAAAAAATATATAGATTCGTTTTAAAACATTCCAAATGGTTTTCGAAATGTCCCATGTTTGTTTACAAATTGCATTTTGATATGTGTGTGCGGTGTATTGTGTTAAGGAAAACCTGCACGAACGGTATCTGCCTAAGGAAAGTAACTTAGGCGAGATACATCTTAACGGGCTCTAACGCAAATATTATGTTACATATGGAGAAAACCCCCTAAAACTCCCGACTGTTAGATCGACAGTCGCGCGGTAGGAGAGAAACTTCGACCCGCACTATTCATCCATTTACCATCGGCGATAGTGGACCCGATATTTGATATGTATAGTGTACAAATTTGCATTAAAATTCGTAAAAATTTATGAGATACTAAATATTTTACTGCATATTCGTAAATTACCATAAGTACACTGCTAAGTGAAGGGGCATAGACCTTCAAGAGCGCTTAGGATGGAGGCAACCTCTTTTGGCTGGACTGTTGAAGACTGTCACGCTAATTTAGAACTAGTGCACGTAAAATATGTTTGTGGTCCCAGTGTTCTCATACTAAGACCTCTGGAGTGACGATCCCAGATGCTACATCTGTCATCTGTTATTAAATAAAAAAAAATTCCTATATTTGTTCAAATATTTAAAATATTGTCCGACGTCATTTCATTTTGAAAAAGGTATTTGCAACCGATAGTTGGACTTTTACAGAATTAACCTCTATATTTAAGTTAATCTAGGTTTCTCTCTCAAGAATTTTTCAGACTTCAGACTTTCAAAAAAAAAAAAAAAAAAAAAAAGCTAGAATATAAGTATTTTCGGAGGAATCAATAATAAATAAAACTATGTGAAGTTAGTAGTTTCTGTATGCTGAACATCGAGCAATTCATGGTCGAACCAAAATCTGTATCTTTTAAATTACTCTCTGGATTGTAAATAAATAATATCTAAAATAATTTCGCATTATTTAACGTGATTTTAGATTTCAGGCATGTCGTCTGTTGTTTATTCTAGCTGTTTTATGTAATATCGCAAGCACTTTTTATATCTTCTGCGCAGGAAAATAAAAAGTCTCTCGATAACTCACATAAACGATGATAACCAAAATCCCCGATAAATTATAAACTTAAGAATGAAAAAAAAAAAAAGGCTCAATCACTTTCCCCGCATGTTATCTTCAAAAGTCTCTTCTGTGTTATCCTTCACTTCTATCGTGAATTTACTCTTCCACTAAGACTTATTTAATCCTGGTAACGAGTTTATTTCCTCTTAGCTTATACATGCTTGTATTACTAGCGTCATAAAAAAGATCGGCGTCTTAATAAATTATTGAGGACAGCGTTTTTTGTTTCTTTTGGGGTCATGGATGCTTGGGAATATGTGTTCTTGTGGCGATATTTTGGCTTTATTGTCATTTATGTGCATACAGTAGCGTCATCCGTCAGAGAAAAGACGCACATATGGTGTCCTGGTGAGGAAGCGTGGATTGAATGGGAAAGGATAATAATGGCTTTTGATGCAGCAGTTCTTTAAGATGAACACTGCTACGAGCAGGAGTTACAACAATCAGCTCCAGTTAATGAGTTGAATTGCAGATTATTTTACATGCTTTTATATTTAGACGCATTCAGTATGAGAGAATATTTGGGTTCAAAGTTTGTTTGCCTTACTAAAATGTAGTTGTCTGGTAATGAAATATGTTAAGTGACGCTTAATTTTAAATTTTGATAAGCCGTGTTCATTTTGAAATAAGAAATTTTACAGATCTGAACAATAATTGCAACAGAAATTAATAACGTGCTCTATAATCATCTGTATTTATTGCTGAAACAATTTTTAGTTTGTTTTCAGCAGGCACCATGATTTGCATTCATTGTTTTCTTTTCTAAAATTTGAAAATGTTGATCTTTATTACCGAATATTTATATATAGAAAATAGTTAACTAAATTTTACTCACTCGTTTTTAAAGGTTTATTTTAACTTGGAGTAAAAAACGTTGGTCTTTACAAAAATCTTACTTTCATTCAACTTAAAATTACTAAATAAATATTAATTCACAAATAAATTGAATTTTATAGAAATCTTTTTTCTCAATTCATAGTTTTTGTGAATATGAACGCGAGAAAAGGTGTCGCATAGTGTTTTCTTTATAATTTCTGCAGTTCTTTGATTTAGTATTTGAAAATCCACGAAATGTTCCAAAATGCACCGTACGCGGATTAAATGATGTATAAATGTACGTAGTGGTCACCAAATGTACCGGATGTCCCAAAAAATGACCGACGATTACAAAAATCCATTTTTAAAAAACGGGAAGTTTTTGTTACGGTTTGCAGCATTCTGTTTAGTTAACGAGGGAATTTATTCTTATCAATTATCAAAATTATTTACAAAGTTCGTCCACACATGGTGCTGCTGACTAGGCAAAGCTATAAAATAATGTTTTTAAAATAGCCACTGTTTGCCGCAATAACGTGGTGCAGTCTGAGGACAAATTTCAGACACCCGTGCAAAAATTGCAGTTGGAATATTCTGACGAGCAGCAGCGATGTATTGTTCCAGCTCATTTAGAGTTTGCAGATTGTGACTATACATCTGGTCTTTAAAGTATTCCCAAAGAAAAAACACGCATGACGTCAAATCTGGCTGATAGGAGGCCTATCCATGCCACTTTGCGTATGGTTTTCGTGGTCAAGGACAATGACATGATCACTGAATTGTTCGTTGAGAAAATCGAAGACTGCAGCTTTAATGTGGACGGACAATGTCTTTCATAAACCACGAACTATTCCTACCGTCCTCCAAAGCATTTTGAATGGGCACAAATTCATGGAGGATGTCGCGATATTTTGCAGAAGTAATCTTTCAGTGTCCAAAATATGGCCCAATAAGTCATCTGGAGGAAATGGCGGCCCAGACCATGACTTTTGGTGGATGCAAAGTGGTACGGCTACATGCGGATTTTCCGTTCCTAAAATGCACCAGTTCTGCTTATTAACGGAGACATCGAGAAAAAAATACGCTCCCAGCAAACACATAACTATCGCAAACCTTACGATTCGATATCCGACTTCTCAGCTGTGTCATCAATGCCGAATCGCAAGTAACGATCGGAAATCTTTTCGGTATAGGATCGAAGATATATCATTTCAAGGCATCGAACTTTTGCCAAAATTACGATAAAAATCATGCACTTCTGTTTCTAGCAATTTCTTGTATTCAAAAAGATGCCACATTCCTGACCTGATTATCGAAGTCAGAACTGTATCGAATGGGTTTCGGTTCTCCTCTCAAAAATGATATGAACGAAAACCATAACAATAGCATAGGGAATATCATAGTCCATATGGCATTATTTTTTAAACCAATAATTATAATTTTGTATTATTGTTATGCTTCCAAAATTCCGATTCTGTGCCCGACCTCTGGGTTATGATTCGTGGCAAATCGAAATCGTAACCCGCTACCTATAACCGATCGACATCTTTTACCGCGTCCACTGAGTGTTCACTTTGGCGGACACTTTCGACACAGATCGGTTACGTTTGCCTGGTGTCCAAATGACATCTGCACTATCTGGCGTAAGATATAGTTTAATTATCGAACTGTGAGTCGTGTGTTTGCTGGGCTTCGTCGGAGAACCAAATGTTTCCAACATAGATTAACGAAACCAATCAACCAACATAATAGAGGTTGTCGATTCTGGACCTTGAAAGGAAGCAAGTGAAGGCTGTGATGCGGTATGTAGTCTTTGTCGAAGTCCAGTCTGACAAGGTGTCTGGCCATGGTAAACGGAAACACCGGGTCGATCTTGGGTGATCTCCTGAACGACTGATGCATTCGCCTCTGAAACTGCTGTGCTTTTGCGACTGACATTTCCTGCATGGTCGTTAGTGACATTCCCAGTACGCTGAAATTTTTCAAAGATTGCCTATATTGTACTATTTTCCCGACAGTTTCTGATACTAAATGTCATTTGAAAACTGCACCAGGTTGCATCAAAACTGTGACCCAGGGGGTGAAACTCCAAAACAATCAAAATACGCTTTTCCAGTGAATGAACCATTTTCGAAGCATACGAATGCATTTAGCTGCCATCCTTTCAGATCGGTATAAACCATACCGATCTGAAAGGATGAAATGCTTAGAGAATAGCAGCGATATCTATTGACGAGCTTTGTAAGTAAATTTAAAAAGTGGTGAGAATAAATTCCCTTGTTAACATTGCCAGAATGTGAAAACCGTACCTATTGGCTTCCGATTTTCTTTCTCTGATTTTTCAAATTGTCAATCATTTTGGGACCCCCTGGTAAATAGCACTTTCTGAAACTTTAAGATTAGAAGAATCCGGTAAAAAAACTTGTTATGATAAAGAGTGGAGGGTGCAGAAAAGTTTTTAGGGAGGGGCTGTTTCTTGAAAATCTTTCATTTAATTCAAATACAATGGACAATAAAGCAAAATGTTACTCTAAGGCAATGTAAAAATACTTTGTGAGGAGCTAATTTATAAAATTGGTGAATATTCTGCAGAAACATTTGTCACTCATTGTGAAAATGTCACCAAGATCGAGCGATTACATGTCAATATTACTCACGGTTGGGGTTTTTTTAAAAAAAGGAAAAAGGATGCAAGTGATTTGCTAACAATCCTCAAAGGTCAGTAAGATTTGAAAATGCAAATGAAAATTTCAAAGACTGATCTTTTGAAGATTTGAGGTTGTCATTCATTGGATATTGTATTCCACAAATAACCTCCATGTTTGAACTTTATATTAACATAAAAAGATTCATACTTTTTAAATAGATAATACTTGTATTTTGATAAATTTAAATGTCATTTTGGGGCACTTCATGAAACATTGGGGCATTTGGGATCTTCATCAAGCAATAAATTAGCATCAAATAAGTTTCCAAGATCCCTGGTCTATGTGCTGAGCCCGAGAAAATCGGGAAAATTCAAACAAGCCAGCAGTAAAACAGCGTGACACGAACTGTCATGGCTTCCTCCATGCTTATCATACGTCACTCACTTCTGATTGGCAAGGAAGGCGCATCCATCGAGAACTTGGATTCATTGAATCATCAGATCTTGAACTTGGATTCATTGCGCCGTAATCCAGTTTCTATCACCGAGCCACGATTCGTCCTTTCGATTATATTCCTCTCTCAAAACAAAGTATAACGCTTCTGTTATGAATGAAGGTGTAAAAAGTCAAATGTGGGGATATTCGATGCCCTTCATCCTTTTTTCTTTTTTTTTCATTTAGCATTTATACACGTTTCACCTCTCACACGGCATTTTGTCAAAGACACAACATTCCACCTCCCTTGCATTTTGCTTACACTGAAAACCGAACAATCCGATGAACAATAACATTTTTTTTTCTTTCTTTTTGAAAAAGCGACACTTTCCTTGGAATTGGCTTTCCATGTTTCATGCGTCCAGGGGGGATTAACTTTCGCGGGGTTTATCGTCTGGAGTGTAGGCCACGTGGTCTTTGTCCACTTTGCTATCTCTCTTATCCCGCCCTCAATACTTCTTCATTCTCTGTTGTTACTACTTCTCTACTCCCACCGTCCTCCCCGTTTGTAAAGGTGTCTGGGAAATCAGAGAAGCCACGCTTCACCGGTTCTCCGGGATCTTTTTACATGCCCCGCACGAGCTTGTAAGGACTCTGAGATAGAGGGATTTTTTTATTCCAGTCATCTATCTTATGAGACTGGAGTGCAGTAGATTTTTTTTTTTCTTTTTGACCGCTCTCCATCAAATTGGAACCAAGCACCTATGAACTTCATCTACTCGAGTGCCAACCGTAGTATACTGAATTGAGATTAAGAATAATGCAAAGGGAATTTTTTTAAGATATTCGGTGAGATGAGGGTGGGGGTTCGGAGTGTTATTCGGAAAAATTAAACTGAAAAATCTTTCAGATTTTTTTTTCTATTCACTCTTATTTTTTTTTTTTTTTTTTTTTTTTTTTTTTACACCTGAACGAATGTAAGCATCGAAAATTTAAATAAAAAACGTTTAAAACTTTTTATAAAGTTTTACAAAATAATAAAATAAAAATAAATTATTTTCTTGGATCTACTTGGTGTAAGTGGAGTTTTTACACATAAATAAATTTAAAAAAAAAAGTTTTGTTCGAACAGCCCAAATTGGGAAACTTTCTAAAAAAAACTTTGTGTTCTAAAGCAATAATATAATTGTTTTCCTCGGTGAACAAATAAAATAATGAATTTCATTAATTTAACTGGATTTTTTATAAAACTGAAACAACGTATTATATTGAAACGACGTGAAAAAAAAATGCTTTGTTATGTCAGGAAGTATATTTCTATAATATTATTTCTTTTAATGAGTTGTTTATTGGTATATGTATTTAAATCTACAGCGATGATTAACTACTTTCAATTAAAAATACTTTGCAACAATTACTTCAACCCGCTTTCAGTAGTTAAACAATTTCTTTCAAAAACAATTAATAGATAATATGTTCAAGCGATGTAGATAATATGTTCACTCAAGAAAATCAAGTAAAAAAATAATTTCATTTATTTAACTAGAATTTTACTTTCAACTGAAACAAAATGCTCTATTGAAACAGAGTGAACAAAATACCTTACGCCTAGAGGTCTACGCCGCACGGAAATTCGCGGCGGCGGCGCGCCGCGGCGTAAGAATATTTTTGGAAAAGAGCATAATGAAAATGGGTGTATGCGGACAGACGCACGCATATATGTATAAATTGGAGCTAAAAAGATCTTTTAAGACTAGAGTTTTTATGAAAACTAGTCTTGAGTATGATGTTGTGCGATTACGGCCAATTAGCTGCACGTGGGTTCTCGGCCGAAGGGTGCGGGCGGGCTCTATTATATTTGTCTTTAATTTGTACAAACGACCAAATTTATAATATTCTATCAATGAAGTAATTGTCTTTTATTTATCTATCAGCAGAAATTTCGGGCTCGGGCTTTAAAAAATGAGCTCAAACTCATCTCTAGAGAATTGCCCCCGTAGGGGGTCTTTCTAAGGGCTCCTAACCCGTATCTACGCTGAGTTTCGAAGGGAACGACGGAAAACTGCAAACGGTTAAGTCGGCTGATGCGACCTGATTTTGAACCAGGCCCCTTCCGTCTCCCAGTTCAGAGCGCTATGCGCTTGGCCACTGGTGGAGCTCCAGAGTATGAGTATGCCGTTGTGGTACACTTTTAAAAAATATTTCTGCTGCAAAACTGAAATAATAGATTTTATCAAAATCGGGTAGGTTTATGTTGTTTATATGCATATTCATAATACAGTTAGTTATCAATATACGAATGATACATTATTTGCTTTAAAGCATTTTTTTTTCTCTCCATAACCTTCTCATGAACCATTCAAAACCTATAATGTTCTTTTGAGGTATAATGCAACGTTTAAACAATTGTCAAAAAAATCAAATTGCGCCATTGACTCAAAAAATTTAAATTGTATCTTTACAAGTTACTAGCATTAAGAGGTATCCAGACAAAAATAAGCAACTGAAAGTTTAGGTACAGTTTTTTCTTTCAGTTTTGAAGCGATTGTACGCGGTGGTATAAAATCAGCATTCTTCGACGGCGCGCCGGCCTAGACTTTGGCGACGGCGGCGTGGCGTGGCGGCGCAGACCTCTACTTACGCCAGAAAGCCTTATTTCTATAAATGTGATTTCCTTTTAATTAGTGGTCTTAGTAATTATTTTATGTCTTAAAAATTACAATAATGGTTAAATTCTTTCGATTACACATTACTTTGTAACAATTGCCTTAACATGTTTTTAATTGTTCAACAGTTTTCTTTCAAAAACAAATAATGGATATTTTTTGTTGTTTTTTTCACTGAAGAAATTCATAAAATAAATTTCATACTTTTAACTAGAATTTTATTTTTTACTGGAGCAAAATATTAGAAAAGTACCTTAAGCAAAGTAAGTTTATTTCTAGAAATATGAATTTCCCTTTATAATTACTGTTTTCTGAGTAGTTCATTTATATCTTTAAATGCACAGTAATGATAAACTATTTTCGATTAAACAGGACTTTGAAATAATGATTTCAATCTGACAAAAACGAAAAGTTATTTTGTTTTTCATTTTAAGTTTTCAGTGCATAAATAGTTTAAAATGCAAAAGCCAATCTTACAAAATTCAATTTTAAAACAGGAAGTTTATTTATCCCAAACTATTTTCTCCTACAGCTGTTTAATCTGAAGCTTTTTTACGGGTCATATAACTGTAAATTTCTATAAATTCATAGTTTTTAAATTTCAATTTTTCTATTAATGTATAAAGATGAGTGCGGTTTATGAGAAATGTCAACTATATTTCTCTTCATTTTGAGAATCATTTCACATTGTCAGCTATTTTTTAATGAACACTTTTTATAAAGTTGATAGAAAATTAAGTTAGTTCCATTGTGTAATTAATTATGTAGCACTTTATAATTCGATGCTCTAAATGCATTCAGGGAGCTTAAAATTTTTAAAACATTTAAATTATAATTAATTTGATTATAAAAATGGTTTCTAGGCTCTATAGTACAATACGGTGCAGCCTCCAAATAGGGGAGTGATAAAGCGCATTTTAAGTAATAACAATAATAGCCATTTTAACAGTAATGGTAAAAACATATAATATTAAAGTAATAATACGGGATTTTAACCAAGTCGATGACGTAATTTGACATCTTGCGTAATACATGTTTTGAGATAGTCTGCTTCTTTATTTTATTATTATTTTTTTTTAATAAAATTTTATTTTTGGTACTTACGATTTATCCTGGCGGTCATTTCCGCCAAACTGTTTTTTCGTCGCATGTGCTGGGAAACTGTTGCCAATCGTATTCAAAACCATTAATAATTTCATGCATCCGTCATTTATCTAGGCGAAAAAATCGCTCGTCTTGGCGGACCGCCGGGATAATACGTAAGTACCTTTTTTTTTCTTTAAATCTAAATGCATTGAAAAATTAGTAAACATTTTTTGAACAATCTTTCGTTCACATAAAAATGCTAAAAATCATATGTTTAAGGTATTTATGAGCGTTTCCCTTTAGTTTCTCTCACCCCTTTTTAATAAAAAGTATATGTATGCAGAATTCATTTTTACTTTATTTATACGTTCCAGTATTTATTTATTTATCCTAAAATATCTTCTTTTAAGCTAAAAATGTTATTTGATTGCCAATCCACTCTCATATGTATTTACAGTAGATCCAATAAATATTTGTCACTTTTATTGGCAATTTTATTTTTATTAATTACTTTCATTAGCAAAATATTTTAGATAATTTAAAAGTAGTATATATTTAATTATATCATTCATTATAACCATGGTAATATATACAGAACATAATAAACCCATGTAGCACAACTAGTTCAAAAGACGTTCCGCGTTCGTTCTCATAACGAAGGCTAAAAGCTTTTGTACAGCTTGTGTTACTGGGGAAGAGGTTTGAAAAAGCGTAAGAGTCTTATATTAACCTAATAATCACTTCTAAAAACAAAAAAATTCATGAGGAGGTCAAAAGCATAACTTAATTCCATGTGAAGGCTAGCTATAGTCTTCTCAGCGCCTCCTCAACCTGAGAATATGTGTACTTTTTCTTTTCTTTTGAGTGCGTGTGAGTAGTAAAATAAATAAAATGTACAAACTATCAATTTTTGCGAAGTGATTTTGGAAAAAATATTGAATTTTTTTTTCGAAAAAAATTTTTGACTGCTACACACTTCTGCAAAATCGACTAGTGGTATATGAAGATGAAGTTATCGAACCATTATTTCTATGATAAAATATTGAATTTTGATGGAAAATGCTCCTCCCAGTGGGTTGTTACACTGGTGGTGTATCACCCTGTATGTAGTCTTATATTTATTTTATTTATTTATTGCTAAAACAAACCATTATCATAAGTATCTGTAATAACTTTTATGTAGTCGCTTTAAAGTGCGAAATCTATACAAGCAGTGGAGGATACAATGGAGCGTATAGGGGGCTTCACACTCCACTCCCCAGCGATTGCTTAAGAGTAAAATTTTGCTTCATTTTGTTTGATTGAAATTAGGTAAATTTCCCCTCTCTCCCTCCCCCTTAAAAAAAGAGAAAAAAAATCTTCACATCGCTTTAGTGTAACCTTTTGCTTTACTGTACAATTTGTGTAGGTCAAAAAAGCGTTTTATAAGTTAAATTCCTCCCAAAAATATTTTGTATATTCATCACTGCATACAGGATGTTTTGAAGATATATTTTGATTGAAATATAATGTACATAGGGTGGAGGAAGCTTTCTCAAATCAAAAAAAATTTCTTTCTTTAGGTGTCCCACCTGAAAGTAAAGGAAAACTCATTAATAAACAATTAGTGAAATTTCCGTTAGGTAGTTTAGCAAAGAAGCCAATAAATCCTCTGTATTGAATTATTCATGTAAGGAAACATGTCAGTAAAAACAAGAAAATTCTACAGAACATAATTTAAAAAAGACAGAACTGAGTTCTGAGATCCAACCTTGTTTCCTGTATACATGGCAGAGCTTTTTTGAAACTTAAAAGGAGTGTACCTTTTGTACTACAAACGTTTAACGGTAACTTTTTTTTTGCGCCATTTTATAAAGTTCGTAATTAATTTTAACTTTAAACTTTTTCTTTTTTTTTGTCGAGTGTTCTTGTTATGTGTTGTTATAGTCTGCTGTAACCACCAGTGATTCTCACAGAGATTTTGATTATAAGGTGAAAAACTCGAACTCTAGTAGCGTAAGTATTTTTAAAAATGTTCAAAAGGCGTTCACAGAACATTCCAAGACGTTCAAAGAACGTTTTTTGAACTTGTTTTGCTACTAGGAGCTTTGTGACGTCGCAAAATGTATTCATACTGGTAATACCATGACTTTGTATACTAATCATGGGGTGGTATTCTCCCCCGGTGGTTTCCGAAATCGTCGGTGGTTTGCTGTCGACTGGGTAGAACCAGTTGTTTGGTTATCGACTACGCTAACGATTCCGGAGGCCATCATGAGGTCTTTTAGCCAATCACAAGAATCCCTTGACGCTCCTCCTTAAAACTCCACCTCAAGTGACCCTAAGGCGGGGCAAAGTTAACGACTGCCAAAAATTAGCGACGAGGGGAGAATCCAGCTCATGGTCCGTTTCATGCCTGTTTAAATAAAATTGGCACTAAAAATAATTGTGAATCCTGTTTAGGTCATCTGTCAGTTTCACGGAAATGTGAAATGTGACTTAGTGACCTCATGCAATAGTATGTGTAAGTGATGTGTGCCCCGCAGTGGCTTAGTCACTAAACACCGTTCCTATAAGAACACGTAAAGTGAAGCAGTCCCGAAAGTGCTTGGGACGGTGAACTCCCCTCTCGGCTGGACTGCTGTGAGACCGTGTAAGCCAGTGGAAATTGGTGCACATAAAATGCGTCGTTGGAGAGCTGCTTTAAGGTGCTAGGTCGCTCATCTGGAATTGGTTCAAAATTAAAGGATCCCGAGCTAACTCGATCTTCCTCCCATTGGGTCTCATTAATATGGAAACAGCTCCCTTTTGCGTATCGCTGACCTTTATGGAATATCTGGCTTGACTCGGTGGTTGCCAGAGGACATTAGTAAAAAAGAACAACAATTGATGTGTTCGTCAAGGAGAGGTTGTAGTGATGGACAAGTCGCCTACTGGGACGGTTTTTGTGACATCACATTGTTAATAAAGTGAACTGCCTATCGGGAATATGCATTCGTCACATGTTGCCATGGACGTCATGTAGTGACCTACAAGGACGTGATTTAGTGAGAAATTACACGCCGACGTCATTATGCACCTTTGCCAGATTGTCACACAGTGACATCATAATGTCACTAATCATCAAATAAACTGCGACGTCACTTTGCGATGTTACATGTTTCACACGAAGAGACGTCACAGAAGGCGTGAATTTACATCACATTTAGAATGTGACGTCTCCACAACGCCACTGCCAACATTAAGGATATTATAAATCGAACAGGGTCATTACCAATTTGATTGTCTCCCAACTCCGTGGTTTCAGCGAAACGAAACCGTAAGGTAGAAAATACTTTCAGACGATAACCGCCTCAAGTACTTATCACCTCATGGTTTAGTTTCGCTGGGACATGGGACTACATGGTTAGGAAACAGACAAAGCGGGAATGTTTTAGTCTGTATTAAAAGAGCTCTTGATAACATGATTACGGCATTGGAAATACATCTTTAAATGAATAGTCGCTTCGAATAAATTTTACATTGGAAGAAGAACCAACAAAACCTGCAACAAATTCAAACTGGCATTCTCAGCACTTCAGCCAAATCACAGTTTAAATAGTAGTCTTTTGTCAAATGCAGAACAATGTAACTTTTCTACAGATTCTTTTCTGTTCTTTTTTCACATAACATTTTTTTGTAAGAAAAAAAATAAGCATAATTTTGCTATAACTGTTCCTAAGAATAAGGAAAAATAATCATTTACAGACTTTTCAAAATTTAATATATATAAAAAGAAAAGTGGTACTAAGAAAATATCCAACATTTCATGAAAAGTGCAGTGCATTAGTTGAAATACGCATATTTAGCTCGCGAAACGGAATAAAGTTTCATATGAAGCCCCTACGAAAGATCATTAATCAGAAATTTATTAAGAATATTTGGCGCTAATGTGAAAATTCCAAATTTTCAATTACACCCAAGCAGCTGCGCGCTCGAAAACAGTAATTACGTGATATTAATCTTTCTTCATTTTAATTTTGCTGCGAAATCGCACAGCTCTTCAAAAAATAATTACTTTATATTATTTAACTTAATGGATTTGTGTTTCACCTGTAAGAACTTCATGTGTTTAAGAATTGTAATTCTATATTATTCTTAAAATTTAACTCATTGTGTAACTCAAATATATAGCTAGCGAATTAAATAAAGTAATTTCATATTTATAAACGCTTAAGCCGATTTTCTTTCGCTTTTTTCAAAATATTCACCTAAAAACTGAAAACTTATAAATTTATTATACAAAAATGCACTTTATGGTTAGCTCATCAATCGTCTAAATATTCCAGTGTCACAATTAATTTATAACATCAAATTTGAAACGGTGAGCTTACGTATAGTGTTAGTAAGTATTTTTTCAGTTCTATGTTCTTTAAATCTGTGCATTGACTTCTTTTCTGACACTAAATTATGTTTTTTACTACTGTTGCCAATTTGTACCTGCAAAGTTTTTTCAGTTTTGCCAAATCCAATGTTCAAATTGAGTTTATTACACTATCAGCTGTAACTCAAGAAATCAGTCTATAGATCAAGCAGCTTACATGAGGAGATTTTAAAGAATATAACTTGTATACACGTTACACTGAATGGATTTTTTTATACGCTCTATAAAACCACATAATCTTCAGGTTGCCTGTCTCTCCGTGGGTTTGAATTGTGGTTCCACAACCATAGCAATACTTCAGTTTATAAATTGGGGAAAAATTATTAAAACAATCATGGGCTTATTTTCGATATATATTAATGATAAAGTGTTTATAGTGGGTTAAAGTGTGTATAGTATGTACTTATTTATACGTATATGCTTATATAAGTGATTTTGTAAAGTGAACTTGCGACCTATAATCGAAATGAAAAATAGACAGTAAAAAATATCTCACAGTCTATTTTTCTTAATTCTTAAGGTTTCTTATTCTTAAAGGTTTAAAATTTTTCTTCCATTTTTATTTTATGATAAGATTTTTCTATACCGTATGTTTCAAACAGTTTAATCAGAGCAGCACGCTTTAAAATACCAACTTTAGTATACAGTTAAAAAAACGCTTTCTAACTATATGCCAAAATTTTATAAGAGGCCGTGTGTTTAAAAAATACAAAAAATAATTTTGTAGTAAACCCGTTTAAAAAAATAATTTATTAAATTCGGAAAATGAAGCCAATAAATGCAGTGAAAATTTGCACGATCACTTTTTGGCTTCCAGAATTAGAGCCACACAACTTAAAACTGGTTCAAAAAATAAGAAATGACATGACAAGAAATCAATTTCTTACTCATAGGCAAAAACAAATATAAGCAAAGAGCGAGATGTAACACTACATTAGACAAGTATAAAATATACGTATAAAATTATAAAATGTTTGCTCTATTTTAAAATAATATTTTATTCAATAAATAAAATGCTCATTAGCATTTGTTCGAAGCACAAAAAATATAGCTGTTTTAAAGACATATATGTATATTAATTAAAAAGATTGCAAGCAAGTAGAACTAATATTCGATTTTGTGTCATTCAACAAATATTTTATTTTTGCATGTGTTTTCAACACAATTACAGAAGTCATATTATTTTTACCTAATTGAAAATGATCCAAATTGGAAATTAAGTACTACAAAACTAATTATAAATTATTCTCCCTTGATAAAAACTCTAATACTTTTTACTTTTTATCCGATTCCCTGCATTTAAACATGCTTAATCATTTTCACATAAAAACATTTGCTTTCAAGTCAGCTTGAAAAATGTTTTCAACAGTTGATATAATGTGATGCAATTATAAATACATAGTAAATATTTTGTTTGGGGAAAAAGTTTCGTCGTAAAGTACAATCTTGACGTATACTGGAAGGAAAGAAAGCTATTAAATAAAAAAGAGATTTAAAAATCCTTAATATGTCATAATAATAAAAAAATTGATAAATTATCTTATCGCTTAACAAAAAATAGCCTTTCAGCAGAAAAATTGACTCTCGAATTAATTGAAGTAAATTTATCAATTAAAAAGCATTGCTGTTTAAGAAAGATAATAGTTTGATATTTTTTTTAATCAGAAAATAAAGTGATAAAGTGGTACATGAAATGCCGAAAGCCATAAAAAATTGTATTTTTAAAGTAAGAATTCTGAAAATTGAGATTTAAATCTATAGCTTAATTTCTAACTTTTTCAATTGCTCTTTGTCAGTGACGCAATTACAAATTTAGCATACAGAAGAAAAGCAATATATTTTCAGAAGAAAAGAAATGCTTATTTAAATATTTCATAACTGAAAGCATACAAATTATTTTTAATAATCTTATTACGATTTATCATCCCGTTAAAAAATGTAACAACAGATTGACTGTAATAAAATTTGAATAACTTAACAATTAGCAGCTAGATTATTATTTTCTTTTCTGATATTCTAGGAGCAGTCAGTATTGAAATTCCTAGCTTTCATTAATTTAAAATGGTTACTTTAACATTCGTCTCTTGTTTTCATTTAAACATTCATTCAAGTTCCTGGTACATTGAGCAAAAAATATTTTACAACTTTCTTTCTTTATTTAAAATGTTTATAATATTTACTGATATGATTTACTCGTGTACTACTGAACTATCTCCTCTTTAAATCGTGAAAGAAGATTCTGAAGTAACTTTCGCTGTTCAGTCTTAATTCATTCAAAAAGGTACAAAATATATTTAAATTTGATTGAAAAATTTCTACATATAGTATTTTACACTTATTTATACATAGTTTAATTATTTAATCAACGTATTTTTATCAGAATTCGACTCACAGTTTAAATTTTAAAGGTTACAAAAAGAAAAGTTTTAAAGAAAATGAGCCCCAATCAAGTACTAAAAGCATGCAACAAAGATTACTATGTAATTTTTCTATGTTTTTTAAGACTGAGTAATAAATTACCAGTTGAAAAGAAACAAATATTCTACACTTGTGTTTTTAGGAGATAATTAATTTTTGCTTCAAGAGAGATAAGATAGAGTGTAAGTGGATGAACGGATTTCCACAAGCAAATATTATTAAGAGAGGTCTTATGATTATTTTTTGTTCTCAAACATATACATGCACATTTTTTTCTAAGCCCAGGTTTATGTAGGGGTCCCTTTTTATGCATAATGAAATTTGAACTTGATTATAAAAATTGTCCCGTGCATTTGCACTCGTGCTTGCTGCAATTCCAATGCAGAAATGCATCAGTCTCAATATTAAAATGTTTTAAGCGATGGACGCTTGAGATTTTTTAGCGTGGTTTTTAGATTTGAAAAAAAATGATAAGATGCATTTCCGTAAGAAGAACTATACTTAAAGTAATTAAAACATTTGTAAATCATGCATGATTTAACAAGAAATAAAACAAACCAACTTCAAACTACTTCACCATAACGAAAGTTATTCCCCAAGTTTATGTCGGGGAATAATAGGATTTTTAAAATAACAGGATTAAGGAATTTTACGTCAAATATAGAATATATCGCCTAACTAGGTTCAATTTCAGGAATTTACGTTTTTGTGCCAAACTTCGTGATAAATGTCTAAAATGAACAATCTTGGCAATTTTTGATATAGTACTACCAACTCCATTATTTGCAATCCTTTAGGAAATGATATAAAAACGTGGGTTTTTTCCGACATTTTTTTATTATCATCAGAACCTTGCGAAATTAATATGGGACCACTCGTAACTAATCCCTTTCCAACAGAAAAAAAACAAGGAAATCCGTACACGTGGTTAAAAAGTATCGCTGTACATGTATAAATATATATATATATATATATATATATATATATTTATACATGCCCTCTTAGCAGTTCCTTCAACTATGGTGCAGGGTGATGAATATTTAAAAAAAATAAAAATATAAAAGTATCTGTCAGTCAAAGGTATCAAGTTTCAAATATATATATATATATATATATATATATATTTAGAGAGAGAGTCAAATGTATAGTATTCTAAGAAAACATATGGAGTAACGCAACTGCTTCCAGTTTAATCTATTCTCTTTTTTATGTTATTCTGCTGTCAAAAACTCAGTTACACTTCTGACAAATGTGCGATTCAAGTGCCTAATGCTGTAAAAGATTCTTTAAATATATTGCATCGCTTCTAAGGAATTATGTTTGAATTTTTGAAAATCAACAAGCATTTTAATTTAATATTAAAACGAATAATTTGTTTTTAATGAACGAATTTGCTTATTAAAGTATAAATATAAGCATGGGGATTATGTGTGGATGCTATATCCGATATAGGGTCACCTCGACTGTTTGTAAATATTCATTCTGTCGACGATATTTCCTATAATATTTTTTGAATAGTTGACGATTAATTTAATTAATGGTTAATGGTACGGAATGGTGTGAGGACCTTTGGATACACTTTCGTTTTCAAGAAACCCCCAAGAAATCTAATGGTGTTAAATTAGAAAATTACAAAATGATTTATGGCATTAAATGAAAAAATAGGGAATTTTTGCGTAGCGGTTTCACTCATACTGTACAATGGCATTTACATTAAATGCCATTGTACAGTACAGCGTATGCGCACTTATAAAGTAAGTTACAAAGTTACATGATTGGTGCGAAGCTTTGAATAACGTTAGCATTTACGCTCCGGGACTATAAGCTTCTTGAAACTCCGTTAGTATACTTTCACAATTTCTATACATTGCTCGATCGAATAATTCTAGATGATGAAACTAATGCTTCCAGATGCCAATTGTCAAAAATTAGACTTGTATGCTAGCCAGAAAATAAAGGGAAAGTGGTGCATAATTATATTTGCCAAGTCATTATAAGGCATCCTTTACAATGATTCTTACCCTTGGAATAATAAAAAAGTTGTCAATTTGTTAGGTTTTTTGGGTAATAGAAATAATTTATTAATGGTTTAGTCTACTTATGTCCTTCTTCATTATCTTCTGAAACTATTACAAATACTTATTTATGCATTTATGCATGTATTTATTTAATTATTTATTTATTCATCTATTTATTCATTTATTTATTTGTAAATAAAGCATTTCCCACGTCTTGTGATTGAAAGTTCTTCCAAACATGTATACTCTACTTCGATATATTATATTACAAAATATTTAACATGAGTTCGATTTTTTATAATATGGGAAATAATACTTAAATAGAAAATTTTATACAAAATATTATGTAACTTACAATTTATAATACAACTTAAAATGAACTTTATTGAATTAAACTTTTCACAAACGCTGCAGGTGCATTCTCAGACCTGTGCACGCTCCAGCAAAGGCGAAAAATTCTGATAAGCCTTTGTTGGGCATCTATTAATTCAAACATCTAATAATTGATCGAATAATATAAACTTTATCTTTAAAAAAATATTAAATTTATTGTAATAGACAGTAATAACTCATTAATTTAAAGTGTATTTATTGAAACACATTTCCAAAAAATCACTTCTTTACTGACTTACTGATCAAAAACTAATAAAAATTTTTGGAATTTGTTTTCAGTGTAAGGTTTCATAAAGTCATTACATTTTTTTATAAAATTTTACAAAAGTGAAAATATTTTTGTGATAAATTCTATATTATTTATTCTCAGAAGATAAAATGTTTTTATATCTTTTTGAACCAATTTTTCAAAAGTTAAAATATATAAAAGCTTGTTATATCTACAAATATGCTAATTAGCGTTTTTAAAATTTACTTAATCCTTTATTCCGTAACCGGTAACCTACTGCGAAGATTTACATACGAGTTAGATAAACGCATAACTTATTAAATTATTAATTGTGGATGCGTGTACACCCTAAAGTGTTACTAGGCAGGGAAAAAATACAGACCGTGCCTCTCTTTTTCTAGATTAATTTTGATCTGTAAGTTTATCTCATATTTTTTATGTGAATCAACTGTTATCTGAAACTAATGTTGTACCTAATTTATCACCAGCATACTTCATAATGCAACATTTTGAGTTAACAGCTCGATGATCTTTTAATGATGATTTATATAAGTATAAAGAGAAGACTCTTTCACACTACAAATCATTCTCCCATTAGCAAAATCATTGTTGCTTGACTTTGAAAGTTTGGATAGGAGGTAGCTTCCATAATTTATCGATGTTTTTCATGAAATAAAAAATTGCTATTTAATAGCTACAATTTGAGATATTCTTAAATTAGAATCTCTTATAGTGGATTACTATTCATTAGAAAAGTTTTTTTTTTCGTAAAATAAAAAATATGTATTACTTAAATATGGAATAGCAATGTGTCTTGGATCTTTTATTCTTGTTAGAAGAATAACTATGATAATTTTAATAAATAACTCTAAAATAAAGAATTATCCCTGAACATCTTTAATTTATATACATGTAAATGAAGGAATAGAACAGAAACATTATATACATATAGCACACAAACCCTAAATACATGTTACACAAACAAACAAACAAAAAATAAGTTTTTGAAGCTTTCATTCAGTTCGAATTGTGCATTTTTCTGCACATCTTTTCCCCCATTTTATTTATATTGTATAATATCCAGAAAAAGGATGTTAGAAATATCAGTTTTATTTTTGTTTATTCACACTCATGAACAATGATACACTTTCCAACTTAATGAAATAAGGAAAGAAAATAGGGAAGACGCATGGATTATCATACGCTTTTAATATATAGCCTTTTTGTGCGTATTTAAAATCTGAAAGTGTTTCAGATTTTCGTACTTGTTTTTTTCCTTTCCGTTTTTTGATTACGTTTCAATATAACTTGAAGCTCTTCAGAATTAATATAGGCCGAAAATGACTTGTGCCTTTTTTGTTTATCACTAAACCATCTTATTTTTGTAACCAGGGGCGTTCCGACACGGTAAGCAAAGTAAGCATCGAATCGGGGCGCCGGCTTCGAAGGGGCGTCATTTCAGTGGCGGATTATTGGAAGTTTGTCAGGGTTGGGCGGTTGGTTTGTCGGTGGGGGCGGTTAGTTAGAAGATTGACAGATACATCAGTTTTATGGAAGTAAAATAGGATCTTTTACACTGATTTCTCATTTCTCGGGGGGGGTCGCCCCCTCCGCGAACTCAAAAACTAAGTACACCATAAAAGGGGACGTTTTTAGCAGGGTGCGTGACTTACTCTAGGGCCGCCCCTTTTGTAGCCATCTTAATATTAAATTCCATTCAGAATTGGAGAGATTTCGGTGCCAAGGAAGCCTTTCAGAAACAGGATTCTCTCAGAACAAGATTTATTAGGGTGGATAACTAACTGGAGGCGGCTAGTAATAAATAAAAAAATACAATAAAAACTAAATTTATGAAGATAATTTGCTCTTTCATGTTTTTCTGTATTTTAATTGTTCAGTTGCGCATTAACTTTGTCTATTTGATGTTCAGAGGTAGCTGGGGGGATGATGGACATAGTTAAGAAATTTATTAAAATGTAACAAAATGAAAATAGTATATTCGATCAATGAACCTGCTGAAAAAGGCAACAGATACCTTTTCTTCGAGTAGCAAAGGGATTTAAAGTGCGTATTAAACAGACAGAAGTATAAAGATATTTGTTCATATCCATGGGCACCCACAAAAGTATTAACATACATCAGAAAGTACCTATTTGTGAAACCCAGTAAAGGATTCATGGAATTAATTACTAAGCATTGGGCTTGATCCAGTTTTCTTCTTCCTGTCATTGGTGCAGAGACGTATACATAGCAGCTATCTCAACTAGCAGCAGTTAGTTAGCCGGATAGTTGTCCAAGCGTGTGTTCTCACAGACTAAAGAAACTGCGTCAGAATGGAAGGAAAAATTTTTGTATGCATTACCTTACCTAGCGATGAGTCGCAGGTTGATTTCATTCAGTTCTGTGTTACCTTGAACAATGCATTGCTTTTCTTACGATGGGATTTTATCAGCTTGTGCATGTGAAACTTCCCTTTTTTCTCTCATGCGTCAAATAAGAATTGTGGGTACTCGCCCAACTTAACCCTTTCGCCTATACTATCCCTTAGACATCAACGTATATTTCATTTTTACCGAGAAAAAATGGTCTTTTTAAATGGTAACAGATAAATGCTTAAGGCATGCTTTTTTGGGGGCGGGGGGGGCAAAATAATGTTTACTTAAATGAAAATATATTTTAAATGCCGCGGACGCGTTAAAAAAAAAAAAGGGTAAAAATGCAAAATTTTCTTGACGTTAAAATAATTAAATATAGATTTCACAAATAGTAAATATTTTAAAATTAAACTTTTCTTAAAGAAACGAACTTGTATTTTTTCACGTATTAAAATTGAGAAATAGCATGTAAAATATTTCAATCAATTTTTATCATGATGCAAGCCTTATGTGACGTTATTTAGCCGTGGTAACATGAAGCATATTGCGGATGTATTTCCCTGAAACATCAGACTCTGTGTCTGAGCCAATGCAACTAAATTACCTAGAGGGTTAATCCTGCTCATATTGAAATTCCGAAGATATATGAAAAAGAAAAAAAATATATTTCTTATAAATCAGAATGAAAGAATGCGGTAAGTACTTGACCGATCACAACACATTGAATGATAATCATCTTAATTTCTTACAATGACTTTCAAATTGTTGGTGTAACACAAGCTTGTTTCACATACTAAGATTTCATCATCAACTCGAAATTGCTGTTCAGATTCAAGGTTGACAATTTCGTCTGGACTTAATTACTTTAGCTTATATGTTTTTTACCTTTTACTTTTAAAAATTGATATATTTTTATTTATAAGTTGCATAAAAGATTTCAGAATGCCCTAAACTGTTTAGGATAGTTATATATGCATAATTTTGAATTTTATTTCAATTTGGACACTTCTTTTTTTATCTGTCCTTCTGAACTCATTTAATTTGGAACTGGACTTAAATTATCAAAATCGTTTTCAGTCGGATACACTCGTTCATCAAATGCTTTATTATTCTGAAAATCAGTGTCCTAGTAAGTCGAAAAAACAAACCATCACAGTAGTAAAAACATGAATTCCAGAATGCATCATATTAGTGTGGCATTTCGCAAAAAATCATTAAACTATAATTTTTAGGGAAAGAAATTTTTTAGAAATAAAAATTATGTTATAGAATAACCAATAAAAACGTATAAAACATAGGAATAAATTATGTTAAAAGATAATAGTTTACAAATAGACAAATTTTTTGAATGTGAGCAATTTTGTGACACAAAATATTAAGCTGTTTATTACAAAAACCTAAAAGAAAAGAGTACACCAAATACAGATAGAATGTTTAAAGTAGCATCCAGCAACAAGATCATGATTATTCAGACACTACCATTACTCAAAATACAATAAATAACAAAAATGTAAAAAGGAAATGATAATTGATTTTTTTTTGGGCAGACGCAACGAAAATTTTATGCGTGCCACGGCAATGCATACTTTTAGCCCTGTCCAAAAGTACGTATAAGGTGTTTAAAGTATTTTAAAACTATCATTTTTGTTTTACATGGAATCACATAACAAATGCATTAAACTCTACAGCTACCTCAGACAGTGAATTTTGCATTTAAAAAAAATTCTATTTAGCGGTCATAGTAGTTTTTAATCTCTTACTCTTTGCATTAGCTATAACTTCAATCAGTCCTTTCTTCCGCTGTTTTTTGATACGTTTCAAAATTATTACAAACAATTAGTTGCAATTTTTCTTTTTATGTATTACAATGCATATCGTCCTTTATGTAAACAACACAGTGACATTCTTTTTTTAGATTCTAAGTCAAATAGGAGAAAACTAATGCAATTGCTTTTAATATTTTCAAATAATGAAAGAAACAAATAGTATACCGAGGAATTTCTTGATTATTGCAGCTCCCCATAATACAGAGGATTCTCTTCATTTGAAAAGAAAAAAAAACACACATTTAACCCTTTAACGCGCAGTGTTCCCGCTTTGGGAACATCAAACTCTGACGTTTTGACTGTTGCCAGTCACGAAGAATAGATTTGATTTCTATAAAAATAGTTGCAGGTGGCATTGCTCCACGAGAATCCTTTGCTTTTTAGCACGTCATTTCCCGTAAAGAAATTGTCACGATTATTTTTAACAGCACTGATATCTGCTGAAAAAGGAAGCTGGCTGCTGAAAAGGAGCGGGCTTGCTTTACATATAGACCAAGCAATGCCTTCCCCCGCCAATAAATACATACAGGTCGTTATTTGTTGGGGGGGAGAGGCAAATTTAGTTGCGGAAGAGTTAGAAAATTGCCGTCGATCAATGGCCGAGTCTATGAGACACTAGAATGGCTGAAATGTGCGTGTCTAGGGTTCTCAACTACCTCTCGCTCGTCTCTCTATCTAAAGGTCTTGAGATTTGGGAAGTTTTCTCCAGAACTAACATGAGTGCGATTTGCAACACCTTCAAAAGTCATTTGCTAAAAGCATCCACAATTAGACACTTATTCCTCGTATAATTTTGCCTTAACAAAAACAGTTGAAATTTTCCATCTTTATAAGCAACAAGTTTTAAAAAAAATCTTCCCGTCCTGTAAAGGATAATATGAGTATCAAGAAAACTAAGAAAAAAGTAGAAATATTATTTTTAAAAACTAATTATTTAATTAGTCATATATTCTTTGTAAAGTTTTAATAGTGTCAGACGTTTTTAAATTACGGTTGTGTTGTCCAGTTTCCACATTTAAGCCGTGCAGATAAAATTATATTAGGCATGAAATAAAAAAAAACCACTTTCTATCGATAAATATTCTAAAAATGTCGTCTTAATGGGCAACTGATAATATAACGAGGTGACGGAGTGAATATTAATCTACTTCAGACATACGTGATAAAGCAAAATATAAAGTTGCTTAACTTACGCAATGAAGTTCACTTGATAGTCCTTTATTAAGAACGTCGAGACACGCACTCCTTTATTGTGTAAACAGAAAACATTTTAAGTTGGATACTCAATACGAAAACGGATATCTTATGACTAATTTTATGTTATTTTATGTCTCAAGTTTTTATAAAGATGTTTTTGCGGTTAATTTTATTAAATTTTTCGTAGATAATTGAAATGACCTTGTAATGGATATGTGAGACCAATTTTCACTGAAGCGTAGAGTATACGCTCAAATTAGTGACGATAGAATGTCTGTTTCGAAATCCGAAGGCTCCACAAATACTTTTTTTTAATTATTTTTTCACATCATTTCCTCCTGCCTTATAAATACTATTACTTCCTCTAAGAAAAAAAAAAGAACTTAATATGATAAGATTAAATACTCTTATCATAACCAGTCATAAGAAACTGTATAAAAAAGGAAATCGGAAAAGAAAAGAGTTTCTTTTCAAAATACGCATGTATGATTTTTTCCTTTAACTTGCGCCATGATTAACAGAATTTTGAAGGTACCTGAATAAAAATTTGCTCAATAGTTTTAGAAGGAACTGAAGTTTGATATACCGTCTAAAATATTAAACTTACACCCTTTTACTTAAAATTGAAAAAGATTTTTATTATAAAACTGATGTATGTCTACTTTTTTTTAAAAGAAGTAAGCACTTATGATAAACCTAGAACGACAATGAAAGGGGGGAAAACACGAAAATTTATTTATGTCCAAAATGTTTAAATCAGTAATTAATTATAAGTTTTAGAGTAAACTCAATAATGAAGGGTTATTGATATTTTTGAATGATTTCTATGCAAAGTACACAAAAAATTTTCGTGCACTCAATTCTTTTTCTTCATGGAATTTCAAGGATGCATTTTTCAATAAGAGTAGCTAAAGCAGGTTTTAAAGCAACAGTTCTTTTTTTATCCTAGTGTGAATGGCATTCAAAATGTCACATTTAAGAGTTGCTGTTGAAATTGTTTTTAGAATAAAATTCTCGTTATTTCTTAATAAAAGTTTTTTGTATTCTTGAGAGAACTTAACACTTTAAGCCTGGTTCCCCGGTCCCTTCATCTGAAAACTATACCGACTTCTCTACTTTCAAATTAAACTAGGTGTTTTAAAAACGTGTCTTCATTAGCCTATATCTTTTGTATTTGAATAGCTATGGGTTATACAAATGAAAAATATTGTTGTATTAAGGGATTACCTATTTTCACTCATACGCAGCTTCAAAGTCTGTCATCTTCTTCTTTTTACACAGTAAGCCTTAGCTCGTAAGAATGGGACCGCCTCTTTTGTCTGACCAAGTAAAAAACTCTTGCAGTAGATTTCTAGTTTCACAATCTTGTCCAAAGTATCACCAGAGAAGCATTCAAACCAGACCTGTGTAAAAACATGGTGGAACACCAGTCATTGCAGTTCGCAATTAGGAAAACTAAACTGCCGCACAGTAAGATGAGCTCTGTTGATGAGACCATATTCTCTATCAACCTGGTTGAATCTTCACGGACAAACGGGTATCTTCTGGAAAGGTCGTTGCATTACTGGACGACAGTGCGAGGCTCAATTACAAAATGTGACCAACTGCCGAACTGCGTTGACTTAAATTTGTTCCATCTATTATATTGGAAACTACAATGGCCGCAATCGTAAACGCCAGACGAGATACACTCGTGCAACGAGTTTCTATCTAAGGTGTTCGTAAAGGAAACTGTGTGCATTCAGTTTACAAACCAGAGCGTTCGTATAAAAAATTGAGTGAGGTTAATTTCAAACTAATTAAACTGAGCACGGAGCAGGTTCATCCAGTTGTTCAGAAGATACACTTGCTGCAAGGTGTTTTTGTTTTGAAATGGCATCCGCTGTTATGGAAAATCATATTGTTAAGAAAAGTATTTTAAGTTTGCTGAAGCTGCAAATATTATTTTTTCGAAGAGAAAATGCATACATACGTTAAAAAACTACAACGAAGGTACATAATTTTTCAAAGTTAATCATTTTCTTGAATTTTTTATTTTAGCAAATTCGAAAAGGCATATTTCAGTGTTGAGATTGAACTTGATTTAAACCGTTATTAGCGAAATTGAAATTCTCTTGCTAAATACTTTTGAAAAAATGCAAGTTTAAGTTGAAATTTCTAAATTTTGATCAGTGCACTTCAATAATGGTCATTCTTTCTTTTTCAATCCTGTTGATTTTATATTGAGAATGGGAAAGACTTCTGAGGAAGGCCAGGGCCCACAAGGGGCTGTCATGCCAATGTTGATGATGATGATGTACTAAAAACTCCTCGAGAAAAATAGCAACATACGCAAACTGTAAACAAACACATGTCCTAGGCGACGAAACTGAATAAACTGAAGTTGTTCGTAAAGGCAAAAGAAACTGAACAAAAGCATTCCAGTTTTCATACGAAAACTTGCAACGAGTTTGTCGTTTACGAATGCGCCCAATATATTAGCATACCGTACGAAACAAAATGCTGACTACTGTGTTTAGTATTAGATATTCACTTCTGACGATAGCGATTACTATTTTACAAAATGGGGACACACACTATAGTCGTTATCTTTTAAATTGGTGCACAAATGCGAAGGCACGATTGTAAAAGAACGATATGGATTTTTGTTTACTTAAATGTAAGCAGAACGAGCTACGGTCATATTCAAGGACATATTCATTCAATTTGAAGCTTAAATTCTCATGTGGCATGTCCATCATTACATATAAGTAATTATTTAAGATACCCTTATTTGTTAAACATCTCTAATTTTCTTAAGTATATTGAACTAAAATTATTTTATGTTGTTGCAGAAAACTCTATTAAGATTTCCGGGTCCATAGCTTAGATGCAAAGTGCATGTGGAAAGTTTAGTTAACAGTCCACTTGTCAGGATGAAATGCAAATTTTATTGATCCTATAACTTCAGCGAACAATCTAATACAGGCAATTCACAGGAATTAACAGTCAGTAACTCGGTTTAAAACAGTCAGCTTATCACAGAAGCTTTCTCGGATCCTGTTATCTCACATACAAAATAAATCCTTCCAAAAGCTGAAATTCAATAGAAATTCGCAAAGAAAATCGACATCTATTCCTCAGCATAAAGCAATGAAGTACTCACAAATGGCTTTCGAAAATAAGCTTCAGAAAACAACGCTTACAATACCACAATACAAGGAAGCATAGTCTCTCAGCACAGCTAACGTTTCTCTGCTCGAGGTGACAGCTGACAAAATCTGAACTGATCTCCTGGATATGATTTATTCTTTTTATTCTTTGGAATTTTTCGACATTACAAAAAAATTCCAAAGAAACCATCTCTAGAGAAATCTCGATCAATCGTGAACTTTAATTGCGTAATAAAAATGCAAATCAGTAGTTCTTGGCTGTTGCCTAATACTAATGCAAGGAATCCAACATTACAATACCCATTACTAAAATTGCGCCAAATGTCCCAATTTGGTGCCAAAACAAGTCCGCATGAGCAAAGTCGGCTAGGCGAAAGCATCAATATTTCTCGGGAATTCGACAAAACCCTATTTAAGCAAGGGGACACTCAAAACTCCCTATCTCACGTAATAGCTGACCGAATCTAATGCAGCAAAATGCACATTTTAATTATTTGACGAGTATAATTCGGAATATAGACAGTATTTAATCCTTGAATGGAAAACCAACCCAGAAATTCGTAACAAAATTAATTATCGCGCAATTGAACTGGTGTTTATTCAAATAAATGTTTATCGAGTAAAAAATTTTCACTTATTTCATTTAAAATAAAGTGTTAAAACATAATTGGAAGCAATGCGGAACTAAATATAACCAACATTATTTTTTATTCTAAGTATTTAGCTTATAATAAATTTTTTACTGGCCAAAGTTGTAAAGTATCATATCTGTCCACCCATCCTTTCACTGCATTACTTGATGGCAGGAGATAGGTATTTAAATAGCTGACGGACTCTTTAAAAAACCTGATCTAAGCCATACAAGCTGTCAGATCTATAAAAGCGTTTCTCTCTCGAAAGGTCATTTGCGGCTGAAAACGCCTACATTCTGAGAAATAAAAAAAGTAAAGAAAAGAGAGAGAGAAAAAAAAATTTACTTCCCAACCTCATTGTGGAAGTTTTTAACAAAGAGTCACGTCATACTTCTTAGGTCAGAATTAAAAGTTTCATTGATTTCTTATTTCTAATTTATCTACCACAATAAATATAATGTAATTATTGTTTACCCTTAAACGAAAATCTATTTCGTTTTTTAGGAGTTTTTTAGGTTTATTTAGGAGAAAATCATAATTTAAAGCAAAACTTAAATTTTGATTTTTTTTTTATGTTATATTTTTACGAAACGTCACAAATTATCCAATGACCTGGTTTTTGCAATTTTGGATAAAAACACGAGACAACACGTACATAACAACATCGAAGACTGAAATATGGCGTTGGGAGTTTGGGGATCTAAGCCTTACATCTTTTCTCAAACAATATGGGAATTTTAAAGGAAAGTATTTTTTGAATTGTAAACATTTTCAACTGAGAAAAAACGAAGTAGAAAATATTTTTGTCCAATTTCTTTTGTGAAATAATTAGAAAATGGGGGGGGGGGGGGTGTAAATGTTGCGGCGAAATGACTGCAGTAACTTTGAAAGTAGGAGAATAATTTTTGGCATTCTTACACAAATCATCTCAGTTCTTATTCTTAAATGAGTCTGGATCACGGAACTAGTTCTGAAAATTCCTTTTCTTTGTTTAGGAAATTACGAAAACAATGGGTTTATACTTGCAGAGTAGAGGCTTCTTCCTGGCGCTTAGCGTGACCCATTTCTTCATCACTGATTGGCGAAAACTAAAAAATAAGAGCGCCAGTACATTATTTCACTCAAGAATATAACTTCGAATGACGTCAGACTCATAAATTTTGCTTTCAAGGTGAATGATTGAACCTTTTTACTTTTAAGTTATGAGGTGGTTAAGAAAGCTTGCAGGTGAACGTCAGTCGAAGAAAA
Source organism: Cheiracanthium punctorium (assembly GCA_038373885.1). Classification (NCBI taxonomy): domain Eukaryota; kingdom Metazoa; phylum Arthropoda; class Arachnida; order Araneae; family Cheiracanthiidae; genus Cheiracanthium; species Cheiracanthium punctorium. Next base: position 1,933,388 of record JAWZYV010001322.1, on the reverse strand, counting down.
TATGTGTAAGCACATAAGTTCTGAATACGGTTTAGTTAATGTAATACGTTTACACCTAAACGAATTAAGATTAATGTCTCTTTTAATTGCTTTCTGGTAATTATTTGTTAGTGACCAAAATTCAATAAGTTGATAGTGTCTTCAAATGTTAGGTAGTCACAAAATATCTTACCCGATATTTCAGATATTGTTATTTCAAGATATGCACTAAAGATTGTGATTATTTAAATCAATAGAGTTCTCGCAGTTATGGTTGCAGTAAAAAAAATCTAAATTTTCTATTGGTAAAGCCCGCTATTTTATTTCCCTTTCGTAAATTAACCATTGCATCGAAAAAACAGTAAACGGCGTTGGAAAAATACAGATAAGACGGGAATGAGTGGCTTAAAGCATTTACAAAGCACTGTGATGGACCAATGACAACACATCGAGGAAGTGGACTAAGAGCCCTTAATAAATAATTCCCTCAGAGAGACAGAAGCGTTATTGTCTGCGACATGGACAGGTTGCAAACTTGTAATTCGAATATTGCTATTTTTTCCCTATTTCCTCTTACACTATCATTAGTCCTTTATACTGTTCACTTTTTCAAATGCTTAACGCATATAATTTTCATTATATTCTGTTTATGCTCTTTTGTTGCTCTGAGAAATTTTCTCGGGAAAAAACGGAGTTATCATTCAAAAATTTCAAACATTTTTTACTGCAACCCTTGTCGTAAGAGCTCTTGTTGTTTAAAAAAATCGCAATGTCAAGTGCATACCTTCTTATAGCCGTATCTGAACTTACTTTTCGATCGGTTTTGCGGATAAGGCATTCACACATATTGGAGGGGGGTGTATTTTTACGACCATCCAACGACTTTAGCATTAGTCATCGGATATAAAAGTACTCAATATTAGTTTGGGATTTACAGTTATTTTATTTATTTACACAAGTTTTATTCCCTATTTCTCACATTATTAGTTATTTTTAAATAGATATGATACATAAATTATACAAGAAAATGAATCATCATGTACGATATTTGTGTTACAAATAAAAAAAATTAAAAAAATGAAAAACATTCTCCTACATCAAGTGTTTATGGCCTGTGGCGAAAATTCATATAAAATACATGATTATCAACATGTTATCATTATACCTACAGATTTTTTTTTTTTTTTGCCTTTGTAGGTAAGAGAGGGTAGATAATATGGAAAAAGTGCTTAAGAATATGACAAGTAAAGTAATTGAAAAGATAAAGTTTAGTTCAGTAATATATCTAATGCTTTCAAGTAGAAAATTAATAAAGTAGTAAAATAATATTTGTTTTTTTTTTAAACAATTTATTTGCTATGAAATTGAAAATAAAAAGAAAAAAGAAATATGCATTACTTTAAAATTCAATTTTTGTAAAATAGGTAAGTAATAACTATACCTTTTAACGAATTATTTCATGATGATTATTCCCTAAGCAACAAAAAAAAAAAAAAAAGAAGGAAAGGAAAAAAACAGAAATGTTTTCAAATTTAAACGCTTCACATGCCAGGTGAATTTTAATTTTTAGGATAAGTTTCCACTCAGCATAATGCACATAATTTTACCTCTGATAAGTATTGCATTAAATTGCACATTAGTTTGGAGAGAAAAATTCAATTTATAAAATTATTCGCCAGATTTTTTCATATTTTACAAAAATTAAAGTAAAATAAGTCTCATAATAACATATATAAAAAGAAAACCCAATGAAATTTTGTCCCAAAGAATAAATATTTCTGGGTGTGTTCCTCTTCCTTTCTCTCTTTAAGTAATAAACTGTCCAAGTTAAAATTAAAGAATTTTTTACGCAAGTTACTTATAAATTCAAAAGTAAAAGAGATGGTACATTGCTAAATTTGCAACCAATGAAAACAGGTATCAGCTTGGCAATGTAACGTTTGCCTATATATTGCCACATGTTAATTGTCTGAACTCTCGAATGTTAAACAAAAACATTTCAATAATGAGCTACCCAAAAATAGTTAAGCATAGATATTTTGCGCATAATTAAATGAACATTTTGACTATTCCTGACGTAAGATATTAATTGTAGCATGAATTAAATTAGATGAGATAAACCTTCCACAAATCGGTAACGATAGATTAAACTTAAGAGTGCTTTTTTGAATTAAATATATTGTTAGGGAAATTTCATTTTCTTTAATTATTCGTTATACAGTAACATATTTGTATAAGGTCGTTCTGGAAAATGATTAATAATCGGTTACCTGATCATGATTTTTTAAATTATTATTAATTTAAAAAGTTTTTTACCACTTATAAAACTTTCGCGTAATGTTATGAGTTTACCTTCGAAGCGGTTTCTTGTGAGAATAAAAATTTCACATTACTTATTCAAGCCAATAAATTATAGTTACAGTATTAAAGTGACACAATTTCTCTTTTCAATTTTCAATAAAAGTGAAAATGCAGAAAAAATAACAAATAAATAATAGATTTATACAAGAACAGAACAAACCTAAATACTAATCCCATATGAGTATTCCGATATATAATAAATAAACGATACATTCTGACATTTAAAAAGGTGTAATATTTATTTATATATAATTTTACAAATTGATGATTAGGTTATATTAATAATCATATATTAATTATTAAATGGAAATTAATTGTTTAAATAGCAACAAAAAGAATCATTATATATAATAGAAATATTCATAAAATCACCAGCAAATTAAATTAAGAGAAACAAACTTTCCTTAAGCATCAATGAAAGTCCCTAGATGAATTTCATTCGTATATGGTATTTGCTAATTTAAATATTTTTTTTTATGCTGGTAAATATTCAGTATTGTTTGAAATGCGTTCCTGCTTGTTAAAAGCCTTAGTAAGTTTGATATGGATCTAAATCTACTAATTTTTTCACGTAGTTTTAAACTAATTTCTTTTGTGTGACAGTTAGGATTCAAAACATAACATGAGTCGGTATTTTTCAGAAAATGGTGGAGGGGAGTTGGGATGTTACTATTAAAAAATGTAATGTATTTTACATATCAGATCAAACAAATTGTTAATTTATGAAAACAAGACATCACATCAGAAATTCAAAAGCTTTCACCTAATTTTAAATTATACTGCCGCCGCTTGTGTTTTTTTTCTCTTTCTTTCATTTTGTTTTACTTTTTATTTACGTTATTTTATTATTATTATTATTATTATTTTAGAATTCTTTAAATCATCTTGTTCAGATGTCAACAATTTTTGATGAATCAATCAAGATATTACATAAAATACAATTTTGTCCAACTATACCTTGTATGAGTTTTCACAGTGAGCAGTTTTCAACACAATTCAGTGAAATACATGCTTCTACATTTGCACAATATTTGAACCTGGCCCTGTCACTTTTCCCTCTTTCTTAACTTACTCCTGAGAAAAATGAACCTGGAGAAATTGGTAACACAAAAGTATTACATACTTCACAAACTACTCCCGGGTGTAAAGGTTAAATATTCATGTATCAGCACAAACTGCAGCACATTAAAATGTGTTCGAAAATAATCCGATTTGGGAATAACAGGGCTGTGCAGCTTTGTTGCTAAAGATATGTCACTGTGTGTTTCAGTAACGACATAGCATAATACTTTTGCATTAGAACTTGGACTTTCTGTCTTTGCGTTGCCCCAGCTAAAGTTTATCCATGATATGTTTAAAAGAATCATTTGACTGTGAAATTGAATTCCCAAATCAGCTTTTGAGAACGTCAGCGTTGCTTTCGACTTCAGTAATTTTTCACCAAACAAGGAATAAGTTTATTAAATATTTGACCAAATATATGTAGATTATATATTTGCGTTTAGGAGATCGGCTATAATATGCAGTAATCTATAAGTACGTGATTAATAGTATAAAATGTAACTTTACAGCAAAGAAAGTAGTTTTGCAATAAATGATAGGTAAATGACCAGGTAAATTATTTTCAGGAAATAATCAGCAACTGTAACATTTTTACTATTATTTTATCTTATTAAAATATATATAAGTGTGTACATCTTGCGATTTTATTGTATGTAACGAACTTTTAGCTGTCCGAAGAAGAGGGGATCTCGCATAATTTATTATTTTGGTTTTATTTAATATTTATTTTTTTTTTTTGGTTTTATTACTTTAAGTGTGAACCAATATTCAAATTTAAAAAATGTAAAATATCTTGTCAGGCTATCATCAGCTTATATATAGCAATAAAATATTACGTAAAATCTAAGAAATTATAATAAAAAATCCAATTATTCACATTTTAGAAAAACTTATTTTTCTATAGCATCTTTGTATAGTTACGTTAATAAAACACTTCCTAACACTTCTTAATGTGCTCAACTAAATAATCAAGTGATATGTTAGATTTGGAACACAAAATTATAAATGCAATTTCTTCAGTTTATATTAACTTAAAGGGAATTTTATAAAAGAATAGCCATTAAAAATGTAATAAGGTTCAATAAGTAAAAAAACGTATTTAAATATGACTCAATATTCCGAAATTTTCATTTTGATGTTAATTGAGATATTTTATCAAAAATCTACATATATTCTTTTTGTGTAAGTCATATGCTTTATTCGTTTGCATTAACCCTACCTCCTCATTTCATTAAAACTGCCGAAGTTGTCTTATTTTATTTAAATACATATTAATGTTGATATTTTTTACCAAGCACTGAAGCTTATTCTTCCTTAAAAATAACAATAAACACATTTCTAGAAGGTTTATGTACTTTTATCTAGATTAATTTCTTAAGACGGATTCGACTAGACAAATTGACACAGCATTGATATAATCCAACGATTGTTTCGATGCATTATCGTAATTTTATCAAAGTATCTCAGTACATTAATTACATGAAATAAATCCTTTCATTAAAACAGTATTGCCTCAAATAAATAGACGCCGAGAGAAAGCAGTTAGATCGGTGTCACAAGAATCTAGAAGAATTGTTCTAAAAGATTAATCAGTCTAGCTAATTGAAGTTCTCGAGTCATGAATCTATGGCCCCTCTGTTACAACTGCTATAATCGATAATTTGAATGGAATATCCTTTTGAGATTTAAAATTTTAACAAGAATCATCGGCGTGCGACGTAAAGGAATGGAGTTAATGCAAAGTAGATTTGTTCTTGACAATGCCCTATTCGTGCGCACATAATCTGCCAATTATTTCAGAATAAGAGAACGTAACAAAAGAATTAAGTCTTCGTACGGGTTTCAAAAGTATTCAAGTTAAAAGATTTCTGGGAATTCTTTGTGTTCGTCTGCAAGGTGATTCAGTTTTTAGGGATTAAAATTTTAAAATGCTGTTTATGCATTTGTAAAATTTTGAAGAACAATGGATGGTGCTAGTTGAGTTCAAGAATTTCATACGTAATTCTTATGGAGCTTTTAGAGTAAAGCAGTCAGTGATGGTTTAAGTCTATTGGAAGTTTTTCTCTTTTTTGCAGAGTTAAACTATTGAAAAAAGAAAAAAAAATTATCGGAGAAGCCTTAAATTGATTTTACCTTTTCCTCTTAATTCAATACTTAAATTACAAAGCTCAAACACATTTTAAATTCATGGGTGAAAATTTTTATCTAACATTAAAAAAAGATATTTTACAGTTATTCAAAGTCAGTGCGCAAAGTCATGTTATAAATTACAGCATTTGTGTAAATGCAATTTAATCCTTACGTAAATCTCATTTTCTTCAAAATATACATTTGAGTGAGTGTCATAGTGCAACATACGCAGCAACTGATATTGGAATTATTTCAACATTTTCTACCAAATTCGAGCCAATTCTATACAGCCTGTTTGATTTCATCATAGATCCAGAAGTTCTGGCTGGAGGTACCGCACCTTGTACGTTCGAACAAATGAAAATTGGACGGGGATATGTTAATAGCTTATGGCGACCGAGACCAAATGTCCATTAGAATCTCTGTTACAACGTTTATGTTTGCGCGATAGACAGACTTTGCGTTACTGTGCAGCAGTACTAGGATGCCATAAGTAACAATAATATCACGATGCATAATTGTGCAGTTCAAGTGTTTAGCCTGTAGAAAAAATTGCAGGGCTTCAATTACTTATAATTTGGTGTACAAATGCAGCTGATACTCTGGTGAAACACCGCTGACTTTATTTTCCAAAATCTTCTTGCAGAAAACTTCGTCAACCGTAATAGGATTCTTACAATATGTCTCCAGCTTGCGTCAAGCCAAGCGTACTTTTTTATTTGATAGTTCCTAAACATTAGGATCTCCCAGATAGATTACAATATGCTGATTTTCCTAGTGTACATAATACTGTATCCGGTTTAAGACTTTCCTTACTATCTGTTTCTGTCTCCGTAAATTCTCAAGACACATTTACGGGACAGATGAACAGTCAATCAAACAATACCAAACTACCACAATTGTTACTGCAGTAGATTCTTGACTTATACTAGGGATTTCGTTCCAAGAATCCTCACGTAAGTGAAAATTTCGCGTTGTGATGTAGGCTATGTCTACGATTTTTCAGTACACATAATCACTAATTTTAGACGCCTATAAACACGCCTTAGCTGCTTTAAACTATTCCTAATATATATTAATATTTCCCACATAATGTAATAAATAAAGGAATGCTGGCGTTTCTTACTTTTGGAGAAAAGATTCGCCTTGCGGGCCATTCACGTAAGACAGATCGCGTTATAGCACAAGTCCATTGTACTTTTTGTTTTCGAGATCAATTATTCGAATTGCCATTCCGCACTTTTTGAAAAAAAAAATCCTAACTATAACCAGCTTTGACAAGGTTCATTGAAATTATGGGAGAAAAATACTTTGTCGAACACTATTGGTAATATCATTTTTCCTGAATGTGTCTTCATATGAAATACCTGAATCTGTCTTTTTTTTCCTCACTGGCTAATAGCTTTTTTTACTTATGCTTCCAAACAAGGAAAACTATTTGTCTGACAAATACCTACTGAATCAAATTACATTAGCTTTATTAATTTATCGTATTTGACCGCAATCTGCCTTGAATCAAAATGAGGCGGTTTTGACCAAAATAAATAACTCAATACTTAAAAGTGAATTGGTTAAGCGAAACCTTGAGTGGCCTATTTTCATTCATTAAACTCTGCCAATGCCTAAAAATATCGGTGACACCATGAAAATATCCTTTCATTTCAAACTCTGATTTTTCTTGAGAGGGACTGTTGCATCGACCTTGATTCTTGTTTCAATAATTAACCCTGTCAAAGTCTCAAAATCGCCGCGACGTCTTGACAAACATTCATTCCTTTAATAAGTCTCTTCCGCGTCAATCCTAGGCTTTCTTTCACACTTGATTAGCTTTACGGGAAAAATAATAATAATAAAAAAAAGACAATAATTATAATAAGAGGCATGCAATTATATTCCACACATGAAACAAAAATGAAAGATAATATCAGCAAATAATGTCGCGTCGTTTACATAAACAAATGTATCCTACCCATTATTATTCAAACATAGTTCTCAACTATCATATCATCCGTGGCTATTCCTTTCTTCATTTTGTTTAATTAGCTTTCTAAAGACCGAAATCAAGAAAAGTGGCAGAAGGAACAGCTTCGTCAGTTTGTGCCTTGAATTATGATGACGCAAATATTGGTGTATGCTATTTTTATTTTTTTAAAGAAAGTTAACTTCAAGGGGGGCATCCCTTAAAGAACAGGTTTGCTCGTTTCCGCTTACGTTTAATTGCTCAACCTGCAGGGGTGAGATTCAGTTTTGGGTGCAACGCCCCACGGCGGCTTCCATGGGATGGTCTGGTTTAAGGTCAAGGTGGTTTTTCCCTTCCACCTTCTAAGATGCGGATTGAAGGGTGAGGTAGACGGTCTGAAGTAGGAAACAAGGTAGCGGTATGCAAATGCGGAGTAATGTTTTTCCCCAGACGTAATTGTTTGTGAATCTTGCGTTCAGAAACGGTTTAGCTCTTTAACGCGCTGTGTTCCCGCTCTGGGAACACCGAACTCTGACGTTTTGACTGTTGCCAATCACGAAGAATAGATTTCATTTCTATAAAAATTGTTGCGGGTGACATAGCTCCACGAGAATCCTTTACTTTTTAGCACGTCATTTCTCGTAAAAAAACTGTCACGATTATTTTTGACAGCACTGACATCTGCTGAAAAATGGAAGAATGGGAGAACAGCTGGATAGATTGCCCAATGCTGCAAAAGAGGGCAGCTGTTGCCATCGCTCGACTTAACTACCAGCAAGATGGCGGACGATCGAAACGTTCATTGCGTGCCACAGATCTAGAGACCCTTTTTTGATGACAGCTGGCTGTGCCGCACAGCATAAGGAAAATCGTCGGTAAGTGGGGAAGAGGTGGGGATCAGGGAATACTCCCCTTTCCAGTGATTCTCTAAATACCGACGTTTTTCTGGTAGGGTACATATCCATAAATCCTAAGTGGTATGTTCCCTCCTGTGGGTAACAACATCAACTTTTGTCCCAAAGAGTAGATTCAGTGATACGTAGTAGGATATTCACTTGATGCTGATGCGTTTTATATTAAAACTAGCTGAAGTACCCGTCCTTGACGGGTTAGTGAATGCAAATTTCCAAAAAGCAAGAACTTTCGTCAGCATTGTAGGAGTACACGCTTAAAAATGTCGAGCTAAAAAAGCTCCGACGGAGCTAATTTACACTCCTTTTCCCACTTCAAACAGCCATTCTCCCAATGGAGCTAAATTAACTCCACCTATCGATAAAAATCAGTGGAGTGAAAAACACTCCTTTTATGAACATTTTATAAACGCTCCACTTTGACTTTATTTTATACACAAAAGGAGTGTTCTAAGAAATTTGTTCTTTTTTTATTAATATAGCTGTACTCAATTTTGATTATTATTTTAAGCTGATAAGGAGTGTTTTAGGAAATTTTGATTAAATATTAGACTTAAATTTGATTATTTTAAGATATAAAAGGAGTGTTTTCAAGTATTTTCTTTCCGGTTCGTCCACATTGCTTGAACTTAAAAATGTGTAATTATTAATTGATTATGCTTCTTAATCATGTCACATCACTAAAAGAAGCCCCCCTCCCTCAAGGGGGGGAGGTCCCCCCCCTAGTGCTTAACTTTTTGTATTTTAATGCTAGTGTTAGCAAGTCCAATTATAGACCCCGTAAGTAAAGATATAGCGCCAATGGTGGGTCCACAGGGGGGGGGGGTGCCCCCCCCAGACGAATTAAATTTATATTATTGGATTGAATTATTTTGTAAATTCAAATGCATTTATGAAAGGAGACTCCATAATGCGCTCTGTATATTCCCCCCACACACACACATTGGGGCACTGCCCCCCCCACCGATACTGATTTTTTTTCGTATTATTGTAGTGTTTGAAAGCATGTGTTGTATTTCATAAGTACTCGCATGGCACCATTAACGAATCCAGAAGGTGTTGGGAGTCAAATGCATTTATAGCAGAATGGAGCCCCCCCCCAACAACCCCCCCTATATTGGAAGGAAGCCTTCCCAATACTGAATTTTTTTTTTTTAATAGTTTGAAAGCCTCATATATGTGAGAGCCCCTATGAGTACTCATATGCTGCCATTGGTGGATCCCAGTGGCGTAGCCAAGGGGGGGGGTTAGGGGGGTCATAACCCCCCCCCATGAGGAATTTTTTGCCATACAAAATGTATATTCTTCACTCCCTTATCACACACGTATACACATATATGAGTTGCAGTAGTCATAATCCCCCCATGAAAAATTTCTGGCTACGCCACTGGTGGATCCAAATGGGGCTATGTCCACTGCCCACAATTAAATTTAAACTATAAAAGAGTGGTTTTTATACAAGTTCAATTGTATAAGAGGAAGCAGACAAAAATATGTGCACACCCCTATATTTTTTTCTGGATCTATACCCCTGGTCTAATTCGGCATTTTAAATACCATAATAAACATTTAGGTCTTAAACTAATAGATAAAAGTTATCATCAATCAAACTTAGAAGTACCCAATGTTTAAAACCTCTTACTAACACCATCAAAAAAAAAAGCACTGAAGTTTTCTATATAACAAATTATTTAACTAGGTATAAAATTACTACATTATTTTCAACTTTGGAAAATAACAGAAATTTGATGATTTCATTTGGAGTAAAACTAGTCTCTGAAAGTTTGAGTAATTTTTATGAGGAAAAAATATTTGAATGTTAATTCTTTTTTTTTTTTTTTTAATTCATATCCGAACAATAAAAAGTATTGATGTTTATAACCAATTCTCTTAATACACTGTTTCCGTTTTAAGAGAGAGAGAATTAAAAAAAAAAAAAGCAGAAAGAAAGAAAGAAATGCTTGTAATAACTTGTAAATAAATAATCCTTTTATTTGTCATAAAAAATCTTTTATTAAACATATACAAATTGTACATTTTTCTTTTGACATAGAAAATATCACTTAAAAAAAGCAGCACAAGAATATTTTTTTTCCTTTTTCGTAAAACAAGTTCAAGAGACATTTTTAATATCTTGTAAACTTCTTTACAATCAAGCAGTCTACTTACTTGAGATTTCTATAAGCTTGAAGGGAGGCTAAAATATATACTTTATGCATACACATTAATTTAAAACACTTTTGCTTAGTAAAAAAAAAAAAAAAACGTGCAATATTTCTGTTTAAAAAAAAAAAAAGCTTTATTTTTAATTCACAAATCTTTGAGCAGCATAGGAGAAGCATGTGGTGAAAACTGGGATCAAACCAGAGAACTCTGGTGCACTAGATCCAGATGTTATCCAACTAGACAAAAGGTAACTATCTGCTCAGCTTTCAATTGCCGAAAAATAAAGCAAACGAAAGCGTGGCAACTGTGAGTCCACCACAATAGCAAATAAATAAATAAATATATACTAGTTGACCCGGCAAACGTTGTTTTGCCATATAAATTATTCCTAGGATTATTTTAGTAGAAAGAAATGACTAACTTATTGTAAGTGTGTGAGGACATGGTATATGAGTGGAAGAGGCATGGAGCGCTGTGAACGATGCTGGAATATAAAAATAACAATACCAAACATTTATATTTTTAATTCATTGTAATTTATTCTTTAAATTTATATATATCGCTAATTACAATAATTTTACTAAAAAATAATATCAATCCCTTAACGGAATAGAGTGAACAATATTTTTTGTTATACCATCTTTAGCCAATACAAATAAACTGGATGGTTTGACCACTTGAGAGCATGCCACGTATAATTCTCCGTGTGAAAAACATGGTGTGCTGAAATCTAAGCCACAAACAGGCATAGTTTGGCCTTGAGACTCATTGATAGTCATTCCATAAAAAATTTTGTCCAAAAAAATAAAATAAAAAAGGATGAAAATCTGAAACACTTTCAGATTTTAAATACGCACTATAGTGCTATATATTAAAATCGTATGATAATTTATGCGTCGTCCCTATTTTTCTTCCTTATTCTATTAAGTTGGAAAGTGTATCATTATTCATGACTGTGCTGTATTTTTCTTTCTTGTTTCGTAAAACCCATCTTTGGAATCGAAATCTATCTTAAATTCGTCTACTAAAACTATTTTACAATCTTCACCAAGTATATTACATACTTCATCGTTTTGAATATTGTTTGGAATGTGCATCATAATCCATGAGTGTAGTGTGTTTGTCTTTCTTGGGTTGATTCCTACTTGAACGCCTCGACTCTCACCAAGATGGCAATCGGGAATAATACCGTAAACGGGGGCAGGTTGAGTTGGCGACTTTTTTTTGTCGCCAACATCTAACCTTGGCAACTTTGCTTTCTCGCCAAACATAACATAAACATACATAGTTATATATGAAAAAATAAACCCAAAAACTACAATGCACTTATCTAAACAGCTTATTCAAACATTTGTACACATACTTAAATGCAATTACAAACAAAATGAACATGAACAAAGCACTACCTCGGGGCTATGGGGTACGTTAAAAAATATATAATACAAAACGTTCAAAAGAGGCAAAATACTAAAATATGTTTCTGCAGAAAAATATACAACAAAATTTCCCTTAAAATGTTAAATTCACAGTTTAAAATTAATCAAAAAACACTCAAATAAACTGACTATCTCCCCCCTCAAAAGATTCATTCGATTTTAATATTTTCAAAACAAACAAAATTTACATTACTAAAAACATAATAAAATCAAAACTCACCACAAACAACCCCAAAATCCTTATACATTAATTCATATTAAACCGAAGTATTGTACCTGTTTTCTGCAAATCCATGTAAGTAAACCGATTTATATCGAATAAAATTATCCATCTTTCTTAAAACACTAAAAACCTCCGTTTTTCATCACAAATCATTATTCAGCAATTCACATAAAATTAAAATAACACAGCATACGATAACCTTTACATAAATATGCTACAAAAGAAAACAGTATTAAATCTCAACCGCAAACCAATACAGTAAATCATACAATGAATATTTAAATAAACAAAAACACATACCTCAAATCTTCTATTTAATTCCTTACTTAATGGCCTTGATGCATCAAAAAGCACCCAAATAAGCAGAATTTAAGCCTACCGCGGATATGTTTAATATTCTGCCTAACAAACACTTTCAAATTTTAATATACAACAAAAACTTAATTCATACAACGCATCTTAACATAAAGCAAATTCCAGTTTTAAACAACTTATCCTTATTTAATATTAAAAAAATGAAATTTCACTTATTAAAAACCATATTAAATAACTCTGCACTTTTCCACCAATGAATCAGAACAAACAAGCATGTTCAACGGTTCATTTAAGGTTCGGTTACAGATAAATTCTTTCAACCAATTACATAATTCCTTCAAACTTAACTGTGTTCCCTGTTAATTTCTTTGACCAATCACATAATTTCTAATGACATCATGAAACAAAAACACAACTTACACCTCAACTCCTTATAAGGGTTACTTGAGAACATCACGCCATCGTAAACATGTTTACCCATCTTCACAATTTGGCAATATTTCATACTTGGCAACCTGCACCTGGTAACAGTATTATTACCTGGCGATCATTGAACATATGCAGTTACCATGACGATTTTTTGCATTTATATGGCAATCGTAATTTAGAATTAAAATGGTGATTTGGAACAACATGTAAGTACAGCATGCTGTTACATTTTTATTTTATTTTGGATTGCCACTTAATGTAGTTTTAATAATTAAGTGTCTTCAAATTCCTTAACTGGTAGGTTTATCGCTAATTTGTTTACTTTAGTTTTCATCTAGTTCTTTTGGGAGCGTTGAAACGGTACTTACGTATTATCCTGGCGGTCACTTCCGCCAAACTACTCTTTCGTCAAATTTGCTGGCAAACTGTTGCCAATCATATTCCAAACCATCAACAATTTCATGTGCCTGGCATTTATCTTGGTGAAAAATTGCTTGCTTTGGTGGACCGCCGGGGTAATACCTAAGTACTGTTGAAACTTGTGCATAACTCCCAGAGATTCATGACTGCAAAGCTCGCCAAAGTACATGGATTTTTTAGGTTGACGAGAGTGGGGGCATTAAAATAGGAATCAACTCTTTCTTGTACCATAAAACACATCTTTGGAATCGGAATCTATCTTAAAATCGCCTACTTAAACTGTTTTACAATCTTCGCCAGGCATATTCGTCCTACAGGCATATTCCAACTATGCCGCAAAGACATTTTAAATACTGTTTGGAATGGGCATCCATGAGTGTACCGTGTTTTCCTTCTTATTTCACAAAACACTTTTTCGGAATAGAAATCTATATTAAAATCGCCTAATAAAACTGTTTTACAATATATGCCAGGCGTTTTCTAACTATACTTGAAATATATTTATAATAAATTGTCACATTTTGGCACCACATTTAGCGATCCATTATCAAAAATTGCAAACCTTGTGTGACTTTCAACATTTTATTAACCCCCCCCCCCTACGTTATCTGGCAAACACATTTGAAAAGTGACTCGACACACTAATGTCTGCACAAATACCTGATTAAAACTAATAGCAGTCTGGTGCTAAAAATTTTGGGGTGGACCACCCTTATGACTTAGGGGTATGAGACATACTTTTACAGGTAAGGAGTTATTTAAGGAATTGAGAAAAAAGTTGGCGCATCTTGCAGAAAACTTAAAAATTTGCATAATTAATTTCTCGGTAATTAATTATCGTAGAACCTTCAAAATTGAGATTTGTTCATGTCTTAGCCTATAAATCCTCTATATAAAATTTGAGGAAAATCTAAGTTGGTGTGGTGAACTTTCTCCAGTTTTGTGTTTGATTTGACATGGAATGACCCGGTACACAAATTGAAATAAACTAATAGCACCATGGTCTCCAAAAAATTCCAGATGTTTCTTAATAAGCTGTTTTACACACTACGATAAACGAAAACGCTGTGGCTTTTGTGAAATTTTCAGAAAAAATTCTTAAACATGGATTTGAGCTGCAAGATTTTTCGAAGAGTGACACGCTTTGCGAAAATTTCCAATTCTTAAGAATTTTTTCTAAAAGTATTGAAACTGATACAGATTGGCCTGTCTTTGCAGTATGTAATACAACTTGTAAAGAGACAGTTTCAAAATTTTGAAGTGCCTGGCATAAATAGTTTATTTGTAATTATGTACCAAAATCACATGATTTTTTCGAATAACACCGTTAAAGCTTTTTGGAGACATGTTTTTAGCAACACTATATTAATCCATAGTTGTACTACAAGCAAAATATTGAAATTTTTTTTTATCTGATCGCAGTTTTCAGCAATAGCAAAATTTAAGGACATTCCAGGTTTTCAAGGACGAGTGGCCACCATGTGCACAGCTATGCTATTTGCTAAAGCAAAGCAACATGTTTTTTGATCAAACAATAGAAGCTTAAAAACATTAATAAACATAGATGACAGTTCTTGAATAAATGAAATAATCTTAGCTACAAATTATAGGGAAAACTAATCTTATGTCCTGAGGGGGGGGGGATGTCCTTAAATTTTGCTATTGCTGAAAACTCTGATCAGATAAAAAAAAAAATTCGATATTTTGCTTGTAGTACAACTATGAATTAATATAGTGCTGCTAAAAACATGTCTCCAAAAAGCTTTAAAAGCTCCACATTTAACAAAGAGAGAGTGATTATAAGATTCAAGGGGGAAAAAAGTTATTCCTGATTATTCTTTGATTTTACTCAAAGATTATGTTCATATAATATTTATATAAACAATTTCTGTGAATATTTTTTTGATTGAATGTGACTTTTTTCTTTAATATGGAGAATATAAATGGAGAGACGAACTACAATAAATTGATGACTTTAAAAGCCAATTCTCAGTTACAAATACAACAAAATATTAAAATATCACAAAATTAAATATTCCTTGCCTACTTACTTGTATTATTTCTACATTAAATTTAAAAAAATCACAGAGAACTTGAATAAAATCATTATTCACATTTCAGTAGAATAAAAAATAAAAATTAGAAAAAAAAAGTTGGATTATGAAAAATAGATTCAGTTAGGCTGTTTACAGCTTCATCTAAGCATATATTTACCTGTAAAGAGAAAGTATTTTCATGAAACATATTAACGACATAATGAACTTTCACACTTACAACATTTTATCGTCTGATATTTAAACACAGTATAGGCATTTTATTCAGTAACCTCAGTGCATAGGAAGGGGAACTCAAGCCCTTCTATATCTTAGAGGAGGGAAAGGATAACCATGAATTATCTCAGTACAGAGCTTTTTTTGTTTGCCCAAATCAACTGTAACAGAGCTTCCTCTTCCCCTCCAAATTTATTGAATTGCTAAGCTCCTGGAAGAACTGAGGATATTTTTAGTAAATTTTTACTGAGGATAGAGACTGAGATAGGAAAACTGAGGATATTTTTAGAAAAAAGTATTTAATCATATTTGTCATAAGATATTTAGAACAAATTTCAAAAGTAAAATAGTTAAAAATGAGAAAGCATATAATAAAATTATATAAAATATTGGTGGAATTTATCTCAAAAAGGCTTGATTATTTTTAAAAAGTTTGTTAGCAATTAACCTCAATGACATTTTGAGAATTTAAATGGGATTGTTATTTTTAAAAATTTTTATGGGAAAGGGAAAAAACCTGAAATCGGGGAAAGTCCAGTTTTTGGAATTGTGGGTAGAAATCCAATAAACAGGTATTCTTAGCTGTAAGCATTTGTAATGAATTTTAAATAACAAAAATAACAAATAAACTATCACCCCAATATGTCTGAACAGAACCTCAGATTGTTTTCCTTCGATGAAGACCTGAAAAATAGTTAATGTGATTATTTACTTGAAATATGGAATCAGTAGCTTGCACATTTAGATAATTATATAGCTAACTGATGATTTGTCAACATCTTAATGCATTTTACATTTGAAATTCTAGCACAATATTAAGATATATTGAGATTAACAAATAACTGTGACTTTTGAAGTATTTAAAAGCTTGACTATGTTCATATAAATCTTTTTTAACAAAACATTTATACTAAACATTTATGCATAACAGATAACATTCTTTTATCTAAGTAAAAGAAAAAAAACTTTTTCAAATATTGCTCGCTTTTGTCAGTAGATTTTGAAGCAAAAAATTTATTAATTAAGCAGCATTTAGACAAGTGCACTATAGTCAAAGATTTTCTTTTAAACAAATAAATCTCTACCTGTTAAATTCATAAATATATCGTTTTAGCAATCGACTCAAGCCTGAAAGCAGCCGAAGAACAAAAAAGAGGAAATATACAGAATAAATAAGAGGCAGATTACAAATTAAACTTAATTCTTTTCCTTCAGCCTGACAACAGGCAAGAGCTCAGCAAGCATCATCAGAGATCTAAAATTATCTGAAGAGGAGAAATTTTTTTAAATATTAATATGTATCACTTAACTTTTGCAAAACAATGCAACTTTTTAATGAAGAATTATAAAGTTTGGTCTGGTAAGATATGGAATGGATTAAATATAAATATCAGCTTGTAATACAAATATCAGCTTGGGCGTCTTTACCTATGGGAAAGGTGGGGGATACATAACCCCTAATATTTTGTCTTACTAATGTTAATTTTTAGTAAAAAGAGAATATTTTGCTCTTTGTCCTCCCGCTCCCCCAATAATCATTAGGTAGGGATGCCTATGCCAGCTTGAATAATAAGAAGAAAAGGATAACTACTATCGACTAAATCTTCAGAACACTTTTTTGTTGTTGTTGTCAGGAAAAGTTTTATATATCTTGGAGAGGAGATACACACTTAAGGTTGTGTCATGTATGAACACAGTTATTAGGGATGAGAGATTATGCCCATTCTATAAGAATATATTATAATTTATGAATATAAAATAATTATTCATCTTCTATAGCATGAATTGGAGATAGACCCCCTCTAGATTGGAAGATAGGAGGGAGAAGGGATAAAACCCATCCCAGAAACATTAAGAAAATCTATCCAGTTATACCAGGTACATAATAGATTTTCTTTGAATGAAGTTAAATTATTCTGTTTGAGCAGAAAAAATAGCAAAAAAAAAAAAAAAATTAACATGTTAATACGCAAGTACTAAACAATTACACATATATTAAAATACTATACTTAAATACATACATACCATCTAATTGATCGGTGACTCTTTCCTTTATGTCCAATCTATGTTTGTTGACATACTTTATTATCCTTTCGCTATACACGGAAGGAAATGCACCCAGAAAACAACCTGCATTTGGGTGCATACATCTGAATTCAGCATCAATCTGCACAGATAAAATAAATGATGGCTCATTCCATAAAAAATCAATAAATTTAAAACAAAAGTTGTGCTGTACCATTTTTGATTTTTATGAGATGTTGTCAGGTGTTATGTATTTACCTATCCTAAAACAGTTTTTTTTTTAAATTTGTTAAAAAGAGAAATTGTTCTTGATATATAGTATTTATTTATTCTGCAGATGAGTAAAAATCACCATTTTAGACTCATTTTCTAAAAGCTGTAGAATTTTTATTTAAATTAGTAAAAAGACCAAATAGGACTGTTTTTTTTGGGCGGGGGCATTTTAAGCATTAAAAAAAAAGATGGACAAAAAGTAAATATTAATTATTTTTCCTGTACTATGTGTGGTAAAAAAAGTTAGCTATTATTGGTGGTCAGGGGCGTAGCCAAGGGGGGGGGGTAGGGGGTCATAACCCCCCCCATGAGAAATTTTTTACCATACAAAATGTATATTCTTCACTACATTATCACACACATGTATGCATACATATGAGTTGCAGTAGTCGTAACACCCCCCCCCATGAAAAATTTCTGGCTACGCCCCTGTTGGTGGTCATTCATCAAGTAGAATTTCTTAGACTTTAGAAAAATTTAAAAATGTGCTCCCCCCCCCCCCCCCAAAAAAAAAAAAACTCATGTGGGACAGTTGATAAAAATGTCTAAATCATAGGGTACAAAGCATTTACACACTACTTTAAAACAAAACAAAAATTATCTTGTTATTCTAAAAGACAGAGGAGATACAACATTTTAGAAGTATAATACAAAAATCCACCCATAACCACTAATAAAAATAGGTTAAGCATTCAAATATAATTACCAAATTAAACATTTTATTGAAACAAATTTAATTGAAATATATTTTAAAAATATAACCTGACTTGAAAATAAAACCTTGTAGTTCTTATTAGGCTTTTCTTTATATTTTGCCATTTCCTCATTCATTACAGACTACAGACGATAGGTATACATCACCTGTAAAATCTTATGAAAATCAAAAATTGTGCTGTACAACCCATTTGTTGATTTAACTTGGATTGACCCTAATACAATGATCATTACAAAGTCACATTTCAAAAAATTTTTAAATATGGATTTACTAAAACAAAATTCATACCAAGGCTCCATTATAAACAATAAATTTGGGATATTTCAGGGATATAGTATATCCGATATTATTGGGTTTTCCTTCTGAATATACTTTCTAAGAGTTTTGAAAGTATTTTCCATAGTATACCATAGTACTCCATAGTTTTCAATGTATACTATATATATACTGGGGATTTATTCTTTACTTGTTTAAGTATAAATAAAAGCAGGCACAAATTTCTTACCAGCTCATCATTTGGTGCTGATGATGGTGCTTTTCCTGCTTGTATCAGCCCAGCCCGGCTCGAGGAATCCTTGAATTTGTAGGCCCGGCCCAGAACAAATTTGAAACGAACATCACGGCCTAGCCCAGCCTGTGCGGGCCCATAGTTAAGGAGTAAAAGTTCAAAAATTCCAGAAATTCTAAAAAATATAAAGATGACCAAATAAATCGATAAATAAATATTTTTCAGGCATTTTATATTAAGGAAAGTTTTAAAATTTTTTGCAGGTAGCAGGAAGGCGAATAAAAAATTAACACTAGACACAAGTCCAGCCTGGCCCGGCCCAGGCTGTTGACAGCAGATTTATTACTCCTGTACCCATAGTAAGGCATGCGGGCCGGCCCAGCCCGTGCAGGTCTCTAGCGTTTTCTCCGTAGTGTCCCTGGACAGTAGCGGATTCAGGGGAGGAGCTAGGAGGCTTCACCCTCCTCCCCCCCCCCAAAAAAAGAGATTGCTAAAGGGTAACATTATGCACTTTGAATATGTAAAGTGATCTTTTTTTAATCACTTAGCCTCTCCCAAAAGTTTTTATTGGTTTAGACTAAAATTTTGCTTTATTTTGTACATTTTGTATTTGTGAAATAAGCTTTTTTCAAAATTTAGCCCTTCCCAAAAGAGAATTTCTGGATTCGCCATTGTCCCTAGGAGATGAGTGTTGGAGCTCCCATGGACAAAATGAGGAAATGCGCCAAGTTGGCAATTTTTGAAATTGTGCCGAGAAGACCCCTAAACTAGGAATTAACCAAGAATTGTTTTTTTTATTAAAGGTAGCTAATTTGTAACAGATGACAAAATTATGTATACTTTTAATTATTTAATATTATTTTTTCCTATTTATAAGCAATTAGATATTTCTAGAAACTTCAGCTCTGATACTATGTAATGTTTCCAGGAATATTGGATTCTAAGCATTTTGCTAATAAAATAACGATATATCATATCTATCCAATTATTCTGAAGTCAAGATAAAAAAAAATAATAATAAATTTTGAAGAAATGGGAAAATTAAGAGCGAAAAAAAAAATATTTAAATTGGACTTAAATGAATTGATATAAGCATTGATATAAGAACTTTGACTTCTAGCAATAAAGGTGAAGTATCGTTAGAATATGTTTGACAAAGATTGTAAAAGAGTTTTAAATAGGCAATTTTAATACAGGGTGCAAATTGAACATTTTCTTCAGGGGGGGACATTTGAAAGAAAACATTCTTCTGGAGGGACATTTGAAAAGAAAAAAAAAAAAGGAGGGAAGGCGTAAAATGCTCCACTCACATAATATATTAAGTATTACATGACAAATGCAGTCGCCAACATGTCTGGGAAGGCACTTAAACAAAATTCGACCCCCGATTTTCTGTGCACACATATTCCTGCCTATGTCGATTCTACGTCTACTCTCAAATTCGGCTTGTGGTGGAACAGCGCTTGTTCGTTCATTTCGCAGTCTTAATTTGTTGCAGAATGGGAAGTGGCATCAGGCATGTATATATCGATTTCAAAGGGATGTTTGTAACTTGCTCTTTTGTCTAGTAAATAAAATAATTTCTATTTTCAATACTTAAAATTGTTAGGTACTGTTGAATTTGTAAGGACAGGAGCTAATTTTAACATTTCTCCAGCAGGGGATAAATAGTATCCCTGGCAGGGATCAATTAATATCTCTCTAGCCAGGGATATTACATTTTTCAGCCAGGGGCAATCCCGGGCATCCCCCCCCCCGTCAATTCACACCCTGTTTTAATATAGATTTTAATTCCAAAGAAGTGTTTTATGGAACAAGGAAGAGAAATACAGCACATTTATGGATTATGATGCAATTTCTAACGTTATGAAACAAGGATGACAAATAGGGCCTACACATGTATTATGATACACTTTCCTATGTAATGAAGCAAGAAAGACTAATAGGGCCGACTCATGGATTATGATACTCTTAACATATAGCACTTCAGTGTGTATTTAAAATATGAAAGTGTTTTAGATTTCTTTTCCCATTTTTTAATTTTTGAAACCTTTCACAATCCAACTTGTTACGCATCTTCGACTCCATTAACCCTACCCTTCCTCTATGAGATCAACCCGTTCTAACCTGATTTATCTTTGAATTAAATATGTTTTTTTTTTTTTTTATAATGGATACTGAATTTGTAACTAAAACCTAATATAAAATGCTAGTTATTAAATTTTTGAAGAAAATGTCTTCTGTTTTTTTAAGCATACAAATTAGGATAGGACTCCATCCTGTACGACACTAGGTGATTTTTGTGTCCTCAGGTGCTAAAAGAGTTAATCTAAAGGTTTTTTTTTTTCTTTCTTTCTAATGGCCAGGTCAACGGCCTACTTGTATTAGACTTGACCTCTATGAGGGTAGGAGATGTTGGTCATTTCATTATGGGGGCACCAAATAGGCAGACCAATGCTGCCCTTATGAGTGGTCTCCTAATTTTGAATCCATTCCAGATGAGAGACCTAGCACTTGGATTGATATCCCCAGTAGTATCGCTTGAACAAAGAGGACATTGCAGCGACGGAAATTTTAGGGCACCAGCATTCTCTTTTGGTTTACACAGTCCACAGTACAGTCGAGAGAGGAGTACACCCTCCCATGAACAGGCCACTCCGGTGCTGCTTCACTTTCGATGTTCTAGTGGAACCGAGTTTAATTGACCTATTTGCTGCTGGACTCATCTAAAGGTTGAAAATAATTTTCCAGTTGATTCTGAATGAGCTGCGATAACTGGTCATCTAATTCAAAAATGTGTAAAATCGTTAATATTCTCATTTGAAGAACGTTTTTTCCAAGATACTCTTGCGCCAGTGTAGATCTTTATTACGTCATCCATAAACGTTGATGATGGATATATTTATTTATTTTTAATTCCAAAAGTTTAGAAAAAGAAAAAAAAAACTTAGAAAATTCCATATACAGCCCTTTCATACGACCATCCATTGATAGTCACTTGAATTCGGCTGTTCATTAACAAAAACAGCAATGACAGCCGCTGCTCTTTCTAGGTAATGTTTAATCACTACAGCATAGTAAGTATGAAGAAACATTGGATTAATTCAGATCAAAGTAAATTAGTGAAACATTCCCAATTTTAACTTCCATTGTCAAAGATTCCATTTTAATAAAAGGTGCTGCCAGTTTTACCACAGACTTAAGAATGTGTTACAGTGCTCCTAACCTAACCTAAGGGACGCCTCGAGGCGCCCCTTAGTATCTGGCGGCTGTATGCACCGCACACATGGGCGGCGCAGCCCTGTGTAGGATATATTTGTATTCCATACAATGTAATAATGTAATTGATATATTGAACAGTGATTTATGTATGATTTTGTTAAATTTAATTAATTCTGCAATAAAGTAGTGTTTGTAAGAACACAATTTCATTATATCATAGCAATACTATTCAAATTTACCCAATGTACTTCTAATTTGATAAATAAATTTTAAGCAAAGTACTCCATAAAATTAATTCACTGCGATCTTAATCTTTTCTTGGGTGTGTGGACTTGTTAATGTTTAAAAATTATTTTGAATGGCCATTTTTTTTAAAAATAGATTGAATTACTTATGAAATGTAGGAACACAAATTTATCACTCTGTGTTCCTACAAACTTTTTTTTTCTTTTTCAAAATACTTTCAAAAACATGTACTTAAACATAAGGGCGGATTAAGGGGGGGGGCAGAGGGCGGCCCTCCATCCCGAGAAAAAAGAAATTAATGTAAAAGATCTTATTTTACTTCCATAAAATGATTGCCACTGCTAAACACTCCTTGTAGAATCTTATCTACAGATTCTTCAAACTCCCTCAATAAATCTAGGTAAAAAAGCATAAGCTCTTACCTGATTCCTGCAAAGGTGTGGGGGTTCTGCACAGGCCTTGAAGTGGAAATCTCAAATTATACCACTTTTTTAATCATTAAAATATCGGTCTTTATTATTAACACAATCCGTTCTTGGTTAACTACAAAACACATGCATAATTAATATATATACATGAAAATATGGTTCTATTTACACTGCACACCTAACTGCGTGTCTACGTTCTAACGAAACCTTGAGAACTACTGACACTGAGGCCAGGCAAAAAAGTGCCTAAAAGGCCTCACGCCGGCGCGGACATTATGTCAAAACACTGCCGGAGTGTCTGGTGTTTTATAGTGGGATTATTCCACACCCCTAACAACAGTAATGCCCTTGTTTACTTTCTCAATGTCTTTCTTAGTGCGTAAGAAAAAATTTCCATAGCTGAAGTAAAACATCCTCACTTAAACAACTTATTATTTTTTTTCTCCCCCCCCCCCCACTGAAAACGCCGCTGTTTATGAGATCGCTTTGTGTTTGCGCGGGAAAAAAAGGTTCATTTTTTTTTCCAGACCAAAATGCTCATTCATGTGACAGCATTAAGTTGATTATACATGTTTCTTTACCAAATTTCCGATTTCAGAAATGCATATTATACAAGATGAATTTGACACTGAATTTTTAGATTCGTTAGTTACGAGTGTTTACTGAATGAACAAAATTCATGCACAGAAAAAACAATACAACCTTTTTTTAAGAATGAAATTTAAAAATTGTACTTACCGTTAAGTTTCTGCGCTTGTCTATCTGCAGAACGAATTGATGTTACAAATCAAATGGTTCTTATATACATTTTTCTAGTGTAAACAACATACGATACGACGAAGTGATTCGATTGATTCTTGCTGCAAAGGCGAAGCTGGTTCTGTCACGTGATATGACGGACCAATCAGGGCTCTTCTCAGAGAGAAACGCTCCACGGATAAGAATGTGTAGTTTTTCGACCAAATTCATATTAAGCGTATAGTGCACTAAACACGGAGGGGTGAGGTGGAGCGTTTATGTCCCCGAAGGAGCGTTTCTTGGAGTTTTTAAATGGAAAAGGATTTAAATCGGCTGTTTAGAATTTAAATCAATAAAGGAGCGTTAATTTAGCTCGATAGTTTTAAGCGTGTACACAGAATGCATGTAGTATATTGCCAAAGTAAAGAAAGCGAAGTTATAATTTTTATGTATTGTTAAAATATTACAGGTTAGAGAGTAACTAAGTAATATCATTTCATTCGCTTTAGTCGTAATTATGGGATGCGCGAACGAATATTTACGCATATTGAAATAATTTTTACAAAATCTCAAAATCTAATCTACGCTTTTGAAAAATTGGAAGCCTAGAATTTAAGTTGAGTGACAACCTATCATGTCACCCAATTTCGTTTCATTCCCTGCAGTCTTTATTTCGTGATGCTGGAACAAAATTTAAGCATTTTAAAACGATTTTCGCAAAATCTCAAAATGTAATCAAAATATTTTTAAAATTCAACGCCTATAAATTAAGATTTGCAACTACCTATCATATCACTAAATTTCGTATCATTCGTATTAGTCGTTATTACGTGATGTTTGAAGAAATATAAACGTATTTTGAGAGAATTTTCACAAAATCTCAAAATCTCATAAAAATGGTTAAAAAATTGGACACCTATAGTTTATGTTGAGCAACCATCTATCATGTGACCAACTTTCATATCATTCGCTTTAGTCGTTATTACGTAATGCGGGAACAAATATTCACTCAGTTTTAAACGATTTTCGCAAAATCTCTAAATATGATCGATTTTTTTTTTTAATTGGATGCTTATAGTTTAAGGTGAGTTACCACCTATCATTTCACCAAATAACATTTTTTCACCTTTGCAGTTATTACGTGATGTGCGAACACAAATTTACGCAGTTCGAAAGGATTTTCACAAAATCTCGACTCAAAAGATTCTCAATCTCAAGATTAATATTTTTTTTTAATTCGACGCCTATGTTTTAAGTTGAGTGACCACCTATCATGACACCCAATTTCATATCATTCGCTTCAGTCGTTTTTACGTGATGCTTGAACACAAATTTACGCAGTTTGAAAGGATTTTCGCAAAATCTCAAAATCCAATCAAGATTTTTTTTTAAATTCGACGCCTATGTTTTAAGTTGAGTGACCATCTATCATGACACCCAATTTCATATCATTCGCTTCAGTCGTTTTTACGTGATGCTTGAACACAAATTTACGCAGTTTGAAACGATTTTCGCAATATCTGAAAATCTAATCAAGATTTTTTAAAAATTCGACGCCTGTGTTTTAAGTTGAGTGACCACTTATCATGACACCCAATTTCGTATCATTTGCTTGAGTCGTTTTTCCGTGATGCTTAAACAAAAAAAGCGTCACGGACAGAATGACAGAACGACAGACAGAGAAACTTTTTTTGGAGGGTCGCATCGGATTCCCGGGTGCTTGAAACGGATAGAAATCGCAAAATTTTTGAATTCCAAGAAATGTACAGAGAAAAGTCTAATTTTATTTATATAGATACTGTGTTAATCTTTAAAAACAATGTGTCTGTTTTAAAGTACATTTCTAAGGTTAAACATTTCTAAATCTATAATTGCAAACACCAACAATTTACTTGTAAAGATATGAGTTTATGTTTACTCTGCAAGATATTAATTTTATTTACTTCTGAAGATATTAATTAAATATTCCTCTAATAGATCGCATTTGCTTCTAAATGTATCAGCTACATATACTATTGAAAATATTAACTGCAGCTACTTATAGAACCATGAATTGCGTTTATTTTCGGAGCTTTCAGTAATAACAAGTAGTTTTAACACAGGGATCATTTTTCAGATGTATGAAAAATTTTAAATACTACTATGTTTTTGAGTGCGACTCTTGGAATAGAGCAATTTTTAATGTAGTTTTTCCAAAATTTTCTTAATCAGTGTCTTTATTTAATTCTAAACAGTTTGAAAAGTATGACTAATGTGATTGATGCATTATTGCTGATTTGAATGAAATAAGTAGTAAGAAAAGAGATAAAGATTTTACATCTATAACTAACACACATTATTATTGGGTGTAAATTACTCAGCACTGTACATCAAGTTTCCTACAGATAGTATGAAAATTTTGTAGAACGTGCACACAATAACATTAAAAAAAGTAATAATACATTTTGTGTGAGAGAAGAAATGAAAACTTAGTGTTTTGTTGAAAATACCATTTCCCATATTCTCCTTTAACCGTCGGTGAATCTCATCTACCAGTTTCCTGGGCCATAGTTAAGTCATTGATGAATTAAGGTCAGAAACGATTAGACGAGAAGATAAAAAATGCAGCATATAACTTATTTTGTACTGCCACCATCAATTAAGTCATTAGATCAAAAACTTCAAATGCATAATTGGCGCATAATAGGTGCTTGAGCTACCACGTGTAGAACATGACAAATAGATCAAGAAATAAAGTCATCAGTACTTCTTGTATTATAGAATTATTTCATTCGTTTGCTTCTACTTTAATAGTATGAAAGAGGTATTATATCTAAGTAAGTACACAATTCAAAAGCCATTAAAATTAAAGACGTCATACTTTTCAAAAAGTAAATTGAGATTGCTAGGACGACTGTAGAAACTAGAGCCACGGATCAAAAGAGGCATGATAGTTAAAGTAACGCTTTTGGACATGCTTTTGAGCTCCAGTGCTTCTTATTCATCTACATTCGTGCACTATCTCCCCTTTGAATGCCTTGGTTAAGACATACAGGCCATATTTAAAGGATAACACAAAATAATCGCGCCAACACCAAGGCAGTATGTTCTTTTTTCCCCCCTGTAATTCTTTGAGTTTTAAATTGGAAAGATCCGTCAAAACTGCCTCCTAATTCTTTACAAACCCCACAGTTTTTCGCAATATTCTGTAGTGCACAAAAAGAGTTTTGAGTCTTTTTTTAACTGCAGACGTATTATCCAATTTTGTCTCTCTTATTTACAATTCTAAGAGGACAGGCAACCTCTTACGAGCATGTTTATCACCTGGACGACCGGTGTAGTTCAAGGACACCTGCTATAGAGGTGTGAACTACTTGATTTCTGCGGTGAATGATGAAGGGATGCCGCATGCATTTAGCTCTGATAAATGCTGCGTTTGAGAAGGAAATGTCATGTTCCAGATTTTTTCTCGTGGGTCTCTTTCGTAAAGAAGCCTGTTCTGTATTTATTAGACAAATAAAAAAATGAAGGATTTTCCTATGGCATTTTCCTTATGCGCAAGGCCTTTCTTTGTTCTGCTTACCAGTTTCTTGGTTCAAAGTATGAAAAATTTATAATGGCTATAAAGTAATACTGTTGTTTGTTTATAATTGAATTTTCTTAGGAAATAAATGAATAAATTATAAAACTGATTTTTTTTAATTGTAAATTTAAAACTGTACAATATGATAAAATAAAAAAATTATATCTCAAAAAGGCCGAAACGTTTTTTAATACACTTTTAATGCCAAACCGTCCATGAATTTTATCTTTCTCTGTTTGGTTTGAAAGCATGTTTATCAAATTGATTATGCTTGCAAAAAGTAAACTATTTTCCTTGTTTGCACGAGTCCATATAAAACTAATTTTGAAGAAAAATGAAAATAATTGACAATTTTCATATTATATAGTTTAAAAAAAGTTATAACTTAAGAAATACAGTTTTAGTCATACTGAAAAATTTTTCCAATCACTGCTCGTTTAAAATTAAGTTCAGAACTTCGACAATAAAAATAAAACAAAGTAAAATAAAATAAACCTTTTGGTAAATATCTAGAAAACAAAATAAAGGAACTTTGCAATGTTGCATATTTACCGTTCGTGTCTTTGCATGTTCCAAAAGATGTGCTATAAATTTTATTATTACTCTCCCGTATTCTTAATCATTAACTCCCAAGCCCATCATTTGGAAGGTGGGTTAAAAGTGCTATTTACCGAGAATTGCAACTCCTTTTTTTTTTTTTTCATTTTAACAACAGTCCATTTCACTTTATTGTCGCCTGGTTAAACCCATTTGATAATGTATGGCTGTACTAAAGAGATTGGCTGAAAACTTTTCCGCTGATTTGGCATCAGAATGGCCGGGGTATTTGGCGGACTGCTGAAGAAATTCAGATTTGCCCCTCACAGCCCATTGGGCACAAACTGCAAGAAATATGCTGAGCGAATGTGACGAGTTTAGAAGCCGTTTGTATGTGGTCGTCGTCGATGTTACAATCACATGAATAGTTTTTGGATGCATTATGGTGTTTTATGACGCCGGTGAGAAATGTTCGTTGGACGCCGGGTCGGGCACGTTCTTGCTTGGAACATTAATCAGGGATAACTTATGTTCGTTCTTATACGAGTCTTTACTGCAAGTCGTTACTGCACTAGCCTTTTCTGCTTTTCCTGCAGGAATCCATAAACGTTGTTTTAAGGTTTATGAAAAATTGTTTTTTTAAGCGTTTTTTTTGTGTCGTTTATTTTTTTTTTATACTATACTAATTTTATATACTTTCTATATTTTTAAAAATACATTTAATGGTACATTTGATTGTTTCACTTTGCTTCTTCTAAATAACAGCTATTTATATTTTGTTAATCCATTATGTTGGACTTTGCATTTAAAAAGGCTTAACAATATTTCAGCCAATAAAGCCTTGTCTGAGAAATGTATTGACAGTTTTCTCTCTTATAGTATAAAGCTAGATAATGGATAAAAGGGCAGTAAATCCTGCAGTATTTTTTTTTCTTTTTACAAATTTCTGAAAACATGTACAAAGCAGCCATCATACAAATCTCTAATTCATTCAATTTAAAGCTAAGCAAATGTAATAATTTTCATTTAAAAAATAAATAAATGAAGAGATAAACAGCCAGGACAGGATAAATTAGAAAGATTTTAAAATTTGAATAATTCTTGTTTAAATGTTTCAGTTTTGTGCTCTACTTTCTTTCTGTTGCAAAGGAGTGCTGAAGAATTGCGGACAGCTTGGAACATTTTCAGTGTTACATTTGATTGTGTCTCCCCTTTGCACCTTTCAGGTACCACTGGGTAATTTGCCATTTGCCGAATTTAAGAGTCACGCAGTAACTGAAATAGAATTGTCCTGGCTCTTGGATTACAACTTCACTAGAGACCTGCACCATAACAACTCGAAATCACATCTCCAAGCATGGATGTATAATTTATCTTCTTGTACAGTTAATAATCACTTAAGTAATGTTGATCCTGTGATGAAGTTTTATAAAAATACAATTAGTTCTCTATGGCTACAATCAACCCATTAAAAATGATTATTATTATTATTATTATATGAATGACTTTACACCACTTTGACTAGTTTTGTTAAAAATACTAGTCAATAAAAATACTAGTCTTTTTTTACATAAAAAAAGTTGTTTGTTTTTAGGAAAATGTCTGATGAAATTAAAAAGAAAAGCTTTTTGTGAAATTAACCTAAATTATTTGGTGATTCAACAAATATTGGTTAATTCATCAAATAATATCGTTATTTTCAGAAAAAGCTTTTAATTTAATCAAAAATTTTAGCTAAATCAATAAAAACAAATTATTTTATTGATTTAGCTAAATATTTTTAACAAAATTAGTCCAGTGGTGTAAAGTCATTTATATATTAATAATAATTAATTATTATTATTACTTTAATTTGTTATTTACTGCCCTAGAGAACTAATTATTAAATTAATTACGGTATTTCGGGAAAAGGTGCTGGTCCATAGTCGATATTTTGTCGTCGCCGATACCACACCAAAAACGTTATGGCTTTGGTTCAAAGGTGGCACTGGGCTAGGCCAACGCCGTTTTGTTTCAACCGACACTGATCAAAACCCACACCATACTTAGGGCCATAAGCTCGGCGAGCGGACCTAAATTTGTCGTAAATGGTGTCTCCTGAGATGTCTCTCCGGCGTATGCTTCATCGGCATGCGGGTGTCAGCCCAAAACTTATCCGATAGTGCTGTGGTTGCTGGGATGTTTTGCCTCATACGAGCATATTTTATTATATGAAGTAAAATACAATTTTAACTGTAGTTTTACTTTTTCTTTTTTTTTCCCGAAAAACTGATTTTTTAAGAAAACCACAGTAATAATCTTACTAATATTTCTACTCTTTTCATTGACTGATTAGTAATGAACACGTTTACAACGTGCATTGTTACACCATTTTGTCCTCTTGTTTCAATCTACCTCTTCAAGCTTGCAACCCCTCCCCCCTCCCGTACATTCTATTATGCCTCCACAGTATTAAATTCCTTTTTTGACTACAGTATAATATCCGTTTCCCTTCAATACGTCAGCACTCGACCTTTTCTGTCATATTTTCAGATTCACACGCCACGAAGGCAATCTCAGGGTATCGTTACTGAGACAGCTTTTAAATACTTAAACAGCTTTATGCATTGGCGGCGATTTTCTTTTTCATGCGTTGACACGGAAGAAGTCTCATCATTGTGCGCACTCACGGAAAGGGACAGTCACTGAAAAAATGCATCGGTATTCCTTTAATACTCCACGTAGCACCGGAGAAGAACATATTTTTTACTGCTTTAATTCGCATTTATTCCCGGCATTCACTCACGTTCAAAAATAGCGCTGCACGCAAGTGTAATTAGATAAGTTCAGTCTTGCAAATTACGTTTGCTAAAATTGAGTTTCTTTAGTTAATCTATTGCCATTTATTATGCAAAGCATTAATGTCAGTCATAATAGATGAGATATAAGTTTTTCTACAGCTGTAGGAATGCCTTTTCCTTTAAAATACTTTTAGTTAAACTCTTTTGGAATATTAATTTCACGAGGAAGTACAGAAAAAATAGTATGCAGCTTTTCACGTTATGTTTTATTTGTCTGTCATTGTAACATGTGTAGAATATGATTATAAATGACAACAGGAATTAAATTTGATCTACTTTGTATAAATTTTTATGGAAATATATATTATTTCATTATATTCCTACAACTATAAAATAGAAGTGCGTTTTCTCTATTGGGAATATTTATTTATTCAGCCAATTTTTATTCAGTATTCATGTGTTAAGGCGATTTAAAAAATTAAATGCTTCCCATTAAATGAAATTAAATGGGTCATTTAAAAAAACATTCAGCAGTTTTTTGAAAGATAAAGAAACAGCTGAGTTTTAAGCATTTTTAAGTCTCCATCTGAAATCTAAATAGCATAGCGGATCAATGCAGGATATTTCTGCAGAATTTTAATAACAGATACATTTGGCTGCAAATGCTATAAATCTAGTGTTAATATCTATTTATTTTATGAAACTCGCAGCGAGCAAATGTTTCATTTAACTAAAATTAGTAAACGTCAACAAAACTGCCAGACATCGTAATTTAGAACAATATTTATCGTCTTTTTAAGAGGTACCTTACCTCAACTCCTGGATATCGCTTCATTTTCATAATTCAGCTTACCTCACTTTAGAGAAAAAATCGTATGGTTTCTTGTGTCTTGTTTACGAGTAGTTGTAGTGTGAATTGATTTGATTTTATTTTTTGATACTTTTTTTCTGTTTAGTAAATGCGTCTAGCATTTCTTTGTTATTGCTGCTAGTAGCATATTTCATCAGCTTAATTAAAACCAGAGGAAACTTATTGTAACTATTAGAAGTCTGCTCGGTCGACCATCAGCCGCTTATCATATTTCGATGAAATATCGAAAAGAAACCTATAAGATTTATATTATGGGACTAAAACCTAAATAATTTTTAGAGCTGTCACCTATTGCTAACGTCCGAAATTTCCAATATAATTTACTTAATACCTCGGAAAAATAGGCTAAGAAAAACAGTTCAGAACGTACTTTGTAAATTGTAAAGAGCGAAATGAATGCTAAAATAACTTTATAAAGTATTAATTCTGCAAAGTTTTTTGGGAATAATGAAATAATCGTTTATAAAAGATGATAATGTTCGGTTAGACTAGATCCAAGCATGAAATAAAATTTACCTATTGTTGAAAATCACTTCTTGATGGCGCAATTTAGTGAGCTATTAAACATAAAAAGTTGAACAGAATGCAAGTAGAATTTATTGGTAGGAATATTATTTGTTTAACCCTTACACGACCATTTTTTTAATAAAAAACGAAATAAGTACTTTAATACAATACAAATACCGATGAAGTGGTGAAAAAATGAAAAATTGCTCTAACTTGTCAGTTAACATCAAGGAATACCAGCGAGACATTTATTTATTACATTTATTTATTTATTACAAATTATATTTATCCCACAGGGTCATTTGAAACTACCTGCGGGACATATATGTCCCAGTTCTAGTGAAAGAGTTAAATTTCAGTTTTTAAATTCGTAAATGGGGTATCAAATGTTAGGTAATTCAGATCTAAAACTTTTTCAATACTAGAAGCTATGACAGATGGCAACTTAAGTTTATGATTTCTATTAAACTTTATTCAACAGTAATTTGACGAAGAATTCATATAAAATAACAATAATGTGCATCCTATAAAAGTTAATTTTTTTAATGCATGCATTTATGCCAAAGTTCCTCACAAACTCAGATTTATATGAAGCACTTATTCACCAAGATTGAGTATGCAATAAATATGTCATGACCTTTGTGTGGGTGGGTATATTTGACTTCTAAACATACCCATTTAGATTTTACGGTTAACTTTTCAAACATTGTAATTTAACTGTGGAAGAAACATTATTCTCGCAGGTTATTATTGAAAAAAAATCCATCTCCTGATAATAATTCGCAGAATAAATTCTAAAAAAAAGGCAAAAAAGCAAAAAAAAAATATTTGACCGCAACTTTTATTTACCAGACTAAAGAAAAAGGAAAGTGGAATAGCAAGAGTGTGTTTCCCTTAAGGCCGTCTACGTCAGAGTGACGACATTTATTTATGTCGTCGAATCGTCTGCGAGGAAATGGGAAGCTTCCATAGCAGCTTTTCTCCATTTTTTCCTTGTCAACATTGATTTTGTTTGAAGAGACATGCGAGTACGGCAAAAAGAAATTCAGTTGCAATTTGTGTTTTAAAGTAAATGGCGAAACAATTTTTTCTTCGCTTTATAAAGTGAAGGCATGGAATCTGAAATGATTGCCTGAGAGTTTTTAAAAGTTTATTTTCAGAAAAACGAATGATTACATTTGATATTTGAGTAATTTTCTCTCACAGTAGTTTCAGCTGTTCTGTCAGCGAACGAATAATGCTAGGAAGTAGAAGAAGTTAATAAAAGTTGAAGTGTATACTTCATGTAATGAAAATTCCTACTAAAATAATTTCTACTAAAATAATTTAGTAATATAATTTAGTAAAATAATTTCTATATTTTTATTTTTGTTTATTTATATATTCTGTCGTTATTGAGTGATGCAATTTTCATTATAATCCAATTTAGTATTTCCCAACAAGAGGTCAGTGGACATGTGCCGGTCTGTAAAATATGATAAGAGTATTAATAGTAATTTCAATGTCCTTTCTCGGGTTGTTTAAATCGCTCTCAAATACAAAGCTAAATTCATTAACGACATGTACACATCAAATCATGTATACAGGGTACCCCATTATCATTGAAACTATCATTAAGGGAAGGTAGGGCACATAATAAGTAATCAGAATCACATAGCAATGTGGGGTCAAAAACGCAAGTTTCACTTACCTGTTGTTAATTACTTTGGGAACAATGTTGAAGTGTTCGCCTTATTTCTTAACCAAGTTCCATAAACTGAAAAATCACTCAAAATACTGGTGTTAAACGATAAAGTAATTAAAAAACTTTGTAAAAAACACACATAAGAAGTAACAGGTAAGAGGATACGCACGTTTCGTTCAAAAATTGTTTTGAACTTCATCAGTCCAAGCCCTTCGTCGTAAAGAACACAAGGAACTGAAAAGAGATCTCTTTTCAGTTCCCTGTGTTCTTTACGACGAAGGGCTTGGACTGATGAAGTTCAAAACAATTTTTGAACGAAACGTGCGTATCCTCTTACCTATTACTTCTTATGTGTGTTTTTTACAAAGTTTTTTAATTACTTTATCAAGTTCCATAAACAAAATGGGCTTGTTTCATCGATGAAATGAAGTAGAATTTTTAAGCTATCATATAATAGCCAAGTGTTTACTGCGAAAGATGCATTAGTTTTTGCCGAACAGTGATCGGGAAGTTCACTATTATTTCAGAACTTGTTACGAAGTGGTTACTAAAAGCTACAAAAAAATGACGCTGCCGACCCCATATTGCTATGTATTTCTGAATCCTTGTATTACGGTCTTCCTACTCATAAAGTTTGCTCTAATCATTATGAGATAATAAATAAGATTTTAAAAAAAGTTTTCAAAAGTGAAGTCAGATAAACGATATCGCCAATATTTCTCGAGAAATAGTCAAATCCTACGGGGAACCAAACCCAAAGGCCCCTATCTTGCGTTCTAGTTAACCGATTTACGCACAACAAAATGCAAAATTTAATTATTTGACGCGTACGATACAAATTTCAGACTAAATTTGATCCTGAAAAGTAGATCACACCGAAAATTCGAAAACAATATATTATTTTTACGTTTAACTGACGCTAGTGTGCGATTTTTTTTTTCTGTTTCCGTCAGTCTGCAGTTATAAGAAATTGAAGAACTCTGTTCTACTTTATAAAATAAATGGAATAAGAAAAGACATGAATTGTATTCGTTTTGATGAGTGTTTCATTATAATATTTTATAAACAATCTGCAAAGATTTCAACACGTTAAAATCAGCACTTTGTAAGCAATTTTAAGCAGAATAATTGTTTACCGCATTTATGTAAAATGCAATTTTTTACTTTTTATAAAGTATACCTACAAAAGTTTATTATGAGCCGCCTTTTCCCAAATTATTTTAAAAATCGTAAACTCTGTTCTCTTGGATGTTAAATATTTATTTTATTGTACTTTATTTTATTTTTTTTCTAAATAAATCAATATGATGCATTGGTAGAACTTCTTTCAAGTTTGAATAAATATTGGATTTTTAGAAGTAAAGATATTACTTTTCTATTTTGATGTTCTATGAATTGATATGCAATGGAAATATTTACACATGCTTATCCCTCATCTTCACTATACGTCACTTTATTTTACTTGTGGAAAATCTATTGTTGACACCTGGAAAGGCGTAGAGGCCGAACATCAGAGATTTGTAGTGCCATAAATCTCTCGGGTCAAATTTGGTACAGTGTAACACTTCATCTAGAACTTTTTTACTGTTTCCAGAAATCAGTCTGTACTTTTGTTACACGAATAATTATTATTGAGCGTTATTAACATGTTTAGATGCTTAGAGATATGGTATGGAATACTGAATCTAAATTATAGTAATATCAGGTCGCGTTTAGTTAAAACGTTTAAAAAACTTATTATGTTACGCTTTGAATGGTATCCGTGAATTTAGATTACTGACAACTAGTTTCGTGTCTAAACTAATTGTTGGGACAATCATTAATTATAAATGCAAAACTGGCGAAGTTGTATTCACTTTATAAAAGGGAAATGTATTGTTTCGCTAAACAAAATTTAAGACTTTATTAAAATATTGTTGTTTTGCTCTATACTATTATTACAAACTGATATATTTTTTAATAACTACACAAAATTCGGCTTAATTAAATGAAATAAATTTCAAAATATGTACTCTGTCATAAATGAATAAGCCTACACACTGTTTTTAAATGGCTTTCTAAATGTATTATAATCGTCTTTTTAAATTGCAATATCTATTCGTAATCCAGAGTTTTTCATTTAATGAAGCATTTTCATTTTTAATTTTTAATGCCTGTTAAATATATTTATTATCATATATTTAACAGATATTATAATTCTGTAGTCACATAACAGTAGTGATTTGATCATCTTCAGTAAAATTTCAAGATGAATAGCGAATACTTTCTACACGCTCTTATGCACTATAATTTCGTATCCTGTAAAGAAAACTCTTTAAATCTTTT
This sequence comes from Cheiracanthium punctorium, assembly GCA_038373885.1. Taxonomy (NCBI): domain Eukaryota; kingdom Metazoa; phylum Arthropoda; class Arachnida; order Araneae; family Cheiracanthiidae; genus Cheiracanthium; species Cheiracanthium punctorium. Next base: position 1,897,305 of record JAWZYV010001322.1, on the reverse strand, counting down.
TCGAACCATGTTATCTAAAGCGCTTTTTTATATTATTTTTTCCCCATCCCTGCAATTTTCACTTTCTATTATTTTCCTCTATTTATCTCTCTTTCTTTTTTCTTTTCCCAACAAAAAAAAAAAAAAAAAAAGAATGCTTACAAGAGGTCAAATATTGTCAAGAAAATAAAAATGGTAAAATAATAATAATTCTGAGAAAGGCAACGACAAGACGTGTTTAACCATCGTATCGTGAGGAGCATCCTTGAGTGCAGTGAGTCAGTCACATTCGGAGCCTTTCGGTAATCAGCTGGGCAGGTGATATCGATTTAAAAAAAATTTGTTTTTCCAGTCTACTGCAGGTAGTGCCATCTAGTGCCGAAACATCTAACTGATATCACTTAAATAACTTTTTTAGTTACTACATGTGCTTTCGGAGCGGTTTGTGGTTGTTACTATTTAGTACTCGTGTAGTAAGTTTCGTGATCTCCTGCATTCATCAATAAATGTTGTTAAAATTGTTTTCAAATAGAGTTTTGCTGTTCCAATCGGTAAAGTATCTTGTTTTTTGTAGATTTTGAAATCCTAAATGTTTTTGCTGTGCAATAAATTTCGTTAAATTATTTTTTTTTAAATTATTAAAGTGTTAAACTAAAAGAAAAAGTTTCAGTAAATTGGAATTTTTGTATACCTTTAAAATAGGTAAAACAAGAAGTTCAAGTACCATCTTTCACTTTCTCAACTGCGACAATCCAAAAATTCGTTAAGCACATCCAAACTATCAAAAATTAACTGAGCAGAATTTACATTAAAACTGCATTTCATTTGTTGTGATAGTTGTTAATGGCATTGTGGACAAGTTTCCATTACAACTTCAAGTTCTTTTATTACAATCATAACGAAAGCTTTTGCTTTTACCTTTATATAGAATTATTCAATCAAATAAATAAATAAAACTCAAAGTCGTTTTTTCATTTCTAAAATTTTATTTAAACTTTTTAGATCGCCTAATAAAAAAATTGTCTGGGAAAAGTATTTTAAGGTGTCTGAGAAATGCATTACGCTGTACGTGAAGCGTTCTTTCAAGAAATAATTTCTTAAAATTTTTTATCAAATATTCGACGCAGAAATTAATGTAAAGAATAATTAAATTGGAGTTTTCGCTATGATTCCATCTTTTTCTTTTATCTCTTATGATAATTTTATACGTGCTATATTAAATCCTTCTCGATGTTTCAAATTTTTCGAATGAATCATTTTATTACATATGATTAATAATATAATTTTATCAATAAAATTAATTGTGTACTTATTTTTACAAATTGATTATTTCATTCTGTAATCTTTATGTTCACTTCTTTTTCTTTTCAGAAGTACTTTTTGATGAACCTGTACATATCAGTGATATCTGTGTTATTGTTCACATATCTAATTACATAGGTAAGCTTTCATTTTTATAGATTTTAGAATACTACCTGCATTAACAAACGTATATTTACAAGAATCTTCAGAAGAAATTAATCAACGAAATTAAATTTTTCATTGGAAATTGGGTGTCATCCTCAGAAAACATATTCAAATATTTTAAACTAAAATTCAATCTATGAAAAACTTATTTCATTGAAAAATATTTGCATTTTTAAATCCAGAAATTATAGAAAATATTTTTGTGAAACATTTTTTGTATTAATGCATCCAATGAAATTTTAAAGTTTTTCATGCCGTTGGAGCGTCGCCGTAATTATAGTAAACATATTCTGTAGTGTCATGGATAATCATTAATATTTCAGGAAGAATATAATAATTTTATAATTCCAGTCCGGTGTTTTTGTAACATGAATATTCTTTTCGTTATTGTACAGAAAATACAAACTAATTGATATTTTTTTTAAAATTTGATTTACAAGAAAAAAAAAAAAATAATGTGACTAAATATTGTGACAAGTGAAAATAACTTATATATTATCTCTTCACTTTTAAACAAAGAATTAAGCTTTTACTTTTTTCGTTCTTAAAACAAATCAATTTGAAATTAAAATAGTAATAATTTATTCTTCCATCATCTTCACCATATGCAATTAAATGAGCTTACATTTTAAATTAGTAGTATCCTTTCATATACTTTACAAAGAGTGAAATTTTTATTAGGTATATAAATCAATTTTCGCAGCTAAAATACATACAAAGCTGTTCCAAAATATTTTTAAAAAACTTAAAGAGAACAATTGCAGCATGTTTTACGCTTTACTTCAAGGAGAAGTTCATTTCAATGCATAATAAATATAAATTGTTGCTAATAGTAATAATCAACTTTTCTAAATTAGTAAAATTTAAATTATTTTTGGCAGCAGTGACATTTTGATTCCTTTTTCACATACTGTAACTATTGTTTCACATAACAGTAAAGATTATTTAAGTGGTTAATCAATTTTTGTAAAATAAAGAACAGTCATTATAAACCTTAGATCTGTTGTCGTCGTTGGATATAACCCGACAAATGCACCCTTCAAGCTTAAAATAATAATAATACTAGAATAGAATTTCCCTATAGCAAACTCGCTTGATTTGAGAAAAAAGAAAACTTCTTTGTACCAGGGTGTCAGTGAATTAAATCAATTAGTTTAAATGTGATTTTTATCATGGTTTAAATCAACTGATTAAAAAAAGTATTTTATTTAAATCAGGGATACACAATCTCTGCCCCACGGGCAGTTATTGACTCATGAAACCTGTTCCATTCACCCGCCAACCCAGTTTCATATTGAAAATCACGATTCAGAATCCATCGATTCAACTTTTAAGGGAAGGAATAAATGTCAAAATTTAATTATTGAAATATGGTTTTCAATTCTCCTGAACTTGATACCAGCAAATGTCCAGTTATAATTTAATAATTGGCTTTTATCAATATGCACTATCATATTTTCAAAATCGTTTATTTTATAATTGGGTGCTTCCACAGTATTTGTGAACGTGTATGTCATGTCCGCAATAAATTTGATTGGTCATAACCATACAAAAAATTGAGTTTGTTTATAAAAAATATTTTTTCGTAACTCAATTTTTTGTTTAGTTATGATCAATGGAACTTGTGTAATTTGTGGCATAAAAGCTCACTATATTTCGGAATCAAACCGTTGCTTTTCCTATGTGTACTATCATATTTTCAAGAACTTTAATTTACAAAGAAACAAATCATTTCCTTTAACACATGCTCGACATTTACATTTAAATTTGTGTGACATACAAGCTGAAAGAGGTTGTGCATAATACTATTATTGTTATTGCATGTGACATTAACATTTCTGTAGAGATTTACTTCTGAAATCTTCGCTTTTAAATTTTTAAAGTATGTATATGGTCAGTCAAATTTGTTATGCTTCCAAAATCCCCCACTTCGGACAAATTTCTTTTATTTGTATTCAGAAGAAATATTTTATTTACAGTTTTGTACTATCAACAGCTGTTTATTTACCAGTTGTCTATACTCTATAAATTTGTAATCTATCGACAAACTTATTCAAAAAATTGGATCAAATTATTTATTTTAATTTGGCTTTTAAAATATATGATTTAAATAAAAAAATCCGATTAGTTTTGATTTGAGAAAAGAAAAAAAAAAGATTTTTTACGCCTTTCTTTGAATACAGATCAGAGATTCTGCAATGATCAGAGATTCTGCAACTTTAGTAATTTTGACAGTTTCAAAAGTATTTAGCTATGACTTTCAATTAAAATAAAATAATATGTAATATATATTTTTTAATAATTTGTACTATTTTTATTGAATAAATGAAATGCTCAAAAGTGAGAACAATTCATAAATTTCTAGTACAATGTAGTTAAGTATAATTTGCTCGAAAATTTCCTTAATTTTATTCTGCTTTGCATTTCTTTTAGTCGGCATTATCTGTTAATCTTCCATTCTCTTTCAATGTTTTCTACTTTCCTCCATTTGTCCAATATCATACTATCTTCATTCTCAGAATAAATATCATGTCAGATCCGTGAAAAATTGAAAAGAGAAAGTTAAAAAATAATTACAGTAAGACAGCCAGATTGATGTATGGATAATACTTTTTTTATGTTATTAAAGTTTTAACATTGCTTTCCTATTAAAAATTTCGTTACAAGAAAAAGTTCGCTTTGGGAGAGTTCGTTATAGGACGTCTACCTTACCGACTGCCAAGTTGCCATGTCATGATGTGAGTTCTTCTTCTTCAAAAAAAAAAAAAAAAAAACTCTTGAAGTTTTTTTAAGAGTTAACTTGTTAAAAATCCCTATTCGCTGATTCAAATAATGATATCAATGAATATCTGACTTGAACTCAAGAATATTCCAATCCCTCTTAAAACTTTGCTGAAACAATGGTATTCGTAGAACACTGCTTAGAAGAATTGCAAAATCTGCACAAGACGTAATCCTCTAAAATTTCCACTTCAATGGATAATAAATACACACACTGAAACTTAATGTTGTCGGTTTAGCTCTAAAATGATTAATATTTAACTTCTTTATTTTCGGCAGAGGCGACATTGTTCAAAGTTTCACTGACATAATCAATTTTAAATCCGTGTTCACACATTCGCTTATTGATTATGATTATTTAAAGAGTCTGATACTCTGCGTTTTGCATCTAACAAGCGGATTTAGGAGGCTTACGGATAAGTTAACGCCTAACAAGCGCTCCTCTGCAGAGAAACTAATGATACAGATTAGAGACTCGCCATTCCAAGCTCTTCTGTGACTTGTCATTAGAAAAGGCTTCCCCGCGGTTTTCCAACGAATCCATTTGCATATGAAAACAATTTGCTGGCAGAAATATCTCGTAGATAACAGACGCGGAGCAGATATAAAAGGAAAATTATTAGCAAGTAAAGCTGTCATTATGGATTCAATTAGCGTTCAAATCACGGTGCTAATTAATATTTATATGGAGCGGTTTTAATTCAAGATCAGTGCCAGAAACACGCGACCAGACCGTTTGTCTCTTAAGGCTCAATTTTCCTTTAGAAAGCGACCAGAAAGGCGTTTAGCGGTTTCATCCCACCCTCCCCACCCAAGCACTCAAATACATAGAATGACAGGTTTTAGTCATGTTCGGAATTAGATAAGTATTGTTATTAGTTATTCGGGAACGTCTGCAGTTGTGAATATTAGCTATTGTAATTTTCCCCCGCTCTTCTTTTAGGACTGAAGTAATTTTTTCTAATGTTGTTTCACTGTATATTAAAAATGTATAAATTTACCTCTTTGAAAATAAGTGGATAACTATAAAATTTTCAAGCTGATTTCTGTCATCAGAGTAAAGTCGCATTCCACCTGCGCCAGAAAGTAAATAAATCACCATAGGGATTTGAATGCTTGCTATTGTTCAGGTTTAAAAGGAATTAAAAAAGCATCTTAATTTAAAAATAAAAATTTTAGTTCATCATCATCGGTAAAAAAAATGTCCAAAAAATGTTTAAAAAAGAAAAAAAAATCACGTAAACTTAAAAATAATGCTTAATTATATTGCCTAGTGCATATTAATTTTGCAGGGTTGTATGCTATCTCGAGACTATTTTTTAATAAGATTATTGCAATATCCCCAGTATACAGAAGCCTTATTTGGGAGTTCAAATTTTCACCAATTTGATACCTTTATAATTTCTTATGTGACACAATTATTTCCGCAAATTAATGATAAGCGTGGTAAGGAAAAAGTTATTAACTGTGCAACATCTTGGTTATATGCAATATCAAGGATGTGTATATAACTCAGTCGAAGACATTAGGGAACATAGTTAAATTTAATTATTTTAATTTTGTTAATTTTTACCCATTTGCAGCATGAGCGGTGGACAAAAGGTTTGTGAAAGTAACAACACCCGTATTTAGCGTTAATATATTCGTTAAAATATAAGCATATCAAAGTGTGTGTTGGAAAAAAAAAAAATATATATATATATATATATATATATAACTTAAGCGTCTGTACACTGAAAAAAAATTGCATTTCTTTTACTCTCAAGTTGTGCTGTGGTTACTAATAACTGACAACATACTGCAATCCTGACATCATTCGATACTACATTGTACTTTACATTTTCAACACCGCATTGCTGTGCAAAAAATGCTTCTTCATGTGTACTTTTACCTACCCTTAAAATTTGGCCCATGAAATTGGACACATGCTATATTTTTCTTTTAAAAATTTCAAACACAAATCGTTTGAAATATTTTTTAAACCATCCTCTTAACTTTGCATAAAGAGCGTGCTTTTTTCATAGATGAGGCTTTGTTTATTTTCTTTAGGGTATCTCTAGTCACATTTACTCCATGCATCAAGTCATAAATTTGAATTTGCAGTAATTATAGACGCATTAATTTAATGCTGAAGAAGCTAAGCGCATGCACATTAAACCATTATTTAAAGCCACTGTCTTTGCAGATATGCGTTTTGCAGTATTCTACAGTAAAATTATTAGAAATCCCAAATAGCGTTGCTCATACTTATAAAATGCCTTAAACTAACACCGGCTATTAGCGACGACGTCAACCCTAATCTAATCATAAAGTTTTAAAATGTCCCCGACCTGCATTCAGTATGAGTTATTGAAACACGGTTTACAGAAGCATTAGCAACTTTATAATTGAACGTATTACATTTTTAGGAGGTGACAAGCTGTAACTTAAGCAATTTCATAGATATAATGTTTCAACATCAATCGCAGGGCCCTTAACAACGACTTATGAATGTAAAAGTGTTTTGGAGTAATTCGTTTGGCACAATAAAACGATCACGAATGGATATATTTTTAAAGAAAGGAATAACACGTGTGAAGTGAAAATAATTAGTAAAGTAAGCTGTCATTAGGAATTCAATTAGCGTTCAGCTCTTTTGTGCAAATTAATATTAATGACACAAATTTCAATCCGGAGTTGCTTGCTAGAAAATGCATCAGTTGGTGTTCATGCTTCAAAAGGTTTTAATTTCGCTCTAGAAAATGAATAAGCTGTGTTTTTTTGCGTTTTATTCCAACTCGCTTATTGATGTTGACATGGTTGAATGGTAATCTGGGGTTTGTTAGAACATTTATTATTGGTTATTTCTAATAACTGTCACGAAATACTTTTAACACGTCATTTGCACATAGGGTTATTATTAACGTGAAATGCAATCATTTAAAGTGCATTTCTAAGCATTTTTTACAAAATATTTAAGTTTTTAAAAGTCCGTGTTTGAATAAAACGAAATGAAAATTATAGTATTCTGATGAATTACTCTGCTTACACTCATTAAATGCATGATCGTGTGTTAATCGGTAATAAATGTTAAATATTTCCCCTTCCCGCATCTTATATTGTTTCGGAAGCTCAAGGTAATAAAAATAATTTTAATTTCTAAGGTATTATCTATTAGTCGGCAGCATTTAAGTATTTTATTTCATTTTCTTTTAATTATACCAGTGATATTTAAAATGCAATTTGTCTAGGCAAGTTCATTTTCTGAAGCAATTTATTCACCTCGTATATTTTTCTGAACATTTTAATTTTAATAGCACAAATGGCTTTAATATCAATGACAAAAAAGGTACATACATAACACTTGACAAAGTAGTAAACACATAATGCGCATTTTATTCCAAATATTTTCATGTGTAAATTATTGAAATTTAGTAATATTTTACTTTTTGGACCACGCGGTCCCCAGAAACTCTTAAATTAAAAAAAATCTTTAAGTCTGTCTACGTGCATTTTATTAAGTGATACGTTAAGTATTCAACTTTTATTATTAAAATTCTTTATATTGTACGTTTATATAAAAATTAGGGCTTTTTGTAGCAAAAAAATTATTTAAAAGTGGAAACTTGCCTACACTATTACACTCAACTCATAAAAACTAGATTCCTAAATCAAAGAATAATGTTCTGTTAAATATTTTAGACAAATAAAAGTAAATAATATTTTGTTATCAGCTACAAAATTCAAATCTAGAAAGACTTGTCAGACTTTTACTTTCAAGATTTTGTTTACTTTTCCATAAACAAGCGAAATTAATGTCCGCAATATATTTACATTCAAAATGATACAGGAAAGCAAATCAATAAGAAATTTTCAAAAAGTATGACCACGTTTAGCTTATATGTGTAAACATATTGATGGAATATCGTTTGCCGTAAATTAGAATGTTTTCACTAACCAAGTCTTTAGGTTTAATTAGCTCTCTCCCCTCTTTAAAAAGTCCTCATATTATAAATATCCAACTTATTAACACTGGAATATTTGTAAAGTCCACCCTGCACTCAAAAAGAAAATTTTTAAAAATGGGTTGAGGCAACTCTTGGGATTTTTTTTCTTAAAACACGCTTGCGTATTTATTCATTTTTTGCTAAAAATGCAAAAGTTTGTATTTTCTCACTGACCAAATTAAAATAATTTTTAATCAAAATAAATTCCTCCTTTAATCAAAATTTTTAATTTAAAGTTTATCAACAAAATGCTTGGCTGTTCAAAAAAAAAAAAGAAAAAAAAAATCCTAGGCACTCGCTAACACATAGTAAAGAAAATTACCAAATTGTCCCTATTCATAAAAATAAAGACTGCGCTTATGATTGCACTGCTACGTAATACTTTTCTCCTGCTACAAATAAATGTAATTTTTTAGAGGACAAACAAATGTTAGCATTATTAAACCTAACGCAAGAAAATGGTAAAATCAATAATTAATTTTCTTACAAGCTAACTTTCATGAACGAATTCCTTTAAAAAAAAACCTCCATTTTTAAATAGATAAATAAAAAAAAAGAGGTACATTTTTACGAAAAATTCTCCTCCATTCAGCAGCACAATATGGCACTTCTAAGGCTTCTATCTCCACATCACCGTGCATTAAAATAAATTGAATGCTGATTATATCAGGGCCTTCGTCTTTTACCACTTGAAGACTCGCACTGAAAAGTGGAGCGTGCTATCGCCCGAATATTGCCCGGAGGTATGTGCTTTTGTGAAAGAGAGAGCTGCGTAAACGCATTTTCTTTTGAAGTGATTTCATTTGTTGTGTGCCGGGAGAAAGCACAGTTCGCTTGCTTTTAAATAAAGCGCTGAACCATTTTCCCTTTTAAGTAAACATAAGGGACCGTAAGCATGTGAGGATAGTTATGCATGTGTGTCGTGCTTCTATGGGACATTCGAATGGTTGATGATTTATTAATTCCGAGCGCTTTTCATTTTAAAATGCCAGTATTGGTATTTATCACGAACAATTAAATTCCAAAAGAATTAACGTTAAGGCTGCAAATCAGGTCCGAAACAGTTGCAAAACATAAAAATCACACGCTGCCAAAAAGGTCTTTCAAATTTACAGGGAAAAAAAAAACTGTCAGCCAGGACGCCAATTTATTTCCTTTTTTTTTCTATTTTTTTACAGGAGTCTTCCTTAAATTTTACAGATTCTCAGTTTATCTTACAGAAATCTTCCCTATTCGGAAAAAATACGGAAAAATTCTGTAAAATATACGGAAACAAGCTGGCGTTCTGGCTGACAGTTTTTTTCTGCCAGTTTAACAGAATTTTTTTTTTTTTTCAGTGCACTAAGACCCGATGCTATAGCTCTTTCCGGCGCAAGAACTTTTATTATATTTTCTCGTTTATGCAGATGCATGGTGGAGTAATAGTTTAATTTCTGATGTCAATTTAATGAAGCATGGATAATTTTTCTGTAAAATATCTATAACATTTTTATAAATATGCATGACACTTTACCTCCTAATATCATTTTGTGTAAATTCCATTACTATCTCGTAAATAGACATAGGAAAATTAACTAATGCTTCCGAAATTTGTCATGTACACCATAAGTAGGTGGCTAGAACGTCTAGCCATCGCCAACGAAAGGGTTAAAAAAAACTCTATTTATTGAAGAACGGTTCAAGACGAACGCCTAAATGTTATTGAATCTGATGGTTGCCCAGCATCATAAAAAATACCCGTATGTCTTCTTACCTCTGAAAGTGGTGGAGTGACTTAAAGAAGTGTCCCAACACACAGAGAACTTCATATTGGCGAGATCATGAATTTGGCCGAGATAACCAACGCCAATTACAGAAATACAATAAATCTAGACCAATAAAATTAAAGTAATCAAGCAGCGATCACGTCTATCAGCCTTGAAGGACGATATTCAAAATGTCTTGAAAGTGATTTTTAGATATCGGTGAGTGTTATATTTTACAACAAGAATTCGAAGGACAGCTCTTTCTTTTCTTTAAGATCCCATGGGTTCCGAATCTTTTCAAAGAATATTTTAGCCCCCTAACCTCTCATTTTTGAATTTTGGAAAACGCTGTCTGATCTAACGTCTATGTTATAAAATCTACGTACATGCTAAATTTCTTATTATTAGCTTTAATAATTTTGGCTGTGCAAAATATTGTCCTACAAAAAAAGGTATCATTTTACGATCGCCTTAAAGCATTAAGGGACACACCAACAATTAATGATTTACAATGTTCTTGCTCTTTTAAATTTAAAGTATCAAAAATTGCATATATGCACACAAAGCAATTAATTATAACCTAAAATGCGGAGTGTTAAACCTAAAAATTACGCATATAATTAGTTCCAAAACAATTGTCTGTATGTTTGTTTGTGGGATTACGGACGATTAGCCACGCGTGGGCTCTAGGCCAAGAGGTGGGGTGTCCTCCGTGGGGATTTTTATAAGGAGTCCTAACCTATATTTACGCTCAGTTGCGGAGGAAACCACAGAAAACTCCGAATGGTTTGGCCAGCGGACGCGACCTGGTTTCGAACCAGGCGCCTTCCGTCTCCGAGTTCAGAGTGCTATGCGCTGCGCCACTGTTGAGGCCCCCAAAACAAATGCATGCTGTATAAATAAATAAAAAATAAATAAATAAAATAAATAAATGAATAAATAAATAAAAAACATAAGAATATATTATTACTTGTAGCGTTTTTGCCATCTGCATTTGCAATTTAATGATTCTTTTATGGCGAAAACGATTTCATATGGGGAGAAAAGCCCCATTAAAAATTGTTCGATACCGGCAATTTATTCAATGATACAAAATTCAGAGTTATTTTACTTTTTTGGCTGCAGTAATATGTTAACTAGTAGAGGTGGCTAGTCTAGGCGAATGTTTAACTATTGCCGTCACGGAAGTTCTGCGTGAGTCTGCCTTGGCATAGCCACACTAAAGTTAACGAAACGAAAATCTAACCAATAAATCGATATATTTCAATAACTAAAAGACTCCAGACTGAATAATTAAGGATTTCCAGACGATATCAGTTACCTGAATCGAGTATATATATTCTCAGAGAAACAGACAAAATTATAACAAACATACTATGGGAATCGAATGCAAGTTCAAAATTACAGTCAGATATTGAAGATTGTTAATAAAACTAAGAGTTCAAAGGCAGAAGAAAGAGTTCAATATCAATCCGTATAGATAAAAGATGAAGCATTTTATTTAATAAAATTCATAGATAAAAAAGCTATAAATGAGTTTGAAAAGGAAGCTGATTAATTAGGTACAAAACTCAATTTCTAAGGGATTGAGAAAACTGTTTCTCGTCCGAATGAGAAATTTATTTCAAAAAGAAACAAGGGAGCAAAAAAAAATTAAATTTCTGATTAAAAACTTATAATAAAGAAAGCATTTAAATGATTTTGTCAAATTGGAAAAACATAAAGTTCAGTGGACCAATATGACTCAATGATCAAACAAAGTGCACTTTGATTTTAAAATGGTGGACCTTGTGCTTCCTAGGAATTTTTGAATGTCATTTCGAAACACCCTGAATACATAAAATAGTATGTTAATCCACCAAGTAATAATTATTTTATATTGATATTACAGTACTGACTTTAGTACTCAAGTTTTTAAATTATATATTGTATGCGACTTTATATATTTCATTAAATTTTTTAAAAAGAAAAACGCAATACACATGCTCGTGTATAAATCTATTAATATTTAAATATTTTGAGCCTGTTGATATAGGTTGAAAATATTTCTACATTCACATGGTACGAAGATTTTTTTTTATATTTAATACAAGTATGTACACACTCTAAATTTTTAACTCCGCGAGAAAATCATATTTCAAGATGAGATAAACCAATGTAGCTGAATTAAAGTTTGAATCCCAAAAGGCAAGCCTTATTTTTGTTCCATCTGCTTTTCGCTATAAAAAGAGATTTTTATACGCTGAGTATTCTCCCGTTTTAAATTTCGACTTTTTTTTATCCAGAGAGCATCTTTTAAAATACTGAACTCACTCAAAAGCATTCCAAACAAAAAGTAAAACACAACCGGCCTTGGGGAAAAAAGAAAAGAAGGAATGGCAACAATCGCAGAGAAACGATTCCGCACTCAACGAAAAATATTATTTGAAAATCATCTATATATCGAACAATTGATACTACGCTTTCCACGAAATTTTTATTTTTATTGCTTCGCTCTGTGAAATGTACGGCGCAGTTCATTTTTAAAATTTACCAGACATTTATCTGGGGGCTATATGCGTCTGATTTATATTTTATTTTTGCGTTTTGTACCCCAGCATTCTAATGGCAAACATGATATAATACAAAAATGATATTTCAGGGGGTGAATACGTATTTATACTTCGTTTTTACTGCAGCGGAAAATGAAAAGCCCAGAGGCGTTTCATTTCGCAAGTTTTTTTTTTTTTTTCCTTCTATGAATGAGAACTTTATTTTAGTTTCTGTAGAGGGATAAAGTATATGCACGCATTGGATTACAGCAGTGAATGTTATTTGAGTTTAAAAGGATTCAAATTCAAACCTCGTGTCATATTTGATTTAGGATAGAGATCAATGTCACAAAATAAAACTGAGTGAATGAATGATAAACTGCTGTTTCTGTGAAATTATAAATATGAAGATAATTTATCAAAGTATTTAAAATCCTGCGAAAACTCATCACCTACTTCTGTGAACATTTTCATTCAGTTTTTTAGCAGTGAATCAAAATTGCTCTAGAAATATGCGATTATTCTCAGTACTTCAAAGACTGAAATTTTATTTATTAGAATTATAGGGTATGAAAAATATAAATGGAAACAAAAAATATAAACTCAGTTTTCACTGTGCCGCTGAAAAAAAAAATGTTTAAATCGATGCTTATGATTTCATTTTTTTCTGCCTTTCTGTATACACTTTTACTAGAGCAGACGGCGTGCGTATTTATTTTTGATTTTGATTTAAAATTTTCAACGCGTATCGTAATATCTATATATTTGTTCAGTCTCTGGCCACAACATGGTCGAGTGGATAGTAAACTGAACGTGGTAAACTTCTGAAATGCAGCTTAAAAAATGCATGTAATTTTACCATACATATTGCTGTAAAATAATACAGCACTGTGGGTTGAAAATCCACTCAGAAATGACGTAATGACACTGATTAGCCAATCCCGAAGAACCTATGGCAATGATTGAACGGCAACTGGCACAGTCTGCGTCTGGCACGTGTTGGCGTTACGTTTACCCACACGCTGTGCTGTAAAATAATACAGCTCTGTGTGTTGTAAATACACTCACAAAATGACGTAATGAAATTGATAAGCCGATCACAAAGAACAATGTATAGCAAATTGGCACAGTCTACAGCAAAACGTATGGATAAACGTAACGCCAACATCACAACATGCTTTCGTTACATTTATCCATACGTTGTACTGTAATCATTTTTTTCAGTGTGTGAAGGACCCATGTTCGATCCTAGAGTACGGCTGTCGATCTAAAGGTCTGAAGTTTTGATCGGTTTTCTCCCCATATAACGTAAATACGCGCTAGAGCCACTTAAAAAGTCCCCTGACCAAGGCACCCGACCCCCGTGGCATAAGCCCCTCCTGAAGGATTGCCATAACACTAAGCACTTCTTCAATCGCTTTCTTGAGTTACGTTTACTTCAAATATAGATTTATACTGCTTTAAAATTAATTACAATTTTCTCTAATAAAACCCATATATGGTGCTTTTTAGCAATATGATCATTTCTAGTTCTAGCCATTCTTCTTACGAAGGTAGTTGAACTTTTTCACAACTGATGAAGGGCGGACCTGTTGCATCGCTCGAAAAAATATTCCTCTTGTTGATAAATACCATTTATGTGTGTTATGCAAAGTTTATATTAATACAACATTCTAACACCATTTTTTCATGAGTGTTTTTGTTATTTCATTGCTTTATTGTGAAAGTCGAACGACTCTGAAATTTGGGCCTGTACTATTACTAAGATTTGGTATTTAAATGTGACAACATAGAAATTTCTAGAATCTAACGTTGATACTTTTAAATGTAAGCATCCATTATGTGAAAATCACATAAGATATTTGAACAAAAATTGATTAACAGGGGTAATTTATTTTTTATTGACAATTGTTAATGACCAGCAGTATTTTACTAGTAGATAGTTCACTGGCAAAACTTATTCATAAAATTGTAAGCGAACGAAAACGAAATAGCATTTAACAAACATAAACTATAAATCAATAATATTTATAAGATACCAGTTTGTAAAGTATATCTACGAAAGTAATAGAATTTTCATGCTGTTAATGTTTGCTCAAAATGAGCATTTATGAAAATTACATAATATTTTTTAATGTAAAGAATACTATTCAATCTTTCAATCTACTATTCTTTTAAAAGTATGCGAGGGATATATTGCTTTAATGAATTATATTTCTGAAGTATAATTTTTAAGTAATGAATAAGAAATGGTTAATTTAAATTTAAACAATAGGAGCTAAACAATACTCTTATTTTATCTTAAATGTACCATTATTCTCTGCCTTTTTAATAATTCTTATTTAAGGAATTCTTAATGTGTCTTTCTAGATATCTAGCATAATACCGGTGGCTTTAAGAGCTGTTTCTTGTTTTGAAGTTGCTCAAAACCTGTGACAGATAACAGTATTTGTTGCAAAACTATTGATCTCTGCTTCGAAACTTTTTCCCGATATTTGTACGGATACTAGAATGAAGAATCTATATTGAATATAACTGAGAAAGTAAAATTTCACCTCGAAACACACGCTATTTGTTGGACTTATTTTTTCAAACTGGGTCTATGGCGAAATTTCTGAGTACAGAAATCATTTATGTTTCTTTTACAAGTTTTTGCTTCAATATTTTACCATGTTAGGGTATGATATAAAGCATAGATTGTCGTACTGAAAAAAATATTTATTTAATCAACAAAAATGTTGTTAAATAATCAAAATCACCAGGTTGAAATAACGTCAACGTAATTTTTCTTAAATGAACATAATTTTGTTAAATTATTTGGTTATTACAACAAAATATTTTTTCGATTTTACCAAACAATTTAGTTAAACAAATGTTTTGTTGATTTAACCAAATAATTTAGTTTAAATAAACAAATATTTTGTTTATTTAACCAAACTATTTGTTTAAATGGCATATTTGGTCAAAACTAACCAAAATTATTGGTATGATTTAACAAAATTTCTTTATGAACTGGTGCATTCAAACAATATAAAACAGTAAAATGCAAATCTTTGACTGTTTTATTCATATTTTTAGAAAAGGAAGTACATTCTTCATACCCAATAAAAGTTCGGATTTTTTTTTTTTTTTAACTTCAGGCATCAACATAAATTGCACTTAAAGTGGAGAATGTGATGAAAATAGCCGTGCCCTATTCGGTTAAATGTTTTCTTGTACAAGATTTATTTTAAAAACTTATGTAATCAACAACAATGTATTTAAGTAAGCATAACTATCTAATAGATAGCTAATTTTAATCTTTCATTTAACACCGCAGTTCTGAAATATGTGTAAGAAAATTTAAAACATGTCTTTTTTCGTAGATAAATCTGAGTAGATCTCAGGAAGTTTAATTCCTTCATGTGAGTGAAAGTCTTACATGCACTTTTTCATTTCGGTTTTGTATTATGTAAGTGTAAGTGAAGTTTCGCGACTTACAGAATTTACCGTTGTCCCAATTTATTAATGATTTTGAGGGGGAAATTATCAACACATTTACAATAGTTAAATGTAATTGGTGAGGTCTAATTAAAAACGCTTAGAAATTTAAATAGATTTTGAGACCTGTCTTTTAATGGAATTAAAACATAAACATAAAACAAATTATCCGTTTGAAAATGTACAAAATAATGGAAGCTTAATTTTAGGGGACTATAAAAAGTTTCCCTAAAGAAGTCTGCACTTATTAAAGGGACCGTTAAAAAGAGGATTTACTTTATAACACATATATACTTTACAGCATGGGATATTAAAAAATATTTTACACCCTGCAATTCCCAGTGAAAAATATTTACAGACACAATTATAAATACAGCTAGTTTTCTTCAGAGCCCAGAAGAATTTTTTTAATTATAAATGTATAACGGTAATTCTTTCAAAACGGATCGATTAAAATAAAATTACAAATTTAACAGTCACGTAAATGTTAAATATTCAAAAAAGCAATTCCGCAATAAGTATTTTTCTCCTTTGATCAGCTATCATGAATTTAAAGTGGAATAATTTTTTAATTCCATCTTCAAATAGTGCATCAAATCAAACTGCAATATTGTTAAATAAATTTCCCAGAAAGCGTTAGCATCTAAAACATTAGGAAACGGTTTTCTCCATTTTACCAACTGTTCTAAGTTTTAACTTTTGCTGTAAAGAGTATAAAAAAAAGACAAGTGGAAATCAACTTTAAAGCATCACATCGGCTGTTCGGTCAGAGATCACGTGTAATGGGCCGAGAAGTTAACGCGAGGACAAGGGGGCAGAACAGGAGGACATCAAGTGAACTTGTCATTGTGATTGCGCAGGGAATGGACTTTTTAGATTGCACCGGAAACATTCAAATAAACCATTAAGCTGCCACTTTCGTGATGAAGCCGACCCCGAATGCATTATTGCTCCAACATGACGCCGGTGTCCTTAAATTAGCTGGCGTTTTAACCTAACGGCTAGGATCACATTAGGATATTACACCTTGGTTTCGTTAGCTTAGGTTTTATGTATATTTATTTATTAATTTAATTTTTACAATTGTTTATAAACCTTATTGGTTGATGAATTATACTGGTTTAGTATCAGAAGCATGTATGGTTTGGAGAGATTTTAATTTTCTCTTAAATTGTACAAATTGAATTTATAAATTAACTAGCTGAAGTACCCGTTCTTCGCACGGGAATGAATGGACTTTTTGACATTAATATTTGTTGTGATTACTATTTATTGTAATAAAGAGATATAGCAAAATGGATATCGCGTTATATTGTGTTCAATAATCATGCATACTGAATTTCAAGGCAATCGTTTTTATGGTGCAGAAGGCGATGCGGCGTAGCGCAATCTAGTGGCGAGTTTTAGCAAAACGGATACGGCGAAAATATTCTTCGCAATCAGATATCGATGCATACGAATTTTCATGACGATCGGCTGAATAGTCCTGAAGTTCATGTGTTGACGCGACATCTAGTGTCAAGTTATAGGAAAATGGATCGTGCCAAACTCTTCCCCGTGTTCAAATATCTATGTATACCTATTTCCATAGCGATCATTCGCACAGTCAAGAAGTGATACACTGCAGGGCCATCTAGTGGTTAATTAAAGTAATGATTTGCTACAGCGCCGTCATGTGGCGAGTTATAGGAAAATGGATAACGCCAAAATATTCTCATTGTTCAAATAGCTATGAGTACTGATTTTCATAGCCACCGTTTGAATGGTCAAAAATTTGGCCTGCTGCAGCGTCATCTAGTGGCGAGTTAAAATAATAATACATTGCAGTGCCACCTAGTGGTGAGTAACATCAAAAGTAACACAGTTAGAATATATTCTTCGTGCTCAAATGTGTAAGTATAAAAAACTTTATGCCGATCAGTCGAACGGTATAGAAGTTGATGCGTTGCAGCGCTATTTAACTAATTGCAGCGATATTTAACTAATATATTATT
Source organism: Cheiracanthium punctorium (assembly GCA_038373885.1). Taxonomy (NCBI): domain Eukaryota; kingdom Metazoa; phylum Arthropoda; class Arachnida; order Araneae; family Cheiracanthiidae; genus Cheiracanthium; species Cheiracanthium punctorium. Next base: position 1,879,342 of record JAWZYV010001322.1, on the reverse strand, counting down.
ATATATTAGTTAAGTTACAGCAAATGGATAGTGAAAAATATTCTCCGTGTTCTAATATCCGCGTGTATCAAATTTCATCGAAATTGGTTGGACGATATTCGCATAGCAAACGGCTAAACGGAATAGAATTCGACGTTCTGCTGCGCCAGCTAGTGGCAAGTTAGAGGAAAACGGATAGCATAAAAACCTTCTCCATGATAAAAGACTTAGGTGAACCAAATTTCATGGTGATCGGTGAAACGGTGCTGAGTTTTTCAACCTCCTACACACATACCAACATTCATTTTTATCTATAACCAGTCTTATTATATATACCAGTCTCAAGTAAAATCCAGTTTCAAATCTAAGCCTCGCCAAAGTGCCAGCATACGCCATTTTGCAAGAGTTTTTTCAGGGAATCATTCGAAGCATTGACTTAGCAGCAATCAAAATGGGAAATGGTTCGACCGCCAGGCATTTTTTTTGAAAAGTGGAATCCCTTAATACAGCCTCATTTTTTAAATTATCAACTATAACATGTTTTATTCATCGTTACCTCGATGTACTAAATGCGAAGATTTCAATTTTCTGAAATTTGGCGGATTTCCCCCAAGTTAAATCAATGTACTCAATTGGCGAGAATTCTGAAGCTACATCGCTTGAAATGCCCTAATAACTGCATTATTTCTGCACGGATAGTTAAAATTTAATGCTGTATTCGAAGAAAACCTATACACTTGTTTTCAAAAATGCTATTCCCTTAAGCTCTCAGTAAATTGCGCCAAAAATCCTAAAACTGTGCAAACCGCTAGAACTCACTTTCTAAAAATCGGCCTATCAGCCATTTTATTTTTCGCCAAACTAAAAAATTTACATATTAGTCTCGGAAATCTTCGATCCTCATTGTTTTTTGTATAAAACATTTCATTTCTGCTCTCATTTCTTATGCGCACACGATATTATAATTAAAAAAGTAACCTTACAAATATAAACTAAAAATATCATTATTATTCTTTTCTTTTCACTTTAAGAATTTAAAACATTTTATTCGGCAAAATCGCCACACATGGCAACCAAGATGCTTATTTCACACACTTTTTTCAATACAGGGGTTACAATTACATAAAGCTTTCTGCGTGGAGAACATACAAAATCTCTTAAATTCCGGGAACGGATGGACTTTCAAAGTTTTAAAGTGGACTATCATTTATTCTATATTATTTTACTTATATCTGTGTAAAATTTCAGGCTGACAGGTCCATTTTTGTGGAATTGTATACTACCCAACTCAACAAATTGACAAACAGAATTTCATTTTTATTTATAAGATTACCTACGCTTGTTTTTAAAAATACCCTCTCATTAAATTGCGCCAAGAGCTAGAATCATAGAAAATCTGACACACTTTCAGATTTTAAATACGCACTAAAGTGTTATATATAAAAAGAGTTATAATCCATGGGTCTTCCCTATTTTCGTTCCTTCTTTTATTAAGTTGGAAAGTGTATCATTATTCATGAGTATGATTAAACAAAATTAAAATTGATACTTCTAAAATCCTTTTTTCTGGATGTAATATATTAGAAATAGATGCAGAAAAGCTGTTCAGAAAAATGCACAATTCCAACTGAATGAAAATTTCAAAAACTTATACGCAGGTGTATTCATAACCCAAATAGCAGACGATTAAATTACGATAAATAGCGCCAAGCGTTAGAATCCTCCACAAAATCGGACATCAACCCCTTTTATTTTTCGCCCAATTAAAAAGTTGCACATTTATTTTCGGAAAATTTCCAAATTCTATTTTTCTTTTGAGTATAAATCATTTTATTCCCGCTCTGATTTCACATGCACAAGATATTTTAATTTAAAAACAACCTTACAAATAATCTAGTCAAAATAAAAAAAATCGTTATTCTTTTAATTTTACTTCAAGAGTCTGAATCATTTAATGAACTGCCGAATGTGGCAACCTAGATAAGCTTAATTGTCGCTTAATGCACTGTGGGGTTACAATTACGAAATGGCGGAAAGCAAAAATTAGCGTTTTTATCGATATTTCCTAAAATAGTTCGAATTTTGAAAAAATCGCTTCGAGGTGTGTCGGGACCTGTCATGGAAAATTTCCGTTCAAAATTTGGTAGGTCTACGATCACCCGTTTGCGAGCTACGCGAGACACAGACAAACAAACAGTTTACACACATTGTTTTATTAATATAGATACCAGTCTCAAATAAAATCCAGTTTCAAATCTAAGCCTTGCCAAAGTGCCAACATACGCCATTTTGCAAGAGTTTTTTCAGGGAATCATTCGAAGCATTGACTTAGCAGCAATCAAAATGGGAAATGGTTCGACCGCCAGGCATTTTTTTTGAAAAGTGGAATCCCTTAATACAGCCTCATTTTTTAAATTATCAACTATAACATGTTTCATTCATCGTTACCTCGATGTACTAAATGCGAAGATTTCAATTTTCTGAAATTTGGCGGATTTCCCCCAACTAAAATCAATGCACTCAATTGGCGAGAATGCTGAAGATAGATCGCTTGAATTCCCTTAATAACTGCATTATTTCCATTGCACAGGTAACATTCAAAGAAACCATTAAGCTGCCACTTTCGTGATGAAGCCGACCCCGAATGCATTATTGCTCCAACATGACGCCGGTGTCCTTAAATTAGCTGGCGTTTTAACCTAACGGCTAGGATCACATTAGGATATTACACCTTGGTTTCGTTAGCTTAGGTTTTATGTATATTTATTTATTAATTTAATTTTTACAATTGTTTATAAACCTTATTGGTTGATGAATTATACTGGTTTAGTATCAGAAGCATGTATGGTTTGGGGAGATTTTAATTTTCTCTAAAATTGTACAAATTGAATTTATAAATTAACATTGCATTTCAAAGAAAAGTTTCCCTAAGTGCGAATGTTTATTTATGATTCTAATTTAATGGTTTTATTAAGTGACCTAAATTTACGAAAATACATTTTTAACACGAAAAGAAAAAAAAAGGAAAAATATATACCTTCTCTACATTTAAATTAATAATAATAATAATAATAATGATAGGCTATTTTATACTTTCTTCTTTTACTTTTTCAAATATTTTATTTCTTTGGATTTTCATTTTATCATTCAGCAAAATTTTAAAACTTGATAATTATGTATTATGTTATTGCTTATAAAAAGTAACATTTTACCTTCTTTTCCTATGAAAATCTTATTGTATTTTTATTGGTTTGTACTTAAATTTACATTCAAATACTAAACGAGAATTTTTATCACATATTATTCGTAGTAATCTTTCACTGGGCTTATTGGTTGATGAATTATACTGGTTTAGTATCAGAAGCATGTATGGTTTGGGGAGATTTTAATTTTCTCTTAAATTGTACAAATTGAATTTATAAATTAATATTGTATTTCAAAGAAAAGTTTCCCTAAGTGCGAATGTTTATTTATGATTCTAATTTAATGGTTTTATTAAGTGACCTAAATTTACGAAAATACGTTTTTAACACGAAAAGAAAAAAAAGGAAAAATATATACCTTCTCTAAATTTAAATTAATAATAATAATAATAATAATAATGATAGGCTATTTTATACTTCTTCTTTTACTTTTTCAAATATTTTATTTCTTTGGATTTTCATTTTATCATTCAGCAAAATTTTAAAACTTGATAATTATGTATTATGTTATTGCTTAAAAAAAGTAACATTTTACCTTCTTTTCCTATAAAAATCTTATTCTATTTTTATTGGTTTGTACTTAAATTTACATTCAAATACTAAACGAGAATTTTTATCAAATATTATTCGTACTAATCTTTCACTGGGCATTCTAAAAATACATAAATTTAATTTACTGGCGCTTTTGGTATCAACCTCAATGCATTTTCGTTGAACTCTTAAATCCCATTATTTTTAACCAGATCACGCCAATCTTCGTAAGACAAGTGTTTAGAATAGTTTCCAAATAGTTATAATTTTACTTTATCTATAATTGGTTCAACGTCTCAGCATATTTTCATTAGTTCAATTTTTTTTCGATTTCATTACTCAATATTTTATCCATTAGAGTTGGATAACATAATATTAAGGTATCAACTGTGAAACGAAAGTTCACTTTGAGCCCCTAGCTGAACTTGCTCTTAATTTCTTTTAGTCGCGTCACGTTTAGGTATGGCCGGCCGTTGCTGGTTGGCGTTGTAGTCTGGCCATTTCTGGTTGATATAATCAGCGGCAGGTCACAGGGACAGCCCCTATTACTCGTGGCTGTGGCTGTAGACGTATAAAATAAACGTTCCTGGTTTGAAATATATTTTTATTTGAAGAGCTTTTCACACAGATTTATATGGCAAGAAAAATCACGAAAAATTCGCTCTCTCAAAGGTTCACAAATTTATTATCTAGGGTCACATGATTTAAAACCTAATCGCGTTTTTAAAAAGAGGCATCTACTGACTATTAAAATACCGTGATCACATAGTCCCAGCAAATTCTTAAGAGCTGTGGAGTCAATGAGAATATTTATTTTTATATGATATATATACAGGGTGTCCCAAACAGGTGGTAACGAGTTTAATTCTTTATCTATGAGAGATAAGTGGGCAGTGTAAATTGAAAAAAAATGTACAAAATAAGGTAGGAAATAAAACCCCGTTAAAAAAATCCTCTCGTTCATTTACAAAAAGTTACACTTTTTAAATTTGTATACTACCTCCTTACAAAACAATTCCCAATTAGTAATATGTGCCCCATACACTCATGAGGTAACGTACCAAATTTGAGCCATTCATCATACAACGACGCAGAGATATCTTTAAATAAATAGGATCGGGGACTACATGTTTTTAAATGTAAACGTTTATTGCTAGAGAGGAAAAAAAAAAAGATTTTCTTTCGTAATTTCTGTACGACCCCTGAAATGCAATCAATCGACGTGATCTTTTTCGCTTCGAGAGCCACTGAAAAGTGGTTTAAGTCAGAGTTATATTTATCTTCATATCTCTGACACTTTTTAAGGTGTAATTCTCAAATTTTGTGTGTCACCTCATGGGTGTATGGGGCACATTTTACTAATTAGGAATTGTTTTGTAAAAAGGTAGTATAGAAAATAAAAAGTATAACTTTATGAAAATGAACGAGAGGAATTGTTTCTTAACGGAATCTTATTTACGATCTTATTTTGAACATCTTTTCAATTTACACTGCCTACTTACCTCTAATAGATAAAGCCCGTTACCACCTTTTTGGGACACTCTGTAAATATACAGGGTGTCCAGCCTTAATGTGACCCAATAGCTAATTCCCGAACCGTTCGGCTTAGATATGCACTTCCAATTTGAAAAATGTTTTTAAAAAGGTAAAGAATGTTTTTACGTGCTTTTCAAACCAAAAAACCCATTTAGAAAAAAATTACAAAAATTAAATTTTTATACGGTCCCCAGGTCCTATCACTTATATTTAGGAAAAGATGCAGTGCACAAAAACAAAGTAAACACAAAAAGTTTAATTTTATTACGATAAAAACTGCCCGAGTTATGGAACTTTGAAAATCACACATTTCATCCATTTTCTTAGCCAATTTCAAGAAGCTGGTAAAGGACCGTCTCCAAAGTGAAATTAATTGGAACTCTGCCAGGAAACTTTCGCTCTTGCACGTCACTCTTATGTAAATCGTTTTTAAATTTAAAAGTACATACATTACGTTAATATTACAATAATTGAGTACTTAAGAAATAAAATTTATTCTGTGTACGTGTAAAACATAGATAAAATAAAATATTTTGGACGAAGAAAACTTTTCAAAAGCAGTTCCAAAAAAATAGACTTATTTGCCTGCGGCTTCAGACTGATTTGCTGCGGTACTGATCATGGCGAACGTTAAAAATCTGTTGTGTAGTCGCTTGCAATTGCATACAGTCGCATTCTAATATTACGAATTCTAGTACGGGAGAACGAGATGTATACAAATGAAGAACACTGCGAAATGGTACTGTTGTATGGGCAGTGTAATAGAAATAAGAGAGAGGCGGCAAGACTTTATGCCATTAGCGAGCCAGAGCGAAAGTTTTCTGGCAGAGTTCCAATTAATTTCACTTTGGAGACGGTCCCTTACTAGCTTCTTGAAATTGGCCAAGAAAATGGATGAAATGTATGATTTTCAAAGTTCCATAACTCGGTCAGTTTTTATCGTAATAAAATGAAACTTTTTGTGTTTACTTTGTTTTTGTGTACTGCATCTTTTCCTAAATATAAGTGATAGGACCTAGGGACCGTATAAAAATTTAATTTTTGTAATTATTTTCTAAATGGGTTGTTTGGTTCGAAAAGCACGTAAAAACATTCTATACCTGTTTTAAAACATTTTTTGAATTGGAAGTGCATATCTAAACCGAAAGGTTCGGGAATTAGCTATTGGGTCACATTAAGTCTTGACACCCTGTATATATATGTGTGTGTGTGTATGTGTATTTTTATTAATTTCAATGCTGTACAAAACTGAAAATATAATATTTTCATCTATAAAGATAAAAACTTAATATCCCATTAAGCGATTCCTAGTATATGAAATTCCTCTGGAAATGAAACGGAAAAAGACAAAACATAGATATGATACAAAATATACCTTTAATACTCTTTTCTAAGAGCTGAAATCTCTGTTTTATAATGCAAATAAAATAAAACTTGTAGCGGTAAAAGAAATTTTCAGCGATATCAGTTGTCAGATATGTTTATACTGAGTTCTCGGTTTCAGGAAAACATGCTTTATTTCATGCATATTTGATATTTGATTTCGTTTTAAAGAAAATCCATTGCATTTTATTTGAAATGTGCTTAATGAATGCCATGCTTTTGAAAGATATTTGTAATGCTCATGCATCTGAATAATATATGTTTTGGGTTTCTGTGTATGATTTCCAGGACATTTTCCATGTTTTTATTGTTAGTTTATATGTTTCATGCAGAATAGTCGCATTTGCAAAAATTCTGTTCACTATATTTCCATCTATATCCTATTGCACAAACATTCTTTAAAATAATAAATTTGATGTTTTGTTTTAAAATGTTTAAATATTATTTCCAGTCAAGATTTGAATAAAATATTCAGAGCGGAATAAGCTTATTGCTACAGAAGTGCGGAAAAATAACGATAAAATTGATTTGCGATATGAATTTTCAGATAAAATCTATTTGGGTGGTTCAAAAACTTCAGCCGCTTTAATGTTTGAGTGTAAACAATATTGAGAAACAAATATTACGGCTGTATTTGACTGTTGGCATTTTTGGAACAATTATCCAGTGTTAGAAATGTAGTGAAAAAATATATTTTTTTTTCTCTCTCTCAATGTAAAACAAGCATTTGTGACAAATCTGAAACATGTACTTATAATGTAAGATAAATATGTAATATGCTCAATTGTTGGTATAACATAATAGAAATATATTCAATGTTACCCAATAGTGAGCAAAAAATAGCGATATTATAGAGACATTGTATTGTGTATGCAACCTTTGTGAAAGTCTTACTGCAAAAAAATCAGAACTTGTACTTAAAATGGATAATTATATTTCAATTGCATTCATTGAATGGTGAAAGAGCTATCAGAAAATGCTTTTTTGACAAAATCGAAAATCAAAGATAATTCTTTGATACTGTATATTCTTTCAGGCATATTTCGTTCACGACAATAGGTTGCATATCCATTGTTACAAATTTCTTAATTGTGACAGTATTTCCTTGAAGATGCAAGTTGAACGGTACTTTTAAGGGTTAGTAAAAGTTTAAAGACGATATTATTTTTTATCTTACATTTTGAAATGCCAAGTGATACTAAATATCATATGCATACTTCTTTATCCTGAGTGGAATTAAAAGTTTTCTGGAGAAATCTATTATTTCATGTTTCTACAAGTCAATACATATTTTTTAAAAATTCCCAGTACATAGCTCAGGCATTAAATAGGATCACTTTTGATTATGTAAACCATTTTAAATAACTTAAATTTTAACAATGTTAATTTAAAAGAAAACTACAATTTAGATTGTAATTTAGACTACACTTCTGTAAAATCTTTCTGTAACCTTAAGCTGAAGAGGATTTGGTTCCTGAAAATCTACTCATGCCATGTCTCATGGTGACTTCTTCAATAAGATGCATTATTTGTAGCATTACAGTACAGGAAAAAGCTGATTTTTGGCGAGTTTCTTTGATCACAGTGATATGCGATATACAAAATTTCCAAGAGGATGCGACATTCCTTGGCACGTGTTGTCTAACATCTGTCCCACTTCGTCTATATAACGGTCTTCATCCGGTGTAACTTTTCCAAGGCAACATCTATGAAATTATCAAACTGCTGTGCGGATGATTTTTAATTGTCTTGCATGCTTGTATGCGTTCAAAGTGGTTGTGAACACGATCTCATTCACTTTCTTCATAATGATAATCTCTAGCAAATATGCCAGATTGCCAATTTTTGAAGGCCAAACGGAAATTTTTATTTGTTTATTATTTTAATATTACATGAAATACGTTACCACTGTATAACGCCAAAGCTAGGTTCACAAGATGGATTTTTTTAAGGTCAAATTTATCAACGTATTTTAATATTAAATGAAATACGTTGTAAATTTGACCTTAAAAAAAGTCATCTTTTGAACCTAATTTCGTGTTATACTATGGTAACGTATTTCATGTAATATTAAAATAATAAGCATGAAAACATTTTCATTTGACTTAGAAAAAGGGCCAATCTGGCATCCCTGATCTCGTGTCACATTGGTTACGATCATACTAAATTGTCATCTACCCTCCGTTACACATTCTACACTCGCCAATTTAAATGGGATGTCCAAAAAGGTCCATAAATTTTAAAAAGTCATTTAAAAAGAACAAATAATGACATTAAAATTGCGGTTTATGGGGCGATCGTTTTTTTTGTTCTTTTCTTTTGTGTGTGTGTGTGACACAGAAACAGTTGTACTTCCAAATGTTATCTATAGGTGGCGCTGACATGCTCAATGGGAAGTAAGTTTCCAATTAAAAAAAAATTAAAAAATCCGAAATCTCTCTAATATTATCCATGGAAACCGCCTTTTCGTATCGTTATTGCTCATTTTTAAATGAATTTTTAAACTTTGATGCACCCAGGATGCGTCAAAAGCTCGTGTAAACTTCAAAAATTCATTAAAAAAGAAACAAATCGTAATATAAAATTGCAATTTTAATGGAAAGGATTAGAGATATTTTGGATTTTTTTTAATTGTAAACTTTCTTCCCATTTTGCATACCAGTGCTACCTGTCGGCAGGGCCCTTGCTGAAGGCGGGGGGGGGGCGAGAGTGGCGTCGACTCCCCGAACACTCACAAAATTCAATTAAACTTGGCAAAATTAGATACCTAGTTGGCAAAATTGGTGAAAAAATTTAATGAAAACGATAATTTACTTTCTGTTTCTAGTACACTTGGTAAAATTACGCAAATCCAGTTGGCAAAAGTAAAATTTAGTAATATAGTTGATAAAAAATAAATAAGTTGGTAAAAACCGATATTTGACTTGGCAGTTTATCGACATCCACCCCCTAGAAAAAGACCTTAGCAGTGGCTCTTTCTAGGGGGGTATCATTTATGCCCTCCTAGGTATAAATGCCTATCGGTAACATTTGAAACTACAACCTTTCTTGTCATATAAAAAAAATCCAATAACCCTCTAAACCTATTTGTGCAAACCGCAATTTATCATTATCTGTTCTTTTTAAATGAATTTTAGTTTTTTTGGACTTTTTCACCACCCTGTATGTATGTATACATATATATATAAATTATGATATAGTGAACGTTAGCGACATTTGCTACCAGATAATTTTTTAAATATTTGAGTCATCCATTCTGTCATTATTCAGTCATCCATCTAAGCTTAAGAAAAGTTCCATAACTATATTGGTAAAATAATGACTGTTTCTTCTAAAAGTAAAACAATGCTTTGCATTCTTTTTTAAACTATGTAAATATTTTTCATAGAAGTTTTATTCATTACTATATCAATATTAAGAAAACTCTTATTGAATTAAAAAGTTAATAAATTAATGTATCAAGCAAATTAAAAGCATACTGCAATAAATCAATAAAACAAGATAAAAATTTAAAGTTTGAAAAAAATTGAATTTTATGACTTTTTTATCCATAAAGATAAAAGACATAAAAAAATTCATTCTAGATAGTCAGTTTCAAAAACATCAGAATCTCTTTCCGTTGCGTATTTTTATTTTCAAATCAATTGAAATTTATTTCAGATTTAAAGTCAGTGATCGATTCAGGAATTTTTTCCAGGGTTCCATTTTTGTGAAAATTACATAATTTTGCAAATTTCAATACTTATTTTTGTGAATTTTCATGCCAATTTTTAATTAGTCACCTTTTGTTAAAATAATGAATAAAAGAAATTAAAATATAGGGTAAAATGCCAATAAAGGGTCGTTTTAATCGATTGCATTTTTGTGAAGGGGTAGTTTCATTCGATTGTAATTTTGAGAAGGGTCTGCAAAACAGACCCAAATTTCCTCTGCAACGACCTTTGAAAACAAATAGAAATTTCGCTATATTCATTGTCAATTTTAAACCCAGTTTAAGCAGTCATTTAAACTCACTCCTACTTAACACCTCATTTCTTTTCTTTTAACAGCAAAACTGTTAACATTTGAACATCTTAATATTTTTTCGAGCTGTTTCTCAATTTCATAACATATGAAAATTGAAGCAGCACTGTATTCAAAAAGTTTTAATTATTTCAGTGGACTTAATTTTCCTATCCACGATATATGAGCTACATATTAGAAATTCAAGACGACTAACTGCTACTGTTATGATGAGAGTTTTAGAGTGTCATGATTGTAAAAGTAGATTGTTAATGCGTATATTCACGATCTGGTTCAATAAGTGCAATTGTTATTTGTAAAGTGCAATCATAATTTCCGTTGTCCCTGAAAACTTGGTGTCTGGGAGATTTTATCTATAAAAAAGTGCCATTTTATTGCGGAATCTATGTATTTTATTTTTTTAAGCTAAAATATGCTAAAATATAATTTGCTCGGCTTTTACTAAACTTAATCCCGTATTTAATTAAAAAGATATTGGTGCTTCTCTACCTAGATTAAATATTGTAATATAAATTCTTTTTTATCAAAATTTCTAATTTTTTACTGTTTTTTCCATATATTATATTGTTTAAATGTGCTAAATGATACGGTAAAAGGTTTTAAATTATTTTACGGGTTTTCCCAGTTTTTTAGCTGATTGCCAGTTCAAGTTAATTACGAATCAAACGTGTATAGTTTAACTGTTATGTCGTTTCCTGCTACACGCTTCATAGATTTTGTTACTGAATTGTCAGTTCTGTGTTTATGACCCTTTAAAAATATTTTTGAAATGTTGGGCAATACTCACTTTCTTTACTGCACTGGCTGGTGATTCGTGTGCGATTTAGTCAGGTTGTTTGTGCTGAATTACTCTGAGGTCGTTCATAACTCTACTATCAAAATCAGATAGGATATAAAACACAACAAAGTGAACTTTTAGGGATGGATGAGATAGACGAGACATTCTTGCCAACTGTCCTCACCATAGAAATAGTCATTGCTATTCATGATTAATAATCACTTTCAAAATGTGCTAAAGTTCTTGTCTAATCAACTAGCTCCAAAATCATAGATTTCATCGAATTAAATGCAATTTATAATTATAATTTTTAAATATGTTTCTGGCAAAACAAATTCATTCATTCGCAAATCACGATTACATGATAGTTTTATCGATCCTATTTCTATTGTGTAAAGTGATTGTTTCATAGTGTTCAGTCTTCGTTTTTATAATTTTAAAAAGTCTACTACTATTTTGTGTACACTTTTAATACGATTCGCTGCTTTGATATAATTATCAATAATATGTTTAAAAATTCTTATAATCCTGATAGACATTTGCGAGTATTTCTTCATTCAGTTGACTTTGTGCCTTTATCTAAAGTTAAAAATATTTGTTATTAAGCCCATTCTCACTTCTTATTCGTTTACGTTTCGATAGTATTTCAGTTAAATCAGCTTTCAGAAGTATGAAATAGCATAAAGAGGATTGTTTTTGTTCCATATGTCTATATCTAGACTCATATCATTTTGTAAGAACAGTATCCTATATCTTTGATAACGTGGACTGCATAATTGAAAAGAGTCATTAAACTAGATATTTTTCTTGCAACCCTTGTAATTCCAATAAATAATGTTTAGTTCACTTATTATTAATAACTAGACAATAAAACACTTAAAACCTCTATATGTTCTTTTTGTTGAGGGTTAGGTCTACTTTGTCTCTTCTAAACAGTATTATAATCTTTCAAAATAAATTGATGTATTGTATTTTGTGCTACATTTAGCAAATTTTTGAAATTTTACTTAAAAGCATGAATTAACTCAGAACTAGTGATAATGTTTCCATTTCCTCTTTGCGTTTTACTCAACAACAAAAATCGGCAATAAATGTTAAGTTTGCTAGACTTCTGTTCTTTCATTCTTTGCAAACGACGTTAAACAATCTCTTGTACACATCCATAGGGCAGATAAAATCCACTGCCAGAGAAATGGCATATCTGTTGCTTTGAGAGTTTGAAATTTACATTCCTATGAAGCCATATCTTAGTTTTATTTCGACGCAATATTTCACTTCCTGGAACAAGAATTTTTCTGCACACGGAGACGAATGCTAAGATCGATTCTATCCATCAGCATCAAAAATCAACTGAATACGGGAAGGTTTGAATATTATTCCCCAGTTTGGAATGCTCGCCATTATAGGGTGGAGATACAAAACAGGCCCAATATATCTTTCAGAGATATCGCGCAGAGACGAAAAAAGCAACACACTTTTTTGAAGAAAAAATAAAAATTCGGATATTCTATATATGGATAGAAAAGGAGCCTATGGCGCATCTCAGTATTGGACCTAGAGCAAATCTGTTTGTAAGGGGTTATCGCTTGAATTATGTTTGCTCAGTGATCCAGGTATATTTTATTAATTTATGGTTGGTGTGTTTGATATTATATTGTAACAGAAAAAAAGAGCATATTAGTAGATGGATACAATATACTAATGCAGGGCCATTCACAAAGTACCCCTAAATTTAAAAATGAATAACTCAAATACGGTGATAGATAGGAGCGTGAAACCAGAAATATGTTAATTAAAAGAACCGTGGGAATTTTATACAGAAGCCACAAAATTTTAGTTACAAATTGCACTGATAGATGGCTGTATTAGCGTCAATACGGATTCCAGAAAGAGAGCTCATAGAGCGAGAAAAATCACTTCAAAATAGACTGATGGTGGGAGTGTTTGTTCTAATACAGACAATATATTAGTTGCTGTTGTCGTGTCCATGGATAGACGACACTATCCATGGAAAGATGGGTGCCATTGCCCCCGAGTGGGTTGGACTTCTACTTATTGGTCCCTAATTTTGAACCGATTCCAGATGAGGGACCAAACACTATCTAAAATCTATCGTTAACAACTTGGAGGACATTGGAGCCACGACGAATTTTACGTGCACCAGCTCCCATTAGCGTACACTGTTCCACAGCAGTCGAGCCGAGAGGGAGATGACCCTCCCAAGCACTGGCCAAGCCGAATGCTGCGTCACTTGCCGTGTTCTTATGGGAACGGAGTTTAGTGTCCAGACCACTGCGGGACACAATATATTAGTAGAGATAGAATATACTACATTTCAATACAATTGAGCAAAAGTTGTCAAACTTTTCATTGTGTGTTACCATGTGATCGTCAGTGGTGTAGCGGATAACAAACCATTCTGTAATATTTTGGATCCGGGTTTGATTCCTGTCTTAGCCTTGGGTGTCAACTTATCCGTCCTTTCATGGGGGATGACGCTGACCGCCTAACGGATGCCCTCGTGATAGAATGATCAATAATTCAGGGCCTTGGCAGACGCGAAAGACTGATGCACAAGAGCCCATCATTTAAAAAAAGTGTATTACATTATTCTGTTATAATGCTTTTTGTGAATTTACAATAGCTTAGAATTTTTTCATAGAAGCATTAATAATTATTCTAATATTACTGAATGCACGTAAAGTGCTACAACTTATCTTTAAAGGAATATATTGAACACATTAACTTCTATGTTTACATTAACTCTATGTCCCATGAATAGAATTTATTAATAGAATCAAGGAATGTAAAATCACAGTGCTTTATATCGAGAATATTATTAAATAGTTAAAGAAACTGAATGCTTTCAGTCTTTTAAAATAATATTTTAAAATTTCTTCTTTCTCTATGTTTTTACCACCATAAACAAATATCATATCATGAAATTTTATTAAGAGCATATCGTGTGTTTTTTCTATTACTTTTTAACATAAAAATTTCAACTTTTAAATTTTGAAATAATTGTCACTAGAAATTCAATATTAAACAACCAAGTATCATTCACAGAAATATTACAAAAATTTCCCTTATTATTTTTAATTGAAATATAATATAATTAATTTGTCTTATTGATAAATAAATATTTTCGTTTGGTAATTGCTCTTATTCAGTGAAATACTATATTTTATAAATGCCATTTCTTTATTTTACTGAAAATTAAATTTTTCAATGAGTTTATGTGTACTTTAGTTAATTAAGTTTAGATTATTATTTATACTATGCATTAAAAAAATATGTGATAAGTTTAGAACTACACTGCTGGCCACCCAAATTGCAACACCAAGAAAAACAAGAGATTATCACAACAAAATTTATTGTGTAGATAACATGTTGACCAAGGTAACAAATGATTATAATTTACAGCATTCTATGAAGCGTGGTTCCTGCCAAAATCAGTACCCAGAGTAGCCGCCGTTGTGTGGAGATCACAGCTGCCACACGCCTCGGCATTGATTCAAAGAGACTTTGAATGTGTTCTTGGGGTACAGCAGACCAAGCAGCTTCCACACGTTGCCAAAGTTGATCTGGTTGTGACAGCTGGGGATGAACTCTGGGTCAGTCGTTGAGCAAACCATGGACCACATGTTTTCTATCGGCGAAAGATCCGGAGAGCGCGCCGGCCAGGGAAAGCAATTCAATCTGGTGATTGACGAAGAACCCTTGGACAATGCGTGCCACGGTGGTGGCCGTGCAATTATCCTAGCTGAAATATGGCTGTTGGCAAGCCCTGAAGGTTAAGAAAGGACAACTGGCTCCAACACCTCGGAGATGTAGCGCTGGACGTGGTTTAAAGTACGGCAATGCGTAATAGAGAGGATGCTGCGAGAGAGATATCCGATACCGCCCCATACCATAATACCCGGTGCAGGGACCAGTGTGACGGTGCATAATGCAGCTGTTCAGCATCCTCTCTCCACGGGTGTCTCCAGACTCGAATCCGACCGTCGTGGTGTTGCATACAGAAGCGTGACTCGTCAGTAAAGAGAATTTCATTCCATTCTGTCGTCCACATCCTTCTTTCATCGCACCATTGGCGGCGGAGACGTTCTGTGGTTCCGCGTCCAGAGGTAGACAAAGCAACGGACGTCTTGCGGACAGACCATTCTGCCTACTGTAAACGACGTCGAATGGTACGCGCGCAGACACTGGGGATGATGCGTTTACAGACTGAATCTGCTGTGATAATGGTTCGTGATGTGTGACTGAGCGGTCCGTCACTGCCATGCGTACAATCTGCCTGTCATCACCGTGACGTGGTGCACTGAGGGTCGATGCGGGTCAGATCACGTCTGTCCGTCGTACCCTCCTGCACCCAACGATCACATATCCGCATCACAGTTGTTTGGTTTCGTCCAATACGACGACCGATTTCCCTGAAAGATAACCCACAATCTCGGTATGCCACTATCCTTCCTCTGTCAAACTCGGATACTTGATCAAAGGATGATCGTTGTTTCCTACGAGGCATAATTTATCGTTTTTTTGAAAAAAAAGCAAGAAAAACGCAATTGCTGTACTTGAAACCGTCGAAATCTCCAAGCCTTAAATAGCGCTTTGAGGTGGCGCCACAGGCGCACTTGATGTGCGTCTGCGCTGAAATTCTAATCATTTGCATATCTCACCTCAGCTAATGCATGTTGTAAATTTCATATTATTTGCATGCTTCCTTCAGGGTGTTGCATTTACGATGGCCAGCAGTGTATGTATTTAATATAAATACTCATTTATTTTTTTAAATAAAACTCAAATTTCATTATAGATTTACTTTTACGGTAGATAGAAATTTTCAGTTAAGGAGGAACATCCTACTCTTTAAGTGAATTTTATCGATGTTTATGTTTCATTAACAAAAAAACATAATAACTTCGACTCCAAAGGTATTCTTCAATATTATATACTCATTTTTCAGCACAATACTGCATACACTAAACTACCAACTGAAGCTACAGTACCAAAATTGAATAAAAAGGAAAATGTTTTTTAAATGAAATTCATTTACTGCTGTAAATAACTAGAAAATGTATAATATGAGTACAAAAGGCTGATATTCGCTTAAGAATACCCAGAAATAGTCGTACTTTTCGATATTGCGAGAAAGTTAACTTAAAATTTTGTGTATGCGGGCAGTAATTTCCTGTATGTGTGTGGTCGGCAAATTTTCATCTTCCTCAACTTCCATTACCCTTATTTGTTTTTGGGTGTTGCCGATGCATGTCCCTTCCTCGTCGCTTAAACCTGCTTTTAATATTTCGGCATGACTTACGTGCTACCACAACAGTTTATCCAGAATGGTAAATCACAATAGCACTATTATTTTCTTCCATAAATTTGTGCATTTATAAATGAGCTTTTTACCCGCTGGTAAGAAAAAAAGTTCATTTTATGCATTAATACCTTCCCCTGTTTTTCAATTGAAAATTGCTACCATCATGTATACCACCCACGTTGGCTTTGTTCTTTCTCCTTTGCTTTAAAGTAGCACCGAGTTGTTTTTCGTGGATTAAAGTTATTCAAGTAGGTTTAGTTTTTCGTATTCTTCTTGATTCACACGCGGTACGTTTGTTTGAATTCCCTGTTCCTTGAAACCAGGCATTTTGAGTTAGTATTTTATTTAACAAGTGATTGCGGATTATGTAGATGCTTCACAGAACAGTTGGATTAATTTATTCATAAACAAGTAAGTGAAATTGTTTTGTTATAAAATATTAAGATGGATGTACGACTTAAAAATTTATTTCATATTTTAATTTTTGCGTAAATTATACCAAATGTCGCTCTAAAAATTTAAAAACTTTATGCATATCTCTCCATCTATATGTCTCTAAAAGAAAAAAAAATGCATGTGTTAATATTGTGGAAACATAATGGCACTGCATGTTAATATTTTACTATCTTAGATATGTCTTTTTAAAAACAGAAAAGTTCCTTTTAAAATATTTTTTCGTTAAATTTATATTGTTTTTAATATGGTGTTAGTCTGTGATGTTCGCTCTAATTCTCTTTATTATATAGTCTTCTAATCTATGATAATTCCTTAGGTGTTGTTTTGGTAGTACGTTTTCGTTAAAATTACTTTATTTTGAATTTTTTATCCTGTGCTCCAGACAAACAAAAAGGTAGGATATTGTTATAATAAAAAATTTTCACTTGAATTGTTTTAGTAGTAATATAACGAATATGTATTTTAATAATAAAGTGGTATACACACGTTTTTGCGAAAATAAGCTCATAAAGTAGGTAATATAATTTACAAATTGTTTCATTTTATTATGCAGAGCGTTTCAATAAACAATGCAAACTATGTAAATAGAAAAAGTAAGCGTAACAATTTTAGAGAATTTATTACTCCACGAATGTTATTCAATAGCATTAGCTATAATAACATAGTGTTTTTCTTTAATAAGCTCAGGCAGGTTTTTCCCGTGTGTTGCTCATGCAATTTTAGCTAAACCAAAATTTTTATTTCTTTTTTTATTCGTGTATTTTACTTATTTCATATTAAAGAGAGAGAGAGAGAGACTTAATAATATTGCCTCCCTTTCTCGTTTTTATATTTTTGTAATTTCAATGTACTTATGAATTTATTAAGCATAATATATTACAGTAGTTTGCGTAAAACTCTTTTGCATATGATAGGAGTTAAACTGAAGCTATTTTAAGTTGACAGGATTACACTTTTAAAAGGATGTATGAATTCGTTTAAAAATTTAAGCAGCATTTACATCACATTAAAAGCTATATTTATTATGCACATTTAAAATAATATTTATATGTACACTGATAGTAAGGAAAGGAAATGTGAATTATCTTTCATAAAATTTTAACTTCCTATAGAATATAAACAATACTTTATAGTATAAAAATCAGTAACAATATAGTTGGATTTTTGAATAGCTTAGAAAAGTTCTATTTACAGTCTTACTTATCTTTTAGCTCTGAATTTTACGCGCATATTTTATTCAGAATTTTTATTGCGTGACCATCTGCCAAGTTAATGAGAGCTATTTTATTCAGTACATGATATAAATACAAATAATTTATAAAAAATAAATGACTAGTGAATCTTAAAATTATTTAAATGCCTTTAAAAGATCAAAATATTTACAAAGTAACAGTATTACAGTATTGCAAAGTACAGTAAATGAAATTACTAAGTTCATGTTAACTTATAAGTAGTCACATCTATAAAACCTAGCTTCAAGATTTCTTTATGTAAAAAATATTTAAATTATTTTATTTCTATTCTGCATACACATTATAATATTTTGAAAAGTGAGTTAGTTAAATTAGAAACCCTTTAATAGTGTACAGTCAATATATGTATTTTAAATTGTGGTGCTGTTTTATATATAAATATATATATATATATATATATATATATTATATATATATATAATTGGGAAAAGGGGCTAACTTATTCTTTTTTATAAAGAATTGTATTATGACTAGAAAAAGGATTAAACAAAAATCACACGTTAACTTTTAGTTTATTTATTTATTTATTTATTTTGTTCCGAATGAAAACCAAAAGGTTTCTGCCATATTGAATATTTCGTAAACTATAAATTAACCTACAAACAATGATATTTAAGATATCACGTAATACAAGTATTTGAGTCATTGTTAAAAACGTATTTTGTCTTTATCCTTACCACACACCTACAGCAGTTTAATGACGGTTTTCATCAGTAAATTCAGTGACGTGTGGCCGAGTCACTGAATTTACCACCTCTACTCGCCAGGCACAATAAAACAATCGAGATTTGTTTTTTGCTTCTTCTTTTAACCGTCGTAACACAACTGCAACACCTGATATTCCACTCTCAAACCACCTTTACGTCTCAAGGTCGTATTCTACGTGCTAGTAAGCATGTTTGAAGGAATTAAATAAACAATAACGAGAGACTACATAATGAACTGAGGTGAGGGGGAGGCAAAGTGAGGTTTCCATCTGTATTGTTTTCCGTGTCACCAGGAAACTGTAGTATTTGCGAAGAAATTAGTTACCTGCTGATGTACAAGTAAAAACCTAACTTCTGCAGGTTTTCATCCATTAGGAAAGCCCTAATTGTGGCTTTAAAGAAATAATAACGCCGATAAAGCGTTTAGACGAATTTGTAAGATACGCTCTAATTCTATTCTACTTGTTATTTGTTTGCGTTACTCCTGTAGCGTTAGAGATTTAATTAAAAAAATTAAAGAGGGAATTTCTAGTTCCTTTTACTTTTATTCATTTTAAAAAAGGTAAGAATACTTAAGCAATTAATTATTAGTAAACAATATATCTATGGAAGACCTAAAAAAAATACAGCGGGCTGGGATTTCCGATTAAGCATTG
The DNA here is from genome assembly GCA_038373885.1 of Cheiracanthium punctorium. Taxonomy (NCBI): domain Eukaryota; kingdom Metazoa; phylum Arthropoda; class Arachnida; order Araneae; family Cheiracanthiidae; genus Cheiracanthium; species Cheiracanthium punctorium. The sequence goes on along the minus strand of JAWZYV010001322.1, from coordinate 1,859,511 downwards.
CCTCAACAATCGTCCGAAGGTATCGGCCATTCTGTTAGGGGGGAGCCCAATGGGCATCCAATAGTAACGCCTAAGAAGGTTACCGACGAGTTAACACCCAAGCCCAAGCCGAGAATCGAACTCGGAGCCAAGACGGGATAGAATGTATCTTTAACCGCTACATCTCCTGTTTGGTATGTCTACAAAAGTAGAAAACATTCTTTTAGCGCATAAAACTGGTGTGTTTTACTTTATTTATTTAGTTACTTACACTAGCGTGTAAAAGTTTTTAGTCAACGTGTAAATTATTAATGAAAAACGAAATGTCGATAAAGAATGAAGGATTTTATTGATAAGGTAAGCAGTATTTTAATACAGTCGAAAGAGAAGTAATGTATTAACACCAGATATGCATTTCATGCAAGAGTTTCTCAAACTTTGCTCCATGCGAAAGTAGCAAGTACTGCGCAAAATATGTCTCTGCTTTAACTTGTGATATACTAGATTCGGTTTTACAGACCATGCTCCGTAAACTGAACTAGATCGTACGTTAAACTTCAAAGAAACTTAAAGTACTCCATCATTTATGAAGTTTTAAAAACCCTGTTATAGACCATTTCCATATCAATCAGGAATTGAATAAATTGTGTTTTGTGTTAAGCGGTTTATATACTTGAAAATAAGCTTTCATTGTTTATATTCGGTTGAAATACCGTTTTAATTTATGGAAATGTATATCAAAAGATTTTTACAAATTTAGTACAGTAAAATGTTTTTCCATATTCATTCTTTATGTACATAGTTTTTCATTGATACTTATGACGCATTGATATAATTCACGCGTCAACCAAAGACTGCACGCTAAAGTATTTATAAATAGTATAAAAGTTACTGAATATTTTTTTATACTGAATATTTCCATAATCTATATAAAATTGAGATTCTCTAAAGAGGTAAAGCTCACATTTTAGCGTAGATGTTTTTTAATGCGATATTAGAAATCCTCACAACTATAAAGTAAAAAGTATAACTATTTTAGAGCTTTTTATATTTCTTTTTCTGGATTTTTTAGAGCAGTTGATTTCTAGGATGTTTTTTTCGTCCACTTTTTCTTGCATATGAGTTTCAAACTCCACTAAATCTGGAAATTCCAAAAAGCTGTCTCTCAAGCAAAGTTAGAACACAGTTCTCGTTCTTAGGCAATGATTACAGCACGCAGCCAATGAGGAATATTAAATTTTATTCTACACTTTGGGAAATCAATGTAAATTCCTTTCTGCTGCCACTGCCTCGAGAACAACTTATTCTTTTTTATTACCGTTATAAGTGATTAATATTCTTTTGTTTCGTTTTAAAATTATTCATGGTGTAACTATCCACTAAATTTCATAACACACTGAAAGCAGCATATTCTTTCTTACAAGCAGAGGTAAAAAGCTATTTATTTCAGAGATGCTATGAATTCTAAATTGGTTTGTACCCGACTTGAGTGTCCTAACAGCTATCCATACATTTAAATTCCACTCTTCTTTAAAATTCCTTATGTAATTCGCATATCATTAAGGGATAACTTTTAGCAGACGTTTCATTTAATAAAAGTTAGTGTGTTTTCTTTGTAGTTTCCAACTATCCGCCCCTTTTATGGTCGATTTCTTGCACACGTATAATAATTTCATATCTAACAGTGTGCTCTGATTATCCCAAGTTTTTGAAACTCCTGATAAGATTAGCTTTTCACGCTTTTTCTAAACCTGATAAAGTACTTTTTAAATGAACGGATTTAGATAACGCTTGGATTTATTTAATAATAGAAATGGGTGTTGTAACAGATTATATGGTACACTTTTTCTTTTAAGGACTGTTTGAATATTTATAGAATTTTTTTATTTATCTTTTTTGCCAAGTGTCAGGAATTCTTGCCTTAAAAACACAATAATAAACTATTTTACATTATTCCATATCTATATATTTACCTACATACAGGTAGGTAGCAAAAGTAATATAAACTATTTGTCTAAAATGTGCCAACAAATCTCCATAAATCACCAGTACAGTAGGCTGGCCCAGAAGTATATGATATATATATATATATCAATAATTACGTATGCCATAATATTTTTCTTCTTTTGTATTACTATTGTATGTATTGCATTTTGTTGTAAAATACATTGGTGTCCAAAATTAAAATTTACAAAGTTGATGATTATCTGGAAGCAGAGAGTATTAACCGCATGGTGTAGAAAGCTGGTTCTCCTGACCTCAATCCGATTGAGTACTTGTGGAATGCTCTAGAGCCATTGCATGTCAACAGCCCTTCTTCAGTGATCCTCCATGCATTAAAATCGACTCTTTTGGAAGAACTGGAATTAATGGCACAATCTTAGATCAATAGCACCATTAAAAGTGTGAGAGCTCGATGTATCATTTATCAATGTATAACTGTACGGAATGGACATACCTAATATTAGACGAAGCAATAAAGAGGTACGACCCATCCTATTTTACAAATTCTGCTCTCATTTTCATATCGCCCTTCATTAAACATCTATGAAAATATTTTTGCTACCATTTCCTGTCCCAAAATATGAGGTATCAGTGTACCAAATTCCCATGCATTCAACTCATTTTTTGTCGACAAATCTCACTTTTATAATTGTAATCGTAATTTTGGAGCTAAGTGGGATTACTATACATTGAAACAGTGTAGTATTAATGCAATTTTATGAGTGGGGACGGGTAGTTTTATTTATTCGCCAGGAGAGGACAGCTCGCGTCACTGAATGTGTCGCTTAGAGCTACATATAGTCCTTCCTGGAATTTCCCGCCACAGTTTGGAACCTCATCAGAAGGTGAGGGGGACTTCTGAATATTGGCACCCCTCGGAAACTGCTGGCAACCGCCAAGAGGACTTTCGGAACCACGGATTTAACGTGCACGTACACCGCATGCACACGGTGGTCTTTAGAGGTACGCCGGTATCGAACCCACAACCGTCCGGTTACGAGTCCAGCGCCTTAACCACTGGGCTAGCACGGCCCGGATAGTTGGAAGATTCACAGATACACACTTTTTATTGAAAGAAAATAACATCGTTTACATTAATTTCTTTTTTCACGGGAGGGGTGCCGCCAGCCCTACGCCCCCCTTTAATCCATCCTTGCTTTGGAGATTTAATCGAAACATTCAACTGGGGGGGAGGGGCGATGGATTATTCTATAATTTCTTTGTTACAGAGATTTTTGTACTGGTTTGCCGGTTTTTACTCCAGTAGGCTTCCTTTGCACGAAAGCAACGTAGCTAAAGGCTGATGTTGGTCCCTTCTCAAGGTCAGACTGCAGCAGAGTTTGTTGCACATCGAAGGGAACAAGTTTTGGGTGAACAATAAAAGGAAATAACGTAATTGGAAGGAAGAGATTCTATTAAAGGGCAGGCATCGCCCACTGTTGTGCTTGACTGACCAATAAATTGCTGGTTATAAAATTGAAGGGTCTACTCTGTAATTTCGCTTCTGTTGAGTCTATGTCATGCTATTTTATTTTTTGCGAGACTCGTGAATCCTCTCTATTCATGCATGCATTTAATTTTGTAATCGGAATTTTTTTCCCTTGTGTGTGATCGTGTTCATTGCCTTTGATGATAAAACGCCGATTATTATAGTTTGAAAGGATTTTGCATTAGCATTATGTTTAACTTAAAGGCTTTTACTAAAGTATTTCAAAATGTCAGCAGCAATAGTGAAGCTTATATATATATATATATATATATTTTTTTTTTTTAGAGGTACGTGCTAGGAATTTCTATTTTGTACGTTATAAGTTATATTATTTAATAAATGCAAATTTTAATAAAGAATTGTGTTACTAGTATATGCTCTTAAAAAAGTAATATTTTTTAATCAATTATATGTTGAAATGAATTTCTTCCATAAACCTATTCCCGCAGACAGTCGTACAAGACGGCAGCTTTTAATTATCGTCTGAGTTGTGTGTTTTTATATAAATAAAATTAGTTATTCATGAAAATATAAAAAAAATTATCTATACCCGATTATTATTATTATTACAGTAGAGTCTCGTTTATTCGACCTTCGCTTATCCGACATTCTGTATTATCCGACGTCAGGTTGCACGGGACTGGGCTGCAGTAAGGGCTCAAACATTTGCCACATCATGGAAAAATCTCCTCCATAATGATGAATATATGGACACGGATAGCATAGATGAAGCTGAAGAAACGATCTCTACCTTTAGTGCAACGAATTCCTGGATGTAAGGATGATTCTTTGGAGGAAATCGAAATCTGGATGGAGGCTGATGATCAGCATGAAATAACTGATGGAGAAATTGTCGCTCTTGTCAACTGCGATGAGAACGAAAGTGAAGATCAAGCACCGACTGTTGAGTCTTTCAGACTTTCATTTAACGATGGAGTTAAGGCTCTAGAGACTGCAATTCAATACATTTAGCAACTATTAGAAGAAAGCCACAGGAATTGACATAATGATGCTGCAAAGATGGCGAGATTTAGCAGCGAAGAAACTGCACTCATGAGGAAAACAGAGTACCAAAGAAAAAAATTTTTTAAATCGTCACAGGACAGAACTTTAAGTGTAACATACAGCACACGTAAATTCAGAAAATAGTTAATTATGTAACTGTAAGTTCATTTTTTTCATTGTTTTCTTGTATTTCTAGAGTATGATTATGATGTAAGATAGTAATTGTAATATAACATATGTATGTGTGTTCCAGATACAATTTAACCTAACGTTTAAGAAGATTTTCCTGATTCCTCCTTATTATCCGACATTTTCGCTTATCCGACATTGTGCCGGCCCCTTTATGTTGGATAAGCGAGATTCTACTGTATTATTATTTTGTATGGGTGAAACTACGCGCTTCTATTCGTATATTGATGAAACATATGATTTAGCTGAAAGCTTATCGTGAAAGAATACTTTTCAGGTCAAAGTTTAAGTTACTTTTCAGGTCAAATAAAATATAGGAATTTTGAAGAGTAAGCATTTTGTAATAAATTTCATGTATAAAAATTTATATTTTGTACTTATTTACATTTAATATCCAGAAATTTTTCATCAACGTCATGAAATTCTGTACCTTTTAACGTAACTTCATTATTATAGATGTCTATGATCAATATTTAATAAATAAATGCTTAGATCACTGTTTTTGGAAAACCATGCGTATATAATGAAGGGACAGGAAAGTAATGCCGTTTCTAAGTATATCAGTTTTTCATATAGTCAAAAAATAGAGTCTAAGAATATAAAGTTCGGCATTAATGTGAGGCTCGTAAAGTACGTGATCGATAAGAAAGGGTTTTTCAAAATTCGTAACTTATGGGGGAGAGGGGTAAGATAAAAATTATCCATAAGGCTGTAAAATGCAACAGATAAATACCTAAATATGAGGAGATTTTAAAATTTCTCCCTCCAAGGAAGTTGACACACTCCCTTTTTTACGCATGTGTTTCTCGTGGGAAAAAAGCAGTTATCTATAAAAGTCTTGCTTCTACATGCAACAAATTTCAGTCCATTACCTAGGCACAAGTTATTAGTAATTAAAAATCTATTTTTTTTCTTTAGAATTTGAATTTAAAAAAGACATTACATTCCGGCCTATCTAATGTAAAAGACTGCTCTGATTATGAGATCTTGAAAACTTATTTCCCATTTAATTTTTTTTAAATATAATATTCCAACATTCCATAAATCTATTGATACTAATAAATTGCAGTAATGTTTACGATTCATTCTGTCCAACAACGTTACGTACTATACCTAAGGTGACCATACGTCCCGTTTTTAGGTGGCTTGTCCCGTTGTCCCCAAGCACAGCTTAGGGACACCATAATGTCCCGTTTTTTAGAAAATGTCCCGTTTTTAGGAAGAGAGCAACCCACGGTAACGATTTTGATAAAGGCCAAAAAGAAAACCTGACCTCCCTCCCCTATCGAGACGCAAAGAAAACGCCGGGGGATGTATTGTTTTTGTGTTTGTTCTTTTTTTGTCAACTATTTCAATTTATTTAATTTTTATTTCTTTTTTTTTAAAGTCATGTTCCTCTTCCGAAACGTACGTCTTGCACTATTTTTTATAGTATGTGTGTTTTATCAAAGCTTTTTTTTCATTTTATTTTGATATTAACATTAACACAAGCTTTTTTGCGCGGTTTCTTAACAACTAAAAGATACCCAGACCTGTAAATTCAGTCTTACCTACACTATTACCTTAAAAACTGTAGATGTCCCGTTTTGAGGAATAAAATAAATACACTATTGACAAAAAAGTTGTAGATGTCCCATTTTGTAGGAAAAAATAAATGGTCACGTTAACTATACCCCATTATTATGCTCACCCCATTCAGTGGAAATAAAAGCAAAACCACCTCAGAAAATAGTTTTATATAGATATATACAACATTTCACCGTGAGACTCAGTCTCCGAAACTCCTTTGCATCGCACTAAATATTAAATCGACCGTTATCTCGACAAGCATAAGCAGCTGCCGGTTTCCAGTTACTCGCTCCTTCTGAAGCCGCGTTAGTTAATTCAAGCATTTAGCGTACAGCTGTCTAAAGCTACCCAGCAGACTAGTCCACTACAAAACCACTGCGTCAGCCGCAAAATCCTTCCGCTTATCAACCAAAATAATCAACGAATCAAGGAAGTATAAAAAGAAATCATGGTATGGAGGTAATCGGAGAAAGTGTGCCATCTGTGATTAAACGAAATAAAGTATGTAGCTGCGGGTGGTAAGAATGCCCGGCAGATGGCGCTACTAGACAATGGATGCGATGTTAAGGTTCAATGCTATTTTGCATATGTCTCATTAAACCGCCTGGTTGAAGGGAAGCTTCAGAATAAAACACGGACATCTAAAATTTATCTGTTGAGTTTGAAAGTACAATGTATTTTAAATTATGACTTTTAATCTGAGAATTTCTGATCAAAATTTGCACATCTAAAACTGTTTTAAAGTCCACGATTTTTAGAAAATATTTATTTATTTGCGAAAAAAATAAAGAAACTGTATTCTCGGGGAAAAAAAAAAAACTGTACCTCCACAGTGTCTAAATGAATATATATGTATAAATAGATACATGTGTACACATAAATAGATAGATAGATAAATTTTGATAATGTCTCCATTGAAAATTCTTTCATAATAGCCCGGAATGCCTAAGCAAAAAAAAAAAAAAAAATTACACTGACCCATTCCGAAAAATGGTAGAGTGGATAAGACATTGAACATTGGGAGATGGCAGGTGTCAATGGCTTTGCCCTCGCTCGGCTCTCAGTCTAACAGTCTAGTGTTTTGGACGGTTTTCTCCAGATATAACACGAATGCGTGGATGCTTTAAAAAAAAAGTTCTGAATTCGCTATGAAGGAACTAAAATACGTCCGAAATATTTAAAGCCGGGAGAAGTTTGTCTTGGTTCTAAGTCCTTCGGAGCTACTTTAGCTCCTTTTTAAGCTAGTAGAACCCCCTTAAAAAGACCTCCATACAAGGTATCTCCTCCTCACCTTAGAGAGTCTTTGTGTAGCTTAGCATTAACGAAATTATACTATATGTACCTACGTTCTTGAAAACTCTTTTATTTCCTCTAGTTAAACCAGTTTTCAATCAAATCAAGTACCATTATGAATTTCCATTGAGTGGTTGAGATCCCAGAGATGACAGCTGATCATTTTTAAATGGTCGAACAGATCTTCCTCAAATATAGCTAAAAATCATTCCGTTTAAATCGTCCTCCTTAAACCCGAACTTACGATGGAAGTAAAACAATTTCGCAGTTTTTTATTTTATTTTACTTCTTTTTTTTTTTTAAATGCAATAACAAGGGTGCTTTAAACATAATGGCTCAAAAGGCAATGGTTTTAAACATTAAATCTCTTCTTTCAGTTCACACATACCGCCATTAAGGGATTTTCTAAACACGCGATTTGATAGGTTCATTAGCGCCAACGTAAAACATCAAAGGCAGGCGCGTAGCCAGGAAAATATTTCGGGGGGGGAGGATATGAACGTATATGTGTATAAATAGACGGAGTTTCATCACAAAAAATTTCGGGGGGGGGGATATATCCCGATATCCCCCCCCCCTGGCTACGCCCCTGATCAAAGGCATCGAGTTACATGTCTCGTTTACAAATCTGTTCTGAGATTTTGAAGCGATACGAGAGAACCGCTGCTTAAAGACTTGAAATTTTCTTTCTACAGTTATTTCTTCTTACTAGGCAATTTCGCATTTGAACTGAACTATCGGGATTTAACCATGCGGGTACAACACCTTCTTTGAATGTTCTTGGGATAACAATAACAATATCTGTTGCATATATTTGGTGGCAGAAAACGCGTAAAACTTTTGTCGTATGAATACAGTGCATGTTTCAAGGTACACTTTTAAAAGTTTAACAAATTATTTTTTTTTTTCATTCATTTTCAACGTGAGAAATTAGACCCCTATTATTATCTATGCAGCAAGGTAAGCAGATTAGAATTATCGTATTGCGTATTTTGTTTAATACGAAAAAAAAGAAAGAAAGAAAAAAAAGAGAGGTACCTTATCAGAATTAAACTACGCCAGGGATTGCAAATATTCAGATTCTATTTCAAACATTCTTGCACATGATGAACCTAAAAGAGTAAGAAATATTCTAGAAAGGATCTAAGGCTAAGCAATAATTATGCTTTGTTTTGAAATATTTTCCTAAATGGGTGGTTTCCTAATCATTGCGATTTCTGTGACTCAAAATTTTTTCTCTTTTTCTGAAAAGAGAATAAGAAATTTCAATTTGTTGTTTATAAAATTATTAGTTATAATGTAATTATTAAATAACAACGTACACATATAATTAATGCGCCGTCTGTTACTTTAAAGCTTAAATGCATCGTGATGCATATCCCTCCTTTTTTTTTTGACCATCGTATTTTCAAAACATATGCTTTTCGGGATTAGAGTACAAGCCAAATTTCTTATGTCAATTTAACATATTTCACAGTTTTTATCCCCTTTGTGTCCAGATATTTTTGCAACTTTCCTCGTTTTTTGCTAATACCAGCAATAAAAGATATATTTCTGATGGCAACTTCTTGAACAAGGGATGATTTCTTTTAAAATCATTATGCATAAAAATTGAAATGTCAGCATCCTTCTTGGATATGTTAAATTATTTTGTGGAGTTGGGGTTCAATACTCGTAAATAAAGGCTAGGAAAAATACATAGCGCTTTCAAATGATAGCGGAAATGCCGTCCCAGAAAAGGGACACTAGGCATAAGTGGGTTAATAATAAGTGATTCATGTCGTGAATAATAAAAAGTTCACACATTTTTTTGATTACGTGTTTTTCGAAAAATTAATTAGTTTATCACTAAACTTATATAGGAAATTGAACTTACACTTGGGGCTATTGCATGAGCGGCAGGGGACGTGTTTAAAATTCGTGCAAATTGAAAACGTCAGTACTTCGTAAAAATGTGAATAAAGAATTCCTGTTATCAGATGAAGATATATTACAGTTCCTATGAGGTTTGGGCATCCAACAGCAAATTATGTAAAATTCCATTGTAAACCAAAATATTGACTATTACTCCGTCCTTTTCAAATTTTAATTCTAGGCATTTTCCTGATTTTCACGCATTCCTCATTTTCTATTATTATATTTATGTCGTTTATTTCTCTATTTCTATGCACATATGTAGTTTTAAAAATAGATTCGGAGATTAGACAAAAGCAAGTATCGCTAGTTCGGATGTACAGGGAAACCTCTTTGAGTGGCCAAGCCACCGTACCGAGAATATTTGGCCGCTCAGAAGAATGGCTGCTCTGAAGGGTTTTATATACTATTATAAGATAATTGCTACACTGCGTAATATAAACAATTCTGACAGATATTCCTTGTTTAAAATGAAATTTAAAAGTTATCTAAAGAGAAAATAGTACTTTATTTAATGTTTTCTTACATTTTTTGAAAAAAGGATATATTTTGTATCCTTTCAGAGAAAAGTTTTTACTTTTCTCTGAAACAACCATTTTTTCATGTTCGTTTTTTACTTTAAAAAGCAGATCTCTAACCGATTCGTTTGTTATCACTTCGGAATTTTCGATAATTTCATCGGTTTCTAAAGTCGTTTGTGTTGAAAGTTTAGCTTGCTCGTCATTACAAACATCGGAAAATTCCTCATCAAGGACGGAATTAGCGCCTAAAGGCACAAAAATTCATTTGTAAGAACATTTATATACGCAAACATACTGTTTAATTAATTTAAATCAACCTCAAATTAATTTTACATTTGATTAAAAAGATTAATGCACTTACCTTCACCAGACTCCTGAGCTTGAGTTTTTCTACTCCAAATTAAAGCATGGAGTGAGTAGAATTTTCCGAAAAATGAGATGGGCGATCCCGTCTCGGTGGCCGTTTAGAGGTGGTCGGGTGGCCGCTGATAGAGGCTACTTTAACATTAGGTCTATGAGCCGAAAAATCCATGTCCATGAAAATTTCGCAGTTTAGAGGGGTGGCCGCTTAGAGAGGTTTCACTGCATATTATTGTAAATGAAATCGCTCTCAAAATGTACCTGCGTACACATGATTCGGGCTATTTGGTACACTGTCAGCTACGGATAACTATCATTGGTTCCTTTTGGTATATTTTGTATTCATATGATGCTCAAACACCTATGATATAAGAATAGATTAACTGATCTGTAGGCGTTTTACCACATGGATCTGTCCAGGACATAGGCGGCTCGTTCAGGGGGACAAGGCGGGGAAATGCCCACTCATTTCCAAAAGTAAAAAACCTTGCCTCTCCACTTTTCAAAGTTCAAAAGTAACGATCGATAGAAAAATGATGGAGGGAAACCCAATGCAGTAACCGGGAGAATAAAAGAAACACTAGCTAGCAAGAATTTACCTCTTAAAATCGTTTAATCATTATTAGAGAAAATAATTAAATCAATAATGACATTAAAATTCAATAATATAGTCCAATTAAAAAAAAAGAATCAGCTTCACCTCTTTTACACACTCGCACATGTTTTAACCCCCCCCCCCCAACCTTTTTTTGATGCACCAGCCGCCTATGATCCAGTAGCAAATTAATTTTGGAAATTTTCTGATGCCCGGATAAACCATAGGTGCCTGAAAATGGTTTATTTAATATGTGAGATTATTTGCTCTAAAATACTATGTAGTATATTTTCAATAAGGCTTTTAAAATTAGAGATTGCAATCCGGCACATATTTCACTCCGGTCGGATCCGGCCCGAAACCCCATCAATCCTGTCTGATTGGTCACATAAAAAAATGTCGCTTTTGTTCCAAAATTAAGTGTATAAAAGATGTCTAAGTGAGTGTATCATAAAGTTTATAAGAAAGACTTATTATTTTTAAAATCAACTTTATTTAATTATCAACTCTGTTATAATCAAACAACAATTATGAATAAAATCAAAAAGGAAAATCTATGTAGTATCTTTAATAACTAGTTTAATTTTAATCTTCATATTATGTAATATAAGACTAGATCTAAGTTACTATTATATATTATATTATGTATAATAATAATAATATAATTATTAGATATAATATAATAGTAAATATTTATTTGTAATCAAAACAAAACAATGGACAGCAATGAAATAGTCTTTGCATTATTATACACTATATAATAATATATTTACAGCTATATTTAATTATAAATATTATATTTATAATTATATTCATAAATATAATATTTAGTAATAACACACTGCTCAAAACAATTAAAGGATGTTGCGGTTTTAGGTGGATCTTGTGGCTGGGAAACTTTTTAGCTGATTGATACTTGGTCGACAGGCGTAGTAGGTTATATGAGAATAAATTACACATGTTTGGCAGAAAAAAATGCATTTTACTGCGCATTTGTGTAGAAAAGGAAAAAAAACACAATTTGTGCATATGAGAAAAAAAGAATAAGAAAAGGTGTTTTCTTCAAAGGAAATCATTTTCAGTAGGGGGTATGGTTTTCACGGACGGCCAGCAACGTTGAACACCTTTGAGGCATGGAGTCAATGAGGCTATTAATCACGAGTTGGGGTATTCTGTCCCACTCTTCCAGAAGAGCTGTTTCCAGTTCTTGGAGAGTTTGTGGGGGTGGTTGGTGGCCAGCAACTTGTCTTCCTAGAGCGTCCCACACGTGCTCTATTGGATTCATGTCTGGAGAACACGCTGGCCATTCCATTCGTACGATTCCTTTCTCGAAAAGGAAATCCTCCACCAGGTTAGCACGATGTGGCCTGCAGTTATCGTCCATTAAAATGAAGTCATCTCCGATTGCTACAGCGTAAGGGACTACAATAGGTCTGAGGATCTCATCTCTATATCGGCGACCAGTCAGAGGTCCATCTCGAATGATGTAGAGGTCTGTGCGCCCGTCAATGGAGATGCCACCATACACCAACACTCCCCCACCGCCAAAGCTGACACTTTCGTGCACGAACGCAGGATTATTCCTACTGCCACGGTCCCTCCAGATGAAAATACGCCTATTATCAGGATGAACTGAAAAACGGGACTCGTCAGAAAAAAAAGAAAAAACATTGCTCCATTCATTTCTCCTCCAGTTCACATGCTCTGTTGCCCACTCCCTGCGCTCGCAACGATGCTTTGATTTGATGTTAGTCTAACACATACCATCGGTCGGCGAGCATACAGACCTACACCGTGGAGCCGGTTTCGAACAGTCTGAGTTGAAACCGTCGCGACAGTAGCCGAGCGAAGGTGTTGTTGGAGAAGAGTAGCGTTCATATTCCGGTGTCTCCGAGCCGTTAACACTAAATATCGATCTTCATTGGGAGCTGTTGCCCGTTTACGACCTTGCCCTGGTCTTCGGCCTGCACTTCCAGTCGCCAAAAACCGGTTCCAGATCCTGGAAATCACACTTTGTGACACTCCAATGGCTTGCGTTTGGCGTTTGGCGTTTGGCCCAATAGTTTGGCGTTTGGCCCCCTTCTAACCTACCAACAACTCTCCAAGCTTCTGAATCGGTTAAATGACTTCGCTGAGACATCGTACTCATCGAAACAAAGCAGTCACTGAATGCCGATCATCCTTGTCTTCATTGTCTTTTATTCAGTTGAAAGTCCAATTTCATTCGTTGCCGCTGAAGCGACGTTTTTGACGTCGAACTCAAAATTAGAATACTCCACAGTTTGAAAATCAGAAAAATTTGCATTTGTGATTCTCTTCTTCCATTTTCGGCAAAAAAAAATTCGCTTATATCTTTATTTTCTATAAAACTTATAATATCCTTTAATTGTTTTGAGCAGTGTAGTTTAAATTCAATCTTAATAGAGCTCACAAATGACATCAATGAAAATTATCTTACATTAAATTATGTAAGTTTTTTATGTTACCTAAATCTAACTTAATCAACTGAGTTCACATTATTTATGTAATTTCATCACGCTATGAATCTTATAATTATAATGGCAGTTAGCATAGATTAATAAATGGCACAATTATCATAATAACGAATATTTTTCAGTAAACTTACTTTAAAGAATTATTTTAATTATAACGATTGAAAAAATTAAGTTTGGCTTTTAAAAAAGGATCGTAAGAAACAAATAGTGTTAATCATGTGATATGCCAATCGACTTCTTGGAGAGTTACACATATAGCCAGCAGCTTCTACACTTGTCGGTTTTATTGTCAGTAAATATACTAGTCATGAACAAAGTACAAGTATTGTCCTCGAACTACTTCATTTTCTCATGCTGTCATTTCCTTTTCTAGTTTCATATTCTGCCATTTCCTTTGTTTACCGGATCCGGTAGACGTCTAATGATGCCGGATCAGAGGATCTGGTTTTCCGGATTGCAATCCCTTATTAGGAAGTTTTAAGATTAAATTTTGCAGAAGAAGGTCGTGAATGTTACAAATTTTCAAATTATGTGATACTTTTAAATCTTTGTAGTGAAGTGCTTATATTAAAATTGCAAAATGAAGATTTACACCAAAAATCCTGTTGTACATCGATTAACAGAGCAGTGTAAAACATATTAATGCAATGTGCTTTTTATCATTAAAGAAAGATCACTTAATAAAAAAAGTTAACAATCTGTTTAAAATTAGATCTAAAATTTAAATTAAAAGTGCAAATATTTCTTTCGGATTACTTAGAGAAGAATTTGATAACATGTAATACAATTTATCATCGAAAAATCAAATATGCTTAAAATGCAATTAACATACGTGAAGGTACCTTATATATTCAAGGCTTTCAAAAATATAATTTTTAGTTTTTAGAACAATCAGCGGTTTATCTGAGCAGAGCAATTGCTAAGGCTTTTTTCAGGGGGGGGGGGGGAGTTTCGATAAACTGCCAAAGTCAAATATCGGATTTTACCAACTCATAGGCGCACCCACGGAGGGGGCTATATGGGGACTTAAGCCCCTCCTAAAGCTGGAGAGTTAGACCTGAAAAGCTTTAAAAATTGAAAATATTGTCATTAATAAATTAAAATATTTATATTTTTAAAATTGACGTCAAATTATTTTAAAATACTTAAAAAAGGAGTTGGTTTTTGAATAAATTTTTACAGTTGTTGCATGAAGTACAGTTAAACCCCGTTTACAACGTCATTGAAAAAAAAACAGTATTTATGGCTCTATAACGAGTTACGTTGATAGTGGGCTCGTGTTCTATGGGCAAGTGGCGCAAAATATTTTGACGCTATAAGAGAGTTTACTATAATAGAGGTCACTATAACCAAATTCATCAGTACTTGTAGCCTCAGCCCCCTAAACTAAAATCCTGTGTGCGCCACTATACCAACTTACTTATTTTTTATCAACTATATTTGTAACTTTTTACTTTTGCCAACAGCCAACTGGATTTGCGTAATTTTGTCCAGTTTACCAGAAACAGAAAGTAAATTATCGTTCTCGTTAAAATTTTCTCACCCATTTGACCAACTATGTCTCTAATGTTGTCAAGTTTAATGGAATTTTGATAGGGATTAAGAGAGAGACTCTACCCCTGCACCCCACCCCTTTAGCAAGGGCCCCTGTATGTGAGTTGATTTTTTTTTTTCCATTGATATTATTTAGTGCAAGATAAGTATATGCATAATAATTCTACTCGTACTTATTTCCTATAAAAGGTAGTAGATGGCAGCACCAAACGTCTGTGAAACTGTATGTATATGTTTATTTTAACAACTGATTTTCTTTTAAATCTATGGTAGAAATTTTTAAGCTTACTTGTAAAACATCATTATTTAAAATATTACCTTTAAGAAATAATCTTTTTTAAAATTAAGTTATTGTAAATGAATATGAAGAAAAAATGGCTTACTCTGAACTCCTTAAAGTTATATTTATTGAATTAATTCATAGTAGTTATCAACATGCCAATTTCAGTAAGCAATTTTTTTATAAACCATAAGGATTCTAAAAGTTAAGACAGTCTATAATTATTTAATGAATTTTTCTTTCTCTGAAAAACTACTTTACATACCTATTCATACAGTGAAAAAAAGTTTTATTGTATTGTAGCAGCTGAAAAATATTACCAAACACATGGTTTTTCTTTCCTATTTGCTTGTACTTTAAATAAACAAAAAATAATAATAATAAACTATTCTTTTGTAATATTAAATAAGAAAAATGATTTTAAATATGTCTAATCTGACAGTCTGAAAAAAAACATGAATATGAACACTGAAAATATAATTTCAAAGAAATTTTATATTTATTAAGCAATTAGTAATATTTATTTACTTATATATATAATTTATTATTTTATTGAAATACCTTAATTTAGTTTTCCTGTAAAATTTTAGAAAATCTTAATTATTAACCGCTTGTTAAGTTTACATTTTTTAACAGTACTTCTGATCCTACACACAACTAAAAGTTTTATTATAAAATATTACTGAAGCAGAGTAATTAAATGTTTTAAATTGTTAATTTATTAATTATTATTAGCATTTGATTCATTCTAATTTCTATCGAATATGGCGCCATCTACTGTTTGCTAAGCACATCAGCATTCTTAAATGTCTAAACGAATTTTCTGTAGAACATAATGCATTTATTTCCTCGATAAATAATTGAGAGTGAACGAGCAGCTCATTTATTTATTTGTTTTCAATATTTATTTATGATAAAATAATTCAAACACTGAGCGTATTTTTTAATGCGTTTTTAAACAAATTTCCTCCGTGATAATGATAATAATAGATAATTATAATGTATTTATATAATTATTTATATGTTTGCAAAAAGTAGTGAAATCTGTTTATACCCCCCCCCCCCAAAAAAAAAAAAATTGTAAAAATGTGTATAGATAAAAAAAAAAAGATATTTTATTTTTAAATGAATAAATGTTTGGAACGTAGAGTGTAATTGATAATCTCTGTATTTATTTTATAATTTCCATTTGTATCTTCAAAAATAAATAATTTTGCTCAATTGTCTCATAGAATTGAGATGGTAGATTTAATTTTATAAGGATGATTTTGAACTATAAGATGATTTTGAGTTCACTGTATTCAACTATGTTATTTATATGGCATAATTTCTCACTCACTCCTTTTTTTCTTATTCAAGTACTGGATTTGGGCTTATTTCTGTTGTTCAGAAAACATTGCTATTTACTATTTAGGTTGAAAATCTGGATGCTTCTGAACTTACATAATTTTAAAATTCAGATATAATACAATATAAGATTCTAGAAGAACTAATATAAGTACAATAAAACTTGAATTTGAAAGGAATGTTTTGTCTCTATGCCCTCTTAAATGTACCACCGGAAATACTTTTTCCTCTACAAATTTCTCTCACAAAAAACTGTCTTTGCTGTCAAAAAAATTATGCAGGTATTAGATCAATGTTAATGAACTAAGGCTAAAAACTGAATATCTTAAAATATGAAGATCGCCCCATGGTCTCTGATAAAACACTTTTAAATTTCCTTAAATATATATTTTATAATTTATAATAATTTAAGAATTTATTAAAGCTGTTTACGGTTGAAAAAATTAAACTACCTTTTTCCACCAAAAGTAGACTCCTTGTTGAAGGAGTTCTATAACTATTTGATGATTAATTAACTAAGAAAGAATAGTGGTCAAAGGACTTTTATTAAGGCAACCTTATTTTAAAATTAACAGTCATTGGCCGTATGATGATACATTTAAAAAAGTGAACCGAAACATTAAAAATAATAATGTAACTTTCGGTTACGCGTGGTTTTTTTTAGTTTGTGTTTTACTGCATGAAAACTCCTCTTGCAGTGAAAGGAGTTTTACAGGCAATGCTGTCTGCGAAAACATCAAAACTCAATGTTTTAAAATATCTGACTTCGGTCTGAAGTCCTTTAAAAAGGCCTTTTAGATCTCAAGTTATAGTAATTTACAACTGGATTGTAGTTTAATTATAACATATTAATCATATTATGTATTTCAAGAAATAAAATAAAACTGAAAATTATTACAAAAATTTGACGGTAAAATTTTAATTTTTTTTCCCCCAAGTATAGTAAAACTTTTTTGATTTTGTAGTCTGTTAAATTTCGGGTAAGTGACTTTAATTTATCTTTTTTATTTTTTCATTTATTTAAATATCGGATAAAATGGTTTTGGTACATTTAAAAGTCAAGTTTAATCATAAACATCTTGAAGTCAAACCACAACACATTTTAAAACAATAGATCTATAAATAAAATATTTAACTTAAAATGTGATCCTGAATCAAATTTTATAATACTTTAGCATACACTTTAATAACAAATGATTTTCTCATATCGCATTTTTCAAAAGACGCCTTGTTCTGCTGCCATTTTTATAGACACCGACTTTTCTTTTTAACTAGCTTTGTTTACAGCAATGCAAACACTTCATAGTCACCTATATGGGATATCACGTTTGTACTGATATTTCCGTGAACTGTTTTAAATATTTCTAATTCAAAATTTAATTCCAGCTTCATTAGAATTTCCCCGGATTAAAATTATACTGCACTATTACGAACAGATTCGGTCTCGGAAGTTCAATTCAGTGCAGCAACACCATCTCAATCGTTACACGAAATGTGCATCAACACTTACGCATATTAAATTAGCTCCATTTCCCTGCGTCTTCATCTCAACGTCTGAAACAAGCCGTAATCTCTTTTGATGAGTAACAAGCAATGACAAGGAAATGAACCATTTGATATAGATATATAAGTGTGTGTATATATATATATATATACATATAGACTGTACTCTCTTTCACGAAACAAGTAAATACGGGGCAGTTTAATGCGATAAAAGGAAAAAGCTGACATTAAGGTTACTTTTACGGTCACGTGTCTTCAGGGAGTTCGTTCATTTTTAACGCTTAGCTTTCTTCCCCATTTTCCACGCCATAGGACTCTTCTTACGTTCCAGCTATTAATACTTTTTAGTACGAAATTAAATTATAAAGGCTCAAGTACGTTAATGGGAGCGTAAAAGTGCTGAAGATACTTATGTGAAGAAACTTGCAGTTTTTCCTCTGTGTGGCAAAGCAGTTCCATCAGGGTGATTAAGAAAAAAATTTCCGTGTTAAAAAAAAATCTTGAAAATTTTCGTTTTCGTAAAAAGTGTTCCATAGTCTTCTGAATATAAGAAAAAAAAAAATCTCAACAGAATTAAACATTCAAGGTGGGTTGGTTTTATTACCGACTTCTTGGAAGTCTAAAGCAATAAAACGAAATAAGTTTTACAGATTAGACAGATTTAAAAATGAGATAAATATGTTTATTTGATTTATAATTTATGAATATGAAAAGTAAAAATAATGTTGCGAAAACTGTGCTTATCACTAGTTGAAATTTTCATTGAATCTAATTTTTCTATTATGTGATTTAAAGTTATTTGATATTAAAGAAAAAGAATACTTTTTCCTTTTCTCAAAGTATGGTTAACAAGTATCAAAAAGCACTTTCACCGTAACATATCAAAAAGCATTGTTGTATGCTATGGATAAAGAAGTTGTTTTCAATTGCCATGAATGTTTATCAATTGCCATGAATGTTTATTGTTTGCCATGAATGTTGCAATGTACGAATGTCCAATGGAGAAATGGAGGTATACATTTAAAAAATTCTGCACAATATTTACATATACATTATCTTTACTCATGAAAATTCTCATGAATATTCGTGTACTCGAATACGTGTGTACTCGTGTACTTCGAAATACTCATGAAAATTCGTGTGTGTTTTTGCCTCAGACTGGTAAATAAAAAAATATAAACAAATTTATTACAAATATTGATTTTACAGCCATTATTTCATATGTATAATTTGCGCCTTATTGTGTTCTATATTAATTTTTATACGAGCGCAGCAACTTTTGAACTTTGACCAGTTTTTCATTAGAGATTTACAAAATGTGTGTAGTGTGTGTATGTATGACTGAAAGAGTAGTTATCATAAAAAGTATCACAGTCTAAAGTTAAGATGATAAAATAAGTGTATTTTTATGTTTCGTATCATCTTACTTGTATTTTAACTAACCGTAACTTTGATTTATCTGTCTAACTGATACGTTTAATACGACTTGAGTGAAATAGAAACCAAACCTATACAAGCACAAGCACAGTATTTTGTAATTTAACCCGATGAAAATTCATAAATCTTTTAGTTATTGTTATTTCAAAGACAAGGAGTATGCAGAAACGGAAAATGTAATGTAGCTGCTATAGAAAAATAATAAATTGTAATATAAAAAAAGGGGAAGAAATGAGATATCAATAATTAAACAATAGTAAAAATGTAGCAACAAAAATTTAGAATTAATAATATTAAGAAGAAAAAAAAAACAGAAATCGCTCAGTAACAAATAGGAAGACTACATACTAGTAAAAAATATTTTAAGATATATTTTCAATTTATGTTTTCTCTCGTTATTAAAGTTTATGCGGCACAAAAATTTAAAACATAAAAATTGGTCATGTTTTAATTTTCTTTTGCAATATACCAGATGTGTTTACAAAGAGAGCATGTGAAGAAATAAACAGTTAACTCTAAATAAAGATAATGTACAACTATAACGCATTTTAGTAATTTCTGTTAAATATTTTTTAGTCTTTCCTTTCTACACTGGGAAAATGCTTAAATTTATTTTATTAGCATTCGTACTCATGAAATAACGGTGGCATACTTTTACTTCGCTTCATAATGTATTAAATCATTTGAGTGCCGCATAATAAAGGAAGCTTAACCTTTTGCTAACAAGGCTGTTCTCATTTTAATAAATTGAGAACAGAATAAGGAAGCGAAAGAAATAAGATAACTTCGGTACATTTTAACTCTTAAGCATCATGTATTTTGTTTTCTTTGAACGTAACATACATAAAATAAAATATTTTAAGACATTCATAGGATTCTTGAAATCATTGTTAATAATCAAGACAATAAGTAGTAGTTTAGAGTAATAAATAATTAATATTCTTGGAAGTTTTTACTGTACGAATAATAATACTCTTTTTACTTACAATTGTAGGTTTTCTCAAAAATACATTATTAAATTAAATAGATGCGTGACACAGAATAAATGAAATATTTTTGTGACAACAGATAAGATAAAACTTACATTATTTTCTGTGGCTTCTTGGTTTTCCTCATGCTTGCGTAGACTGTAATTTTTGCTACTGCTGGGAATTTTTCATTTTATACAAAAAACATTCGGCTTATCTAATAATAATTTTGGAAAACAATTTTTGCTTATTAAAGGAATATGATGACGTTTGAAACGTATATATATATACTAGTATAGAGAAATGTATAATTATCCACCGAAGAGCCGATTGCAATTTCTACACTTTACATTGAACATAGTGTTATATCGTTAACATTTTATATGCCTTATATTGTACTGATGATATTACCTATTAACTAAAGGAAAATAATAACCTGTAAAAGATTTTCATTACTATGTACTCTTTTTATGTTAATGTTGTTGTTTTCACTAATCCTAGATTGTCCAGTAGAGCTAGACATAAATCCAGAACTATTTAAAAAGTCTAAAAACAATAGATAATCCTGAAGGACCTCGTCCTTTTTAAAATCCAAGAAGGTTAAAATATAAGCCGGGTTGACCATGCCAGCCTTATACCAGTTGCACTCAGGGACAGGGAAGATCTTCTGTCCCTGCAAATATGTGAGTGCTCTAATATGCTACCAATATTATGAATCCTTCTAGTACTCATTTTAAATTATTTAAATTAACGAATAAATGATAAAACAATGAATAGTAAGAGAAGTCAGGTTATAGTAAAAATTATCTCTCACAACTTTAAAAAAAATCCTTTATAGTATACTTACAGAGATCAAAACATTTCAAAATTTCATATTTTAAAATTGTTATTAACATAAAAAATGAATACAGATGCGTATTTATGTGACCGGGAGTGTTTTAACACTTTTAATTTCTTAACTCTCTCTCAAGTTTATTAACTTGAGACATTTGAGCTCGTTAGGTGCTTAATTCATAAATTATACGTAAAGAGAACAATATCCCCTTTTTTACCTTCGTTAACGTATTTAGGAGACATAATTAAATCATTATTACAGAAATTGTCATCAATATTCATTGTGTGCAGTTTCCGGATGTAATGTCTAAATTGAATTATAGTTAACAATTAATTTCTCTTGGAGACCAAAAGGCGAAAAAATGCTAGAGGACCTTTCTTGATTTAACGGTGAATTGCTGATAAACGAAGCGAAAAATCTATTTAATTATATAGTATACTGTCAGGTGATAAAAATGCTTGATAAGAAAGTGGAGTGTGGTTATTTTTTTTTCAAACATGGTTAACTTTATATTGCTAAGTTTGAGATGTATTAGTTGTTCAGATTACAAATGTATTACTTTTCAAATGAAATTTTAGATTTTGGCTATACACGCTTGTGATCATTCCGTTTGGAAACTACAAATTAGCATGAAGAACGATAATGACAAACAAAATTTTTAACAGAGCATTTAAATACTCTGAATAGTAAAGCGCATCTATGAGAAGAAGAGATTTATATTGATATACAAAAACAGAAGTATATATGTTGGTAAATACAGGTCTACTTATACTAAGTTACTGATTTTGTAAAACTCGGTTACGTTTATTTTATTTTATTTTGAGTACAATACTTTTTACACGGATTAAAATTAGAAAGAAAGTAAAATTAAAATTCTATTAATGTGCGTTCTTACCTAAAATTCTATGAATGTATGTCCTTTTTCTACAGTTTCCTTTTGGGCAGGAAAATTAACCTAGTTTTTGAATAAAAATACTAGCTTTTTAAAGTTATTTAAATTCAATTCACCGTAATAAGCTATATTTTATTTCATCGTGAAATTTTTCCAGAGCCCTATATAATTTTTTTTAAATCTCATAAAAGTTTACTTTTCCTTTAAGGAGCGTTTTTATAATGCTTTAATTTTATTTGCTCGATATTTTGCAAACAGGGAAGCATTATTTACTTACTCGTATTCTATAGTGTTCCATTTTTTCTAAAGGGAGTTAAGCTTTAATATAAGGATGGCTTAATTTAATTCAGTTTTTCTTTTTTAATAAAAAACAATTCGAGTTTATTGTTGAACACAGTTCTAGACAACTTAAAATCAGTCATGTAATTTCCAGATGCTTTCTATATCAATTGCTAGCATTTCCTTTGCAAAATTCAGCTCCATACAGCTTTAACACTAGAACCGCGGTGTTTCAAATATACCGAAAAAACCACGGGCTGGGTCAAATTGACCCAACTTGTAGAATTCAGGTTGCAATGCAACAATAAA
Source organism: Cheiracanthium punctorium (assembly GCA_038373885.1). Lineage (NCBI taxonomy): Eukaryota > Metazoa > Arthropoda > Arachnida > Araneae > Cheiracanthiidae > Cheiracanthium > Cheiracanthium punctorium. The sequence goes on along the minus strand of JAWZYV010001322.1, from coordinate 1,836,694 downwards.
GTTATATTTCGACGGTAATTACATTAGTTGAATCTTAACATTCGTATTAAGTTTAATATTACATTAAAAGTACAAAAATGTTGTTGCTATAACTCTTATTAGAACCGCGTCACTTGAGATAGGTATATCTAAAACCGCGGTATGGGTCAGATTGAACCAACTTGTAAAATTCATGTTGCAATGAAAATTAACATAATTAACATAACAAATCAACATAATTGTATGCTATTATACCTTTTATTATGTCATTACCGTGCATTTTATGAATGATAATGGCATTTATTTAATTTGAACTTCGAATTCCAGACTCGTGGGAAGTTTTAGTTCAAAGTGACCTATTCCGCGATATCAGGTATACATATTAAAAACAAAAAACAGATAAAAGTTAGAGCTTAATTTTTTTACAGATAATTAATAACATAAAGTTAGGAAAAGTCACGATTTTTTAAAAATTTCAGTTCGTAACTTTTTGGAAAAAAAAAAAAAAAAAACGGAATCAAATCTCGTTTTGGGTCAAAATGACCCATACCGCGGTTCTAGTGTTAAAGTAAAGTGATCAACAAAAATCATTGCATAAATGTTGTATTCCAAAATTTGTTTGGCCAAATAAAATTTCATAAGCAACGTACACTTCTACGCATATCATTAATTATATTTCACTGTAAAAAAAAAAAAAAAAAAAAAAAAGAATGAAGAAAATATCAAATATACCGAAATGAAGAAAATATCAAATATATCAAATATACTTTTAAATTTAAGCCTGTAAAATAAATTTTCACTCCCTTTGTATGCATAACAAAACAATATTAATTGCTATCTGATATAAATAAATCAGTTTTATGAATATTCTTCAAAATACTGAACCTATAGATATTAAATAATTAAAATGGTAGTTCTTTTTAATTCTAAAGATTTTTTTTCCGCTAATTCAATTGACGTTTTATTTTTTGATAAATATCGAAAGAATGATTATTCTTACAAATATTGCTTATCTTTAAAATTGTATGACGTAAAATTCAAACGCAAACTTTTCTTTAAGGAAATTACTTTTAACATAAAATATTTAACATTATATTCCTTTGAATCAGCCTTAAAATTCTTCTAGCTATCCTTATACCTTGAAAGTTTTTATAAACAATAATGTTTTTTTTTATTATTATTTATCAAAGTTAGGAAATCCTATTAGTGCTCTGGTTTTATTCTGTAAGATCATATTTTTTTGTTTATGTTCTTATTAACACTTTAAAAGCCTTAAATTAATGACATTCCCAAAGGGTGCGTTCGCTGAAAGCAAAAACTTTCTCTTCGTTTATGGTTTCTAATCTCTTTTATCACCTTACACTTTCCGAGCACAAATAAAATTTCTTATTTTTTTCCATTAATAATTATTTGCGAGGAAGATGTGAGGTGTTTTCAGATTCTAGATAGTAAATGTTTAGCGGATTTAATATACGTAAGATCGAAGAATATGTAGCAATATCAGTGAATAATAACATATGGAAACAAAATGAGTTTTTCCCTATATATTTTAAAAACCAGTTTGGTGGGATATCAGATTAAATAGTATAGGAAGAATATGAAGCAGATGCACATGCTTTTTAGAAATTTACGTTTTTGCAATTTACATTCAAAACAGTAGTTTAGTGAAAATGTTTAATAAAATATTGCACAAAAATATTGAAAAAACTAATTAAAAAAGATAGTTAATAAAAAAATAATCTTGGGTTTTTAAAACGAAGCAGATCAATTACCTACTATAATTTTACTGTAAAATAAATAAAAATAATAAAAATTAATACATTTTAAAAAATAAAATACGTTTTTTGACGGAAATTATATTTTTTAAGTCTTATCTTTTACATGTTATTGTTAAACTAAAAAAGGGCTTAGTACTAATATAATTAATTGTTATTAATACTTCCATATCTACCGCTGTTTTTGAAGTTATAGAGCATGGATATTTTTTTTTCTTTCTCAAGACATACCCAAAAATCGCCATTTCGGAAAAACTCGCTTTAAAGTTACTAGAAATATATTATACATAAATAATCTACATAAATGTATTATACAAGTAAATATATTATACACAAATACTTTAGGTTCTTGGACAGTACTGTTGTTCTTTTATGTTAATTTATTATCAAAATAATCCAACATTACAAATAATAAGTATGATATTATTTTGATATTATTAGGGTAGGTTGTCTCTCTTTCCGCATTGTCATAAATATTACAAACGTATTTAAATAAATTTTGTAGCCTATAAATTTTTCATATGTCATCTTATATTCCCGTTAACGTGAAAAATCAGGAAACATTTTTTTCATATTGAAAATTATCATCTTTGCTTAAACTTGGGACAAAACAATCTACCCCAAAGGGGTAGGCTGTCATGGGTGTTGAGGTTCGTTGTCTAGTAAACCTACTGACCGATACTATGAAAAAGTGTTTTACAAACGGACTTTCATCGACACCTTGAACTTGAATATCTACGCCTCTCTTTTGCACCAGCAGGAGCTGGCAGTGGAAGACTCAAAGCATGTATCGTTTGTATGATGGACGCAGATATCGCTGTTCTAGGGGAATGCAAGAGCAAATTTTGTATTTCGTAGAAGAAAAACGCCAGCATTACACACAATAACAAGGCATAGATATCTGGCATGGTGCTTACTTTTTCTAATGTAGTTTTTCATGCTGATTACAAATCGGAAAACCGTTTTGCTCTATCACGTCAGGTTTTCAAGATATCAACAAAAACGTATATTTTTTAATCTCCTTTCGTTGGAATTTTTTTAGTTTTTTTTTTCTTTTTCTTTTTTTTTTCTTTTAATGCAGCGTCGAATTTTCCCATTCATGATAAAAACAGTTTAGAGCCCCCTGGAATTTTAATACCCCAATGAAAAAATATAAGGTACAATGTAAAAAACAATCTATCCAGATATTCCCTCAATTTCAAAGCCAATTCCACATGATCCCGCCACTTATCCAATACCAACACCACCTACAGAATACAGAGTCAATGAAGGAAAACAAGAAGACTCTGACTACCATCCTGGTGAAGATACTCACTTGATTAATAATGATGATCTTTGCTACATCGTAGGAACCTGGCACTAACAAAAGACCAAGCTGAACTGCTAGGTTCACGTCTGAAAGAATTTAATTTGCTATCACCAGGTACAAGAACTTCACAATTTTGACACAGATACAAAGAACTCGTGCAGTTTTTTGCAATGAGTGACAATATGTGCTACTGCACGGACATCCAAGGTCTTATGTCAAGCCTCGGGGTAGAACATAGAACTGAAGCATGGCGACTGTTTATTGATTCCTCCAAGGCAAGTTTAAAGGCTGTATTATTACACAAAGATGCATCAGTACAAATCGTATGCATCAGTACCGGTTTGATAATCTGCCCATCTAAAACAGACGTACAAAACCATGTCGCTACTTCTTGAAAAAATTCGCTATTGTGATTACAATTGGAATATCTGTGGTGATTTAAAAGTAATAACTATTCTCATGCGAATGCAGACAGGGTACACCAAGTACTGCTGGTTTATCTGTGAGTGGGACAGCAGAGATAGGAAGCACCACTATATAAAGAAGAGTTGGCCCATCAGAGATAAAATGCAGACCAGTAGTAAAAACGTCTTTCGTGTGCCGTTGGTTGAGCGTGAAAAAGTTATTATGCCTCCACTTCATGTAAAGCTGGGGCTCATGAAGAACTTTGTGAAGGCACTAAACAACAACTCAGATGCTTTTCGGCACCTATCCAACAAATTTTCTAAGTTACGCGAAAGTGAAAGAAGGTGTGTTCTTAGGTCCACAATCAAGATCATTGCAGACAGTCACTTCAAAGACTTACTCAGAAATATTGAAAAAGATGCATGGTTGGCATTCAAGTCTGTTGTAGCCAATTTCCTTGAAAATAATAAATCTCCTGACTATGTAAATATTGTGCAGAAGTGCATTAGTGCGTACAGCTTGATGGGTGGCAACATGTCCCTCAAGATATATCTCCTCGACTCACATCTCGACTTCTCACCCGAGAAATTAGGTTCTGCCAGTGATGAACATGGCGAATGTTTTCATCAGGACATCTCGGTGATGGAGTCACGCTATCAGGGTCGATGGAGTGCAGCAATGTTGGCTGACTACTACTGGATGCTTCAGCGTAACATGTCAAATGCTCAGCACAAACGCAAATCTACAACCAAGAAATTCAAACCGAACTAACTTTATGTTCTACCTATGTATTTTATATGTGTATTATACCTTAAACTAGATGATGCTATATAGTTTATGTTAATTAGTATCCTATTCAGCAATATGTGCTCTACGGTAACTTGTCTGCGAGTTGTTTGTCTTGATACAATGTTAAACATATACAAATGGTTAATGTCAGATATCTCAAAAACGGTGGGGGATAGAGACAAACGGTTTGCATATTTTTAATCAGCATGTCTCAATTGTCTTAAAACAAGTGTTGGATACTAAGATATCCGCCGAAACTTTTATTTTTGTTTATCAGTGTTATCAGACAGATCGTTTGTCCAACGAAGAATTCCGCAGAATTTTGCCTAAAAATTTAACCAGGATATGATCATCGATCTCAAGGTAAATTTTTCTGCTCACCAAATCCTTGTCCATTGAGATGTCACTTTCTATTTCAGGTTCGACATATTTATTCACAGATGATTCATTTGTTAAAATATAATGAACAATTTTCATTTTTTCATTTTTTTATATTGAATATGAGTGTATGCTGTACCTCTTTTTTTTGCGTGCTTTTTTTTTCGTAAATTCATTCTGTGCTTTTCCCACTTTAAGCAATAACATTTTTCTCAGAAGTATCTGTGTAGACAGCCGGTCTTTCAGACTTTCGCTTTGGTTTCCGAGGATCTCATGCATATGCTAGGGCAATTGGTCTAATTTCTTAAGGATTCACTATTTTATTCAATTTCGGCTAGCCTTATTAACTACTTCTGGTGGAATCTGTATTGAAGATGTATCAATTATTTCGTTAAAATTCAGAATTTCTTGGTCATGATAATTACTTTGAAGATTGTTATCTAAATTTACATTTACAGTTACGATAGCAGCTGTAAATGTAATACTTTTACAGCTGGATTTTCAGCTTACGATATGCTTCAGCTATCGTTTAGTTGCAAAATCCGGCGTATATCGTTAGGTGCAAAACTATACACGCCGGATTTTTCAACTAACTGTCCATTGCTTCGATAAAAGCAATATAACACTGACAAATGATTGGTAAATTATTGGGTGGACTAACAAATTCAATGAAATATATATTTTATTGCTTCACGTGTTGCAACTTTATCAGTCGTCTTACCCCAAAGATCTAGAACATGAAATAGAAAAATAAACTAAAAGGAATCATGTTTCATTACATTCAGTAAATTGCGTGTTCTAAATTATAAAAAAAAATTATTATGCACAAATTGTTAATCTTAAAATGTACTTTATTTAACCTCTTTCTGGTAGTAATCCTGCTGTTTTTTTCAATAAAAGTATTTTCTGAAGTTTGGTATGTCGTCTGTGTTAGGTTTTCACGATATGACAACCTACACCCATTGCACTTAATTATTTTGCTTATATTCATTACATAGACCTTACAAACATCGCATGTGTTCCTAGAAAACAGCGCAATATTCACAAGATATCAAACAAAACAAGAAAAGAAAAAAATATTCAGTCGTTTTTAAAAGCATTAAATGTTACCCCCCAAAATACTTAAAATGAAAATTGTGACCACCGTAAATGCTTATATCCATGCAGCTGTGTACTACTTATTTCTCTATTTTATTATTATTTTCCTGTTTGTGATTGTTGTGTGTGTTTATGTATGACTTCCGAGCTGCCAGGATAATGACTCACGCTCGCAAAACAAATTCTATTTAGAGGATGGAATTACTTTTCTTTGTGTTGTTCAAGTTTAAAAATCCATTGCCCCATGGATGGACAAGTTTTCTTGAGATATCTATCAAAAATTACCTTCCAACGCTATGTAAAGTGTTTTGTGTATTTGTGTGTAATAAATTGTTTCTTCTGGACTCTGAGATCACCATTTCAGAGAAGATCTGGAGTTACAAAATGAAATTTTTACATAAAAAATGACAATTTAATATATCAGCCACATTTTCAATAGCAGCTTCGCTCTTTTGATACAACCAGGATTTTGATTCCATTGTATAGATATTGCATTCGATTTTATTGATTGTATTAAATAGATATTGTTTACTTCAGACATTATTTATGGATGTATATTGGAAAAATGTGCATATGACAACCTACCAATGAGACAACCAACTATTTGTTCGAAAACTGACTGTAAAAAAGGCGCACATTAATGCTTAAAAAGCGATTGCGCTATTTTCTATTATTCACATATAATTATTGAAAAAACGAAAAACTAAAGATATTTTTTTTTCGTAGAACATAAATAGATCAGGTTATTTTCAAACCTAAGGATAAATATCTGTTTCTCAAGTTTAATAAAAGAACCTACATCTGAAATACGAATAAAGTGTCAGTGTATAGATCTGAAGTACTTACTGTTTTTTAGCATAATCATTTTCGCAAGAGGATGGTATACAATTAACTATCGCTACAATTCTCCAAAATAAATTGTTCCGTGGTGGTAAGCTTTTGCTATAAGCTTTAGACTGATAAAATATGGCTTATGCACTACATCAAACTAAGTAGAATTTTCAATGAGCTTACGCGAAATGTATTTTAATATGTTGGTTTGAGAAGTGTTAAAGCTACAGGCATTTTCATAAACTTATTGATACGATATTGTTTACTAGATTATATTCCGCAATAGGGTGAAAGAAATCATATATACTGGGCAGAATTTATAAAACTGATTTTCTTAAACGTAAGACGAACATTTGCATTACATACATATGAAATATGTATGGAAAAATCATTTCCATTTAAGTGAATTTTAATAAAAATATATCACAAAATTTAAGCAACATTTGAAGGATAAGCACAAACTTGCTTAATTTACTATAAACTTGAATAAAACATATAGTTCTATATATTAGATATAAAATATATGGAAAATCAAATATATTAGAATAAAGTCGTAAAATAATTAATTTAACCCAAAAAAATTCGCAATATCAAATCGAGTGATTTACCATCTCGTGCATTAAAGCATATCTTATTTTTATTCTTTTTAGTTTCCATTTAATAGAGCGAATTTATACGTTAGAAACTGACATCTGATGCCAATACCAAATAAAATGCAGTACTTTTTGTGTCTCTTTCTGTAAAAGATAATTTTAGTATGCATTATGCTCAAGAGATCAAAGAGAAATTTCGCTCAAGGCTAACTTTGTTCGGGAAATTTTAGTAAAAAAGTAATTTTAGAGTTCAGTACTTAGTTTTCAAGCTTTGTATTTCTATTAATCATATTTATATATACGCTTTCTATTATGCACTGAATTCTTTCCATGAAAATTACACATGGTGAAATTTATTTTTCGAATCAACCTATTTTAAAATGAAATTGTAGAAAGGGGGGAGTATCGTAAATTAATGTGACATTTAAAAAAGCTCACCTTCTACGACCAAAATTCCCCGAGTTATGAAGCAGCAAACATTTTGACTTAAGTCACTTTTCCACGATTAATGTCCTTTATGGTAAACCGTTAAGGGACCATATAAATACTGAAATTTTAAATCATAAATTTAAATTTCATTTCCTGGCATAATGCGGCGAAAGAAGCAAAACTAATTTTAGAATACTTAGAATACTAATCTTTAAGTAGAGGGTTATAGCGCCGCTCTATAAAAAATCTATCCAAGGTCTTTTGATTTGAATGATTGATCAAAACCAAGTACATTAATTTTTCTCAAATTCATCCTGTATACCCTGGACACCCTGTATATATATGTGTGTGTGTGTGCGTGTGTGTGTGTACACATATAAAGTTAATAAGTAAAACGCAAATAATATTGCTGCAAAAATGAAATACCTCGTAGAGTGAGAAAAAAAAACATATATCAGAATCAGAGGGCCAAAACAGTATGAAATTCGAAATACAATGATCCAAATTATACCAGAATGAATGGAATGGAAATAATAACCTCTGGGACATTCTTCAGGGGCAATACCCAATAGATTATAATTAAAAACAACAAAATAGTAGTATTTCGGTTGTGTGGCATATCAAAAGAGATATTCACTCCACACATTTAGGCCCTATCCTAGTATATAAAAACAAGAAAATGAATGCATAGTTAATTGAAATCAAAATAATCGAAAAACACTGCAAAAAAGACATACCCAACAATAACAGTGCAAATCACATGGCATTATATTTATATATAAAGGCAATCTTCGAATGTGATTTTTGCTCTTCCAGAGCTTTTGAAAAGTGATTTATGTCAACATAAATTTCTTTTCATATCGCTGGTCCATTTTATAATGGTGAGTTAACGTATGAGGAACATTTATACTATTTGGGAATTTTATCTTTTGCACGGTTGCTGTATCAAAATTTAAATTTTGAATTTACTTAAATTAGAACTCCAACAATCATAATCGAATCAAAATCATAACCATAAAATCCTCTACCTTTTCTAACACAACTTCGTAATTTATTGTTGTTGTTTATTATCAATATTTAAGGAATAAAATCCTAGATCAGTGTTTTTAGGACAAAGCTCATGTATATATGTCTTTCAAATGATAAGCAAAGAAAACAATATTTAAACCGTCCTTCCAGTTAATACAACTTAGGCAATTTAGTGAGATTGGCCATTTTAAGGAAGAAAAAGAATCTCCTAGGTTGAAGCCGTGAGTAATTTAAATTATATTCACTACAGCATGAACGACTAACAAAACCTGTAATGTCTGCACGATATGAGTTACGAACATTCTTTCAATTAAATTTTACAGAAATTTAAGTCAATAAAAGAGAAAATATATGGTTACTGTTTAATGAAAAATGTGCATTAGAAGTATAAACTGCTATGTTCAGCGAATTTATTGCAAAAAATATTTTTATGTTATAATTTGTTAAAAATAAAAATAAGAAATACCTTTTAGTACATGTATTTTTGAGCAAGTAGTGTACTCGGTAATTCAACATTTTTATAAGCAAAGTTCTGTTTTCTGTGCAAGTTTGAACTTCCTGAATAAACATTTATTAGCATTTATTTTACATTTGTATGGTAATTTTTAAAGTTGTTATGACTTTCATTATTGTATGAAATTTGCTTTCAAAAAAAGCAGCTTGAATGCATTTAATTTATGTCGTGTTCCTGTGCCGAAATATTCCTCTAAAATTTTTAACAACTATTCGAGAAGATTATAGGACCTACAAAACTCTATAAAACTCAACAAAAATAAATGCTTGAAAGCAAATTCTACGTTATGTAAAACAAAATAAATGTATTTGTGGAACCCTTCCCTTAAGTGTGTACAATTTATAACCCTTATTAATTATTTCTACAGCAAGTTTAGAAAATAAAAGATGAATTAGAGATGTTAAATATAGTATACACATTTTAAAAATATATAGTACTGATACAACTTTTGTAATTGTAAACGAAAGTAGATCAGGTGTTTGAAAATTGTGGTTCGTCCTTTTCCATGTTAAATATGAGCAAGAAAATGAGCTGGAGCATTTATCCAATTACAACACTATAATATATATATATATATATATATATATATATATAGTTTCAGATAATTTCTTGAATGACTTCCAGTTTTTCGTTAAGTAGAAATTGATTACTTTTTCACATTGCTGTTCTATCTTCTTTTTTGCTGTTCTATATTTATGACATACACTTAAAACACAAAAGTATAATTTCGTGGGGTTTACAAAAAATTAATGTGGTAATTTGTTTTTGGTTTTAAGATACACCGTTAATTTCATTCTCAGAAATATCAATACACAAAGAAATTATACAGGGTTTAAATGAAGGATTTTCTTTTGCCTTAACTTAATAACGACGGCAGCTATTGCTTATCTTGCTGTAGTAATAAAGTGTCTATAAGTATTTGTTAAACCAGAAAGATCTGCACTCGAACTTAGGTTAAGAACGACGACAGCTATTGCCTCTATCGTGGTATCAAGCTACAGTAAAGTGGCTATGCGTTAGATTATGAGTTCGGTTGAAGTGCCAGTACTTGACAAACAAGAAAGTGTTTCTTTGAAACGTTAACATGTGCAGGAATATCTCAATTACAAATTGCTGAGTGTCCTCGATTTAGAACATGCCTTAAACAAAATAATTGGAAGAACTTGCTTGGCGTTATTTCGCATACTCGTGACATTAGAGAAAAAAGAAAAAGGAAAAAGAAAGAATTATATTTATCATGAAAAACTTGGGAAAGAAAAATAACCTTTCCGTCAAATACGCGGAAGAAGAGAAATAAAAGACACATTTATATGGAAAACGTTGTGAAAAAATTATATTTTCAACTAGGAGCAGTAAATTGAGTATTTTACTCATAGAAAATAGGTTACTGCCATTTAGACTTGGTTCAAAATTGCAGCAACATATTAAAAAAAAACCTGTAAAACGCAACTCCACACATTCACCTAATGTAACTCCACTGGGCTTTCTCCTGCAGAGGTATTTCAAAGGTCAGCATATTTGTAAGCGACGTGTTACTTATGCTTGTGTTGTTGTGTCACCTGATAAGAAAAAGAGGCAAGATACAGTATAAATTCTAGCATAAATGACTTGAGATATTTATTGTAGCTCAAGAAGAGGATATTAACTATCGAAAATAAAGACATCTGCAAATAATTATTCGTTTTGATTTTTTCTTTTTAAAATATTTGGCTTCAAAATGCTTAATCCTTCGTTGGGCGCGTGGACTACGATCGTAGACCAGGAACACACACCAGGTAAAAGAGTATTCGAGTAATGGCTAAATTTCTTATTTTAGTTTTGTCAGTAACTGAGTAGTTTTGAAAAAACGCAAAATTAGAAAGAAATATGAGAAAGCTATCATTGTATAAGACATCATCCATTTTTACGGGGAACTACATTTTAAATATGAAATTGACATAGGAAATTTGACTTATGCTCAAATATCAATATAGGAAATTTGACTTACGCTACGATCGCAGTCCACGCGCCTAACGGAGGCTTAAAATTCAGAACAAACTATCTCGAATATTATATGTTTTGCTTTCAGCGTTATTGTTTGTATTAAATCGAGGGTGCATTGCAACTTTGAAGTTTTCGTGTACCTCTTAAGATTTCCAAGACAGAAGTAGTTACTTTTCTGTTTGCCACTAGGTGCCGTTGTATCTGATCTCATGTTGTAGCGCATGGCCACTTAAGGGTGTTCCTTTAAGAAATCATGCAACGTTTGTGCAGTTTTTTACAGAATCCAATAGCAACAGAGACTCGAAAAAACTTAGAGCTCCTTCCTCACAAGCTCTAGCATGAACTATTACTAAAAGAAAACATATAACAGTTACGAAATAGTCAGTAAAAATTCTGAAACATACGGTATTTTGTAATATTTTCTTAAACGGATTCCTGAGTGTATAAGCGTATACCGTATCTGGTGAAAAAGCATTTTTAACATATTTTGAGTGTTTCACATTAGTGGTTTCATTTTAAAGCTTTTCAAAGGTCTTATGACGCCTATCGCTTTGAATGAAAAGCCTTAAGACAATAAAGGCCTTTCGTTTTCAACTTATGTCTGGGAAGAGGTGTATAAACTTCTGTGGGTTTGAAAGTGATTTCACTAGAGTATAAATCTGTTGTGAAAATGACTTAATGAAATTGTAAGTAGATTGTTGTTTTGTAACCGAATGAATTTTCACCCTTAATGGGTCTTGTACCTTTTAAAAGTGATGAAAATCTAAAAAAGTGCTTTCATGTTCACGACTCCATATTTACATAAATAATTTATCTACATCTAAGAAATTTTGCATAGCCTTTTCTGTTTATAGTAAGGTCTTCAAAAGTTTTCTGAGTTTATTAGGTAATTTAAATTAATTAACGGATTAAAAGCAACTGTTTTCTATATGTGGTTCGCTGCTCGCGGCCTAAAATTCGTAAAAATTATTTTACAAACAAAATTTTTTCTACATACACTCTGATAATGCATAATTAAAATGACCTATTTTTATACCTGTAGTTATATAATTTTTTTTAATTTAAAAATGATCTAATTTTTAATTAGCGAAAATAATAATTATTTATTATTTTTCTGTAGATAAGTATGTAACATCTAAATAATACGGCATTTTAATTGCGTATTATCACAGTGTATATAGAAAAAATATTGAGTTTGTAAAATGATTTTTATGTGTGAAGGCTGCGCGCACTGAACCAAATGTGATAAAAAGTTGCTTTTAATCAGTGAATAAATTAACTGTTCGTAATTAACTTGGGAAACGTTTGAAGACATTAATGTAAACAGAAAAGACCATTGTATTGATATAAAAAATTTCTAACATGTAAATAAATTAGTTTTGTAAATACAGGATGATTTACATAAAAGAATTTTCTTTTTCGATTTTCTCCATTTTTAAAGGGTGCAAGACCCCTTAAGCTGTAGGCTGTGTTTTATAAACGAAAAATAATACATAGGAAGAAAACTTAAAAATTTTATCACGAGGCTTCAACAGCTAAAATTAACATTATTTCAAATTCTACTTTTAGCATGAACATTAGAGAAAAATATAGCTTTTTATAGTATTAATTGTTGAATATATCAATCTAACTTAATTTACGGAAAAAACACTCAAAATACTGGTGTTAAACAATAACGTAAATAAAAAACTTTGTAAAAAACACACATAAGATGTTATAGGTAAGAGGAATAGGTAAGAGGTAGGTCCTTTTACCTATAACATCTTATGTGTGTTTTTTACAAAGTTTTTTATTTACGCTAACTTAATTTAGTTTTGCATATAATACAAAGGTACTGTCGTTCAATTCAATTCACGGTAACCTGGTTCCTGTAAAAAGATTCAATATTTTTACACGGTTACAGTTATCTTACAAAATCTCTTCTATAAACAAATTTATAATTAAGATTAGCCTCAATTAACACAATCCACAGACTATACACCAATTTATCTGTTACAGAAGAATCGGACTGGTACACTTCGATAACGGGCACAAATTGAAAACAAGGTACAACTTAAAAACAAACCAGTTCTTTTCATCATAAGAATGCACAATGTGATAAATACTTATGATAGTCATGTGTCTTTGCAAGCATGAATAGCTTATATACTCATTTTCATTCCGTATCTCAAAAGGACCCGTGGCAAATCTACGAACAGGCATTAGTTCCAAACATATATATGAAACATTTACATAAATACACCCCCGTATTATCGTCCTCTTCTCGCTAATCTTTCATTTTCGGGGCCAGAAATCCAAATGCAGAAGCGTTTCAATAAAACTTGTGAGAGGAATTGATCGTCAATCTCTACCCACTCCCCCAAGCTATGAAATTCACCCCAGAGTAACCTCTCAACTCCTCTCTGTTCCCTCTCTCTATGCAGCAGTCATAGATTACACACTCGCGCTTAGGTGTTTAATCATTAGATTTAGTTGCCGGGTGAGCGGGAACACTTGATTAAAATTACAGATCTTCGGGACTCCATTATGGCTTGTTGTTTATTGTTTCGGTTTAAACAGCGAATTGATTAGTTTTATCGCCTACTTTCTTTAAATGCTTGAAAGAAAGAGGCAATTTTCCATGAAAGAAAATTCTCAAGACGAAGTAGTGTGTTCTTGACTGTCGCGGATTCGGGGAGCTATTTTATTGTTCTGCATGTTCTGGGCTTAGACGAGCTTATCTGCAAGCGATTGTGGGCAGATGATAAAGAATGCTACTGTATTTAGAATCCATTCTTTCGTAAAATTTACATATCGTTATTTGAATGAAGGTGTTTTTAACCGTTTGATTTAATTCAACTGCTCGATAAATTAAGTTCAGTGATTTATTTGTCAAGCTCTGTAACATAATATTAACAGGTATTTAATACAAATACTGACAGTCATGTTACAGTAATAATTCTACTTCGTACACCATCATGTTATGTTCTAAAATTATACTTCGGGAAATTTTAGAAATCTCATTGGGTAAATTCATAGATATAGGAATAACTAGATCACGCATCCGTATGCTAGTAAGAGGTTTTTCTTGTTGCCAAATATTTTCTGTGGCATCGCCCATGATAGTGGCAGAAAGCAGTGTTTTGATCATGGTTTATGGTTATGTTCGCCACTAGTCCAGCATCTTATTTATTTATTTTTAATTAACTTTAAACATCATCATGCCCAAGTCGTGCTGTGCATATAATTGCACCAACAAGTTTAGGAAAGGATCTGGAATATCCTTTCACAGATAATAATGCTTGAAATTGGTGGTATTGAAAATCAAATACCAATTGATGTTCAATAACGGTTGTATTTTTAAATTTCCTATTTACTGATGCTTTTCGTTCACTTTGTGAAGTAATTGGAGGAGATATTGCACATCCTTCTTGAATTAAAGTAGACATTGCTTAATTCATGTTTCTATATAAATATAATCCTAAAACATTTGACCGTACGATATATATATACGATTATGGTAGTGTGTGTGTTTCTCTGGCACTTAAACTATAAAAAATGAGATAAATAAAGCATCGTAATTTACTTTTTACGAATAATTATTAATCACATTTTACAGGAAATGATTAATTTTTCTATCATTTTTCAAAAATAACTCTTGAACTGGGGATATTGAATTTATCTTATTTATTCTAACTAGATTTTCCACATTTGAGCATTTTTTAACGACTTTTAAAAGAGACTAGTTTTAATATTAAATTCATTTTTTTTAGTTCAACGTGATTGTTTGTCTTTATTTATGTTTGTTTATACTTTTGTTTAAGTAAGCTTTATTAAGTTAGTGTTTTATGGTTAGTATTTTAACTTATGTTTTCGAAATAAGCATTGGAATTTGTTAATGTTGCTTTCCTATTTTAGTTTTTAGCTTTGATTTTTTTAAAAGTATTTTGTCAGGAAGAATACCTAAAAATATGCTATACATAATAAGCCTTCTTCGAGCATGTACTGTTATTAAATTGAGAGTTAACAAGATTTTGAAAAATATTTTAGTACGGCTTCAACTTGGTGGAGAATTATCTCGCTTGAATTCCAGCATAAAATAATGCTTTATTCCTGATATTTCTCCCTGCTTTATTTCTTAGATGCTGCAAATTTGATATTGAAATTACAATAAAATATTGTTCCAACGAACTTCATCTTTACAAATATTTCAGATAAACAAAAATTTGGTATGAGATCATCATTTACCTACTATTACAATTTTAAGCTATGTTTGTCAGAAAAGGATGTAAAAATAATGAACTTCTGTGTATTTGGGATTCTGAGAAATAAATGTGTGTGTTTCTCTGTAGGAGACGGAGACGCATGAAATAAATATGTATTAAATGCATGCATTTTCACATACCTTCTCTCATCAAGCTTTTTGAAAAAATATTTCTTCAAATTTAGCCGAGAGTATGGTAAAATTAAAGAATGGAGAGTTTTTTTATTCAAAACAATGAACCTTGGTATATTTTAAACAAAGAATAATAATCCATTGAAAATATAAACTGTATTAAAATAATCTATATGTACTATGTTAGTTATGAGAAATGTGTGAAAAACATGCCCCCCAGAAAAAAATGGGGTGGGGTTGTTTAAAATATCCTAAATATTAATATTAGCTAAACATGTTTTTACCTGCAAAAAGTTGTGGATGTAGATAAGCGAAAATGCGCTGTTCTAGAAAGGCAATTTTTGGGAAACTGGTGTTACATTTATTTAGTTTATTACATTGTAATATTTTTGGTAGTGTGTGGTTATGGCAACGCTACACTATAGGGCGATCTGCTAGGGGAGGGGGTCTTGGTAGGAGGATTTTCTACGAGGTTCTAACGCGTATTCACGTTACATCTGGAGAAAACCTACCAAAACTCGCTCTATGGCAAGTTAGATATCGTATACCGTTACCGCCGCGCGATGGGACCCGAACCCGGGACCTTTCACACTTCGGCCATCTACCATTTTCAGTGGCATAACCACTGTGCCATGGTGAGGCTGTAATATTTTTGGAATATAACATTATAACTTTTTGGAAATCGGTTTCTTTTTAAGATATAAAGGACGTGTAAGAAACACGCTTTGGACTCCCACATGAAAAGGGATAAAATTTCCTAAGTATAGCCTTTTTACTTAAAAAAAGGCGTAGTTGAAACTCAAGAAAGTTAGAAATACATTTACGAGGGAAAGAAAGATCCAAACTCAATCACCAAACTATGCCACAATATTATGATTTTCTTAAAATGTAACAAGAAGCACAATCTCCTCCCCCCCCCCCTTTGATATGAGCGTAGTTTTCTCTTACGAGATCTATGGCACCTCGGTCTCTTACGCTAGTATTTCCTACACAGTTGATATTTTATTTCAGTTTAAATCTTTGTTCAGATAAAGTTTTCTTTTTCCTTGTGTGCAAAAATAAACATTTAATCGATTATTTTAATGTGTTCGATTTTTAGACCATGTTTGTATAAATGCATCTTTAAATCGTACATTATAGTGTACATTTTCAAAATTTCAACACTCATGAAATTTGTAACAGCAAAAAATAAACTAAAAATAGCTAGCAAAATATCATAACAAAATGTTTCTTCGTTCAATTTGTTTCTGAAATGTAAATAAATGCTGTTGCATAGCAGTCGTAAGCAGCGACGTTTTCGTCTTTCTGCCACTATCATGTCGTCTGCTCCGGAAGTGCACTGGCAACAACTTTCCTCCCTTGTGCGCAATCTAGTTAACTATTCCTATATCTATGGGTAAATTACGTGCTTAGTTATTAAATTTAGCCGCTCAACTTTAAAAAAAATTTAAGAGCAAATTTATTTTAAAATGAAAAAGTTAATTAATTAATTTCAAAAATTGTTATATTAAATTGACTTCTAGATTGGGAAATGCTTCGATATAGTTATACATTATTTTATAATTTAAATGTACACTTTTATTTAAGAATATTAATTTCAGGTAATAAAAGTGTTAATTTTGCGAACTTTATTCAGTTTTAACAATAACTGAACGGCCTCCAAGATATTCTGACGAGATTATAATGCAGTTTAAGTATCTATTGTTTCATTTAAATTTTGAAAATTTTAATAACCCACGTTGTCATTAAAGTAAATTTTTACGATTTTATGAAAACATCATCATAAAATAGCATTTCGAGTTATTAAAAAGTATTTCAAATTTCTGCATAAAATTTTGCCAAATTAAACGTACCGTAATAAGCAATTACATCATTTTATATAGATAATAACTAAAATATTTAAATAATCTATTGGCCACTTTTTATAAGCATATAATACTTGTAGCATATGGTACAAAGGCATAATTTGAATTTTGTCACCTCATTTTTTTTATGCACGGATAGCAAGAACAAAATACCTCCTTCTTTGAAAACACAAACTGTATACTACTAACAGTACACTGGTTTTCTGTAATTGAATATTTCTAGCATATAGTGCATTATCTATCACACTATTATTGTAATAACCACAACATACAATTTTCTTTTAATGCGCATCATTTTCAGTGATATATTACTTCCATTATTTCTTCTATTATACTTATTTAACTTAATAAAAACAAGCGACACCGTTACAACTAACAAAAAGATACTTCGCTGCACAATTTTTGTATACATTTTTTAGACCAATGTGGAAGAGGGCAACTTCACTGCGATTAATTTAATTGCACAAACCAGAAACCGAGGAGGGATTATTTGATTAAATTACAAAAACACTGTGTAGCTTTCTCCTTTATCGTTTATTATGTATCGATTGTTATGATCTTTTACCAAGATTAGGTGCATTGCTTATTTGTTCGCTAAGGTAATTCAATTACACGCTAGATATATAGAGGTTGGATGTAATTGTCTTCTGGCGTACCTTAATGTCCGTAGCTCTTTTCACTTCATTCTTTTGATTTATTACTTAGAGGGAAAGTATAAATTTGAAGCGTCTTTTGCATTTAATTCTATAAAATTTGGTAGACTTTTGTCATTTTTAAAAAATCAATAATTAAATATGAACCCAATCATTCGTCCTCTGGGTTTTTAAGTCCTTTTATTATTATTATTATTATTATTATTATTGCACAATTTACCCTACGTGCATAAAATTATGTTTTGCATGGTTTATCCAGCAATGGATATTTTGTGCAATGGATGTTTTCTGATTTATCGCTATAACTTGACAGTAAATACATACTATCCTTTTAGGAGTCAAAAGTTTAGTTACAAATAAAGGTAAATGCCAGCTTTCGTGGGCATCACTTGTATCTAATAACTGCGACAAATATATTGCAAATATGTAGATAAAGAAGTGAAAACTAATTAAAAGTTTGGAAAATTACTTATTATGTCAACTAAATCTAGAAATAATAAATAATTTAACTTAGTTAATTTATTCGTAATGGTGTACCATAAACTTGAAAATAAGGAAAATGGATTTTAGTGGGGGAAAGTTTCAGAAAAAAGGAAAAAAGTGAGGACTTTGTATAGTTAATAATTTATGCAACATAGTATTTTATTTTAATAGTTAAAAATAATCATTTAATTAAAGTAGCTTTCCTAAAACCTACATCTGTAAACCAATTTTTCTGTCTTGCTAACATAAAGAAAATTTTTAAAAGGATGTTAGGTAGTGAATGGGACTGGACTATTTTTCGCAGGCAGTGTAAATTCTAGTAATTCAGTCAGTAGGATAATTCGGTCCCATTCTATGTACCGAAAATGCTCCTGGCCACGCGGTATTGGGGTCCGCTAATTTCCGAGTGAATGAGACACTAACATTCACAGATGGCCGAGCTGTGTAGGTCTATGTTATGTCTACTGTGCAGCTGTATATATAACGGTCTGTACTTTTGGGAGATTTTATCCAGGCATAACTTTAATAAGCATGAGAATTCCTGGAGAAGTCCCCCAACCAAGGCACCTTCCTTAAGGCAGTTAGCCATCGTGCAGCTTTCACGCTATAACAACACACGCTGTTGAAGTGGCTTCTATAGCGCTTGTGTATATTAACGGTACCATTCTGAGAGTGTGCAATAAAAAGTAGATGCGTAGTTGCCCTGCTGTAAGCAGACATTCATCTGCAAGCCAAATATGACCGATAGAAAACACGTATATTCAATCGTCTTTTTAAATTTGCAAGAAATTTCCCCCAAATCAACGAACATCTACAACGTACAACGTACATCTCTAACGTCAATAATAAGAATAAGATTGCATGGAAATACCTCTCATCTGTTAAATTTAGGCATACATGAACACCGGAGTTCTAGTGTGTGCCTTCGTTGACGGCACTAGCCGAAAAGGAATGCTTTCATACGATCATTTTAAATACAAGAATCTTATTAAAGAACGAGACAGCAAGAATTACATTAAAACAGCACCTTGGAGGCATTTTTCAGTCAACTTTTAAGTATGTTCAATAAGTAAAACTCTTATGCATTTTAGAAGAGCCAACAAAATACGTTTAAAAAAGAATTTCTGCGAAATATCCTGATTATTAAAAATAATTGTATACCTTTTAAGCAGTTAAAATTTAAACAACAGCAACACACTTAGTATTTAACGAATGTAGCAGTGAAAATACAATCATGTTTGATGAACTTACTTCTAACGTAAAGCAGTTAGGGGCTCTAATTCATTTAGAACTGCTCTAAAAAATTCCCTTGGGTTTTAATATATAAAATATTCACTGTTCAATCTTCAGTATTCTCGATTTCATTTTCACATGATTTACAAAAACTAAATATTTTATGAACTTTCCAGAAAATCTTCAAAACAATTAATTTTAATAATTAGATTTAATAATCCATAATTTAGAATAATAATAGCTTCAGACAGTTTTAAAGGATTTGTGGTAAAGCTCTATCTTGTCAGCTATCCAAACACTAATTTAATTCAGCTTATCTTTTATTAAAACATTACCTTAAAAATTTCCCCATTTAAATTCTTTTTCATATTTTCTTTAAAACGTGGCTTAAAACCTAATCCCTTTTGACAAGGGCTTTCACCGATACTCTGTTTTAATACTCGTCTATAAATAAATGAATTTCTTAAAATTTCCTGAAAATAAAATTCATTAAATTAATAAACTGAAAGAATCTCACCTAAGTAAAACTTTCCCTTGAGGTATTATAGCAAAAGTTTTTGTTTTCGATAATGATGCCGGCATATATGAATCTTAATTTCTGACGAAACATTTTCAGGATTTTTTTTAATGTATATTGACTGGAAGAGATTAAAAAATAATGACGTATAAAAAATTGCATTTAATAACTTCGTCGCATTTCGTCATTAATTTTCCTTCTTTTAATCTGTGCTTCACAGTAGATATTTTGTTTTCATTTAAACGTCGCGGACGGTTCAATTAAGCATGTGAGAGAAATGCAATCGATATTTGTTAACGCGTGAGCCGTTAGGTGTAAAGTGTCTCTTAACTAAAAAAATTACTATCAGAACTAATATTTAAAAAAATACAGAAAATTTACTTTTACATTCAAAAGAATTTAGCACGATGTTTTACACCAACATAAATAATTTAATGTATTATTATTATTATTATTGCATTTTGTTTGGCTGAAAATTGTTTAACTGTTTTTATTTGTTTTATGAGGTAATGAGTTTCTCTGAATCAAACGACAGAAAAAAAATAAAATTAAGTTCAGTTTTTTTAATCAAATGCCATTGCGTTGATTATCAAATTACAGCAATAAACTAATTCATTTGATTAAAGACGGTACTTTGAAATTTAATGTATTTTAATATGTGTTAATTACTTTTCAACCACAGTTACTTTGAAAGATAACTGTGTTACCTGAGAATATAAAATTCATGGAACACTTTTCAGCAGAAATTTATTAAAGTGTTTTTTGGGTAAATAGAACTGATGAGCAGATGAAGAATATTGTTGTAACAAATTATATCCAACATTATTTTCTGATTGTCAATCGAAAATTGTTTTGTTTTTTTCTTTCATCGAAATTGTTAAAATATAACATTAAGAAATCACATTTGTCAAAGATTTATAAGTATTACTTTTGATTAAACTAGATGTATTCATCTGTTTTAGGAAATAAATAAATTTCTGGAGGTAAAATAAATCTACAAGAAGTTCATTTGTGTTGAACAACGCGCGTCTTATAATTTTACTTCCAAAGTAATTAGTACCATATGAATTTCGCGGAAAATTATTAATTTTCTTATCTTGCTTATGCACACTACCAGATATGTTTTGTGAGCTATGCTGTTTTATTTTTCAATAAATCTTACGTGATTTTTTTTTCTGCTAACTATGTTACATTTGAATTAGGTGAAGTCGTTGGATAACATAATGGTTCTTTTCAAGCCTACGTTATTCTTAATGTCTCATTTGCATATTATTTCCTCATAAAAATCATGGAATGATTTAATTTTGCAGCGATAGCCCCGTTATCTGTTAATCTTTTTACTTGCTTTTTTGAGTTCTGCGTTATGAATTCTGAATTGGGTTATAGAGTGTGTATTATCTCCTTCCGCCAGCTCCCCTAATAACACCAGAGCAGCGACGGAGCCCAAATTAGATTCTTTCTTTTTTGTCGCATGTCACACGGTTGTTCTTCGAATAAATTTGACACCACGGCTTCCTCCTTTTGCATGTGATGAAGTCGTAAATAATGCAGCTAATTTAATATGCATGCGACGGGGGGGGACGAGGAATCAAATACAATTTTCCCCTCGACATGTTCTGTTCCCCGTTCAGTTGGGATGTATACGTTATACAGGTGGTTCTTTATTTGGAAAGACGTGTCTTTACATATTTCTGAAACTTTTTAGCGCGAAAGGATAGAACAAGTCATTTTTGTTGTTGTTGTTGTCGTTAGAGTAGAATATGTTTAAACTTGAAATCACACATGTAGGTATTTACATGTCTTACAAACTGCTTCAGGAATGTATTCGTGTAGTCTTCATAAAATTAATCGCATCGTATATTCGATTTCCGTTTGATGATGTATTTGCTTCCAGAGAATCATATTTTGAATTAATTAAAATTGTACATAAACTTTTTGTATTGACTCGACATCATTTAATTTTTCGGTTCATTACTTTGCAGAAAGAAAACAAGAATATGTATTTACAAAACACTACGTTCTTTCTATAATTTCAATGATTAATATTTGTGTGAAGATTACATATTGTATCAGTAGTTTGGTCTATGATCTGTGCTTTGCCATCCTGAGACATACAAACCAAGAATAGTTGAAATTAAAGTTTCGTTAATTTAAAATTTAATAGAAATTATCTTAATATTGACAGTAATATAATGTTTGCTGTAGATTTTCAATACCGATATTAAAATTTGTGTTGACCAACAATTCAGTTAATTCTTGCAATTTTAAAACTTACGTTAAGCATCGAACATTACTAAAACCTTAATTAACATTTTCAGACCTAATTCAATAATTTCTTTTGGAACTAAATAATTTTACGTTTTATAATAGAGATTGTAATAAATTTAATTGTAATAGGTAATTTTTGTGTCCTCAATTGTAGGCGCAGAGTCTGAAAGGTTTTTTTTTTCTTAACTATTAGTCATATTTTATTTTTTTAAATTGAGTTAATAAGTTTTTAAATGCAGGTGGCATTTCACGTTCAGTGAGAAGTAGAGGCCATAATGTTCTACGGTATTGAGTACTATTGTCAATGTAGTCTGCACAGCTTATAGAAAGTTACTAGTTCTTATTTTAGTTGTTTATATTTCCGGTATCGCACTACATTAATTCATCGTAAATGTTTATATTTTATGCATTAAAATTTCACAATTTTTGTAACCTTTTTCTTATACCAAATGGGCAAAAGAACAAGTTTATGTATTTGGAGCATTTTTAGTTATTTTGAGTTTGCACAGTCTGTTTGTACATTCTTTCTTTGGATTCTCTGGTATATGCTATTTAAATATTGCAATTTACATATTAAAACAACCTTAGATTTTCTGTAATTTCTTTCATTTATTTTTTTTCTTAAGTTTCAGATAGGTAATAGATTTTTCCATTTAATATGAATTTCTAGGTGCTATATTATTTATTTTCTATTATTATTAATTTGAAACTTTTCATTTCAAACTGTATATTTCGATATATACATGTAAGTCTTACAACTAAAGTAACACTATAATTCACGAGTTCGTTTTGGTAGATTATATTTAACATTTTATTATGCACATTATTTAGTAGTACTTATGGCTTTTTAAATGTTAATGTCATACATAATTCTCATTAATTTTTAGGATTTGAACATTTAATTTATTATTTAATCCAGAAATTCAGTTTCTAATCAGCTTATGCTATTACCATTATTTAACATCCGAATACTGTAGTGTCTTCTTCCGCCAAATAATTCTAAATAAGAAAACTTCACCTCGGTTTTATCACAGTTTATTAAACATCACATTTTAATTCTCCTCACGATTGGTTGTTTTTGTCACCAGTTGACCGAAATGATTCAATTACATTACCCTACTTTCCGTCCCCCCACCCCACCCCTTTCACGTTACATTTTCTCTGTGATACTTGTTTGATCTTTCAGTGCAAAGAACTGTCGTTTCCTTGGATTGCGAGCCTTTAATGTTCTCCTCCTAGCGCAGTTAATTGTAATTAATTTATGCTCACTCTAAAGGGGATTTCGAGCGTTAAAAATATCCAACAGTGTAGCAATTTAATTATTTCTTTGTTGCTGGAAGTAAGAGGTGTAATTGCATTGTCTTATTTAATGAACTCCTGTGCGTTATTTCTGGGGCACTGTACGGGATATTAATGGGTGCATAACAAACTTCCCGGTTGATTCGTGAGTCGTTTTTGTGAATTCATTGAAATTTGACAAAATAGCATGAATCGAGTTTTATTTCGACGAATTAGGTATTTTCGTTGCTGCAATTGACACTGAAAGATCGCTGGAGTAAAAATAAGCTGACAATGCATAACAAGTGATTAATTTCGTTCGTTTCTGATAATTGAAAAAGGTTTTTGTGAATAATATGTAACTGTCAATGCTCCAGCTTCGATATAGATATAATAAGATAAAGGATAACTTTTTTTCGGGTTTTAGGGCCACATCTAAAGAATTAAATAAAAATTCCGATCTTGCATTTTACAACAAATTGAATCACTTTATTTATTGTGTTACGTTGCGATTGCAAATATTTTGTAATCACAACACTGCAAATAAAAGCCTCAAGTGACACCAGCGGATCGTAATAAAAGTTTCGTAAAAAAGACCACTTTAGACTTTTTTTTTCAAATTTTACCTAACTTTGAAAGTTTTATGCAGAGTGTTTATTTTTAATATGCAGTCTGTCTGCCCTATATGTACGGTCTGAAATGTCATTTTCTGTTTATTTATTTATTTATTTTTTCATTTTAAGATTATGGCTTTAATTTGCGTCCTGCATTTCTTTATTGTAATTTTTGTAAATTGTAATTGTAAATTGTATTGTAATTGTATTGTAAATTGTAATTTTTTTTCATATTTCCCGCTTCTAATATTTTGCAAGAGGCTTATAGCATTACTCACAGAAGCGTATAAAAATTACTTTCAATTTAAGCATTGAAAATATGGTACAGTTAATAAATAACGAGACAGAAAATATTCATTATGTTTATCAAATGAAACTCAAAGGTTTCGTGCGCGAATGTAATAAAAAAGCTCTTATACTGGAATCCTTTGCCTTCATTGTGTCATTTTTGAGCTCATCAACATGAAGACAGATCTGGAAGTCACATGGAGACAGATCTAGATTATAGGTTGGGTTCATTAAACTTTCCTTTTTAATTTATGAAGAATTCTGCAGAATTGCCTCTGTAGCCTTGGCTGTATATGGTCTAGCGTTATCGTAAAACGGTATGACGACACGATAAAGTTTACCCAGTCGTTTCAATTTCATTGAATAAATGGACTGGACAGCGAATGCTATCAGACTTTTATGCTTGCCTACACGACACGTATAGACATTTCGTGATGGAAAAGCAACCAAATCTTCAAACCAGACATCTTAGATCTGTCATCATTTGTCTAACTATCAAATATTTCTTTTAATATCTTTTAATCTTAATTAATTCCTTTAATCTTATAATAGCTTCTCTCTCGTTATTTATTGAATTTACCTAATAAGTATTCCTTCAGGAAATGTTTTTACTTACAGTTACAATACCGAAAAGTGGTCTGTCTAGGAGCGTAAAATTTTAGTTTACTCTGTTTTAACAAAAATGTGCAATCTTGGTTTTTAAATATACACTTTTCAATTTTTTTTATACGCGCGATTCATTTAATAACAATTTTTGCTCACTTCCCTATATTATAAGTTTTCAGATTTATTTAAAAAGATGTGTATCTCAATATGTATTCCTGAGGATATTATGAGGTTAGTATAAAAATTAAATTAATAGCATAAAAAATTAATTAATTCTTGATATTACTTTAAAAAATAATTTTAGTCTAAATCTTTTGTAAATAATTATATAGTTATCACAACTTTTATGTGCTATGTTTAAATGTATATATCTAAATAAAATACCAAAATAGTAAAAATTAAGCCTGGAACAATTTATAAATACATGCCAGTACAACATACTACTATTGCAATTAGTGAAAACCATCTATTATCTGAAAACAAAACTGTGAGATGAAAGAAAAATGCAAAAGTTGTGAGACTCTTCAGGCACCCCTACTAAATAATTATTGACCTATCGTACATACAATTATGAATAATTATTTTTGCTGTTTATTGGAATCAAAATAACTATTCAATGTCTTCATTAAATGACATCTCAGGAAACAGATTAAAACATTTTAAGTAACGAATTAAAGTATTAAGTTATTTAAATGTATAGCGCGTGGTTCTTTAACTTTCACAAACATGTGATTTGATACATATGGAATGCTTAAATTCCTGGAATTTAAATAAAACTATGATTTAATTTATATCTATTTATACAAAAGTTATTGACGGCAATATTTAAAAAAAAAACAAATGCATCAGAAATTAATTACGAAATTGTTAGCATTTCTCTATCCTTCCATAACAGATTTTCTTTTCCCGCCATACGAATAAAACATATTGACGTACCTTTTTTCAGATTTTGTTAAGGCATTCGATGTAAAAGCACCTGTTGATGTTGCCAAATTGAGCGTGAAAATTGTCTGAGAACGAACAGATGTCGTGAATTTGTCACCGGGTGTTGTTACGAATTTCACTCCTCGTCGCTGGCAACGGAACCCATGCTGTGGGAAAGCGCCTTCTGCTGGTGGAAAGGGCAGACTGGTTGGTGACCGATGTGATATTTAATGTGGCGTTTTCTTTTCATTTAAGTTTCAGTGTGCGTAGGTTTTCAGAGAGGTGTGGTTCTGGTAAATCGGTTTCTGATTTTTTCAATCTGGCTAATAGTATGTTATTATTTTCGATAGAGAATTAAAGAAAATGCGAATGTATTTTTTAGCACTTTCTTTTTTTTTATTCCCCTGAAAACTAATTTTAAAATCATAGCAATCATAATGAAATTTTGAACAGGTTTTAAAAAGAAAGAAAAAGATTTAAAAAAAAGATTTTATGTCAGTTACTTAGCTTACCATTATTCTAATTTCTTTAATAACTTGTTTAGGCACTATGTTAGAAAGTGATAAGGCTAGTTAAAGTAATTTGATCCTCGTTAAGAATGGTGAAACTAGTATTAAGATAAATTTAATAAAAAAACATTAAGTATTTTATCACGGGCGTAGCTAAAGCTTTCACATAAGAGGGCTCCATCTATTGGGGCCTATTCTTATAGTAAAATTTGAATGACAGTAAAGTTTACTATAAATAACTTGTAAAAAATTCAATTCATCATTTCTGCGTAGATTTGGGGGTGGAGGTATTCCAAACCCCACAAGCCCCGCCCCCTTTCATACACGGCCGTATATTTCATAATTTGTTGGAGGAGAATGTTCGAAAATCCATTTTAGACATTGATTTAGTTAAAAACAACAAAAATTGCTGAAAGTCTTTCGTTGCATGGGTTTTAAGAATGCTATACAAGCTCATTTTATTCTTTTCGATTGACAAAAGAAGTTTTATTAGTGTAAAAATTTAAATTCTATGAAATAGCGAAACATCTAGAAACTTTCATAAATACCTATTCATCGAAGCTCTATGTGAATGATTCACATCTTTTATCATAATCCTCTTAAGAAGATTTTTAAAAATTGGAGCCACGACGGATTTTACGCGCTAAAGCTCCCATTCGCGTACACGGTCCCACAGCTGTCGAGCCGAGAGGGAGTTTACCCTCCCAAGATCTGGCCGAGCGTGATGCTGCTTCATTTGCCGTGTTCTTATGGGAAACGGAGTTTAGCGCCCAGACCACTGAGGGACACAAACACGTTATTCGTAATTTAAGTACTACTATTGATAAAAGGCTATGCCTTAGAAGCTACAATAACATTCTTCCTTTATACTTGAGCGTGTCTAAAAATGTTGATGTACTATATTGAAATAACAAATTTTTTTCGCCGTTTGTGCTTTGTATCCTATAAGTACATCCATCCTAATTTTGTGTTGTGCAATAATAAGTATAAATTATACTTTCTGGTTTCCTTAAATGTTTCACTGAATTTCTCATTATAGTCAGATAAAAGTACTGTATATTTTTTCTCATCTTTTTTCACGATATCATTATTGATCTTCGAAAGTCTGAAAGCATGAATTACCGTACACTTGGTACAGTTAGAAATTCATTCGTGTCCGAGTTTGGTATATGACACGAGCCAATTAAAAAAAATATATTCAATATAATATCTCATGTTCCTTAAAAAAAAATCAAACTATTGCACAAGTACTGGCAGTAGTTTGTATATAAGCAACTAAGTATTCTTTTTTTTCATGCATAAAAAATAATGATTGAAATGCATCGAAGAATGGTTATTATTATAATGTGTCCAAACTCCAAAAGGGTAAATATTAGGGTGACTAAATTCTGCCATTTTCATGCAGCTGGTTAGGTTTTTAAGACTTAAATAAAAACAGAAGTACTGCAATACAGTATCTTATTTTACTTTTTTTTTTCTTGAAGAAATAGTTCATGTTTTCATTGCAACAACATTTAACAGTCATAATGCGCTTAGTATCTAAATATTTTATTTTCAATATTCTAAGCGTCCTACAAAACTGAGGCCATTTGGTCACCGTAGTAAACATAACACTTTCAAACATATTTAGATCACTTATGAAAGGCAATTATTGCTTCCTTTGCCGTAACATAGATTAAGCTAAACTAATCTAATCACTAAAACTAAAAAGAAAAGTACGATGTGTGAACTTTTTACAGACTCATTCCTTGATTTAAATATTTATATGCAGTATATCGATACATATATTGTTACAAAATCGTAATGTTCCTTTCCTTCATTAATCTGTGTTACGGGAAAATGAGTTGTACAGGCATTCTTGTAAATAAAATGAGTCGTGCGACCCTTTGATCTTGGCAACGAACTGCGCTCTACTTTGGTGACTTAGGTGAAAGTTTTCGAAAACAGTGGAATTTTGGCTCTATCGAAATTAGGAAAGAAGTTACAAGAAAATTCTAGAAAAATGATTGACGTCTCGAACGCTTGGAAAGCTATAAATAAAGGAGGCGCTTTCTCTGTGGAGTTAATGTGTGATATACTTTCGGATATTGAGAGCAAAGCCATATGATTGTTATTGTCGTTTGTATAGTGTTATTGCTGTGATATTTTAATGATCTGCTGTGGAATGTGGTAAAATTGATTATTTATTGTGAGATATAGTTCTCTGTTTCGTCGAATAAAACGTTATTTTCGATTTTTCTATCTTGATGGACTATTTTGACACGCTCACTGTGAAATTTTTGTAACAATATGCACTTCTTTTGGCTTCTTGTCTATAAAAATATCAATAAACAATACAAAAGGTCTAGAAATCCAAAACGTTAAAAAAATTAAGCATATTTTGCGCAAATTGTTTTAAATCTTTTAATTATTGCATCAGAAATTGAAAGAAAGAGCGATTAAATTAAATATGTAATATAGAGAAGATTAAAAGAAAAGGGGAGAGAGAATATTTTAAAAATGTGCAATTAATCAGAGGATTATAAATGGTCTCTAAACATGTTTCGCTTAGGGCCGCTAAAATCTTAAGCATGCCCTTGGCGCGAATTAGGGATTGCTTAATTGCGATATTTGTGAATTAGAGAACTAAACTTTCATAAAAAAGAAATACTTTGTTTTGCTGGCGAATTAACTCTTCGAATCGTTATACACTAACTTTGCATTACATAAAAACTATAAAAATAAGACTAACAATTTCAATAATGCAGTTTGGCCCCTTTATGTATGTTAAATTCCTTTCTATCCGTCCAACTCATTCCGGTTACATAATTTATTTCATTA
The DNA here is from genome assembly GCA_038373885.1 of Cheiracanthium punctorium. Classification (NCBI taxonomy): domain Eukaryota; kingdom Metazoa; phylum Arthropoda; class Arachnida; order Araneae; family Cheiracanthiidae; genus Cheiracanthium; species Cheiracanthium punctorium. The sequence continues at coordinate 1,807,149 of JAWZYV010001322.1, read as the reverse complement.
CAAACTCCTTCATCTACTGACATAGTAATACACGATTACCCGGATCACATTTTTCCCAGATATCCACGAAGAGAGGATTCCACTTATTCAATCATATAAATATGACGGGATGTGGAAACGTAGAACGCTGTAATAATTTGAATTATTTTAATGCGTTTTGAAATTCTCCCGAACAGAAATCAATCCTTTGCAATTCTTCTCCTATTTTCCGTTCGTGAATTTCGAATTCCTTACAGATGGATATAAAATCGTCTGCTTACCAAGCGTTCTTCACGTCACACAAAAATGGCATGCTATATTCCACTGATTATTCTATTACAGTCCGCAGCAGAAACCGAAATTTGATTCCGGTCTTTAATAGAAGCTTTACTCGCTGAAATCCGGTTATAAGCAGAATGTTGGTTTCCGAGAACGTTTCGCAGTAAGGTACCAGCATTTTTTGTCTTTTTTCCTTTGACTTGTTCGATTTATTGTCCGGTATACCGGCGTATGCGGACAGAGGAAAAATAAAATTAAATTTTATCTGAACATATTTATTTTGCTATTTCTATCTTTTGACAGAAAATATTGTGTTTCGGGGATTTCAACTTCGCGTAATAGATTCGTTGATTGTTTATCGACAACTCTTATGTTAACACATATTTTTGTTTTGTTTTGATTTTAACTAGAATTGCACTATAACAAAAAAAAAAATCATGAAAATTCTGCAAACATTTACCGAACGGTCTCTGCCGGATTTTCATGTACCGATTTTTATTCTTGTAAGTTTCAGAAGAAATTGCGTTCCAGAGAGGAACTGAATCCTGCATTCAAATTTACATTTCAATGCAGGATACTTCCTATTCCTAATTTTCTGGACAATTTCCTATAAATGAGCAGTTATATATGAAATAGAAAGCAATCATCTCTTACTACATATGGATAATGCTTGTACAGTTAACTAATAAAATCAAATCGCCATACAATAGCGTCACTGAAAAGTTCATAAGGACCATGATTAAAACGTACATCAAAATTATTTTTAATAAGCTTTTAAATAATAATATGATGTGAAATAAGAATAAAAATTATAGCAGATAATGAGAATCTGAAGAAGTTAATTAATATTCCTTAAAAGAGTACAATATAAACAAAAATGAAGAAGTCATTTAACATTTCTAGCGTAATTCTTCTTCGGAAATATTATCGAGCAATTCTGTAAAGAAATGTAACCATTCCCAGTATATTAGAATTCGGAATTCGATAAGAATCCGCAAACGTTATGACTGGAGAACTTCTTTTCATGTTGCATATTGCAATGTTTGTAAGGAGGAGGATTTTTTACCAGATATATATAGATTGAATTTCGCAAATTACAACGAATACAACGAATAGTTTAATAGCACCTTATTTCGTTCGATATTTAGCTTTCTCAGCATGCTCGGTTTCGTATTTAAAACGTGTTTTCATTAAAGCAGTTTTTATTATTAATATGGCGACGAATAACTTCCTTCGAATGACATTATGTAATACTGTGTACTTTGAAGGCATTTTTAAGCGTAATGTAAAGTGATAGAAAAAATTGTAGACAACTGCAAGTGTCAATTGTATGAAGTGGCATTTAAAAGGAACTGAAGTATATTTCTGGGTAAGAAAGTTGTCCAATTAGCCAAGTTTAAATTAGGAAAACCTTAAAATAATGTTTTTGTCGTGAGTCAGCATTTTGTCTCGCCAAAAATGCTAAAGATAATAATACGAAATTTGGCATACATGTTAGAGATGTAAGATACGTTTTCCATAATAAAAGGTTATGCAAAGTTCATAACCTATGAGGATATCCCCTCCATGGAAAAAAGAAGCTATCCGTAAATTTCCAGTTATGAAATATCACACACGCGAACACCATGACATTAGTTTTTTTTTTTTTTTTCAGAATTTCCCTTTCAATTTAAGTAGGTTCCCACAGACGCCTTTTTCATCATATTTTTCCTGTAAAAAAAAAGTTTTATCTATTAAACTCTTGCTTTAAAAAAATCAAATATGATTCCATTGTCTAATCAAAGCTGCTGTATCATTAAAAACTTATTTAATATAATTTAAAAAATTCGAGAGTACTTTCCGTTACACTTGCATATTGAAAGTAAACAGGGCGTCACAAAAACACTGACCTAGGCATTTATTCATTGAATATTTATATAAATAAAATTAGACTGTCTGTACATTTCTTGGAATTCAAAAATATTGTGATTTCTATCCGTTTCAAGCACCTGGGAATCCGGTGCGACCCTCAAAAAAAAGTTTGTCTGTCTGTCGTTCTGTCCGTGACGCTTTATTTGTTCAAGCATCACAGTTCGCAGTTATTTTCGCAGTTGCGAAAATCGTTTCAAACTGCGTAAATTTGTGTTCGAGCATCACGTAAAAACGACTCTAGGGAATGGTTTAAAATTGGGTGTCGTGACAGGTGGTCACTATCTTAAAACATAGGTGCAGATTTAAAAAAATATTGATTAGATTTTGAGATTTTGCGTAAATCGTTTTAAACTGCGTAAATTCGTGTTGGAGAATCACGTAAAAACGACTGAAGCGATTGAAATGAAATTGGGTATCATGAGTGGCGGTCACACAAAACATAGGAAACTTGAAACATAGGCGTCGAATTTTTAAACAATCTGGATTAGATATTGAGATTTTGCGAAAATCATTCCAAACTGCATAAATTTGTGTTTGACCGTCAAGTAAAAACGACTGAAGCGATTGAAATGAAATTTGGTATCATGATAGGTGGTAATTTAACTTGAAACATTGGCGTCGAATTTTTTAGAAAAAAAATCTTCATTAGATTTTGCGAAAATCGTTTCAAACTGCGTAAATTTGTGTTCGCACATCACGTAATAACTGCAAAGGTGAAAAAATGATATTTGGTGAAATGATAGGTGGTCACTCACCTTAAACTATAAGCATCTAAATTTAAAAAAAAATGATCAGATTTCGAGATTTTGCGAAAATCGTTTAAAACTGAGTGAATCTTTGTTCCCGCATTATGTAATAACGACTAAAGCGAATGATATGAAATTTGGTGTCATGATAGGTGGTCACTCAACTTAAAGCATAGGCGTCGAAGTTTTAAAAAATATTGATTGGATTTACGAGATTTTGCGAAACTCCTTTCAAACTGCGTAAATTTGTGTTCGAGCATCGCGTAATAACGACTAATACGAATGATACGAAATTTGGTGATATGATAAGTAGTGGCTAATCTTAATTTATAGGTGTTGAATTTTTAAAATATTTTGATTACATTTTGAGATTTTGTGAAAATCGTTTTAAAATGCTGAAATTTTGTTCCAGCATCACGAAATAAAGACTGCACAGGGAATGAAACGAAATTTGGTGACGTGATAGGTTGTCACTCAACTTAAATTCTAGGCTTCCAATTTTTCAAAAATATTGATTAGAGATTTTTGCGAAAATTATTTCAATATGTGTAAATATTCGTTCGCGCATCACATAATTATGACTAAAGCGAATGAAATGATATTACTTTGATACTCTCTAACCTGTAATATTTTAACAATACATAAAAATTATAACTTCGCTTTCTTTACTTTGGCAACATACTACATCCATTCTGTGTATTCCTACAATGCTGACGAAGTTCTTGCTTTTTGGAAATTTGCATTCAGTACTAACCCGTCAAAGACGGCTATTTCAGCTAGTTGCTTATAAGATTAACAGGGTGTCCGTAAAGTCCTTGACAAATTTCAAAAGTTCACAGAAAAACAACAAATGGCTGTATGAATATGCAGTTCGCATAATAATGCTTCACAGAATCAAGAATTTATTTTTCCATCTTAAAACAAATTACTTCCAAAATGTGTTCATAGATGTCCCTGCGTCACTAGTTTAATAATAGCAAATAAAGCAAATAAAGATTTTTTGTGTTTTCAACCAACATTGATGATACGGGAATATTCATTCTAGCTAAGGCTACTGCAAATGAGAAAGCGCACTGCGTAGGTTGGTATTTCGAATCAAAATCCGTAATTAAATTTCAGAGGAAGTTTCTTAGCATCTTTAAGAAAAAACCCTGCGAGTCGGAACAGTAGTTTGGCTTGGCATGAAAAGTTTTTAGAGACTGGAAGCCCTTTATCAAGGGAAAGAAGTGGCCGGCTTTGAAGATCGGATAAGACTGTACAAGGCATTCGGGAAGCTTACAGTGATGGTACAGCACCACCTATGAATACAATTTGGAAGTAATCTTTTTTAAGATGTAAAAAAAAAAAAAAATCGTGAACCTGTGAAGTATTATTGTGCAAGCCGCATATTCATACGATTATTTATTGCTTTTCTTTGAATTTTTTAAATGTGTGAAGGACTTTTCGGACACCATGTATAAATATAAATTATAAAGTTACGTGAAATAAAGGTAAATAATTTTATGGTATCGATTGAAGTTTTCTGGTGATTAAATCTAAGTACTAAATACAAAAGTAAAATTTGTATACCGCCCGATAATAAAATCACAGTTAGTAAAATGTGCCCATACATTAATTATGTTATATAAAAAAATTCAGTCTTCCGTTGTTAAAAGGCTCAGAGATATGAGCAAAATATTTCCTGACCTAAACCACTTTTCAATAGCTTTCGAAGGAAAAAAATCACATCGGGAGATTCCGTTTCAGGGCTGCACACAAATTACGAAAAAAAAAAGATTGAGTAGAAACATAATACTTTTGCTAATATTGGTATTGTATAGCTCCATACCAATCTTACAGATATCTGAGACTTTTTATTGTAAAAGGCTTCATTTTTTTTTTTTACCTCATCAACTCATTTTTTACATCATCAATGTGCCTCATCAACGTATGGGGCATACTTTATTAATTGGGGATTTTTTTGTACGGATGCTGCGTAAATGTTTAAATTTTGCATTTATTTAGATTTAATCTCCTGTAAATTTTAATCTACATTATAAAACTCTGTAACTTTGTAATTCATTGTTCATGTCTATGGGCATATTTAAGTATAAAGGGGTCATAGGAGGATTAATAATATTAAAAAATCGATTTTTCAGTTTTAATTTCATTTGAAACCTTAGTTATTTTTGAGCATTTCGACTCCAATTTCATGCCAATAAATCCACCTAGAACCGGAGATACACATAATATATATATATATATATATATATATATATATATATATATATATACATATATATATATATATGAAAACTTTATATTTGTACGCAATAAGGTAACTTTAAACTTCATTTTCTCAAAACGCATTTTTATGAGCTATCCGTAAGATCACAAAATTTCTATGATTTGTATCTTCACGAAATTTAGTATAGTTATAACTGGTATCAGTATCTATAGAATGAATTAATGTTAAAAGTGAGGGAGCAAAACTTTTGAAATTTTTAACAGAAAGATAAGGGGGGAAAGTACGATATTTTCAAATTTCAATTTAAAATACAACTTTAAAATTCTTAATTTAATGCTTTTTCTTAAATATTAATTCATTATACATTGCAGACCTCTGCATAAGTGGGAATCTGTCATAGTGCAGCTATCCTTTTCTGCTGATACACCGACCCCCTCTCCGAAAGAATTTTCGAGTCACTTCACCCTTCAAAATGAGACCGTGAAATACCCGCGAAAGAAGGCCAAATCCGGCAAAATCCATTTTGAATAGGTAACGACGGCCTGCTCTTAGAGAGAAAACCGGGTAAATACATTACCCGTCGCCGAACCGAAAATGATCGATAGAGTCATCTTTAATCTAATTTACTCGCGTATGACGTCACAGGGACCTGACTCACCGTGCCGCGATCCCATTTTCCGTGCGGCTGATAATATGTAATCTCTATGCAACCTAGGTACATATATAGAGAGAGGGATGAATATATACGTAGTGCTGACCTGTCCCCCTCCCCCCCCCCTATCCCTCCCGACGAAATCTACGCAGGTAGAACTCGGAGATACCTTCCACACGTATTCCAAGAAAAGGGAGCAGCGTATACCATTTCGTTCTCGTTCTACGGCATCTCACCTTAGTATCTGAAAAGAGGAATTGAAGTGGAATTTAAATTTTGTAATAGTATTGTGGGTGTTCCATTGCATTCACATCTTCTGGTTAAAAAAATAAAAAATAAAAAAAAAAAGAATATGCATTTCATTTTAATTTTCGGTTCCTTTTTTACACGCTCTGCAGTTACTTTGCTTGTTTGTTTGTTTGAAACCATGTTTAATGTTTGGGGTAGTTAGTTCCTCAGTAAGTGAATTTACGCTCCTCCCAGTATTTATTACTAGCAGGACTGATTACAGCAAAGATATGTCTCTCACTCATAAAATATAATTTACAGTTTTCAGAGTGATATATTAAACAATTATCGGTACCATTTATTTTGATTGCACTGAATAAGTTGAATACTGTGAAATAAACGCGATGCTTACTTGTTTTGTTGCAAATTTTGTTTCAATCTGAAAAAGTTAAGTATCATTTTTTATTGCAATTTCCGCCAGTTTCAAGAGAAAAAAAAATGTTTTTAAAACAATCATGAAAGAAACGGTGTAATCCTTCCACTGATATTATTTCTTGACTTTTCTAGTCTGCTTGATCATTACTATTTTTTATATACATAATCAGGGCATTATTACCGCACAGGCCAACAAAGCCTCAGACAACGTCGGTAAAGCCTCCAAATGGTCAAGTAGATTAAGCTCTATTCTGAAGGAAAAGATGCCTTAAGAAACATGCCGCTGTTCAGAAGTGTTTGTTTACACCAGCGGTGGCCAAATAGTGGAGCATACGCCAAACTTGGTGCATACGATGATTCCAAGTGGCGCATTGTATCCTTGTGCCTACTTATTGTTTTGAGACTGACTGAAATATTTTTAAGTAGTTTTGTGTCCGAAAATATTTTTATTATAATTAGTGATGCTATATGAAAAGAAAACGTTTTCACACTCAAAAATACACTGTCATCAAAAATCGAACCATTTCTGATCTTTCCGAAAAATTAATTTTAGAATCCTTTTCCTCAGAACAGCAATTTTAACCACATTTATTATGTGTTATTATTTTTTATCCCTAAACTAAATCCTACCAGTACACACATTTTTCAATTCTAACCGTGGAAGTAAGGGATTTAAAGATGAGCTTGAAAAATTGAATTGAAAAATGTGCTGAAAACAGCTGGCACAGCTGTCGTCAAAAAAGGGTCTCTAAATGTGTGGCACGCGATGAACGTTTCGATCGCCCGCCATCTTGCTGGTAGTTAAGTCGAGCGATGGCAACGGCTGCCCTTTTTTCCGCATTGGGAAAGGGTTGCGCCTCAAAGGGTTAAAATGCTATTGACTGACTTACTGTAAGTTAAGGATTTTTGGACAAGAGAGGGGGGGATGTTAAATCCAGCATCTTCCCCTAATGTACCCCTCTGCGAACAAGCATTTGTACCCTGTTATAATATTTGTCAACTCTATATGACCATACAGTGGTCCCGAAAACGTCTAGATCTAAGGTCTCCGAATGTTTTGGGTCCTGTACCGACTTTTTAAATTTTGAATAGAAATATATTGTTTTTGCTACTATAAAAACTTTCTGCTAATTTATACTAAAAAGAAAACATTTTAAATAGATAAGTTAAACTTGCAAATGAATTAATAAATAAATCAAGTTTATTTTTTATCAAATTAATCTCGGATTTGTTATTTTTGAGTAACTTGTCAAACACATATACACATTTCATGCACTCGTAAATATTTCGTTTGTTCGAACTAAATAAGGAGACACTTAAAATGCTAATAAAAATGTTAAAATGAAAATAAAAAAAGCAAGGCTTTCAGCTTAAGACCTAATTAGACACTCTCAGAAATTTTACGCGAATTTAGTTGGAATGAGTTGGAAAAAAAAAATTAGTGCAATTCATGTAGTTATTGTTACAAGTCGTATTGTTACAACCATGAGAAGATTAAAAAATAGAAGAATGCTATTCTACATATTAAACATATTAATTCCACAAAATAAATGCGATAATATTCTTTTCCATTACTGTCTGTTTGAGCTGTAAGTCTCATGCTCAAAATTTGCATTCCATTTAAATTGAACACCAGACGAAACACAATAATAAATAACAAAAGCTTTTGGGAAAAAATGATTACAATATTGATAAAAGAAAAATTTTTTAAGACAATATCCACGTACAAAATATTTTTTTTAACAGTTCTGTAAAAAGAATAACTTTTATTTTAGATTATTAAAACGTTATGTTATTTTTTTCATGTACAGGTTGTTTCAAATAGATGGTAACACGCTTTAATTCTTTATCTATTAGATATAAATGGGTAATGTAAATTGAAAATATATTCAGAATAACGTATTAAAATGACTATGTTAAGAAAAACGTTACCGTTATTATTTTTTTTAAACGACACTTTTTAAGTTTGTATACGACCTCCCCCCCTCCCCCTCACCGATACAAAAAAAAATTCCATAGTAAAATATGAGCTATACACTAATGGGGTGATGTGAAAAATTTGAAAATTATATCCTAAAAAATGTTAGAGATGTGAGAATAATCATATGCTGACTTAAACCACTTTTAAGTGGCTCTCGATGTTAAAACATTCTGTCAGATAATCGGGCTTCAGAGGTTTGAACATTTTTTTGAATTTACATTGCCCACATATATATATCTAATACATACAGAATTAAACCGCGTTACCATATTTTTGGAATACCTTCTATATTGATTTTAAGTAGCTGTAATTTATCAGTTCAGCTTTTATATGTTCAATCCAATATTAGGACCATTTTAGCGAAGTTAAATTATGTACAATATCATGATTACGGTGCAGTATAAGATTCTAACAAGGATACTCAGCTTTACGACAATTTTCTTTTGTTAAATTGATCATAAAATGATTGTGCAGCATCAATCAATGTAGGTTTAACTTTTTTTTTTCCAAGAAAAAATTTAATTTAGGAAAAAAACATGCTTGTCTCAGTATCTCTTCAAAGTTTTATTGCATTTGTATTTTTATTTTTCATATTTAGAAATCAATGAAAGTAATTTCGAAGTCTCTGTTTATATTGAGGAAAGAATAATGTCGCTTTTTATCAGCAGATTCCATTATGAAGGGGGAAAATCCGCCATAGAAACCGATGGCAAAAAATATAAATAAATATATATATATTTGATCCGGATCATCCGGAGTATATATGAACCTCGTCCTCAATATACTTCTCTTAGCCGATGTCTTTCATTCCAGTTTTATTGATAAAAGGAAGAGCTTGATTGCTTCATGGGTCGAAGTTTGGTTTTTTGGAAGAGAAGATGCCTTTCTCTGTTCGAAAACTTTAAGCTGCTTTCTTCTGCTTTTAGATTTCGAAGCTTTATTTTTTTGTGTCGCAACTCAGACGTGCTCCAACTAAACTCAACTTATCCATTTCTCCTATTGTAGTTTGCAGTCTACGTGCGAAAAATGTCTGACTGCTTTCCAACGAATGGCATCGACTTGAAGAGGACTTAGGAGCATAAAATGGATTTATGTTTTCTAAAAAAAAAATTTTTTCCTTTTGCTAGTTAAAGCTTTGTTGGAAATTATAAACCTGCTTTGGAAAAATATGTTAAAAATATTTTTTTTATTCTAATTAAAGTCTCTTTACAAAGCTAGTTATAAGTAGTTAATGTTAATTTTTTAGTTGGATGTAAAATAAATATTGTTGTTTCTAATGCCCTCTGGCTAGCCGCATAACATTTGCCACACAAAATTTTGAGGCCTCAATTTTATAGTTCTGTCGACCGATTTAGCTCGGAATCTTCCAATTTTGGATCTATTCCAGATTAGACCAACACTCGAGTTGGCACCCCCAGATAAGCTTTGAAGCCTGAGGGCTTTGGATACAATACTTTTTTTACGGGCACCAGTTCCCTTTGTTGTATATAGTCCTCATAGCACTCCAGTCGAGAGCTGCTGTTTGTTAGAATCCGAACAATTGTCTAAGGTCAGCGCTTTCGGTGTTCTTATGCGAACGTACTTTCATCCTGCTGGTCCGCTTCGGGATAGTACAGGAAATGTTTGCAATGAAAAAAAAATGTAGAGGAACTGTATGAGTGAAAGCATACGTTTTTCAACAAAAAAGACAAATTGAAGTTTCCTTAAAATTTTAATGTACCAATAATTGATCTTTAATACAGCATGTAAATCATTAGTTTTACATACATTTATGTTATTTGTTTTTATTCGAAATATCAATTTTACGTTTATTTCTTTTACAGATGCCACAGAAGCAAGAAATTTAAAGCTTAATCCAAAAATATCTTAATGGCGAACTTCTCTTCATATCATTATACAAATTGTCGTGCACTTATCTAAAAGTAAGTTTCAGTTTGATCAGTTACATTAAAAGTCATTACTCACAATTCGTTTAAACTTTTTTGTCTAAACCAATTATTAAGGACTCTTGAGGCTAGTTACTGCTTCATTTATATTTATCCAAATAGCTAATGTATAAATAATTTAGTATATAATGCACGGATAAATTTTATAAATGTCTGTTAAAAGTAAATTATCAAATATAAGAATTCGCAAATTACTCGTTCACTATTTATATTTTTAATTTGGAGGTATTTTTTCATTGAGGAATACTAACTTTTTAAGGTCATGTTTGAATATTTATATACTTATTTATTATATTAAAAAATAAAAAATTATTTAAATATTTTTGACCAATATTTTGCCCGATAAACAATACTTTAAATAACGCAAAAACCTCTCTTTGAGATTTATCAATACCTACTAAAAAGGGAATTGTTTTCTTAAACATAAAAAATTTATTTTCCAGAAGGACGGACAATAAGTGTAATTTATAGCATAGTGTAATATATATAAATTCTATAAAACTTAATATTTATATTTTTTTCTATTTAAATACGTCGGTTTTATTCTACTTTTTTTATAATTTATTTGCACACGCATATATACCATATGTAGAAACTTTAAGGGCTGTATAAGTTACCGTGAATATAAAAAAAAAAAAAAAAAAAAAAAAATCTGACGTAGACACCATGTGATTCCCTTGCACGTTTCTTAAATCATTTATATTTTCGGTGCACTTCAGCTGAATTTCCTTTCTTTGAAACAGATAAAAAACTAGAATAACGCTAAGGTTTAGCGATTTCTAGCCAAATATTTCTGATATTGCCAAGCTGGGTTCAATTTGAAAGATTTGTTTTTGACACTTAATCTGGTGATATTTTGCCAAAAGCCGACAAACTTGAGTTAATTTGTGAGATTTTGGGGATAGACAAAATATTAACTGACAGCAGGCTTTGAATGAATTGGATGTATCCATACATCTTAATGTATTGTATCTTAATGTATCCATACATCTTAATGTATGTGACGCAGCTGGATGTGCCTCAAAAAAGCGTCTCTAGATGTGTGGCACGCAATAAACGTTTCGATCTTCCGCCATCTTGCTAGTAGTTAAGTCGAGCGATGGCAACAGCTGCCCTTTTTTCAGCATTGGGAAAGGGTTGCGCCTCAAAGGGTTAACGATATAGAAGACAGTTATTAATAGTTTGTTGAGCCACCATTATTCCCAATCAGCTAGAATATTCTGGTTTTCATGGATGGAATAAGGCTCTGGCACAATAATGGATCAGTTTTATACAATTCCTCTTCGATTGCATATCTTAATTGGATGCAGAAACAATACTGCCCTCTTGTGGCTGTTCTGTGGCTGTATACGCTTCGAGCAAGATCACCTCAGAGATTCTCAATGGGGTTGAGATCAGGACTTCTTTGTGGCGTATCTAATACTTGAATATTTTTGCATCGAAACCAGGTTTTTATGACCTAACTTTTGTGAACCGGGACATTATCCTGCTGGAAAACCCATATTTCTCCGGCAAAATCAACTACATTTGGCAACAGGTGGGCTTGAAGAAATTATTTATATGCCCCTGAGTTCTCTTTTCTTGAAATAAAATCCACAGATCCAATTCCATTAAAATAAAAGCATCCCCATGCTTTTTTGTAACGGAATAGTCGCTCCACCGAATTGACGTTTGGAAAGAAATTCTTTTTCTTTTAGCAAATCGTGTCGGTATATCTCCAACCATCACAAGACCTTCTAATTTCCATTTTTTAAATCGGAGAAAACTACCATCGGAGCCACTATCCATCCCATGTCATTGTCTCTTGAGCGAATGATAAACGTTGCTCTTTATGTACGGGTAGTAAAAGGGGTTTAATAAGTTTTGCAGCGTACTTCACGTTACCAGCCCTTCTAATAGCACTGCAAATAGTTTTTCTACAAACATTGAAGCATGTTTGCTTGATAATTTCAGTGCTTAAATATTTTCCTGTCGAAGCAAGTCGGAAAACTGCACTTTCACCCCTGTTTTAGGCCTACCTCCAGAGTTTATTTTGCCATGATTATCATTCAAATTTAAGAAATTATTTACAACAGTTTTAGACCTTCCAATCTTCTTCGCTATAGCCCGGACACTCAAACTTGACGACAAAAGAATAACTGTTGTTTTTCATATTCTGCTAATCTCTTCGCTTCTGGTATTGTTATAATTATTATAAACATGAAGCAAACAATAATTACCTTTCTCAAATATATTTACGGTTGTACTTAGAGGCATAGAATTATTTCGAGAGTATTATATTAATTTATGCAAAAATACTGTAAAGTTTTACTGGTGGCCTTAAAGTTTGTAGGCTGTAAAATTAAGCTATTTTTCATTTCTAATTAATTTTAATGACTATAATGATTTATTAAAAAATTTGCCTGTCGTATTAGTCTTCTAAGTTAGGGATGAACATTCTAATACTATTTTAAAGCAAATGTTTTCTTACATTAAGCTGGCCTTAAAGTTTTTAGACGTGCTGTATATACACACGTGTATATAGATTATTTCTAACAATTTAATTTCTCGGTCTTATGTTTCTCACAGGACGGTTTACATTATGATATAAGGAGAGAGGTAATGCAGTTTTACCTTATTTTTCACTACAATAATAGTAAAGTTAAATCCCCATTATTGTTATTATTATTATTATTATTATTATTATTATTACTTGACTGCGTGTAGAATTCTTAAAGCATGTCAGTCAGCTTTACATGATCCTTAAAAAGCTTTTTGAAATATATTTTTGAAAAATCACATTTAAACCAGTATCTCTGCTAACAGAATTAGATTAAAAAAAATAAGCTAAAACTATGAGTTCAATATTTTATGTGAAGAAGGGCTGACTATATTCATATATATTAAATACGCTTATGGTTTTATGGAAAGGAAAAATATTTATATTGAAAGAAATTGTCTAGAACGGTAAAGCAATAAATATATTTTCTTTTGTTCAGATATAAACCGCTTTCATAAAAACTTAAATAATCTAAAATTTACTTATTTCTGATAATACTACTGACTATAAGTATATAAAACATTTTAAGGAATAAATTTATGCTTTGAACTTGTCTGAATTTCTTGGAAATATAGTGAAACCATACTTGATTTATGGTATTTCTTCATTCAACAATAAAGAAAAGAAAATAATTTCTTAAAATGCAAATATTTAATCTGAATATAAATGAATAAAGCTATTTTAATGAAGTATAGATACCTCGGTATTTTTTATTAAGTTATCGTCCTTTCATAATTTCACCATCAAAACTTAAATACTATAACTAATATAAACTGTGCATTATTTTGTGCCATGAATTTATTCAAGCAATGTTCTTTTAACTATATACAGACTTATTTTATTATTTTTAGTGGATTTTCATTTACTTGATATTAAAATTTTTATAACATAAAATATCTTAAACCTGTATTTTAGAGGAACACTAGAAATGTAATAAATGCTTTTAGTTTTGTTTTTTTAATTTAATATTCCATACATTCATACTTTATCAATTTTCCTCAGCATATATGTAAAAGACTTAACCAAATCTTTAAAAAAAGAAAATATAACGCAAAAAACTAACCATAAAAAATTTATAATTCATATTGTCTGAACATTAAAGGAATTCATGGATAATTTCTGAAAATGTTTTTAAAAAACTATGAAACGAGTAAAAAGAGGCAGATTTTTTGTATAAAACATTTAACATCATGTGTTTTGTTTAAAGTTAGAAATGAAAATATTTGTTCATTGTATATACAGACATTATAGTCTATATATAAAATTAAAAAGAAATAATTTGATTCATAAATTAGTTTTTAAGAACTAATTAACTTTTTACATATATATAAGAAATTCTTTGAGCAGCATGTCAGTTTGGTACACTTTTCAAAAAAAAACTATTGAGTTTATCTCCTTAAAGTTTAGTATGGTATCAGAAAACATAATATCTGACAATAATAAGAGGAGATTTTCATTTTGGCTAAAAGGAAATAAAATTAAAATTATTTTATTATAAAACTTTAAAATTCCTAAAAATTAAAGACGCCGAAAAATCATTATTTTCAATTTTTTTTATTCAAATCTCCAATGTTAGGTATTTTTAAAGAGACAAGTTAGTAACAATCTTGGAAAGTTTCACCTGTTTACCTGAAAAAGAATTTTAAAAAAGTGTACCAAAGCATCAAAAAGCACATTTTGAGAAAAAGGCAAAAAACTAAACCGTTATTGTATCCAAACCGTGTTTGTTTACTTTTATTTATTTTAAACTGACATAAATTATACATTTATTGATAAGTCTCAGTCTGCTCTATACTTTAGGCCGATAATTGAAAATTCGGAAATTTGAGCCAATTTATGTTCCACATGCCCTTAAGGCAGCAATAAGTTTCTAAGCTAATATAATGTTAAAAGATTTAGAATCGTAAAATAACGAGGGCGTGATAACGCATGTGCAAATCTTATTAAAATGTATTACAAATGTACTGAAACAGAGTTCTTCAAAAATAAAACACAAAATGCAATATTTTTCCTTTAGCAAGATTCGCTTTCACTTTATGTAAAAAGAAAAAAAAAAACTTTCAAATCCGTCTGCGGTTTTATTATTTTTTGTTAATTTCTGTTACTTTTTGCCAAAATACTCATAGAATATTAGTTTTCTAGTCTTAAGTTTCATATCACAGTGAGGTTTCTCGTGAATGGATATGTTGAAATTTCTTTCAAAAGCGTTGCAAAAAGATACAATACATCCAAAGAATATGGTTTTAGCTGAGAAGATAAAACATTTTTCAAACTCAACAAATATCTTTAAAAACTGTAAACAATTCATTAATTGCGTCTTATTTAATTTCAACCTGCATTCACCTAAAATTCAGAAAATCTTTCATTAGTGAAGACTACCATTTTAGACGGCCTTTACTAGCCTAAGCGTACCATCAATTATCCTAAATTAAAAAAATATATATATTTCTATGTATTCAAACGCTCAACATACATTTGTTAAAAATATGGTAAATACCAAGGTTTTGTACTATCGTAAATACAAGCCTTTCCTACGTGAGAGCATCTAACGAATTATAAAGAACAAAAATGGTTGTTGGAGTCTGGCCTATAACTCAGATTTTTCGTATATTTTTCCATGTAATTGCGTTAAACGGTCTGACCCCGGCCTAACCCTTAATCACATAACTGTTTCTTCTTTCTACATCTCTTTCAATAGCTTTTCACATGTGGTGCTGGCCTTTGGCTAGCCAAATGTTTTTGTTGTGCACAGAAATGGCTCCGGTTGTCATGGCAACGATTCTTGGGTCAACAGTTAAGCTGGAATTGGGGCCATTATGTTCCGCTGAAAGCCGGCGGAGGATATGGGGGAGAATTTTAAGGATTTATTGGCTTAGTTTTTCTTTACTTTTAGCCTCCAGCTTTGATATCTCTGTAAACTTTTATTTTATTTTAGTGTTTACTTTTTGAAATAGATCCCCTTTTTTATATATCTTGTCCACTGGCGCTTGCTCGCACTTCACGCAGGAATCTGATATCTATCGTGAAATGGATTTTGATGCGAAAAAAATAAATAAATAAATAAATAAATAAAAGAGAAGCTTTCAGGAATTGGGGACGCTCTACAGGTGGTGTATTAAGGGGTTGGGGTGGGGAAAGTGGGCATCCGAATTACCAAGTTTGTTAATAACTTAAAAACCTTTTGTTTTTGAGATTTTAATTTTGATTGAATAAAATATGCTTATCAATAGTCCAGCAAAAATGGCTTCATCAAATATTTAGCAATAACTTTCAAAGGCGCTTGAAAGAAATTCCTTTTAACACAAGAATAAATACTAGGTTTCGGTAAGTCCAGATTTTTTTTAATGTCATCATTTTACCTAGAACCCCACACCAGCACATAGACCTCTTCATGCTTCGGCAGGAACCAGACTATCAAAATAAAAAGCTTCTGCTGCTGTTCACGAGGTGAACACACTTTCTTTGATTCTAAATAATGCGAATTCTGATTCAATGGACCAGATTACCTTTTCCCATTGCTGTTTTGCGCAATTTTTTTTTAAGTCTTGGCATAACTGCCATCGCTTCATAGTATTCTACGGCAACACTAACTGTTTTGGGGTAGCTTTGCAAGCTCTCTTAGTCATCCCCTGCTGGCGAGTCTACATTTAAATTTTATTACTATTGTATTATATCTAACTGCTAACTAGATTTTTAAAAATTGGTGATTTTATAAGCGAAAGCTCTTTCTTGCTCCTAGCGCTATCGCCAAGATGGCTAACTGTGTTCCCATCCCCTTTTGTGTAACTTAACATTTTTTCTTCTCCCCCTTAAAGGTATGCCTTTTTTGTGCTGTGTTGCCAGCCACCGCGATACTGCCTGTATTTAATTCTTTGATACATGCATACAGTAAACTTTTTCATTTTTGTTTGGTGTGGCGTGGTACACTACATTGTGTGCTCCACTATATGATCTGGCTGCTTTTCCATTGTTAAACGGCACTTCCTATCTCTATCATAATAAGCATATAGAATTTATTTCAGAATTGAACAGAATTATTATGCGATAAATTATACTCCTTTTGTGATCAAAACATATTTCCTGTACAAACTGTATCTAATTGATATAATTATAAGTATTTATGATTCTAGAAGTTTATGATAAAAAGCTTTAGTTATCTATATTTTTCTTTAATTCTCTGTTTAAATAATTATGCTCTTTATAGTATTAATATTTAAACGATAGATGGAGACATAATTATAACAGCATTTAAATGTAATAAAACTTTTGAATACGGTCGTGAAATTGTTCAATGTAGATATGTAGACCAAATGTTGTAAAAATACACAAGGTACTGAATTGCACAACTTACACCACAATTATTTTTTAGTATAAAACCATGAAGTGTTACTTATTTCTTTGCTTCAGAGATTTTGGAATGATATTTTTTGTACAATAAAGATTCATTTTTTATAGGTTGTTATTAGATTATGAGACTACAATATTTAATTGAAAAAATAATTATTTGAGGAACTATATGATTAAAAAATGCACAATAAGAACATAATTTGTAAGATTACTTTGCGCAAATACGTGAATACGTTTAAAAACCCCCTTAGAAAGTCCTTCTAAAAAGGCATCCCCTATTCTTGACAGATCGCCCTAGCATAGCGTTGTCATAATCACGCAAAAAATCACATAAACTTTGCCCAAATAAATGCCAAACAAATTAATAAAAAAAACTAAAGTGCAGATCATTATTCAATTTAATATAATAAATTACTAATAGATAAGTGCTACAGTTGCATATAATAGAGCCATAATGATACTTAATCAATTATATTTTGTACTCGTTGGTGGCAACTAATTTACAATTAAGTTATTTATTAAGTATGTAAATACGCTTCAAATACTTTGTATACCACAATTTGTATTTTTTTGCGTTAAATGATTTCGTAACTATAGTATGAATTTATTTTTGTCTCATAGTTTGATTACTAGGAGATAGCTTTAACAAGTGATGTGTGAAAGCTCAATTCAAACAAATTTAAGCAACTTATTTGGAAGAAATATCAAGTACCGAATAAAAATGAGTTAAAAAATGATTTTCTATCCAAACATAGTAATAAGTAAGAACATTGAAATATAGCTACTCATTTTGTAAATTAAGAATTATTATTAAAATTTGATACTGTATAAAAATAATTTTGTAAATTTTATTTCATCATTTTTATGATTAGTTATTGATATTATAAGTACGTATTTCATTTTAAAATTTTCTGATTTAGTTCCTCAACTTCAAATTGATTTCCGAGTTTCAGCAATATGTCGTGTGTCGTACTACTAATCTTATGAAATTTCCAATTTATATAAATTTATCTATTCCTGCGTTCGAAAAAGTTCTTTTTAATTTCCCTTCAAAATAATTTTTAGTAAGTAAACATAAAAAGTATAATGCAATTGAGGTGATTGAATTTTGTAAGTAATTTTATCGTTGTACCACAAATTTAAGAAAGATCGAAATATTTTTGCGCTCTTTTATTTATGTGTTTTATTTTTTTCTCAAATGTAAAATAAAGAAATACGAAATGTTCGTTAAAAATTGTTATCATATTCTGAGTTCCTAAAAGAAACAAATAAGCAAGAAAAAAAATTATACCATACTTGCAAAATGCATTGAAATATTGACCGTAATTTCAATAATAAAAGTGAAATATTTTGTGAGTAAACTTCGTACTTTCGCAGTTAACAAAATGTCAGTTATTTTCTCTTTTACTTAAATAAAAGAAAGAAATAAGGAGAAAAAAAAAGAGAAACGTCATATAAGAACAGATTGTGCTTTATTGATCTAAAAAGCTTAGATTATGCATGAAGACAAAAAATGCTAGACAGATTCACTGTTAGGATATATTTCTCTCCTCAGTCCCCAAGGATTTTTGCGTTCATGTGTTTTCCAAGATGAAAATGGCAACACTTTCAGCAAACAAATGGATTACTCCGTGCATGCTAATGCGCTTTTCACTTTTCCCTGTCAACAGGTTTTCTCGGCGTGTCACTGAGCAAGTGCAGTAACTGGTTCACTCAACTCTCCTTGCCGAGTGGAGAGATACTTTTAAATCTGTATAAGGATACGAGAAAAGAACTGAATAATAGAAAGAATGAAGAATCTTTCCCATATCTGAGTACACTTTTTCAACTTACACATGTTTTTCCAACTTACTTGGAATATAAATATGACGTACAGATTAATAATATATAAATTCTACTTTCGAAATATATATATATATATATATTGGAAATGATTTTTTTTAAGTCATGATGTTTCTGAGGTAGTCGAAAATTATTTTTGGAAATGTTTTTACCGTAGATACGGAGAGATCTTGCATTTTACGTTGCCCAATACACGCGTTGTAAAGGGTGTTTTAGCTAATAGTGACTTGCCTGAATGTAAGAAAATACTTGCATAGAAATAAATTATATATGAATTTGTATGTAACATATTTCTTATAGTGAATTTTTTTTATATATTAGCACAATTAAATAGCATTTTTTTTTTTATTTTAAAATATAGCAGTAATGTTTCACACCTAAGGATAAATCTTTAACTGCAAAATTCTTGGATAAAAGACCAAATAATTTTGAACATTTTTTGCAAATGATTGAACTGTATTCGTAATATTGCGGTAATGTCATTTTCCATGTGTTTAAAACTATGAAAATAGAGTAAATATAGCATTCTTGGCCAAATATTTTGGAACGGGTTTTCAGTATATTAACGGTGGTACAATAGCTGGTACTCGATATATTAACAGTGTTCTCAGTTATAAAATAATTACTTAATAGTGTTAAAAAATTGAAAACAGTTCCAATAAAACACGGATATTTTTTAGAAATTCTGATCTCAATATACACTAAACTTAGCAAGTATGGAATACTGAATTTAGACATTTAGTTTATTGCACAATGTTTGTCTAA
Source organism: Cheiracanthium punctorium (assembly GCA_038373885.1). NCBI lineage: Eukaryota > Metazoa > Arthropoda > Arachnida > Araneae > Cheiracanthiidae > Cheiracanthium > Cheiracanthium punctorium. The sequence continues at coordinate 1,787,272 of JAWZYV010001322.1, read as the reverse complement.
CTAAACTTGGAGCATACAAATGTTCAACATTAAACAAGTAAAGAAATGCTATTATTTTTTCTATTTCCATATTGATATTGATTTTCACTGAAAATATTCAAAAATAGCGCCAAGGTTGATTTCTTAGAGATATATGTAATTTAAACACACTTGAAAACAAAAACACACTTGAAATCAAAATGTAAGATCATGATCAACATAATCAGACCTTGGTTAAATATCGAGAGTCATTAGTCTTCGTTTTGACAATAATATTCCTTCATAAAATATTGAGCTATTTTTTACCAGTATTGAGATAATACAATGAGTCATCCATTATCAATAAGAAATCAATAAATTGCTGTTGATAATATATTATAGACAGATTACTAATGATATAATATTGATAAAGTAAACACTACAGATTAATTGCTTAAATATTGTTTTGCTACGAAAATGGACGTAATATTTTATCTGTTTCTTTGCGGTATAGATTTCAAAATGTCTTGCTTTCTACTATTAGAACGTTGAGCCAAAAAGTAATGCCCCACTAAATTGACAGTTCCCGCCTCAAGTAAAGAGGCTCACAAATGCATCTTCCATAATCGCCATAAAACAGTTCCCTGGGGCTTGAGGGTTTGATTCTTATGATGCTCCAAGTTTGAGTGCAGATGCATGTCCGAAAAGAAGGGGAAAGAAAGATATTGGAGCATTTTGTTCAGGCCACGAGTGAGTGATGGTTGCGTGTCTATAAATCTATCAAGAAAGCTGATAAATACTGTCCCAAAATACCGAAGAATAAATATGTAAATTTTTTATATAAAGATAATAATTGTTTTCCGATTGAATACTTTTCACCCGGATATTTCGACAGGACTTATAAATTCCCCTTCACCTCATTATAAATAAAGATTGTGGTATTTCCTGGTATGTGGTACCCAGAAGTGAATTTCAATGTGAAGTGCAATAAAATTCATTTTAAACTATATGTTTTCAAATAAAAATATCCAATTTCGCATTTTAAAACTCTCTTGAGAATATTCTCAAAAATCCTATAATGTTGTAAGTGTCCTAGGCTTATGAAAAAAGGTACCACCAAAAGGCTAGAAAAGTTTTAAGAAGGTTTCTGGTGTTGTCTTCTGAATCACTAATATTTTTTATGTAATGCTGTTCATGTGTCTAAATTCATTTGTGCCCAACATCACAGTATACAAAGTGATGTTATACATTTCTGATTTTCCGATGCAACTAACATTTTGATATTATCTCAACTCAAACGAATTTTAAAGGAATTGTACATTTTTTACTGATACTGACTTTTTCCATTAATTGATTTATATTTCATCAGAATGAATTTAATTTACATCTAAGCTATAGTTTTAGAAACTTATATTGACGTAAATTTTTAAGATAAATTTTAGCTGCCTGTATACCATCTTAATATATCAATAAATTCTTCATGCAATAGAGTTTCCAATAAAAAGCAAAACTATGATATGTATGTAAATAGTTTTCAAACAAAATTCGTAGTGACTAAACTATTATTCTTATATTATTCACGAAGTTAAATATATTTTTGCGTTTAAAAGAGGTTGTTTTATCAATCGGCCAGAAAGCTTTCATGTATTTTTTGTTTGCCTGTAAAAATATTTGACATTCTTATGTGTTCGCATTGAACAATAGGCTGAATAGAATTTCAACGGTATTTCCACGTTAAAAAAGAAAGCTCAGATGTTTATTCAGATATTTTTGTTCTGCATATTTCTCTAAATAAAATGCATCGACATAATGTATGTGTGAATGTTTTTTTGTGTTACGGATATTTCTATGCATTTCTCTCAAAAGCATTTTCTATGTTTCTTCATTTAATATTTTAATGTATTTTATTTAAAAGAATTTTCAATTCCGTGTAATTTAAAATCCTTTGAAAATACAGTTTTTTAATAAATAAGTAAAATTCCTTTTCGAATGCCTAAAAGAAAATGTCTAAGTTATTCTTCTTATTTTTTGTTAAGAAAAGTTATAAAAGTATAGCGTCAGACAACGCAGGTAGTGTCTTTTGAGAATATAGACGAATAATTCTAAATTTGCGTGCTTAATATTATGCAAATTCTATTTTGAAGAGCTTTTGTCCTCAAATTAGCAAATACTTTTCTTGGTTTGCAGTGTTTATGTTGTGTATATTCATTCTATGTAAAAAATAATATAAATAAAAATAAGATATTTTGTCAAGACGACTAAATTTTTCTTTTTTTTTTCACGGAATTTTCAACAAAGTATCAAAGAAAATATTGTCTATTCAACACAATTGATATTTTCTTGATTCAACATAACACATTTCGTTAATTCGATGTAATGTTACGTTTGAGTATGTTTAATGATATTATGTTTAATATTTCTCCTGGCTTTATGTAGCTTCCTTTCTTTCTTTTTTCTGGAAACAGAAGATTATATACAATAAATTACCTCTTATACAAAATTATAAATTAAAATAAAATGCTTACTACTGTGGCATAAAAAGTTTTAACATTTTTATAAGACATTAATACTACTGACATTTGAATTCTGCGCAAAAGAAAATGGAAACTATTGCTTGTTTTCGAGGAAATGAAGCTGGGGATAGTGATGATCTTCTTAGTTCGAAATGCTGGGTGTTTTTTTTTTGTTGTTGTTTGTTTTTTCGTATACAAGACAGCCAACGGGAAAAATCTGAAACTGTGATGTAGAAAATTATATGAAGTTTTCATTTGTAAATTTATTTTACAATTTATTGTCTGTACGAAAAAAATTAAAATGATTTGGTATAGGTACATAAAAGTGACGGACACAGTAGCTTTTTTTATAGAGGGCCTAGATTAAAAAAGGAAAAGCTCATTCAACCTTAACAGCATGTGTAATAAAGCAAAATTTTACCCTAAAGCACTATTTTATTTTTATTTTTTTAGCTAGGTCCTATATAAATACTGTATACACCACAAAAGTTTTATGCACAGTGTCGTGCTGAGAACATTTGTTTGAACACGAAAAAATAAATATAAACATATATATATATATATAATCGCCCAACATTCCGAACTAATACCACGATCATTAAACGCACGCGCATTTTTAATAAGAACATGCTGTATGTTTAATTACAGAAAACTTTTACTGCATAAATCGCTATCCTACATTAAAAATTAATTTTATTTTTGTCCGGTACTTTTTTATCCGGTATTACATAAAATTGCCTGTATTACATAATCATCATTTAAGCAAAAACTATAAATATGTTTTGATTTGAACAGGTTGAATATCACTATCTCATTTTGAGGTTTTAATCAAATTCCTTGTATGATTTTCTGTTTTAATATGAAAGCTACTCCGTAAGACAATTTTACTACCCAAAGTAATAGAAATACGTTTACCTTAGTAAAACGACACTTTTCTTTTATTAGATCGTTAATTAGAAATCAAGACACCCTTTTGTGTAGGATTGTTTTTTTTTCTGGCGGTTTATTTGCGAATGAGAGTGTACTTAATGTTTCCTTGGATTAATTATGTGATGGTGTCCCAGCCCGGGCCATCATGATTCTACTGGGCCTGCTTGTGCTCTCCGAAAGAGGCTTACGGACGTTTCCCCATTGGTCAGATTCAGCCGTTAGATGACATATCTAAGTGCTGGAACCAATAAGTGAGCATACGTAGGCCTCTTTGGATGACTCATCCTATACATGATTTAAAAAAAATGCAAAACAAAAGAATTTTATCCGCAATATTTATTGATTTTCGATAAGAAGACTTTTATAAAAATATTAAATTAGACGACATGTATTGCTGGACTAATAGGAGAAAGGAGAGAAAAAAAGGGAATGAAACGTTACTGGTCCAATGTTCCAACAAATTTTGTATTATGAGTCCGTTACATATTTTTGTGCTCTCAGACGATCCGACTACAGCCACTTTCAAACCCTGTATATGTATACTAAGACTAATAAGGTTTAAAAAAACTAATTATGTTCGTAAATAAGTGTTCAATGTCCGTACAATTAATTTGAATATAAATAATCCTATTTCGTGGAAATTCACTTGTAGCAATAGAATCTGGGGCGGATTACCGGCAATAAACTAATAAACCAGGTCCGACTGTAAACCATAACACACAGTTATTTTACTAGCTGTTGTTTAGGAAAATGCATATTTAATTTTAACTGTTTATAAACTATGTTTTTTTGAAAAAACACTTGTGAAACGCATGTCCATAATATATAACTTTTATGGGGTGTTACTTCTTTATTTCGTACGATTTAGACTGAGAATTTTCAGATTTATCAAAACGTTTGATGTATTCATACGTTGATTAAAAAAAAAAAAGAAAAAAAAAGAGAGAGAGAGAGAGCAAGAGAAAATCTGAACAGATTCTAACCTGTATATGCTTTTCTAAAATTTTACTTATTAGTCTTACTCATAAATGCATCCAATGCATTAAAAAAAGTATTCCAGTTTAGGGAGAATCCATTTTCATGTGATGATTTTTAAAGCTCATAAAAATTTTATATCTTGAATCTAAAAGAAACTTTGAAATATAAAATAGATGTTTTTATCTAGCACTTTACTCGCGGCTTGAACATTCTTTATGGTACAAACAGTTTCATTAAGGAGAAATGCATTTTGCTAGATAAAAAACAAAGAAATTAAAGGATTTAAAATATTTTATTTCTACTTCCATATAAATTCAATGAAATTCAGATTTTCTTTCCGCACTTAATTTAGCAATAAAATTTTAAATCATAAGTGAGATTTTCGAAATAACGATAAATTTATAATAATAAAACGTTCAAGTCATATACTATAATCTCTTGAGAAATTCATTTTTAAAAATATCATTTGTGAGTGGAGGAATTACTTTTTATTTTATTTATATTTTTATATTTTTATGTATTTATTTACTTATTTTTGACAAAGACTTAAGTATTCGAAAATCTATGTTTAAAAAAAAAATTTTTTTAGCTTATGTAAATATTTTTTGCATGGCTTAAATTAAAAAGAATTTAACATAATAAAATCACCAAATTAACCATTATAACTCATATTTAATTAGTTTTAGTTTAATTTCATTCTGCATGTACTTAACTGTTAATGGATTTTTTTTGTATGATGTGTTTATTCTATTTTTACCGCCAGTTCAGAGAAAATATTAATATCAATGAATTTTATTTTTTTTAAATCATAAAAAAAATTAAGCCATTTTATGAAAAGAAAAGCTGTGTTCCTCATGCTATTAACTTTCATGTTTACAAAAATATATACAGGTCTTACATTCATTTTATAATATTGAACACCGCAAATTTCTGTTTTCGGAATTATTCCAAAAACCTATTCTATTCCAGTCTATTTAATATTATGCATTTTTTGTCATTAATTTATTTCATATATATTTAATAAATTACGTTAATGAAATAAACTTCTGTAAAAAAATTATACTGAAACTCCAAGAAATTGTGAAATAAACAATACACAAATGAGAATTACAAATCAAATGACATCATATTTAACATTTGACAAAAATAATAAAGATGTTTTAAAAAGTTTTGATGAATTTCAGCATTGTATAGATATTTTTGCTTGCATACATTGGGTGAGTTCCAAATATGAAATATTTTAGGTGGAAAAAATAATTAAAAATGAACCGTTTACTTATTATATTTGAAAACCAAAACTCATCATCCAGCAAAAACTGTAGAAAAATGTCGAAACAACCTGTTTTTGGGAAAGCAAAACCTTTCATTCTGCTAAAAAACTTTGCAGACACTACTGCAGATATTTACCTCGAATAGTCACTCATGCACCAAAAGTGTGTTGTTCCAAATCTACACTTGTTTGTAGATCATACTGTTACACTCTGTTTTATAGGCACCCCGCATTTGCTGTATAAAACAAAAAATGATAGTTATAATTAAGACAAATTTATTATTTTATTTAGTTTTGTGTAGCATGTTCATATTGTTTTAGGTTCTCCTATTTATCACCGTTATCTTTTACTCACTTCAGAACGAGTTTTAAAGATCGGTAGGGTACGTTTGCACAGTTTCTCAGTTTTAATGCACGTTTGTATCACCTTAATTATCTAACGGATTTTTCAAATCAATAAGCCAATCCTTTTCGGGACATTCCGTCCATTAGGGAGCTTTCTAACACGTACTCACGTTACACCTGGAGGAAACCGAATTGGGTTGCAAGGGAGGCTCTAACACTGGTCCTGCAACACTGGTCCTCCACTGGTCAATCGTCTACCACGTTCAATGTTTTATCCACTTCGTCATGGTGGGGTACTACGTTCTGGTATTGAAAAAAAAAATACTCAATTGTGTGTATATATATAGGAAGAGCCCGATTATGACAAACAGGGGGCCACGGGCATTGATGAATTTAGAGTGCCCCATCTATGAAATTTGTTTTATTTTTCGGAAAATTTTGATTAACAAAAAATATTTCAGAACAACATTTTAAGCTGGGGGCCCTTTTGAGCCGGGGACCTGGACAAAGTCCGGATTTTCCCATGCGATAATAAGGCCCGGGATATAGGCATGAATATAAAGGTCGACGATGAATAAAAATCCTTCTCTGTAAGACTAATTTTACTTAAACTGTCTTATAAATGTAGTGTACTTCAAACTAAACTATCACTTTTAACCCTTTGGAAGGCAGAGGTAAATACAGCTACCACCAATTTTATCAATTATTTAGATGCGCACGGTAATCTGTTTTACCACGTTTCATCTGTAAAAAGTAGTAATAATGGACCCCTTGACCATATAATAACGTTCTGAGGCATATCAGAATGGCACATATAGTAATGCTCCGTTATGTGTTTCTCCAAGATGTATAAAATTTAATGAAAAATAATATTGTATAATTCCAATCATCCGTGGATGTAAAATTTTAACGTATAATTCCTTTTATAGCTTGTAGTATATACAAAACGTTTTTTATACATATCACATACAAAAGAAATAAAAAGGATTGTTTTCTACTTTTCAGCAGTCCTTAATGACTTCCGTAGCACACACATTAAATTTCTGATTAAGAATAAATTTTCAAATTATATTTAAACCATAATTGTTTAGTTTTTTTAATATAGTGATCTTTTTATAACATTGTTAATATAAAAATATTTTTTCTCTTGTAGCCAATATAGCTTATGCTTCTATTTCAGAACTATTTTCTTTTAAATCTCATAAACAAGTGTTCTCAAAAAATCAAAAATAAAAAACTTTTCCTAGAACGTTTTATTTAAAGCCGGTGGCTAAATATATTGAACTGGCAAAAAGGCATTTTTCATGTGCCGTTCCTTTTTAACGTATGTTAACATTCATTCTTAACATTACGAAATTCAACGCTACCTGTTGATTTACATATGTTAAAACATCTCTTTAACAGCGCTGAGTATTAAGAATTCAAATCACGTCACCAGATATCCCTGTAGCCAATTTTAAACAAGTTTGTAGTGTTCAGATCGTTAACCGAAGTCATCTAAAATTATGCTAGAACTGCTAATTGCCTTAAAAGCTTTGACTCTGCTTTTTCATCCCATTTCAAAGTAACACCGATTATAGCTTTGACCCTCACCAATTCACGTTTTTGTTACTTTTGTAAAAGGTCTTGTTGCCGTGGCAACCCTGCACGGGCCAGTCGTTAAGTGTAATTGGAGCTATTATATTCATTCTCCTTTAAAAGAATCATAAGGAAAGAATACGAAGAAACTATTAAGAACAAATTGAAGATTTCATTTTGGAATTCACCATGATTCATGAATAATTTTGTTTCTTATGATTCCGTAAAGAGTATATATTTGTAAATAAATTGTTAAATTTTTATTTATATTTAATGATTATGTATTTATTAATAAATTGTTTATTTTTTATGTATAACATAAAAAGAGGTTAAGTGAATGTAAATAATCCACAATTTCTCTTACATTATTAATACAATCCTTCTGACTAATTAGTTTAATTTTTATGAAGATACTTTTAATACCATATATTTAAAAAAGAAGAATATACTTCAAATGTATTATTTTTCTTGGATGATTTTTTATTGAATATTACATGCATTTATATTTTCCTTAAATTGTCTTTCCAATGAAATGAATAATTTAAATATTTTTTTATTACTGCATTAATTTTTTCGGATACCTACAAACTTTCATGAAATTGTTCGAAAATTCCGACCATGAGAGTTAACTTACTAGGGGCGGGAGGGCGCGATTGCCCTTCTAAAATTCAAGAACAATCAGATATCACCTATTTAAAATTGGTGTTTTCTACAATAATAAACATTTTGCTCTCTCCGCCCGCAATGTTACTTGCAAATTTACGCTAATGCATCCGACTCTTTGCTATATGTAAACGTATATACCGTGTGTCCGAAATTAAACAGACGAAACTATTGTTGAGAAAGCTATAAAATTTTGTGCAGGACATAATGAAGGTATGGGACTTTGTTTGATCGAATAAAAAATTTAGTTCAGATATTCTCCACTAGCGGACGATTTTAATGAATTACACTCTTGGCGATTTTAATGAATTACACACTTGCTACTGGCGTATTACTAGATTTCTCCACCTTTTTGTCCATGGGTCACTCTAACCCATTAACTCATTAAATAATTAAAGCTTTAAATGAAACCATTTCACAACTTGCTCGTAATATTTCTCCGAACACACTGCAGTCAGTTGTGGAATATTCTTTCTTGCGATTCCAGATGGTAGCTGACAATAATGGCAGTCATGAGGAGCATGTTACTTTGTAATTATATTTGTAAACTATCATAAATGTATGCCAAGTATGTAATTCATTTAAAAAACCCCGTAGGGGCGAATATTTGAACTAATTTTTTTTTTCACTCTAATTCCCATACCTTCATTAAGTCCTACACAAAATTTCATAACTTTTTTTACAATAGTTTCGTCTGTAGACAGCTTTAAAATAAAGTCGTTTAATTTCGGACACCCTGTCTATTATTATATTTTACGTTTATATACCACGTTATATATTATATTTTATGTTCCAATTAATTCTGAATTATACTTTTTAATTTTTACACACTATTGATTATAGTCTGTTAACATTCTTAGTTTAAATTTTAAAATACAAACAACCTATTTTTATTTATTTCGCGAAAATTATGCAAAACAAAAGACTCTGTATTTAAATACTTAGTTTCAAGTTTAGGATTTTAAACTTTTCCTTATAAATTAAGTTATTGCAAGTAAATAACTGGAAGTCATATTCCTCTTTTAGGTGGTGTTTCTTAGAAATCTAGTTTTGTTTATTTGTGTAAGTCATTCTGTTATTATTAATTTTTTAATTTTCTTGAACTAGGAATGTTCAAGAAAATCTTATTCTATATTATATTGCATGTTTCTAACTTCTGCTTTTAAGCTTAACGGCGAAATGATAACGTATTGTGCTGTTATGTCACAGTGGCTCGAACCTCGGAATAGCCTTGTTTGACTCAACTGGTTATCCCTTTACTGGGTCGATAAACCAAACATGGGAACGCTGCATGGGACAGACAAACTATTTGAGCCAAATGATTCTGATCAACACTCCCCTTGGTTCACATGACCCTTATGCGTGTTTTTATAAAGTTCACTTTAAGTTTAGTTTAATTTTCTATATGTTTTAGTCATGGAATATTTATTTTACTATGTGAATGTTTAATATTTTTGTCAGCTAATATAACTCAGCGTTACATTAAAGATATAATTTATATCATGAAATCTTAAGACTGGTTAAATATTTAAGAAATTAAGATTGTGATCGCATATTGTTCCAACTCCGTATTTAAAACAAAGTAAGAGCATTTAATTAATACATCTACTAATGTGCAATGCATTTTAAAATTTACCCAGTCGTGCCAATGTTCTGATGCAAACGTTTGAGATTGTCTGTTGTGACACATTTCGCCCAAATGGAGAGAAAACTATACGGCAATAATTTATGAAGACATTACTTTAGAACCAACCATGAAGCTCTTGAACGTACAGTTTTTAAGGGAGAAGACTGGATTTTTCTCCTACTCCTAAGGTGAGAACGACTTTGAAAGAGAATGTGCCAGATTTTATAGAAAATAAATATTGGTCTTCTATCATTCCGGATTTCGGTCAATCGGCTGTAAACTGTAGTCATTGTTGGAGGCAAAGGGGGACCAAAGACAGGCATAACTAGTCTGAAAGATGTTAAAGAAGTGTAAATTCCAATGAAATTAGTCCGCGCTTGAGAAATGATTGGCTATAGTGACTTAAAGGGTGTGTGAACTCAAAAGGCGATCATTTTGAATAACAAATTTAAATGTAAAACAAAACATTAAGTCTGTTAGTTTTAAATTTGATTATAAAATATTTCTTTTAACATTTTTAATTATTGAATAATCAGAACAAAGAGCTCGACAGTTTTGTCAGTTTCTGAATGTTAATGTACTTTGTACCTAATTTTTCTTTCTTTTACTATTGTTTTTTACTTTCATTCATGCTTTTAATAAAAATATAGTCAAGCGACATTTTGTCAAAGTGATAAATGGTGTTAGTAAGATTTTATGGTATATTTTCAATTCGTCTTCCTATGATGAAAATTAGGTTACTTTTATAGTGCTTTCTATAGATTGGCAGTTTTTATGGCTTTCGGAATAGGCAACGCCCATTACGTTTCTGTACTAATGATATGCCATTTAACAAGCAATATTTCGACAAATTTATACTGCCAAGTGATAGCTTTTTATTTGAGAGTAATTGTACTTGTAAATGGATATATATTAGATACATTAACTATAGGAACTTTCGTACTTCTCAAAAGTACTTTAAAAAGGTATCGCATAGATATACAATTACTCTTAATAACAATATTCCTGAAAATATGTTCAAACATTAAGAAGAAGAGCTTTTATTTTTCTTAAGAGATATTTAAAAGTACTTATACCACATGCATATTCTAATGTTGTTAATATAAAATGTATACAAAAAAGGATGTTAACTTAGTAACCATTGATTTTTCCCTCATGCTCTTGCATTTTGAATTAATTTTATTACGTTTACTAACTTGTAACGCTTGTTTCTTACCATAACATTAAATGAAATTTTTATTGATTAAACTTTTGATTGTTCACAAAATAATTTCATGTATATATAATACATACACACACACACACACACACACACATATATATATATATATATATATATATGTGTATATACACTTATAGAATTAATTAAAAAATAAATATATATAGATATATTTACAGTTTTTTTAATTAAATCAACGGTACTTCAAATTCGAAACTGTAAGTTTATGTAGTTCGTTGGTAAAATTGTGAAAGTTTTTTATTTTTTCAATTTTAAAATATTTTCCTTTTACGCGTCTTGCGCGTCTTTCCAACAAGATCTTTTAGTTTTTTTTTTCGTACAAGGTGTAGTTTTTATTCTATACAAAATACTACACAATACACCCTACATTTGTTACATGTACTCTTACAAAATCGCTTGAAAATAATTCATAATTTTTAGCTACAATCCGGGATACTTATGATAGATAAAATTCAGTTATTCATGTGCTTTCAAGTTTTAAATGATTGCATCTGTTGCAGCTAACATAGAAAAACTAAACAGACACGCTTGTAATGCATATATATGTACTGCGTTGTTTATGTGATATGTTATTTTTTAAACCTGAACTGTAAGACAACGACAAAACTAATTTTGATATATCATGCAATTAATAATATGAAGTATTCGTTTCGCACATTTAATAATGCAATGTAGATAAAATTAAGTACTCATAAACAGGAGTAGTATGTTTTAGTAAAACAAAAATGGTAATATTTTAAAATCTCAGTTACAGATATTTTGAGAACTCTCCTAAGAACAGTGTGTCCCAAAAGTTTCAATACTCTAATACTCAGTGTATTTTATATTTTTCCATCTATTTATCAACTTTTTAGTTTTTATCGTTTCTTTCTCTTTGTTTCGAAGTTCTTCGAGAATAAAGTTCTATATTATATTGTTCTTCCTACTGAAATGAGTTTATCAAGCAGAGAAATGTACCGCTTGAGAATTGCTTTGCATGTAAATCCTGTGAAAGATGCAAAGGTGTGTTTGGAAAAATAAATATCCAAATGATGCAGTACCCGCTAATAGGGAAATTATCCAGCAATGAGTTACATTGGGGAAAATGTAAGAACGAGATTCTTGATTCCAACAAGATGGTGTAGCATGGCATATAAGTAATGAAATCATGGATAGGCTTGAAAATTATTTTGGTGGTCAACTTATATCAAAAAATCTTTGGTCACCTCTGTCCCCTGATCTGACCATCTCTTAATTTTTTTGTGTGGATGTTTAAAGAACAAAGTTTATGCAGGCAGTCCTCAAACAATATATGATCTGTAAATTGCCATTTATTCAAAGGATGTAATGAGTCTCTCCCCGTCTGCGAAAACGGAATTATTAAAGCGAACGAGTTCAGCTTTGCCTCTTCCTAGAAAGGGGTAGACAGTTTGAATAGTTAATATCAATATAACTTCATTATTTTTTCCTATGTGATATCAAAAGTGATTTTTACCATGTGAATAAAAATAATCATTTTAATATTTGTTGTTGTGTGAATAATTAATCTATACGTCATGAGTACTGGAACTTTTGGTGTATTTTTTCGTTTGGAAAATTATGAAATTTTATAAAAAATATGTTTTTAGATTTTACCAGTCATTAAATGAAGATTTAGTACCGAAACGCATATATTTATTAATTAAAGTAATCAATTACTGCTAAAACTGAAGAGTGTAAAATTAAAATTCTAATAATGAGAAATGAAGTAAATTTGTAAACGAATAATTTAGGATAAAATTATTAACGATAATTATGAATTTGCATTAGTGTTATTATATCAAATGCCTGTTACAAACTAACAATGAATTGGCTCTTAATATCTTTATTCACGCGAGAATAATTTTAATACATTTTCACTCCAAAACTCTTCAAACGTAACAATACAAACAGGTCACTCGAAAGTTAATTAGCAAAATGAAATGTTTTACGCATACTATAGTGAAGTTGCAATTTAAAGTCGTAGCTGGAACTTCATTGTAAACACTTCTGGACCCTGCTTCTCTGTTAAATCTCAATCATTACACTGATGAAGTGCAATTTATATGCTGGCAATTCGAAAATGAAATAACAATGAGTAATAAAATATATTTTAAATTATGAATGCATGCTACATATTGATACATATTTATGAACGTTAAGCAACATCATTTTACTCATACATTATTTCGTAGGGGTGCAGAATATATCTTTGGAAAGGTGATATGAAATTTTTCGTGTATCTCTGGCCTATTTTTTTTTACTTTTTAGCTAATTCAAATATTGAAAAGATCAGCTTTAAATGAATTCGAATACTCTTTATGTTAGACTTTCGTGTATGTGAAATGGCTTTTCAGAAGTTTTTCCTAAGTCCTATATATATATATATATATATATAGGGGGAGGTATCCAAACTGATCTTAATCGGCAAAACGAGCCACATATACTTTCTCAGATAGAGGTAGTGCTATCTACAGGGTAACACATAAACTAGTTGTGCTAAGTGAAAAATTAGCAGTGGGAGTGTTCAAACGGTCATAGTATTATGCGTCTAAAATAGAATTCTTCGAAAAAAATGGGTTTGATAACATTTTTAATAAGGTAAGGACTAACTTTTCTATTTATTTAGATATAAAGTCCTTCATGTACAGAAATATTACTTCTTTTACTGAATGGAAAACGTTTTAAATAGGAATTACAGTTGCTAAGTTTGTTATGTTTCTCGGCGTCATCCAGTAACATGATCTCAAGTGGGCATCCATAAAGCCGGGTAAAATGATCCATCGAACTGATGAAATTCCAGTGACGTGTCCTAGCCATCTTGGCAGCCCTTTAATCGTTCTCAAAATGTGTTACTTTCCATTACATTATATAATTTTTCTATGCGTTTTTTGTAGGCCATAATTTTTGAACTATAATTTTGAAATATTCCATTTTATTGTTTGTGACACTTTTTCGTTTTAAAATTTTCATAAAATAAACCATGCATACTATATGTTAGTAAAGCTTATTTTATTTCATTATGTATAGTTATAATTTTATATATTTTATCGTCGATAAAAAAACTATTTACAATTATTTTCAAATGAAGGATTTTTGCCCTTTGGTTGAGAGTAAAATGATCCTTTGGACATTTTCTCAAAAATTCTATTTTTTTCATTACTGAATGCGCTTTTAAAATATTATTAAAATATGTTTATGATGCAAAATATAATGTAAAATATGATAGTAAATGGCCAAAGTCTTATGTGAACATTTATGCTATTTTATACAAGGGGATCATTTTGGGCCACCTTACCCTATGCTTTGTTGGGCATTTTGAGAATTGTTATTGAGGCCTGTCTGAAAATTATCCGGCACTTGTCCGGAAAAAAATTATAACTTACGTGACGGAATTGTGACTTTTATCCTCTACAAACCAGGGTCCTTGCGCTTCCACAATCTTTTACCAAAAACACTTCTGGAAGTCTTTTCAGTAACGACTGTTCTATTCGCCGTCGTGTTTTGCATTATCGCTAAAAATGCTAACCTTTCAATTTTATTTGCCCTAAAAGTCAGAAAGATTCACTGTTAGAGAGAAGGGACTTCAGGGAATGACTGAAATTTCTTTTTTCGACAAAAATTCCCTTCTAACTGCCTCATTCATTCCTCAAAAATATCCCCAGAAATGATTTTTGACCCAATTTGCAGGGAATTACGGTCCTGGGCCGATTGGGACGAGATCCTGGACAATTTTCGGATATTTTTAAGACAGGCTTCGTATTTTTTAGAACATACTTTTCGTATTCAAATAATTAAAATAGAATAAGATACCGTTAAAACGTTTTTATTAATGTTAAAATATTAGACGCGAGTTCATAATGCATTTCAAAATAAATTAAAAAAAATATTCAAAGTGAATTTATTCCCTCTCTGTTTGGTGGTTTGACAATATACTTATGTAGACAACAAAGTCAGAAATAAACTAGCTTAAGTTGTACTGGAAATTTAGAAATGAAAGGCATTGTAGTATTGAAGACAAAAAAGTTGTGTTTTTCCGATACGATGTGACAATTACTTCAGTGGAAATAATAGTTAAACTACTGTTTAATCCATTCTTGAAATCAGTATTTATGTATTGTTATGAATAATTACACAGTGGGTATATATTAAAATTGTCCAACAAACTCGAAAAACGAATGACTGACAAATCAAGGCACTAATATCTCGGAAAGAATACAGAATTAAGCAATACATGTAACAACTAAGAAATTAACTATCACAGCAATAACACTTTTCAAATCGCAGCATCAATCGTGTACCTGAGTTCTCTGTATCCTCGTTCTGTTCCAACTGACTCGACGGTGCGAAAGACTCTCTATTAATTGTTTTCCAAGCAGTATGTGACGTCTTATAGGTCGTGACATCATATTTCTCTATTTTTCTCGTAACTTCTTTCCTAATTGAGATACAGATGAAATTCTACTACTTTCGAGAACTTTCTTTTGGACACCAAATTTGTCCCTAAGTCGCTCGCCAAGTTTGTCGTCAAGGTCAAGAGGTCACATACTCATTTCACTTCCAAGAATGCCTGTGCAATTTTGTCTCCAGCAGCACACATTAATGCGAGAAAATACAATTTTGCATCAATATTAAATTTTATACTAATTTGCAATACAAAATAGCAATTTTTCCTTCATATATCAGAAGTGACTCTGAAAAAAGAAATTACATTCTGCCAGGTACTTGATGAACAACCGCTTTCTGAAAATATACACAATGATAGGCAGACATATTCTTCTACCCAGCACTTCCTTTTGTCTTAATCCCAAGTGAATTTTATACACAGATAAACATACACTCTCGCTGATGAAAATGGTAACAGTTTCATGGAAGAAGTGAATTGCTTCGCTGAATATTGTTGCTCTCTGTTCTTTTCTCTTTCGAACTGTCAACAGATTTTTCCCAGTTGGTTGTGCATCCCAGAACGTACTTAGCAGCCATGATATTCATTGTCTTGAGCCAGGAAAGCTTTGGGGCCAAAAAAAAAAGAAAAATATAAACGGAAGGGAAACAGCTAAAGAGATGATCCAAACTGTTGATTCTGTGAAATGGTTGTAGAAAACACTTAATGTCGACAAGTGATCGATCATTCCCTGATGCAATTGCTATCGTTGTTTTAGTTTTTAATCGGTTAGGCATAACTGAAATATTACGTGTGGGAACATGTCCATATATTGATGAGGCATTTTGGTTTTATGTTTCATAAGTTTCTCCTCTCCGTGGAATATGTGCTTCGAAAGATTAAACTTTATAAAAAAGGAACAATATTACAGAAGAACTGTTGACATAATGATTAATGATTAAACGCTTTAAGATAACCAAAAAGTCTCTAAAACTATACTTTTGTTTTTCACACTACATGATTCGTGAACTATTCGGTAAAAAAAAATTAAATTTGTTTTTTTAATTTAAATGTGGAACCAAAAAAGGGAGAAAGTGTTTATTTTCAGATTAAAAAAAATCATAGGGTTTTTTTTCCCCACTGTGTTTTTCGGCGTGTCTGTACAATATGACTTAACTGATCATCCGAGTAACTTAGATGTAATTTATGGACATATCTTGCCTCTGAATTCAATATTTAAAATTGTCGTATATATATATATTTATGTCATATCCCTAAATACCACTCAACATGTTCACTAAAAAAGTAGTATGTAAAAATAGACTTAAAAAAAGTTTCTTATATGTACGAGATCCTTTTTCTTTTGTAATTTGATACCTGTATGTTACCATTAATTTCAGATGGCTTTTGCAACTAGAGAAGCGTAAACACCATGACGAAGCTTGTGTGACGAGTTATAGTTGAACCCCCCCCAAAAAAAAAATTAAATAATAAGATTTGCAAGTCTCCATCGATCTTCTTCCATATTCTAATGATAATGATAAAAAAAAATCAATGAACTGCGTGTGTAAATGCAACAAAATTTCCACAATCAACTAAAGAAATCGTCGAATATGATAGTAATTTTACACTATGTACTTATAAATAAATGTGCTGGCGAGCTAAAACGCTGATTTCACTCTGGATCAAGAACAATAAAGAGAAAAAAAAAACAAATTAATTTTCATTCTTAAAATGCGAGAGTTGATAGTATTCTACGTTGGGATTGGGAAGGGTTTCGGCAACACCTCCTTGATATACAATGCCTGAGAACAGAAACTTTTTGTCATCACTAGGTCCGTTAAAATGACATCATCACACATTTATTTTCACAAAGTAAAACTATTCAAAGTTTGTGGTGAATTTACTCCCGCATAAAACATTTTAATGATTTAAGATAAAAAATTTAATTTTACAACAAATAGGAAATTTTAACTATCACTAATTATATAATATGATATAGAAATAGATCATAATAAATTATTCTAAAATTTGTATCAATCACCAGAAATTTTAAATAGTTTTACTTTGTGAAAGTAAAACTTTGATGAGGTCATCGTGGAAGACCTAGTGATGACGTAAAAACTTCTCTTCTCAGGCCTTCTATGTCTAGGAGGTGTTGGTTTAGGTCATTGTGTTTTAATCTGAACGCAAACAGTGATTACGATTAAGTCTGCTAGAAAGATGAGCAGGCTTAAGAGTGACTAGAAAAGGTGATGGTAACTCTGATTCAAAACAGTACGAAAGGGTTTCAAAAGGTTGAATCTTTCCATATTCACGCTTGATACTTTTTCTAATTTACAATTTTGACACATACTATTAGAAGCACACCATGAAGGAGGACTATTACAAATTACTAAATTACATCATTAAAAAATTTTACGAAAAAAAAGTTAGGACGAAAAAGTTTGCTTCCTATTGTATTTCTGTATAACTCCAGCTAACCAAACTAGAAAAACAAAAAAAAAACGTTTCAACAGATGATGAGCTTGATGATGGATGAGAGATATATTTTTCTTTACCATGTTCTATAAAGGAAATTTATTTCTATCTACAATATCCAAACATAAATTAAGAATGCATCTCATCACTGCTGCTTATTCGTCCTACGACACCACGCACATGGAAGCCTATAAACAGTACCACGCTTGTGGTTTTCAGACTGGTTTTTGAATTCCTCATGGCTCTTCCTAACCCTTTGATATTATAAACGAAATAAACTGTTTTCCTCCTCCTTCGAAGAATGGATCCTGTATTGGTTCAATTCATTTTGGTTAAATGTCTGCATTTCCTTAAGATTTCACATTCATTCTTTTAATTGCTTTAGTGTTACTTTAATTATTTTGAAAATGGTTACTATGCGTAAATAAAAAATCCACATTGACTTTGTTTTACATATAATATTAACAAATCAAGTCAGCAAGCGTATCGTGTTTTATTTACATTTTTTAAGTTCATTTTTTGTTTATACATACAAATGAAAATTATTACTTATTCTTGTAGCATCCTCAACTACTTTTTCAATTTCCTGAATCATGATTCGTGACTTTGACCTTTAGATAACAACTTTTGCGAATTTTTTTTTTCGATTGCAACGTGCTTTGTTGCCATAGAAACTAAATAGTGTACTATAATTTAACACAAAATACCCACCCCTCTCCCCGGCAATTATTTCAGCTCACTTAAACATGATTAAGCATGCGGGAAATATAACTTCGACTTGAGGATTTCTTTTAGTAGGTTATTTAGGTTCCAGTTCTAATTTTGAATAACTTTTTTTACCTGTTAAAAAAAATTAATAGGAGATAACTTCAAATGTGAAGTTTTATTGTTCGCTTTTCAAAAAATAATTAAGTGAAAAAGAAAAAGTACATATTTAATCATTAATCTGACTCGATAAATTTTAATGATTAATGTAAGACAGATAAAATAGTAACTGGGGCAACTGCGTAAGTTAGTATTATTTCTAAATTTAGAGTATAATTCTTATGCAATTAGTAAATAATTTATATAGTATATAATTTAAAATATTGTCGTAACTTTACATATGTAATTTCTTTTAATTGTAAAGTATAAGAAATAAATTGATAACAATTGGAACTCAGAACATGCATCACTGACAATGTTTTCTTAAATTTAATTTAATTTAATTTTTGCATTATTCAAGGTAAACTTAATGTAAAACAAGAATCGAAAAAAGCATTTTTGAAAGTCTAACAATTATGACATAATAATGCAGTCTTGTGTCCATAATTATTATACAATTCCTTAACTTAAAACAGGTCCTTACAAACACTGCTATAATGCATATATAGTACGATACATAAATTGTGAATATTTATATGCAGATATTAACACGATTAAAAAAAATAAGTTCCAAAAGCCGTTCAGCTTAATCAAAGTCATATACCATGTTTTCATTTCATGCTTTATAATTTAAGTATTACTAAAAGAAGCATAAACATTCTCATATTTAAATCTTACATAACTATGTAAATATTTCCACACATCACCAAACCATTACTTAATTTCCTGTAATTAAACGTGTCATGCAGTCGTGCATGCTTTTCCACCAAACCGAAATCAAGGGGAAATGTACTCAAGTGCCGTGATTTACGGAGTGAAGCATGCTGAGCGTGCCTTAACTTTAATCAGCGTTCAAGGTAACGAACATACACTTTGGCTTTAAAGAGTTCGTCGAAATCACGACTTCTCTCGCTTTAAAATATGTAAACACAGAGAGGCAGTAAACGCGCGGTAATTAAAAATAAACAGGACTCAGAACTTCTGAGTTAGTTCAAGATTCCAAGAGGCTGTGTTCAGATAAGGGAGTCTTTATTTGGAAAGTAAGCATATTACTGAAAAAAAAAATGTGGACTGTATAGTTCAATATTTACTACAAGGGAAGGTGGCCTAAAATGATCCCCTTAAGGGAAAAACTTGTGTAAAAGAACATAAATGTTTAAATAAAATATTGAGCCTTTGCTATCATATTTTACATTACATTTTGCACCATAAACATATTTTAATAATATTTTAAAAGCACACTGAGTAACGAAAAAAATAGAATTTTGAGAAAGTGTCCAAAGGATCACTTTACCACCACCAAAGGGCAAAATGATCCTTCATTTGGAAATAATTGTTAATTGTTTTTATCGGCAAAATAAAAGATGTAAAAGTAATTATGACTATACGTAATGAAAGAAAATAAGTTTTACAATCCTATTGTATGAATAATTTATTTCATGAAAAGTTTAAAATAAAAGAAGTGTCACAAACAATAAAATGGAATATTTCAAAATTTATGACCTACAATAAACACAGAAATAAATTAAGTAATATAATGGAGAATCAGGCATTTTGAGAATTATTGAAAGCCTGCCATGATGGCTAAGACCCGGTACTAGAGTTTCTTCAGTCGATGGATAATTTTACTCGGAAATATGGCTGCCCACTTTAGGTCCGAATGATGCTGAGAAACATAACAAACTTTTCAATCTAAAAAGATACTTCAATTCCCATCTAAAAAGATACTCCATTTTGTAAACCAATTCATATTTTTGTACATGAAAAAGACTGTATATTTTAAATAAATAGGAAAGGTAGTGCTAATCTTATAACAGATATTACACAACCCAATTTTTCGAAGAATTCTATTTAGGCGCGTAATATTTTGACCGCTTAAATGCTGCAATTGCTTATTCTTAACTTGGCACAACTAGTTTATGTTTTACCAAGCAGATAGAGCTGTCTGAACTTACGAAAACATGTGTGGATTGTTTGTTTGCGAGGAACATTTTGGACACCTTCCCCTATCAAGTGGATGGATATAGTAAAATAAATTCCCCCAGATGCATTATATTTGATTGTTTATCTTTTTGAATTCCTTTAAAGCTGATCTCTGCAATTTTTGAATTAGTTAAAAAATAAACAAAATACGTCAGAAATGTACGAAAAATTCAAATCGCCATTTCAAATATATACTCTGCTCCGTTAACAATGATGAACGTTGAAAATTTGTGCAATACTCAGAAAAAAAATACTGAATGCGCCAAATTCTAAAAAGTGAATCAAACTTGCGATTGTGCATTTAAGATTTTTTTTTAAAGTTTAAGAATCACAGAGATGTATCGTTTATAAAATTGCATAATACAGTAAAAAAAATCGTTTTTATTAATTATTATTTCAATTAAAAAACAACAATTTTTTAAATGATATGTTACTTTAATAACAATTTTGATATATGAACGTATTAAGGTGAAACTAAAACATATTAGTACTAATTAACAAAGTAAGAGAAAGTCATTATAACGCTTTTAATTTTTTAAACCAACCAGCAGAAAGAAAGTTTAACTTCATTCGTCTTATATTTTTTACGCTGGACAAAGATAAAAGTCAATTGAGTGAGGTAAAAGTAAACAAATGCCATTGAGCATCAGTTTATTTAGTATCATCTGTCTGATGATAAATTATGCAGAAGCCAAATTTCTTTAAATGAGGACATTTTCCGAAAGACAAAAGAAAAAAAATCATGTCACAAGAACAAAACTTGTTTCTAAGAATTAGGAACTCTAACTTTTTTTTTAATCTAAAGTTGTTTCTTATCCGAAAAAAAAATTAGATAATCAGATATCCTTCTTTCTAGATAAAGAGTTCAATGTTATACAAATAGAAATAAGCGGACATGATTGTATCTAAATATGATCTCAATTTCTAAAAGAAAATGAAAGTTGTTTAAATTATACATATAAATAACATAAATGAAAACTTGGCAATAAACTGTTTTATTATTCTGCTAAGCATTATTGAGTATAGTTAAACAACATACATTTTCATTATTTGTCTTACAGAAATAATTTCATGAATTAATTTCAAATATATAAAAGCATTTTTTGTACAGATATGAAGTAAGTGTAATTCAACGTAAAAAATGCGGCAATAAATATGATAAAGTAATGATATAGAAATGTTTTGTTCTAAATAATTAATCATTTAATAAGTAACATCAGTTACCTCTAGTTATAAATTATGCAATTATTTATGATATAATAAGTATAATGTGTTCAGCTGCTGTTCAGTTTAAATTCATTATATTTAATAATATTTATTCCTATGAAAAATCTATTGTACTTCAATTATACTTAGTACATTATTAAATGCTTTTAATTCGTTTAAAACTCCTACATTTGGAGGAGTAAAAAAGAACAAACAAACTTGTGTAATATACAGTGTGTATGACCATTAATATAGAAAATATGGTCATAAAAATCTTCTTAGAATTGAATCAGTAGCAGATGCCCCGTTCAATTCATTGAAACAGAAATTAAGTTCATTATTTTAAAGAAAGAGATCAAATTATGGTAAAAAAATATCAACAGATATGCAGAGTGTCCATAATTAAATTTGACCATAATTAAAAGTTTAACTTCATTCGTCTTATTTTTTTTATGCTGGAAACAAAGATAAAAGTCAATTGAGTGAGATAAAAGTAAACAAATGCCATTGAGTATCAGTTTGAATGAGGAGTTACCTCTTGTGCAGTCTGTCGCAAAAACTGTGCTGAGGAATTAAATGAAAATGGTGTAATAGCATACTGAAATGATGGAATTTTATCGAGGGGGGGGGATGAGTTCAAAAACCTTCACTAGGTGGCATATCATAGCTTTATTGAGAACATATACATAATCTACAAAAGTTTACAAAACATGATCGATATGATGTCCACCATTATCTGTTACCATCTGGAAGCGTAAAATCGCATGTTCGACTGTTGAAAGCAGCATGAACTAGGGCGTGTTGCTCAAATGGCGTTCTGTGCTTTCTTAAGGTCAGAGAAGAGATGTGATGGGGTCACAGTAGACCAAGGCCTTGAGGTATCCTCCAAAGCCAAAAGTCGCAAGGATTCAAGTCGGGGGATCTAGGAGGACAAGCTGTATGAAATTGCTGGCTGATGTTTCTGTCGTCATCAAAATGGCGGCGGAGCTTTTGTTTCACACAACGGGCGATGTGTGGAGGAGCACAGTCGAACATGTGATTTTACTCTTCCAAATGGTAGCAGACAGTGATGGACATCATATCGAGCATGTTTTGTAAACTTTTATAGATTATTTATATGTTCTCAATAAAGCTATGGTACGCCACCTAGGGGTGGATTTTGAAACTCATTGCTTTTTTTTTTCTAATCGTTGAAATTCCCATCATTTCATTCGCCCATTACCCCATTTTTATGCTATTCCGCTGCATAGTTTTTGCTACAGACAGCTCGCCCATTTCAAGTTTAATTATGGAGACCCTGTATAGCCTATACTTAGGGTTTACAGTGAAGAATAAAAGTTTTAATTGGTCTAATATTTTGATATTCATAATTAAAAATCATAAATTTCGTTGGATAAGCATCTGTAAAAAACCTGATGACACCTACAAACTTGTTATGTAAAAACTTTGTTTTCTGTAGTTATTTTTACATTTTTGTAAACTAGGGTTGGAAAATTTTGATGTGGGGGATATGATTAGTTGGGCATGTTGCTAAATAAATATATGTCATATATAGACAATATATGTATGTAAATGTATATCTCAGTATCCCTAAAATGTAAGAAATGATGAATTTTTAAAGTATACGTTAATATTTGTCATGTTAAATAAGAGAGCAACTGAGTACCCTGCAGTTACCTAAAGACTCTTCAACTCCTTCTGTGGAATTTTTTCTGAATCTAACTTCTAAACCCATGTTTTTGTGCTTGCATAAGTTCAACTTTCTGTCTTTAAAAATACACGCAAATACAAATATTTTCGTGAGATAAAATACTATATTGAAACGTTACAGTTGTAGAATAATTGATGACATTCTTTTAAATAATGGATAAATGATACAAATCATATTTGCATTGTGAAACATAATTCCTTTTTCTGTAATTCAAGTATTAAAACTAAAAAATCTGAATTATTATTGTTATAAAATATAAGACCGAACAAATTAAACTATGTTTTACATGGCTGATGAGTCATTCAGCTAAAAAAAATGCATATTCGGTCGAAATATTTACCTGTCTTATTTTTCCATCCCTGGCTATCATCACTGAAAATATTATACATCATTAGTGTCATCTATTGATAAGAAAAAAATAATAATGGTAAAAGCAAAGAAAATCAACCAAAATGCAGCATTCCTACAAATGGATCGCTTTAGAATACCATGTTTTTCTTTTTCAATTAAAATGATTTACAGCATTTGATTTAATACATATATAGGGTGCCCGAGAATTGTTACAAACTTTAAAAAATTAAATAAGAAAAACTCTCAACAAAGTTGCAATAAAAGGTAACTGCTCTCTAATTGCATACATAACAAAATGAATAGCTTTCAGTATGAGATTTCTTTGTGGCTCTTGTACAAAATCTAACGATATTCAGTTTCATTCCAAGTATGTGAAAGCATCTCAGTAATTATGGAATGAATAACAGCTGTGATTCACTGCTTGAGTTCTGTGCATTAGGATATGTAGTCCTAATGTACAGAACCGTAAACGATATTTTTGACGTAACCCCACATGAAAAAAGCCAAGGGGTTTAAATCGGCGATCGAGGAGGCCCCCTAAATCGGAGCTCCGAGAGCTATCCATCTGTTTGCGAGAAATTGGTTGAGCTTACAGACGTTCACAATGTGGAGGTGAGCCGTCCTGTTGAAAAGTCACATTGCCAAATCATTGTCGTTGTCGCCATGTCCACTGCGCTCTTCTCAATCTCATGCCTAAGTCCTTGACACCTAGCTCCATCTATCATATTTTCTGGTGCAAAATTACCGGAAACAAAAATCTAGCACTTTTGTAAGTTGGTCTTCATTTAAATACCTGGTTCGTACGTATATATATATATTTTTTTTTATAAATTTAAAGCGTCCAACAATTCTGGGGCTCTGTATATGAATTCCTATCTGAATGTAATGGCGCACATTGCACCATTACAAGATTCTTCAGGTCTACGCGACCCGAGACGCGACTTAAGAGAAAAAAGCAGAATCCTCATATCTGAAAATATTATATTCTTGACAAATAATAAATTTGTAAGCATTTAAAATAAACCCTCAAAATTATAAACTTAACTCCATATTTTCTTTAACTTTACATTCGATCAGCATAATTATAACAAAAAATTGAATTTAATAAAAAAAAAAACTTGACTCTGTTACCCAAACACAGCATTAATCAGCAGCGATAATTTAATTCCAATTCGCACGTTACACCTTATCAAGAACACTCGAACAAGTACGACTAGAGCCCCACGGAAATGCCTCCACGGTTATGTATTATGTAACTACTCTATTTATTGCGCCCCGTGAGCGCTTAATGCTGCTTATCACAGCACAAATTAGTCATAACTCAGCACCATATCTCCTTGCATACGGAGGAGTTAGTTTATTGATTGAATCAGAGTTATACGAACTATTCTCTCACTCTCTTTGAGTCCTGGCGCTACGGATAGTGATGGAATATCAGGTGCTAAATTGCGTTCTATTTCAGGAAATTGATGGTGTATGTGGTTTAGTATTCCGTGTTTTTGTAATAAGTTAGGCATAATGAATTAGATTTAAGAAGCTCATTATTATGTTGGAAATTTAGCTATTCGTCGCGCTTCTTATTATCTTGATATGTTGGTTTATTCACAGAAATATTCGTTCATTTTTTGTTTCCTTGTCTTGGAACAACGTAATGTATGCGAGATGCAACCGTAAATAAGTAAACTAGGCACTTTGTTTTTCGTCTTTACATATTCAATAGTTATTTTTTGGTAATGCTAGATTGAAAAGAAGTGCGAATACAATTTTTCCTATTTGCAGCAGAATATTTTGAGAACAGAGACGTAACAAGTAGGGCTAGTGCGGTAAGTAACTGGCGTCCTTTTTAAAAAAAAAGCTTTCCAAAGCTAGAATAGGGTTTGCAAACTTTTGTGACCGTGTCACAATGACTGGCTGTTTGGATAGTACGAAATGTCTTAACTTCCACTCATTTATGCTCATTAGGAAAAAGAAATTAGCGCTGTACAACAAAATATGGGATATCAGAAAGTTCACTTGAAAAGTAAATAAAATCTGGATGAATGAGCAGTCTATTGGCAAAATAGTGTAAATCTTATCAAAATGAACTTAAATTGAGACGAAACGTTTAACTGTTTTCTCATTTGAAAACGGAGAAAATAACTGATTATTAAAATAAACACATTATTAAAATATTCAGAATTACGTTTTTTTACTTTATGGCTATACAAAAATATAAAACTAAATTTTTGAAGTTGCATTAGGACGTTGTACAATCGTAAAATTTCAGTCCTGTTAAAGATTTCTCAATTGAATATAAGAAATCAAAATTACCTTTTATACTGATTAATTAGTTTATTAAATGAAGCATTTATACACCATGTAATGGCTAATTGTTTATCAAGTGCATTGTTTATCAAGTACTTTTTGAACTAGCTATCCATCTACTGGTTTAAGAACTGTTTGCTGGGAAAGAAACCAGGTTCGAATCTATCTGGGCCAGATTCAACTAAGACATACATATTCAAGTCTATGTCCCCAAGTAAATGGGGACCAAGTAAATGCACCATTCAGTGCTCTGAAATACTCTCAAAATTTCATTTTGTACTTTCAGTACACGTACTGTTTATTTATAATTAGGCCTTATGAGCTGTCATATTTTTAAATGTGCATATACGTTGATTTTAATTGCAAAACCATAACAGAAATTGCCTACATTCTTCTGTCAAAAACACCTCATTTCATAACACTTATAAAAAGGAAGGGAAATGTTAATGCAGATATCAGAGCATATTCATCAACAGCTGTCTACGAAAGAGCCTAAATTTTCCTTTATTTTCTCCCTACACCTCATCGTTCACCGTAATTTTAGCTAATGGATGTTAAAAGGAATTGCCTGTACTGACTAATTACTTATAGCCAGCCGTCAAAAGATTAAACTACCTCCCAATTCTTCAAGCTTCCTTATCTGCAGAGAACGTATTTTTACAAAATAAAACCATTCATTGGACGCACACCACGTAGATGACCCCCCCCCCTTCCAATAATTTGCATTAAGTTGTAGATGAAATCTACTTATCTAGAGCACATATGACGTTCGAAGATCGCCCTGAAGATACAGAGAGCTGTTCTGTTGCTGCGAAGAAGAGACTATTAGTCATGAGATAACTAGACTTGCGGGAAGATAAGGCTAGTAGAGGATAATATTGGAGTTGTACTTGTGTTAGTGGTATTAATTCAAAGTGAGTGTTAGCTAACACCTTTCAGAGTGAGAATGTTCTGATGTTATCATTTAATTAAGTGTTAGGTATTCAAATCGTTCGTAAAATCAGGGATGTGTGATGATTTTATCTACCGAGCCTTTCAAATTGAATCAAAGGTTTTTCGATATGTGTTTCTTCTCGTCGTGTTGAAATTATTATTTCATAGCAGTTCAAAGTAGGAATTTATAGATAAAAAATTATATGAAACGACATTTAAAAGACAAATAAATTTTACCGTTTACATTTACTGGCTACTACTAAGTCCAGTATAGTGTTTGAATTCGAACTCAGAAATTTAGGTGGTCCTATCAAACACTAATTCTTGAAGTAGTACTAAAACATTTTGTATTTTTCTGTTATACTTTAACACTTTATTTCACAGTTAAGAAAGTTTCATTTTTGTAGCATCAATAGGGTTTCCGTGGGTCAGTGGGAGAAAATGCACAGTGTTTTTTAACTTCTATGACATTAAAATTTTATTTTGCTTATTTTAAAAATAAATTTTATGGAAGAAATATAAATTATAAAATGCATCCCATTCCTTAATAATAAATATCATTTAAGGTACTCAACATATTTCGGATCATTGCGTCAGTGTGAAAAAAATTACAAATGATGTTTTAAACATAAGACAAATATTTACGTACAGTAATTTTTTTTTACAATAAATCATGCCGCATAGACGAAACACAAATCGTAAAATTTTTGAACGAGAAAGGCATGCTATAAAAACGTTATACTTAATTTTCAAACCCTAAAACGTTTCCAGTATGAAACATACACATTTCTGTTAGCTATAAGAGCTTCTCATTTCAAATTTTCTGATAGTTCCCCACTCCATTAATTCTAAAATCATGCAATAGAAGTCTATGACTATCATTTTACCTGAATTCAAACTAGTTAATTAAATTAAATAAATAAAATAAAATTTTATCATCACCAACCATTACCAACCATTACATCATTACCAAGAAATGCTATTAGTAAGTTGTTCTTAGATAACATTTATATTAAGCTGAAACATCTATAAAATAAATTTACTTGGATTGATATGTAAAAACTCTTTCTGATCTCTAAACAAAACGTAAAATGAATTTTGAAAGTATCTGGAATCAAATGCGAAATCTCAGAACTAGAGAGATTGTCTGTATCAATTTCTTAGTCACTGCTACCGTGTTCTTGATTTTTCATTACACTCTTCTCAATCCACATTTGAATTTAACGAAAGCAAAAGCATCTTATCCATCGACTCGAACACGTTTCTGCACTTTCTTTGAACGTCATATTAACGTGCCCAAGGGAAAGCTTTTATGTCGATTACCACATCTTCATCTCCGACAAGGTAGGTTTCTTCCGGATTCTCCTCATTTTGACAATGAAAAGACTAGATTCGGTGGGTTGTTCCCTTAAAAGGGTGAAACGAGTAGTTTGAAAGGATTATCACTGTTCGGTATATTCATTTCATAGGCAGATTGTTAATTACTGTTAAGAATCCTGATTTAAATTGTTCATTGTTTACTCAAGTGATGTATATTTTTCTGATAGTGGATTGATAAGCTAATTCAACTTCGCAAGTGAACCACCAACACTCATTGCAGGACTGATTTTGGGCTACTTGGCTCTTCACTAGAGAAAACCAACATCGCTCCTGACGTTCACAAGATCTCTTTACTGACATTGTATTTACGTTTAAAAAGTATGTATAACGTGGATTCGTCAGAGGAAGAAAAAAAGTTTCTTCCTTGTTACTTTAATAGCACTAAAAGGCTAATAAGTATGCAATACAGTACACTCTTGATTATCCGGTGATTATTTAGTCCGGCAGGTTCCATAATTCTGCGCTCTTGGAAAATACGTGTTGTATTGTCTTCCGATTCATCGACTACTGCAGATGTAAACACAAGTATGCCCTCTCTAGTGCTTCCCTCCCACTTTCTTCACTATTTTCTAGTTTACCTGGTGTATTTTTAGAGTATTTATATAGTGCACAGCAATTGTGACCAAACATTGTCAAAAGTACATGACTTTGTGTCAAAAACAAGAGATCTTGAAAATCCAGAATTTTTCGAAATCCGCCGGATGTCTGGTTCATATATTTTGGATTATCAAGATTGTACTATGTACTTTTTTTCACTCATACCTATGTTCTGTGGCATGCAAAATATTTGGATAATATTCAAGCGTCAGGTCGACTTTTCACTGCGATCTATACTTAACTTCAAACCTATGTCAGAATTCTTTATTCATTTTCTATAGGATTCCAAAACCAAAGATCAGTACTTGCGTATTATTCTGGCGGTCCGCCAAAACGAGCGATTTTTTGCCGAGATAAATGCCGGGCAGATGAAATTATTAATGGTTTTCAATACAATTGACAACAGTTTGGCAACTCATTTGACGAAAAAATAGTTTGGCGGGAATGACCGCCGGGATAATACGTAAGTACGTAAAGATCTTGTCGATAGTTTCAAGCTTAATGGGCTATTTAATGCAAGAAACTGACGAATACGATAGTCGTTCGTGAATCGTATACAATTTTAACGCAACATGCGAGTTAGATGGTCATTTCACAATAGCTTCTGGTTTT
Organism: Cheiracanthium punctorium; assembly: GCA_038373885.1. Taxonomy (NCBI): domain Eukaryota; kingdom Metazoa; phylum Arthropoda; class Arachnida; order Araneae; family Cheiracanthiidae; genus Cheiracanthium; species Cheiracanthium punctorium. Next base: position 1,757,367 of record JAWZYV010001322.1, on the reverse strand, counting down.
ATCTGTTTACTACAGGTTTCAGTATAAGGTTTGATTTCAACTGTAATTATAATGCCTTGTATTATTAATTCTAATTCGCATAAATAACGCTTCTGTAACATTATCTTACATTACTGAACTAAAATGTTTCTAAAATATCATTAATCTTTCTCAAGCAAAATTTATTCCCCAGAAAAAAAAAAATTAAGAAATCTTTCCGAATTATACGCATAATTTTACTGTCCATATGAAATATTCGAGTTAGAAATGTTTTCGGATACCATTTCCGTTTGCACAGAGTCAGGTTTAGATGGAATTACCATCTGACTCGTAAATAGTTTTCATAATCATTAAAATCCTACACTTGATTTATCTAAAAAGGAACTATTGACACCAGCTTTTGTTAAAGCAGGAGAACGGAATTCAAAAAAGCTACAGAACATATGTGTATATCAGAAGTTGTTTACGCGTTGTACGCTCTATAAGAAAGGAAAACGCAATCAGTAAAGATGCGATTTTTTTAAGAGAACGTAATCATGTAATCATGTCGTAATTCTTTAAAGCATTTTTTCCCTTAAACTTCGTCTAATTACGTCACACTAGTGCTATTCATTTAATCAAGGCGAACACATTTTATGTAACCGCCATCATTAATATATAGACATAAAAAAACTTGTGAATTATTAGTTTGACCATACCAATTTGACCTTAATTATTTTGTCGATATATGTAATTACAGCTGGCAAAGAAAATTAAATACGTTAAAGGCTGTCTTATGCTAAATTAATAAGTTAACGCTTAATCATACAGAACGGAAAAAATGGATTATTTGTGAATATGGTACGCCGGATAATACGTAAACACTTAATAAAATGCTTCCTCGGCCTGACTCCCAATATAGCTAGCTCATCGTCAAATCAGGCAGCATCTTAAAAACAACCCATTCCCAATGTCCGCTTTCGCACACACGCATTCCTGTTAACGACCCTCAAAAACACGTACTAACTTTATTTTAGAAAAATAAAATAACATCACACCAAAACGTATTGACTTCGAAAAATAAATAAATAAATAAACACATAAAAATAATCACCCCCGAACGGAAGTTAAAATAAAATAATGAAAAAGGTGGGCTTTATCTATTTATCGCGGGGGCCGCTCCTGGATCCTTCCTGCAAGCCGGATGGCCGTCCTTCATCCGGCGCCTTGAACACAATATATGGCAATGGCATCATCCCCATCTTCGCAAACATGTTTCTGCACTCTCTTCGAACGTCATTCCGCGGCACCTTCGGGAATCGTTTCACGGCGATTACGGAAAAGGCGCATTTACGCCGGTTTCTCCGAGATTTGCCGATGCTTTTCCGACTTTTTTCTGTTTTATTTATTTTTTTTATCCATCTCGGAGTCTAGACGGAATTCTCCGGATCGTGATATAGTTGAGGTTAAGATACGAGAGGACGTAAAAACGTAAAATGTTTCAACTCCAGGGCATCGTTTAAAAACTTTCAATGGACGGTTAAATGTAGCTTATAAGTGGAAGGATGTATTTTTATGACGTTTGGCGGGAAGCAACGTTAGATATCCTTAGGAAAAAAAAGTTGTTTGTCTCCACGTATTCCGTCATTTTCCGCTGAGTTTTATTTGTAGATTATGAGACAAAGAGTTTCGTTTTCTATTTATTCCGAGATATTATTTTTTTATTTCCTGTGTAAATTAAAAGAATTTGCTTTCTGCCTTGCAGAAACGTATTTGCTCTCATTCGGGGAATTTTGGCGAAAAATATATGGATGTATGTAACTTGTAAAAACCGTTTTCATCTCTTACAGTGTCTTAATGCTATTGCGTCCGTCACGTTAACGTTTTCACGTAATCGTCGACAAAATGCACCGAAATAATCCAGGATTTATCTTATCTGAATATGACATCTGTTGTATCCTACCTTTAAAGTATCAGCCAAATTTTAAATCCATGCTATGATTCAGGTATCAGATGCTGTAAAATGTACAATGTTTCAGTTTAAGGAAATCATATGAAACTCTTTACAAATAAATTACGTTTATGAGTTAAAATATTTATTTATATTTAACATAATACAAATTTGTGTGCCATGGATATTTATAGCAATATGGATACCTCTTTTGCATTATGTCTCAATATGTCATTAGCTAATCTTTTCTTATGAAAGATAACATTTTCCCTAGTAGCACAAATAGTTCAAAAAACGTTAAAATTACGTTGGAAACACGTATTTTGACGTTAAAAAACGTGTTTTAAACGTCTCTTGGACAAACTGTGCTTCTAGGGTTTATATCTTTATCAAATGATTTTTTTAAATTCTCCTTCATTATTTCAAGTGTGCATTGTCGAGTTAAATAATTCATTAGCTCCTACACCGCTTTTGTTTGCGGTTTGTGATACAAAGAGATGTGAATCTTATTTTTCATTTTTAATAATTAGGTTGTTAATTTTTTAATTTAAGATATTTGAGCTGGAAGAAAAGCTAAAAGAGGTTGAAATGTACCAATGAATTAATAAAAGTCAAGAAGACTGGATTAGATGAACTGTTACTCTTTGTGGTATAAATGCATGGTGTCCACCTGTAGCTTTGCTACTAAATTAAAGATAAAATAACTTGGTATAATGTTTGCTTAAAAAATCCTTTATTGCAGACATCTTTGTGATCAGAAAAAGTGAAGTTTTGTTAATTGTTATTTCTATTCTCTTTTCAAGCTTTATTCATTTTTAGACTGATTTTTAGAAGCCTCATTAAGGCTGTGTATTTCCATCTCATATCTATAGTAGAGAACTAAGCAGTGATTTGGTCATCATTATATATTTATGGATTCAATAAAAGTATTATGTGTGTGAGAGAAATGGGAAATATAATATGAACTAGATTTTTCTTTCTTTAAATATTTAATTAGTTGATACTTTTTAACTTAATGTCGCGAGAAATGGTATAATGTTATCTATTTTCAGTGAGTTTATCATGTATGAGAATGACTGACAGAACAAGAAATATATAATGAGCAAGCAAAAGGAAAAATAAATTTGATTATGTCATCTTGAGCACACATCCCCCCTTCAGTGTGGTGCTAATATGTCTGAAAAGAAAATAGTAACCTTTTGACTACTAAAATTTAAAAAAATAAACATGCTATTTTGGCAACTTTTTTTCGTGTTTCTGTGGCTACCAAAGCTACTTTTTTGCCTCCTGATAGTAATTACAAAATGATAACATAATCTTTTATTTAAAAAAGTTACAGTGTGTTTTTAATGTTTTATTTACCTTTCTGCAAGTTATCTTACGTTTTGATTTATTTTTTGCACAGATTTATAAGTAACTTTTTGTTAAACAACACATTGAATAAAACTGACCGTTATTCGTAGATTTTAACGCCCACATTATAAATCCATTTTCGTCGTTAATTTATTCGTCGCTTCTATCATTTAAGCTCTTAGCTATAAATTTACATTTTTTGTACGACCGGGGAATTCCTCTGGGAGTTATCTTTATGTAAAAAGGTTTCAGAACGCAGGAAAACTGAGCTAATTTATGCTGGAATTATGTAAGTTGTACCTTTTATTTTCACTGCATTCAGTTAAAATTATCCGAGACCATTTTCAAAATAATTAACAGATAGTTGTTGGGAGCATTTTATGATGTTTAAATTAATTCAAACTAATTTAGCTGAAATCACAGAATATAAAAATATATTCATGTGTATTTACTGCTGTTTATTCATATACCGTTAGTAATACGTATGTTTTTAGTCAATTTAAAATACCGGTGTATGTTAGGTTTCCATTGTCCATTATGAAGGGAAAAATTAAGAATAACCAAGCCTAGGTCAAGAACTAAGACTATCAGGCAAAGTGCGTTACCCTACAAGCTAGGCGCGTTTTATTTACTAACTGTAAATGTAAGCAGAAAGTTTAAAAATTTAAATTATGTATTTTCGATTAATTTTCATGATTTCAACGAAACAATCTTTCTTTGAAATTATGAATGTTATTAATGTGACACATTCCAGCACAAAATAATTTAAAAATTAAAAGCTGCAATTTCTTATATAATACGATCTTATCGGACATTAAAATAACTCTAAATGTATTGAATTTATATTACAATGTCTGCTGTTACTAGTAATTTCAATACTTATTACTTTATATTTTCTGTAATTGGAACATTTTAAAATTGACTTTTGAACTTAAGTCATTAGATACAATAATTCATGAATTTCATTGTGGGATACAATTGAATACACATAAAACAGAAAAGTATCTTCCGTTATAAACATATTTCTTCACACTATTAAATTATTGTTGCTTATATAAGTTTTAATTGTTACTTAAGTTTAAAATAAGTATTACAATATGTTGTGATCTGAAATCTGTTCAGTGGTTCAGAAAACTGAAAGGTGTTTATTTGCTTTCACACTGTTTTTAAACTATTTTTGGGAAATGCTTTTTCAATATATTTTGCAATTATTGTGACACATTTTCTGACAGCTTGTATGTAGCTTTCTGTCAACAGAAGTCTTCCTACAATTAAAACAGCATACTTTGGAGACGTGCAGAACAATGCAATGTAAATCTGTTAACTTGGAAGTTTATTCGTTTCTTTCAAGTAACTCATATGTGACCTCCTATAGTATCATAATGAAACGAAGTATTGTTTTCTGTTTCCTCGAAAAAACTACAATTAACTAACTTATGCAGTAAAAAATCTCTCATCAATCTAACATTTAAAAACTTTAAATGACTTACTTGAGACACGTTAAAAAGTTTGAATAACGTTTTCGGAGATTCAAAGGGTTATACTTTATCTTTCTATTCATGTATTTAAAACTTTGCATCTCAACTTTTTGTGAATTCACATATATTGTCGCTGGTACTATTTTTTCCATTTTATAATTTAACTTCTGTTGTTATATCTTCTTGCAAATTATGAATAAACAAATTTCGAATACTAACTCGGGTAAATAGTGAGACCCATGTAAACAGCTTTTGAAGTAAATAAACGTTTGGATATTAACTATGAATATCGAATGCACATGTATGTACTGCTCGTAACACAGACATAGATATTAATGTACTTCAGGAATAATATTTTTTTTTAATTTTCCTTCCTTCTATAGTGTTAACCAACCCATTTACTATTACGAGTACTGTATACATTCTCACGCAATAAGTCTAATAAAGCAAGACCTCTGAAGAGAAATTAGCAATGCATATACGTAATTACGAATTACTAAACAAAAGCCAAAACTCTGAGGTAAAAGAATGACTGAAGAATCATAAACATACGACAAATCAACAAAATCTTTGACCACATGACCTGAAGGCAAAAATTTTATTTTTCATTTGCAATTGCAGATAAATAGTCAAAAAGAGTAACAAATAAACACAAACAGGGAAGAAAATGCAAAAAAAGTTAGTCATTGTCTCATTTGACTTCTCGCCTCCCAGTGCCACTCCAACAAGTAGCACTATGACTCAAGTAGCACAACTAGTTCAAGAGCTTTGAGATAAATCGTTAGTAAAAAAAAAAAGGGGGTAATCTGTAATAACGTGGTGGTAACGTCGAAGGGATTCGGAAAGGCACGAATTTCAAAGAGGTGTCCGGCCAATCTGCCACGCTGAGTGACGAATCTAAAACTTGGACCAGACAGACATGTTTATTTGTTGCAAAATTCTGTACTCTTGGATTCAGTTCTAGCACTGAATTCTTTATGATGTTGGGACGAAAAAAAGAATTCTTGCTAATACCTTTTTATCGTGAAAAAATTGTATTAAAAATAACAAATATAAAATTATAAATATGCATAATAATTGATTCCCTATGTTGGTTTCACATATAAACTATTGCTATTTATTAAATGAAAATAATATATCTATAATAATAAATAATCTTATTTATATTCCTTTGTTAGATTTTCTAAAATCTAATTAAATATTCAGTAAACTAAAGCAGGAAATTAGGATTGTACTCATATTTTTTCTGTTGTATAAACCAATAAAACTATTGATTGTAAGAAAAATGTTTTGCGCACTTCATAAAGTAATACTGCGATAGCCTATCAAACTACTTAACTTACTTAAATTTGAAATTCATTTTATGTTATTCTACCTAACAAACTTTATCAATAAATATTTCAAAAGATTGAGACTTTGTGCTTCTCTCCACTCTTCACAGACTGACTTGATAATAACGTTATTTTTTACAATTACTTTTGGAATTAACCATTTAAAAACATCAACTCTAACAAAAATGAATGGTTTTAGTGTAAGTTTACATGTTTTGCCATTTATCATACACTAAGAATATTTTTAAATACATTAAAAATATGATAACGCAATTTAAAAATAAGATAATGGAACATATAAGGTTATGTCCAACCTCTGAAAGTAATTGGTGACTTCCTTCGAGCTGACTCTTAAAGAGGAAAAAAACATTATAGAAATAAATTGATCCAGAGCAAATAATGGAGCTCCAAATTGTACTCTAATGAGATGATTATGAAAGAGTACTGTAACTTATGTTTAAATACGACACCAACTGAATATTCTTTTCCATATGCGATTTTCATTTCAATCAGAATTTTATGTATCAAAAGTTTTCTGCAGTTATAAAATTAATGACTGATGATTACTCATTGAAATATTTTAGATAATCACTTATCGTTTTGAATACTAAATAAAAGTGCTTAAAATTAAAAAGAAATCTGAAAATTTGGTTTCCGAAGGTTAAAATTACTGTAGATCTTTGTAAAAAAAAAAACACACATAATTTAAAAATATCGCCCCACCAGTGGACGAGTGCATAGCGCTTTCAACTGGCAGACGGAAGGAGCGTGGTTCAAATCCAAGTCGTGTCCACCGACCTAGCCGTTTTGAGTTTTATGTAGTTTTCTCCGAAACTTGGCGTAATTACGGGTTGGTAACCCTTAGAAAAACCCCCCACGGAGGACATCCCCCTCGGTCTAGATTCCTGGTGTAGGTAATTGGCCGTATTCCCGCGAAAAAAAAAATGTTTACATAATACCTTATCGTTTTGAATACTTAACAAGAACTTTTAAAATTAAAAAGAACTTTAAAAATGGTGTTTAAGGATTAAAATTACTAAATATTGTAAAAAACACAAATAATTAAAAATTATACATATATTTTTTAGAAAGTGATTGTATCAACCTTTCAAGTATATTAGGTAAGTTGGAGTGTTTAGGCTGATTATTTTACCAACTATGCGAAAAAGTCCAGATCTGGGGTCGAACCCAGCTCTACCGCTTAACGTGCGGGTGCTCTACCTACTTTCTGAACTGCGGGTACTTTCTAAAAAAATATGTATAACTTCCGCGGCGTAATGGAGTTGTCGCGATTTAATTGTTTCATCTGTTCGATCTGTGGTTTGCAGAGGAAGATGATAAATGCCAACGTTTCTAAAGCGAGAAATTTCATCTGGGAATCGTCCCAGAGTAGCTCAGTGGTAGAGCACCCGCACGTTAAGCGGTAATCCTGGGCTCGACCCCCCAGCTCTGGAATTTTTCGTATAGTTGGTAAAATAATCAGCCTAAACACTCCAGCTTGCCTAATATAATTAAAAAATAGTACAATACGACCGTTCCGGTAATATTTAAAGTCCACCCTTCTTCGGCTATAAAAACTTCCAACTTGAACTGGCAGGAAAGAAGTGTTCAGATAGTACTTTTCTGAAAAAGTTTTAAAAGAAAATACAATACATTGGTGAAGTTTACAGAGAAAAAAACCTGTCCGTAAAAAATAGTGTACGTCACATGGTTAGCTTTGTACAAGATCAGACAAATGGAACTTACCCACATGGTTATAAGGAGCAAAAATGTAAGAACTTTCTTTAGTGAAATATACTTAACCTGTTAGCTCATGTCGTTGCAAATACATGGCGCAATCGAGTGACACTTAAGACCCAAATCAGTAAGCAACGATGGCGGACGTAGAATAGCTATTACCACGTCTTTGAAGGATTGGAAAAAATAATTCGAAATGATTTAACTTTCTTGTTAGTAGATTTTTTCAATAATGTAACCATAGTTTTTAATATTAAAATACTTATTGCGTTGATTACTTATTATTAATATTTTTATTTCATAAATTGAGTCTGGTGCATAATAGAGAATTAATGAATTAATATATTGATAAACTTGGATTAAATTATAATGCAACAACTTCCTATTTGTAAGACGATATTTCTTTGAAATTAATATGTATACTAAATAAAGCTGTATATTTAAAAAAAAAAAAAAAAAAAAAAAAAAAAAAAAAAAACAGCCACTCTTCTTTCTTCTTTGGACTGCACGTCAGAAGTGAAAACCTCTTGTAAAGCTTTCTAAAATTTATATTTATGCAGTTAAAATGGCTTTCACACATTCTTTTTATTAACAAAAAATAAACACTTATGAACGTTTATTCACATTTTTATACATTCGAAATTTTTTGTAAAAAAAAAAAAAATTATGTTTTTATGGCAAACACATTACAGAAAACAATTAATATTTTTCGATTACATTTTAATTTCCTTAAAGTATATCTTTTTTTTTTTCCTTTTGAGTAATATAAAAGTTTTTAAATAATTTTCTTATACTGAACTCCATTGTCTATAAATTTTAGTACGGATTTAAATGACATACGTTAGATTTTGTGTTATGCAAACTGATACGAAACAATTTCTTATGTATAAAGAATACGAAACGCTTTTGAACAGAGCGCATACCTTCATGAATAAATTCGCCCAGTAACGCTCAAAATGTTCCCTCAAATTTATCAGCTTTAATACCTTTAATAACTCTGTTTTAGCGTTCGTTTGATTATAAAAGAGCGGTTGAATATTTCGAAATCAGCTAGTTTATCCCGATTTGTTGACGGACTAATTCTCATTATATAGCGATCTGAGAAACTCCTACCCTCCAACTGTCTGGACTCCAAAACCGGCAAATTCCTTTTACTATGCTTCTAACTGTCCATTATCAGAAAATCTTTTCAATCTTCATATTACGGTATTGAAATGTTGTAATGAGAAAATATTATTCGGAAGCCGAATTTGAAAGCATCGAAGCATGTGAAATGTCACCTTACGCCTTCGCCTGACCTGCCATCGCAACATTTTCCCCATTTTAGGAGGGTAACTGGATAGCAGAGTTCTATTTGTTCAAAAGGAAAGCAACAATAGGCTCGGTAAATGACAGTCGGGCATCCCTATCGTATCTCTATCAAGGCGAGGGCCGTATCTGCAGATCACTGTTCATCTCTTTGGCTATTGCAAAGATACACTTTATTTTGCAGTGGAGTTCTGGTGCTCTAAATATATCCTTCCGAATGTTTGTAAATTTACTACTTTGATGTAGTTAAAATCCCAATATTGTGGATTTATGGAAACCGTTTTTTAAACTTGTTATTCAGGAACAGTGGTTAGAGTAAAAACTGAATTTGCATACAGTAATTTTTTTTTCTTTTTGTGACTGACTACGGTTATAATTTATTTAAAAGTTGTGAATCATTATTTGCATTAAAACTGTAAAACACAAATTAGTATCAGTATTTTGTATGATTGCTTACTAAGCTTCGGACGGGAGTTGAAATTCATCTAGAAAAATTAATTTGCATTTGTAAAATATTCTTCGGTTTATTAAAAGTTATAAGTCGTACGTAAAGATAAAAAATATTCAGCATTCATAATACCATTTTTTTTTAAATATAATAATTAGATTTTTCATCTCTTACCATACGTTATATTTCTTTTATTTCTCCCTTGGTAGAAATAAAGATTTTCCTTTAATAAAAACTTCTTACACTCGAAACTTTTTCAGATATTGAACTTCTTAATATGGAATATGTTTGCAAGGAACATATTATATTTTCCATTAATAAAAATTTCTATTTTTTGTCTACTAAGCTAATAAGATTAAAAATAGAAAATCGAAAACGTAGTAGTATCCCGAATATATATATTTTAAAGAAAAATTTAAATTGTCCTGTAACACGTGATTTAGAATTTCAAAATACAGTAAAATCCACTTAAACAGTCTTTTAAGAGGCCAGGCCATCAAAACTTCTTAAATACAAAATCTCTCAGACTCAAGCAATAAAAGCGTTAGATTGTACTTAGAAATATAATTAAGTTTACACTTGATACATTATGTACATACATTACGATGCAAATGTAGTAAGTGCTGACGATAGATTTTTATAATGAGATTATTAATGAGCCTATGTTCTTTGTTTGATATTGGATATTTTTGGAAATCTGGAGTGTAAAAATGTTTTAAAACTATCGAATCATAATCAGTCGCTTTGAAATTATTGTTGAAAACGGAATCCGAAAAGTACTTTGAAAACAGTAGAAAACATAAGTAGGATCATTTTCCGATAAACTTTCTCTAAAAAGAAATTTCCAGATTAAAGAAATTTTAGCATTATATGAATGAAACTTCTTAAATGGTCAATTGCGTTAAGGGTGTTCTATACTCAGGCCTTCTTTCTGTACTAGTTCATGTTAATTTATGGGAGTCCTGTTCTTTAGCATTTGGTGAACATTTTAACACTATTATTATTCTTCCTTTCCAGCTGCATGGAGTATTATTTTTCTTGACTCGATTCATTCGTAGAAAAAATAAAAATAAAAGTTATTTTTACATATTATTTTTGAATTTCATATCTTCCTCTGAAAGATGACTTTGTTTAGCGTAAATTCATCATTTTAACTTAGTATTGCATTGGAACTTTCACCGAATATGATAATGCTATATTTGAAACGAAAGAAGTGAAATGAAAGAAGATTGGATAATACCGACTTCGGACTAATAAATAAATTTAACATAAACTGTATTTAAGGGAAAATATGCGGAGGCAATTGTATTAAATATTACAAAAAGTTGAAGGTTTCAAGCAATTCCTGCTTTTTCAATGCATCTCTAAACTGATTTCTGTGACTTGAATTACTGAATTTGCTACTTTAACTCATTATAGTTTTACACGTACCGCAGTGGTCTAGTCAATAAACTCCGTTCTTGTAAGGAAAATGACAGTAAAGCAGCATCCTGTTCGGTCATTGTTTGGGAGGGTGAACTCTCTCTCTTCTGAACTGCTGTGGGACCGTGTACGTAGGGAGCTGATGCACGTAAAATGCGTCTTAGCTCCAATGTCCTTCATGTTCAAACGATACCTCTGTGTGTGCCATTTTCAGGTGGTTGGTCTCTTATCTGGAATTGGTTCACAATTGGAGACCAACAGGTAGAAGTCCAATCCTCTCAGAGGCAATGGCACCTATTTCAAGTCTATCCATGAAGACGAGAACAACAACATCAGCATAGCTTTACATGATTGTTTATTACTGAAATCGTGAATAACCCGTGAGGGGGCGCTTCGGTTAGTCCCAGGTTGATTGAAACATAATGGGAGAACGAGAGAGAGAAAATGAGTACTGCTGCGGCAAGATGTTGTGATCGACACAGAAAATGATTGTTTTATTAATCTAGAGTTAAAGTTTAGCGTCCGTAAGAAGCAGAGAGTATATTTTTTTCGGTGCGTGTACAAAGATTTTGACTTTGTGTTTAAGGAACTGCTTAGCTTACCTTTTGAACACTTTTTTTTTTAATTTTACAAACCGTAACAAGTGAAGATGTTTTTTGTAAGAATGCAATATGTAATCATGAAAACAAGGGAAAAAAATTTCATAACATTGCAAGGAATAGGGTATTTTGAACATAAATTATGTAAAATTGAATGCTTACGCCAACAGCTCTAAAACCATTTATATTATTTTTATCACAATTTCCTTTTTACAGCATACTCTACTGACACTTACCTGTGCAATGAACTAAAATTTTTATTTCGAAAATTCCTTGAAATATGCTAAATTGTATGAAAAAACTAGTAATTTCCAACAAAAAAATCTTAAAAACTTATTTACATGTGCCTACAAAATGACCACTTATTTATAGAAAGATTAGATTTTACTTCAAAACACAACTTGATAAATAATAAAAGACTGTAAAAAAATTTCAACTCAATTATCTACTATAGTTTTTGAGTTATCACTGTTATCGTTCATGAAAGTCACTGAAAAACAGATTCTTCAGAAAACGTAATTAAATATTTAACTTTAGAGTCACTTTTTATAACTTCCAGGGCACGCTTTTGTCTATAACTCCGTTACTATTTATCATAATGACAAAAATAAACAATTTTTGGAAACATAAGTAACTGCTCTTTAAAATGGTGGTAAAACCTTTTTTTTTTTTTAATCGGTTATTTTAGGGCAAGCAGTACCCCTAAAGGCAAAGCTGCATATGAGGGCTATTTGGCTAGATTGAAGGTGCCTTTTTCGGAGGACTTTTGAAGGGGTTCTTACGCGTATTCACGTTATATCTGGAGAAAATCAGCAAAAACACCAGACTATTAGATCGTCAGCTGTGCGATAGGCCGAAACCGTGGCCGACTTTCACACTTCACCCAACTACCGTCTTCATTGTCTTATTCACTCATCCGATAGTATTATTTATATTTAAAAATTGTAATTTTTGATTAAAAATGACTTTAAAATTATTTTATCAAAACGACTCCCCAGTAAATGTTAATTACATCAACTTAGGATGTTGACGTAATCGCTGTTCGCCCCAAAATAAAGGCTTTTGCAGACCTGTAATTTTAAGAGCTCCACCGTATACTGTTAGAGAGATCACCATTGATAAAGACACGTGATCTGTATTCAAACGATTACTAGAGGCTTTCAGCCTGTTTCTACAGTACTCCTACTGAAGAACTAATCATGTTTTTTCCCCTCTACGTGCTTCGTAAGCTTCTGACGAAAGAAAGAAGATATCGCGCAGCGGAGTTCAGTTTTGGGGATTTTTTTTTTTAAATTGAATTTCCCAAAATTGAAAATAATTCGCTAAAAGTGGCCAACCTTTACGAGTGCCCACACCCGTGGCTTTTAAGTAAATGGTTTAAAAAGCATACCATACAATAACCATAAAATGGTTATGGTTAGTTTTTCCTAAATTTTCTGAATGGTAACACATTATTAGGGGTAATATGTAATTAGGGGAGACTACTCTTAAGGTACCTCTTTTCCAATGAAAAAGGAATCATCGAAACAGAGTCACGTTTTAAAAAACTATCGTTAAACATACATATATAGAGAGAGTACTCCTAAAAGGAGGTTACGCACTTTATTCATTTATTTATTAGACATAAGTGGCCGTCGTAAATTGAAATTTTAGTTTTTAAATTTGTACACCTTTTACATTGGTCACTTATCTCTAATAGATAAGGAATTAAACTGTGTTACCATGTTTTGGGGGCACCCTGTATATAAGGTTATTCTTAAATCTTAAGGATGTGACAACTATTGTAACACTGAAATATAATTGTTTGAATCTTGTTTAAGTGTGGGAGACAGTTTCCAACACGGCTTACATACCATACAATAACATTGTATGTTATGCCAACCTCTTCAACAGCTTTATTTGTGAAAGTTAAAAAGAAATAGAGACGCACAAACTTACTTAATCCTGTGATAATTTTATTTTATAAAAACTTATTTTAACTCAATTTTTTTACATTATCATTTTATTAATAATTATTTTTCACTCCGTTAGACTTTCTTCTGTGGGGGGCTATCTCAAAGAGAGTGTTTTCCAGAGAAGTGTTGGGAACATCGATGAATTGTAGCAAACCATAACTGAAGAAATCGCGTCAATAACATCAACAATGTTGCGAAGTGTGTCAAAAAACTTGGTTCGTCGTGTTTATATTTGCATTCATAATAGTGCCGAGCATTTTCAACATTTGCTGTAAGGAATAATAAGGTAAAAAAAATGAATTCAATTATCTTTTTTAAAAATAAAATTACACAGGATTAAGTAACATTGTTTTGTCTCCATTCCTGTTTTACCTCATAATTAAAATTTTAACTGTCCCACACTGATATAAATTGCCTCCCACACTAACATAAGATTCATACAATTGAATAGTTGTCGCATCTGCCATATTTAAGGATAATAAGAAAAAAAAACGCCTCACCATGGCACAGTGGTTATGTCACTGAAAATGGCAGACGGCCGAAATGTGAAGGTCCCGGGTTCGGGTCCCATAGCGCTAAACTTTATTTGTTATACTGTCGACCTAACGGTTTGGAGTTTTCCGTGGTTTTCTCCAAAACTAGCGTAAATACGGGTAATACCCCTTAGAAAGACCCCCACGGAGGGTACCCCCCCTTGTGTTATCCTTCTGTTGTTCTATAAGCGGAATTCGGGCAAAGCACACAAATCCGAAATACATGCAACACACAAAGAAAAACCAACCTCTTTTAAACTGATAAACCTCTATATTAATATTCCCACGTATTGATAACCTTTTAAATTTTGAAGCCGGTTAAACATTTAAAAAAGTATATCAATAATACATATGCATTAACAACAACTAAGCACTTCATACCTGCTTCTCTACCGGATAGAATCGACGGTTTATAACGATTGCAACAAACTTAAAAGAATAATGGCAAAGCTACGCCATGAATGCCACCGGAAACAGGTGGGAACATATTATCTACCGCAGTTCAATTTATCTAATCCGGCTCTGGAAGCTGAAATGTTTGCATCGACCTTTAGAAAGGGGAATAGAATAATTTCCGTGAATCTCTTCCCGAGACTCTGGACCGTCGGGGGTAAATACAATTACTTTTAATGCATCCGCTAATCCCCGCAATAACGTGGAAATCAGAGTGGGGAGAGCTGTTTACTGTAAATTTTCTCCCACACAGAAACAGTGTCGCTGAGTAGTTATACCTGAGTGTAATTTCATTACTTCAATACGGTTGTAGATCTTGATGAAATACGGTATAAATATCGGAGTGCTAATAGGCTGAGTAAATGGGGGTTGCAGTGAGAGAGCTGAATATATCTCTCTTGGGAAAAGGTGTCTATAAATTTATTTTAAATGTTAAAAGGAAGTGAAAGAAAGAAAGATATGAAATACATAGATTATAAAACGTTTTTCAGTAAAATCTGACGTGCATATTTTTGGGTACATAACTTATATTTAAACTGTAATACAGTAGGCCAGCCAATTAACACGGATCCATACTACAAGGATTCGTAGAACACGGCGAAAAAATTGCGATCGTTTTCGTATAGCACGTTAAAATAGACACTTACAGCACAGTAAAATCAGACAGAATGAGACCGATACTTCTGATTTTATTACGCTTAAGCTCCTGTTATTTAATATAACTTTCGAATTTCAAAACTAAACATCATTGTATTTCTAAGGATTGCAAAAAGTTTTGCAGCGACTATACCGCGCAGTTCGCGCTTCAGGTGACGTAAAGCTCAGACCCCATGCAACACGGATTCCTAGAACACGGAACGCATCTACTGTATTATATGGGGGTCTACTGTATTTAAACTTATTTCGAATAAGAGACATGAAAGCATTTAGCGTAATTGATATTCAAAGCATTTAAATATTTAAAAAGAAGTACGTCTCAAGCAAATTTTTTAAATTATTTTGGTTAAAGCAGTATATGTGTATGTATAACTAAATATCCTCCCAAAATTCAAATTTTCTATCGAATCCCTATAAAATTCTATAGCAGCGTAACAGTTTCCTTTTTCAAACAAATGTTTTATATCCGGATCTAAATTTATTAAAAAGACACTTTTTATACATTACTTCTCTCTCCTGTCTAATAGTCACCACAGCTGTCCAACATATTCAGTAGCTATGAGACCTGGGCATTTTAATGACAATAAACGCACCCCTTTTAAACCATATGATTAACTTATAAATCGTGTGACACTAGGTAATGAAAGTGTAAACACCTCCCAGAGGCCGGATTTTTCGTGACTTCTGTAGGCACATAAATCTGTATGAAAAGTTGTTAAAATAAAATTATGTTCAAAACCGGGAATTATTTAGTTCTTTGACAACCACAGCAATGAGGTGTTGGGCTGACCCAGCTTACCACAGAATACCGTAAATCCTTGACTAGACAGCGATTCTAACAAATGAGGGCCGGCCAGACCATTTATCCAGATCAGGGCTCGAAACGAAGTCACTGACCGGTGCCCGTTTCAGAAATATAGAGATATATACATAGATATATATATCGATCTATACACACACACACACATATATATATATATATATATATATATAATTTTTATTTATTTGTTTATTTATTTTGAAAGTCCAATAATTTGGTCCATGCTGTGTATATTTTCATTTTTACTTTAATATCAGCTCTGTATTAGTATTGGTAATAAGCAAGCACTAAATATCATTTGTGTTGGTTACTACATGTTATTACGGGCACTTACAAATACTTGTGCGGTTACATCCAGCGAACTACTATGTTTATGAAATGATTTACAAATGTTAGTAAAAAATGCTTGGAAAAAAATATTACTGATAAACTTCTTAAACGTGTTCTAATATGTAGCCGACGTTACAAAACTCTAGCAATACAAGAGGAAGAAAGAAAGAAAATAGACTGTATTTATCCTTAATAATGCACAAAATACTATATTAAATGGAATCAATTGTAATTTTATAACCGTCACTGATACTAAATTAAAGTTCGACGTGAAGCTGTTGTGATCAAAATTAGTTGGGTTTCGTATTAAGTAAAATTTTAGAGCGAAAAATAGTACAAGGTTTCAACAGAACAAATATTAGTAAGGTTTCAGTATTAGTAGGATTTATATTGACGGCACTTCCGTATTTTAAGCAATGGATATTTTAAAAATAAAAACAGGCCTCACTCTAAATACGATTCAGAAGTTAAAAAAGCTGTCAAAACTGAAGACATAACGAGAATCTAGCTGTTTTAAAAGATAAAATCGTTAAGTAATTTTACATAATCAATACAAGAAAACTCCATAATTTATTCTCAACATTTTCTTTTCTAGTTAAAAAATACATTTTTTTATATTTCTCAGAAAATACAGTTCGTGGTTACTCTTCAAAATAAAATTATTGATCTTTAATATAAAATATATTTTTTTTTCTTTTTTCTCTCTCGGTTTTTGCACAATTTATTCTTTAATACGTATATTTTCATAAACTTTATTTACACAGCTAGCACTTAAATAGACCATACAATAGTATTATATAATAAATAGGTGCAGAATAACATATTTTATCGTGTATACTATTAGTTATTTGTCATAAAACTTATTTATGTTTTAAATTTTTAATAAGTTATACGTTGTAATAGTAATTTTAAAAAATTTACCAGAACTGTAAATCATAAACAAGAAAACAAATAAAGTGGATCGTTTTTGCCTTGAATCTTTATCTCCGGAAAATGGAAAACATCCAGTAATCGGGAATGAACTTTTGAAAAAGCCTTCGTCCTTCCCCTCCCCCTCCCCCTACCTCCAACCTCCCTCTCCCACCCACTCTCCCTTATTTACCGTTTTTTCGCCTCTCTGTAAGAAGTCACTCTGCATGATGGATTGCATCTGTTGGGAACCTAACGAAAAAAAAAAAAAAAAGAGGAAATTTCTGGATGCTGAACGAAGTGTAATTTAAGTTAAGTAGCTCTTTATAGGTTATTTTCAAAATATTGAACTGGATGGGGGTTGTTGAAGAGTCTTGTTTTTGATATTACTTAGGATATTCTATTTTTTGTTTGCTTTCTTACGATTGTGTGATCCGATCGTGAAATTTAAAATAAGAGAGAATATATTTTTTGTCTGATGCATAACTTAAAAACTTGTACCGAAACATCTTTT
The DNA here is from genome assembly GCA_038373885.1 of Cheiracanthium punctorium. Taxonomy (NCBI): domain Eukaryota; kingdom Metazoa; phylum Arthropoda; class Arachnida; order Araneae; family Cheiracanthiidae; genus Cheiracanthium; species Cheiracanthium punctorium. The sequence goes on along the minus strand of JAWZYV010001322.1, from coordinate 1,739,611 downwards.
TGATTCATAAAACGTTGCTATAAATTCTTTTTTACTTTAACGTATATGCGCCTATGACATTCTTTCAAATATCAGTACAAAATGTTGTAAGTTTTCAAATATCCGTGCATAATGTACTAATTTTAAATAATAATGTCCTTTAAGATATTTACTGCATTTAAACAGTCATTTACATATTACCTCAAAAATAACAAATGCTTTGTCATAATCCGTTTGTATTATTTTTGCTTATAATGCATGTAGTAGTAAAATGATAAGATATTATTTTACTACTACATGTTACTTTATATATCCATTGACACTAAACTATGTTGATTCATGTAAATTTTATACCATCACTTTAAACAGTAAATTAAATTTTAAGAATTTGTGGTAGCTATATTATATTTCTAATCTCCCAGAATTGTATTTGAACATTTAAAATCATAGCTTATACAGTTTACAAAAACACTCCCTTGCGACAGTACATTTTCAAAATGTCTCAAAATATGGAATATAATGAATAAATTATATATATATAAAATAATTTATTCATTCATATAATTTAATCATATATATATATATATATATAATATATATATATATATATATACTTCGATATTTTAACGCTGCTTTTAGTCTACGTAATAATGTCATGTAATTATAAAAAGTCTTTATAAATGTGGATTGTTAACTAAAAAATAAATTTAAGTTGTATTTGTATGTGATGTATAAAGACTGGGGGGTCTTGTTAGCTGCAATGCATATTCATCCCCAGTTTAAAATTAATCAAAATAAAGAGTGTCTCAAAATGATCTGGCATTTGAATCTCGCGCCTTTTTTTACTATGTGTGCATGTGTGTTAAATATTTTGTCAGTTGCCATTTGGAGGTTTTGACACTTAGCTATTCAGAAGATCATTTTTGCAATTCATTGCATTATAGATTCAAATTTTAAAGTTCAGCGAAAACCTGCAGTTGCAGCTTACCGTTATTATGCCAATTTAAGATTTTGCCTTTAGCTGAATAGTTTTCGCTGGCAGCTTATGATCTGGTTCATCAAAAGCTTACTAGGCTGGCCAGCTTAGTAAGCTCTAGCTGGCTTAGTAGCTTAGTAAGCTTTACGTCTCAGCTTATGAAAAGCTCACAGCATTTTTTGTTTCCAGCTTAGAAATTTTATTTCGAGATCTGATTTGTTTCATACGTAACCTCTATGTTTGGAATTCGTTTTTAAATTAATAAATTCCTACTTTTAGAGAAATAATATATTGTATAACTAAGTTAAATGCCGGGTTATTTTGAGGCATCTTCTTATTATTGATTAAAACACTAACACAATTATCATAGAAATTCAAAATTGTATATAACACATTGCTCAAAAACTTATACTGAATGTTAAGAATTGTGTTAAATCATAATCACCAGTAAAACAGGAATACAAGAGGTGATATATAACAATTTAAAATTTTAAAACTTATATAAACAGGTTTTCTATTCTTCGTTTTATGTTTTATTACTTATTTAAATATAAATTTTATAAATACCATATCTATCCCATCTTTGGGAAAACGTTAGACTTGTTTATTTTTCACTACTCTTTTATATTGCTCCTTCCTAAAATTTCATTGATCTTTTATATTAACTGAGTTAATATAAAATTTCACTGATCTTTTATATTAACTGAGTTAATATAAAAGCGTATTTCTCAGCGGTTAAAAATAACTGCAATTTCATAGCAGATTTTTTCCCTGTTTCTCTATGTTCTCCTAATATCCTAATAATATGTGTCATGTTTTAATCAATTTACTCACCAGAAAGACTTATGTTATAGTATCCTGAAGACAGTGTCGCTTAGCTGCTTATATCAAGTATACGTATTAAATATTATCGTTCTGTTTCTTATCTGCGTCTTGCTTTAATTTTTTGAACATTTTTTACTACCATATTGTTCGCTGAAAGGATTTATCGTAAGTGAACATCGAGGGTGCACCAAAATATTGAAAACAAGCATTACTTTTTCGGGAGAACCTTAGTAAACCAAACTGTCCTTCCCCAGTGAACTACCTCAAGGTTTGACCCATTATCAACTACGAGAAACCTAATGCAACCTAACACTGTATTATATCTGAGAGAGGTTTATCGTCCGAATTTCTCTCCCAATATAAGTACATTTAATATGGTAATATATTCTCTATTTGGTTTCTATTTGTCTGAACTAGTTCCAGTCTATAATAGAGGAACTATGTTTTAAGTTAATTTTTCGCCCCACCAAAAAAAAGGTTTATTAGGTAAGCTTTCGGGAGGTTCTGTATTACTCTTATAAGCTATCGCCTAGTTGATTATATCTGATGATAAGCTAAAAAATATTAATAATATTTGGTGATATTTCGAGGAACCTCACCTGTCTACTCAACAGAAAAACACATCAGAAAGAAAAATACATTTTTAAATTACAATTTGCTTGCATTCCTTTTTCTATCTAAATTAAAATTAGCCTTTTTTCAAAGATCGTAAGGGTTTGATATTTTCACATAGCTGAACTTTCTGGCTGATGAATAGATCCGCTAAGTAAGTTAAGAGATTCTGTGAAACTCCTGCAATCCATCGCTATGTTTCTTGTTTTGCAATATAAGCCAAACATACATAAAAAAGATATAGAGTTGGTTGACTTGTCTGACCAGTCTTGTTTACACCAAACACTTTAAAACGATAACTATCCAAAAGAAATTTCATTTTATTTGCATATCTATTTATATATGAATTTAGAGAGCATTTTTCAAAGATGGTAGGAGTTTTACAGATTGTTTTTGCAGTAGGTTTTGAAACATTTTAGATACAAAACAAATTCACATGTCAATGATTACTGAAACCTGTGCTGTTTGAAATTCTTACTTGTGAAGCTTTTAATTGTAAAGCATGCTCTGAACGTGTTTTATTACAATAAGACTTAATGGCACATATACTAGGATACTCAAAATAAGTATATGATATGGTCATATATTTATGCTATGTATATTTAGCAAACGTTGAAGCGTTTCATTTGAAGTTTTCTGTTCAATGTTTTAATAAAAAAATTCTGAGTTAATTCGCAGATAGCTAAAGTAGGTGTATTTCACTAAACTTGTCAAAAAAGAGTTGGGAGATGGTAATGCGATCTAAAACGGTACCAGAAACTGCCACCCCGTAACCACGTCTTGCCATAACAGAAGTATTAGGTAAAAAAATATCAATCAAAGATAATGAATTTTTTCTTAAAATCTATGTTTTATCAGGAATACATTGCAAACAATGGAAAATCATTATTGTTTAATGCCATTTGATTGGCATGTTTTGGTATTTGCTGATTTATTTTAAGGGCTGCAATGTCTGTTGACAATTCTAATCCGTTTCTACAGAGGTAATTGATATTCATAGAGCTTTGATGTCAGCTAACAGCAAAACTGCCATATGTTCAAAAACCTGGCAACAAACCTGCCTACTTTAACATCATTCCATCTTTTGATTCCTTATTTTTCAGTACTTTATTTCTTCTTTCCCCTAAAGCTATGAGCACTTAAAATTGGCTCGATGCATAAGCTCCGGGAAAAAAAAGAAAGAAAACACCTCTCTGAAAAATCCGATAAAAAATCCAAACTTTGGACGATCCCCGTCCCGGATGATTTGCTGGCAGATCCATCATGCGAGTGTGTTTCGATCGTTTTCAATTTGGAAACCGGGTTCTCACTTAAAAAGGATCGCGAGATTAGAATTCTGAGAATAATGGAAGAAACAGGAAAAGACGTCGGATCTCCTCATTCTCCAGGGAATGGAACACTTCCGGAAATCTTGAGTGAACTCTTGGGGATGTCTTTAGGATATCTTTTTCAGGTTGTCGGTTGATCGATGACCTTCCGAGGATAAAAAAAAATTCTTACACGTGTGTCAACAGATAAGGAATGCGTCTGTTGAAAATGAGGATAACTGATATTAAATAAGTAACGGTAATTTTGTTTAGTTATAAAATGACTGTAAACTTATAATGCGCATACACGGAAAACTAATGTTTTGTTTATTCAACCAAATTTTGTTGAATTTATTTCAAAGAAATATATTTGTTGAATAAAAAAAAATGTTAATTCAAAGAAATATTTTAGTTGAATCAAAACATTTTTTTGTTAATTCAACGAAATATTTGTTAATTTAACAAAAATTTTGTTAAAACTAATAAAATTATTCGTTTGAAATAGCGCTAGTCACATTTCTGTTGAATAAACAAAATGTTGCTCAATTCAACAAAACATTTTTCCCCTGTACAGAATTTTCGAGAAATATTTGCTAAAACTATAAAACGTCTTTAAGATATATTTTGAGTATGTATGTTGATCAATGACCTTCCGAGGAAATAAAAATTTAGCTATAGAATTCAAGCTACTGTCGTTATTATAACTTTCTGTAAACTTTAGACATAAAAACTAAGTATACTTTTTTTAAAATAAGGTACTAAAACTTTCACTTCAGGAAAAAAGCAGAGTTCATGAAACTCTGGAGTTTCTTAAATACACTGTTTCTTATTTTAAATACGAAGCAAGATGCAATCAGCTATTTATACAACAAACATATATCTCATACAGAAAACAAAACCTAAGTCTTTCATAATTGATGATCCTCCCGAATTATAGTTTAATAGCTTATGTTTGTGTGTCTTTTGTTTGTTAATGCTGTTTCACTTCATTTTTTCAAAGAATAATGGCAATTCACTGAAAAAGTAAAGCAATTCTAGTTTGCTTTCAACTAAAATGAGTATAGCTATTTGAAAGACAATCAATAAGTATTTTACTTACATTTAAAATTAATTTTAAACATTTGCGATGCACTTTGTAGAAAAAATACTGAAATTTCTGAATACTTATTTACTTTTAAGCAAAGTAAATATGCTCCAACTGATTGCATTTTTATTTTTGAAAGTATCGAAAATGAGGAGGAATTTGTATTCACAGATTAAAAATTATGCTAGAAAAACTTTAACTCGCAATAAATAGAGGGCTATAACAGATTGAGGTATAAAGTTTGAAAGTCAGTAAATTCAACAAGTTATTTAGTTGAACGAAATTTTAATCTGAACACAATTTAATTGTAAAATTAGCTGCAAAAATATTTCAAACAGTATGCAGTTGAGTTACTGTTTCAATTTACAAAATCTTACATGATTTCGACACTAAAAGATCTAAGATAATTAATGTGGTTTAATTAAAAATGACATTAAGAGTGGCAGTTTTACAGGTATGACCATGCCCTTTTGAATGTAATTTTCATTAACTAATGTGTGTATTAAAATTCCGTACAAACTTAAAAAACAGTAATTTTAAAAGAGCAAATGATTATAAAAAGAATTATGATTGTTGCAAATAGCATAAAAAAGATTTTTTTAAGAGAAAAGTTCAAACATTATTGATAGATGTCATTAATATACATAATGTGTTGCTAGTTTCTGATTTTTGAAAAAAAAGAAAAACATTCCCTAATCCCTAATGCTATTCATGCAAGCTGCCATTTTTATCGTTACTTTTTAAATGAATTTTGAAAATTTCACGAACTTTAAAAAACATTCGGAAAAAAATGATATTTTTTTAAAAATACAGAATAGTCTTTGGGGAAATAATAATTTTTGAATAGTAAATTTGCTCCATATTATACATTTCAACACCATCCGCCGGTAAAGTTTTAAACTACACCTTTTTTTAAAATTAAAATCTGTCAATTTCCTCTAATTCCATTCGTTGAAACCGCAATTTTTATCATTACTTGTTCTTAACTAGATTTTCACACATTCTGTTTTCAGTTTCATTTGGAAAACAATTATTCTTACTCCTTTGCCATATTGCATTTTGCATTTTGGAAAAATAATAAATGAGTTTATGGTTGCCGAAAACTAAAATAATGCATCATTTTATTTGCAACGCTCTCTTTTTTTCAAATTATTTCTTTAATAGATCTTAAACCAAATTATGCAAATTTACTTTTGAATGATTTATAAATTTAAAATCATACATGGTAACAGTTCTACATTCGAAACTTGTTTTAAAAATGCTAATTTTAGAGCTTTATATTACTTCGTTTTCCTGTATAAAAGGCTTTAAACGATGTTGCTCGATAAATTTTGTCGTCACGTTATCTGCAGTCTGAGTACTGTAAATTTATAAAATATTTGTTCATTTAAATAATTTATTTAGCAATTGCTAGTATATTTCCTAACAAATATATTTCTGTAAACCATAATGTGTTGCCTTTTACAATGGAAATCCCAGTTATGTTTGCAAATTTAACTCGACAACAGCTTAACTGCAATACTTTAGTACCGGGAAAGGCGGAAAAGTTTACATTCACGCAACCCCAGCCCTTAGAGACTGATGATGAAAATTTAACAAATAATTTTTACATAATATAATAGGTACTTTTTAGTTAATGTATAAAGGGATGTTTAATTAAAGTTCACTGAACGCATGTTTACTTTATCAATAGAACGTACATTTTCTATTTTACAACGCTTAATGTTTTCAATTTAAATTTCCTTCTCTTTTTTCTGATAGAGAACTCTTACGGGGGTGATTCGAAAATTTCGTGAAAAGTTTATTCACGAAATCAATGAAAAACACAGACATGTAGCAAGGTATTTGATATGGATTATATTCCAATGTAGCTATCACGGGCATCAAATTAATTATTTATATAGGTTGCTGATCCACGTAACGACAGTGTCCTAATCTGTGGCATGAGTTTGGAAATACCGTTTTGTCAGGTTTCTTCTTCAATAGCTCGAACAGATGGAAATCATTATATGTGAAATCCTGACTGTAGAGAGAGTGCCCCTATACAGTCTGTATCTTGGAAACGCTGTATCGGACCACGTGTAACCGATCTCCATCTCCTGTCATTTGATGGCAATGATTTTATGTTCAACCTAGACATGGAATATCACTCAATCGGGGAATATGTGCATACGTGAGAGCTCTAGTTAGCTTACTTTTTGAGCCAGCTACGTAGTTAATGTGGATAGTGTGTAAAAAAGTTTTTCCCACTCACATGTAGGTGAATCAGTCACTAGAATCCACGTAGGAGCTCTCATGAAAATATTCCTCTATAATTAGGTCCTCATCAGAAGAGAACGGAGCTTATAAATATTGACAGCCGAGGATAAATATAAGACAACCCATATTATCAATACGTTTTTTGTGTTATGGCAAGCATACACAATGGACATCTGCCTAGGGGAAGGGGCTTGGGCGGATGAGTGTTTAAGGGGTTCTATTGTGTTTAAGGGGTCTATCCACGTTTCATATTGAGAAAGCAACCCAAAACTCGCCAGACCGTTAGATCGTCAGCCGAGCGACAGGTCCGAACCCTGAACTTTCACACATTAGCCATTTACCATGTTCATTGCCTTATCCTCTCGGCCATGGTGGGGTCAAATTATGCATGGTATCTATGCATCTGAGGTTTGATTCATTTATCTACTTCAGTTTGAGTTGCCAACTACTACGGAATGCAATTAACCAATTTTTGGATACACTAATTTATTTTAAATATTTTTTTTGAAAAAAGAACTAAACCACTCGTTTAGTTCGACTTTTTATCGCAATTTAAGCCAAAAATTAATATTTAGATAAAGTGGTAATTATATTCCGGAGCAGTTGGCAACTCTAACTTCAGTGCAAGCTCTTCTTAATTTTGTGTTTTGACAAGCGTTCACGAGGGGCATCTGCCTAGTGGGGTTGCTTAGGCAGAGGACTTTTTGGAAGGATTCTAAAACGCATTTTCCTTAATCTGGACAAAAATGCCCAAAACTCGAGAGCGTTACTGCGCGTAGACATATGAACATTTAAAAATATAAATAATGAGCATTAAGGAAAAAGGGTTTCTTAAATAGTATCTGGCAAATTATTCTCTATACGTTCAAAGTTTCATATCCTCAAACAATTAGGTTTAGTTTTATTTGTTCGGAGATATGAACATTCTATTGAAAATGCCTTTATTTGGCATATTGGTCACTGCCATTCTAAATACACTTAAAAATGGTATTACATCTAGATATCACGGAGGAATATCCAGAAACTAAATTATTCGCATAAAATCAATAGTATTTTATATAATTATTGAAATTTTGCAAAGAGTTTCACAATAAAGATATTATAAAACTTCAACTGTAGGCGCGAGATAATTAAATTTAAAGAACCACATAATTTCTATAATAATTGCTGTTGTTGTTGTTACTTATGCCATCTGACAACCGCATGCGGTGCCAGATCCCCCCAGTTGGGAGGCAATGGGCAAAGGGGGGGGGACGACTTCCATTTTTAAGATCCTAGTGGGAGGAAGTCCGAATTAGCCCGTGGTCCCCTAATTTTGGACCAATTCCATAGGAGGGACCAAGCTCCTGAAACCACCACCCCCAGAGGTATCGTTTAACAACTTGGAGGACATTGAAGCCACGACGTGTTTTACGTGCACCAACCTCCAAATAGCGTGCACGGTCCCACAGCAGTCGAAGCGAGAGAAAGTTGACCTTCCCAAGCACTGGCTGAGCCAGATGCTCCTTCACTTGCCGTGTTCTTATGGGAACGGAATTTAGCTCCCAGACCACTGTGGGACTCTATAATATTTTGTTATTACTAGTATAATACTTTATTTAAATAAATTTACTTGTTAAAAAAAGCACAAAATGATTATTTTTAAATACAAAAATACAGTAAAAGTACTGTTAGGCGGTTTAAAAATCCATTACTAGAAATTTACTCACGAGAGCAAAAAATGATACAAATTATGAAGACGTAAGCTTCTTATATTTTATTAAAAATTCCATTTCGTTTACGTAAATTGCAAAAAGTATCATTGAAATTAAATGTTAATTCAACAAACACTGAAATTATCCATTACTTCGCAAAAACACTACTCATTTGGAAATTAATTTCTGAATAAATAAACATTTTTGTTTAGAATGCATTCATAATCTAATTATAAGTACATTATAAAAGCATTTATAATTGGAAGGAAACAAAGAAACGATTCATGCATTTTCACAGAGCTACTGCTTTTGCCTTTTGATATTTATAAGCTGTAGTTCTATATTAATTTTGTTTTATTTCTCAGTAAAAGAAGTTCACTCTGTAGTGTTCAAACATAGAAAATAAAAATAAATTCTCTGAAACAAAATCATAATAAATAATTTAAGTCAGTTTCTATAAAATAAATATACTACACAAAAATCTTGCTTCATTTAACGTTATGTTTATCTGTATATTATTACTTTTGAACTCGCTTAATGGAATAACCAATATGCCCACAAAAATTTATTCTAATAAGCGGAATATTCCATTATCTGGGATCACGTTGATTAATTACTACAGTTTACTACAGTGAAAATTTACTAAATTAAAGGATATTTCTTTAACAGATATCGGCTAAGCTGGTTCAAATGTACTTTCATTTTAAATACGCATTTTAATGTTTTAATCAAGGACTACGAGGTATTGTTAGTATACAATGTGCCCGCTAAAGTCCGTTGTCTCCGCAATAATTTCTGAACGCTAAGAGCTATAGAGTGTGTCTAGGTATGTCATAAAAGTGTGTCTAGGTATAGTAATTGACATGCGCTACGTAAAAAACCGCCTACAGCGCAATCTGGCAGCTAAATTTAGACTTAGCGTTCTTATCTCAAACACGGTACGATATTTTTTAAAAATGATAATTACGAAGATTTCACCGATTTGAGAAGAAAAGGCATCTTGAGCACATTAATGCTAGAAATTGTTGGCGTAAAATGCAATGCGTAACAACGAATTGCTTATACTTTTGCAAGAGTGTCACCCGCCATATTGTACAACTTCCAGATGAAGTTGCAGGCCAGCCTCCAGATGTATATTGTTGCTGAAGGAAAACATTTTCGCCATGAAGTAAGTATAAGTCAACATAATATCAGGTTAGTGCAGTTTTGGAAAATTCGAATAAACAAATGCCAAAAAAGAAAAAAAGAATGCATTTTATGCATTCCATTCGTAGCATCATTGTACGAACTAATGAACATCATGTGCAAATTAAAGTGTTTTTTCTTTCTAAATCGGTGATGCTCAACAGATTTGTAACTGACTTTTTTACCGTATCTTAGATTATTTTTGAGATAAGAACTCTAAATACCAATTATCCGCCAGGTGGTACTGTAGGTGGTTTCCTTGCATATCGCAGGGCAACTTTACTAGACCTGTACCTAGACCCTACTTTTATGACTGTAGCTATTTTGATGTTCAGAAATTATTGGGCTGGCAACGGACTTTAGAGCGGACGCACTGTATAAATATTCAAATTATTTCGCACTCTCTGAAATTATTAGTTTCGGCTACTGGGACTTCAAAGGCTACGTTTTCGAAAATCTAAGTAAATTTTAAAAAAGCATTTTGAATCAAATAACATCACTTCACTTCAAATATTTTAATTTTATTAATGCACATAAGTTTTTTGAAAGTCAACTTTCCTACCAAACATGAGGGATTTTATTTATATTTATCCGCAGAATTTTATCCATTTCTGAAAGAAAAAAAAAAAATCTGGAGTGACTCCACCCGACTTTCCGAAAACTTATGATTAAGGTCATTACCAAGCATTTAAATAAATTTTAATCGATGAATAATTCAAACATATATACGAAATTGAAGCTCAATCGAATGCACCGTTTAAACGCTTGCGTACTTTCAAGAATTTCTCCCCATGTGCCATAATGTAAAAGCAATCTTTTTCGTAACCCTGTAGAAAAACTATAAGTCCTATACACACCAAAATCAATACCGCTATTATGATGGTAGTTTATAACATATCTACCCAATTTGAGCTCAATCGAATGTATCGTTTAAACGCTAGCGCACTTTCAAGAATTTCCCCCCATAAACCATAATGTAAAAGAAATCTTTGTGGAAGTAGAAAAATTAAACTCCTGTACACACCAAAATCAATACCGGTCTTTCGACGGTGGTTTATAACATCTATACCCAATTTGAGCTCAATAGAATGCCCCGTTTAGTAGCTATCGTGCTCACTCACATACACACACATACATACATACATCTCGTAAAAATAGCATAAATGAATTCAGAAGACCTCAAAACGTGTCAATACATCAATATCTCGAAGTCGAATTTTTTCATGATTACAATACTTTCCTTACATGATACATGTTTTGAAAGTAAAAATATTTCTATCTGAAACACTAATTCTTTCTTTTTGGGGTGATTACTAACTAAAACGAAACAATATTTGTGACCTTTATTCCGGTATGACTACAATTATCATGGTGCAACCGAACTTTGTAAGTAATTTTGAAAAAAAACATGCGTACGCAAGTGCTAGTATGTTAAATCTTTGGGATCAGAACGGATTCAAATCCAGCTAGATCAAAGACCACCGTGTTAATTCATGAAGTGTACATTAAATCTCTCGGTCAGTATTCCATTCCCCTGCTAGAAGTATAGAAAATCGGTCTTTTTGGAATTACTATTCCTTTGGTTGCAAACTTTAGAGTTTATTTAGAAGTCCTTTATTTTCACGAATCATGACTTTCGTTTTATCATAAGAACTGAAGAAGAGGGAATATTTATTTATATATTTAATTATTATTTGAAGAAAATTAAATTAAAACTATAACGTGATGCTCCTGCATTTCCGCATTGTTACTGCTGTGAAGGTAAAAGTGGTTTTACAGGCAAAGTAGCCATTGTCTTGTAAATTACTAGGTGTTGCTGGTGGATAATTTTTAATATATATGTCTGTGTGTGTGTGTGTGTGTTGCCCAGTCTTACAATGTTGCAATGTCTTAAGTACTTGGAAGAAAATAAGCTGTAATAATCTTCCATTTTGGCGTTGTTACTACTGTAAAGTGCAAAGCAGTTTTATAAGCAAAGTAGGAACTCTTTTACAACTATAAAATAGGTGAGACTTGCTGCTCTAATTTTGAAAAAAAAAAAAAAAAACATTTTTTTAGGATACAGAATATAGGAATGTGTTGCCCAGGTTTTAAATTTCGTAAATATTTGGAAGAATTCTAGGCCTAACGCCATCCTGCATTTCCGCATCGTTACTGCAATGAAGGTAAAAGTTGTTTTACAGGTAAAGTAGGGACTGTCTTGGCCTATTATATCAGCAAGAGTTGTTGCTGCATTGTTGTTGTTGTTTTTACTATTACTATTTTGTAGGATGTAGAATATAAGAATACGTTGCCCAGTTTTTAAATATCATAAACATTTCAAAGAAAATTAACGCAACCATGCCGCATTTCCGCATTGTTACTACTGTGAAGGTAAAACTAGTTTTACAGGCAAAGTAGTGACTGTCTTTTTATTATATTGGTGGAAGTTACAACTGTTTAATTATTATTATTATTGTTACTATTATTATCATTTTGTAGGAATATGTTACCCAGATTTGAACTATCATAAACATTTCGAAGAGCATTTACGCAATCATGCCGTATTTCCACATTGTTACTACTATGAAGGTAAAACTAGTTTTACAGGCAAAGTAGTGACTGTCTTGATAATTATATTGGTGGGATTTGCTGCTGGGTAATTATTATTATTATTATTGTTATTATTATTATTATTATTATTAACATTTTGTAGCATGTCGTAATATGTTGCACAATTTTTAACTATCATAAACATTTGGAAGAAAATTAAGGTAATCATACTGCATTTCCGTATTGTTACTTCTATGAAGGTAAAACTAGTTTTACAGGCAAAGTAGTGACTGTCTTGGTTATTATATTGGTGGGAGTTGCTGCTGGGTAATTTGTGAACAATGTTTCGAAGTATGTAGATGATAGAAATGTGATGGCCAGCTTCCAAGTATCATAAAATATATATTAATGTAAGAGCCTTTTTTTTTTCTTCAAATGACGGGCCTTAAAAATTCCTTGGAGGCATTGGCTACCACTAAGGCTGGAGTTGTTAGTCACTTTATTATGGGGGCACCTAGTAGGTGGACCAACGTTCCCCTATGAAGGGACGGACACAATGACACCCACACCCAATCGGGGATTGAAAGTAAATCGCCGGAAGTTTAACCCGAAACGTAGTACGGTGCGTTATCCACCATACAAGCTGGTCGTCAGAGCCTTTTGCTTATACTCTGAAAAGTCTAATTTAATTATATACATTTCTGATTAAAAGGAAATTTAATAACTCGTTCTTAACGCATATAATTACTGAAAACAAACAAAAGTAGAATAAAAATGGTCGAATAAATAACTATTATGTTAAATAATGACTGGAAATTATTACCATAACTGAAAATTGGGTTTGTTATTTTCATTACAAACTCAACTCTTACTAAGCGTTCCATATAAAGGCTAAATGTGTTATCTGTTCTTATGCAATTCGTAATTCTGTTACGTATTCAACTTAAAGTACTTCTTCTTCGGGACAAAATGGAATTGGATTAGCATTGTATTCACTTACACCATTTATCCGTGAACGAAATATCGTTCTTTGCTTTCCCATCATGAAATTCACAACCTATTCGAAAACTGTGTTTACAACCCTTTTCCGATAATTAAACAACCTCAAATAACAAATCGAAATCTGGAGCTTCCATGCAAAAAGATGTGATTGTCTTTGGGAATTCCACAACGAGGTAATTCAGAAAGAAAAAGAAGATAGGGGAAAAAATATTGCTATTTCTTTTGAACGTAGCGGATGCCTGGGTTGACAAGAAATGCTACGATAATTTTGAAATTTCATTTTCGATATTCCCAGGGCTGCTGCGTTGGGATCGATGTTCACTTAATTATAAGACTTTATTGGCTTTCTAGGAAATAAAGTCGTTGTTAATTAACGTACTATAAATATGCCTGCATGTGTATGTAGGCGCGGAAGAGATGATAACGTAAGCATGTATTCGTCGCCGTTGCTTGCTCTGGCGAAGAGAATTTCGGGATAATTATTAGACTGGTGTCATGTTTCGATGGCTTCGTTTGTTGTTGTTTGGTTCCTTACTCTGGAAAAAGGGTGATTTCTCCTTTCGTTTCCATTAAGTGATAAACAGACAGTGAAGAAACCAACTGGGATATGTTATATGTTTCCTTGTGTAGAAAAAATAATGTAAATGTTTGTTAAGTATACCTACAGTCAAATATGGTTACTACATTTTTTAAGTATTGATTGTTTTATATCATAAAAATATGATTTCACTTTTTGAACATGTGTTTTCCTCTAAACAGATAAATATCTTTCGGAAAAGCATACTGCGAGAATATATAGCACATACAAACTCATTCATAGAATTACTTATAACAGGAGCTATCTATAAAAATGTCGCCACATAATGAAAAAAGATACAATATATTTATAAGATTTAGTTCACAGGAACTACTTTGAACACGTTTAATTGTCTTTGCTTTAAACTAAATGTCTGCAATAAAGGCGTTCATTTATTAAATTAGTTACTTGACATACACTTTAATTTTATGATTTTTACATATATTGAACATTCTTGACCAAAATGTGCGTCATGATCTATAAGTACCTTCCATATGTGTTAAAGTTTTAACTGTTTCAGACACTGAAGTTATTTTTTATTTTCACACACTGGTTTTGTAGCACCTATAAATCAGGGATGGTGAGCCATTTCTATCACTGTGCTAGTTAAATTGCGGTTTATTATTTTCAGGTGTTCAAGTGTGCCTCTTGTTATATTTATTTTTAAAAATCTTTAAGCCCTGCCGTATTTCAAACTATCAAATTATATTTTGTAACTACATGTGTTATTTAGTTATTCTACTTCTTTTGGAGTTTCCTCTAAAAAGTATGTTTTCAATGCATCTTAAAATATTTTTAAGAGCATCGTTCCACCTTTTTCCATTCATGTGAAAGTCTGTACTAAATTCTTAGTTTCCAAAATTCCCATTTATAGAAGTTATTTGATATTAACTTTCAATAATTTAAATTGAATAAACAGTATATAAAAAAATGTTAGTTTAACAATAAGCTAATTTAAATGCCCCAATGAAATGTTTTTTTCGTTGAATGCAAGTGAATAAAGTAAAATCATGTGTACTCGTGGCGTAGTACCCAAATACATTTAGTATGGCACATAGTGGCGCGCGCACCACAGGTTCACTCTCACTGATCTACAAAATAATATGAACTGAATATTGATTTGAGAATCATTATTAAGTAAAATATTAGCTGAATAAAATATTTCCCCAAAAATATGTGTTAAAATAGAAATCATTCACGAATTAATATCCTTGAATTTTATATAATTTACTATGATAGAATCAAATTTTCAGTTGAAAAATCGGTAAAAATATTTCCATTATAATTCTATTTTTTTATTTATCTATAAATCTTATATTTCTTAAAGATCTCTTTTTAAATTGGATTTTAAAAGTTGAATAACGAAACACATGTTTTGCGCAACCCTGTATTTTTACGTTAAAAAAGAAAAACGCATAGATATAGTTAGGTATTTGATTACAGAGCTATTTTAAAACTAAATTATTCAACATTTTACAAAATTTTTACATTGCACTACATATTTCTGAAATGTAGATAAAATAATGAAGGCGATATGGAAGAGTTTAAAAGACTTTTCTAATGCATTCCTCACTGGTTCATTAAGCCTTAGTTCCGCATTATTTAAGGATCCAATTTATTATAAGTCATTTAAGTTCTCTCATTTCGTTAAGCTTAGCCTTTTAAATGTTGCATTACTTGTATTATGAGTATTTAAAATAATCTTATTTTAAATAATCTTATTTTAAACAGTGCATGCATTCGGCGAGTCATTTTTGTACAATTTATGTTAAATTTTTATCGAAAGCAATCAACAATAGTAACGATAAACTTATCTCTGCAAGTAAACTATTCTGTATTGTGTATTTCTGCATTTTGTTTGTTATTTTATACAGTTTTAAAAGCTGAATGTATTGATGGTTTTAATTTGAGCAATATCCAGGAATAAAAATATATACGTAGCTTTCGAAAGCTCAAATAATAGATTTGGAACATCGAATCAGTGCTGTACAGTTTCTCTTTGTTGAATAGTTTTAATATTGAAACATAAATATAATGTTCTAAAAGAGGAGGAAGTATTTCATGATTCTATCAATTCATCATGATTCTATCAAGAGAGATTAAGAAAACTTTCTTTTGCGTATTTACATTATTACCTGGAGGTAAAACTTTCACGCACTTACTTTATTAAAATATTCTTGTATTTGATGTCACGCAACATTTTTATATTATTCAGTGGTTTTATTTTTACTTATCCTGTACTACGTTTGCAGATTACATGGTTATATGCGATATCAAAACCTTTTCTTTATTATAGCTTCAGCGAGCAAATTTTTTGCAATGTATTTAATATATTAAATAACTTTAAACGCTAAAACTGCTTCGCAGAACTGTCATAAAGTATCTGGTTAATGAAACCTTATAATATGTAAATTTTATCTATGCACATTCAATTTTATAAGCACAATCTGAATTTTAATCGACATATACAGATCCCTGTAAAACACTTAAAAATTGGCTAGTTAAAAATTATTTGAGCTTTACAAAATTAATGATATTTGAGTTGTTATGTTAAGGCAAAGCTACACGAAGACTATCTGCCTAAGGGGGCATGCCTTGGACAGATGGCTTGTTAAGTGGTTCTAACGCGTTTTCACATTACATCGGAGAAAGACTCTCAAAACTGAAACCGTTAGCTAGACAGTAAGCCTGAACCCTGGATATTCATACTTCAGCCATCGACCACCGTTCAGTGTCTTATAAACTCGGCTATTCCATCATTATAGATGCAAGCGAATTTCCATTTCCTGCTGTCTAATAACATCAAGGCGGTTAAGTAGTTCTCAGTGTCTTATAAACTCGGTTTAGTGTCTTATAAACTCGGCTATTCCATCATTATAGATGCAAGTGAATTTATATTTCCTGGTGTCCAATAACATCAATGCGGTTAAGTAGTTCTCAATCTTCTCTCATGGATTATTCTTAAAAAAAAATAACATCACTTTACTACCAATAGTTTTCAAGAAATATTTACTTATTTCGTATCTGATCTTTAAAAAAATATCCCGCATTTAACGTTTCGCAGCTCTATCCCTGTAGCGCTCATTTTACCTCTTAAATACGTAAAAGAAAATATCTTTCTTAGTTGAACCCAGAGTGCATTGAATTTTCTTTCCGAAAATGTTAATTACATAATTAAGTGTTCTTTCAGTTGTTTTGTAGAAATCAGAAATCTTTTTCAATGAATAACGGCGCAGTTCCCCTCTGATGTCAGCCCTACCAGCATTGACTCAATTATTAATATTGAAGTTCCGTACGGCGTTTGGTTTGTCTCATGCTTCTTTCGTGCTGACATACCACGGAAGGAAAATGTTCCATTAATTTTCAACAAGTCGGGTCTTTCCATGGGAATATTTTTCTTGAAATTTCCAATCACTGTGAGGACTTGAAATAAGTTTTTAATTCTTTCGAGCAATGCCAAATAGTATTCACACATGATCCCGTCTTTTATGTCTGTACCCAACTCTAACTTTCGTACACATGAATGGATTTCCAGCAAGTTTATGTGTATTCTGAAACACGAAAGATATCTGGTGTTAAGATCAACATAAAAATAAAAATTTTCCCGTTAATTTCTGCCCGTGTAGGTTGCTATTTCCGCAGCTCATGAAGGGTGAAACTTTCGTACTACCCTTCATCAAAATCCTATCACACCTACTTGTTATGTTTAATTTATGAGTGTTTCTAACAATGTATCTTTAATTTCATGTTAAATTTACAAGTACTATTGCAATGTACTCTATTACGTGCATACTGGATATGATGTACTGAAAATAATGTGAATGCACTGATGGAGATTTTGTTTTCACTGAGACCAAAAATCCTTTTAGCTCATTAAGCTCTATGAGCAGTTATTGTTTACAGTGCATTTCAGAAACTTCCGTCAATTTCAAAAATAAAGAAATAAATGTTAGTTACTTTTATAAAATAATGATCTCCATGTTGAATATTGTATATAATATTTACAGCTCTCTTACAAGTAACAAGAAAAAAACCGTATTAGCTTATTTAAATACCCTTGGCAGACGTCTCGTCTTTTCAGTGATGAGAAAGATCATGTTAAAATTAGATATTTAGTAATGTAAACTCGTGTAAGATTACGTTGGATACAGTTTTATAATCGATGTGTTTGAAACTATTTAGTTTTTTGCGTTTTCCTTCGTCCTCAAGAGAGAAGTGACTGAGTCTGATATGATTACGCATTTATTTTCGGTGTGTCAAATTAAACCAATTCTGTCCAGTTGTGAACCGAACATAAACCCAAATTTTCCCTACATTGCCCAGTGTTGCCAGCAGCAATTCAGCAACGAAGATGATAGACGATGCTTTGAAATGTTCTTCGTTTGGCAGCTTTCATTAAAGTTTTGATTTTTTGGATATTTCTGAAACATGTATTTCTAACATGAAAGTCATTTAATTCTATTATTCAGTCCTTAATTCTCTAAATGAAATATGAAAGAAATGTTAATCTCCACTCCACCCATGTGGTGTAGGATTAACATTTGTGGCTAAGTAAAAAATTCTATTACATTTTGCTTATCCGTGTTCGATTCCTGCCTTGAGCTTGGGTGTTAACTTGTCCAATCCTGTAGGTTAACATTGGCCGCCTCCTGGTTGAGGCCACAATAAAATCGGAAATAGATCGACCTTAGTAAAGGCAAATGCCTGATTATTAAGTGGAGCACTTAATAATCTTAAAAAAAGAAAATCTGAAAAACTTTCGTGTTTTAAACACGCACCAAATTATAGCGTATTAAAAGCGTATCTTAAACCATGTGTCGCCTCTATAGGATTTCCTTGTTCCATTACGCTGAAAAATGTATCATAATCCGTATTTTTTCTCCTTGCTCAGATAAAACTCGTCTTTGGAAGTAAAATGTACATTAAAATCGCCAGTTAAACTGTTTTACAGCCTCCGTCAGACATTTTCCAACTATGCTTCATCTTTATAAAAACTGCTTGGAGAGTGCGCCATAATCCATAAGTGTGTCGTATTTGTCTGTCTTATTCAAACACATTCTTCAAAATTGAAATCCACATTAAAGTAGCTTACTAAAATTGTTTAACACGCTTCGTTATGCAAATTCTAGCGAGACTCCATGATAAATAGGGTTTGGCAATTTCTCGAACAGTGTGAAATATATCGCCAAGCTCGGTTTTGAGGACATATTTTTTCGCGTCAACTTGGTGATAAATCATCAAAATGGCTCGATGTTGGTGACTTTTGACATTTTACCAACCCCCACCACTGCTTTCTGGCAACCCTTGAAAAGTGATTTTCCGTCTCGCCTTGTAGACAAAAAATTCTTGTCTAAAATTAATAGCTCTCAAGTATTAAAAAAAATCCTCACGCAATTTAACAAAATTAAAGTAATCGAAAACAATAATGCATTATATTCCTCACTATATCTGTTTCATTTTACTCGCCAATGAAAGAAAAAAAAACAAATCGAAATTTTTTTTTATTTATATTCTGAATATGATCTAAAAGATACTCCATATTTAGTCACATGTAGCAATATCCTAACTACTTTTAATTAAAAGGAAAAAAAAAAACACACATCACAGGAATTAGAATTCAATGCGAGGGAAATCAAATCCTTCTCGTTTTTAATATTTTCGTGCTTTCTTTCGGTAAAAAAATGTTCATTACGTAATTAAGTCGTATTCCGCTTCCATGTTTGCCGAACGCCGTCTTTTTTCAAAAAGGAACTGCACGATTCCTCTCACACATGTCAGCCCCGACCAGCATCGAACTCCATTATTAATATTGAAGCTATGTACGCTATTTGGTTTTTCTCGTCGCTTTCCATTCCCACATCACTGGATGTGTGGTATTAATTATTGAAAAGAGGGGTCTTTACGAAGAAGAATCTTCTCTGAAATATTCTCATTCCAGTGCGCAATATATCCTTAAGACCCCTTTTCAAGTATTTATTTTTTCGCTGTTTTACACTGTTATAAGTTGTATTTTATTTTTATTTTATACTGCTGTTTAGCATACGATATTGTGCATATGGAAGACGGAACGTTTAAATTTGCCATGTGGTTGCCCATTCATGTGCTACACTGTATGTGCCAAATTGAAATATGTTAGAATACTTTAAATGAGAACGGATCACTCTGGAACAATCATATTTGCCTTAAGACATGTATTTAAAAGATGGGAAAATGGAAAGAACTATTTATTGCTTTTAGTGGCATTTTTCATTTCATATTAAATATTGACAAATGGCATTAACCCTTTGAGGCGCAACCCTTTCCCAATGCTGAAGAAAGGGCAGCCGTTGCCATCGCTCGACTTAACAACCAGCAAGATGGCGGACGATCGAAACGTTCATCGCGTGCCACAGATCTAGAGACCCTTTTTTGACGACAACTGACTGTGCCGCACAGCCAGCTGTCGTCAAAAAAGGATCTCTATATCAGTGGCACGCGATGAACGTTTGCATCGTCCGCCATCTTGCTGGTAGTTAAGTCGAGCGATGTCAATGCCTGCCCTTTTATCAGCATTGGACAATCTATCCAGCTGTTCTCGCATTCTTCCAATTTTCAGCAGATGTCAGTGCTGTTTAAAAATAATCGTGACCATTTTTTTACGGGAAATGACGAGCTAAAAAGTAAAGGATTCTCGTGGAGCTATGTCACCCGCAATTATTTTTATAGAAATCAAATCTATTCTTCGTGACTGGCAACAGTCAAAACGTCAGAGTTTGGTGTTCCGAGAGCGGGATCACTGCGCGTTAAAGGGTTAAAATGTTTTTATCGTCTTTATCCTGACAGTTAACACTTAACATCCATATTTTTAGCTAGGACGTGTGATCTCAAAAACAGAAAAACATATCATACCTTTCAGTCCGCATCATGGTATGATAGGTCACGAAACCGAATAATTCAGCTGCCATGTGTAAAGCCCAGGTAAAAAGTGTCCGTTGGGATCACAGACTCTAAAATGAAAGCAATATGCACATCGTCGGTCGCTTGGTCCAAATAAATCAAATGAGAATGACCCCAGGGGGGCAACTATGCCGCAAACCAACGTGTTACACTTTTTTTCACTAATCTAACAAAAATAAAATAATCAAGAATTTCAAAAATAACTACATAACATATTTCCTTACAAAATGCATTGTATATAAATATTTTATACGTAGATGTTTGAGATTTTATAAATTTAAATTATAACAGTATCCTTGATTCATAAATTTATTTCTTTGTTTAAATAAAAGGCTTGCATGAAAACTAGATTCGATGTAAGCGTAGACAAGCGCTTCTAATTTTCTCTTCAGTGCTTTCTTTCCGAAAAGGATCAATACGTAATTAAGTGCTCTTTCACTTTTATTTTCAGGAAGATATTTTTTTCAATGAATTACTGCAGAATTCTTCTCCGATGTCAGTTTTACCACCAGTGATTCAATTATTGATATTGGGGTTTTCTACGGCATTTGATTTTTTCCTCGGTGTTGTCTATTTCAACATATTTCTGCGGCACACGAAACATTAATTATGGAATAGTTGGGTCTTCAGGCCGGGAAATCTATCGTCTGACAAATTCACTGTTTGAGTGGAACAATTTCCCTAAGGTCCCTGAATCAACCGTTTTTGTTGTTGTTCTTCGTTTTTTGTCTTCCACTTTAGCTGACTCTTGTTTTGTACTTCGTTACTTTGGTAAATATATTTATTTCAATTTGAGAACTGAAACAGTGATTTCTCAGATTAAACATACAAAACTCATTTGAATTTTTATAGGTCAAGATTTTTCTAAGCATATTTTTATAACTCTTTCTTGGAATTATAGAGTACATATATAACTTAGTCAAAATGCCCATTTTAAATATAAGAGATCTGATATCCTAGAGGTCACTTATTAGTTCTGTATCACTACTCATCGTTTTTTTTTCAGCTATGAAAACCTTATGGATTCCTCAGTCAAGATAAAATAAAGCACGCACATTTCAATGTTCTCAATTATGTTACCTGGGCTAGTCAAAAAATGTGGATTTTCGTTCTTTAAATATTAATCACTTCAGGCCTGATTAAATGATTTCTCTTTGAATTATTTTTTTCTTTTGATATCGGAAGTAAAATTTGCAATTAAAAAATAAAATGAAGATTACTTTCGAAGAAATTTTCCAGGAAAATTGATTTTTCTTTATATGAACAAATTAGGACATCCTCCTTTACACTAATTTAGAGATTTTTTGTATCCTCAATTGTGGACGCAGGGTCTCAAAGGATTAATATAGAGAGGAACTAGTTTGGGGACTGATGAGAAAGTTAATAAACTGTACTATCATTGTGAAACTTTCAGTAAAAACTTAATTGGCCCAAAATATAGTAATGCACGTTACCAAATTTAAGATTTTCTATTAGATTATTATTGCAACTGCTCCAAGAAAAATATTTATTTTTTGGAAACTGATATGCAGACGTCTTTGACTAAATCAAGAGTGTGTTACGAGTACGTAAACATATTATTTTTTTACGAGTATATATTATTTTTTTTTACTTTAAGTATAATATTTTAAATATTTTTCTTTTATTTCGTTTCACTCATATTTGTTTTGGTATACGCACATTCTACTTTACAATTAATCTACATTTTATATCTAAAAGGGCAAAGTGGAAGTTGGAAATCTGAAGCATTTAATTATTTTTCTTTTTGAATTTATTTTTGAACTATTTATATAATTTGTGTAGAGCCGCTTGAACTACGATCATGTGATAAGAAATATTCTTTTTGTCAAACAATTAGGCAACGTATTAAAACTTTCGTTCCAGTTCGCTGCAAATTAGCCTAATCATTTTTCGTCTAAATGCATCTGCCAGCTCATAAATTCTCTTCTTTGAAATAAATAGAAGTTTGAAACCTTTTATTCTTTTGTATCGGCCACCTAGTTTTAATTACACCTCCAAACTTCATCCGCTACTACAACAGGGTTATATATCTTTCTTTTGAACACTGGCCAAATTAATATTACCATCCATAAATTCTCCCTCAGCTTAAACGTCACAGCTTGAGTAGTAGCCACAACAATAACCATAAATAACCTTGCGAGAATAGGGATAGCACTTTCACAATCGTGTTTTGCAATAGCACGACTTTAAATTAAAGAAAAAAAATTATCGGAGAGAAAGTCTGTTTCTATTTATTGAGACGATTGTTAAAATTAAAATGCTTTTGGTAAGAGGAAAACAGGGCTGACCTTCCCCCAACCCACATCAGGGATTGACCCCACCAAACACAGGAGGCTTCATTCAGCGGGCGTAGTCTCATTAAAACTGTTATGAATGTTCTTTTTCCGCTCAAAGAACGTGTGATGAATAAAAGAGATAGAGGAAAAAATTAGATGCTTTATATAATCCAAGTAGCTAAACTCTTCTTTTTTTTAAGTGAAAGTTTTCGTTTTCTGTAAGAAATTCATAAATGTCCAGAAAATAATATAATTGGCCTTACGATATCTTTTAACATGTATAACGTGACCTGTATTTCCAAAGAAAATGGATAAAGCTCCATTATTTAATGGTAAAAGCCAGAAAAGTTCCGTCTTTGGTTAAACTTCATTCTTTAAAGTACGTCTGAAAATCTAAAAAAAAGGACAGGCATCAAATTTGCAAGAAAAAGTCCACTTTGTCATTTTTCTTTTACCCAAAAATTTGCTGTGATGATTTCTCGCTTTACTAAATTGTTATTGTGTAAAAATGTGATGTTATTTTACCATCTCTAATCTCAAACTCGCGGTTTGTACTTTGAGAGACCGCTGCACTTATACACTAAACGTTGCTTGATAGTCTTGATTTATTTATGAGTTTGAATTTGTAACCTCCAATATATGGCAGTGGATAGGGTAAGGGCATCAGTAATTGACACTTTAAGAGCAATAATTAGCATTAACTATAGTAATTGCTGGCGACTAAAACTATCTAGAAACAAAATTTTTATTTTCAAAACTTAAATGAACTTTGAAAATTCATGAAAGGTATAATTTATTATACAGAATATTGGAAATTTCGATTTTTTTCTGTATTTTATATGTTGTCATGGTGGCGACATCAGTAATTGGCACGAAGAAAATTTTGGCTCCTGTGATTGTCGCTTCCTGCTCCAGTAATTGGCACTAAGAAATGAGTAGAAAAATATGCTGTTTTAATTAATGCAATGACATAAAAATGACTCAAGAAAATGAAATAAAATTTGGCGACATGATAAAAGGTCTCTCAACTTAAACTATAGGAGTCAAATTTAAAAAAAAATCAGATTTTGAGATTTTTCGAAAACTGTTTCAAACTAGGTAACATTTTTTCGCACTATTAAAATTCGAAAATTTAAAATTGAAGTTTTTTATTATTATATTCAACATCGGGCATTACATTACCGAAATAAATGTACCTGCTGATCATAACATTAGGAAACATTATCGCATATACGCCCGCACACTCAAAAGACTTGCTCTTAGTTCTTTGCACTTTTACAAAAGAGGAAAATTTTGTAATTTTAAATTGAAAATATATTTTCTCAAGCGAAGAAATAATCTTTCCTTTTACATTCAGTGTAAAAATGTGAAATACATTTTCTAGTATTCGTAATGTTAGGAGACACTCCAAATAGCATACTGAATTATTTAATTATTTTCATAGTTGATACTTGAGGTGTTTCAACTGATAAGAAAACATGACTTGAATTAAATTTATTTTAACTAAACTAAAACGCATTAGTAAGTCATAACATAGATCAAAACTTTAAATGAGTAATTAACCAATAAAACTGCACATAAGGAAAATTTGCATCATTAGTCGGATAAAACAAAATAGTTACATAATATTTTAAAATTATCCTGATGAAATTGCCGTTTGAAAAAAAAATGTAAAAATAGAATAATAAGGCATATGTGAATGAAATTAATAAAATAAACAGAGAGAATACCCATCCAGATTGTGACAATTGAAGAATTACTATATTTCCCAACAATTGCTTTTCTTCTTACAGTGTACTTTTTCTGTGTTGTGATTTAAAATTTTATCTAATACCGAGCAATTTAACGTACCTGGTGGACTGCTGATAAATTATAAATGAATTAGTCCGTCCTCTTTAATCAAGAGAGTATTTAAAAATACACTTTAGCAACAAAGTCTTGGCACTTGGTCAAGCAGAAAGAATTATGTTCAATAATTATACGCCCAGCCATAAAACCGTGCATGATGTATTGCACTGCGGACACATTTCGACCGGTAATGTTAGAATTCTGTCTTTGCGCTTTTACCTTCCTTCTTTCCTTGAAATGAATCATTAATATCATCTGATTTTAACGTATTTAGAACATATAATTTGACATTCCTTTGCTTTGTTTCTGTAACAAATTTGTCCTTATTGAGGAAAAATTAATATACAAAAACGAAAATCACATGAAGAATGATACGCAAAAACGATTAAAAGATGTAATGTTTCCCTCGGCACTTCTGAGTTCCTGAGCTTGTAATTTGAGCCTCAAATTATCTTCCTACGTTTTCCCTGAATATAATAATTTCTTTTATTTATTTCATCTGCAATTTTTCGAGATATAATTAATATGCATTCGGCAATGATAACTACAAGGAATGAATAGAAAACCATTCAATCAATAAACGTTTCCAAAAGCTATTATTAGTTGCAAAAAATCCGCTGTACAAATACTGTTAATTTGCAAAATTCAACGTAGAAATTGATAAATTATCTTCCTTCTACAGTGTAAAAAATACAGGAACGTTTCTTAGGAATAAGACTCACAAATATTACAGAGAAAATAGGCATTCCTATCTGAAAACGTTAGTATTTACTTTAACCCATTCTTCATCGAATATTTCTCCCAGGATTTGCTTAAAAAACACTCATTTCACCTAATAGTACATTGTAGAAAAAATACATTATAAAAAAAAATCCAGGAACCCGCCTTAGAAATAATAGGCAGCTCACATGCCCTAGAATTCCCAGGAACTTTACTGATCAATTTACACTAAGCAATGCATGTCACTGGAATCTTCCTGAGTTGTTTTGTAGAGTTTCTGAATGTAACGTTCCTTATAATTCTAAGGCACCTCAGCTGCCCATTATTTCCAAAGGAACATTCCAGGATTTTTTTTTTCTTTTTACTTTGTAATCATTAAAGTTTCACATTTTAATCAACGATTATGTATTTTTTTCATGAACTGCAGGTTTTTTGCAAAAACTACTTAGTTATTGACACTTAGCTTACACTCTTTACTATTATTCTCACATAGGAACGACAGTGAATATGTTGATATACGCACTTTACTGAACTCACTTATATTTACAATATAAGTGAGTTCAGTAAAGTAGTATTTTAGAATTCCTGCTTAATAAAAAGTCAGCGTTCATTAAACATGCATTTCTATTCTCTCTTTTTATTTATGGATGCTGATTTCAAATGGGCTGTATTTATGTATTATATAACTTCTTTACTATGCAAAGTGCAATACAGCTAGTATAAAACTGATTATGGCAAAGTGCTATTTGATAGAACTGTGGATGAGTAAGTCAGTTAGGCGGATTAATAGGTCAATTAAACTGTCGACCCATATTCCATAAAAAAAGTACTGTTAAAACTGAGAACAAAATAAATTAATATAAAATAAAATATTCAAGCATATAATAAATAATATAATTCAATTACATGAAAATGCATCGTCATTCTAATGTATTTTTCAAGCCCATTCTTAATATTCATGTGAAAGCATCATAATTTTGCATACATGTAATATCATATAATTTTTAGTTTTGTGGCTATAAATAATTAATATAATATGAAATACTCAAACATATAATAAATAATACATTTTCCTTTCTACTACATGAAAATACGTTGGCATGTTAACGGATTTTTCAAACCCCAAATTTACATTCATGTTAAAGGATCATAAATTTGCGTGGATAAAATTCGTTCATAAATAAATTCCATGAAGTAAAATTTTACTTTAGCATTTTGCCAAGCCAATCTTCGGTTTTGAGGGTATATTCGAATTTCTCCCGCTTATCTTTTTCTTTTTCGCTAGCATGATTTCATGATTTTTTAAGTATACCAATCGTTTGACTAAGCAAAATTACCAAATTTACTTTTAAAAAAATGAATTTCAGTTTTACAGTCCTGGCACATGGCCTGAATGCTCTACTACAAATTAATCCCTCGTTATAGGTTCTTAGATTGTACTGTACCATGATGCCTAAACGATGAACAATTTTTTTTTTCATATAGCTTATATAAGCGAAGCACACAATAACTCGTACTTCCAAATTGTATATCTTGAACACTTTCATACAATCGAATAACCATTTCCTCTTATTATTAAATTTAAGTTAGCCTTTATAAAGCACTTTTTTTTTCATTCTCATCTGTTTTTATACATAAAAATATTTTGAATTCTTTCTAAATGAATGAGTACAATATATCTCGGTCATTTTATAAATTTACACAATTAAATTTAACGTCGTCTTTCTTAAACTATTTAGGAAATAAATATATGGTGTGATTTCTTCTTTTTCTTTCTCACAATTTCGCAGCTGTAACTTTAATCTCAATTTTTTTTACGAGGAATATGCTGAACTGACTTACGTAATTGACTTCTGTTGAAGGTTCTAGCCTATCGACCTGGACCATTTTAGAGAGCCCGCGGCTCTAAATCGAAAGGAAAAATTATATTTTCTCACGCTTCTACAATTTCTTAAACTCGTGTAACATTAACACATAGCAATATTTAACGGAAAAAGTCTGAGAAAAGCAAATAAATAAGTAACTAAATATATCCTGACGGAATTTATATAAATATATCCTGACGGACCCACTTACAATTGGTCGATGATAAATAATTAACAATTATAAAATTAACAACCCTAAACCTATGCCTTGCAACTTTTAGATCAAACTCCATTATTTCCAGTATTTTATTGCTTTAAATTTTCCGCACGAAACTTTTTGATCAACTAAACTTAAAAAAATAAAAAATAACCTTCTGCTGTGTGTGTCTCTACCTCCTCTCTCGAATCATCTTCAGTTACTACTAAATAATAACTCCTACTTAATTGACCCAAGCCTAGTTTATCAGAAGAATATTTGAAATTAATTTGCTGCCACATAGCTCTGAAGAAAGTGAAGTAAAAAAATCCCCTCTCCTGCCGTATCGTATAGGGTGCATAAAAGGTCGTTTGTGGCATTAAAGTTCATTAAATACCCCTGTGGCACAACAAACGATCAATGCGCCCACACCTTGCATGTTTTGCTGTTCCGTCCCCTTTTGGATCCACCCATAAAACCCGGAGTAACCATAGCGACCTAGAGTGATCGTGATTGGACTGTATGGCCCACACCCCTCTGCCTAGGACGTTTGGCGACGGGTGGGTCCCGAAAAAGAAAGCTCTTCTCGCCAAGAGTGTAGGGCCAAGCTCTCCCCACGAACTGATACCATTGAAGAATGATTTACTGGGATTTTAAATTCAGTCCCTATATAACATGTACGTCAGTCTCTAGGGATTTTGTTGAAGATCCTGTCTCTAAAATGGATTACTTCAATCTGGATATCTAGAAAAATCTTAACTCATGCACACTTTCCTTTCACACATTGCATGCATTGTAAATAAATTGTGACTTAACTTTCACAAACCTTTATTTCGGTTTCATATATGAATTGGAATTATTTCCTTAACTATTATCCAACTTTTGACCATCCGTATCGGCCATTTCCATAAATAGAATACTGTGTTTAGACTGTCTGAAAATATTAACTTATACACAATTTTATTCTTACATCACATCACCTATAAATAAATGATCACATTTTACTCAGAAAAAAATATTTTTATCATTTTCTCATACCATTTTGAAGAAAATTTTTTTTTTCGTATTTTTCGTCACACCAATGTGCCAGAATTATAAATGCAAAAGACTGAATAGACTTTTTTTTCTTCTTTTGTAATATGCCCGTGTATAAGAAACCCTAATCCTCACCTATATAACATCTAAATAAATCTCTAAAGCACTTAAACTACTGTAGTAGAATTTATTCGCGATTTTTAATTTTGCTTAAAAATTTGCAGTTAAATGTATCGTTTTGCAGTATTAAAACAAAATGCTTCTTTTTCCTCAAGGCTACGTTTAACTCTAGTATGTAACAGAAGTCATAAAAAGGAATACTGTTTTCCACTCTTAATAACATTTTGTGTGACTCTGAACATTTACTGACTTTTAAATTTGAAATTTAACTGCAGTGTACGTCACTAGTCGTTATAAACAGTTGAGAAGAAAAAGATTTTACTTATATAAAAATATAGGGTATTAATTTTGCTTTAGCATTTAAAAGTAACACGATGCCAATATGTGAACTTGTGGATCACTTTTTACAGATGTTTTTGATTTAAGACGCGATAGTACATCTGCATAGTCAAGTAACTGAATCTAACTATTTTTAAATTAATTTAGAATGTTAAAATTTATAAAACAAATCATAATTGTGTAAAAATTAAATTTGCACCAATTGCTAATAAATGTAAAGATAAAAATCTTTTAACTTGTTGTAAGTGCTGTTAAATTCGTTAAAATGGATCTTATAATATCAGAAGTAATATTAATTTCTTTACTATTACTTCAGGGAATATTAATGGATATTTTGAAACCATTTTTAAAACTCCCGAAAAATTGAGACACTAGAAAATCTTAAAAGATTACATTTTCTAAAAAGGAATCATAGTTTTAATTTGTATTTTCCATTTTTGCTGGTTGATTTTTTTTCTTTCATATAACAGTACATATTTAAACTGATTGTTGCATGATTGTTATTATTATCATTTTTAGAAATGCAATTTACTAATTACAAATATTGCATGAAGTGTAAATTCAACTTTAGTAAAATTTTAACTAAAATATATGATATACATTAAATTATGTTATTAGTAGTTCGTTTCAAACGACCGTCATTTCGGGTTACTTTAAATCTGAGATATTGCTTTGCACCCCCCCCCCCCCCCAACCACCAAATAAAAAACTGATCTTTATATTAGAACAGGAGTTATTCAGGTTTCCAAGATAGCAGGGTATTCCGACGGGCAGCAGCACTAATGAACCATACTCAAATTCAAAATTGATAAATATTTTGACTTAAAAATACTTTGACTTAACGCACATGTATAAATTACTTTGACTTAACGCACATGTATATTAAAATAGCACAGCACGTACATTTCGGGTGAAACAAAGGTCTCACTCTTCTCCTGCTGCAAAAGTTCCAATCTTCACACAAGCGGCAAAATGTAATATTCTATAGATGAGACGGCCTCATCCCGAGACTGAGCCTGAACCCGGTGCCGAACCTTGCTCGGGCTCTGTAATGCACAAATGCACGAATGCTCTATAATGCATAATACACGAATGGACTCGTTCTCATGAGAAATTTCTCCTATATTGAATATACTCCTGGCAAACAAATTTTTAAAAAGTGATATAGGGGGAATTATTATTTGATAAACTTGAATAAAAAGAATTAGAAAGTGCATTAAGAGTCTGCTATTATATTTGTCTTTAATTTGTACAAAAGGCAAAATTAATGATATTCTATCAATGAAGTAATACACTTTTATTTATCTGTTAGCTGGAATTTAGGGTTCCGGGGCTGGGCTCGAAGTATAAGTCCTCGGGCTTTAAAAAATGAGCCCAAACACATCTCTAGTGTACTCTTCTGCCTTCTGTATAGGCTTCAACTTACAGAAGTGAAGAAGAGTGCATACTTTTTACACCCTAACGTTCCTTCCGTGCTGTTTTTCATGCACCTCCATTAAATACAAAGTTCTTTCATTATTTTGGCCTACAAAAACCAAGCTTTTGAGAGCCTTTTATCACATTCATTACTACTATCAACTAGCACAAGGTGGGTCAAAAAAAATATCCGTGTTCATAATTTTCTACTTACATTTTTAAAGAATAAAAAAACAATATTATTACTGCATTGAAAATAAATGCAAACTTCCTAAAACTGCAATAGAAGTAACTTTAAATTTACAGTTTCAATTGATAAAATACAGGGTGTTAGTAATGAAACTTTCCCTATAAGCAGGGTTTTAAACTAAACGCATTTTAACTAAAGTTGGTATATAGACTATACATGTGATACGTTCAAGGAATTTCGGAAGAAAAACAGTTCGAAAGATGTCCATTAGATGATACTTTGTTTGAAAAAAAGAAAAAAAAAAGCAAATCTAACAATGGAAAATGCTATTTCGAAATATACAAACAATTTCAACATTTATTCAATAGATTTTGAGCATATATTAACTAATTAAGCTCCTTTTTAGAACTGAATTCATCCTACAAAGCGCTGCACAGTAGACAACTTTCGAAATAAACTTTTTAAAAAACTTTCCTTAGTGCATGTCCACAGGCCAAATTTGGTGTCAAGCTTCTCACCCGTTTCAGATGCAGAATGCTGCTTATAGGGGAAGTTGAATTATAACCACCATGCATATGCAAATTTCATATACTCCCTAAACCAGTAGACTCGAAAGGATTTACCTTAACTTGCAAGTTTTGCAACAGGAACTGATAAAATTACTATTACTGTCTACATGTGGGCTTTTCGAAAATTAGCTCTAGTAAATTGAGTTCGAATTCTCCGTCGATTATCATGTATGCTAGTCATAAATTGCTACTTATAGATGTATTAAAATATATCATTTAAACTGTTCTATTACGATATCTTGGAAATTTGTAAATGAACAATTTTTAAAAATATTTCTTATCATGAAACTAGAGTATGTTGTTCGTAATTTTTAACATCGTCCCAACAATAAACATATTGAATAAGTTAAGTATGTTAAAAAGATTCAATATCATCATTAAATCAAAAGTTGGAATGTTTCGGTAGAGAGTTTCTTCCAATATGCTCCTTGGAAACTAGTCATAAGGTGTCGGATCGGGAAAATATGGAGGCCAATCCATTACAAATGCTGGCGATTACCGGGTAAAATTTTTAGAGCTTTCATAATAAATATACAATTTGTCTCATCCCACTATTGTCCTTTGTTTTCAAGATATCTCATCTTGAAATAACTATCTCCTTTGCTGGACACCTTGGACATCTTCAAAAACTTAAAAGGTATGCTTTAACGGAAAATAATTTATGTTTTAAAGATATCTGAAAGATTATTTTACTTTAAATTTAGTGTGATAAAAAATTACTCTTTATGCGATTTTTCCCTATAAATATTCCACCAACAAAGTGCTCTTATATTTCATGAGTTCCAAGTGTTTGATTTCCTACATTAATCATCTTATCTCAAATAACTTGTTTCATTTTCATATTCAACGAAATTTCTGAATGGTGTAGTATTTTAGGTGAGTACCTAATGCTTACCGAAGAATGTAAATGCATTATTCTTCACAGCAACTAGTAAGCACGCTCTTTATTTATGAAATTAATCTAATAAATGCACAGTGCGCATGAAACGTATATTTTCGGAAATTTGATTTGTATCTCTATGCTAATCACTAGACTATTCCAGGCGGGAGTCTTTGTTTTTAAATTACTAGCAGAAGATCGCAAATGTACAATTCATGTAAAATTCCGTTCTTAACATTTCCTACGATTTAAAATTTTCACATTCAAATTTTGTTGAGAGCTTTTGTAGTCGATGAATATCGTTGAAAATTGTCCTTTTTCCTTTTCCCTATTTTAATAATTTATGCAGTTGGCTCTTCTCTTCGGTGTTAGAGTAACTTTTCTGCGTACAAATATTATAGTTCTGTGAATTGAAATTCTAAAAATTGCATTTTCTGCATATTTTTGCAAATATTTTGCGCAGTGATCATTTATCCAATTTGAATAGGGATTCACGCATTGTAACACATTTGTGATCTCTACAACGTTTTTGAAGGTCGTACTTATTTAAACAGATTTTATAGGAAAAAACAACGAATAAATGGCAACAAGTGTTATTTGCATAAAGATGATAGCTGACTAGCGGTCTTTAAGTCCTCGAGGACTGAGTTTTCGAGGAGTGATCCCGTATCTCGAGCAATACGGAGTGATCGAGGAGTGATCCCGTATCTCGAGCAATACGGAGTGATTCATATATCTTCCAAAAAATTTTAAGGAGTGTTAGAGGGAACCAATACATTTCAGAATCACGAATCAATGCGAGTTCGGAAACGTCGTCTTCATGTATCTGTTTGTAATCCCTTTGGAAGATGTTTTAAAATAATAGTAAATTTTACGACCTTGGTTTCTCAAAAACTAATGCAGCTTTCACGGAAAACAATTAACTAAAATTTAAAATTTGCAAATTGTATTTAATTTTGTTGACGATATTGACGGAGAAAAGCCCATTTCTTATAAAACTCCATTAAGAAACTAGACAAACATTCCATTGGTGTTTATGGTCTAAATATATTTTAATTTTTAAATTTTAATTAATTAATTATTTATTTTTTTGTAAATGCATCATTTATTTTTTGAGAAGTTTTTTCTAGGTGAGGCGAATGACTTCTTAAATTTATAAAATCCAAGCGCTCCGTAGACTAACGTTGGCTTCAGAAAAGCCTTAATTCTTTAAAATTTAAGTCTCGAGAACTTGGCAATTTAAAGAAACTGTTTTTCTTTGAGTGTAATAGGGTGATTGCTGTTCTGGTATATTTTCGTAAAATTTTAACTGTACTTCCTGGCTCTATTCACAAGCCTGGATAGTAGATTTTCAGTATTTTATCATTTAAATAGTTATTAATGAAATTTATATTTTATAATTTATTTCTCTTTTAAAATATACTAAATAAATTAATGTCAATTTATTTTCATAATGTTTTTAAATAACTTAAAACATAGGTTTTTTCTCGCAAGAATGATTCTTTTAATTTATATTTTAAACGCGGTCCCAATTTTCTTAATTTTAAATCAAAATAGTGTAGTAACTATGATCAGAAATATAAAAAAAAATATTTAAGTATTTTCAAAAAGTAAACACATGTCAGTGACACTTAATTGAATTACAAACATAGTCTTTTATGCAATTTATACACCTAAGTAATTTCTCCTTTATTTCAAAAATCTTTAAACTGATAAATTAGTTTAGTGATATAGTTTCGTATGCAGTTAGTTTTACAGGTAGCGTTTTATTGTTACAGTTTTTACTTGTTTTAAAAATTCTTACAACTGATGATGAAAGAAACTTAAAATAAAAACACATTATAAGCTTCGTGATAATGTTTTGACCAAACTTAATGATTGAATTTTTTTAAATTGATTTAAAATCTTTCCAAATATATAATTACCGTATACTAAACCAGATATTATATGTTAGAGAAAAGTATGTACAATTAATTTCAAAATTTTCACAATTTTCTATTTACTCGAAATCAAATTTAAGTATTCTACAAAACTTCATTGCAGTACAAATTTTTGGCAAATGCATTTGTTATGTTTTTTTTAGGTGGGTTCCGATTTCATTGTCTGATATTTTGGAAATACTTTTCTATATCAGTAAAATTTTGATTTTTTGTCATACCGTTTTTTATAGAATACTTTCATAAGTAAGTAGTAGTTTGTCTGAATTGTTTGTAGTCCGAAAAAATATCTGAAACTTTTTCATTAAATGCTTCTCTTATTTTTCTTTGGTGAAGCGTGTTGAAGTACCCTAACAGAATGGAAAAATATTGTTCCGCAATCTATGGTGTTTAATAGCACATTCATATTGTATAAATTCTTTATGGGGACTATTTCTATTAAGCCAGTATTTACCAAATACTAGCTCTATTCGAAATATACACTGCTGGCCACCCAAATTGCAACACCAAGAAAAGCAAGAGATATCACAACAAAATTTATTGTGTAGATAACATGTTGACCAAGTAACAAATGATTAAATTTACAGCATTCTATGAAGCGTGGTTCCTGCCAAAATCAGTACCCAGAGTAGCCGCCGTTGTTGGAGATCACAGCTGCCACACGCCTCGGCATTGATTCAAAGAGACTTTGAATGTGTTCTTGGGGTACAGCAGACCAAGCAGCTTCCACACGTTGCCAAAGTTGATCTGGTGTGACAGCTGGGGATGAACTCTGGGTCAGTCGTTGAGCAACCATGGACCACATGTTTTCTATCGGCGAAAGATCCGGAGAGCGCGCCGGCCAGGGAAGCAATTCAATCTGGTGATTGACGAAGAACCCTTGGACAATGCGTGCCACGTATGGCCGTGCATTATCCTGCTGAAATATGGCTGTTGGCAAGCCCTGAAGGTAAGAAAGGACAACTGGCTCCAACACCTCGGAGATGTAGCGCTGGCTGGTTAAAGTACCGGCAATGCGTACTAGAGGAGTGCGAGAGAGATATCCGATACCGCCCCATACCATAATACCCGGTGCAGGACCAGTGTGACGGTGCATAATGCAGCTGTTCAGCATCCTCTCTCCACGGTGTCTCCAGACTCGAATCCGACCGTCGTGGTGTTGCATACAGAAGCGTGACTCGTCAGTAAAGAGAATTTCATTCCATTCTGTCGTCCACATCCTTCTTTCATCGCACCATTGGCGGCGGAGACGTCTGTGGTTCCGCGTCAGAGGTAGACAAAGCAACGGACGTCTTGCGGACAGACCATTCTGCTGTAAACGACGTCGAATGGTACGCGCAGACACTGGATGATGCGTTACAGACTGAATCTGCTGTGATATGGTTCGTGATGTGACTGAGCGGTCCGTCACTGCCATGCGTACAATCTGCCTGTCATCACGTGCGTGGTGCACTGAGGTCGATGCGGTCGATCACGTCTGTCCGTCGTACCCTCCTGCACCCAACGATCACATATCCGCATCACAGTTGTTTGGTTTCGTCCAATACGACGACCGATTTCCCTGAAAGATAACCCACAATCTCGGTATGCCACTATCCTTCCTCTGTCAAACTCGGATACTTGATCAAAAGATGATCGTTGTTTCCTACGAGGCATAATTTATCGTTTTTTTGAAAAAAAAGCAAGAAAAACACAATTGCTGTACTTGAAACCGTCGAAATCTCCAAGCCTTAAATAGCGCTTTGAGGTGGCGCCACAGGCGCGCTTGATGTGCGTCTGCGCTGAAATTCTAATCATTTGCATATCTCACCTCAGCTAATGCATGTTGTAAATTTCATATTATTTGCATGCTTCCTTCAGGGTGTTGCATTTACGATGGCCAGCAGTGTATATACAATAAAACGTCTGAAATACATATAAGTATTCTACTGGTTATACCCTTGCTAAAAACTACACATGTACTATATTGACTATATTGCACTATATTGTACTATATTGACTTTCAGTATTGTTTTAAATTTTTCGAGGTATGGTTAAAATATTCCTAATACTATTTCGTTGCTAGAAGCAAAAACTGGTAAAATGACCGGTATTTTTAAGAGTTTTCTTAGTTAATAAATAATGATGACCAGTAAAAAATATTCACTATAAAGTGTTTTATATTAGTTAAAATTTACGCTATTTTTAAAATTATGCTATCGTTTTTAGAGAAATATTTTAAACATAAAGTAATAGTAATTAATAGCAATGTTATATTAATAGATAAAGCAGATTCAAACAAGATAAAATGTAGCATTTATTAGTGACTTTATACAACATGATGTTGTAAAGTAATTCTACCATGTTTAAATGCTAATTACCAACTTGAATCTTTGCATTTAGAAATCGTCTTCAGCAGTCATTAACAAAAGGTCAAAGTTTCCTCTATTAAATGCTCTCTTGGCATGTTTCAAAGATACTCGCACGCTTGCATAATTAAGAAATCGTTACAGCAGAATTTGTTTAAGTAACATATTGCTGTACGCAAATGCATTTTTTTCTGTTTTATGCTAGGTATCATGAAATGTTATTTTAAGTAAATATTTTTAATCTTTAATAACATTTCTTGTAAGTAATCTTAAGTAGTGTGTGACTTCTATTAAACAGTATTTTTAATTGTCAGTTAAAATAGATAAGAAGAAAACTTTAAATGGAAGTTAACTTTTGATTAAAGAAAAATTTCGGATTCAGATTTTTCATAACAACCGAGCTTAAAGACCGTGGCCCACTAGGAAAAGAAAAGTCAGTTTTTAAAAAGTCATTTTTAAAATTTTTTCCTTATTCTTTTCTTTCATTTCTTTTTATTTTTCTAGTGGACCACGGTCTTTTAGCGCGGATAACTTTGGAGTATCTGAATGTTCTGGTACAGACCGTAAAAGCCTCTATCAGTATATCACTATTTGTACATTTTACAGTTATTAACACCCTCAATTTTTATTGGAAAGCGATTCATTTTCCTGTTTTGTTAAACGAGTATCAAGAAATTTAATAAAGTTACATTTAAAAAAAAAAAAAAAACTTAACAAAATGACTATTAACAAAACACGTGCTTATTGAAAAGCGTCTATAAAGGAATGTAATAATCCATAAAAAACATAACAGATAGGATGAAAAAAAATATTTTGTATAACAATTTAAACGTAATTGATTAACACAAATCTGGGCTTTTAAAGTATCGGCTAGTCAAGCGTTTACAAAATTTCTTTAAACACTCTCAATTGCGCTTTGCTTAAATTGACTAATTAAACTTCTCCTTCGTTAAAAACGTTAATCACTGATATATTAAAACTTTCCTTTATGATAAGCTTCGACAGCAATAAAATGACATAGAGGGTAGACAGACGTTATTCTCTTGAAAAGATGTCAAATTCACGTAAAATTAGATTTTTTTACGTTGAAAACAAAGCAACAAAAAGCATAGTGCTGAAAGCTAAAAGGGTGTCAGATCAGTTTGACGATGAAAGTTATCTAAATGCACCACTCAAATAAAAAGCTGCTTTCGCTTGCCTCTTCTTTTAGATAAAATGTATAATCCTGGTTGAGCAAAATCCTGAAATTATCTTTTTTGGATATAACTTTGCCTTTTTTTGCTTTGTAACATTCGGTGGGCATCTTAATATAATTTGCATAACAGCTCACTTGGTAAAATTTGGGACTTTTTGTTAAAATAATAATAGAATTAAAGCTCTAGAAAGAAAGTTTACCTCACAAAAGTAATTGTATTTTGGCTATATCTCGAAAGCTTTTCATATATTATTTATGTGTATGATGTAAATATGAAAATATTTAGAAGTTATACAACTTCTAAAGAAAATACTTTTCTTTCATCTAATTTGTGCGCTATAACTTATAGTAAAATAAATAAATAAATATGTTTTGATATTGAAAAATTTAAACTCGTTATAGAAATAAGTGAAGTAACACAAAAGCTATGATGAAAATCCGAGTTATTTTCCATTCTTATGACAAAAGTTTGCCGTAAGTGGCGGGTAGGTCATTACTTTAATACAAAAGACTGTTGTTGCAATTTTGAGTAAATAAGCATTCTTTTTGTTCTTCAAAGAAAGGAATGTCGCATATACGCGATTAGAAATCCTCCAGTTGTTCCAAGTATTCCAATAAAAGACGCAGCCCGTTCGTCTTTTCTATTGAAAACAATATGAAAAAAAAAATGTGTTCATGGAGCAACCGAAGTGATATTTGGGAATCCAGACCACGTCTAAATCTCATAGACATCGCCGCAAAACTGATGTCCATTCATCGGACGATATATTGCAAAAGCTGTAGCTGTGACTTGGGTTAAAAATACCAGTATAAATGTCGACATCGTCACTTTTGAATTATGTATCTTGTTCACAAAAATTATTTTCTCAACAATTAAAAGCAGTCAGTTCATAGTGCAATGCATGCATGATCAAATAATATTTTAGATAAATTTTCTGCACAAGAGAAGGAAGATCACATCATCGAATGTTTCGTTCTTAGCTTCATGTGCTGTTCTAGTCAATTATGTTCAGAATTTAGATTTTTATCAATAATTAAATGAACTACTGCCCAATAAGGTTCGTGCATGCGTTTTCAAAAAAATTGCAGTAGTGAACACATTTTTTAAAACTTAATGTTTTATTTTATTGGCAATTTCTCTGTGCAAGTTTTAATCCACCGCCTTCCCTCTGCTTCCCCCACAACCTGACTTCTTTGTACTGGAGTCCCAGCAGCTTGGGAGCTGTTGAGTTTCGCCGAGTGGCGTAGCCAGAAATGTTTCATTGGGGGGGGGGGGGGGGGTACGACTACTGCAACTCACATCTCACATGTATGTACACGCTTAAACCAAAACGAGCGAAATTCGGTCAGTCGGAGTGATTTTTGGCCCAGTTTTCAAAAGTGCGCTTCTCCTTTAGGAGCGTTTTTCGATCATAAGAGCGGAGCGAAATAGCAATAAGCGAGTAGGGGAATTCTCAGAAAAAAAAAGAGAATCGATGAGGGGAATTCTCAGAAAAAAGAATACTTAAAGAACACTTTTGCGTAAATACCGGTAGGTTTCAATGGAAACGGATCCCTCCGCAATGTATCGTTTTTTTCGCTCTTTGGGTTTAAGCGTGTATACGTGTGTGTGAAAAGGGAGTAACGAATATCTATTCCGTATGGCAAAAAATTCTTCATGGGGCGTGACCCTCTACCCCCCCCCTTAGCTGCGCCACCCCTCGTTCCATCTACTAATACGCCTTTGATGTTCATATGACGAAATTCTCGGGTAATGGCCTGTGGCAACGCACATAAAATTTTGTGTTCTGTTTAATAAGTAGTTCTTTTTTGGAGATATGAAAAAAAATGGCTGTGAATAAAATTGATATTATCGCATGTCACATATTTTTTTTTCTTTTCTTTCTTTGTCGACCTTCAGCCACCCCAGGCCGTTAATAAGTGGTCAACACCGTAGACGTTATTGGAACTTAAAACGGAAATAGGTAAGGAGATTATGTACAGAGGTCACGTGATTTTTGCATTGTCCATTGGGTGGCTTCAGACTGTCCCCTTCGCCTGTGAAAATTGGACATGGAGTATTTGTAATTTGTCACTAGCAGATTCGGTAAAGTACGCTCCCTGTTTAGCACACGTATGTGCAACCTCGATACCAGTGGGCGGATGTGGGCCACCATAGATTTTGATCCGGACACGGAAGATATTAAAACCCTATATAAAACACAAATAAACCATTCAAAATCCCATATACGGCTCACGATTGAGCTAACATCCTGAAGTTTGGTCGGTGACTTTTCTAACATCCTAAAGTTCTGCCGGCCACTTTTCAAAGGTTGCCCATACTTGGTTTAGAACATCTAGCCTTAACTAGTCTTAGCAAATAAATCATTAATCTTCTCTCCTAGTTGGAAAACCCTTGTTCTGAGTGGCTTCCAGTACTGTCAGTCAAATAACGCAAACAGAGTTTTCTGCCAATAAACACACTGTCGAATCTTTAGGTTAACTCCACCATGCAACCGTCCAACCTCTGACCTCTGTACTGTAAAAATAAAGCAATTGTCTTTCTACTGTATAGAATTCTGAATTCGATACTGTGGGTGCATGAGATAATACTTTCAATTGTATTGCAGCATATTTATGATACGGGCACAAATGGTTGACCATTGTCAGGGAGAATCAGTGATCCATCTTCAATGGTAGCAGTATTACAGGTTCCATTTCTAACTCACTTTAATAAAACTAAAATCAATATATCGGTAAAGAGTAAATTTTTTAATTACTTAAACAAAAAATCTGCTACTTCCAAGAAGTTAAAATTACAAATGACTTAATTTTCTGTTCTATAAATCTCCTACACCACAGTAGCACCACCTTCAGCATTACTTTTGTATATTCGATGCTACCACCATCTTACAGCGTTACAGAGTTAGTAATGACGGAAAATATGAGTCAAAATATTTTTTCCAAAACAGAAAAATGTTCAGTCAAACCAAACGTGATTTGAAGTAAAAAATTATTTCAATTGCGTGAAAGAGAAATTCTCAATCCAATATTTTTAAAAAGTCCTTTTCTTCCTTAGTATGACTTATAGCATATATGGTTCTAAGTTCTGTCATGCACTTTCTGTGACTATTTTCACTGAATAAAACTGGCCAAAATAAATTTTCAGACACATTATGCTTCACACATTATTAATTGTGTTTAGATCGGGGATTTGCTATTCATGACATTTTTCGTGTTTAAATAATAACTTTTCGTGGAACTGGAGGTACGGATGTAAGAATGATTATACCAATTTTACCGCCACATGATTGCACCAATTTTACCGCCACATGGTTCCTTCTAATGATATAAACTTATTTTCTAGTATTTGAATGAATTCAAAAAATTCAGTGGATCATCTTGTAGATAAGCCAAGTCCACTTGATTGTTGAAAGAGAAAGCTGCCTACACCATTACAAATACACCACCACTTTGATTAATGAAATAGTTCCTTATTTATTTTTGTAAATATTGCTAATAACTTGTACCCCTGTCAGATATGTCGAATTACTATCATTTTTCCTCCATCACAAAAAAGTATAGTCTCTTATATATTACTCTCTGTTTACAGGTCCATTGTAATCACTTACATGCTGAGCATTACATGCGATACCATAAATCCACATTTCGAATGATTTACAAGTTGTGATATATTCTTAAAATTTCTTACTGTGCAATTTCGAATTCAGAATTTTACAATTTCCTCATTTGTTAGCTATGAACTTTAAGATTCTTGAAACGTAGATGATATTAGAGCTGTATCTTTACTGTAAGGCATTTATTAAACTCAAAATCTTCGACATGAATACAAATATTGTAACATTACCAATATTGTAATATTATACAAATATGTAATATTATACAAATATTGTAATATTATACAAAACATTACCAATACAAATATTGCATTTGGCTATAAGCTTTTGGGATAGGTTATTTCTGTTTTTTTTTACGATTTTAAAATTCCATTAAATAATCGGATTAGTATTGTTCCTCTTTCATTAAAAATGACTTAGCATATCTTCTCGATAAGTTATCCCAATATATACTATCGTATCTGTGGAAAATTATAGGCAAAACACAATGCATATAAAATTTTGCAGTTATTTTAACATGATGTTATTTTAACACAACTAGTTAGCTATCTGTAGTATTTTCGCAAAATCTCAAACTCTAATACCTTTTTTGAAAATTTCAATGCTTGTTGTGTAACAATGTATAATTCAATCAAATTTCCTTTGATCATTCTTTTTTTTAATGCGATTCTCGAATTAAAAAAGAACAATTAAAAAAATCTTTCAGAAAATATTTTAAACGTTTTTTATTAGGTATTTTATTAGGTAAATTTTTATTAGGTAAACATTTTTTATTAGGAAGAACTAATTTATTAATACCTACCTTCCGCTAAAATATTACTATATTCGGTGATTTGAACGTAATGCTCTTTCTTTTGGAAAGAATCGGATAGCAACAAATTAAAGCGCAGCTTTATTTTACCAAAATCTAAATAAACGAATTTCCTTCTGTTCATCACCTCTTTCTGACCTGATTTTCAAATGCTCTTGTTTCCTTCATTTCTTTTTTTGTTCATTTACTTTGAATACCTCTGATAGTTTTCAAATATTTAACTTTATGAGGTGAAATTCGGCTGACTCGTGCAGCTTTGCTTTAGTAGAAATAAACCAACATACCTTGAGATGAAATTCCTTTTTTACCATAACAGTTAATTAAATCGGAATCTATCACTTGTAAAACATATTTGTGTAAATTTTTTTTTTTTTTTGCAGAGTTCATTAACATTAAAGTAAATAGAAAATGACATACAGGTTATTTTTTAAATTATGAAATAAATGATTCAAATGAGTTTAAATTGCATCAGAATTTTTTTCAATGGTAGGTACTTGCCGTACGCCCGAATGTTGGTCATTTTATTATGTGGTCACTTAGTAGGCGGCCAACGTTACTCGCTATGAAAGAGTTGAGCAATAAACAACTAAGAAGTCGAAAGTCGAACCATTAGCATTAGAATTATTCTAATGCGTCTGAGCATTAGAATTATTCACATGAAATATTTTATTTCATAAAACTAGGTAACTAAAGTGGGGGGTGGGGGCGGGTGCAGCTTTTTTTTTCACATTTAAATGACTAATATCTTTTAAATAACGCATTAGAAGGCAAAATATGCAAAAAAAAACTAATTTAAAATATGCCTCGGTCTGTATGAAGTTAATAAAAATCTTGTAGATGCTGATGACAGTGCCTGATTACAGCACAGGCCAACTAGGCCACGGCCTAGGGCCCCCAAGCTTAAGGGGCCCCAAAATTATTAAAATAGTTTAAGTTCTGTTCCTTAAAAAATGAGTTATGCACTAAATATTTAACGGTAATAAAAATAGATAAAGCGATCACTTTCACAAGACATTCCGCTGAGCAAAGGGTTTGTTTACAATACATTCAGGCACAAAAGAAACGTCATTTTAATATCCCAAGAATTCCACCTTGGAGTATTCACTGACGTTACGTCATTTGATTCTGAAGCATAACTTCTACATTAAATGCTGAAAATTTGTGAACATTTAAGTTAAAACTTTTTGCATAGGAGAGAGTTTGAAGCTAATGCATCCTCCTCCACCCCTTCCCTTATGTGTGAAATTGCGAAGAAATACTGGTATCACTGTCATAACCAACTGTAAATGACCGCACAGGGCCCCCGTAAAAATGCTAGGTCTAGGGCCTCCGAATGTCTTAGTCGGGCTCTGGCTGATGATTTTCTTTAACCCTTTAACGCGCAGTGTTCCCGCTCTGGGAACACCAAACTCTGACGTTTTGACTCTTGCCAGTCACGAAGAATAGATTTGATTTGTATAAAAATAGTTGCGGGTCACATAGCTCCACGAGAATCCTTTCCTTTTTAGCGCGTCATTTCCCGTAAAAAAAAAAAAAAAAAATGTCACGATTATTTTTAACAGCACTGACATCTGCCGAAAAATGGAAGAATGCGAGAGCAGCTGGATAGATTGACCAATGCTGAAAAAAGGGCAGCCGTTGCCATCGCTCGACCTAACTACCAGCAAGATGGCGGACGATCGAAACGTTCATCGCGCGCCACATATCTAGAGACCCTTTTTTTGACGCAGCTGGCTGTGCCGCACAGTCAGCTGTCGTCAAAAAAGGGTCTCTAGATCTGTGGCACGCGATGAACGTTTCTATCGTCCGCCATCTTGCTGGTAGTTAAGTCGTTCGATGGCAACGGGTACCCTTTTTTCGGCATTGGGAAAGGATTGCACCTCAAAGGGTTAAACCGAAGATTTATTTTATCTCTCTAATCTCTTAAAAAAAGAAAATAAATAGCAAAAATTGTGAAATTTTCTTGGTTAATGATGACGTCGAGTGACTTTTATTATTATTCTATTTTTTTTTCCTTCCTTCATTCTTTCAGCTTTACTTAAAATAACCCGACTACGTTAAGCCCGTTACTCGCCAAAAACACACCGCTCCTCTCTCTAACTCCGCACACCTTTTCGTTCTCCGCTCACGCGGGTGGGCTGCACCCTGCGCCGGAACAAAGCGCAGTGCATCGGGGCACCCACCGTGCCGATTCTTCACAGAAATTCTCGCAGTCCAGCCGCCGTTAACGGCAACCGTGGGTGACACT
Source organism: Cheiracanthium punctorium (assembly GCA_038373885.1). NCBI lineage: Eukaryota > Metazoa > Arthropoda > Arachnida > Araneae > Cheiracanthiidae > Cheiracanthium > Cheiracanthium punctorium. Next base: position 1,695,012 of record JAWZYV010001322.1, on the reverse strand, counting down.
GAACGGCGAGGGCCAAAAAAAAAAAAAAAAAAAAGCGCTGCCCTTTGAAACTGAAAGAAAAAAAAATAATTATAAATATATATGTAAATAAATAAATAAAAACAGAATATTAGAAATGAAATTCTGAATTCAAAAATTTATATATACCCATAGAAAGGAATAATCTATTAAGGGGTGCGCTCTGCTATAGTTATAAATATACCTCAGCCAGAACCAAACAACACTCTCCAAATTTTGGATATATGCAATTCGGGTTATTTACCATTTTTTCCCTTTGTGTACGCCACGTGGGTACTACTGCATTTTTTTAAAATTCGTTTGAGTGTTATATCGTGGAATTAGTACTTCTGAGAGAAAGATTTAGTGCAACGAATTTGAATCACTGTGATACTTCATATCATATTTTGTCGCTCAAAGATTCTATCATAGAGAAAAGAGAAAAAAAGAGAGAATATTTCAAGCCTGTTCAATACGGATACTTTGGATTTCGACAAGTCGTATCCTTTTGAATGTTTTTTCAAATTTTTTACTTTCAGGTCGTTGCTGTTCTTCTGGTTGTCTTCTTTAGTCTTCGGAATGTATCTTTGTATTCTAAATGTTGTCTTCTTCTTCATCGTTTCTGGGTGTTTTGATAATTGTTTCGCCGATGGTGAGTACCTTATTCATTTATTCTTATATATTTGCTTGTTTATTTATTTATTTATTTAAATTTTGTGCTTGAAACATGTCCACATACACGAAGGAAAATGTTTCTTTCAATCGGCAATTTTTTTTCTTAATTCAACAAACGTTTCTATCGAAAAATTCTTTGTTATTTAATCTACTAAATTGTTAATTCAACTGAGATATTTGAGTTAAAAGAACGCCGAAGAATTTTTTGTTGATTTGAAGAAAGCATTTTCCCCCACTCGCATGAAATAATTTTTCAGTATTAAAAGAAAATGCAGGCTTGGAAAAACTAAAATAGTCAGATGGTTCATTTAAACTGTCAAGTTGCGTTATTTTTCATTTTTCATTGATTAAGTGTTTTGCACTGAAATGCGGCTTTAAGTTACTGAGTAGATGAGTAGCAGTAAAACTCTAACACCCGCAGTACATTAAAAAACCCAATGCATGATTTATTTCCTTACTGATCTTACTTACAGAAAATGAAAATCATTCTCATTTTTCTTTTCATTTTCAGCACATAAATGTACCAGCATGCGTTTATCACTACCAGGATGTGACCTTGCTTTCAAAGAAAGTATTTACTAACAGTAGCTTTATCGATTCCTTTTTATTAATAAATGCGATATAGAAAAATGTGTGCTTTTAGCCACTTTACAAATTGAAAATCTCGTGAGAACACAAATTCAGCAAACAAAAGAATATGACTTTATTTGTTTTGTTTTTTCAGAATCTACAATTAAAAATTTTCTAGAGCACTAGTGAAACTTTCTTGCGTATGTGGAAAAGAAAACTAAAATTTAAAATAATTTTTCACGGACTCAAAATAAAATACTTTCAGCATTTCTTTTAATTTTCTTTTAGTTTATACTACATTTTAGTGTACAATTTTATTTCTTTTATAGTACTAACAATAGGTTGTTTTTTTTTTTTGTTTTTTTTTTTTTTCGTTTTTAGAATGTGCTCTAAAAAAGAAAAAAAAAAAACTAATGTTAACTTTTATTCCATGACGCAAAAGATATGCATTTTAGCCATTGTATACTGAAAAACTAGAGGAGGGGAAATACGAACCAGTACTTTTTTCGTATATTTACGTAATTTTATTCATGCACAATTCCGTTCCAGGAAAGAGCTGACCGTTGATATACCGAAATTGCCCTGCGTTTAAATATAAACGGAGGATTTCTGTAATATTTTATTGATAAGTTTCCAGTAAATATACGGTTATTCTTTAGAGGTAAATCTCTCACAGTTGCGAATGTTGAAAGAATCCAAATATGACTTAGGTTACCTATGTATATATATAACTAATATGTAAAACACGAATATGCTGCAAATAAGACATACCTCGCATTACTATAATTTGATTACTATAATTTACTAATAATTTGAACGTTATTGTATATTAAGTTGGGAAATTATATAAAAATAGAATGGAGATATCTAAATAGACAGCTGTATTTTACAAAGTATTCAAAATGAATATAGATAAATCACAGATGCTGATTGGAAAGGAGTAACTGAAGGTAGTAACTAGGAAAATTACAAAAATATAAATGCGCACTGGCAGCAATAGAATATAGTAAGAAGATTTATAAAATAATTAACTATGCAAAAATGGCATATAAATTCAAATCAAGCATCCATAATTAAGTATTTAGAAGATATTATATATATATATATATATATATATATATATATATATATATATATATATATATCTGTAAGGAATGACCTTACGCCATCCCTTGTTGAAATGATCGACATAAGTCCATTGGGGTTCTAGGTTTAATAGTTTATTTCAAAGTTCGGGCAGAGGACAGGAGTCAGGCCGGTGACCTTATTAGTTCCGTGGCTATCTTCTTTCATCGCAGTCTCAAAGCTCGAAGCAAAGGCTAAGCTAAGCTTACGTTCCAAACTCCTAAAAAACTAAACTAAGCTAAACTCCCGAAAAAGCTTCTGAAATTTCCGCGCTCTTGCTTAAATACTCCTTAGTTACTACACCTGCTGGCAGGGCGCAGCACGATCGCGGTGGCGTTACTCTCAAACGTAATTAGTTAACTAGATTGTCAATCAAGACATGAGAAACACCTGCTTACCCAGGAGTTCAAAAAGCACGTAGTACTGAAACCATAGAAAACTGAAAATACTGCTGAATCAATAATTTTACTCCTTATGGAACTTCAAAAAAACGTATCTGAGCGTAATATTTGTGTGGCCGAGAAACAAACTTTACAGTAAGAGTAACCGAGATTAAAGAAGCTTTTTCAAATAACATTAAATTAAATTAGGTTAAATTCGAAAAGTTTATTTTATTGTTACACACACGCACATACACACACACACACATATATATATATATATTCAGAATCTCCATTTAAAATTTTACTAGATCATAAGGATTGTTTTCATGTAAAAGAAAGATGTTTGGTTCCTTCTTTGATGGCATAGTTAAGTAATTATTTTAGACATTATTTCACCGAAGGAAAACGGATTTAAAAGGAGTGGGGGGGAGGGGGAGGTATAAAGAGAGAGAGAAATGTCAATATTATTAAAATCTAATTTTTTATTAGTGCCATAAAATAATTTATTTTCAAAAACTTTCTTAAAATATATTTTTTAAGTTAATGAGATTTTCATTTTAAGTTTTATACTTGTTACTAGATTTACTATTTAAAAATGGAAACAATGTGCACAATTTAGAAAATATACTTTCTAAATTACATGTTCCGTGAAAAAAATATATTTTAATTTGTATATTTGATTCAAAATAAGTTTTATATATTTTTTATTATTCAATCAAGTAAATTAGGCAATGCTCTGTGTAAACAAATGTGATAAGTTTTTTTTTTTCTTTCCCCTGCCGTAAGGCAAAAATATTAATTATTGTAATTAACAATTATTATAATTTTAAATATTACAAATCCCATTCTTAAATTTATCACACATACAAGTAAAAATGCATGAAAATAACAAACTTTAATTTCCAAAGTAATATATCACCATTTTCAAAGCATGAAATATCTTGAACGCATGAACATGGAGGGGGGGTGGGCATATATTTAGGGGTAGGCATACAATGTTCATATATAAAATGTGACAAAAGCAAAAAAAAACTATAAAGATATCCAAAAATATTTAATATATATCTTTAAATTTTGGTTTGCATGCATAAAAATGATTAGAATTGTAATAAAAAATGGATATTAATAATGTTTATTCATTAAAATAGCTTAAATTTTTATTTTTATACTGCTTTTTGTGTCTAAATAATTGCTGTTAGTTTTACGAATATTTATATAAAACCCCCAAAAAAGTGTTAAAATTATTTTATATTGAGTACAACTAAAATTTAAATGTGTGTGTTGATAGAGAGATGAATACACAAATAGGAAAAGGCTGATTTGTATTTTAACACAACAGTTGCAAACCAACCTTCACAATAAAATGCATGAATTACTAACTTTTAAAATTAATTTTTGATTTAAACAGTAATTTATATAAACTGTTCATTCTCTATGTTACAACTAAGGCGTTCCGCAGTTTACCAGCAACTCTCATGCCGGCCTTTCAAATAGATTAAGAGATAAAATGGAAAGGGGGGGGGGCGGAAAAGACAGGCTTTTTGGACAGTTAGATCTGGTTTGTAATGTTATTTTCTTTATAAGAATAGGAAATTGTGAGATCCGTTTCACATAGAATAACCACACTGCAAAGCACAATTCTTCATTTCAAAATTTTTCACACAAAATTTATAACTCGGTTTGTTAAAAAAAATGTACTTTTATAATATTTCTCAGTAGACATTTTGAGATTTAATCATTAAAATTATCTATCTTCATTGCTTTTAATGCAGCTCTTTTTCTCTACCTAACGCAAAGATGGCAAAGGAGCATTTTGGTCAAAATAAGCTATTAAAAATCACGTTGAAAGTACTTCAATATTTCTTCATGTACATCAGCAATGAAATATATTTTGTCTATTAAAAAATGAAAAAAATAAATTATTGTTCTATTAAAAAAAACGTAATTTAGTGTGACTATATTAATGCGCTCTACACCAGCATTGTCTATTTTTGATAAGGAATTTTCATTAATTTTTATGGTAAATAAAAATAATTCATTTTTTTTATAGAAAAGATTGTTTCGAAATTTTTTTTATAAATGTCGATCGGGCAAAGTATATATTACTTCAAAAATGTTTAAACAGAACTGCGTATGGAGAGGTCAGGATTACTAACTCATAAAAAGTGGGGATTGCATGGCTCACTTAAGTTATACTGATGAAAGTGCTTCTAATTACAAGTAGTAAATGATCTATAATCATCTACATGGCTGTATAGAGGTATTTATAGATGAAAAATTTACATCAGCTTCCACTTCTTTTATTGAATTTATAGACTTTCAATATACATATTGTAGGATACTGATTTTACTTCTGCCATGAAAATAACTTTTATATAAAATAGACTACGTCGTCACTAATTTCTAGTATAGTTGTTTTTCTCTTAAAAATGAAGTTATATTTTATTTCAAATAAAGTAAAACAAAACAAAATCTGCTCTTAATGAAAACTCACGCATGTGCATTTTTCTTTTTTATAATTTCCTTTAATGAATGTATCAGAAAAGATAAAGATTTATTTAAGGTATATAAATAATTAATACATGTATCTTTTTAGGTCACAATTATTCAGAATTAAAAATCGTCTACAAGATGAATATTTAATCCAAAAAAATAAATTGCTTGGAAAAATCTGAAAAACATAATAATAATTCATTGGGCGTTTAATTTTTCCCCTGCACCTTTTAATTTGAATATAAAAGAACTCCAAAAATTGAATAGTTTATTTCACTGAAGGTTTATTTTTAATGAAAATTTAATGCCCTAATAATATTACTGTATGAATATGGAAAATACCATTTTTTTCTTTGAGTTTTATCATAATTTCTTAATGAGAAAATTTCAGAGTTAAAATAAAAATTAAGCGAATAATACTTAGCTCGAGTTCTGATTTAAGAAAGAAAATAAATTAAATGCATCACAATTCTGAAAATGTATATTGCATGATGTTTTTGCTGAAAATATTCTCTGTTGTTGAAATAAAATTTCGTTTCCCCTAACTGATGTTTACTCTTAAAATTAAATGTATTCTCCTTCTATTAGATAATAAAAAAATCATTTGAAAAATAAAAGAGACTATCGTTACAAGTTATGTTAACGTGTAATTAAAATTCAAGAAAAAGATTGTTTTGATAATTTTCTAAAATTTTTTAATCTAAAAATATATTTATAATAATTAGCCTTTTGTTTCTAAATTATACCATTTGAAAGTGAACATTCAAAATATTTATTAATGAGATGCAAATGGTTACTTAACAAAATATCCCAAGTAAATTTAAATATATTTTTACATGTTTCATGGTATAAATGAATCTCTAGATATTAAGTCGATTAAATGTTATGCTTCAAAAATTAATTTTTTCATACTTTCAAAAAGAATCAAAAAATATAAAATTTTTATATTATACCTGATATATTATAATAATTCTCATTTTTATTAGGTGAGTAAATTATGTTACAATGATAATATAATGCTTGATACTGTATTTTTATGGCGATATGTTTCATTTCAGAAACAATAAAAATGTACGATTTAATTTCCACACATATCATTATACATTTTAGTAGATTACAGAAAATGGGAAAAGATAGCTGAACTACACCTTTAAATTGGAGTTAAATATTGTTGTTTTAATAACTACGCACACTGATTCTTATTTATGCACACAATACAAAAGTATCAGAAACAGCAGTAATTATATTTCATAACTGCTCAAATTAAATTAAGTAAAACCAACACTATCAGAAAATTGAAAAACCTTAAACTTGTGTTACTATGTAAAAAATTAAATAGCATATACAATAAATAGCTTTTTTTAATAAATGAATACTTACGACACATATTCAATAACATAGTGATTACTTTTACAGCAAATTTCTCTGCAATTCCTCGAATAGAAATGCATTTCACTTAGAAACGTCTAATTTCTTTAAATGAAAATATTTTTAAATTTACATGCCGTTAGAACTGTAAAAATAAGTATTTTAAGCAGTAACATATTAATTGTAATAGTATTAATTGTAATGGGTTAACTTTTAAACAAATTTGTTTCGTTCACTTATGAATTTTTGTAATAAGTATTAAAAATAAATGAGATCGTCTTTCACATTTAAATAGCGATAAAAAATAAGACTAAAAGCAATTAAATTCTTCCTTTGTTATGAAATTTATGTAAAACGCTTTAGGTATATTTTAATTTTTCACAATCAAATCTTTTTTATATGTTTTTTTTTTACGATGCTGCATGAAATTCCAGAAAACATTAATTAATAAAAAGTAATTTTTTATGATAAAAATCATTTCATTTTTAATTTTTAAATAATAATTGCTAAGAGTAAGTCATTAACGTATTTTGGATCGCTTCAATAGTTTTAAATAAACTACTTTCTCTTACGACTCTTTTGACTCGAAATTTTGATGATAAAAACGACCATAAAAATTTAAAATTATATTCAAATTATATGTAATTTTTTTTATTTAACTTTTATAAAGTTTTACTTCTGAAAATTTTGGTGGAATTGCTTTGATTCAATATCTAATATGTAGACTTAAATGCACATACATGATAAACAAAACTTACGTGTTATTTTTAAACTATGATTTTAAAAACGTGTTTTCTTTACTCACCGACATTATGCTGATTTCTTTTTTCTTATTTTTACAACTCAGTTTTGCAATAAAGTAAAAATTTTTTAATTATGTACTGTTAATTTGATCGATAGTTTTTAAAATTTAAACTTCCGGTTATTAAAAGTGAAAAAAAATGAGAATTTAACATTCCTAAATCACAGTTATAAATCGGCTTACAAACTCCTACAACCTTTCTAGGAATAGACCGCAAAATAGTATAAGCAAACAAAAAATATCATTCAGGTTGAATATGAACAGGAGTTATATATATATATATATATATATATATATATATATACTAATAGGATCAGAACTAATAAAATTTTCCACATCTATTAACAAATAAGGATGTAATGTACATAAAAAGAAAAAAAGCACAAAAAATCCAAAAACATCCTTCACTCTAAAATGAGGATGGAAATAAATCTTATAATAATCTCTTGAAAGACCTGCAGGATTTCTAGACCCTGTTTCATGAAGAAAAAATAAATGTAATAATATACAAACATAACAACAATAACAAACAACAGCATAAACAAAACAACAATATATTCTAAAATACTAAAGAAAGATCAAAGCGGGTAGATGCAGATGTATTATTACCTATTATTTATTAACTGCAGAAAAATATTTTAATTGTTCTTCAGCTTCTTGTAAATTATAAATTATTTTTTAAACTAAAAAAAGGATTATTCGAAAAAAGTCTAAAGTTAAGCATTCATTGAAATGCTCAATTTTAAAAGAAGAGTATATTTTTCCAGTTTTAAGAACATGTATAAGGAAGAAATTAAAAAGTGTAATTTATTTTTTAAGTATTTTGAAATTTCATCTGAAATCCTGCTTTATTTATTATAATAAGCTTCAAAATATTTTAGACTTCATTCAAACATTGTAAATGTTTTCAACGTTAAAATGGGCGACTTTTACAGCTGCTTTGGATATTACTCATTGCGTCCTCTAAAGCGATTAAAGGAATTAGAGCCATAAAGACAAGGTTCAACCCGCATTTTAGCTTAAGTATCTGAAAATGGAATCTAAAATGTCTCTGAATTTTAAAAGAGGTTTGAGGATTACAAAATAGCATTTTTAAAGCTTATACATTTAACCCCCCTCCCTCCCTACACGCGCGCACACATACTGCTCACATTACGTTGAATAAGGCGAATGAATTAAACTATTAGTTTTCCGAGTAAATTGTACAAAATCTTTGTTTAAATAGTATAAAAGTATCATAACTTGTGAAAATACTTGCGTTTAAAACTTTTCTTATCATATAGCAAGTTTAATATTACATAATGAGTAAAATGTCTTTTCAAGTGCACCTGGGGCCTCACCATGGCCGAGTGGAAAAGACGCTCAAAATCGTAGACGACTGAAGTGTGAAGTTCCTGTATTCGGGCCCCATCGCGTGACTATAGATCTAACGGTGTGGAGTTTTGGTTGGCTTTCTCCAGTGCAACGCGAATGCACGTTAGAACCCCTCAGAAAGTCCTCGACCGAAACTCCTCGACTCAGAAAGTCCTCATCCCCATCCTGGGCAGATCGCCCATACATAACACGACTATCAAGTGCATCTGGCTAATTAATTGAAAAATTACATTTTTAAGAAGATTAATGTCATTGGTGTATCCAAAGAGGTGTCATTGGTGATACCAAAACCTTTTTTAGAAGGTAGAGAAATGCGGTTTGTAAATTATTCTCAGACAATTACACAATTTTGTCTTTTGTTATTGTTGTTGTAGTTGTTATAAATGACTGACAGAAAATTATGTATGTTTTCTCTTGTAGATGGTTATATCCTTTCTCTACAGATTTCAGTAAAGAGGTTTACAGCTTAACATTTAATGAAAATCTCTGAAACATAGCTTGACATCATTTAAATTTGAAAATTTTTATTTGTTAAACTAACGTAATTCTATTATCATTTCTCATACCCACGTTTCTTTCAAAATTGAAACTGGCATATGAAGAAAAAAATTTATCAAGATTTATATGAGCTGAGTGGTACTGATTTAGCTTACTCTATGATGCGAAACCGTAGTTGAACTACAATTTTAAAACTTAACTAAGCCTAACAAAAGTCATTTGGATGAATATAGTAATAAAAACAGTATATTATAATAAAAATAAAAATAGGGATAGTGAAATTTTAAGAGATCCACATTAACCAACACAAACATTCTGCAATGAGCATTTCGCTTTTACTCTTGCACAGTTTCATACAAGCATCAAAAAATGAAAAATGTTCATTTTCAGTAGCTCGCGATATATAGTGTTACTAATTTTCTTTCTAAAAAATTGTTTCGCTTTGTACTAACGTGATAAAAAAATTTATAAATGACTTGTGATGCAGTTCATCGCATATTTTTAATTTACTGAAATTTTATTAAATACACAATTTGTAATCATTTTTTTAAATTCCCATATATATTGTTTTACACTCGCCTTCCGTATCAAAATAAATTATTTTTTGTGTTCGTTGCTGATAAGTAATTCTTCTTTCGTGGTAACATATCTTCTTTAACTTGTATTAAAAAATAGCTCTCACTCCTCATCCCACGATTTGTTCTGTAAAAAAAAAAAAAAAAAAAAAAAAAAAAAAAAAAGCGTAATATTTCTTTCCCTATAATTTTGAGAGTCCTTTTCTCAAAATTGTTACTATTTTTTGATATGCTTGTGCCTTTTTAAGGCACACTTCTACAGGACACAATTGTCGACTACCAAGTTAATTTTGCCTCTCGTCTGCCACCAGGCACTTCTTGGCGTTTTATTTGGCAGCTGTTTTGTACGCTGTTTTCGTCATTTTGCTCGATGAGCTAGCTTCTCTCTTTATACTAAGCTCTTTTAATAGACACAGTTCTCAAATAACATATAATTTTGCCTCCCACCTACTGCCAACTTCTGTAATTATTAAAAATACTAAAAAATATTTCAAACTGCACATTATGCAATTAATGCAGCATTTCTAGTATAATTAGTGCCATTTTGCACCATTTACCATTTATTTCATTAGAGGAAATCAGATCGTAAATTAAAAAATAAAAATTGAGTTGAAATAATGCAATACAAACAAAGATAATAATTATATAAAAGGTGATACAAATAATGTAACGTTTACACACATACACACATGCGTTTGTAAAATAGATAGAAAGGCACAAAGAAGGAACTAAATAATATATGAGAAAGAAAGAATGAAAGATTTTTTTTTCTTTATTGTATGAATAGTGTTGTATATCTTTCGGAAGAAAGTAAAGCAAATAAATTAATAAATATTGCAAAATTAAAAACAATCTTTTACAAGAAAAATGAATATATAGTTAAAAAAGCTTTTGAAAACACAGACATACAGAAAAGATTGTAAACGTTTTCTAAGTAAATCGAAGGGAATGCCTGAAAAGTTGTTGATAAAATAAACTTTTAGCTGAAAGAAAGAATTCGGTAAAAATATATTTGCTACAGAGACAGAGCAATACTAAAAAACTTTCATCTGAACTTTCTTACTGTTCAGTTTTTACAAAACTATTATTAGATTGATACGAAATACGACTGTATGCAAATATTATTATCTAAGAAACTACACCCTTTGAGTAATACATTAAACACAGATTCTTGAAAGAAGTTTCTCGACCACATTCAGCATTTCATTTTCTTCCATTGCATGACGGCAGGGAAAAATAGAAGCACTCTGCCTGATTAAATTTCACATGAGACTGTCTTAAAAATACTCACGATCGTGTGCTTAATTTAAATGAAGAATAATTTCTTCGTTTGAGAAACGTGAGAAAGTGGAGTTAGTTACATTTTCATCTTTCAACACATATACATATTGTCGTTACATTATCATACATAACATGCTATTTTCGAGTCATGTGTATTCAGAACAGGAATGGTCGGAAGACATGCAATATGGGAAAAAAAAAAAAAAAAAAAACGAAAGATAATGACAATGCTTTTAACGCTGACATAGTTTCGTTTTGCGAAGTGGAAAACCATCGTACTTCTTAAAAATACATGATTATGTTTCTGTCAGAGTTTTTATGTGTGTAACTTGCTTTTGCTAGTAGATGAGACTCATTTCTGATGAGTAAAGTATTGAGATTCAATTTACAGAGCATTACAGGATTAGGTGGAGGTGACATCCGTCTTCCAAAAATGGGACTAGTTACAGCATGTCAAACTTATTTTATAAGCTCACAAACAAATTTTATTATTCAAAATTATTGAAAAATATCCCATTTTGATTCAGACAAATGTAACTTCAAACATTTGTTAGTATACATTTTTCTTCAGTAACAGATTTTTAAATTTAAGATAATTAAACCTTTCAAAACGAACAGCACATTGTAAATAAATAGTTTAACTGTTAAGAGATGTGGGGGATAGATTCCCTAGAAGCACTACTAGCTCAAAAAACGTTAAACTGTTTGAAAGCTCAAAATGTAACCTTTCCTTATAAATGCAAGATCCCCTCTCCCCACCTTAATGATATATATACAACTATGTAATAAATGCATACTGCTACTTCTTGTATATTATGTGTTGGAGGAACATTTATTTGAAATCATGGAAATAGGTCAAATACTATACAGGGTCAAATACTATACAGGGTGCACCAAAAAGATGGTAACACGCTTTAATTCTTTATCCATTCCAGATAAGTAAGCAATGTAAATTGAATACAAAAAAACATTAAAATTGTTACAAAAACTTCCTACTGTTAATTTTACATTTTTAAAACTTGTATACGTTCTTCTTACAAAAATAAAATCTGAGCTAATAAATTGTATTCCATATAATTAATTGGATCCCTAAATAGGTGATGAACAAAATTTCAGAATTATATCCTAAAAAATATCAGAGATATGAAGATTAATATTTGCTGACTTCAATCATTTTTCAATGTCTCCCGAAGGTAGAAATCAGGTGTCGGATCACTCTGTTTAAAGGGTTGTACAGAAATTAAGGATTTTTTTTTTTACTCTACCAAAAAACGTTTACATTAAAATTCTTGTATAGCCCCTGAGCACCTTTGTTCAGAAGTATCTCTGAGACGTTTAATGATGAAAGAGTGAAATTTCGCACATTACCTTACTGGTGTTTGGGGGATATTTTACTAATTAGAAAATTTTCTTTTACGGAGGTCGTATAAAAGTTTTGAAAATTAACGTAGTCTTTCCTTTCCAATATTATTCTGAACATTTTTACATTTTATATTGCCTGCTTATCTCAGCCTGATTAATAGATTATCAAGCCTGATTAATAGATAAAATATTACAGTGTGTTTCTATCTTTTGGGGGCACACTGTGTAACTGAAATTATCAATAAACAAATGATGATAATTTCTTCGACATCCAGATTAATGGCCATTGATGTCCATAGATATTAACGACTTTCAAGTACTCTATGTTGAAAGAATAATATTAAAACCAAAATTATGTCATTTTGTTAGATGACTTTTACTTTTTAAATACCGCATATTGTATACAATAGTAAAAATGTCCTTTTCAACAAAGCTTGTACAGTAAAGTTAAATTGTCTGATTATTTAACTTTTGTTTAATACTAATTTGATATTAGTTAATAACATCGGATTATCATTCTCATTTTCGGACCCATTTCCCATTTATACAGATGCGGTAGCATTTGACAAGATTTAACATATAAATTTATTTGTTTAGAGGGATGTGATTTTAACAGTAGGTAGCTCGACCAGTGGCTGAGTGCGTTCGCGCTCTCAACTGGGAGACGGGTGGTGCCTGGTTCAAAACCAGGTCGCTTCCAGCAACCTAACCATTCCGAGTTTTCCGTGGTTTTCTCCAAAACTTAGCGCAAATAGGGGTTAGGATCCCTTAGAAAGTCCCCCACGTAAGACAATCCCCCCTCGGCCTATATCCCCCGTGCAGATAATTGGCCGTAATAGTATATTTCATTTCATTTGAATAGTAGGTAATTACTAAAGCAAACTTATAGAAATATTTCAGTAATTTGCATTAGTAAAACAAGTCTTAATTTCTAAAAAATACCATTAGTTAATATTTAAGAAGCCCAAGAGTTGAGCTTTCTTGAGTTTGTGGAAAATGGATAAAGTAGTTCCTCTGGCAAGCCAGACGCTGAAAAGCATCACCAACCATCCTTACTCCATGTATGTACGTCAAAAAGCACGTACCATTTAGGAAATAATAATAGTAACAATAATAATAATAGTAACTAGTTGATAGGTTAACTCTCAGAAAAGTGTAATTGAAAGATGTGTCTAAAGTAAGAGTATCCCCCCCCCCTTTTTTTTAATTCAACAACTACTGACTAAACTAATGACACATCGGCACAAAACGCACGGTTATTTTTTTCACTAAAAAAACAAAAGATTTTTACGTAAAACTTAATTCCTCAATCATTATTTAGCTAAGCATTTAACAGCTCATTTTTTCTTTTTGAATCCTCAATATCGGGACATTTCCCCTCCATGCATTGTAAATTACGCGATTATATTCGGTAAAAGCTGACTGTCCATACATCTTCCTGATAATCCTTTCAGCGCACCATTCCCTCAAAGTAAAAAGTAGAAGACTTCTGTAAAACGTTAGGTTGAAATTCATATAGTAGAAAAAATAAATAAACATCTCAAACAATGAAATTATTAAGAAATTACAAATAGATTACAAGTGGAACTTGTTACTGCATTCAACATGGCTACCAGGTTCCGTTTTTCACTGGAATGTTCATCTATTGTTACCTGATGATTTATATGCTATGTACATTACAAGAGAAAGATGTCCGAACTCAGTTTTGAAGCTCAATCAAATCCGCGGGCTCAATCAATCCCGAGCTCAAGGCGTTTTAGTCCCATTCTGAGACCGAAAAACTGAAGCTTGCTTTATTCTTTTGATATTGTAATCCTTTGTCATTCAGTACAAATAACGCCTTTTAGTTCAGTTTATTCATTAATTCCTACTTTTTTATGTTACTTTACAAAGCAAGACATTTCAGAAGAATCTTTAAAATTCTTTTTAGTTGTCAAGCCAGCACCCTACGCTGTTTGACGAACGCAAATGTAGGAAAAAAAAAAAAAACATTTACGTCTCCTTAAAATAGAAAAAAATACACACTGCGACGTCATTAATAAAGGGATGGAGCCTTTTTGTCACAAAACCACTTTATTGACAACACATACAAAACACATAAAATGGAGTCGAAAAAATACACAGTCGGGTGGCGAGTTTGGGCAAAACCTGGCCTTTACCGGCCTAACAGCAGGGAAAACTTACCTCTGCACTCGCCACTGTCTCAAGACCATCTCTCCTCTTGAGCTGCTCATCATGAAACATTCAGGAATTTATTCGTTCTATAACATCAGAACTGCACATTATCAAACATCTATAACTTCTTGTCGAAGACTTTACGATACAGCCTAGGTCAAAGGTTATCGGTGAGATTCAAGTATTGAGGGGTAAGAAAAGGGAGCATCACCAATATATATCTATAAATACTAATTGTTCGTAAATATTCAGGCAACATCACAATACACTCTCAGACAAACGTAAAATCATCGGATGAACTTCATGCCAGTAAACGATAAAGCTATAGCTTCGTATTGCTGTAAATTAAAACAAACAACAACACTAACAGTAAGGATTAAATAAATTATTAAATTAGCATGAATATGTTTAAACAAATTCAAAAATCTTTTAACCACAGATTCGGACAAGTGGCAGTTTGCGCTTATGTGCATTCCTGTGTGTTAGTATGGAATTAAACCTTTTTATTTAAACAGCGACGACCAATAAAATGTCTATAACCTAGATGTTCTCTATTATTCACCATGTACATTATTCCGGTAACATTACACTTCTGTTAATTACACTTTTTTTTCCTTATTTAATCTATATATTCATTTTCGAAGAATGCCAAATTACCTTATAGATGTTAAAAGAACGCCTAACAAAAGTAAAGCTATGTGAGATATCGTGCTCATTTTTTTCTCTCCATTCATTTTTTCCCCGGACTTTTATTGACTCCACCGGCATTATTGGCTAAAAATAATGGCCTTAAAAGAAGATAACGATATGCACAAAAAATGGCCGCGACTCCACAATGCTAATTAGCTTTTATCAGCACAAACCCTTGTTTTTGTGACGTCATTATCTGGCTTGTCATTAGTTTCTCTGCAGTGATCAGCGTGAACGCTACTGCAGTTATTTGTGACCTCCCGACCTGCTGCTTCTTTGTCTTCGACTAAATTCGAACAAATTTTTGCACCCAGTTATTAAAGATAAACTTCAAACATTGGTTATTTTGAAAGATATCGGAGTTTGCATAGAAATGGGGTCAATATATCTGAATTTTTCTATTATCCTGTACGTAAAAAAAAAGCATTAAACAATGACAATAAACTGGGAAAGTTTTCCAAATATGCTTGCGTTAAAAATTTTCTTGTGTTTTCAAACTGTAGTTTAATGTTACTGTTTTCAAAATTACTTTATTGGTTCTTTTGTATTTTACAATTTTATGTAATGAAAAATACTTGACAAGATTTTAATTATCACTATATTTTCATTTTATTTATTAATAATTAGTATCGGTCATCTTCACGTTTCTGTTATATAATTAACACTTTCCAGACAGAATGAACCACTCTATTACCTTGGTCATTACATTAATTGAAGATTCTTTTGCGAAAATGATTTTGTTCCAAAAGTATTCTTGAAGAGTGTTTACATTTTGTAAATTTTTCTAGGTAATTTATGAGGTTTGTAAATTTTTACTTTTTATCTGTAAATTTTGAGGCATACTGAGAGGAAAGAAGAGTTAATCTTCTGTCTTTTCACTTGTTGAGGCCTCCATGGTAGTTAATTTTTACAGAAAAATATAAAAACACGAATAAAATTTAAATTAAATGAATAATTTTTCAATACTGTAAAGCATTAGTCAATCAAAATTTAATTTGCTTTCCGCTATTTCTACGCCTGCATGTCTTGACACAGACCTGCCTACATCTCAAGCTCAAAGAGTCTTTCTTTATAGACATTTTTAATACTTAAATTGCGCTAATGCTGTTTTAGTAACAAAAAATTGCAATAAAACATTGTCACTACATTTTTCTGTGCGCTGCTATACAGTACGCTGCAAAAGTTTAGACAAAAGGGAGATTACGCATTTCCAGCTCAAATGCAATACCCATTTAGCTATATACAGTAAATAATAGATAGCATCAATGTATTGGCTCGCAAAGCAATTTTCTTAATCACTTCATAAATGCATATTTCTATCAAAAAAGGTAATTTTTTTCATTATATTAGACTAGAGTGTGTTAATGGTAACAATCTGTCAGCTTAAGACGGCAGTGCCCATTGCCCATTCCACCAAATTACTACCTTCTGAGATTCACTCCCTGTTTTTAACCAATGTTAATAACACATTCGATAATAACGATTCCGTTAAATCATGCATGATATGCTGCTAAGTTCCTTGGATTATCCTTGCATTTCTGCTGTCCTAGATCTACACAAACGGCTTTATCTAAGCTGAAGTGCACCACACAAAGTGTTTAACCTTCAATGGGTAACGAGAAGATAGGTGCTTGTTGTCATTTTTCAGCCATCGCGTCTTCCTCTCATATCATTAAATGTATTATTGCCTCTGTGGTGCAACTGTTGTATGTGGAAGAGATGTTGATGAGTCATGATCTTTTGGACTTAGTTATTAGTCTAAAACAAGGGAATGGCCATAAACAATAACAGACTAGATTTTGGAAACTCTAAGATCCTCTACAGAAGAATTCTGTCACTTCTTCCGTAAAGATCTTTCCATTTTAACCCTAACATTTTTCATTGGTTATAGATCAAAGTTATATGCTCGCACTTCAAGAAACTTTATAACTCACGTAAAACAGATTTTTTGTACGTTCTGCAGTATCGTGATTAAATTGTCTAAGGATTACTATAAAAATTTACCTAATATATGGAAATTGTCCTTAAATGTCTCAATATAATGTACATCATTTTTCGATCTTTATGTATAATTAGATATACATACTCATAGAGACAAAAAAAACAGCTGGAATCATCACTTAGTGTACGTTTTTGCGACAAACCGTTCTAACAGAATTCCAATATTTCCTGTCTGTCTTCATTATTGCTGAAAGTAAGTGGTGCACATCATTGCTTGTGAGAGAGATGCTTGAAAACGCTCTGTAATGTTTGTGTCATACACACACACACACACATACTCAAGTTTCAAAGCTGGCTTTTCTTTATTTTTGAAATAAGTATTTAACAACGTTCTTTCATAAGTTCCGTTTATGTATTGTATGCGTTATTATACGAAAAGTACAAATGTACTTTAAATTTCCAGGCACTCATCACTGTGCAAATGTGTCCTTTTTTTATATGTAAATAATAGTACTCTCAATGGGTGTTTGGCTTCATAAATACTTCTGGCTGCATAATACTTAGTAAATGCTAAATTAGTACGATTTGGACGATTGTGAAGACCGACAGATTTTCTTGTAGATTTCAGCGCTATTGGCGGGCTAGGAGTTTAATGGCCTTACTGCCTATGTAACTGGCATTTTACAAATAAATACATTAATATGATTTCCTAAATATGCTGTCTTGCACATATAATGCCTACATAGTAGAATCTTTAGTCGACGGCTTCATAAATATCTGGTGGAATTGAGTGGAAATCGCCCCTAATTGGCACTAAAAATGACAGTAGTCGCACATTTATATATTTCATGTCACTAGCAAAATTTTCCATTTCCCACCCTCTAACATTTTCATCAGTCTAACTTATATATTTCTATTTATTTGTAATAATAATACCAATCAAAGAAGAAGACCTTAACAAATGAAATCCACAATACGTTGAGAAAATTTTAGATTAGTGAACAGTTAACCAAAAATGTGTAATTCATGCCCAGTGTCTAAATACCTGCGCAGAGTATATTATTTGAATTATACCTTTAGAAGTACAGAATTTTTAAAAAAATAAAGTCTTTAATATAAATTTTTATTAACATGCAGCTATATAATATGTAACAAAGATATAATATGTATAATTGTATTAGTATGCATTGATATGAATGTTTTTACATACTTCCCAAATTTGACTATCCCAATTCATTTTCCCATCGTCATGATCTATGTTTGTATTATCTAAAAAGTGGGAGATAAAGAGAAGATTATCGAAACCAATTTTATTTTTCAATTATGCTATCTGTATTTGAACTAGTAAGTACTTTTATTAATTACTTAAAGTATTAAGAAATGTTATACAAAGAACCCTTATAGCATTATCGGTCTAGACAATTGTCATAAATACAATCCGCTATAATGAAATGCCTGGAAAATCAATTAGTATCTCAGTAGAGAATTCGGGACTTCGAATTTTGCCATTTTTAAGGAAGAAATGCCTAATTAATGGACAAGATTAGTACTTATTCTACAGTTTGGAAAATGGATAATATTAGTTAAATTCCACTGTATTCTCATGTGCTGAGGTGCTGTTACATTTAAAATGTATTGTTATAATACGGGTTATTTAAAAATTCTAGTAACTCTTTTTGCTTTTTTTATATATATAGTTTCTAGAATAAAGATATTGAGAATAGAACTCATTGCAACTTCCGCATTATGGATAAGTAGTTTTAATGAACGTTTTCTGAGAACACTTACCGCAGAATTAGACCCAGCCTTTCTTTAAATGTCACAGAGTTCATAATGAAAGGCACGCGTTTAGTTATTTTGATAGTTTCTCACGCGACGCGCGCGTAATTCATACATGTTGTGCGCAAGATTTTTTCTTAATGTTAGCAAATTAAAATTTCCTCTACAATGACATAGTTTCAGTTTCGTCATAAAACACCTAGTTTACGCAAAGTTTAAGTATTTTTAACGGATACACATAATATATAGTCACTTTTAAAGCTGCTTGACAAAACACACAAAAATGTTTTTAAAACTGAAAAATGTTCATCGGTGTAACATCATGGTATTAACTTGATTTGATAATACTTTGTTATTGCAAGTACAGTTGCTGAAATCTGTGTTATACTATGATTGTGACAAGAAGTATCATTGATAATTGGTAATTTTAAAATATTGTATATATATTAACCACAGTAAAATGATACTGAATTTTAAAGTAAAATGATAAAATATGTTTAACTAGTTCAGTAATGAAAAATAGCTCAACTTTACTGCAGGTAAAAATTAGAAATTTTTATATAGTTCAGAAAAATTGATACCTACATAAAAATTAATTATATATTTTGAAATTGTTTCATAGTTAATTTCCTAGTATAGTTTTCTAGCATTATCTATGTGAAAATCTAAACAAAAACATAAATATTTACAATTATATCTTATGTGTGTATGTTTGTGTGTGTGTTTTATTAAGTGAACTAATCATTAAGGGAAAAATAACTCAACTGCTATTGTAAAACCCCTATTACTGTCCATTCTTGTATAGGGAAAATTGAAATTCTCCTCAATATCAAGTATGATATGCAATAGCTGGAAGTTTATGTAGCTTACTATTCATACTACAGTTGGCTAAAAACAGTGCAAGTTAAAATTGATACACAATTAAAAATTATTTATTTATTTATATATCTATATATCAAGCCAATATTTTAAAATTATACTTAACATCTTTTAAAATACGAATTTATAATTTTGCAAATCTGTTATCTTACCTCCTGAAAATTTTCCGAAATTTAGTTGAAGCCTCAATCAGTTCTTCGCCAAGTAATAAAACTTACTTTTTAACTGAGCATTACTTTAGTAAATATTCACCGCATGTTTACATACACTATTAAATATATAATAAAAGTTTAAAATAACTTATTTTTCAGAATACAAAATTATTTAAACTAGATTTTTTACTATATTGGCTGTTTCTAAAATATATTCAAGTGTGAATCATCACTTGAAAGTGTGTACCAAGTTTTATTGCTTGCAGTCTTGAAATTATAAAGCAATCCGCTATGTACAGCCTTAATTCCAAAAAATTCCTAAACTTCAAAGTGTCCATTTGCTCTTTTAGCCACAAAGTTTATACATTTGCTAAATGTAATAAATTGGTGTTTATGCTTAATTACTGTCATTCTTCATAATCACCACTAAGCTTGCTAAGTGTGATAAATTTCCGATTATTTATCAAATTTACGGAATTATTTATATGATAAATACCGGCTCGTAGTGGGTAAATTGAAAAACTCGGATTATTTGTGCGGAGTAACGAGATCTTAATTCCAAAAATGAATATTTTCAAATAACACTAAACAATTCGTTGTTAGAATAACGTCATGATGGCTATTAAAACTTACAATAATATTCCAATTCAAAAATAAATAAATAATACTAGAGATTTTGTACTTCACTTTCATTAGATACGTTTGAATCGATAAATTAGGTAATAGCATATCTTATATATCTCGTAAAAGGTATTAAAAATACAAAACGATCAAAACTTCTTAAGATAAAGTCGAGCTTTTTATTGCAGTAAATACTTCATTTTTATCTAAACAAAATATAACTTTGAATAAAATAATAATTAGTAGTTCTAAGTAACTTTTATGTGAAATGAAAAACCTGCATAAAGAAAACAATTTTATTATTAGAACTTGTTTAAAACATCCCATATAAAAACAAGCTAAACCTGTATTCTTTAGAAAAAAAATTCACAAGTATAATATTCACAAATTTGCTTGTAAAATTATAGACTTTTATTGCATTCCCCATTACGATTTGGGGGTTTCATAATATAATAGGTAAATGTGATAAATATTCAATAATTTATCATATTTACTGTTACGTATGTCAATGCAACGCATAAATGTTTCATGTCATATATGGTAATTCAGTATTCAAAGTCACTTGCGTCGAACATTTTCTTCACTATCGTTTCAATTGAATTAAAGCATCGATAGTATTTCAGGTTAAGAGCCATGTTATCATTTGAACTCCTATTGATTGAAAAATAGAAGTATGTTTATTTTGTAACTGCGTATCAATTGCATTCTAGCGTGCTAAAAGCTATTAAAAGTGAGATCAATTAAAGTTTTTAGATCACGTGCATTAGTACAATAATGTATTATATTTGTTCAAATTGATGAAAGTGTTTTCTTGTACTAGATCCTTAATACCGCCAAAAAACACTAAAAGTCCATGAAAATAAATGTATTACAAAAATATTTTATAGATTTAGAAAATCTGTATTGAAAAATTATCAATGCATGTTCTAATACAGAAATTATTTTTTTATTTTGGGTGTCTGGTCCATTACTAGCAGAATTCTAAACAAGTAGTGCATGTAATGTATTGTAATCGAATTGTATTTTTGACAAAGTGTAAAAAATAAAGATTAAATTTGCTACTTACGCATAAATGCTACGCACTGTTTACTGTCGATTTATTTTGGACAGTTTTTAGACATATCTAAATACAATAACTTATATGTTGATTTTTTTTTCCTTTAACACGATTAGTTTTTTTTTTTTTTAAGTAAACGCTATTGTCGTCACAATTCATTTTAAAATCAAGTAAATTAGTTCAAACATTCTAAAAAATTATGAATGTTTCTTCAAAATTGCATGTAGCTTTTAATGAATAAATATATTAAACAACTAAGTTCGTCATGCAAAATGGGCTCAGGTATCATACATTTTTTCCGAATATTCCAAAGTATTTTCTGCATATTTATGTGCAATTTTTTAAAAATAAATTGCAATTTTTTTTTCAAACACAATAGAAATGTATAGCATGATCGTTTGTAAAAAGTACATAGTTACAACACTTTGTGATGAGACAGTATTCATGCTTGTTAAGTTTCTAGTGTAAATTATTTTTTTTTAAATTGTTCGAGAGTCAATTCCTTTTCTAAAGATCAGTCTTAAAGTCATAAAAAAAACGGGCCTTAATTCATAACCACATTCATCTGTGATTTCATTTGTAATCTCGGAATTTGACTGCATGCATGATAACCAAATAGGATTAGTAGTTACGTTATCTCTATTTCTTATAGCTCTGTCCTACTTTAGATATTCGACAAATTCACGGTTTAGTTCACGCCTTCTAGCTATAGAAAGCTTTACAACTCCTACGTCACCAAACTTTGACGGCATCATTAGGCAAACGTTTAAAAGTTTTATTTACTCAAAATAAAACTAGTAAATATTTCTAGTGAATTGACCGATGAATAGCAATATTTTAATAATTTGAGATAAAAATATAATTTTACGGCAAATGGTAGTTTTTATCCATGACTAATTAGATGATATGATAAAGTAATAGATCATAATGAATAATTTTGTATGAGAAAGGTATTTTAAGTTTAATGTTTTATTTAAGATATTTTCTAATATTTGTAGCAGTCACCAGAAACATTTAATAGTTTTATTTTGTGAAAAATAAAACTTTTAAATACAGGCCTAGAGATGACGTCAAAGCTTGGTGACGATGGAGTTGTAAGGCTTTCTATGTTTAGGAGGCGTTGGTTTAGTCCACTACTGTTCGGAATTTTTGAAAAATAGGCAGTTTGGATTACTCTCTTCTACGCACCCAATTAACGTTAAGGAAAATAACTTCTCATCCAAGTTCCTTTCAAGTAAGGAAGTATAAATTGTCAAGAATGCTCCCATTCAGAATGCTCTCATTCATCGCATCCTTCAGAAGATCCTCTGAACCACCATGGCCGATTGCATAGACATTAAACATGGTAGACGGCTGAAGTGTGAATGGTCAGAGTTCGGGCCCATCGCGCAGATGTCAATCTAACGGTCTGGAATTTCGGATAGTTTTCTCCAGATATAACGTGAATACGCCTTAGAACCTCTTAGAAAGTACTCCCACCAAGGCACCCCCTACATTTGGTAGACAGCCCATGCGTAGCTTGGCCATCACATAACAAACCAATCAGCAGACGCTCAACGCATACTGAAAGGTCAAACACTTTTACGCGAAAACGTTCCTTATTGTTGAATCCCTCCCCCCCTTTTTTTTCTGCTGTGCGACTTTCCATGCAGATTTCCATGCAGCTATCGCCGCTTATCAACGCGAAAGCTGGAGACCAAACAATAATGAACAGGCACCTAACAAAAAACGGAGTATTGTTCGATTTTGTGATGAGTGAAAGTGGGATCGTGGAAGCTTATCGGAGACCATTCTTCGCGATCTAAGAGACGGGGGGGGGGGGGTGTTCCACAGATGCAAATCCAATATCTGGTTAGGTCGACGGCGAAGTGAAAAGTCTGGACATCCCAGATTCTGAAATGAGACAAAGAAAACATTGCAAATAAATGCAGCTTTTCTTTTATCAAATTCATCTCTTGTGAGATGAAACTTGCTTTGTTTATCTTTAAGATAGTAGCTTGAAATCTATAATGACTACGAAACTAAGTTTAGTAAATGAAATTAAAACATTCTCATAGTTTATTTAAGTAATACCTCTCAAAAACAGTATTTGAATTCATATACAATGTCATTTTTAAAAATATTTTATTTACGGAATTGATGTAATTTACAGGGTATCCCAGAAAGTTGGTAGCTCACTAAGAAAATTTATCTAATAAATATAAGTTGGCAATCTCGATCTCTTGCTC
Organism: Cheiracanthium punctorium; assembly: GCA_038373885.1. Lineage (NCBI taxonomy): Eukaryota > Metazoa > Arthropoda > Arachnida > Araneae > Cheiracanthiidae > Cheiracanthium > Cheiracanthium punctorium. The sequence goes on along the minus strand of JAWZYV010001322.1, from coordinate 1,670,987 downwards.
ATTGATACAAAGTTACACTTTTTAAATTTGTATAGGACCCACGTACAAAAAAAAATCCCAATTGGTAAAATGTACCTTACCAATGAGGTGATGGATTAAATTTGTAAATTATATCCCAAACAGTGTTAGAGATATGAAGATAAATATATGCTGACTTTCAACAACAAAATTTCAATGGCTCTAGAAGAGAAGAAAAATCACGTCGGATCATCGCGTTTTATGAGTCATACGGAAATTACGGGGAAAAAATGTTTTTAGGCACTCAGACAATAAATGTTTACACTCAGTTCAGATGACCATCTTAGTCAAGATATCTATGAAACCTCTGAAAGACTGAAAATTTGTGTCTTACTTCATTAGTGTATGGAGAACATTTTACAAATTAGAATTTTTTTTTTGTATGGTGGGTCGTATACAAATTTAAAAAGCGCTACTTTTTAAAAATTAACGCGAGGAATTTGTTCTTAACATAGACTTTTTCATGGCTTATTTTTAATATTTTTTTCAATTTACATTGCCTACTTATCTTATAGATAGAGAATTATAGCACGTTACCACCTTTCTGGGACACCCTTTACTATCACGTTATTTTATAGTACTACAATGAATTGTAGAGGATGCTAACGTTAAGAAGTAAATAACAAAGTGCTTGACATTATTTTCAAGCATCATAGAGAAAAAATTTTGAGTTTTTGTAGATACAGATATATGAGCACGAAATAACAAATAATGTTTGTAAAATTTAACGTATTTTGATTTATAAAAATGCGATATAATGCAAAAGGTTGAACAAAATTTTTAATGCGCGATTTTGATATAAATATATGCATTGTCCTCCAAGCGAATAGCAAAACTGCTTCCAATGGCTTTCATTCGTTATTGAAAGGTCAAATATACCTTGAAGAACGGGGAATTCCATTCTCAGATCCTCATTGTTACAACTCTCTCTCCTTTTTTTTATGTGTAATCAGCAGATGGAACACGAAGCTGCGGAGTCCCATGTTTTCCTATGAGAAAATCGATTTCACTCATATCATCCACAATTATCAATGTTTTGTCTCACTCATGTCAAACTGGTTTTCTATCCACCATCTAGTAGCTGACATGAAGTATAGTGTGCCGTAACTCACATATCGATATTTTTCTGTGTAAACTTTAAATACTCGGTTGAAATTCGTAAAACTGGTTTTGCAAAATGTAATTGAAGATTTTAAAATATTGGCTGTGAAAATATCAAAAATTTCATTAACGGCAAACTATGAATCGTGTCATTAGCTAGATGATGGAGAAAAAAACGTGACAAAATATTAATAACTGTGGATGGTGTGAGTGAATAAATTTTCCCAGTAGAATAACATGGGGATTCACAGCTTCATGTCGGCAAAGATATATCGCCTTTTTTAATGAACCGACCATTCATTTTCATACAGCTACACTCTTAAAAATTTGGTGCAGCATTTCACCAAAACATGCTACATAAAGGTTCACGAAACCTTGTACTAACATTTCGTGCTTCACCAAAGTTTGGTTAAACCTCAGTACCAATTGTTTTAAACATGGTTTCACCATCTTATGAAGCCAACTTTTCAGTACTTTGGTTTGGTGAAATGTTGAACTAAACTTTTAAGAGTGTATTGATGCTTATCCGCAATAAATGTGAGAAACTAACAGTATTGAATAGGCAGTAAACAAAAACAGGATACTCTTCAAATTTGTAATGAGTGAGAGATTTGTAATGAGTGAAGAAGGGCTTGTGGTGAGTGAAAGAGAGCAAAAGAATTAATAATACTTTTGCACTATAAACTAATATTAATAGTCAACCTATTTATCTTATGTAACTTTCAGAAAAAATTCACATGTGCCAGAAGTTCCTTCAAAAACAGTATAAGTGTAAGTGCTACTTTTTTAGGGAAATATTACACAATTTCTTTTGTCTGACTGTTTATTTGAGTCTTTCTTAAATCGTATGTGTTGATTGTTTGTAATAGTTCACAGTAAATTCTTAAAAACCATTCTTTACGATCTAAGAAATGGTAGGTTCCACACATGCAAATCCGACGTATACCTACACCGATGGGCATTCCAGATTGTAAGCCGGAAGGAAAAAAGAAAAAAACAGAGAGATAATTTTTAAGTTAAATTTATTTTATATGAGATTAGTTTTGTATAGTCGGCGAGTTTGGTGCTGAAATTAAAATGCAAATTTAATAGAATCTGTTAATTACTTACTTTCGGGCTTGAATTTTCATAATATTATGGTGATATTTTAGCTATGCAAGCTATGACCAAAAAAAAAATGTGTAAGTCAAATTTTAAGTCCTGCTATGTCGGTTTATTGATTTTAAAACCCTGCGGCATTATTTAAACGAAATAGCATCCAAAATGTTTTGTTAGAAAGAAATTATTTCATTCTTAAAATTGAAAGGCAGATTTTAACTTGTTCCACCAATTAATTTAATCAAATTTAGATTACAGATTCAAGGATATTACATCATACTTGAACAATAACAGAGTAGAGTTTATCATCTATCGAAATGGAATCGAATGATCAAAGCTGACAAATTTTGTACTTAAACATTTTTTCAATATCCAATCTTCTTCACCTAGTTTTGTAACTTTGATTACAGAGTAGATTAGCGTAACAAAAATATTTATGATTCATTATTATTAGTAGTAGTAACAAGTAGTCGACATTATATGCCGTCATTATTGTTTATGGAGTTATTCATTATCATCATTTCTCAAAATGCTAAGCCGTCTAACTTTCGAGCAAAACATATATTGGATGAATATACAGCTGAGAGTTGTTAACACCAATATATGCTGTTACGGTATTCATTTTATGGTATTTTATTAACTGCCCGCAGTTTTTTCCTACATGTATGTAATCAGCTACTGTTAATATGAATAAATTATTTCTTGTCCTGACAATTTCTGTTAAAGAATTGACTGTATAAACAAGAAAAAAAATATTTATTTGAAAATTCTACACATCATCTTTGCGCATCGGAAAAAACTCAAAGAGGAAGTGTGAAAAATTTATCGGAAGCATTTTTTATTCTTTGATATTAAATATGTACCTTTTCTTCTAAACGAATAGCATAGTATGCTTTCAAAGATTTCCCGCCGTTATTGAAAGATTAAACATTTCTAGAAGAACAGGGAATAATTCTATTCTCAAATATTCCTCAATGTTGCCCTCACTGAGCCCCCAAACCCCCTTCAGAATTCTTTTTGTTTATATATATATAAATATATTATGGGACTAGCTTGATTTTCATATAGCTTTAGACGCTTATCAGCTTGAAAGACTGAAGAACAAACAATAATGAACAGGAACCCAACAAAAACAGAGTAATGTTCGATTTTGTGATGAGTGAAAGAGTGGCGTCGGAAGCTTATCGGAGACCCATTCTTTGCGATCTAAGAGACGGGAGGTTCCACAGATGCAAATCCAATATCTGGCTACGGTGGCGGTGTAGCGAAAAAGTGGCGTATCTGTCTGGACGTTTGAGATTCTGAGATGAGGTAAAGGTCCAAAGAAAGTATCGAGAAACAAATGTGGAAATTTCCAAGTGCATCTCATGCATTAGTAAGTTTATTTTGTTTGTCTGGGAGAAAGAAAGGAGATATAAAACCTGATTTAATGTATTAAACTCTACTCCTTTTACTAGAGGTTTAAAAGTAAGTAAAATATTGTAAGTTCGACTTCTTTTATTGGAAATTTATTTTATATTAGAGACATTATTCTGAAATTTATTATGGAATTATTATCCTAATTATGGTATTTATTTTGCTCTCGATTAAATATTTTTAAAGTTAACTGAAACTGCAACATTCTTTCACTATTTAAACTTTACCCATTCTACATTTGTACAGCAATTTTTTTCTTTTCCAAAACTAATATTGTGACTTAAATACATAATTATAAAACTATAACCAAATATTGGAAAAAGATCTTTACAGAATACTTTAAAAATGTCCACTACTTGCTGCTTTGCGTGAAATAAAAGCAAATTTAACGAATGGAAGAATTTCGACATTTATTCAATAGTTTTTGAGCATTTATTAACTAATTTGGGTCCCTTTTTTACGTGATTTTACTGTGCAAAGTGCCACCTAGTGAACATTGTTTGAACAAAATTTTCTTAAACTTTCTTAAGCACATCTTTGTACAGTTCATAAGACAAATTTGGTGACAATCTGCTCACCCGTTTCAAATGAAGAATGCTGTTTACAGCGAAATTTAATAATACCCACCCGGTGAGTTGCACTAGAATATATTGTAAATTTAACCTTTTATTTCCTCATGTACATCTTTTTAAATTATTTAAAATTATCATCATTCAAAAAGTTAGAGAATAAAAATAATAATTATAGCTTTTTAAAAAATACTATACTCAACACCTTATAAACATATTCATAAGAATCCAATACACTCATTGCATTTATTTTTTAGAACAATACAATTAAGAGTTTAATAACATAATTGTTCGCTTCAAAGAGAAGGTAATTTTTAAATTTTCATTCACCTAAATTTTAAAAGAAATAGAATGAAAGAAGAATTTTTGAAATCTTTTATTTTTGAAATGAAAATGTTTTTCATTAGATATTTAAATTATTTTCTTTTTCTTTTTCCAGTGCACTTGACTTTAATGAAAAATCCAAACAAATTTAAAGTATTTTGATCATTTTTTTTATTTTAAAAACAATTTTATTTGCCGAAAATTTCTATCTCTGTTGTTTTATTTTTATTCATATGTTTTATTTCTTATAATATTAATCCAAAATTGTAGCATTTTAGTAAGATTCAGGAAAAATACAAATGCATTTTGATTGATTGATATTGAATTATTATTCAGTAACACAATATTTTTAAATATAGATACCTTAATCTATAAATTTAATCTGATACAAAAGAACTTTTATAGTATTTTGATAAGAAAAAATAAATAAAAATGCGTTTTAAAGATATTGACTTACTATTCAGTAATTTTAGTAATTAAGGGTTTTAATAACGAATATGATTGTGTATTGTAATTTTTGTCCCTGAATTATTTTTAATCAAGTAATTGAGCTTATATTCACGTTTAGCATCAACTGAAACACGTCTGCTATTAAAAAACATTTAAAGATTTAGTTAAAGAAATTTTAATTAATGTGAAAATAATTTCAAAATACACAGAAGTTTAAAATTTATATGCATTGCGATTTGAAGGAGTAATTGCTAATGCTGTATGTGTGTATCAGTAAGGATCGTAGATTGTAGTTCAAGGTAATAAATAAGCATCAGGAAACAACGTATGATAGCACCAATATAAAAATGAATAATAATAATTTTTATATTGGTGTTATTGTATAGTTTACAGATGCATATTTATTACCTTCTGCACAAAGCTACGTTTTCGCTCTTATGAGTTCAAGTTATGTAGAAATCTGAACTTGAAAATATATTACGGTGGTAGAAATGTTTTCTGCCTATTTTGTTCAAAATATCAGAGGCATATTTATGTACGACTGTATATGTATTCTTATTGAGATTGCGTATATATTTATTTACGTTATGTGAGGTGCGTTGTATGTGGTATATCGAGAGTGATCATTTTTGGGTCTTTTCATGAAATGTAATACAAAGAAAACACAATATTGCATGCACAAATTTTATCTTTTTAAGTAATCTAATCTTTATCATATAATCCTACTCAGGTTATTTTTCTTCTACAGTTTAAGATTTATTTAACTGGACCCATTAACTTTAGTGATAAATTGTTTAAATCTGAATAACGTATTAATGGAAAAAAAAAATTAAAAATCCTTAAAACAAGTGTTACGCTATTGTTTAAATGTAAAACTAAATACATTAACCTCCTCCTTCAAAACGAGTTCGACTAAAAGCAAACTCCATTAGGGCCTCCCTTTCATCGATATACGTCATTTTATTTCAAACCCCCTAATTAACAAGTCATTCACCAAACTACAACAAATCGCGTAAATATTTCCTCTCCGATTTCGCTATCGAACATTTCAACACTATCACCAACTCATTCCAAAAGTACTCACTCGCTTAAAAAGGAGCGAGATAAAAGATTAGCAGAAATAATTCCGGAAGCCATTGTGAAATGACGAGCTTCGAAATCGATTGTTCGGATCCTTTTGTTCAGTCGTAACCCCCATTGTACCACTGCCAACGACTGTAGCCGTTTTTTTTTTAATCGTTCTTTCTCTCTCCCTCATTTTTTTTTTTTGTTCTTCCCCTATCTTGCTCTTTCGTTTCCAATCTTCATCACCGAGCCAGGTCATCTTGCTGCTGTGCGGATCTAGTGAAACAACACGCCGAGAGAACTTATTATTCAATATTCCCGAAATACTCCGGCGAAGCCTTTCAAAACGAGACTAATGTGCTTTTGCTGTGGTACATTAGCGGGGCCGTTCATTACGCTGGCGAATTCGCTCGGCCATTACTTTTAATTTAGCCGCCACGAGCAATAAGAAGCCACTGTCGTGTGTCAATCGAGGCAAAATATGCCACGCCAAGCCCGAGGCAACGTAATTGTTATTTATGCCCCTTGCTTATGTAACTCCGATTTGCGATCTTCCTCAAATGGCTCTTGTAAGGGTTTTCCGCGTGTGACACTGGCAAATTTGGCACCGTGCGGGCGACTAAGTGAAAGTTACCGTTTTTCATTTTCTGGGGGTTTTCTTTTCTGTAAATGCGCAGGATATTAAATCCACGAGGTTGCCTTGGTACTGCTTTATTGGAGTTTTCTAGCGATGTCACTTGTATCTCATTCCGCGCTGATGTATGTATCACAACGGGCTTAGCAAATTTGCTTATTTTTGTTCTGTTTCCTTGGTGCGAAGCTGTTCTTTCTTATTTTGCATGACATTTGGCACTACATTTGTTCTTTGACTTTTGTTTACTTTATTTTTTTTACTCTTATTTCCCAGGTGGTTTCATGGTGTCACGTTTATTTTTCTTTTGTTCGTGTTGTTTAGAAGCATAGTTCGTTTTTCTCGAATAAAACAGTACATTAACAATTTCCTTTGTTTGTTTCTTGTTACAGCACTATTTTATCTCACGTACTTACAATTAGAATTAGATTTCTCGCCTATGTCAGGGAATTTTATTCTTCGAGCGACTCTTAGTCTGCTTGCATTGATTACATGAGTTTTTAATCAATGTTTAAAAATATTAAAAATATTTCAAAGTTAAGTTTCATTATTGCGCATAATTACTATTATGAATTATGAAGTTAAAATATTGTAATTTTAATAATAATTTTCACACTATTAATAAAGTATCTTTATAATAAACATACATACGGTTTCAACTTACATGAATCTAATTGTAACTTAAATAATCTGATAAGTATGTGGCATATTGGTTTAACTAACCTTACATGGAAGTTTTATTTGTAAATACCCTGAAGTATATTGTCTGATGTAAGATAACTCGTCATAATTCATATCCGAAATGCAAATGCATTCTCTGACATATTTTGTTTATAGAAGTATTCCTGCTGACAAAAGCGTGCCAATCAATCATATTCAGAAATAGAACCTAAAAGTATTTAGAATTTAAAGCTGAAATGATTTCGTACAGGAATCTATGAGAGAGGCCAATAGAAAGTGGTATTACCGTAATAGCACAAGTATTAAGCAATAATAATTCCGGAATAATAATTCAAAGGACGTTCAACCTGCGTTATGTCATGAAATGTATGTTCAGTATTTACTCTTAAACTACTCTACCGACAAGTTAATTATTTTGTGCAGGTATGGCAGCAAATACAGGTCACAAACATTGACTGCATTGAAAATCTGAAAATCCGCCCGTTTTCTAATTTTTTGTTTTGTATTTATAATTTAAAAGTAAAATAAAATCAAATTTTCACCAGCCCAATATTAATAGAAAGGCAGACAGTTTAGACCTAATCATTTCATTCAGTATAAATATAATAATAATAATAATTTAGCAGGCAGCATAAGACTACAGATACTACATCCATTCCGAGTCCCAAATATAAGCAATTTCCACGTAATAGCAAGTCGTGAAATAAGCCTCACAGACTACTACAGTCAATTAAAAATAAAGTATTATTCTGCAGTAGAAGAAAAAAAATTAGAGCCGCTCAATTATTGCTGTCCTTGCTCCAGAAAAATGTCATAGCAATGACCTTACATAATCAATCAGAGTTCGATCCATCAATGAAAAACTGCAAAAGAGCTACTAAACTGCATGCCCCCCCTGTCCCCCCCCCTACAAATCGGAGGGTGCGTTTATGGTAAATGGTGCGTGCTTTACTGGAGGAAGACGAATTCGCGTGATCTGGGGTAGTTACGATCACGGTTCCACGATGCGGCCGAAATTGCAACTTTTCGAACCGTTTCTAAAGAATTTTTGCAAGATATTTTATTTCATGTCGGATTTTTTTCCAAGATAAATGTTTTTTTTTTTCTTTCTTTCTTTTTATGGAATTGGGTCGCTTCGTAAGTGACTTGTAAGGGAGATTTTGAATGGTGAAACTGTAATGAAAACTGTACATTGGGCACAGAAAATAATATCTGAAATTTCCTTTCTATTGCTCTGTTTAATTTTTAGAAAATGTAAAGCAATTTTGTCAGAATATGATCTTGCATTTGATAAATTTGTATGAAATTAATTGGAATTAGTCAGAATTAATTTCAGTCCGAAATTAATCAGATTATCTGAAATATTTTTGCAAGACAGACAGTTCGTGTGCTTCGTAAATAAATCTGTGAAATCTAATGCTATCTTTTTACGATAAACTGTCGTACGATATCTGTATTTTAGTTATATATGGGAAACTGGGAGGGGATACATTTTATATTTTAATCCATAAATGTGCAGTTTATATCATTTCTTAATTTCATTTTTCAGACAGTTAATTCAAATACTTCTCTGTTATTAAGTAAAATATTCAAGTCATTGTTTAATTATTAAAATTTGAAGTATTCTTAATTCATTAAATGATATTTTTTTCTATTAGACTCCAATTCTTGCGTGAAATGGGACTGGCTAAGGATCTAATGGGACATATGAATTAATCAACTCTATTTAACACCAACTTATTTATTGCTTCAAAATATAACAAGAAATGACATTATCCTATACTGCGTCCTGCAATGTTGCCGGGTAAAATAATATAAGATACTTCCCTTTCACTGAATCATTCGTTAGCTAATGGTTTATAAAATAGTTTCAATGTCACCTAAGTATACGCAAAACCCATCTCCTGTTTCGGGGTATACAAATTTCCTGAAGTAAGATTTCTATTTCAGAAAACTTACATGGATATTTTTGTCTAGCTAACTGATCTCATTAACAATGACAACAAAAAATTTGGAGTTTACTTTCTGACAAATCGTACCAGTACGAAATTATTTAGTTAAGATTTTCTCAAACTTTTTCTCCAGAGGAGTACTTTGAGGATCTTCACAAAGCATCTTGTATAAATTTGAGACTAGTAAATTGGAGGCTAAAACAACAAAATATTTCGCAAGCACAGTTTGAAAGACCGTGATTTAATTTAATGTTAAAATAGATTCTCTTCCTCAGATGAATCATGTAGAGGCATGTTGATACGGTTTTATATGCGTTTGCCTTTTCTGTTCTGTTTCTTAGCTATTTTTCACATTGTCTTCTTTAAAAAACCTTTTTAACGATTCTTAAAGTTCCTTTTGTTTTCCATTTATTTATGAGTTTCTGTAAGAACACTATATTTTCTCCATTTTCTTTTTCATTCTTTTATAATCAATGTTATAAATTAATAAATATATCTCAATTTAAAAATTATTTTTTCTTTATATTTGTAAAATCAAACAATCGCATTTTAAAATCATAATTATGTTGTACTATGGTTAGAAACAAAATTTTAAAGGGGTGTAAAATCAATAGAAATAAAAGAATGATTCATATAAAATTAGCTGCAAAATATATAGTTTAAAATATATAATATAAGCAATAATAATTTCTCAGTTTTCATACCTAATAATTTCCCATTAAATTCCTTACGAAATATCACACTGGACCCCCGTACCACATACTGCTTTTAACTTTACTGGAAATGAATTATTGACCACTGACATAAAATAAAGGTTTAAAATTTAAAACATTTGAAGCTTTATAATAAGAGGAATTATTGTTTGAAAGCATTGGTGCATCCAGAGAAACATTCTGGAGCGAGCACATAATTATTTTGTCCCCTTTTTCTCGTAAATTCATTCGAACACATAAAATGCGTAAATACTCTCCAATGCAAACTTAGTTTGTCAGGGAGAGGTACTTTTCCCTGTGCCCGTATTCTCGATCCGTCAATGTTTAATAGTTAACGGGGGATCAAAACAAACATTTATTTAATATGAAAAAAAAAATTATGCTTATAAACCTTTTTAAGTGGAAATTCACAAGCTCAAAGGATTCAAATTTAAAAAGTTTCCTATTTCAGTGCAAATGAAATGTAATTTTAAATGGGATATAAATTCTGAGCTCTATATTTGTGGTCGCAGTATACCTCTAAGTCAGTGGCGTAGCGAGAAATTAAGCCACTGCTCTAAGAAGAAATTCACGCTCCCTTTTCCTCCGTACAGTACTGTACAGTTGAACCCACTTAATGGAATGCCCAATTTACCACAGAAATTTATTCTAATAGCCGATATTCCATTATTCAGGATAGCATTGACTAATTACTAAGGTTTGGTACACTGAGCATTTATTACAATCCTTTAACCGATGTTCCACTAAGCGGTTTTGACTGTATTTACAACGTTCCTGTCAATTCATTCTTTTTTATCTCCTAATAAAATTCAGATGATAAGCAGTGCATTTTGCTTACCGTGTGCACAGGGTAAAGCTGTATGAGCGGTAATTTGATCTTTCCGAAAAGGAATGTCAGCCGAAACGACCTTTCGTAATCAATCACGCTTGGCTCCACCGATAAAAACCCCTAAATGTCTACTAACTGCCTGGCGTGCCTCCTGAATCAGAAAGTGCCTTGCTGCCAAATGATGCGTGCAGGGGTACAGGAAGACCCGTTTCGCGTGATGCGGAGCAGTTATGGTTGGAGTCGGTTTATAGAACCGCAAATGTATTCTTAGTTTTGCTTCCCTTTTGCAGCTTTCATGACGTGGTTCTCTTGAAAGCACTTAAGAGACATTTTTAAAATTATTTTGAGATAGGTTTCCCCCCCTTTTTTTTAAATTTACCAAAATATATCCACGCGACATTGAAAAATAGCTGAAATATTTATGTCTGCCAAATTTTGTAGCAGGCAAATGACCCAAAGCTTTTTTGAGCTAGTGTAATTATCTGATTAAAGTTATGACAGAATTTAATTTCTAGTATTTGTGAAATCGAAATTTGAAAACATACCACATAAAATCAAATTAATCAGTCCAAACTTTTTAAACTAATCAAATAATGATGCTAACTGCGTTGAAAATTTTCAGATTTGAAAAAAAAAAAAATCTTGTATTTTTGTGAAATAAAAGTAAAGGAGACATACATGTATTATAAACCCTCTTAAAAAAATATTTGAGTAAAAATCAACTCCCTAAGTTAATTTCATGTGTTAAATATTATTTATCATAAAATATAATTTAGGGTTTGTATAATTATAACTTTTCATATTTCTGCTATTTAATTATTCGTAAAGCTAAAATAGGAAATTTCACTTATACTCAAATACTTTTTTTGGGGCGGGTTTACAAATCTTGTTAACATTATTCATATTTAAAAAAGTGTCCTCATTAATTAATAGCAAACAGTAATTGTTATCTTTAAAATAGCCACCTTCAAAAATATTGCCGCATTGCCGTATTAGTAATAAGTCAGACATGATTAAATTTCCCATTTTTAGAGGTAGAAATTGTTTAAATTCCCTATCCTCCACATTATTTTTTCTACTTCTTTGTCACCAAACTATGAATATTGGAAAAGTAGTTTTACAGGTGAACGTATTCCGTTATCTCTCCCCTCAAATCAAAATCCTATCTTCAAATGGGAATTGTTTACTTAAAAACAGCCACCGTCGAAAAATATTCTGCATTAAAATCGCCACACATGATTAATTTTCCTATTTATTTTTTTAGAGGCATAAAACTGTTTTAATTGACATTACTTGCGTATTTTTTTAGCTTCTCTGTCACCAAACTATCATTGTTGTAAAAGTAGTTTTACAGGTGAAAGTCATTCTGTTTTCTTTCCCGTGTTAGCATTCATTCATAAGAGTATAATTCTAAAAATGTGAATTCTCAAAAGTAATTGCCTTAAAATTTATCAATTAGAATTTCTTGTTATGAAAATATAATCCAATATTTATAAAGGGAAGTCTAAAATCTTGTATTTTCATTATCAAACTCGAATAAGGCATATTTAGACATTACTATATGGTTAGATATTGATTTACATACAACTCAATGAAAAGCATGCTACAAATTTGTTAAATAATAATGTTTGTAACTCACAAACAAGCAACTCAATAGCAACTGCTTATAAATTTACTTCAGGTTTATTTTTTGCAAGCAATTTATGGATAAAAAGCATTCTCATTGTTTGCAAATTGAAGATTAATAGGCCAAGGGATATTTTAGAAAAATTGGAAATAATTTTGAATCTTTGAAATAAATATAAGAAAGATTGTATTATTTATCTTTGCAATAAAGTTGAAGGTGTCATCAAAAGAAACTAGTTTGAATGGAGGTATTTTTTATACAGTTTTAATAAGTGAAAGAGAGATTGCTTTTTAATTACATTCACAAAACCTGAAAAAGAGAAAAAGTATGTGCCATTTATATCCATTTTTAATAGATAAAACAAGTAAATTTTTATATATTTACAAGATAATGTTAATTATATATTTTTTTAAACCCATGCAGTACAGTTACATATAAATGTATTTTAAAGAATGTTCATACTTTTAAATTGAAAGATTAAATTGTATAGATATGAGATTTTTCTTAATACTACAATGAAAATTTTCCTTAATATAGGCATAAAGTATTTCTAAGAGAAAAAAGAAAATTGCATTTTTTAAATATTTATTTTTTTAAAGTGCTTTTAAACAGAAGAAAATATCGTAAATACTTAATAAAAATATTTTTTTTGTTTTAGTATCATTATAATTAATTCTATGTTATTTCTAATAGTTACAGAATTTGACAAACGTTGTTCTGAAATAAACTGGGAATTTTTTGACTCTGCTGTTTAATGTTCAAATAAATAAAAATAAATTATATTTTTCCGGGATATAACTGTTTTTAAAAACATGAAGATATGTCATATATAAGGTACTTATCCTACTTTTTTTAATTATCTCATATTCTAAAAACCATTTTTCTGTTGAGTGGATTTATGTTATTGTTATCATGACACATAATTTCAGTTGCATTATTATGTAAGGAAATATATACCACCTTATATTTCGGCCTATAATGCACATACTTTTCTTTACTAATCTCTTATGTAATGAAGAAAATAATGAAAGGGTGTAACAGACATGGCAGCTATTCCAGGTGGATTAACATCATTAGTTCAGTATTTTGATTAAGGTATCAGCATACAGTCGAATTTGCTTATAACGAGCGCTAAGGGACCGGCGATATTTGCTCGCTGTACCCGGGTGCTCTAAAAATCGGTTTCAAGAATAATCATAAAAATGCATACACACTTACTTTTACTCACATTAATAGTATACTAAAATATACTTACTTCATTTATTTTTTACAAACAGTACAAAAGAACTTCGTTATTGTTCTCCGAAGAAGACTCATCGCTCGAAAAACACAGTCATCTGCACCCCTCTCTTCGAAAAACTTTTGAAGCTTTTCTGCACACTCTAACGTTTGTTGGGGGCAGTTCAGCTTCAGATTCTTTACATTCGTTGTCATCATGCTCGCTTACATTATTTTTTTCACCTGCTTTATCTTTAATATCAGCTACAATATCCTCGGGTATAGGCATCTGTGAAGTGATAGCATTGTCGTCAACAGATACATGACTTTCAAACTCTTCTGTACTCATTTTCAAATATTTCAAGTTTTTTGCGTATATTTCTTCTTCCCCTTGAGAAATGTCCAATCCAGCCTTATTGAAGCAATTCGGAATGCATGTTGATGCAAAGTTTTCCCATGCATCGTTCAATAAAAGTATCGTTTCGAGTACATCAGCATTAGCATTTGAGTTTGTTCCTATTTAATATATAATTTTCAAACTCTTCTGTACTGATTCTGTATATCTTCTATCGAGAAGCATTAAAACCAAGTGCTTAAGGAAGTTTGATTTATAGCTTCTGGTGACGCCTTAGTACATAGGCTAGATAACGCTAATAGAATTCAGTGGTAAATATTCTATCCTGATTTTTTGTAAGTCCAGTGATTTCGAGATGCGCTTTACAGTTATCGATTGAAAGGAGAATTTAAAGTTTTTCTTTCCTCAATCGCATCTCCCATTTTGAAGCAGATTTCGTGAAAATGTCCGACGTCATTCAGGCTTTCTTGCTATGTTCATAATCATTTTTTTGTATGAATATTAATGTATGATTTGCTTTCAATGATTATGTTTGATTATTAATTTAGATTTAATTTGACGGTAAAAAGTAAAAAAAATAATATTTAAAACTACGGTATTTTAGATGATAACCTTTTATTTTTTAAAGGAGAGAAAAAACAACACAGACATATCAAACAAATTCAGCCAGCTTAAATATATTCAATATTCGAACTTTTAAATTGTAAAGATTCTCTGTGAAAAGTTCTTTTAGTCTTTGGAGTTAAATAAATCTTTTCACGCGCACTTTTAAAAAATGGTACTATTGACATTCGTAATTCAAGCATTTAATATTAACGCTTATGAACAAGTTGAAATTGTTAATTCATTTTGTGCAAAATAGTGCAACTAATTCTATTTGCATTTAAATGAATGAATTCCATTCATTTAGATTTTTTTATATTTAAACATAATTATGGATACACACCGATATTTTAATACAGAAAATATGATATAAGTTAGACTATGCTGTTAAAGGTATTATTTAATTTTTCTTTAATTTGGAGATATTATGTGTGTACGTATATATTAGAAATAGAAATAAACATCGTTAACTCCTCATACCTATTTATCTATGTATATATATACATATATATAGATAGATAGATAGATAGATAGATATGAGGAGTTAACGATGTTTAATTCTATTTCTAATGGAGGTAAGTGGGCAATGCAATTTGCAAAAGTGTTTTAAATAAGATAGTAAAAAATGCGTTAATAAAAATTCCCTTTCGCTAATTTTCAAAAAGTTGCGATTTTCAATTTGTATCCATACAGAAAAATTCCTTGTTTATAAAATGTGCCCCATGCATTGATGAGGTGATGTTTAAAATTAGAAAAATATATCCTAAAAGTGTCAGAGGTAGGAAGAGAAATACATTCTGACTCAAACCACTTTTCCATGGCTCTCGAAAGGAAAAAAGTCACGTCAGAGAATCGCACTTCAGGGGTTGTACAGAAATTACGAAAGAAAATACGTTTTTGCTCTCTAGCAATAAGCGTTTACATATATTTTCCTGTATAGCCCTTGACCATCTTTGTTGAAAGATATCTCTGAAACATTTTATCATGAAAACCTGAAAATTTGTACATCACTTCATTAGTGCATGGAGCGCATTTTACTATCTGGGAATTTTTCCGTATGGATGTTGTATGCAAGTTTAAAATGTGTAACTTTATTAAAAAATTAACGACAATAATTATTTCTTAATGCAGCCTCTTTTCCTACCTTGTTTTGGACATTTCTACGATTTACATTGCCTACTTATCTCTAATAGTTAAATAATTAAAGCGTATTACTACCTTCTTGGGACACCCGTACATTCAGAGCGTTTCAAAAATGGAGCGATAAACTTTTAGGGGAGGTAAGGAACATAAAAAGAATTCAGAATCATTTAAATATGTGCAAATAGAGCATAGTTTTATACACTGCTTAATAATCCCTACACAAATGTTGTTTATGTATTTGTTAACTTCCTTTCAATTTTAGGGATCGATGCAGATGAAAATTGGGTCCGTTTTGTAACCCCTTCACAAAATGACAATCGATTAAAATGGACCCTTCACAAAAATACAATCGATTAAAACGGTCCCTTCACAAAAATATAATCGAATGAAACAGCCCCTTCTAAAAATTGCAATCGATTAAAACGGCCCTTCATTGGCATTTTACCCACCATTTTAATATGTTTTACCAATTATTTTAACAAAAAAATGACTTTTATTAAAAATTGGTATGAAAATTCATAAAAATAAATGTTGAAGTTCACATAAATAAGCAGTTTTCCCAAAAGTGGGACCCTTGAAAAAATTCCTGGATCGACCCCTGAATACTTATAACAAAGGGGTTATTTTTAGACAAATATTGTGTGCATTTAAAATTAATTACTATTTATGATAATCAATTTTATTTCAATATTTTATTTCAATACGAAAAAATAATTAAATTTCTGTAAGTCATGAAAGGAAATTTCCCTAACACATTTTTAGAGTTATTAATAACTAGCATAAGATAGCAACATTTTTGACCCCACATTGCTACGTGATTCTGAATTATTTTCATGTTCCAAACCTCCTCCCAAACTATGTCGCCCTGTGCTTAGAAGCACATGTCTTTTCATGAACGGGATCATTTCAAAAACATAGAGGTGGAAAAAATAAATCCCTTTGAAACCCTTTTGTAGACCAAAAGTGTGGTGATTTAATCTAAGTTTTAGACTCTATTTCTGCAGAAAATTCTTGTAAAAATATGTTTTCTTGTAACCGTTATGTCAATAAAAAGAATGTATCTGTACACGAAATTATGTGTTTAAAACATACATAAACATTTAAAAAGTATATTAATGAATGTTAAATTTACTATTTCCAGATAAAGTATACCAAATTGTACTTAGAGTAAACCCCCATAACACGGTAGATACGTTCCTTGTTATAAGAACCCATATTCTACGAGTCAAAAACCCAGGAACTGCATCACCAACAGAGAATACAGAAACGTCTGTCTTTACTCCGTCCCACGAGTCTTTTTTATGTGTCATACGAAAAAGATCTCAATTTTTCCGCCTTGTTATACGAATCTGTCTTATATAAACCCGTATCATAGGGGGTCTGCTGTATTGCTTAATGAATGTAAGTATATATATCTTTAATGAATGTTCAATGCTTGAAAACCATCATTATAATAGCACGTTTTCCAGTGTTGAAACTTTCAATATAAGCAGAGCTAATTTGCTGTGTTTTTTAGAAAATACTTTTGTTATTCTTTTTGTAAAAAAAATATCTGGAAAAATATAAAGACAAAAACATGTTTTCTTTAGAACTGGCGAGCCCGTTTTAAATCCAGTAGCATCGAAAACTTACGAGATACGATCCAAGCGTCAACAGTAATGGATTTTGATGTTCTTTCTTTCCCTTCTATCGACTTGTAAGAAGAATTTACTTTTGTTTCAGGGTAGAGAAATGGGAATGTCCAGAATGATTTTTAGTGATACGCTTGCATTTGTATATTTTAGAATAAAATCTGGATATAGTGAAAATGTGAGTTAAGATATAAAATTTATTTAGCTCGTATTTTTATATGGAATTATTCATATTAAGTGACACATCATAATAAATTACGTGTTTTTGTAGTAAAGTTTAATTTAAGGTTATATAACTAATACAAAATGTAATATGCACCATATAAGAAATATATTGTTATGTATACTTAAAAAATCATTAATTTCTTCTTATTGCAACTTAAATGCTATTTTTCATGTAAGCTCTTTGATTTAATCAAATAGTTGTAATATGCTTTTTCTAATCAAAGAGGCTAAAAAACATAGGCGAATAATAGATCTCCATTTATTATCAACATATCTTTTTTGAATTTTTCTTTTTGTCTTTAAATTTACATTATTTAAACTATATACCTTCCTTCGATTCGACTCCAAATTTTCACATTTCGCTGTTGTTGTGTGTTGTTTTTTTAAAGAATTTTTTTAACCCAATAGTTTATGTTTTTTTACCAAAACAATAATTATCCTATGACATTCTTTAGGTTGTGATTTATGCTTTTTATTAATACATGTAAGGACATGTAGACATAGATAGTGAAATTGTCGTTACTGCATGAATTGATAACAAAAGTCAGTTTACAAATGTTCAAAATGATTGTCTTTTTCACACCATCGAAAATTACAATACTTAAGCTTAAATATAAAATGAAAAGGTCAAAATTAAATTAATTTAAAAAAATTCTCTATCAAGCGTACAAGATTTTAAATTTTGTTCCGAAAACTAGATGTCTGGTATTAACAAGAATTCCTCTCATCTATTTAAGGAAGTAAAAAAAAAAATTCTTCTTAAACTTCATACTTTTACCGTTTTACGTTCCTTACTTTCATTATGCAACTTCCCTGGTCCCGCTCAAAAGGTTAAAAAATAAAAGAGCAATATCTCCCTGCAGCTAAATAGCGAAGTGGGCAATCATTTCTTCTTAATAAGTCGCAAAAGAACGCCAATGAGAGCGAAAGAAAAAGTCATTTTGCACCCCTATTTACTTTCGAGACTTGTGCCTTTGCTTTAATTGAAGTTCCGGCTATTCAAAAATCTGAAGCCCGTTACGGAATTGTTTTGAGCTGGGGAGAGTATTATGCTACCATATTCACGTTTCAAGTAATCTAAATATTTATTTGCATTGTTTAGAAAAGGGGAATATTGATAATCATAGCGACTGTTTTATAGGGAGCTTTTGTAATTACTTTTTTCTTTAAATGATTTTAGCTCGATTAAATGTTAATAGCAGTAAAACAAAAAGACTTAAATTGTCTTTATACGTAATACTTTAAGAAGAAGTTATTTCCATTTTATCTAGCTTTTTGTTGCTTTGAAGAATATTTTTTCTCTTAATATGAGATGCATGAATGAGAAGATTGTTTTAAGATTGTTTTATTAGATCTAATAATAGGAAAATTACTAGTATTGAAATATGATAGAAATTAACTGATTTGTAAATATGACGTTATAAGACAAATAAACAAATTTTGATCAATCACAGTTTTTACAAATGGTAGGTGAACGAAAGCTTCGTATAAAATTATAGATTGTAAACTAATGCTGCATCTCTTTCTGAGTCATTAGTCGTAATTAAACTTAAAGTAAGTTTACTGGTAAATTTAAATGCATTTATTTCAGTTTAATTTTTTAACTATTTTACGAAATGCAGTACATAGCATAACCGTACATCTACAAATGTCGCTTTTCCAGTTATACAGAAAATTTCAGTTCGTTGTACAATGTAATTAATGAGTACTGAGAGAAGAAATATCACTCTTCATCATTCCAATACCTTATTGTTTGTGTTAAACATGCACTGCGTTGTGTGAACGCAATACTGGTGTACGAAAATTATTCCGTAACAACAATTTTAAAAAACTAACTTGGTCGAGCGTAACTGTTGAAAAAAATATATAGACGATAAATATTAGAAACAATAAACACAGAGCGCAGGTGAAATTCTTGTCATTTAAAATATATACCAGAACTTTAAGATCATGTTAGCTTTATGAATCTCAGCATATTTTAAATTATCGTGACTTTTTAGATACATCTTCGAAAACATCAACTCCCGTGTTGTTGATTTCAATATTTTAGCATTATGTGGGTCATGCTTGTTTAAAGCATTATCAGAAATGTTAACATGCATTAAACACGCTTGTATTTCTGACATTCATTATAATTCAATATATTTCTGAATTGGCTACAAAGGTATACATATTGGAATACAATACTTCATATTCCGTCGAATAACAATCATTATTAACAGCCAAATTCGTCAACATCTTTTAACTACAGGATATACCTATTTGCTCTGTAAGTTTCAAATACTCAACAAACTCTCCTATATAAGGTATATTAAAAGACCAATGAATCAGTATTTTCAATTTGGAAAATTAAATATTTACATATGCAATTATGATTTTTTCTTGTTGAAAAACAAATACTTATGTCGAGCCAGAATATTAAGTACTTGAAAAACATTCCTTAATATCATTCTGCAAGAGACAAATTGTAGAACAATGTTGAAAATGTGGCAATTCTGAAACTTTGTGGATAAGAAAAATAGTTCATAAAATCAAACACTACCAAAATCATCTTCACAAAAATGTAGCAATTTCAAGAAAACGGATAAGCTTCCAGAAATAGATAAACCTTCGAGAAAATTCTAGATAAATCTGAAGTATATTAGTGATATTTTTTTCCATACAAATGCATTCTGGGAGTCTTCTAACAGTACTTCTGAAGTTGCTTTGAGAACTTCAATATAATTTTCTCAGAAAACGACTCCGAAGGGGGAAAAAAAATCTCAAAATTCTGTGACTGAGAGAAAGCAAAATCCAAATTCATTTCTGCTGTGATATTTATATCTTCGTACTTCTTGGAATCTAATTGCTGTTTTCTTCCACTGAATAGATTCGAGTTCATTAGGAATTTTAAGCATTTAAAGAATCATTAGCATGCGGGAAATGTCACAAAAGGAAGAAAAAGGTTTCGTTGATGACTTATCTTTGATAAAAGACTTTCTTCTCCGTGTTTTATTATTCAAGATATGCTAAAGGCCGCTAACTAATAAAAAATTATCACTTCATATTTTAAAGAAATATTTAATTCATTTTTTTATCTTTAAAAAACCTGTCATTTGATTTAAAACGTCATAATTGGCACTACAAAATTTCCAAAAATATTTTACATTTTAAACAACATAATTTTTCATTCAGAAATCAATGCGAGAATGTTTTCACTTTATGTTAAATTTTATGTATTTTTAGCCAATCTAGACATAATAACCTTAACGTGTAATTCAAAATAATTGAATCTGATGAAATTCTTGTTGTATTTCGGTTTATTATTTTATTATGCTGTTGCAAATCAAATCGAGTCTGGCTTTGGGCTAGAAAATGTTCATTCTATTAATATTTAAATTTAGTTTTTAAATTTACATTAGACCCCATTCAGGGGCGCAGCGAGCAGAACTGGTGCCCGGGCCACATACCTTTTTGGCACCTCATTGTGAAAGTCGGCCTGGGCATGATAGACCCCCTTGTCTCCCCCCTTCCCTTAGTCAAATATTACTAAGAACAATATTGGGAGCAATTGTAAACCATTGTAAACTGACTGCTTTTATATTGTATAACACTGATGTATTTTACCAATTGTAATCCAAAAATTGTGCTGTAAAAAATTTTTAAAAAAAAATGAGGAAAACTGCTGCTTGCTGGACCTGAGCCTGGAGCTAGGGCAGGACAGTAGAACACTTCAGAAACTAAAACAGGCTTTAAACCAAATAGGTAGGCCGTTCCTGAAGGTAGTATCCTATAGTATCCCTTCCTACGTCACTGACCCCATTATGGTGATTTTATTGATAGAACTCGTCACTCTTAAATATTAATAAAAAATTAAGAAACAATAAAAGTAATTTAAAGAAAAACTTTGCCATGTATTATTTAAGATTGTTACAAAACACACTCATATTTTAATTAATATATAGAAATTACGAATGTTTCGTAAACTATCACAGTTTAAACATAATAAATTTTAAATTAATGAAATTTATTACGTCCGTAATATTTGCATAATTTTCCTTGTATTATAGTGTATGATATTTTTTTATTATAAGCTTTTTTTTCAATCTTATAACATCTCAGAATGCACCTGAAGGTTGTTAAAATTATTGTTTTGTTGAAGAAGAATGTAATTTTGAAATAAGAAATAATTAAAAATTTTATACGATTGTGAAGTACTGTTTTAACATAAAAATTAAACTAGTGTACTTTTAAAACATTATCTACAATAGTATTTCTTTAAAAAGTGTTTTCAGTTTTATTTCATGGTCATCATCTTAAATTCTACAGATGTGAAAAGAGTTTAACATTTCATAAGTCTTTGAATCATTATTTATATACAATTGGTAAAAGGTCTTAACCAAGTATTCCTTAAGAAAAAAAAAACATTCTCTTCATAAATATGTGTTTATATGTTACATTTTCTGAAAGCTATTTATTATTTCATCTCTTGAAATTTTATAACTTCTAATTTTTAAAAGAAATTTTAAGTTATTTCTTCAAACTCAAGTTTTATGGATCTTGTATTCATGGATACCGAGATTCCTTTATAAAAGTTTTGTACACATAAAAAGAACGGACTTAGTCATTACCGGTGATACTGCGTTTTGCAACTCTTATATTTAGCGACACTATCAAAGTATTTTCACTTTTTTTTTCTTTTTTAACCAACTGATATCTATTTTTTTTTCTCACAAGGTTTTCGCTCACTGGTTTCGAAACTCATCTTATCATTGGATAAAAAGAGACGAAATGTGTCTCTTATTTTCTCAGGAAAAGGGATTTAACTCGTGTTTCTCTTGCTGAAATTACATGGTTGATAAACGTTTGACATCTCGTGATTTTAACCTAGAAATGCGCTGCAAATGTAAGGATTAACTGTTGACACATGATTTAAAAAAAAGATCCACTATATGTAACCTTTTCCCCTGTGTAATATTTCAGACTTTTTTAATATCTTTTTTTTTTCTTTCATCATGCTCTGATTTATCATCCAGCAATATTTTAAATGTTTTATATGTTGTGTGTGATTTTTTTAACGAGTAGTTGCATTTTGAGCATGAAATGGAATTTTTAAAATTACGTCTTGACTAATACCTCAAAATTTCTTCTATGTCGAAGTAAAAATTTTGAATACATTACACGATAAATCGATAAAATTACAAAAGCAGAGATTAGAAAATTCATTAAACTAAGATTAATTAGAAATAATTGCCTTTACCTATTTGTCTGTGAAACTTTTAAAATAAAAATTTAAACATTTATAGAATTATGTATGTGTGTTAAAGAAATGTGTTTGTTCGTATGGACAAATTAACTTTTATTCTAAGATTTAATTTTTACTCAGTAAGTTTCATAATTGAAAGCTCTCCACTCCTCAAAATATTACACTACGTATGCTGAAAATCTTCTAAGCAGCTTAAGAAAAGAGAAGCTAGAAATATATTATTAAAATAATGAGAATAAGAGCAATACACAGCCTGAAACCTTATTTTATTTATACAGATTGAAATGTGTTTATGATTGATTGCAATTTCTGCCTTAAACCATTTCTTGTAATTAAAAAATACGTGTATTTTGAAAGTATTCTTGTCTTTTTTGAAAAGAAATGCTTAAATATTACTGATAATTAAAGCTAAATAATTTTTAAATATCATTCTTAAAAGAATTCAAGATAAAACATTATTAATTTTCTATCACCCATCTGACGAAATTGACAGGATAAAATGACTACGATAATTTACAGAACATTTTTGAACGGTATTTATAACAGTTGAAATTTTTTTTTTCCCAAAAGTTGATTGAAACTCGGCAGATTTTGAAGTAAGATTAAAATTAATTCACTGTACTCCCAACAAAATATTTGTCATTCTATGAAAACCACAGACTCGCTAGGTGGGGTTTTCATGACCACCCCTTTAACATGCAAACAAAGAAGCATACAAAAGCAGAATTTTAAATTTGTGTTCCATAAAGGCTCAAGTTACCCTCTAATTCCCTAGTAGCACAAAAACACGTGTTTTGAATGTCTTTTGAACTAGTTGTGCTACTAGGGAGAATTTAAAACAATTATTTTCCTGCTATGAAAGGAGTTAAAAATTTACAAAGTTAAAAATTTGCAAAATAGTCACAACTCTACCTTGCCCTGCATCTGTAAGATTTAAAAACATGAGTTTAAACTTATAAGAATATATAGCATACATGTTAAATAGAAGTTTGGTCTTTTGCCACCATCGATATTTTGCATCATAAACATATTTTTATAATTTAAAAGCGCATTTATTAATGAAAAACATGGAATTCTGAGAAAGTTTCCAAAGGATTATTTTACCCGCACCTCAAGGGCAAAATAATTGCAAATTGTTTTTTATCTGCAAAATAAAAGATGCAGAAGTAATTATGACTGTATATAATGAAATAAGATAAGTTTTACAATCATATAGTATGCATTATTTATTTTATGAATATTTTAAAATAAAAAATTTCATAAAAAATTCCATTTTCACATACAATAAAATGGAATGTTAAAATTATAATTCCAAAAATATGGCCTACAATAAATTCAGAAATTAACGGTATAGTTCGAAAAAATCATGTGATTTTGGTACACAAGTACAAATAAACTAATTATGTCGGGCACTTCAAAATGTTGAAAGTCTCTTTACAAGCTGTACTACATACTAAAATAAACGATCAATCTGTATCAGTTTCAAAACTTTTAGAAAAAATTCTTAAAATTCGCAAATTTTCGCAAAACGTGTCACTCTTCGAAAAATCTTGCAGCTCAGATCCATGTTTAAGAATTTTTTATAAAAATTTCAGAAACGCCAAAGCTTTTTCGCTTATTGTAGTGTGTAAAGCAGCTTATGAAGAACCACCTGGAATTTTTTGGAGACGATGTTGCTATTAGTTTATTTCAAATTGTGTACCAGGGCTAAAAACAGAGTTTTTTTTTCTTCGACAAACACCCTTAATTAAATAATGTATTAAGGACTCTCGCATTTTGAAAACGTCTCAAAATCTGTTCTGATGATTAGGACCCGTACTGGAGTTTCTTCAGTCGATGAACCATTTTACCCAGCAGTATGGCTGCTCCTTTTAAGTCATATTACTGGAGCATGCTGAGAAACATAACAAACTAAACAAGTGTAATTAACATATAAAAACATACTCTATTCAGTAATCCAAGTCATATTTCAGTACATTAAAGACTGTATTCTAAATAAATAAGAAAGTTAGTGCTGACCTTATGAGAGATATGATAAAACCCAGTTTTTTGAAAATTTTGACACAGTCACGTAATACACCGATCTCTTAAATGTCGACATTGTTCCTTCTTGACTTGGCACAACTAGTTTCTGCGTTACCCGGTATATAGCACTACCTGTATTTAAGAAAACATATGCGGATCGTTTTGCTCGCTAGTATCATTTTGGGCTACCTTCCCCTATATATATATGGGACTTAAGAAAAACTTCTGAAAAGCCGTTTCAAATGCACGAAAGCCTAACATAAAGGGTATTCCAAAATATTTGTCACGAATTACTCTGTACTAAAACATGCACCTGGTAATTAATTGCAGTTAAAAGAGTAAAGTATATTCCTCAGTGTTTGTCATTATGCAGAAAACACCTGCCGATGAGCTTTAATAAGCCTTGATTTACTCAATATCATGATTCCACGATCAACAAGTTCAGAACGACCAATCAATGGCCCTTAAAATCTTACAGAATCTTTGCATTAAAATTATTAGAACTTTTAATGAATATCGGCGTTCGCTGAAAGGTTTGAGGTGTCGTTAAATAGGAAGATGGCTTTCGCTCTCTTCTCCACTATGTCGTACACTCCTGGGTGTCAGGGATTATCGCATTTTCCGCAGGGGATTTATGTGGAGATTGATACATCATAAACGCATTGTTTCGGAAAAGTTATATTGGACAGTAATGGTTTACCGAGAAGGTTTCTGGCTTAGAAGGCCTTGGCGATAGTTGCTCTTTTACAAGATGATTTATGTTTCTTTGAAAGTTTTAGCATAAAGTATAAATTTTTGTCGCCGTTTTTAAATAAGCTTCTACCGGAAGAGATTAAAGTGCCAAATTACTGGTTTTATTATTGTTTAATTCAGAATTGCACCGTGCATGATATTATGTTAATAGTTACTGAAGTATCCCTAAAATCTTTGCGAAACACTTGTTTCGTTCAGAAAGTGTATCATTAAAAATTGATCGGTAAAAGTAGTTTTACCATATCGAGCTGCTTTGATTTCGTCAGAGTACCCAAGGCACTTAGAGCACATTTATTAGGATATTGATTTATGTCAGATATTTTAAAAGATGATTGAAAATGAATGTACAAGACTACTGAAATAAGGTTGTTTTATAGACAGTTACATGTTTTATACATTTAATCTATTGTTCGTAACATTAAAAAGAAAAAATTTTTAGTAGTTTCTTTACGCATGAATTTCAACTCAAGTACAGTTAGAGACTCTTTTGCATCTTCGAACCCCCTGAATAAACGAGCACGTAATGTAATATCCATTTCCTACGGCGTTAAAAAATAGCACAAAACAATTACTGCCATTAATCATGCAAGAATTTTTTGGAAACAAGAATAAACAGGTACGAATTTTTTCAAATTACTTCACTTAAATTGTTCCAGATACACTTAAATTATTCCTCCACAGCTTGGGTATTTGTCTCTAATGCGATTTTTAATTATTTGGCAGTTTGCACATACGAATAATCGAAAATAGTTTTAAATTAACGATGCAAAGGAAATAGTTCCCCATATATCCTTATGCATAATCATTGGCAGATTGGTGTATTTGCCACCGCGAAATAGTATTTCATACTGCCGTGTGGCAAATATCCAAGCTGTATCATAATCATAAAATAGTAGTTCTTGGGAATTTTTCGCGAAATGTAGACGATATCGTCATGCTGAGTTTAGGTTTGGGAACTTTAGTATTTACACCAAATTTGAGGATGAATCCGCAAAAGTGACCAACTTTAGCGACTTTTTACACATTATGACCAGCATTGTTAAATGGCAGAACTTTAAGCAATGGTTTAAAATAAAGGTTTTTCCCGACTTTCGGAATGATATTAGAACATGACGTAATTAATATGAGATCACCCCAGAGCTATTCCCTTTACAATAAAAAATAATTTTGAAAATCGGACCACCTGGTAGAAAATTGTCACTGCACATATATTTATAATAATAATAATGATGATAATAATAATAATAATAATAATAATAATAATAATAATAATAATAATAATAATAATAATAATAAATTTGAGCCTAGTACCTCCTGCTTTTTTGAAATCGGTAAAAA
This sequence comes from Cheiracanthium punctorium, assembly GCA_038373885.1. Lineage (NCBI taxonomy): Eukaryota > Metazoa > Arthropoda > Arachnida > Araneae > Cheiracanthiidae > Cheiracanthium > Cheiracanthium punctorium. The sequence goes on along the minus strand of JAWZYV010001322.1, from coordinate 1,643,977 downwards.
TTTAACAAGCAATCTCAGCTTGACTGTGAACTGATTTCATAGCAACTCAAGTGCAGTTTTCTCAGTATTGTTCACTAATTTGGAATATCTTTATCCCGGTCAACTATTTATGAAACTGGTATCTTAAGAATGTTATCTAATTAAAATTCTTCCAATTTATTTAGAATATCTTTCAGTAGTTGAATTACAGTAATTCTGAAATATCGACCGTCATTTCTATAGTTCAGTACGTATTATCTCCATGCCCAGTCAAATTTGATGTTAGGAAAGAAGATCTAGCTTTCATCGCTTACTGCATTTTGCTGATTTTCTGTATTTTGCAAATTATTTCCATGGAAGGGTGATATTTGAACATTTATAATGTACTATGAATTTAATTCAAATTACATTATGCCATTTATCGCGTTATTCTATTTTAACGAAGAACATCAAGCAGTATAAAATACTTTGATTCACACCCACTTGCGAACTTTCCTCTGCAGTGCTAAATAACCGCAAACCAGTTTTGGTCGATTTCTTCCAGAAAGTACTCTACCTTACACGTACAAAACCATGCATACTTGATAACATGGGCACAGTGTTTCTAAAAAAAAAAAAAAAATGTATGTACTTTTACAAATAAATAAAATTAAATAGAAGATTACATATTTCTACGTCTAAAAAACCTATGATAGCAATTAGCAGCACATTTTTATTCATAGCGTACACTCTTACCCAGCATTCGATATGTCGACATGAACAGCAACCGCTTGTTTATTACTGTACCACGATTACGACTTGATGAGGCATTTTAACATATATTTCTGAAACAGTTTTGTCTGTGTTTATTAATGTACTTTGATTTAGAAGCTATCTTCGCCTCGTAACTTGCATAAAATGAAATTTCAAATTAAACAGAAATTATTTTCAATTAAAAGTGCTAAAATTTAATAACGACTGTAAAATAAATCCTGTCGGGTCTGTGAGTTAATTCTAGAAGTTTACTTCTATCACTAATAAATATAAGAGATTTGTGAACGGCTACAATGCTCAGACATTTTTGAAACTATGTTTAAAATGTCAAAGTCCGAATTTACTTCTAAAACATTTCTTCGTCCCACACTCTTTCGTTCATTCTCATGAAAAATGCATTAGTGAACCTTTAAAGCATGTTCCAGTCACGAGAGTTCATTAGAGATAAACTGGTTTCAGCATTTAAAAGACGCCACAGTTTAACAAAGTCTTCGCATTAGTGTAATTAAAGCATTTAATTAATATTGGCATGAGACAGATTCTTGGAGAGTTTAAACCGTCTTTTACGGGAAACGCCGATTTTCAATGTCTGTGCCTTTAGAAACTGTTTTTCTCTTTCAAAAACTGATTTCTTTTATGTATGGTATTGTTTATGAGAAATAGTTGTTTTAGTATTTGTGTTAAAGCAGCCAATATATTTTTAACATACTATTAGTACGTGAAATGTTTTTGTACCGATTGGAAAGGTACTAGAAGTCATAGGAAAAGGAAAACTAAACAATTTTAAATTCAAAGGCCTCATATAATACGCTTAAAAACAAAATGTTATTTTCTTCATTTGCCAATAATGGGCGTCACAATCCAAATTATAAAATCACTTAAATTCCGCTAATGGATATTATTTTGAAATTTCGTCCGTACATTTGTTTTAAATATGTTGGACCTATTAATGATGGTAAATATTATTATTATTGCTTTCAATTTTTGCGCGCGACAAGGATTGCTGAAAATCGCGGTTTCATTTGAAAATACTTATCTTTGGAAATTTCAGTATTATCATTTTCTACAGTTTTTTTTTCTCTTTTTCCTCACATCTTAAGGTGATTCATGTGTTAAAAAATATTATGATTAGTGTAGTAGCTCTTGATAAGTAGAAGATCATCTTCGCAGTTATGAATAGGAGACAAGATGAGACAAAGCTTGGCTGCTATTTGAGATTTTCCGTGTCGTGTATTTCTCAAATTAACTGAAAGAGTTTCTACAGACAGCACTTCTTACTTATTTTTGAAATACACACTTGACATTCAGAGTGTTTCATTATTCTTAAAGAAATGATTTTTGAGAAAATGTTTTTGTAATTTACTTAACTTAGCTATTTGCCACCACGAACAACATATAATATTTCATGGATCTAAATACGCTATTCTTCGAAGTTTTTGCATTAGAATGCATGGAGAACTGCTCCAGTTTAATGGCAAATTTAAAGTAAAATGGGTATCAATTGCGCATGCGCAAATCACCAAAGAACTAAAAGTTGCCATTGGTGATATATATCCAAACTCTTCCGAAGTAGATACAAGGAAATGCATTACAATAATATGGGCTACATGCAAGGGTTTATTTCCAGCAGTGAATTCGGGTTTCAAGCACTACCCTTTCCCCCGACAAAAAGGGGGCCCCAAATTATCCTTTAAGTTTAAAAATTTGTAAATTGTGATTTTAATTTAAAATAAGAGACGAAGAAACTAATTTTATGAAAAATAATAATCTTTATAATGACACTTTTAATATTTCATAACGCTAGCATTATACCCACAGCTTATTTTAGCTAAGCGGTATAGTCTCAGGCAATTACTCAGCTCAAACTTATTATTTAGGCGTGGCGTGTGTAGTGATGTATGATGATCACGAGGAAGCTTTAGAGCTGATTTTCAATCGGAACAGATGAAAGGTAATAACTTCCTTAGTGAAGCCAAGATCTACCCCCCCCCCTCCAAATAATTGCTCTGATATGGACATTATGAAAGTGAATGTAAAGTATTGTGGAACAGGTTGCTTGAAAAATACGGAATAAAATGAACGATTAAAGATTAAATAATGTAACTTAAATATTATTCTCTTACATAATATTATTATTATCATACTATTGCATTTAGGGATGGACGCGAGAGGAAAAATAGGCGTTTCGTGTCTCTCAAAACGGCCGAAAAGCTCTGTCTCGTCTCGCAAAATCCCTATATCATAATATTAAAAATGTTTGTCTCGTCTCGCAAAAAAGCTGTAAATCTCTGTCTCGTCTAGCAAAAAGCCATCTCGCGTCCATCCCTAATTGCATTTCATTTTGCATCTTGATTCAATAATCATTATGACGTTATAACACTCTTCTCTGTAGGGTGTGATAGGAAATTTGCTTTGTAAGAAAATTTTCGTAAAACGTGCTCCCCTATAAGCTATCGTCCGAGGCCTCGATCCCTGGTTGCATGTATTTGTATGGTTTCATCGCGGTCACTTTTCCTTTAACAAGCGACCTACAAAACTCCTTTTAACTTGTAACGACTGTACGTACACCTCGATGAAAACGATCATTGCGACGTAAAAATAAGTCGTCCTATGAACATTCGCTTTTCTAAATCCAAAGAGCCAAAAAGAAATTTACCCGTGCTTTTCCCCCATGTCCTCCACTCACCGCTACTCAGTATGCAAAGTGTGATACAACTGCACTTTTGTACCGTATCCGAGACCTAGTGAATTTCCCGCAGGAAATCGAGAGAATCCTCGAACACCGAATGAAAGGAAGCACTTAAAGGATTTCGGCAGCTCACGCGATGAACCACTGTTTCCCATTAAACGACACTTCCGAAAACGCCTTCGATTGCCGATATTCTCGATCACACTAATTATTTTAATGCGAATACTTTGTAACTCGAAGTTGCCCCCCCCCCGAATGATTTTATAGCGTCAGGGTACTTATGAGCATGATTTTTTTGCACTGTTTGTTATTTTAAACGGCGTCTGTGGATGATTGTTTGTTTTAGGAACGACATGTTTTCGGTATGCTTAAGGATATTCAAGATATTCGTGCGCAGGGGTACATGTTGACGTGTGTAAGTTTAATGTGTTTTCTGAAGATGAATTTAATCAATTATGCACCTCTGTTAGGGTCCTATTTTATGATTCCTTTCAGTTCTTTTTTCTGGTAATCTTATTCAATCTTAAATTTAAAATCCAATCATTCTTAAATTCAAATTTTAAAACGCCTAATCATTGAAACAGGCTGGAGCTCCCAAACAAAATATGAAACTATATATCAGAATTTTATCCGCATGTATATTTGTTTACTGTACGTGCTTAAATGCATACACCATTCTTGCACACATAGTTGAATGCGCGATTTTCAATTTGAGAGGCAATAACTAAGAATATTATCTGCTTATAAGTATAATAAAATAATTTTATTATATGTATATGCTCATTGAAGTAGCAATATTCTAAGTAGCAATATTTTACATTATATTTCATTCGAAAAGTTTTATTTGCTAGTATGAAAGTATTTTTAAATGTATATTATTTTTCATTCATTTAATCAAATGATTGCACTACTTCGCATAAGTTCATATACTGCATTTTACAGAACTGTTACTTTATTTTAATTTCAAATTTTCTAACTTTTTTGTTATGCTTTAATCTTTTATTTTAAATTTTGTGTTTAGATTTCTTGTAAAATAACTAAAAAATTGTTAACAGAATTTCTGTATTCTGATTTATGAAGGAAAACCACTTAGTTTTATTTACGTTAATGGAAAAATGTATGCCGCATAAAATATTAAAAGGCAAATTGTCCGTTGTGCTTAGTGAAAATTGGGGCGTTTTGTCTTCAATAAATGCATTATAAGAAATTCATTTTAAAAAGTTATACTCTGAGACAATAAAAAAATGAGCGTAGAAATTTATACACCTCATTTAGCTAAATTACAAAGCGGTTTCTGGTGTTTAAAAATAGCAGACAACTTATTCAATCACTTTGTTTATCTTTGAATAATACTAGTTACGTTCCTAATTCAGTAATGACGGTTTTTTCTAATACTTTATTTTCTAAAATTTTGTAGTATTTATTCAGTATACTGTAAAAGGCAAACAAATTAGATGCAACCTTTTTTGTAACTATGTGTGAGTTTATCTAATTGCTAATATAAAGTGTAGAGTAATATATTTTACTTGCATTTCCTCACTAACTATTTATTTAAAATTATTAAGAGCTCCGATCATAGTATATTTTTATTGTACTTGTCAAAAAAAAAGGTAAAACTACATCCATGAGTGAACTACATAAATTTTAATTTGATCGTTACCTTAATAATTTTTTAATATTGTTTAAATTGTTTGTCTAAATGCGGATTCGAATTCGCTAATGTTATTAAAATGAATGATATTTTGAAATTTGCAAAAATAATTTTCTGTTCAAAGATTTTTTTTCTTTTTACAACACAATAAAAGACTTAAATTTTATTTTATTCTAAAATTGAACTTTATTCCTTACTCAATTCATTTTGCAGTACTAATTATTTCATTTATTTACAATTCTCACTGTCTATTTACTTAAATTTTATAAATATAATAAATTCATTAGTCAGAATTATTTTACACTTGCGTCACTCCCTAATATTATATAAACAATGATGTAACTGTAATTAAATCAATGCATATTTCGATTAAACAGCGTATATTTTAAAACTAAGAAGCCCTTTATATCGTCTTTAATAAAAGTACATCATCTATCGCCTCTCACATTGAAAAAAGAAATTTCTTACGGCATTTAACTTTAAAGGAACTTTATTCACTTCCTTAATTTTAACTCCGAAGTTCTGCTGGAGGCAATCATTGTTACCTAATATAGTGCTAGGAACTCTGGTAAACATAAAACTCCGAAGGAAAAAAAAAACAGCAATTTTTCCTGCTCTATTTACATTATGAAGCCCGTCTCTGGATTTTAATTGAAGCCGCTTGACGTTCGAGATGCTCGTTCATTACAGATTTTGATATTTAAAGAATTTTTAAAAGTACTCTGAGGGTACTAAAGTATAAAAGATGCTGGAGGAGAGTATATTGATAGGGACGTCTAATAAATACAATTCTACGGATCTTTTTTTTTAATTTATTTTTTAAAACTTGTCTCTTTTGTGTACTAAAATGGAGATTTAAGATTTAATTAAAGAAGGTTTGTGTTCTTTGTTTAATTCAAAGAAGTAGTGAATCACTTTCGGGCTGGCTGAAATTTGGCATATAAAAATTATTTAAATTTAAAAATCATGCATACGTTAATGGGTATATACAGGCCAGACTAAAAAGTTACTATCATGTTAGGAAATTAATGTATGAAACCGGTAAGTGGCAGAAATATAATGTTTACTATATTGTGTTTGGGAAAAGAATCAATTTTCTTTTATTCTATGTAGATTTGTGAATTAAGTTCGGCATAAAATAACGGTGCTACCTGGAAAAACTAGAATGCGTCAGTGTTTTCAAAACATCAACATTTGCATCAATGACATAGCGTTGTCTCAACAATATTTACAGAAGTCCAAACAACGCAGCGTACGATAAAGATAAAAAGTTGTATGCACTGTTGTTTTATAAATTATTATGCCTTTGTAGTACTGATAAATTGTTTTTCGGGAAGTACTGACAGTTTCTAAAAGTAACATTAAATGCGCTTTACTCCTAATAAATTCGCTCTGCATTCGTCGAAAAGAAGGGAAAATAAAATACCTTCAGCTTTTTAAACCATATATAGCAATAAAAATTTCTTAAACATTACAGTCTACATTGTAATAACAGGGATTTAATTTTATATAAAGTATTACATATCGATGTAATTCTTTCAATAAAGCCGTTATTTCATTGCATCCGCGTGGATTCATTTGCTATATGTTTCGGAAATACTCCTAAAAATGTTTCTTTTATAAAGCACTTTATAGAAAAAAAACATTTCAGAAAGAGCACAGAAAAGTTTTAGGCATCTTTTTCTCAAGTCGCTTTGATAAGATCATTCGAAGATTCTCAAATAGAATTACATTCAAGAAAATTGCATGCCTGTTTTTTTTTTCTTTTTTCCATTTTTCAACATCAATTTAAAAGTGAACGCTGCCTTTAAGTGCGATACCGAATTCCTCTCTACTCAGTACAGTATTGACTCTAACTGCTTCTGACCTCTTTAGATTCTCCCTTTTATATCCACTCTCTAAGCACTAATATTAGTTTTCGTTTTCCCAACAGAATACTATCTCCTTTTATTTCGCCGAAATCTATATGATGCTTTTCACTAGACTGTGTACTCCTTATTTAATGACTTTATCATATGAGAGAACTGGATTCAAGAAATGAAATATAGAAAATTCGCGTCATTGTATATATATATATTTCTAATTAATTATTCGTCTTTGCATGATATAAAGACGTAACCCTTTTTTTAGACAAAATTGACAAAAATTAGATGAAGAATACGAAACTACAATGTATTCTGTATTAAACACAAATGAAAATGAGCCAGAAAAATTAGCATATGGTAGAAATACTGCGAAATTTAAGGATTTATCCAGCAAACACAGACCTGTCGGATAAGTTTTGGGCCAACACACGCATGCCGGGTCAGCACACGCCGGGGCGTCATCTTGGAAATGCTACCGAAAATGTCAAAATAACGTCCGCTTGTGGCAAAGTTGGACAGTCAGGATAATGAAGATAAGTGAAGATCAGGATGGAAGTGATGAATTTGGAGTGGTGCCGGCTCTAACGGTGACGACACTGGCCCGGCTTCATGCCAGCTTTAAATAGACTACTTTTCATAAATGGCACGGTACCAGCATAGATAAAAAAGTGGAACAATCGCCACTCTGTATATTTCTCAAATAAGCTTATAACTAGTTCCCTAGTTCAAAAACCGCAATATTAAGAAATATTTATTTATTTATATTAGCTTATTGACATTGTGACTATGTTTAAATAAAATTAGTCGAAAAATGTACATACTTATTGCGTTATAACACGTTGAAAGACTTGTTTTCTTGTAATAATAGGACTTTTTTGTATTTTGTGAAAATTCTTATAATTATTGTAGTCTGTCTTACGTCCATTGGTGCAGTACAATACCTGGAAAACATGTACCGACTTAGGTAGTAAATTTCTATGACCTTTAACTTTTGATACATTCAGTTGTAGGTGAATGCCAAGAATATTTGGTTAATTACTCTTCTTACTTTTGTTTAATGTACAGTATTCTTTAATATAAGTTCTAAGATAGTTCATAAAAATTAAACTTATATCAACTTTAGTCTAATGATGTTTGGAAAATCATAAGACCTTTTCACAAAGTGTTCGATTGGGAAGCAAATAATGTAACAAACAAAACATTTTGTGTGTTTGGATACTTTATTACTTTGGATATTTACTTTTTTAAACAAGCGTTTTTCTTCAAACAAAACTTGAGATGAGTTCTGATTAACGTGCACTTCTCTGAAAACTAGCTATATATCAAATCAGGCGATAACTTGGAAGTCAGTATTTTTAAAGTCGCGTTTTTATAACTCCCCCTCCCCCTTAAATTGGAGAGTTCTTATATTTCTTTTGATTTTTGCATTTTTAGGGTAGATTTGTTTAGAATGTCTTGTTCAGCATAGTGTACAAGTGTAGTTATTTTTCTTTTGTCTTCGTGTATACTTGGAATACGGCTGAACTGACTTAAAAAATTAATTTGAAAAATTAAATGAACTAGATAAAGAGTGGGTCTTTTCTTCTTTTTTGTATCAGAAAACAAAGCCAGGAAAAGTATTTTCACACGTTGCAAATATAGTTTCTCAAGCCATGTAAAATAACAGTTTCAAAAGAAATATGTTTCACATTTTTTGAATCGAGTTTCTGTAACTGTTTTAACTAAAAATCACAATCGTTTTATAGGAAAAATATCCTTTTATTTTCCTTCAACTTCTGAAAGCTTCTTCTTACAGACGATTTCCAGCCAACGCTGCCTCAGTAGGTTTCCACCATCTTCATCTCACCCATATCATGGTCTTCCATCTATTGACACCAATGTTCTTTAACCATTTTTCCACTTTCTCTCGCCACTTCATCCGTGACTTGACTCTCCTTCTCTTACTTCAGCCTTTTTGATAGTTTATTTTTTAACTGGGTTTTCACGCATATCTGTAAGTATGTCCTAGCCATCATTATTGAGCGGCTTTAACTACTTTTAGTATGTTACAGTCTAAAAATTTCTGTAGTTCAGAATTATATCTCAACTTCTGAAAGCTGTTTGTGTTTATTTCAAAGCTCTCTGTTTAAAATTCAGAATAAGGTTTGATATTCTTCAATTGTAGAAAAAGTAAATAAACATGAAATGAATCAGAAAAATTATTTCATATATATCTATTTTAATATTTATACAAATTCTATCAAATTATTCATTTTTTATGAAAACACAGAGCTGCTAACTTCATGAGAAGTTATTTTTTAAATGTAATAATTTACTATAGAATTTGTGTTTTATTTAAAGCTTCATCAAACGGCAGATTGGATATTTCGAAATACTCCCAACATTTCACATTCTTGGAAAATGATTTTACGATGCTTTCTCATATTTCTTTCTCTGATCAAAGGTATAATAACTTTACAGTCCATTTTTTTACGATCTCATTACCATGCAAATTAAGCAAAAGTGTCTGTATAACCTTCTATTTCTGTTCAGATTCTCCCGTACTTGTTGAAATATTGCTTATTTGGAACTCTTCCAAGAGTCAGAGAATGGAGTGAAAATATTCAGTTTTTTTTTTTTCTCGTGCTACTTATATAAATCTCAAAATGAAAAGAAGAAATATCACTGCAGTGTGAGAAATGGAAATAAACAATGCTGCATCTTTTCGATGCTGCCCGGACAGGAATGCTGAATATTAAATTTTCTTGAGCTTTCGAGCGGAGTGTTTCTTGAGCTTTCGAGGTGTTCATGGCGAGAATATGTTACTCTGAATGAGAATATTACAGTGGTACAGACATTGAAAATGTGACAATTTAAAAAGAAAAACCTTTGTCTATGAGTTAAACGTGTCAAGTAAGTTGAATAGGGTAGAGTTTGCATTTATAAGACACTCTGATTCGGAAGGGAATATATTACGGAAATATTTAATTTCTTGATGTTCAAAAATTCTATTAACTTATTTGAAAGTTCAGTTGTACAAGAAAGAAAATAAATTCTTAATTCTTATCATGCAATTAAAAATTTTCATTCTTACTGCAATTTTTCCTCATTCTGAGAAGCAAATGTAAGAGAATTTCAACTTTTTTTTAATACATATATACATATAAAAGAACATAAAATACTTTTAAAACTGAACATAAAATACTTTTTAAACTATCGGTTAAATACTTTTTTCACACAAACCAATTGCTTCATTAAATTCAACTTAAAATGGATGAGCATCTTAGTAATTTATAACACGTATAATGTAAAAGAAAAATTTTTAAGTTAAAAAAAAAATACAATTTTACAATTTGGATTAAATTCGAGATAGACGTCCAATATTTTTAAAAAAAGAGAGGAAAATGATTTTTATCACATTCTCTGCTTTTAATAAATGTAACTTTCTTGCTCTAATGATCATGTACAAATTTAAAATTCCAATATCAATCATTTTAACTGTAGACTATCAGCTTTAAATTCAGATTCAATTGAGCAAAGATCATTAGCAAGCATCCAAAAGCTCTGTTCCCAAGTATAATTTTGCACAGACTGCAATATATTACTTATTTTGACTAAAGTAAAATCTGACAAGCTTTAAAAGATTTATTTAGTAATTTTGAAATCCTATAAAAAATTTTAAAAATAAGTAAATAAAATTTTAGTGTTTCATTCTCTCAAAATATTTTATTAAATAATTTGAAATTTGTGTTAATTTGTCTGATAATACACATTATTCCAATTTCTTTTAATAAATTTTTGTCCTTGCTATGAAACAGGGTATTTTACAGATAGATAAATACTTTTTTTTTTTTTTTTTTTTTTTTTTTAAGTAGAACGCATCAAAAGTATTCAAAATGACACGGCAGTGCCCGGACGATATAATGTTATCGTCATGCACCAGTTATTAATCACTTTAAAAAGGGATGTTGAACTGTTAATAAAATTTTATAAAATGCTATCCGCAAGAGTCCGCCCGTTCAAAAAAAAGGAAAAAGGAAAAAGGAAAACAACAGTAAGCTCAGTAAAGTCTTTGCCACCCTCTTAATTTCGGAACGGCTGCTACTATATGCATAAAAGTCTAGGTATGGTAAAGTAGCCATGCGCTAATGAAAACGCCTACTGTGCCACCTGGTGGGAAAACAACGGAATTAGCATTCCTACCTCAGAAACGGTGCAATGTACTGTAAAAAAGCATTTACAAAGTTGTTCCCCCATCACCAAATTATTTGGAAAAGACATATTAAATACATTGATGTTAAAAATTGAAAGCGTAAAATGCAAGGCGTGAAAACGTATTACTGATGCTTTTGCTAGCTTTTTCTCAGCCACAACTTCCAGCAAGATTTGCAGACCAGCGTCCAGATGTGTATTTTTGCTGACAGAAAACACTTTTATCATGAAAGATAAATGAGATTAATGTCAGGTTAGGGCAATTTTGGAAAAGTCGACCACAAAAAAATGTGTGTTGTATGATTTTCATCCGTGGCGTTATTGTACGAATTAATAAGCATCATGTCAAAATTAAGGTGTCTTTTCTTACTAAATTAATGATGCTGAACAACTTTGTAAATGCCTTTTTTTTTTTCATATCTCGAATCGTTTTCGAGATAAAAACTCTAACTTCGGATTCAGCCTCCAGGTGGCGTCGTGCGGTTTTATTCAATAGCGCATGGCAACTTGATTATACCTAGACACTACTTTTATGAATATAGCAGCAGTCGTTATAAAGTTTAGAGGGTGGCAATAGTAAGCATACTGAATAATAAACAAATTTCTCATAAACATAATAAAGTTAACTAACATTTTAACATTTTTTTTAAGTGATTACTACCTACTGAGTGAAAAGTATGTTTTTTGGACCCACCTTGTTACGTTATTCTCAAGCACTTTTCATGTGAATCAGTAACTTCTTTTCAAGAGACACGCTGTAGATATTATATTATTTTGTTGTTATTGTTGTTTTTTAAATAATGTTTTCTATTGTTGTTGTATACTGTAAATAGTCAACGAAAATTAATGACCTTTTATTGAACACACTAACTCATATTAACGGCGCATAAAATGTAGCAATTTTCGTACATCCTTAACCATATGGATATTTTACGAAAAATTATGATGTATGTAGTATATAATGTAACTCTGCATAAAAAGTTGGCAATGCGAGTTATTAATTATTTTAAGTGTTACTTTTTTATATTCTGCTGCATGTCTATATAAGTAAATAGTAAAACATTCACACTTTTCGTTAATAATTATTCCATAAAATTTAATAAAAGAAATATTTACATGAACAACTGTAGAATCACATAGTAAATTTTAAATATCTTAACCGCCCATTACTTTTGACTGAACATCGTACTATATATGTTTCAAGGCGTTGGTAGAATCATAGTGACTGAATTCCAGTGAAATCAATCACTGGCTTTGCAAAATACCATGTTAAGGCCTCGCTATCAAAAGGCGATTGAAGTACGTGTAATCAAGGCGGTTTTCCAATTAATAACGCTTTCACCCCTTCAGCATCCCTGGCAGTGTTCGATACTCATTAGTCCCTAATTATTTTAAAGCAGAGTTGCCGAGCGTAAATCTGATGTCCTCCGATAGTCTCTCAAAATCTACTGAACAGTATATTAGGTTCTCCTTTGATAAGGGCTCGATAAGTTTCAATTAGTATGTTTAGCCCCGTCGTAAGTTATATTGCGTGTTATATTAGGAAGGGTAATTTTTGGACGTGCTATATTTTTAGTTTAATTAGAAAAAATTGAGACACGTTTAAAATATCTCATAAAAAAGTATTGTAAAATATTCATTAGTTTTTAAAGTTAATGTATTATTATGGGAGAAAATACATTTATCTTTATCACTCCGAATACGTTTTCTTACCTGTGAAGGAGGCTATTAATGTTGATATTTGTCCAACCACAATAACAAACTTATAAATTAAATGGTTGCGTATTGTCTTTCAGCAGACAGTTTTTTTAAATATGTGTTTCTGTGTTTACTACTTTTTGTGATTATTATCGCAATACGGTGTATCTGCAAACTTCTTACTGACTGGCATGAACAAAGAAAAAATGAAAAAGAAGAGGAGAGGGGGGGAATTTTTAGTCAAGGGGATGAATAAACATTACTACGATTATGAATCAATTCGTATTTTTAATGTTTATTCCTCAGTGCAAATAATAAGTATGCATTCCTTTTTAGAATATGCTAAATTAATTCTTTAGTACTGGGTGTATTTCGGCTTTATTCTTTATTTAATGTCATAAATGTCGTGAAACAATCCTCATCGACTTTTACGGCTTCTTAAAGTGCTTATTTGAAAAACCAGTGGATCTCATACGCTCTTGGTACTTGCACTGATAAGTTACGGACTGCATTGGTAGAAATATTTTATTAGTTGTTGCTTCGACAGCACGGTTGCATAGAAAACGCTACTTGTGTGATTAAAGACAGCCCTTAGACTTTGTTATGTTAAACACAAGGACTTCATTTTTATTAGAATTCTCATCTGTTCATTATAAAGTGTTTTTCTTAACTATCTTTTCGTAATAAAGTGTTCTCTTGTTATGCAATAACTTTACATAGAAACACTTCTAATATTATTTTTATAAGCAAAAAATTTTATACTTCTCACCTGACGATAATAATAAATTCAACACCCTTGCACAATAATTCGCAAAACTTTCCCGATCGTCCTTCAATAAATGTAACCTTCATTAATCTGATAGTATATCATCATTCATGGATTATTTTTAAAAAAAAATTAATGTTTATTACTTGGTTTAATTTTATTTTTATATTTTCATTACTTTTAAAATAGAAAGCAATATAGTAACTATTAATACACTTTATTTATTGATCCGAAGTTTTGAACACATGATTTCTTCTTACTTGGTTTACTTGGTTTAATTTGGTTTAATTTTATTTTTCACATTTTCATATACTTTATTTATTGATCCAAAGTTTTGAATACATGATTTCTTCTTACTTGTAACTGATTCAGATACGCATTAAAAGTGCATTTCGTTGTGTTTTGCATGGGAGAATATTTTAGCGTTTTCTCACAATCTACCAGTTGTGACAGAAGTAAACCACTTAAGCAATGTTATTATTTGAAATACTCCGGTGTTGCTATAACAGAAAATTTTTTAAACATCAATGATGAATTTTCGAAACCACTTTAGAACCTCGAAAGTAACGTATTTCAGGGAAAGTAGACACAAGCTTTAAATTTTACAGACCTTACGTAATTGTGAGTCTTTAACAATATTTTTTTGTTTTATCGTCTTATTTGCATCATAATTGCGAGAGCTTCCTTCATGGTTGTGAAGTTATTCTTGTATTTAATTCATATTTATACTTGCACAAAAAGCATGTGAGCTTGGAGTAATTCCAACGAGCAAAAAGGAAACACAATGCACTGCTCCGGTTTTGATTTCCCAGCGGAAACTCTCAGAAGTGAGAGAAAAGTATACCCTAAATGCAGAATGCGACGAAAATGTTTTGCCTCTCTTTTGGAGCTCGAAATATTTTTAGTATTAAAATGTAAGTGGATTACCCTTTACTGCAGTTCATCTACAATTCTTAAGTTAATTGTAGAAGATAATTTTACGTACATTTGGAAAGGAATTTATTTTCAGGTTTAAGGAAACTGTTGCTTTGCAAAGTAGTTCAAAGATTCCCTTTGTTTATACAGCAAACCGCGACAAATTATTTGAATTTTTTTAAACTATAAACCTTGCAGAGTTTGCAATTACAAAAAAGTCTGCTCTGTGGATTAAAAATTCCCAAAGAAAACTTTTAAAAATATGGCATATTTAAAGTTTAAAATGGGAAATACTTTCTACTCTGTTTTCATTTTAGGTACAAGTAACATTATTAGATAGACGTAAGTGTTCGGAAAAGCACTATTCAAAATTTTGTATATTTTGGGAGATGAATGACAAAAATAAAATTAAGACGCATAGTTCTGAGATAAATACTAAAAGAAACCCTTTAACAAAAGTACAGAAAATTTATTGTAAGGTACAGTCGCCAAATAACGTCCCCTTTTTGTAAAAAGCAAATTTTTAAAATAATATATCAAGTGAAGTAATAAATAAAACATCAGAGTTAAGTTGAAACATTTCTTTATTATTCTGAACAGTCAAAAACTTCTTAACTCTTACTTTTTCTACAAAAATAGCTTTAACAAAAAACAAGAAATTCTGAGAATATTTTTTAGACCCCCTAATTACGTCCCGGGGACGATATTTAGATCACAATAATCAGTACGTAAACTTAAATTTTATCTTTAAAGGTAATTATTAACAATCATAATTATTATATCTGATCAGTCTTTTATGAATCATTGGTATAGTTTAAGTAATTGTAATTCTCAAAACAGATTGCACAAATAAAATTTACTCCTGGATTTTCAACACAATCCTCATGCATCCATTGGAAACATTTTGTGCATCTTATCCATTTCTCTCCCTTTGTATCTTGAAAAAACATTTTCTGACATACTCGGCATTCAGCGTCATCGTTGTCACTATCTTCTTCGTCAGTAGGAACTAAAATTGGGTCTTCGTAAGACGTGTCTTCGCCAGAAGATTGATTCTTACGTCCATGGCGTAGCCAGAAATTTTTCATGGGGGATGTGACGACTACTGAAACTCACATACATGCATACATGTGTGTCATAAGGGAGTGAAGAATATACATTTTGTATGACAAAAAATTCCTCATGGGGGAGAGGTTATGACCCCCTAAACCCCCCCCTTGGCTACCCCCCTGCTTACGTCGCTTTTTAGTTTTCTTTTTGTTGCTTCCTGTCTTATTTTTCTTTAAATTTCTAAGCTTTTTTTTCTTGTTTTACTTTCATCTTTTTCTTTTTGTTTTTCTTTTCTGCGTTTGGCGACTATTATTTCTTGTTTATGCGGTGAAGCCGTAACTACCATGGCTTTGCCTCGCCTAGGTGACGTTGAAGGTGGCTCAACAACTGGAACAGGTTGTATGTCAGGTGGAACTAACAAACGGGGAGGAAGGGTCAGGGACCTAGATGATGCCGTTGGTGTTCTTTTTTCAGATGAAGTGACCTAAATACCGTCTCGGGAGCGATATTAGGCTCATTTGAGGGGGCGATATTAAGAATTTGTGAAGTTTGTGGTTACCATCCATTAAACCAAAAGCACATGCCATAACCTAAATAAAATTCCAATCAATTTAAATCTAAGAAATAACAGCAAATTTTGTCAAACATTTCATTACAATAACTCAAATACATCCATATTTAAACAGTACTCATAGTATTTTCATTAAAAACTCACCTTGGACAGTTTTTTTTTTTTTTTTAATAACCTACACAAGGAGCTACGTTTCACCGTCAAACTTTTACAATGACCAACTGACATAACTAACTTTAGATCTGGCATATTAAAATTAGATGGCGTTATTTAGAAAAAGATATACCGACGGGGACGAAATTAAGCTCGGGGACGGAATTTGGCGACAGTACCTTATATGTTATAATAATACTCAGACCACCTATAAGCATTAGTGGGCTTTTTTATGATTCATAATATTCTTTTGACAAAAAAACTTAATAAATACTTTTAAAAAAATACTGTCCATATAAATGTAATAAAATCTAAATCATGAATGTAAATGAAAGGTCCAAGGGAAGAACGATGAGAGTCCACTTTTCGTCAATATTGAGGTTTCTACTGCATTCTGTTGTTCATTAGTGGCACTATTAATATCCGAACCCATAAGGAGAAAGAACGATGAGAATACACTGAAAATATAGCCCAAAGATACAGTTTACTGGGGAAGAACGTGGAAAGTCCCGTGAGCCTTTCGATTTTTTGGAAAATCAGCTTTATTGCACTCTCATCGTTCTTCCCGTGGACCCTTCAAATGTTAAAACAGAATAGCCTGCTTTAAAAAATGTGTCACCCTGTTATGCTGCTGTCTTGACAGCAACAGTTAGTTTATTAATTTATATTTATTTTCGTAACAGTTTGTTTAATTTAGTTACAGTCTTACACAGCTATGCTACTATATAATCTACTAGCAATCTACAATGTCCATAAGTACGCACAAAATCTACAGTTAAACATTTGTTACTCTTTCAAAAGTTCATCACGCTAAAAATACACGTACGGCAAAGTGGCCTAAAATGATCCCCTTAAAGGGAAAACTTGTGTAAAATGACATAAATATTTAAATAAAACTTTGATCCTTTGCTAGCATGTTTTACACTGTATTTTGCATTATAAGCATGTTTTAATAATATTTTAATCCACACTGAGTAATGAAAAAATATAATTTTGGAAAAGCGTCCAAAGGATCATTTTACTTTCACCAAAAGGAAAATTGGTTCTTCATTTGAAAATAATTATATTCTTTTTATCGGCAAAATAAAAGATATAAATGTAATTATGACTATACATAAAGAAATAAAATATGTTTTAAGATAAAATAGCATGTAAAATTTATTTAATGAAAATTTTAAAATAAAAAAGCGTCTCAAGCAAATAAAAAAGTGCCTTTTTCTCAAAGTACGTGATTCCTTTTTCGATGGCAATTGTTGGATATCACATGGACTAAAAGAAAAAGATTTAGGAGAGTCACGCATTTTAAGTGTGGTTGAAGGGCTGCCCTGTTGGCCAGGACCCGGTACTTGATTTCCTTCATGCGGTAGATCATTTTACCTGGCAAAATGGCTGCCACTTTAGGTCGTAGTACTGTATGACGTCGAGAAACATAACAAACTTGGCAAGTGCAATTCCCATTTAAAAACATACTCCATTCAGTAAACCAAGTCATATTTCTGTACATGAAAGGCTGCACCTCTAAATAAATAGAAAAAGGTAGTGCTTGCCTCATAACACATGTTATAAAACCCAATTTTCCGAAAAATTCTATTGAGATGTGCAATGGTGTGATCTCTTATAGCCATCGCTTCTTCTTCACTTGGCACGGCTAGTTTACGTGTTATTCGGTAGATAGCCCAACCTACCTGGGATCATTTTTGGCACATTCCCCTATATTTGAGTAACAAAACGAAAATAAGCACTTTTGCGTGAAACATATTCTAAAACTTCTTTCATACGTCTGTAAAGGAAAACATATGCAAAGAATCCTGGGAGAAATTCAACAGAAAAAAAAAAAAAATGATATGGCGAATAAAAATCATGCCGACATGAAAATAACTTATCTGCATTATAAAGTCATTAATAAGTATTGTAATTTTTACTTATGACTATCGCAATCTATTTAAGAAACTGACTATTTTATGATTACATATGAGATTATGGCCAAAATTTGGCGAAGTTTGGAGTCTCTACATAGCCGAATTTTTTGAGGGTGGAGGATATGTTGAAAATATTTTACGATCGATTCGTATAGCATGACTTACCTTTCTTGTTAATTATTGTCACAGTTTATAGTTTTTAAGCTAGCAATTTTGCAGCTTTTTAAACTAAACATCATTATATGAACACTTTTAATAAATAAGCTTAAAAATAAATCTCTTTCGAATATTAACGATTCTTATATTTACCTTAAAGATAAATTCGTCATTTCTTGAATCCATGGAAAAATTGTAAATACATCGTTTGTGGAAAGCTCTTCATTTATCTAAATATCGAGGTTTTAAAAATGTTAATCCGATTACAGTTTTTTTGCCACTGTCTTAATTGATGATTTTTCTCTAGTATTTCCGAACAAAAGTTGAGATTATTTAATGCAAATGAGTTTATAAAAGAATTCTAAGTCTAGACACTCTTAATATTGTTTATATGTGCTCTTTTTTTAATGTAGCACTATATTTGCTTAAGCTGTATTCCCCCCTGTTGAAACAGTGTTTTTATTCTTTTAGACAGATTTTTTTTTTTTTTAATTTTAAATGTTATTATTACTGACGAATTTCTATTAAAAATACTTACATTAAATTGAAATCCAAGTCTATTTATACAGTTATACTTAAAGAAATCAATGAAAATTCAGTATACGGGGGTATTTTTCTGAATTTTTCAGGCTCCAATGATCCTAAATCTTAATGATAATCCTAATTTCTTTTTCTTTTTTTCATGGGCGGTGATATGTGAACGAGTCATACTATTATGGTCCAAATTATGAGCCATTTTACGATGGGGCAATTTAGTGGGCTGCCAGCACTACACCCTATGAACGTATGGACCTATTAACAGCGAAGCCCAAGCCAGAAATTGAACCCAAACCCAAGGTGTACTAGAATGTTTCTTTAGCCACTACACCACCTGGGCGCCTCCTAAAATAAAGTGAAACCCATGTCAATCAGCTTTCTACTGAAAATAGTAGAGCAATAAGCTTTTGAGACTTTAATATTCATATGTACCGTGTAAAACTAAAGTAACGATTTCATGAGCTCTTGCAAATCATTGTCGTTTACAAAAAAAATCCCGAAATATTTATTTTATGAAAATTTTCACTTTCTTCTCTCTAAACTGCTCTGAACGTATTAAATTTCATGAGTATTTCACTCGTTGAAAATCAATGTGTACGCTGGGATAAGACTCTTCACACAAGAAGGTTAGTTTTGCTATCTGTTGACACCTAAAAGTACGATCAGCAAATTTTCATCTTCTTCCGCATCACCTTAAATACATTCAATTCTAAATAATAAGATTTTAACACGTTTGTAATGC
Organism: Cheiracanthium punctorium; assembly: GCA_038373885.1. Lineage (NCBI taxonomy): Eukaryota > Metazoa > Arthropoda > Arachnida > Araneae > Cheiracanthiidae > Cheiracanthium > Cheiracanthium punctorium. The sequence goes on along the minus strand of JAWZYV010001322.1, from coordinate 1,624,342 downwards.
CAAAGCAATTATGCCCGAACAATGGATTCATTTTTTACTGCATTTTAAGACAAGAAATATAAAAAGGTCAAACACTCTCCTTAGACGGTGAATTTCAAAGTGAACTGAAGTTGATTTTCAAGTATTCGCGTTTGTTACATTTTACAGAAAGAGTTTTACAGATATATCTTTCTTTTTCTCTCAGAGGTATACTATGTTTAAAGAACCTTTTGCCCCTCTAATTCATATAATTTACCTCCTAGGGTATGAAATTGCAAATATTTTCTCTTATGGAGTATCTACGAGACAAGCCTCTTATATATGACGATGTCGTACTATTGGCGTTTGTAGTTTCCGCTATATAACATATTTATATACTAATAAAGAAGAGTAGTTTTAGGATAACCAATAGTTTCTAACTTTTACTCTTATATTCTATTCACTGGTAAAATACTCGCATTAATCATATGTTTTAAGTTCTCCAGTTTCACTAAAAGTTTCAAAATCAGAATTCAGGAGTAGCAAAATAAGATCTGAACTTTTGAAAATCCATATTAGTAATGATCTAAGCACATTTTTTTCGAAAATTTACTTAAAATTACAGTCTGGGTCAAACCATGTAATTATCTACATATTTTATTATTTAAGCTACAACGCTTAATCTCCGTTACGAATATACCACCAGCCTCAGAACTAAAACAATGAGTAATGATAATGAAAATGTACTGATGTTTCCTCAATACATGTAAATGTTAATATTTTATCAATTAATGTTTAGTAAATATATTATGGAGATAACTGTTGACTTGTTCTTAAGCAGACTAAATTTTATTTTCTGCTAAAACAACTTAAGTCAAATAATGTTTTTTAATAAATTTTTATAGCAATATTATTAATAAAATAAAAATATTACAAATACCTTTCATACTTTGAAGCCTAATCTCTTGAAAAATTCGAATTAATCCCTCAAAATCTGTATGTTTGTGTACAATGCAGTTTTCATTATTTCTTGAAAAGCTCTTTTAGGTCGATTCATTTAAATTTACATTTTTTTTTAAAAAGAAAACTATTTCTGCAAGTTTTGTTACATACAGGCAAGTTTTTCAGTAAACGATTCATGTAAGCTTTCTTTTTTTTAAATTGCACAAAATTCTTCCGCTGAAATTAATGAATCGTTATTTTTCTACTTTCACAATGATTGCCTCCAATTGTTTGCCGGGCCAAAGCTTACCGGAAACCAGACGATGCGTAATCAGTCCGTCCGTCATCCCGAATGACTGGAGCTCTGTTTTCACCCAGATATATCGCTCTTTTACGCTCCCCTACCCACATTCTACACTGGGAAACAATCCAGTCTAAAATTTCCGATTTTCTGCCATCATATCGAAATTCACTGCATCGCTAATCATTTGATTTCTGGGCGAAGGTGATTTCCAGACCTGGTCCTGCCAGAGCAAACAAAAGCCTGGTGTAATTTAATGAATTCATTACGGATACTGCTCGAGCGTCCCTCATGCATCAGAGATTTCACTTTAATCTTGGTAGAGGCGCACATAGCTGCAGAAGCGTGTCCATTTAGGAGAGTCACGTGATAGACGCGATGACGTTTGATTTTTAGACTGCAGGTGAACTATAAATAAAGATCAAAACATTAAAGTTGATTAAAAATTATAAAAAGAGTGATTGAAAAAAATACTTGTTGAGATATGAAGTATTTATATATGCAGATATGGAAACTATGTACAATATTAGTCAAGTTAAACATTGCTGCGGATGCATATGCCTCGGCCAGGTGGTCAGCCTGGCGGGAAGCCCCAGTGTTTGACTCCAAGCAAGCTTGGCCCTCATTTTATCGACCCACTCAAGGGATGAAAGGCTCGAACCCCGGACATGTGGGACGGATGTGCGGTGCGCTAACCATTACACCACTGGATTTCACAACGTTAGTAAATATTCCACCATAAAACAGGGCAAACGAATTGCAACCTTTCTATGAAGAAATGAACGTTACTCCAAAATTTAGTGCTTGAGCTCATGAATGGATCCAAATCTCGAAAGTGCAGGAAAGTAACTTCAGGAGCAGCCTACCTACATGGTTTAAGACTTTTTGTGCTCCTGAAGCCAACCGTTCTTTAGAGAAACTTCAACGGCAATTAAAGTTTCACTTTACAATTTTTTATTTATTTTTTTAGCATATTGTAGGTACCTATGAAATTTAATTACATATTACATATTATAATACAAGCCCCACCAGGGGCATAGTGCTAGCGCTTTGAACTGGGAGACAGAAGGTGCCAGGCTCGAAACCAGGTCGCGGCCGCTGACCTAATCGTTCGGAGTTTTCCGTGGTTTTCTGCGAAACTTCACGTAATACGGGTTAAAACTCCTTAGAAAGTCCACCATGGATGGCAATCCACATCCGGCCTAGATACCTAGAGTAGACAATTGGCCGTAACCCTCATTTCCATTTCCATTCCCTATAATAATACAATAATAAGCAATACAAAATAATTAAAACTATGAAGCCAAATAATGTGTTGATTTTCATGGATATTCTACTCTATCAATATTTTTTGCCTGTTTGCAAAATGCAATATTTTAATAAAGCTCTGCAATGCAAGCCTATAAAAGGGTATTTTTTATAAAGCTTTCTGATATTATATAAATAAACATAGGTAATGTTTTACCACTTTCTCAATATACTTAAAGTCACCTGTAATAAATAATCTACATCTTTCCTAAAGCAATAAAAGTTTTTAAGATTACTTACCATAAAAAATAAAAGTTGTGAAATTTCAACTGCTTTATTTTAAACAAAAAGTGTAGGTCTGGAATAGAACAGATTTTAAAACAATATGGCAATTTCTGGAAAATTGAAATCCAAAGCAGGTAAAAGCCCTAAATTTGGAGTTTCGCTTTATTTAATATCCATGCATAATATGTAATCTGAACCTTTTTCATAATAACTGGATCAGCCATTGGTAATTTCTTTTTAACTTTCTATTTCCTCTGATGAGTTTTAAAGAATTAATTAAAAATTAAAAATTAAAATAAAAAACCATACATTATCAGTTCTCAAATATTATCGTGTATTTGATTTCCCTAGTACTACATGTTGTTAAATGTTTTATTTTAAAACAGAACTAATACTTTTAAAACGAACACAAACTGTAAATACCTTTTACGTGTTCTAAATCTCATTAAACTTTTAGTATACGAAACGTTCAGGTAAAAATACAACAGGTAACAAATCAGGTAACAAATGCATAATGGTTTCCATATTTCTGTAAATGATCATGTATAAAACATATGTATGTATGCATAGCTTTAAAAATCCCGTTTTGAATTGTCAGTCTTAAAAGAAACTAATGCTTTTAAAATGATCATTTTCCCTTCCTCGTTTCCGTTACATAACCAAACAGGTAAAAGTCGATTAAAAGCCAGGGAAAATACATTTAATCCATGCATTTCACTTCTACATGGACGTTGCGAGTCGCAATTCTCAATACATAGAGAGGACGGGGGGTGGAGGGATATCCCTACTGTAGCAACAGGACTTTTTTTACTTCCTTCTCCCTCATCGGAGTTTTAGGCACCCAATTTAATCGAGATGATGGGTTTGTGAGGTCGCGTCCAACTTCCATTTGATGATGGAAAATTCCCCAGGGTTGGGGAGGGGGGGGATGGTAAGCATCTGCCCTCCCCCCCCCCTCTCTTATCCCTCCAACGTTCGGTCCGTCAAACACGCAATTGTAATGAATAGGACAGTGTGTACCGTGGCCCTAGTCGCAGGAATCGTCACGGCATGGGTTTGTTTTAGTCCTGGTGTTATATGGAGGGGGATAGATTATGCCGGCTTCCTCTTTGTGTTGAAGGGAGATGAAATTGGTATTTTCAGAGTTTACCTTGTGAGGGGGCTGGAGATTGATTCACGTCAATTTTAAGATCAATGTGCGAATGTCAATGTTTACTACCGATAATTGTTACCGGAGGAGAGGTTATGGAGTTCTTTTTTTTTTCCATGGCGTTTTTGAAGAGAGCTCCCGACCACTTATAAAATAAATTAGTTGAACAGTGTGCCTCAGACATGCAAAAATTAAAAAGAAAAAAAGAAGTACTGGGATCAATATCTTCAAAAACAGAATAGTTGCAAAAATTTTGAGCGTGCTGGTCTACTTATTTATTTATTTACTATAGTATGTGTCTGTCTCCTAACAGCTTGAACACTATATCCATGTTGACTTATATATATATATATATACACACGACAGAAAAGTGGTTTGTTTCCAATCATTAGTTATACATGCTGTTATTAAATGATGGATCGGGACAGATTATGAATTTTACAAAGTCGGGTATGTTTGGTTCACACTCTTAATTTTTTTACTTTTACAAAATTTCTATAAACTGTGTGAGCCTGGAGAAACTAAAAAATTTCTAGAAATAATTATATCCTCTAGAAAATGTCCACAGTATTTTAATTTTACAATAAATCTGTACAGAGCGCATTAAGCGAACTTTAAAACTCTTGAAATATATTTCTTTTATTTCATAAAATTTTACACATCACACAAAAATTCTCTTAAAAGTTTCATTTTATATACATTTAGAAAAGGTAATACTAAAAGTCTTTCAAACAGAAATCGTTAAATGAATGTAAAATTCAAGGAATAACTTAGGGAAAAAACATGCATACATACATTGTCTTTTAATATTTATGAACAATGTATTTTGTGAAATCCAATCTTCTTAAAATTTTAGTACGAATGGAAAAAATCTGATTTCATACGCATATATCTGATTTTATCAATTAGTATTTCTTTCCTATAAAATACACAGATGAACATATAAAATAAATAATTTCTGCTTTCAGGCCCTGGCTATTTCCTAAACCGTTAATCAGAGACCCATAGTTCCACTTGCAAAAATGTTTTAAGTTATATAACCTATAATATTATAAACAATCAAAGTCAATAAATCAATTCCTATAAAAATTACGAAACTTAAATTTTTATACAGTTTCCTATACAGTCCTACCAGTTATACTTGGAAAAATTTTCTTTACACAATTTCATGAACAAGAAAACAAATTCGTCCTTCTATGACCAAAATGCACCAAGTTACAGCTGCTTAAAATTAGAGCATTTTTCGAGAAGCGAAATAGAGGTTGTATACAAAATGAATTGAGAAATATTAATGTACATGGGTTTGAGCCTTGTAATATTTATTAGCAATTTTACCTACTATTTTATGAATGTGCACTGCAGTGAAGAAGATTAACGTTTAACTATGTGTATCCAACAAATTAACATTAAAATATAGCTTATAAGGAAAATAGAATTTTTTTTAATTAACTGGTGTTAAATAACTTAAAATAAAAAATTAAATATTAAATTAGAAAATGACACTTCTTAAAATACAAATATATGCATTTTAGAAACTTAAAGTAATATTACAAATTCTATTAGCGTAACATTTGCGAAATTTTTTGTTTTAAGTAGCTTTCTTTGGCTGCGATAAAAATATACACCCGTGTAGAAAACTCTTCCTGTACTTTGCGTAGATTACTGGGGGCTACACATCTGCATGCTACACATACACGATTTAGTAAGTCTGACCCCGAACAGATTTTTATAGAGCTGACTATAACCTCCTGCTTAAAGATTAGTACTCTAAAATTAGTTTTGCTTCTTTCTCCGCATTATACCAGAAAATGAAATTAAAAGCCTATTATTCAAAATGTCAATATTTATATGGTATTTTAACGGTTTACCGTAACGATACATTTTTAAAAATGGAAACAATTTCTAGAGTCAAAATGTAAAAATGTTTGCTGCTTAGTAGTTCAGCAAATTTTGGTCGGAAGGAAAAATTTTGTTTATTGTATTTCAAATTGCATAAAGAAAAATTTTCTAAATATGACTCATAGGATCGGGTAACCGTATAAAAATTTAAATTCCGTTATTTTTATAGTAATCGATTTATTGACTTCGATTGTGCGTGTGTGTGTTTCTGATATAATACATTATGCAATTTAAAGCATTTTTGCAATTGGAACTATTATATATCTCTGACTAACGGTTTAGGAAATAACCATTGGGCAGCATTAGCACTGGACACCCCATATATATATACACATATCTATATATATATACATATATATATATATATATATATATATATATATATATATATATATATATATATATATATATATATATGGTCACATCCTGTAAAACCTTTTTTCATCTTCTTAAGCTCCACTTGCATATATTACTTATAATCTACTTATTCTTATTTAACTTTAAAATATTGTATTTTCACTTGAACTAATACTTTAATAATGCAAGCCTTTTATTTGTACAAAATTAAATAGGATATGTGTTTCAATTATTTCATGACAAAATTTCAAAGGTAAGATTAATATGTAAAAAAAAATGAAAGCTTTTAAAATTTAATTCTTTGAGAAACCTTTTACAGTAAAAGAGTAAATGTATAGAATCAGTGAAAATTATTCTGTATAGAACCCCTCTGAATTAATTCAATATTTTATTGCAGCCTCTACTTACAAAACTTGTCATAATAATCAGTGTAGTAAAAATAATAAAAATCAAAGCATTTTGAAATTAAGACGTTAGATGTCTTTCTACACAGTCGCCCAGGTGGTGTAGGGACTAACATGCCATTCGATGACACGCCCATCACGTTCCATACCCTCGAACCAAGGCTGGATGTGCCGTGTAATTAAAAAAAAATTATTTTTTCATCACAGAGCATATGAACTGTTAGTAACAGCATTTAGTTCACAAGTGTTACAGTTGCAACAAGAAATAATGTGATATGATTTCGCTGCAGAAATCTGAATCTTGCAAACATCTCAAAAGCGTTGTGATGCCAGATACAGAACTTGATTTTCGGTAGTTTCATAAAAGCTGACATTTCGATTTTTTTTATTTTTGAAAACATATTTTAATTCCAAACAATAGGTAAACAAAATAAGCTAAAAGCAGTTGTAATGAAACGAAAAGTTTTGGTAAATTTTGTATTCTTCAAGATTTCGCATAATCCAGAGATTGAAGAATGCCCATGTCGTACACGTTTATAAAATGAAAATTTAATCAAAATTACACACTAATCCTAATAGTACTAGTTAAAAAAACCTTCAGTCTGCGTTATGAGAACACTGGCTGAACATCTTTTGAACTAGTTGTGCTACTGGGGTATGTTACTTGCACACTGCTGATGTGTTATTCAATTTACAACTGCATTTAACATCCTATGAGTTTTTGTACTTTTGTGTTTGTCATTATTTCTAAACATTCAGTACATTTAATTAATCTTGTGAATGTTTTTCTTTGTCGCTTATGTTTGTAAGAATTTATGAACCATTTGGTTTCTTTAAAGAAGGAATAACAGTGGTAGCACTGAATTTACCACACCATCGAACTTGTATACTGTATATTAATCTCGTTATTGACCAAGATTGGTCGATGATCTTGTTTTTTCCTTTATTTTTTAGAAAACCATTAGCACGCAATGCAACTGCAATTTTGTTTACTCCCACCCTTTTGTAGCCTTTAATAACGAAGAAATCGCATTGTGTATGCTTGCGGAAGTCAGACATATAATGCACGAATAAACTACTTTTAAAGAATCGTCTTTTAAAAATGTCAAGCATTTTCCAGTATTTTTTAGGTAGTTCTACACACCTCTTGAAAATCAGTTGAAACTGTGTACAGGATGCTACCCCCTTTTTATGAAAGCTTTAGCAGTACAAATAAATCAAAGTTTTCTATGAAAATTAAAATATTCTTAACACATTAGATGAAACATTTCTATACAACTTACACAAAACTCAAAGTTATTTATTTTGTATAAATTTTATAAAAGTTTTTTATGATGAATTCAAATACAATGTAAATCTTTTTTACATTTGGTTTCAGAAAACCCCTCAATCATTAACCTCTTTACAATACTTTATTTAATTATTGTGTTTTTCTAATCAGTTCTCCAATTTAACTTTTTATAATCATAATATAAACACTCAAATTTGATAGATTTTTTTAAACTGGGAGGGAAATTCAGTTTTTCTTTTTTTTTTTTTTAATAATAGAGAAAGCAGGGACATAAAAAAATTCCAGTGGAAATCTATAGTTTAGATTTTTACATTTTTCCCCCTTCCTGTTGCTAAGACTTATTTCTAAATCATAAAGATGATGTTGAGGAAATTTAAGCTATCTATATAAATAAAATTAGACTTTTGTCTGTACATTTCTCGGAATTCAAAAATTTTGCGATTTCTATCCGTTTCAAGCACCCTGGAATTCGATGCGACCCTCAAAAAAAAGTTTGTCATTCTGTCATTCTGTCCTTCTGTCATTCTGTCATTCTGTCCGTGACGCTTTTTTTGTTTAAGCATCACGTAAAAACGACTGAAGCGAATGATATGAAATTTGGTTTCATGATAGGTGGTCACTCAACTTAAAACATAGGCGTCGAATTTTTTAAAAATCTTGATTAGATTTTCAGATTTTGCGAAAATCGTTTCAAACTGCGTAAATTTGTGTTCAAGCATCACGCAAAAACGACTGAAGCGAATGATATGAAATTGGGTGTCATGATAGGTAGTCACTCAACTTAAAACATAGGCGTCCAATTTTTAAAAAATCTTGATTGGATTTTGAGATTTTGCGAAAATCCTTTCAAACTGCGTAAATTTGTGTTCAAGCATCACGTAAAAACGACTGAAGCGAATGATATGAAATTGGGTGTCATGATAGGTAGTCACTCAACTTAAAACATAGGCGTCGAATTTTTAAAAAATCTAGATTGGATTTTGAGATTTTGCGAAAAACATTTCAAACTGCGTAAATTTGTATTCGCACATCACGTAATAACTGCAAAGGTGAAAAAATGATATTTGGTGAGATGATAGGTGGTCACTCACTTTAAACTATAAGCATCTAATTAAAAAAAATCCATCAGATTTCGAGATTTTGTGAAAATCGTTTAAAACTGAGTGAATCTTTGTTTCCGTATTAAGTAATAACGACTAAAGCGAATGATGTGAAATTTGGTCACACGATAGATGGTTGCTCAACATAAACTATAGGAGTCCAATTTTTTAAACATTTTTATTAGATTTTGAGATTTTGTGAAAATTCTCTCAAAATACGTTTATATTTCTTCAAACGACTAGTACGAATGATACGAAATTGCGTGATATGATAGGTAGTTGCTAATCTTAATTTATAGGCGTTGAATTTTAAAAATATTTTGCTTACATTTTGTGATTTTTCGAAAATCGTTTTAAAATGCTGAAAATTTTTTCCAGCATCACGAAATAAAGACTGCAGGGAATGAAACGAATTTGGGTGACATGATAGTTTGTCACTCAACTTAAATTCTAGGCTTCAAATTTTTCAAAAATGTTGATTAAATTTTAATATTTTGCGAAAATTATTTCAATATGCTTAAATATTCGTTCGCGCATCACATAATTACGACTAAAGCGAATGAAATTATATTACTTAGTTACACTCTAACCTGTAATATTTTAACAATACATGAAAATTATAACTTCGCTTTCTTTACTTTGGCAACATACTACATCCATTCTGTGTACTCCTACAATGCTGACGAAAGTTCTTGCTTTTTGGAAATTTTCATTCACTAACCCGTCGAGGACGGGTACTTCAGCTAGTAAATAATATAGGTATCAACTTTTATACATGAGTAAACTACACTACCTTAAATACTGAGGTTTCAGGTGTCCAAATTCATACAACGAACTCGTTTACTGTGTACTAGTATTTGGGTAAAAAGACAGAAACATGATGACATATTCAATCAATATTTGCACCCACGTACAACAAAAGGGGGCAAGCTTTTAACTGATAAGTGAAAAAAGTACCAAGAACAACTATCGCAGTCACTCCAAATATAAAAAAATTTAGTGCGCTTTTATAATAATCTAGCCTGCGATTATGAATACTTGCCACATTATAAAAAGAGCAGATGTCTTCAAAGTGCTTTTTCCCTATAAGCACTTTCTTTTTTTTTTTTTTTTTTTTTTTTTTTTTTTAAATACCTGAATATCAGCCACCTACCTCTATTTTTAACTTCGTTGACTCATAGCGGCCGTATTTACATTTGAGGCCGATCTCGGCCGCTTTTCTCCTGAAGCGTTAAAAAGCGTATTTCATACTTAAGTACACTCAAGATGAGAGTAAATGTGCATGTTTGGTGGTATTGGAAAACAGACAAATATTTAATTTGTCATGCCTGAAAATCACTTTCTGAGAGTCTAGGTATTCCGAACATAACTTACGTCACCTAAGAAAATCGTCTTGTAGAAAAATAAATAACTAAAAACTCAAAGGGAGGATGGTATTATGCCATTTTTCATTACCGCATAATAATATAAAATTTTAACTTTTAATTTGCGAATGATTTCAAATCCTCTAATGAACTATGCTTCATAGTCGAACAATTCGAAAAACGACTCTAGTACATATGTTCAATCAAGCAAACAAAACATATTCAAATAAATCATCCATTGCTTCGATATTTATTACGTTACCACAGAAACGACGAATGATTCCAAAACGCTTGTCGATTTTCGTATCACAAAATTAATCTGTTGTATCTCAATTCCTATATCTTCCACCCTCCCGCGTAAACCTAATTACCAATATCCCGCCCTCCGAAATAACTCCACCATCTTTCTCAGAAACATATCGAAAAATGATTCCAGCTTCGGGACACGAGAATTGTTCACTTTTCTCAAATCCTTTTACGGCATGCACCCCTTCTTCACCTAATCCCTTGCAAATCGAATCCGAATGTTCCAGATACCCCCTTTCCCCTCTCTTCGACCAATAGCGTCCCGTCATCATTCTCGGAGGGAGATAGTTGCAGTAATCGGCTTAATCATCTCCTTGCGGCCGAGACTTACCCCTCTCTCCCCTCCGCTCCGTTCCAGTCTTCATCTCGTTGCCACCCACAACCCCTTTGTTCATCACGCTCTAGTGGCGCGAATTACTCGGAGTGAATTTTTCTGCCTTTTTCTTTGTTATTTATTTGCTGTTTCCTTTTTTGTTTCCGAGCCGACCCTTTTTGAAGAAGTGCCTGGGCGTTATCAGCGGAGCCTCTGCGGCTTCATTAACTGAGATGGCACATTAAAAAGGGAGATGGCTTCCCGCTTCTTTCGGGACCTGTCACCAGTACATAGCGAAGACCGTAAGGCACTGGACTTAATTTACTTCATTTTCTTGACTCTCAAAAGGAGCGTGGCTTTTTGAAGGATGACTCTCCGTTCACATGCCCACTATTAGCGTAATTTTCTGTTTATATAAATTTACATGTATAGATCGTTATTATTTGAATGAAACGCTCGTAAAAATAAATTAACCTCTGAAGACGGGAGGTAGATTTGTCAACGAAACCACAAAACATTTTAAAGGACATGCATGATTCAGATTTCTACCAAGTAATTCTTTTCACCTCTGCTGTTATATACCGGACGGTTCAGGAGAGATATCAACATCCATCTATCATTACAGTGGCACCCTAATTTCAAAAAAGGGAAATACACATGTAAACGGAATCCCCTTACTCGGGCAGTTCGTTTCATTTGAAGAATCGTAGATAAAGGGAAAGTATGCTCGAGATATTCCCGTCGGTCCCGCAACACGGCCAAACTTTCCCCGTCGTCAAGGGGTTAATTTTGGTGTAAAGTATCATGTGTGTGAAGTATTCCAGTACCATGCGTGTGAAGCTGTTCAACTTAGCTTCCAACTACAGTCTATGAGGGAATGCATGGCAGGAAATGGTCTGGGAACTGGAGGTGCGTTAGATTCAAGCATTATTCAACTGAACAAAGGTACCCACTTGCCCAGCCGTCAAACGTCGAGTTGTAGCTTGTCTTGGAGGCGATTTTTTGTCAGCCACTTATCAACTTTAGTACCAATAGCGTCGAGACGGGAATATGTAGATGCAAATTGGTTCTAATAGCTTAGTAGATAGTGCATCAGACTACTAACCGTTGGTTTGTGTGTTTGATTTCCGACCTAGCACTAAAAAGCCCCTTGTACGTGTGCACTAAATCTGTGGTCCAGAATGTCTTCTTGGCGTTAGCCAACAGTTTACGAAGGCTGACAATATTTGAAGAATCCCAGTTTCTAGGGTGGATCAAAGTTATTATTAAAAGGCTGTAGATTGTGCAACTGCGTGGTATGTAGATTCCTCTCTGTAATCATTTGAAAGTCGGTTTAAATTAGAACAACTCAATATCATTAGGAGGACCGAAGCAATTTTTCTTTCATGCAACGAATCCAGGTGAAATACTTGTTCCGCCATCCTTGTTTTATTTCAAAACCTTTGGATTGGATACCACAGACATCCACCTTTAATGATGTAGCTCATAGGCGAATGCACCATGCATATTAGCTTACAGCCCTACAGTTGCTTTAATAGGCAAATAATATATAATAGCTACAGTTTAGAACCATCTGAAAATTATTATTAAAGTCATTACAAATGGGTTGCACTAAATGCATCTCGCTTACATTTAGCTGCAAGATATTATATTCCGTGCATTACTAAATAAGAATCAATTATTCTAACTGGCACATTTGTAATATTAACCGGAGATTGCTGTCCATTAATTAAAGCCAGTCTGAGGGTAACTCAGTAACGAATATACGAAATCACTTAGCTTGTAACTATTACTTAACGAATAAAAATGGAATATATTTGTTATACATTTACTCTAACATACATCTTTGAGTTCATATGATGGATAACCTTAGTTTTATGCATTACATTTGCTCAAACATAATATCTATGTTTTTTTTAAAGCCTTTTGGTGTTTTATATTCAGGGTTATGTAACACCTAGGAAGAATGGGATCCTTCTAGACGGTTCAAAATCACAAAAAAAATGTGTCCTCAAATACTTTGTCTTCATGCACCAATTAATATGCTATGGCTATCGTATCAAATTAATAATAAACATTCAGTTTATAGTTTGGATAAGATTGATATCGGGCAAAGAGCTTTGTATTAAAATTTCAAGTTTAGAGATTATTTTTTATGGTAAAAAAGTTGGAGCAGATTTCCATTGTTTCATGAAAAGTAGTTAACAAATTTCGCTGGTGAACATTTTCCTGAAAAATAATTATTAAAAGGTGCAAGAAAACGAATTTTGTAACCCTACATTCCTATGTGATTTCTAGTTATCTAGGTATCCCATAACCCTCTTAAAGTTTTTAACGTAGGTGTTGAGGTATCCCATACTTTTCATTCAAACATCCGGACACGAGACGGTTAATGAAAGTTTGGGAATTAGTTACGAGTGATTCTTACGCTTCGGTGAAATATTTTGTTTGATTTACGTGTTACAAGCAGAAAAATGAAACGTTTTATGTCTTAAGTTACATTTGCTCAAACATAATATCTATGTTTTTTTTAAAGCCTTTTGGTGTTTTATATTCAGGGTTATGTAACACCTAGGAAGAATGGGATCCTTCTAGACGGTTCAAAATCACAAAAAATGTGTCCTCAAATACTTTGTCTTCATACACCAATTAATATGCTATGGCTATCGTATCAAATTAATAATAAACATTCAGTTTATAGTTTGGATAAGATTGATCTCGTACAAAGAGCTTTGCATTAAAATTTCAAGTTTAGAGATTATTTTTTATGGTAAAAAAGTTGGAGCATATTTCCATTGTTTCATGAAAAGTAGTTAACAAATTTCGCTGGTGAACATTTTCCTGAAAAATAATTATTAAAAGGTGCAAGAAAACGAATTTTGTAACCCTACATTCCTATGTGATTTCTAGTTATCTAGGTATCCCATAACCCTCTTAAAGTTTTTAACGTAGGTGTTGAGGTATCCCATACTTTTCATTCAAACATCCGGACACGAGACGGTTAATGAAAGTTTGGGAATTAGTTACGAGTGATTCTTACGCTTCGGTGAAATATTTTGTTTGATTTACGTGTTACAAGCAGAAAAATGAAACGTTTTATGTCTTCTTTAGATTTACTGCATTACATTTTACTTTCCTTTACCATTTTAAAATTCCTAAAAATCGTGAAATGTGTAAATTTACAATATTAATATATAAAACTTTTATAATTTGCCAGTGCTACTGTTTAAATTGTGTCTTTCCGCTGGAGTATTTGCCTTAAGATTTTTTTTTTTTTTCGACCACATATAACAATTCAGATAAAAGAAATTTCAAACTTCAAATGAATTCTAGATCAAAATTGTTTAGTTACACATGCCTGGTATACATGAACACAGGAACAGACATTCGTAGCTCTATACCTATCAAATTTAGTTTTACGCACGTCTTCAGACAAAGGAGTCATTGAAGTGGTACAATTAGAATTTTAGTTTCCAATTAAATCACTTTCTTTAAAGTCCCATTTTCGAAATTTCTTCTGGCTTACATTTAAACTTTTAAACAAAGAAATCCACCTTGAATCAGGTTTAATTGCGATGTGCTTTAGTATTCAAAAAGAGGAAAAATATAATTGAGTTGAATTCTTATTTTCCGTTAACACTGCTGTTTGGGCAAAGAGTCTACACATTTGCTTAATATAATACTGTATTGTGTAATTAAGGCAAATCTACTCGAGGGCTATCTGATGGAAGAGTTCCTCGAGTGCAGGGCTTTTTAAGGGACTCTAACGCGTATGTTAGTACTTTTGTAACATCTGGAGAAAACCGCCTGAAATTCTATACCGTTAGACTGATTGTCGTGCAATAGACCCGAACGCCGGACCTTGACACTTCAGCCATCTACCAGGATCACTGTCTTTTGTGTCTCTATCCACCCGACCATGTTTTGGTCTTTGTTTAATTTAAATCACAGGATAAGCAATTCTCAAGAATTAAACAAGCATTCTGAAAAATGTTTATTTATATACATACTTACTGTAATTTATATATATATATATATATAAATTTCGTGATTTTTGGTCCACTTATTCCGCACTTAATTTTTTTTTTTTTCCAAATTCATGTTGTTACTGCAACTGCATCGTAAAACGTAAATGGGGTGTGTAAATCTGAAAGGAAAAAACACTGAGAATTTCCTTTTTGATATGTTAATCGCTTTAACTTTATGACAAATGATCCCGAGAGAACTGAATAATTTGGCCATTTCGTTCAGGAACGCGGAAATATACGGAGGAAATTGAAATGCGAATAGTGTATTTTATGCTGACTATAATGTGCGTGATTTCGAGACGCACGTGATTTTGAATAAAATATTTTCCGCCGAAATAAATAAGAGTGCTACCAGATAGTTTCTAAATGTTGCTGAAAAATTGACTTTGGAATAATGATGGAATCATCAGGATGATAATGCTTGAATTCCATTATAGAGGAATTTCAGTGGTTGATTATTATGTTTTATATTTAGTTTTGCAGTTTTTTTTCTTTTTAAAGGGAGAAAATGTTCTTTATTCTTGAAATTTTATTTCGTCTGAAATTATGTCGAAACATTTTATAAAGTAAAATACTGAATATGAATCAGGCTTAGTTCATTATTGATGGATAAAAGAAGATAAATATGTGCATATATATATACGCACATATATATATATGGAGGTATTAATAATAGTAAGACTTACTAAAGTAAGTATTCGTAAAGAATGTAACTTAAAGTATGCAATGTCAATCTTCATTCCTTTTTTAAAAAGTCTAAACTGAGATTACAATATAGGAATACACTTTTTAGCTATCCATACCCAGAGAGAATATACTAAAAATATCACCAATACCTCTTAGCACGAAAAACATTTAGTTGGTAGATAGAAGAATAAACCAATTTTTTTTACAAATGTATGATACCATTTATAGATAACTCTGACAAAAATGAAGCTAAAACTTTGTTCAAATTTTAATGCACTTGTACTTACGTTCCATAAAATTAATAACAAAATAAGAACAGCTTTGTGTTAAAGTGCGCATATTTAACAGTATTTTCACTGATAGCATTTATCTTTCCTTTCCGTCTCTCTTTTATTACATGAACTTTTTCTACTTGAGATGAGATTTCAGTGCTATAACCACATACTTCAATTATTCCTTACCACATCTCCTAAAAGTAGCATCATCGAAGGTCTTAAATATCTTCTCACTACATGCATGAAATTGCCTGCATTTTAGGCGGAAGGTAAAACCAATTATTTTCTCCAGCGCCTTTCGTTATTAAAGATTGTACTTTCTACTATAAAAAAAAACCAGTAATGAAGTAACTAAGATTTTACGGGTTTTTCAAATTCAAAGTTTGGCGTTTATTAAAAAATGGTGGCAATTTCTTCAGGGAGATACTATCGTGGATTATGCATTTTCTTCCTTCGTTTAGTTTATGCTGATTACTGATAGTTCAATTGTGCAGTGAAAGCGAGTTACAATGCATCTGTCTTATTAATACAGGAAATATCGATTTCCAGATGAATGTGTGGTCAATTAAATGTATCACTTTCATAAACATTCATTGTATTTCTATTGTATAATCGATTTAAAAGAACAAAACATCAGTGTTAAGTTCCGTACATGAGAAAGTCGCTATTCTTTTTGATTATTAAACTCAACTCCGCGTACCTAATGGTGATTAATACCTGTTGTTTTAGTCACCATTTGGTGATTTGAGCAATTTTTTTATGTATACATTTTCCGGATGGTATATACATTTCGTATTACCTTAATAACACACTGATCCAAAAATCATGGTTTAAGTATAATTATTTATTTCTTTTTAATGTCTTGTATTTTATATACTTAGTATTTCTGGTGTCCTTCCTACTACAAAAATAGAATTCCTTTAAAAACGGTGTTAAGTTTCAATTGTTCATTTAATGCAAAATGTAAGTAGATCTTTATCTTAGGCGAAAAAAAAAAAAATGTTTACTTTAAAATGTTACATGTTGCTTGGAAAATTCTCTTCCTTACGTATGTTCAATCTAATTGATATTATTAAAAAATGCAAAATTTTTTTATAATAGTTTTTTTTTTCCTAACATATATGACAGCATATAGCTCTTAAACTACTTGAAGGCTTCATTTATTTGGAAACAATTCCTCGATTTCGGGACTGTTAAAATATCTGTCCTCTCCTTATTCCTATTTATTCATCACTACAGATTGATATGGTCCTTCTATCAGTTTCTATTTGTCAAAAGGAAGAAATGCGCGTTTAAACATTCAAACAGAACACAAAAATGCAATCGGAACAGACACTAACCGGATCTAAATTACGTGTCTTCACAGCAGTCGTCTAAAAATGTGAGTGCCCGAATCTTTTTCGCAGGAGAGAAACATACTCGCTGATTGACACTTTACGTCAGTACCACGTGATCACCTGAGAAGAAACATGTCAGTTCCATTGTCTGATTACAAAGCAAAAATAAATTTTGACTCCACCTTTTCACCGAAGATGACGCATGGGCGGGGAGTACAAAAGGCGTTGAAAATCCCGTGTGTTGTGGAGAAAGCCTACTTACAGTCAAAGTAACAATTTGAGAACAGAAATTTGAAACGCGAAGTATTGGAAAAGAAATTTTTATACAAACATCCCTTAAAATATTTACACGCTTATGACGAACATCCCACTCACTGTATGCCTGCTCAATCCATTCCAAACAAAGAATTCCAGTAAAATCTCGCATAAGAAGAGGTTTACATAAATACACACATAACAAATAACGAAAAAAAAAATCGCAGGGATTAAACTGTTTCCACATCTCTCTTCATCCTTTTAGTGACAATTTCTAGGTATCGGTGCTGATAGAGAATTGCTCTCTTTCTCTTTGTCATTGAAATGCGATAGTTGGTCCGCGGGTCACTTTCCATTTTCCCAAACGATTCTATGATTCGGAGTATCGTCTCTCCCCCTTCGGGCCACCCTATTCTCTTATTCTCTTTTTCGTTTTATTCTTCGGAAAAGGAAGAAATCCAAACAAAACAAAAAAAGAAAGAAAAGGAAAAACTTTGATTTCCTGTTGCTTTTGGTTTCGGCAAATTGATCCGCCTCTCCTGTGGCTCGAGGACTGTAGACTTAGGGCTGGCGGGACCTTGTGCTCCCTTATTCCCTCTGCAACATGCATGCTCCTGTGGGACGTGGGTTTATATATATTATATTTAGTCGATGGTGTTTGACGAATAAGTGCTTTTTAGAAGTGAATTTACTGTATTTGTATTTAATCTTTCGTAATGCATTTTTTAAATGTGTTTTTACTTTTATGAAGCAAAAAAGGTTGGTCTTTATTCAGAGGTTTTTTTTTTCCGCATGTGTGAGTGTGCGTGTTTTCTGAAGACTGGTGTACTATGCTTTGTTTAGATTTCATAAGATATTTTATTCTTTAAAAACGAGCAAGAACGTTTTTTGAAGTGTTTTTGTAAGAGTTATCTATTTTTTAAACTGCATACTGTTTAGTTACTGTAACTCTTTCTTCAATAACTCATAATTTTTATTAATACACTAAAATCTTCTTAAAAATACTCAAAATTTAACAACTATTCAGCTGCAATATGAGCAACACCAGTTTGAAATACAAAAATATAAAGATGGTTGATACAGCGTATTTCAATAATCTTACACAACTTGAGTACGTGTGTGGACTTGTTAAGTATACACTCACTGACCAAACCTTAGATTCATACTTTATTGGACCTCCTTTAGCAACGAATAACAGCCCGTGTTCTTAAGAACATAACTTTACTAACTTCTGGTGAGCATTTACGTCTAGAGAATACCATGCATTGGCTAGACTTTAAGAGTCTGTAAATTTAATGGAAGAGTAGATATCTGTCGGGTACACCTTTCCATGATATCGCAAACATTTGCAATTGGATTGAGATCCAGGCTTTGCTATTTCAACGCAGGCCGTTGGAAATCAGATTAATGTCCACTGAAGCAATCTCTAGCAATTCTAGTATGATTTATAGTTGTATTATTTTTTACGAAGTATACACCATCTTAGGAGAAAAATGAAACATTGCGGGATGCACGTAGTCTTTTCAGGTGTGTAATGGCCTTTTGTTTATTTTCAAGTCATCCCAGGACCCACTTCCATACCAGTAAAATATGCCCCTTGTCTTATACAATGATACTGCCACTAGATACTTACACATAGATATGATAGGTTCATGATGTTCTCACTAAATTCAACGTCTTCTACCAGTTGCTTGCCCTCGGGTGTACAGTGTTATTTTTCTTGACATCGCAGAAACAGAATTCTGGCCTTCGGGTAGAAATAAGAAGTTTCCTCACAGGCACCCGAATACGTTATTCTCATCCTCTGAAGTTCTCTGCGCATGGCTCACACCAAAATATGTCATCTCGGTCTAGGACTTGTTTGAATGCTTCTACCTGTTGAAGCATAGTATAGTCACTCTCCCACTGTACAATCCGTCGGAAACGACTCCAATCACGGTCGTGATTTGTGTTCCAATCACAGTTGCGTCTTTTAGACAAGAATCGCAGGTTCTTTTTCCAACTTTTCAAAATCATCAAAATGCCTGCCATTAAGAATCCAATGATATCTCTGTCTTCATAACAGTGGCTCCTCTTAAACGGTTACCTGCAATAAGAGCTTTTTTCAAATGGTGAGTGATATGTCGTATTTCCCATTCCACTGTGAGTTTCGAAAAACATTCCTACACATCTTATTTATTTATACTGAATTCTGATGACTTGTCACTCACGTCATAAACAAAATTTTAGTATCTCCTCCGAGCATTTGTATACTGCAAGAAAAGTCTGTCAAATTATCACAAAAACTGTCAGCCAGGATGCCAGTTTATTTCAGTTTTTTTTACAGAAGTCTTCCATAAATTTTACAGATTCTCAGTTTATTTTACTGAAATCTTCTGTATAAGAAAAAAAATACGGAAGACTTCTGTAAAATATACGGAAAAAACTGGCGCCCTTGCTGACAGTTTTTTTCTGACAGTCTGACAGACTTTTTTTGCAGTGTAGAAACTCATAGGCGTTTCTAATTCATTGGCCAGTGTGTGAATTTAGACTCTCTTTTATATAGATCAAATCTCAGATGTCCTGAAATCACTAAAATTCCAAAATGCATTTAAAAACGTCCCATGAAGTCACAGCAATTGACTTAACCCTTTGAGGCGTAACCCTTTCCCAATGCTGAAAAAAGGGCAGCCGTTGCCATCGCTCGACTTAACTACCAGCAAGATGGCGGACGATCGAAACGTTCATCGCGTGCCACTGATCTAGAGATCCTTTTTTGACCACAGCCATTCTTCCATTTTTCAGCAGATGTCAGTGCTGTTAAAAATAATCGAGACCATTTTTTTACAGAAAAGGACGTACTAAATAGTAAAGGATTCTCGTGGAGCTATGTCACCCACAACTACTTTTATAGAAATCAAATCTATTCTTCGTGACTGGCAACAGTCAAAACGTCAGAGTTTGGTGTTGCCAGAGCGGGAACACTGCGCGTTAAAGGGTTAAATGCGAAAATTTAGTTTAAATTTAAGCAAAACTGCTTAAAGAGCTCAATAGTAGAGCATACTTCAAGAGAAGAAAATTGTAATTTCAAAGGTTTACAATTTTAGAGCATGTACGACCACGGTATATATAAATACGGGGTTTAATACATATGTATATATATATATGCATATTCAATGCATTTCACTCACACACACCAATGCATACAACTTAATAGAACCATAAACCAGAAAATACGGTTTAATCATTACCAAACAGTCTTTGTTTCTCAGCTCTATTGTGCTCCAATAGGACCGTCTCTATCTCTCCCTCAATGACAACAAACGTTTGCTCAAACTGTCATCAAGAAAGGCACCATGTCGTAATTTAGGCCATGGGTAGATTGCAAATGGAAGTCTAAGGGAGGGGATGTCAAGTGGCCGCATTTTAATGCGGCCCCCATATAAACCCAGTTGCGGCCAGAGGAGAATGGAACGAGAAGGGAGTTGGAAAAAGGAAGGATGAGTGTTCGGAAAACAAGAGGGGGGAATATTGCCTAATACATGACGGTAATTTATATGAGAAGCAGATGGTGTACGCGGATAGCGAACTAAGTTCTACTTGTTACTCCCGCCGCATTACGGTATACCCGGAGTGTGCTTTTTTTTTTTTTTTTTGTTACGGGGCTCTTTCACTGAGAAAAGTTACTATGTGGTTTTGATATAAGAGCCGTAAGATACATGCATATTTTCAGCTTTGGTAAATAACTGTAAACATCTATTAAAACCGTGTCGAAATCCCGTTTATCTAGTATGGCACTGTTATATTTCATTTATAATCTGTGCGCCCATTTGGAACTATAAGATAAGAAGAAATAAAAAAATATATATATATATACTTTACATCAGCACTCATAATACAAAAATCAGGTCTGTACGTACGTTTTTATTAATATAAAAGAACCAACCTTCTTCAGCAGCAAACACTACACTAAAGCAAGGAAGTGGGCATCGTACTCCAAAAACGAATAATATGCGAATTGAAATTATTTTAAAGTGAAATGCTTGTTAGAGTAAAAAAAAAAAAAAATGAAATTGCTATTATATGTTGCATAGCAATGTTTCATTGTAATGATGTTAAATGAAAAATTAAGTAAAATTATTACTTGCCTTTAAATATAGCAAAGAGGATTTTACTGCAATAAAAGTCAAAACAATAAGAGTACCTAATTTGATTTATGATCGTTCCAATGCTTTATCCATTTATTTTTTAACGTAATTACAGTATTTATCATTCTTGATTCAATATGTATTAGTGCAAAATCTGCATAGCAATATTTTAGAGCATTATGCATGTTAGTTCATACAAATCTTAAGTTATTTCTGAAAGTAACTTTTGTTTGTTTCTCTCGACAAGATATTATTATTTTCATAAGCACTCTTCAGCATAATAAGAATAAGAAATCTAAATAGCGAAAATCTGCAACATGTGATACAAAACAGAATTCATTCCGAAAACGAAAGATAAAAATACTTTTGGTATTGATTTGATGAAGCGTGACGTCATAGTGACAATCTTGTTACTATTTTTTGTTATAAGAAGATTATTAAAAAGGGAAAAAACTTCAGTTAAAATAATTTGATACGTTGGAACGGAACAGGAACGTAATTGGATAAAATTTCTCTGGTGAAGTTTGTTTCTGCACGATCTGTATATTGCTTGATAAATATTATGTTTATTTCATGAGATGTGAAAGAATAGTAAGGAATATTTAAAGAACAAAATTACATTTATTTGCATCGTAATTACATGTGATATTATTTCAAATAAAATAATCATGATTTAAATTTTATTTAACAAACCTATGTTCACCTCGTAATTATTTCTAATAATAAAATAACAGTAACATATAAAAGAAGACCAATTATATTTTTGTAATATGGTTAGCTGTAATTCCTTATTAATCTATCTGTTTAAGTAGAATGCGCGAAATACATCATTTTGAAGCATGATAATTATAAAAGTTAGTCATGATTTTTTTTCTTTCATTCTCTTTTTCTGATTCATTTTATTCTAAGACAAACAGTTAAACGGTATGTTTATTTTAGCTTATGATCCAAGAAATCTTGAAAAATGTGAATTGCGTAAATTATAACTGAACAGTAGTAAAAAATTAATATAACAGCAAAATTATTGGTAAAACTTACATCGTCCGATTGAAAACAGTTTTTCAATCGGAACCTGTCAATTATAGAAGTTAATCAGTAGTAAAGAAATAATTATGTATGCGAAAAGAAATTTTTCAAACATTACAGCTCTCAACAAGTAAAGTTTTATTTTAAAACAAGATTTTTTTTTAATGAAAATACTAATTATCGTGTTCTCGCGATACAACGCGATTTGACTTACGCGAATTGGATTTGCGTGAGTGTTTAAAAGTATATGTATCTTAATACGAACATAAAAGGAACTCCTCGTCTGCAGCACGATATTTTTAGCCAAGAGTAAAAAGCGCCAAAATGTATTACTTTATGTGCGAAAAGGAAATATATAAGGCAATGGTTTAAAACTGTTTGAGGAGTGTTTATAGGTGTCTAAAATAATTGTGCATATGTTTCAAAAAGTTGTATATATATCCCTATCCCACAGCGCGAAATTTTCACTTATACGAGGGTTCTTGGAACGCAACTCTCGAGAAAGTCAAGAGTCTACGGTATATTAAAAGCTGATGAATTTCTGTTTTGTTTAGAATCTGAAATGAATTAGAATATGGTTTTGAAGTAATACTTTGTTGTCTGTGTAAAAAACTTTCAATATATTACAAATAAATAATCTTAAAATTTCATTTTACAATTGGAAAAAGAAAAGAATAAGGTACAGTCGCCAAATAACGTCCCCTGTTTGTAAAAATCAAAATTTAAAAATAATATACCAAGTGAAGTAATAAATGAAACGTCAGAGTTAAGTTGAAATATATCTTTATTATTCTGAACAGTCAAAAACTTTGTTACTTTTTCTACAAAAACAGCTTTAACAAAAAACAAGAAATTCTGAGAATATTTTTTAGACGCCTAGTTACGTCCCGGGGTCGATATTGAGATCACAATAATCAGTACGTAAACTTAAATTTTATCTTTAAAGGTAATTATTAACAATCATAATTATTATATCTAATCAGACTTTTATTAATCATTGGTATAGTTTAAGTAATTTTAATTCTCAAAACAGATTGCACATATAAAATTTACTCCTGGATTTTCAACACAATCCTCATGCATCCATTGGAAACATTTTGTGCATCTTATCCATTTCTCTCCATTTGTATCTTGAAAAAACATTTTCTGACATACTGGGCATTCAGCGTCATCGTTGTCACTATCTTCTTCCTCAGGAGGAACTAAAATTGGGTCTTCGTAAGATGTGTCCCCGCCAGAAGATTGATTCTTACGTCCATGGCGTAGCCAGAAATTTTTCATGGGGGATGTGACGACTACTGAAACTCACATACATGCATACATGTGTGTCATAAGGGAGTGAAGAATATACATTTTGTATGGCAAAAAATTCCTCATGGGGGGTTATGACACCCTACCCCCCCCCCTTGGCTACGCCCCTGCTTACGTCGCTTTTTGGTTTTCTTTTTGTTGCTTACTTTTTATTCTTCTTTAAATTTATGCTTTTTTTCCTGTTTTTCTTTCATCTTTTTCTTTTCTTTTCTTTTCCGCGTTTGGCGTCTATTATTTCTTATTTACTCGGTGAAGCCGTAACTACCATGGCCTTGCCTCGCCTAGGTGACGTTGAAGGTGGCTAAACAACTGGAACAGGTTGTATGTCAGCTTGAACTACGAACGGGGAGGAAGGGTTGCTTAACCTAGATGATGACGTTGGTGTTCTCGGTTCAGATGAAGTGACCTAAATACCGTCCCGAGGGCGATATTAGGCTCATGTGAGGGTACAATATTAAGAATTGTGGTTATTGGTTTGTGGATATCATCCATTAAACCAAAAGCATATGTCATAACCTAAATAAAATTTCAATCAATTTAAATTTAAGAAATAACAGCAAATTTTGTCAAACATTTCATTACAATAACTCAAACACATCCATATTTAAACAGTAATCATAGTATTTTTATTAAGAACTCACCTTGGACAGTTTTTTCTTTTTTTTAAATATCTTGCGCACGGAGGAGCATATAGGAGCTACGTTTCACCGTCAAACTTTTACAATGACCAACTGACATAACTAACTTTAGATTTGGCGTATTAAAATTTGATGGCGTTATTTAGAAAAGGATATACCGACGGGGACGAAATTAAGCTCGGGGACGGAATTTGGCGACTGTAACTTTGAAAGTTTGAAAAGTAAACGTGTATACAAGCTGGAAAGTAAAATTTGCTTTTAATAAGTCAATATAACGCATCCACACTGAAAAAAAAATTGCAAAAGACAAAAAAAAAAAAATTCTGTGGAAAATATTACTTTCTTGCTACATTTTTCGATTACGAGAGAATCCACGAATGTTACTTAGATGTTTCCTACAAAGTTTTCATCTGGAAATCTATTCATCTTCCATGCACTTAATATAATAACATTATTTAGCAACTGGATACTCTGCAGGAAATTGTGTTGATAAAATAAACGAATGGAATTGTTTTATCGCACTCAAGTGTCCCAAAGGTGAGCTGGAAAAGAAAACAGGCCATGTTTCTCCACTAAGCAAAATTAAAAGATTACATTCGTTCCTCCAACACACTTAACACCCCGATAATATCTCAACGCAATTTCAATATAACTATAAAGCTACATGAATTTGTTTTAATTAAACTAACTAGCTGAACTAATTACTTGGATTGTACCGAAAAGAATAATACTGGAGCAGTCTTCGGGGATGTTTTGCTGTAAAAAAGGGGTATTGCTCTAGAAAAAATAAAAAAGAACAGTTTTGTTATGATTGTGTTTTACTTTTGAATTCTCTTTAGGGACGCTTTTAATAGGGCTTATTACATGGGGTAGAATTATTTTGAAGTTTTGCAAAAAGAATTTTAATGATGAATTTAAATGTAAGAAAAGAATTGTTTAAAATGTGTGTAACATAGTATAAATACTCCATAAATACTAAGAATCAGCATATCCTACTAAAGATACATTAAAAAATAAGTTTATCATTTCAATTATTTTATTATTTATTAAAAGTGTTTACAATAAATAAATTTTAATAAATAATGTAAATGGGACTCGGTACATATCATTTTTTCTGTAATACCACAACCATTTCCAGATTAAACCTTTATTAATTTAACCATTGTTATGTGTATGTTGATAGATGTGACTTAAATGAGGCACAAGACAATTATCTGTCGATCTAAAATTTTACATAGTGTTGTTATTTAAAGTAAATCTAATTTCATATTTATTAAGAGATTACTGGAGAAATAATTTCTGCCTTGTTATTATTCTCTTTGTTCTTTTCATGAATGAAATCATTTCGTAAAATTTACAAGAATAACTACTTCCATTAAAGTAAAATAAAGAGTTTTTAAGATAAAGTTCTTGTTTAATTTTATTCAAGGAAAACCTAATTTCTCAGTCTTTTCATGCAAAATAATTCATCCCGTTTCAAAATCCCTCGTTAAGTCTCTTCAGTTATTGTCTCTAGTATATTTTTAACTATATAAAGTTAATGCGTTCAAATACACAGTTTTATCCCCAATTACGATTTTTTTTTTCCAAACAATTGTTTTCCTCCATTTTTAAAATAGCTTTTTTCCAAATAAAATAGACTAAAAATTTATTAATTCATTTAAAAAAACTCTTTTGTAAGGTCTTTCTTATTTGATCAAGTGTATGAGAAGCTCACTTTGCTCCTCTATTGCCACTCATATTTGTTTTTGTTCTGTTAAATATTTTAATCAAGAATAAAATATTTGGATTCTTGTCAATAAATAAACAACAAAATAAAAGCATTAATTTCAGCACTGCAGTGATTGTCCTATAGTCTTCCGTATATAAATATATAAGAAATTGGGAAAGTAGCCTTTCTTTGTTGTAAGTATAATTTACGACCTATTTTAAAAATGCGTTGATAAAAATTCAATGAAATAATTTCACTGAACTTTTTCTTAATTTTTTACAAATTAAGTAAGTATTTTATCTATTAAGACGCTATTCATGCAAGTGCTTCTATTCTTAGGCAGACGACTGTATATGATTGTTATAATGTATATCATGGTTTTTACTAATTTATACATATATATATAGTAGATAAATATATATAAATTCTACATATAACTAATGATCAAAATCAATAACATAAAGTAATTTATCTATTATTGATCCAGTTAAAAAAATTTTCCTGCACTTGCAATATTTTAAAGCACGAATTATCCAACTTTCTCAATGCATAGCACTAAAAAAAAGAAGGTTCCATGAAGCGCATACTAAAGATTCTTCATTCTAAATCAGATATTAATTTCCTGTACCTTTACAAAAGCTACGTAAAGCGTATCCCCCTAATCAAATCCCTGGATCCACATGACAGTAACGAAAAATCTAAAATTCAGGACTCGTAAGCTATCTACTTTTTTCCCCCTTCGTATTATAAAAAATTCCGTATTCTCGTTTCAAAGTGTCAGGTTCAAAATTACGTTACGGTCGTCATGATCGCAAGGCCTGATGTTTGCTGGTAAACAAAGTTGACGGTTCGAAAAACATCGTGTTTTCTACCAGCCCGTAAATAGGGTATCGGAGTTCATATATTTGCACTTTTTTTTTCATCGTGTGTATGTGTTGGGGCAAAGGGGAAAGAAAAGCAAGGCGGGAGTCATTCTTCATTTCAAATTTTGATGGAATTTTATTGGCACATTTGACGCAGTCATATCTTTTGCATGGGACAGTATCTCGTAAAATGAATGTATTTTTTTTTGTTTTTTTTTTAAGCGTTTATGTTACGTAATATGCACGAGTTCTCTTTTGATTCATAAACCCTACATAATGTGTTAGAAAATGCCAGGTTAATTTTGTAAGTAGTTTTTCACAATAAAGCAAAATGACAGCTGCAGCGTATTTTGCTTATTGGAGTATCCTGTTTTGCATATTATTATTCCATTCTAGATAGTATTTTATTAAAATAAAAATCAATTTCTCGCTTCTGATACATTAGTTGTATAGCAAGCTTTGTAAAATTCGTAAAACATAAAATAATTGGGTAAAATATACAGCAAAAGACTTTAGAAACCACAAGGTCACATTTTAAACTAATTTACAAATAAACTATCCAGTTGATTGCATTGGGGAAAAAAAAGTGAACAACACGATGTTATAACAGGCCTAAATACCAAATTTCAACGCTCTAAGCCTAATCGTTCCTGAGTTACACCAGGAACCCCCACATGCGTACACATCTACACCCTGTCATAGAAGTATTCGAGTTAGATTTCCTATGTTGATTTTGTGTATTAGAAATTATTTATCATAGAAATGAATTAGGTCATGTATAATTATAACGTTTCATATTTCGGTCGAGTTGAGCATTTTTCAGAAACTCATTTATTATTCGCAAAGCTAAATCAAGAAATTTTGCTTACACTCGAATACTTTTTTGAGAGGATGTCGATAACAGAAGATCATACGTACACCCTCCAAAAAAAGAATTCGAGCAAGAGAGAAATTTCCTACGTTGGTTTCGTTTATTAAAAATTATTTATCATAGAATATGAATCAGGCAATGTATAAATATGACTTTCCATATTTCTATCAAGTTGTACGTTTTTCAAAAACCCAATTATTATTCGCAAATCTAAAATAGGAAATTTCTCTCTTGCTCGAATACTTTTTTTGGAGGGTGTACATGCACAAGAAAAAAAAATCAAATCCTCACAAAATACTTCAAAATGTATTATAAATCACATCTTTCTCCCAAAAAGAGCCTTTTTTAAAGAAAAGAGATCAGAAAAATATCTGATATCATTCGAATAATCTAATGTATGATTTAATGAATATCAATATTAATAAAATTCATAAAACTTACATATTGCTATAATTTGTTTTCAATATTCCGCTATAAACAATAGCTCTTCTATTTTAATGAACAGCCTAAAATTTTAACTATGAAATTTAGAAGTCACAGTGTCTCTTGTTTCAATAGGCCAAACTAAATATATCTTATTTTCTTGTTTAATGCATTACTTCACTTTACTGCATCTACATTACAACATACGGAATTAATAAGCCATGCCTTTCAAATCTGAATGATTTTTCTGGAAAGTTTATTAAAAGTTTACATGAAAATAATGCTCGTTGTTTGATATGGAATAATTAAAATAAATTGTAGCAATATTTCATTCTTCAGGAATTTTGCAATTAGCATTTAATAAATATACACCGAGGGGTAGATTCTTCAAATATCAAAGAACTTTGTGACACGTCTTTTATTTTGTTTGGACCGTCTTTAGTTTATTCAGCTTCATTCGAGCTCTTTTGTAGCAATATATATTAAGCACGTTCATAGTTTTAAAATATATTAGTTTAACAGAACATTTTTCAACAAAGAGCTAAAATAAATACATCCTTCATTTCACGTGCAAATGAGTATTACAAGCAACTATATTTTCATATTAAAAATTTTACTATTCAATTTTTGTGATTTGCTCATGATTTTTTCATGATATGATAAATGTTCCTATTTTATTTTCTGAAATGTAATAACTTTATAGATCTTCAATGAAAAGCAGCTAATTCTTATATTTAATTCATTCTAAGAAATTCACCCTTTAACTTACTGCATCTACACATGGCATGAATACCATTTTAATACTGAGAAACATAGTTTTTTTCATTCTATCTTTGTAAAAGTAATTTAGGCTGTTTGAATTTAGTTGTAAAAAGACGTAATGCAACCGCTTGATTTATACATAGTTTTGTAAGTGCAAGTTCTGTCAGTTAGCGGTAAAAAATATATTTAACAAAGGCTGTGAATAAATAAAAAGCAAGGAAATTTTGACAAAATAAATTACATAGCTGAGAAATAGTTTCATTAGTGTCAAAATTTTCTGGCTAGTTTATTACACAACCATGTTTATTGATTATAACGTGTACGTCTAGACGAAAATGACATACAGTGTTGCATCATTTAAAACTTCTAAAATTTATATCAAAAATTTTTTTTGTTTCTAGACAACAAAAATATCTTTACTTTATGTATTGTACACTGTTCATTTTAATTCGCATAGTTGAATTTATTACTCCAAATTGGATACTTTGTAACTTTTCAACGGCAACAAAAAGATTCAACAGCTTTCATTGTGCAATAAACTGGCTGCTGGGCTAAAACCGTGAAGTTTTTCTTAATTTAGTAAAATATTGCTTCAGTTTTCTCCAACGGAGTTTTAAAAGGGTGCATGAATACCATTTTAAATAAAGTGTCAGGAATCAGGCCTAGTTTTAATAATCAAAACACATACAGTAACAGAATTCCATGCGACCTGGCTCCTCTCTTTACGACATTGATGCATTTGATGATTTGATGCGGTTCATCATTTTCTCTCCAAATTTTTAATTGTTCCCAAGTGTTTCATTTACAAATAAATGCTCAGGAATTACTCGACGACCGTCATACACGAAATGCAACCAATATAAAGGTTTACAAAAAAGTATCATCTAATAATCACCAAGTTAGGCAACATTTTTTGATGTATCGCCGATTTTATCGCATAAATAAGTCTTCATAGTTGTTTTCCGTTTTACCAATCTAACCAGTAATTTCATAATCTAATTTTAATCGATGTACATTTAAATATATTTACTAGGTGATTTAAATATCAGATTAAAATAAAAATTCAAATGCTTAGCGATGTCCGAAGTAGAATATAAATTATAAATACAGCTCAAGCTTACAGAAGAATATCAACAAAAAATTTAATCCCATAAAAATATACTGTTTAAAATAGATCTAAATTAACGGAGAATTGCTGTCTAAAAAAACGGCTCATAATATATTGACTTAAAATTGAATAAGGAATTTAGAACGATACTCGCCCCAATCCCATACGCTTCCAGACTTCAAAAAATTAAAAAAACGAGAATTAGCCAAGCAATAAACTCCAGAATAACGTTAGCAATGTATACATTTATTTAAAAATGAATATATTTCGAATATTTACGACTTAGCTCCACCGAATTGAATAATAAATATACAAATTACAATAGCGAATAAACAGAACGAAATGCGATTTTCCAATTCCCACCAGAATTAAAAACATATCGAGTTGGATTCTGGGAAAAAACATAGTTGCCCCTTTCCTTAACAAAAATTTTCTTCTTTGAAGCGTACATTATAAGTAAAACAAAACCGTCTAAAAGTAAATACTCAATTCTGCTGGAATAGAAGAACTGCACTGAAACTTTTCAGATTAGTAAAATAGTAATGAATATATATTTATATAGGTCGAAACTTTTACTAACAAGCAATAGTGGTTCCGAATATACCCCCATAGACAAATTTATGACTCGATTTTACGCATTATTTCAGTGGTCTTTACGAGATCGTAAAAAACGAGAGTTAACTTCATGTACATTTCGCCATTAGTCTGGTCAAATTAGACCAAAAAATAGGAGTGAAGGTACAAAAATTCACAACCAGCTTGAAGTTGGTATGATTGTTTAAAACACCATCATAAATAAAATCTAAAAAGTCCTCATTATCTGATACCTGTAAAAAAATTTACTCGGGGTAAAGGTCAAATTGACGAAAATACCGTTTTGACTACCTCTAAATTTACTTTTGAGAATTTTTGCGATGCATCTCATCGTACGCTAGCATGCATGTTCATATAAATGCATATACAATCGATTTTGACCGACCGCGAGTCTATTTTGACCAGTTTTTCCATGCCGTCTGTACATACGTATGTACAGCTTCGGGAAAAAAGGCCCACTTGTACTTTATTCAGCCGTCGTTCGTCGTAGCGCTAAGTTACAGATACCAATCGTTTACCATTGACGTACACTTTAATTTGCTATACATAAAAATTGCATAAGGGGCCGTCTCCATATTAAAATTCGCATCAACCTTTTTTTTTTCCTGTAGCAACCCCTAGATTTCACTTCATATTTCAAAAATTTAGCTTATTTTAACCCCGGATACCCATTTTCAATAAATTTGAACTGAAAATGAGTGAGTTAAGAGCACCCCAAATCCCCCTCCCCCTATGTTAAAATATTTTTTCGTACTTTAATATCTCATATAATATTGATAACAAGAAGCTGAGTTTTATTTGTACTATTAGAACTAAACGGTCCAAACATAATTTACTATTATCATAATTTTTAATAAAATATTAATATGAATTATGAATTATTAAATTAATATTTAAAAAAAATATGAATAGTGACCTAGCCAAATTTTGATGGAAATAGGTGCAGAAAGTGGTTTTACATGGCTGTGCAAAATTTCAAATTTTTACGTTCAGTAGTTTTATTTATATTAAGTAAAATGTGTTATTTTCATGAGTTCAGGGACCATATATAAATTTATTAAGTGACAATTTTTTGAACGCAAATTAGATTTTCTTTTGTGCAGAAAAAGGTAGCTGCATTAAAAAAATATCAAATTTTGAAGCAAATAAATTAGAGGCTTTTTCATTTTGATGGTGATTCTATAAAGCGTCTATTGTTGCGTTCGTTACCATATCCCACCAAATAAAATGTTTTCCATGTATAGAATTAGATGCAGTAGATGTATGTCTTCCAATACAACGTCCTATTTCTGAAAAAATAACATCCTCAACAATCCAGGCATGAATTTGACCTTTTTTAATATTGGAAACATCAGGTCTTTGAGCTTCCCCATACGCAAACATTCAACAAACATTCAAAATCACATTTTTCTGTCTAAATTTTCATCTGACTATAAATTAAATTACCGCCAAAAGTCTACGAAAGAATATTGCACATTGCAGACGATAATATTAAATGAAGAATGTGAAATAACAAACACAGTGATAATATTGGGTCGGCAAAAAAGTAATTGCGTTTTTTACATGGAATTCCAACAAATAAATTTTCAATCATGAAAGAATTCGAGTTCGACCGTAGCTGAGTAACATTCATGATTGTAGTCAGAAAAGCAAAGAACAGCCTCTAACTCCAGGCAATATTTCATCTGTCTAAGAGAACCTTCAAGAGAAAAACTCAATAACAATTTCAAAATTAGAAAGATTTTCAAAATCGTGAGCAGTCGTTTTGCATTTTTCCTTTTAATCATGTGTACGAACCACGGAAGTTATGGACTCACGGGTCATTTGAACCACTGACTAAATATTCTAAATTTTACGCCTGATATTCTTAGTACAAAATACTTTAAGACTAGAAACAGTATTTTCCGTGAAAATAATATTTATTTCTTTTAACTCTCGCGAGCGAAATGAATGAAAGGCGAAAAATTCGGAACCTACGAAAGCGTTTCTCAATTTGCAGAAGTCCCTTAAAATCGCGCAAAAAATAAATCGCGATATCTCCGGAAATTATCATAGGAAATTGGTGAAAATTTACATTTAGGGTAATTTGAAGGTTTTCTTTCGTTTCAAGTCAAAGTAGTATGTTGCCATTGAAAAAAAAAGGACGTTGATCCAGAATTAAATATGAAGACGGCCCCATATGCAAATTAGATTACTAGAAAATTAAAATATACGCTATTTGCAAACGAATGGTATGTATAACTTTGCAGTCCGACGAATAATGGCCAAATAAAGAGCAAGTGGGCCTTTTTTTTTCAGCAGCTGTACATATGTATGTAACTCACATATCTCAAAAACTATTGGTCGTAGAATCTTGAAACTTTATATTTAGGATTGTTGTGTAACATCTAGTTGCACACCTTCTCTTTTGGTCCCGAGCGATTGGATAGTTTATCTACAGAACCGACCAAAAGATTCTAAATACATTACGCTCAAAGGGTAGAAATACATTAAAGCGTATTTTAGAGGTATTATGCTATTTCAAACGACTCAGAAGTGATATAAGTTGTTAAGAGTTGCAAAATGAATTCCTCCATCGAAAATAGTGTCTTTATTATTTATAGTTCTGCTACAGTAACAATCAAAATATATCCAACGCATTAAGGTCAAGGACAGTTTTAGGTACATTCATCCATTTCAAGCACAATACCGTCCTTCCAAGTTAGGGAATCATCCAACCACGGTCACTTGCCTCTCTCAAAAATTATACCGATTTGGTGTACGTGTGTATGTATTTAACTCTCATATCTCAAAAACTATTAGTAGTAGAATGTTGAAATTTCATATATAAGATTGTTGTGACATCTAGTTCTGCATCTCGATTTTTAGTTCCAATCTATCGAGAGTTTATTTACTGGACCACTCAAAAGAATTTCAATACAATCAAGAATTTCTACGGGCATGCCAACCAGATTGTATGGTGAATAAAGCACCGTACTACGGTTTCGGGTTCAACTCCCGGCGGTCGGGGTTCGATCCCCGACTGGGCGTGGCTGTCGTTGTGTCCCTCCCTTCATAGGGGCAACGTTGTTCCACCTACTAGGTGCCCCATAATAAAGTGACCAACAACTCCTATGAAGGGAGTTGTTGGTCACTTTATTATGGGGCCTTAGCAGTGGCCACTGCTTCCGAAGCAGAGGCCTGATATTTAAAAAAAAAAAAAATGTCTGCGGACATCTTCAATATATTACATCTGTAGTCTGTTGCTATTGGTCCATGCCCAAATTCTCGCCATTTGTCATCGACTTTTCATAATAGAATGTTGAAATTTTGTATTTAGAAATATTGTAACATCAAACTGTGCATCTCTTTTTTGATTGCAATCGACTGGGTAATTTATTTACAGGATCTATCGTTTATTCAATAGTTTCATATTAAACAGAATCACAACAAGTCCATGTAATAGGCCTACCGGAAAACCACATTAACAAAAACGCGCTAAGTGCACTACCTCAAAGGTGGCGTGGAAACGTGTGCATATTGTGACGGTCACAACTCTTCCAACTTTTTGAATCTTTATATCTCAAAAACGGTGGCTCTTAGGAAAAACAGTATTTAGAAATTATTTATAGATAATTATCTGATCTACAATTTTTGTCTGAACTAATTGTAAGATAAAACTTACCGTTTTGCTAAAAATTGCAAAAAAACTTATTTTTGTGACCTTTGACATGTAAGTGTAATTAATTACAGCATTAATTTATTACACTTATAGCTTTTCAGATGAAAATGTACAGAGAAATTCCATTATATCAAAACTACTTATAAAATGGAGGAGCTGGGGGTCGAACAAAATTTACCGTTTTTACAGGAAACTTCTCATTTTTAAAATATTTTACTTCTTTTTACGTAAAATGAACAATTCATGGTAAAAACGCACTTCTCCCAAAAAAAGAAAGCTAGAAATATTCTGAATTTGTTGATGATTTTCAGCTGTGTATGTTGTTACTAAAACTGTTTCCCTAAAGCAGTCTTATAAATTAATCTATCTCTTAATTTTAAAAAGAGTACAACCGAAAAGTTTTAAAATTTTGTTTGTACTTCGTGGAAATTTTTGAGATTGAAATAGATAAAACAACTTTACATGCAATTTCTAAAAATATATATTATTTTTTTTCGCAAGTTCCTCGGAAAATTTCATTTTGTGGAAAACATTTTTCAGCAACTCTCTTGGGAATCATTCCTCCTCATTCTACAAAGACAAATTGTTTTTGTCATAGGTACAACAATGTGTCTAAATAAAATCTAAATGTAATACAAAATATTCAAAGAACTAAGTGACTATCATTCACCAAGTCGTAAATTCAGCTCTTAAATTATTTTTGTTATTGTTTTATGTTAGAAATATGTTTTGTCTTCATTTTATTTTTCAAATGCTTCTGATTGCGTGTGCATATTCCTTTTTTTTTTCCTTAACGCTTTCATTAGCTTAATGCTTTTCTAATATCAATAACTAAAATTGTGAATGTAGATATTCATCGTGAAGTACAAAATACTCTCTGTTTGTGTTTACAAAAAATGAGAATTTGGTATGTTTCACATATTCTGGTGCATTATTTTATTTAGATGGTCTTGGAGGATCATGCAATTTTCAAAAGGAAAATAATAACAGGTTACTCTAACTCAGTTTACTCGTACTCAACATTTATCTTTTAAATTATGTTTATTAAAATGTTCCGTGAAGACTGCTCGGTTATTATACAACATTTTACTGTGAAAAACAGATTTTAAGAATGAAAGCTATTTTTTTCTTTTATTCTGTCCACATTCTTTTATTCTGTTCACTTTGTTTCTTCATTTAGTGTTTTATTACACGCGTTCTAAATTTTTCAATGTTTTAAGATCATCTCCGGAAAAACACGCAAATGATAATATCTAAATGATTTTGTGCTGAAAAAGTTTCTTTTATAGAGAAAAATAGTAGTGAAAACTTTTTTCAAATACAGTAGCTATTAACTTTTCATTTGTTGAAGTAATGGAGAAACGTACTGTCACAGTCCTTAATTAGAAGTGTGGTATAATACACACATTTAAATTTTTTTGAAAATTAAATATAATTAATTTTAAGTACAAATTGTATTAAGAAACGGGGTATTTTAGCTAGAGAGAAAATAACTAATCCCAATTATGATTTTTAAATATAAATTAATTTATAAATAGTGTCCAAGAATTTGTATATTTAAATAGCATTTCTACTAGTCACCAAAAGCAATTAGAGTCATAAATTATTTTCTTTTTTCTTGAAAATAAGTAAATAATCAATTTATGTTCTATAATTGGTAACCAAAACAATAGCTTAACTAATAGATAAGATTTTGACTCCTAGTTAGAAATTTACAATCGGTTGAAATAATTTTAGAAAAATTTTATTTCTAGTGGACTTTTCTCCCATTTTTTTCATTTTAATTAAACAAAACTATTTGACATGAATAGCCTAAATGTGATATGAGCTTTTCACAAATTTAAACTTTGAAAAGTATTTAGAAAGTTACAAACAGTTGAAAGAATTTTAGAAGCATTTTATTCCTGCTTGCCTTTTCTCCCAAAGTTTCTTCATTTCATTTCTTAGAAAGCCTTTTACTTTTTTTGACGAATTTAAAAAAAATGGGTTTTGTCACGAATAATGAATGCCGGTACAATTTTTATTGTTATTTTGCCGACACGTTCTGACCACACCCTTTGCGAGAGAAAAGAAGAAACTGGTCTTTTTATTCTTCTTTCCGTTAATGAAAGTGTGAATTTTCCTTCGCAGTACTGCGTATAATTTAGCCGTCGCTTGAGGAAATTATAATTGAATTTTTTGAATTATTGGCTTTCTTATGCATTGAGTAGTTATTAATGATAAGTTAAATGGATGACTGGGCATGTGCTACAAAGGTTAATGATTGCCGGGTTATTGAAGTCGCACATTTGTTATTTATTTATTTTATTTTTTTCGAAAATACGTAGGATGATTACTGGTATAAGTTCATCGATCAGATAATTTTTGATTACATGTGGTATTGACTAGGTATAGTTTTGAATCAAAACAATCACTTATTTGTCTCAAATATTAGCCCTTTAGCTTTGAAGGCAGATAATTCTGAAATGTTGACTATCAGTCGGAAAAACATTCAAGCATTAGTCAATTTTCTAAGTTTTGATTCCCGAATAATACGTTTGATTTCAATAAAATACTTGAGGTAATTTTAGTTACACGGGGCTCCTTTACATTTTAACACATAATTTCTAGCAAAAATATCAATTATTTTAAGTTAATATCAGATTATTTTTTGCTAGTACTCGGATCTGCTTATAACTGGAGAATGTTATGAAAATGCATCTATGTAAAAGAACATCTGGATAGACCACTCAAATGGCCCCAACGCTTGCAAGTGCAGTCATTGCCATTGCAGGATTTAACTACCAGCGACATAGAGGTCGATCGAATCACCAGTTACGTGCCAAAGAGCCAGAGAATTTCTTTGGCGAAGCTGGCTGAGCGGCGGGTGATTGTCGATTCTTTCTGGTAGTTAATTTGAGCAATGGCAACGGCTGCATTTTTTCAGCGTAGGGCTGTATATTCAGTTGTTCTTCTATAACGATGTGACATCCACTTTAAAGGTTTAACTGAGTTCAACAAACATGCATTCATGCTCTAATTCCCTATTTAGTTAACCAAAATAAAGATATTTAGAGTATCACTTAATTTCGAAATTTAATTGTCCGATGACGCTCATTGAGTTTTTAATTAAAATTTAAACATTTCTATTTTAACTTCCCTTTAAAATAATACTTAATGCATTTGTTATATTATCTTCACTGAAGTGTTTTATTTATTCCCAGATAGCATACACAGTTTCTCCGGACGGCTATTAGCGTTCAGAAAACGTTTTCTGAACGTTAATAGCCGTTCAGAGAACCTGTGTGTGCTGCCTGGGTTGCTTATTTAATTGTATTTATCAATGAAAACGCATTAAACAAATGGACATCTGTTATTCTACGCAGAAGGAGAAAAAGAACTCTAAATAAGTCGCCTAACAACACAAAACATACATTCATAATTAACATTACATGAGTACGTAAAATGAATACTAGAATAAGTTGATTGGGATGATATTTTTTATTACGTATGGTGTTGGTATAATTTTGAACCACAACAACCGTTTTATAGACAAGGATCAACTAACAACGACAAGTATACACTAATGTTCCAATTACCGATTTTGTGAAAGAGATTTTAAGTACCATTGAGAATTTTGGTATTTAATGGCTCTGAAATACTTGTTTGGATTATTTAAAATTAAATTCAAACACTTCTAATTTAATTTCAGTTTAAAATAGCGCTTCATCCTCTAATATACACTCATGTCCATAAATTAAGGATAATGAAGTTCAGGCAAAGAAAGAGAAAGAAGAAAAACAAATTTGACTTATTTGTAAAGTCTATTTATTAAACAAAAAGTAAAGAGCAAAAAAGATGCTATATGTTTGACACAATTAATAAA
This sequence comes from Cheiracanthium punctorium, assembly GCA_038373885.1. Classification (NCBI taxonomy): domain Eukaryota; kingdom Metazoa; phylum Arthropoda; class Arachnida; order Araneae; family Cheiracanthiidae; genus Cheiracanthium; species Cheiracanthium punctorium. Next base: position 1,585,882 of record JAWZYV010001322.1, on the reverse strand, counting down.
AATTGCAAGTTTTACTCCCTTGACCAAATTTCAAAAAAGAACCTATTTACAAAAAACAGTATAACATGGTTAGTAGGATGGTTAATACAGAATATGTCTCCCGGACGATGCAATACAGGCCTGACAACGCCTAGGCATGCTGAGTATCAAATGATCAATCGGATTTTGGGGAATATTACACCACACATCAAGCAATGCACTCCGAAGTTCCGGTAGACAGGTGGGAGGGGGTTGACGGGCTGCAATTCGTCGGCCAAGCATATCCCACACATGCTCTATTGGATTCAAGTCCGGTGAGTATGCTGGCCAATGCATACGGGTGATATCCTCCGATTGAAGGCATTCGTCTACAATGTTTGCACGGTGAGGACGGGCGTTGTCATCCATAAACACAAATTCAGCACCCATGGCGCCCCGAAACAAACGTACATGTTGTTCCAGAATGACATCCCGATAGATGTGGCCTGTCATCGTTACACTCTGAACATGCAGGTCAGTTCTGGAACCAAGAATAATTCCTCCCCAAACGAGCCATCCTGCACCACCGTAACGGTGTCTTTCAATGGTGTTCTCTTGGTGGTAACGGGTACCTGGCGCTCTCCAGATGAATGTCCGGCGAGAATCAGACTCCAAACTAAACCTGGACTTGTCGGAAAACATCACACAAGACCACTGTTGCGTTGTCCACAATGCATGCTCTCTACTCCAGGTTAATCGCAGGCGACAGTGAGTTGCGGCAAGTGGAACACATCTGACAGGCCTACGAGCATATAGACCAATGTGCCCTAAGCGTCTGTACACGGTCTGCGTTGAAACTGTCGTACCGGTAGCTGAAGGGAGCTGACGAGACAGGTCTGATGCTGTACTCCGTCTGTTTCTTTTGGCAGTAACTGCCAAATAGCGGTCCTCATTCGGTGTTGTAACTCAGGGGCGACATGTGCTGTAACGTCTACTCACGTTACCATCATCTTGGAATCGTTGCCAAAGCCTGGAGATGACACTCTGGGCGATTCCAAGTTCCTCGGATACTTTCAGCTGGGTACGTCCACATTCCAGTCGTCCGATAATTCTGCCACGTAAAACATCATCCAAATGCCTCCTTTGTGCCATAACTATGCGGTTTTTGCACTGAAAGGCTTTCACAGCGCTTGTGAACAATTTTACTTCTTTGCCACCATTCCTTATATACCCCTCTCTTACACTCTCGTCATTGTGACGTACCATCCACGCCATCTGGTGGTTTCCTGTAATTTGCATATTCTTCTTCAAGATGTGTGTGATCATTCCACAGGTGAAATTTTTATTTTAGAGATCAATTTCTGTGTGATTCTGAATTATCCTTAATTTATGGACATGAGTGTATCTTATATATACAGTCTTAAACCATGTAGGTAAGTAACTTCATGAGCAACCTTCCTACTTGTTTAATGCTCTTAAAGTTACTTTCCTGCACTTTCCTGTGAATCTTATACTTTCTACATTCAAATGTTTGATTTGATGCTCATTTAGTGTCATTTAGTGACAAAAACACTAAATACTTAAACATAGCCCTCACCATTGCCGAGTGGATAATGAACATGGTAGACGGCTGGCTGAAGTGTGAAGGTCCCACGTTCGGGCCCAGCTTGCGGCTGTTATTTGCGGCTGTTATACGCGTTAGAACTCCATAAAAAGTCCTCCTACCAACGCAACCCCCCCCCTAAGCAGATGCTCCTCGTGTAAGCTTACCATAATATGAAACAAGAAAGTACAACTCAAACATAAGCTTCTCTGTTGCTGTATGTATGAAGAGAATGAAAATCCAAATAAGATGTCCAATAACGTAAGTAGAAAAAGTTATACAATTATGCGAATTCATTTCTCAAACAATACCCCTCCATCTCCAACCCCCCCCCCCCCAAAAAAAAAAGAAAAAACTACCTTCGTCTCTTGAAACCAGATCGAACCAGAATTAATTTCCAATCCGAATTGCATATGAGTTTCATAATAATTCATTCGACTTTTCCCAACAAAATACACCTTTAATTGATTCTCCGCACATCACATATTCCGCAGGAAGAACAAAATCGGGAATCGGCGGAATCTCGGGAAGAGAAATATACTTAGTGCAGATATGTAATCGGGTTCTCTTTCCTCGTTAAAAATTAAAAAGGGGGAACTAAAGCCGAAATAATCGGCGTGTCCTCCCCTCCCTTTGGCATCGATTATGAAAGTACGATTGCTTCTCGTTCCGGCCAACTGCCCCTTTATGGGTGCGGTCAGTATGCCTTTGGCCGAAGTCCAATCTCAGCACATTCATTTATCCTGGACCATTTTTCTATTACGCCGATCGTGACGAACTATCCGTCGATACAGGTGATTAGCACGGAAATGGCGGCCCGTGTGTTGGGGGAGAGGAGGAATGTAGCAGTTGATTTCTAGAGATGGGTGATAGGTTGGTGGTTTTAGTTTTTGTTCTTTTCCTTTCCTTTCTTTTTTTATTGTGGTTATAGTTAAGCAATAGAAGAAATGATACGTTTTGAGTGAGAGCAGTCAAATACTTGATGTGTAAATGACACATAAATAGGAACATAAAACCTAAATGTGCAAAGGATAGTTGATACGATATAACAGTAAGTTTCAAATATTAAAACATGCAATTATGTCCAGACTTACTTTGTTAGGGAATAAAAAAGAAGATAAACATTCCTTTTCAAAAATTATTTTTGGAGTCATTTTTATGAGATCCTATTACTGCTATAGGTAGTTGTTCTTTGAATTGATCTCTGCTTCTAGATTTCTTGAAAATACAATCACTTGTTATTTCCAATAAAACATTATTTTCCAATTAATATCATTCCGTTATACGCATATTTTTCCTGGGGTAGCGATTTTAGATGCCCTTAGTGCATAAGGCTAATAGCGTATTGTTGTAAATATAAACAGCCCTACGTATAAAAAGTGGCTAAACGTTTTTGTAAAATCAGTTTTTTAATTATATATTTTTGAAGCATTTTTTATTCATTTAGCCGCTTTATGTTGACTATGTAAAACATGTATTCATTTTTTTTAAATGTGTAAAATTTACGTAACAAGACCTAAATATAGTTTTGAAAAGAAATTCAGTTGTTATTAAATCATATCCTCTGATACATCATTTTTTTAGATATAATTTTACGTTACAGTTTCGGTACTTCTTAGCATAAATACTTTTCCATTTCTTACGACTTGTCCAAGAATAATTTGAAACAATATTAACATGATTTAACTGAAAGACATTTCAGTGCAAGTACTTTATTTATTCATATTCTGCAAAAAAGTTCCTGTTTACATGTTTGCTAAAAAAACAGCAATGAATGTAAAATATGAAATAGTAAAATTTATTTAAACATGTATGTAATAAGAAATTTTTGAAAATAAATATTTTTTCCTTTAAAAAATGTACAGATAACTTATTAATGAAACAACTCTCTCAGTTTGTCTAAGACGCTATTACATGAAAATTAATATGTGCAGATTTCTGGAAGTATAGTCTTTTGTTTTCTATACATCAAATGAAAAAGAAACTTTAAACCAATGAATTGTTAAAAGATTAGCTGTTTACAGAAAGTATTATTAATTCTTAAAAAAGGGGGGGTTCATGAATTTGTAGATACAATAAGCTTTCACGAAGAGTTCAAAAAATTTGCTCGAAATCTTTTTGTAAAAGGCATTTTTTCAAATGGGAAAAGCTTTTTCGATGCTCAGCTTTGACAACATATTTTATGTATTCAGACATTTTCATAAAATAACCATGAAAAATTTCCGTCTTATCTTCTTCCTAGTGTCAAAATATATTTTAGAGAAAACATCACTAAGAATGTTTGAATATTTCTTTGCTTTGGCGTAAAATAATCTTTTTTATAATAATAAAAAAAATCCATGCATGTAGTTTCTTAGCTTCGTAATTATCTGAGTGAACCACTCATTAATATCGATATACTATACAAAGAAATTATTAAAACACTTACATACTTGTTAATATTTTGGATGTAATTGTCATGAATAAAACATTGGTGCTAGTTTTTTCGAGTACTATATAAGCTGATTAATATTAAGTTTTACAATATTATTATTATATATTACATTAATATTAAATATTACAACTACTTTAGTGCAGTGCAGTTAAATTGCTGACTTTTAGTATTATTAACACGCCTTGTCTAGCAATGACTAACTGACATTAAGGTTCTATTACAAACAATTATCCTAAAACTTCAATATTGTCTATAATATCGATTATTATAGCATGAACATTTTTAGATCTATATAGAAATAGAGAATCTATAGAGAAATTGTTTTAGATTTAAGTCAATATAAAACAATAACAACAAAGCATTTATGAAAAAGTTCTCATATTTATGAGAGAACCTACGTTCTTTCTTTCTTTTATTTAGTTTTAGTAATACAGGCATATTAGTATTTAGTTTATATGAAACCTGTAAAAATCTTTCTAAATTTCTTTAGTCAGACACCAATAGATAAAATTTTAGTACGATTAATGTACACACTAAGCTAATTAGACTGTCCATACTTTTGCAATACTTTTTTGTGTAGCAACTATATTTTTTAGCATTGTCGTAATCCCACACTATACTTTTGATACTGATACATTTTGAGAATGTATTGCTACATTTACTTCGAAAACTCGATATGACAAGTTAAAATATTATTTGACTTCTGGGAGGAGTATCTTTTCCTTTCTGTAAAATTAAATAAATTCTATATATTAAAAACTGAAGATTATTGCTAATTTATCAGTGAAAGCAAGTACCAATAAATGATACGACTTTCAAAAGCTGTGATACGAATGATGCTTTAGAAAAGACTTTCAAATGCTGTAAAAGATTTTGGCTTTTTATTCAAAATGAAATTGGTTTCTTAAAATTAGCAGAAAAGCCCCCTTACCGCCCAAAAGAAAGAAAAGGGGGGGGGCGTTTTCCGATACTAGCATTTAGGTAAATCGTGGAATTGCCGTGGCACTTAACTTTCTTGTCATAACACTGTATTAAAGGTAAAACAACTTTTACAGGCATAGTGAACCACATCTATAATCACATTAATATCATAGTACTTACCGAGTTGGTGAATTAAATTCTCATAAAAAAAGGTATATGCTTTTTTCCTTTTTAATTATTTAAAATAAAGTTTAAAACAAATAATATCTTTAGGTGATTTACATTTCATATTCTCTTTGATGTATTACAGCGTGGTGATGGGGAAAATATTGTTAGTAGCTATATAAACAAAAACCAGAAACTTGGAAAAGATCCGTAATTTGCAAATTTTGAAAGCTAAGTTCGTGTGGTATTCCTTTAAAATAAACTTATAATACTTAAATTTATAATACATTTTTTTTTCCTTTTTCAAACACTCAATTTACTTATCGAAGTGGGACATTTATTTATTTATTTTTAATGTGGTCAGATAATGTGTATATATATGGCTTATTTTTCTATGAAGGAACTAGAACAATGCACATTATATGAATATGTCTAAGCACTGTTGTTGAAATTTCAACATTATAAAAGGACCAAAATGTATTACAACACACACTTCGATAAAGTTTAAAACTTGTATGTATTCGGATTCACTGAAATTTTAGTTTCTTTACAAAATTAAAGAAAGTAGTTTATTATTTTTACGCAGAGTTCTATATTACCAATTAACAGAACGTTTGATAAAGAAATTTCTAGTTCTTTGCCTTTTTTCAAAATACTGAATATAGTATTTATTTCAAAAATGTTTGTATAATTTTCTCAAATTAAAAAGACATCTCATCTTTAAAAAAAAAGACTTTTATTTCGAAATTTTGAGTTACTATTAGATTACAAAAAGTCAATAAAAAGAGTTCAGAGTATTTGCACATGATTCTTTCAAAGGAAAATATTATATATCTGAAGCAGACTTATTCTATTACGTTTATAATTTATCAGCATTTAGAGGAATATTTATATCAGAGCGTTCCTTAAACTATAAACAAAACTTATTTTCTTTAAAAACCATTAAACAACTTTAATGGTTCGCCAACACTTTATAAATGTTCCTTGAACCAATAATCATGAATCACAGGACTAAAAAAAACACTCTACGAAGAGGAAGTACTGATTTTGGCAATCATTTATGTTTCTAATTACAAAATATTGCGACCTTCATCATATGTACTCGGAAGTACTCGAACGCTTTTTGGAGCACTTATTTAACATTATTTAAGGCTGCAACTGACGCTACAGGATAAGATTTATGCAGGGATTGTATTAAGAGCACTCGCACATTAAATCTTCAGTGCCTTTAGTCAAATGATGTAGAATGCTGTATTATGAAAAGGATGTGAAGTATATTCCCTAAATTACTTAAAAAATGGGTTTAAATACTTACTGAAATGAGAACTTAGCCGAAAGACAATTGTTTTATTTTTTCTAGCCTTATCCAGAAGGGTGAAAGAGCGATGAATGTTTCTACTTTTTAAAGAAAGACTTTCAGTATTATGAGTATCCGCCTCTGCCCAACACTGCAATCTTTTTGAATGTTTATTATTTTATTTTATTTCTTTTTATAAGTACAAGATTATTGAATAGTTGGAATTGTTTGGTTTCCAATGAAAGCCTTTAGTACCAATTGTATTAAAAATTAGGACTTCCGTTATATTTTAAATCATATTGGCACCTTATTATTGACGTTGACTTTTGATTAAATTTTAAATATACACTTTTTATATCGCAAAATAATTATGCTCTACCAGTGGCTGCAGAGAGAAAATATGCAATAGAGAAGATGCTAAGCATTGCTTCCCCATGTTAGTCTTCGAAAATCTCGTGATAAAAGTATATAGAACGCATCTTCTTTGTAACACAATAAACAGACAAAGTAATTATGCGTACGATAATGTTTTATCTTCGATACCTTAGACGTGGTGTATCATATTTATTTTTGTTCCAATAGTATGTTTCTTATCTTTACAAAAAATATTGTACTACTGTATTTCTATAAACACTTTTTATCAAACTGAGCAGTTGCAAAATCACATTTAATTAGATATACATTTTATTACACTTGCACTTAATTAATACACTTTCTCATACTTTGTACAGCGTATGATATACCTTTTTTACAAAATCAAATAACTCTCAATTTCAATAATACTTATTGAAGTCAAACAATCCGTTTCACGAAGTTACTGAAAATAAATTAATTCACACTTCAATACTATTCGAATTTTGGATTTCATTAAAGGGGCATTTTAATACAAAATCTCGTTACTGTCTAATCACGTAACCACTAGGAGCAAATTCAATAAGCAAGATGAGACGTATATTTTACAGTAACCTCATGCACCGTGAATCCCCTCCCATACTAAATCCTGCTTGCATCAGCTTAATCACTTCACCCTCGCAGTTGCTTGTCCTACCCCCCCCCCCCTCTCGATCCCGAATATCTACAAAGCTCCCTGACGCAGGTCAAGAGAGCTAGCTAGCTCTCTGCGGTGTTACCGCGGAGTAGGTAAAAAATCACCCCCAAAAAGAAATTACCGTGCATTACCGGCTTTAGGTAACAAAGACTCGCAAATCTCCTTCTCATCCTCCCTTTTGACAGGTGAAGAACGTTATGTATCGCATAAAAGCCATTTTGTTGTTGGCGGCGGAAATTTTGAGAGTATTTCAGAATGTATTGTTTAGTTTTTTTATTACAGCTTATTATTAACTTACGTATTGGGAATTACAATACTTCATTTTAAATATATTTTCAATAGATAACGAGTTCTTACATTTTTTTATTTTATTATTTTTATTTATTTTGCGTTTTATAAACTCATATACTAGAAGTGCTACTTTTAATTTTAGTATATGAATTTAACTTTGCACTTTTTGATTGCTAAGAATTTTTCTTATGAACAATATTAGGCTCAGAATATTACGCCATTGCATAAACATTTACCATCCCCATTTCATTCCTACGGTATAAGGAGACTGCAATAGTATGTACCTCAAGAGCTGGGATGGCATAGTCCTGGCTTAAATACAAGTTTTCCAATAATGCTAATAAATAACAAACACGCTATTTCAGCGTTTACTTTATATCTTTCAAACTATTTTTCTTTTTTTAAATACTCATCATTGCATAACTTAATCGTTTCATGTAAATAGATATATTACGTGAAGCAAAGGGTTCACCTCTAAATCTTTCTAAATGTTACTGAATCAGACAATACTTATTTTTCTTAACGAATTTCGGGTCCTAGGTTGAACCCTATTACTCACAATTTGTGGAACCTCCATTGGCAGTAGCTCAACCTTATTGTGCAGATTAATACTCTGCACACTTTCTGTTGTACTGCAGATTTTATCCAGCTGATACGGCAAAATATGCTGAATATGATCTTTGTCTCACTTCCACTATCATTTTAAACACTAAAATGTAAATTTTAAACTCTTTAAATTAAAAACTGGACTTTATAAAACTTTGCAAAAAGAGAAAAAACAAATCATTAGCTGGTTTTATAGTAAACTTACTAATGAAGGGAGTACATCAGCGTCATTCAATCCATTGGTATGCAATTCAGTCATTGGTAAACAAAAGCTCTGACACAAATCAAAAAATTCATGGCCAAATAATTGAGACGTGAAACATACTTTTTCAAGCCTCATACGGCATCAACCAAACAAAAAAACGTGCAGTGCACGTAAACACATTTTTTTCACCTCAGTGGGGAATCCAGCTACTGGAATAATCCAAAGCAAAACGACCGAAAGAAGATGAATAGCAAAAATATGAAAGAGGGTCTACGTGGCACAATCCCCGTTGCATTACCAGTACCACCAACAAAACCTCTAAATCCCCTTTCGGAGTTCATTGGCGGGGGGAAGACAAGTACTTGATCGCTCTTCCAAGCCGGGACAAACCCAGATTTGATACGGGATTGATAATCAATTGGCGTTCCTCTTGAATAGCTCAGTCACGTATGAGGGCGCATCAAGGCGAGTGCTGGGCAAAAAGGAATTCTCATTTTGTTACGAGATGGGCTATTAAACGTCCCGAGAATAAGGTTCTTAGAAGTATGAACAGCTTCCATCAGGACTTCGCATTTAAGTTTTTAAAGAGCTCATATTCGTTTATATAGTAAATTTACCATAAAAAAAAAGAAAATGTTTGAGGAATTTCAATTTAACGCGCATAGTTTTTAGATTGTTATCTTACTCAAATTAGATAGCTTTGCAATAAAATATGGAGCTTTAAATAATAATAATATTAATATGAATTTATGTCATTACTATCAATGTTAAAACCAGTTTATTATTTTTTTAAATTATGGTTTTAGATAATATATATATATAAACTTTTGTGCATTGTAAATGCTGTGTGTTTATATCATCCACAAGATGTGACTAGTTTAAAATATAAATCAGAGTTAATCAATAATATTTAGTACATGGTAATGTTCTCACACTGTTTTAAGTTTTTATGGTTTCTTTACAAAAAACTTAGGTCTGGAGATATATAGGTTGATATAATTTCAATCGAAAGTGGCTCGTATTAAATTTAGACCTAAAGTAAGGTATACCAAAACCTCAGACAACCATCCCAATTGTTTTTAAAACTTTTACTACAAAGCTATATCTAAATTAAAATCGCTTAGCAATATCAAACCAACTCCTTATTTTGATTTATTACCTTAGACAGATCTATATTTTTTCTTTTGAATTGTTTCTCATACAGCAAATAAATCTTTTCAGACTTTTGGATGTATTTTAATCTTTTAATCCGTTATACTATTACCAGTTAATAATTCACTTATGGTAATTATAACTCATTAAGTTTATTATATTTGCTCTCAAGGTTAACTATCGATGACAAATCAAAAATCAATTTAATTAATAATTTATAAGCATGAAATATAAAATGTACTACATACTATTAAAATAAAGCTTAACAGATCTTGTTGCAATTAACGTGATTTAAAAGAACATGTTGAATGCACCTGTTAATAGCGATGTTTAAAAAGCAAATTTGAAAAATTAGTTTATCGACGTCAGCCTCTCAACTCGCAGTTTTCAGCAATATCTATTGACAGTTTCCAAGAAATGAACCATTTCAAATATTTTCTCTTTTCACTAACTCATCCTATAATTTTCTCTTGAAATTGTCTGCGCTGCACCCGTCTTTTAAACTAAACACTGACGATCAAAAATATTTGTCGACGATGAAAGCAATTTTCCAATTTAGCTAAAAGCTGCTTTTTCATTTTTTCGCAATTTATTAGCAGAGAGATAAACAAAATTGTCAAAGCACAAAGCTACTACAGGCGTTTGACAACGTACTAGGTGTAATATTTTATCGTAAAATGCTTTGAAGCGATATGCGATCTAACAAATGAAAAATTTTATCTGCGATAATAAGTATCACTCTCTCTCTGTGTATATATTTATGTATATATATATATTTATTTATGTATCTGTAGCCCAGTTATATTATGTTTATTATGTAAAGGTTACATAATTTGCTTTTCACAAACATAATTTCAATCTAAAATTAATTAATTAATGGAAAGTGCAGCATTTGTTGTTCTAGATTTAAATGCCAATCGCCCCAAATATAAAACAGTCAAACAAAATCACTCAAAAGGAACTGGTGTTTAAAAGATAAAATAATTAAAAATTTGTAAAATAACACACATAAATGATACTTATCGTTCTTTAAGAGAACGATAAGTACCTTTTATTTTACAAAGTTTTAATTATTGTTTCATAAAACAATCTCTTATGCGAAGTGCTATACGAGAAAATTAAAATTACCGTCAAGTTATATACTTATGTACTATTTGAAAAATTCTCTAAAAACTTGAAGGAAAACCGTTGAGAAGTTTGGGAAGAATATGTGTTTTATCGAACTGCTTGGTTTAATTTAAAGCGTACATTCTCCTCATTTTGTAAGAATATTTTATTGGTTATTACTTCACCTAGAACTCGTTTTTTTAACGTTTAGATGGCTATATTTTCAAGCTCTCGTGTGTTGCACTTTCTTATGTAAATTTATAGTTACCCTTCAGAAAATCAGTTACATATTTTTTTTCAATATCCACAGTGCTTGTCAAAGTTCTTTCGCAAGCTATATCCAGACGACTGATTCTATGTCATAACCGTAGGAGGTATTTGTATAATAAGAAGTGCTGACAAGTTGAAAGGTATATCCCGTAATAAAGTTTATCAGCAAACTAGCTTAAAGCAGAAAATGTTTAATAGGCATATATGTACCCATTGATTAAGGGGGGGAGTCTTTTTTCCCCTTTGGTAGAAACAGAGAGGCACGCGGTTCATTTTATCATAGACATAATATAAAAGCATTTTACATACATTTTGTCCTTATAATAAATTATAAAAATAATGGAAAGACATTGTAACGTAATTTTAAATTTAAATCCTAAATTAATCCGCACACATGGCAGCGGCCCCAGCTTTTTCACTGAAAAAGGGCAATTCTTAGTTAGCTTGTTCTACAACGTAAAATCACAACACATACAATAGAGTTCCAATACGACAAAAAGCAGAGATGCAGCTGTCAAAGCAAATATTCTTTTTAAGCTCACGTGAAGTTAATGAAGTAGATAAAAATCATCTTTTTTTTCACAAAGAAAGTGCAGGGTAAATCCTGGCGATGCAAATGTTAGAGCATATGCAAAATGCATAAGTCCCCCTGTCCTCCAGTGAAAGCAATTTCTAAAATCCTAAACCTTTTGTGAGCAGCGTAATCCGTCGACAATAAGTCTCCATAAGAAACTACAAAGAGATCAAAGAGATTTCGGGGACGAGGGGCGGGGTAGAGGATTGAACATATTTGAGGGGTTATTTACTAGTTCATAAAGGTAAATATAGAAGGAATTCACTCAGCATCTTTCATTACCAATTTTGAAAAAATCGTTGATAGCAGAATCGGGGGATTTAATTCGATAACTGTTGTTTCTTTCTTTTTTTTAAACTCATTGAACATACATATTTTGAAGCTTTAAAAATTGAAATTTGTCCTCAAAATTGCCGTAAAAAGTTTTGAATAGTAAAAATTAAAGTGTCTAAGCAACGCATAGAAAAAATAAAGAACACCGAGTAAGTTTTAAAATAATGTTTATTGAATATAAATCTTGAAGAAATCCTAAAAAACATCGATATTTTCCCCAAAGTAGTCAAGCTTTTAATATTATTCATTTAAAATATTTTTTAATTCCATTTTTAATATTTTAAATGAATCTTTTAATGCGAACAATTTAAATAGCCTTATCTATTAATTGTTTTTGTGGCATATAAAGTAATGTTTACCAGACTTTTAGTCATTGCGACCCCCTTTATCATAAGTACACTGAATTCTTTTTCAGATACTTGACTAGCAAAAAAAATTAATTAGTTAATTATAAAAATTAAATAAGATTGTCATATCATTTAGGTGAACTGTAGAAAGGTAACCTAGAAAATGTTTTATTATTTTTTATTTTTTTTATCACGATGGATATATGTGTTTAAGGAATTATAGCCATATAATAGCAATGATTAAATTTTTAAATAAAATTTATTTTTAAACTTTTTAAAAATATTACTAATTTTTCTAAAATTTAAAAGAAATAAACAAAAATAGCCAAAAATCAGACCAAATGGTTTTGGACACCGTATATCTATTTTAGGTTTCGCCCTATTTGTTTTTTAAACGGATATAACAGGTTTCACACCTTGTAAATCAATTGAGGCTTGCAAACAATAACGCTGAAACACTGAACTGCAAAAGGAATAGGATGTCTTCTTTTTTTAAATAAAACTGTACAACTGCAAAATACCTTTTAAGTAACTATACAGTGTTGTACAAATAATTGTGATGCTTGTATTGTAACTTCAAATACATCCTGTATTCAGTTTACCATTACCATTTATCGAGGTTAACTTATTGAGTTCATCTAAAACGTTTACATAAACTTAGTCCTAAAACTTTCAATGAAATGCAAACGCAATTAACAATTTATTTAACAATCGCATTCTAAAACTCGTACATAGCTTTTGTTTGCAAATTAAGCTAATTTTCTCACAGATGCATTCAATTTGGTATCAATTTAATTTGTAATTATTCCCTTAGTTTCCTTTAACTTTGGCGAACTGTTGCTTTCCAGTTTTTAAGAGTTGCAATTCAGCTTTGTTTCATGGCCTTTCATATATTTTGTTTAATAAAATCGCACTGTATTCCAATAAAACATATCCACTTGCAGATAAGTTAAATTGTTTAATTTGTAATACTTTGGTAAAATACAAGTGGATAATTTATGTACAAATAAAAATGTAATTTAAGTTTTATTTTTTTTTACCGAGATATAACAAGTATAAGGCCATGTCTTAATTATGTTTTTTATAGAACGCTGAGACAGTAATTACTCATATAAGCCAATAAATTAAGCGTATCATATGCGTTTAATATTTTCTTTAATTTAAATTACGTCCAGTAAAAAGTTCTGGAAATTTAAAATTCGTTTAATGCTTTAAAAAAATGTATGGCAGACACAGATATAAGAAATTTTTATTTACATGCAGAGATTTATTTCAGAAAGAAGGTTAATAAGCCAAAAATTGTAGTATGAAACAGCCTGAAAATCTTTTCTTAAAGTAAACTACATAAAAGCTTTATTAAAATATATTTTATATTGAAAATTAGCTTTATTTAATTCCTAAAGTATACAGCATATATGAAGCAGGTATAGAGTTAAATTCCTTTAAAAACGTTCCGTAGTATTTTCCTTTTTTGTTAAACCGAGTAATAAAATCTTTATTAATTAAACTTGATTTCTCACATTTAAAATAATAATTATGAAAGCTTAAAAAAACTCGAATATCCTCTTTTGATTGGAGATTAATTAATTAGCTAACGTTCAAATCTGGCATTTCTGAAATATTTTTTAAGTTGTCTGAATTATGTAAAATGTTGTTAAATTTTATTTCGTTATCCACGTTTTCTTTCTTTTATTAATAGAAATAAAATCATACATACGTAAGCGTCAGTAGTAAGCATTTTATAGTCACAAGCATGTGTGCAAATAAGTGTAACGAAAGCGTGTACCACCTTAGTTTAATAACACTCGGGACTTGTCGACTTGGTTGATTTATTGATACGAACGTCATTTGCAGAATTATTATCTTATATTAAGGTTTCAATTACTGTTCAATTTATGTTACATTTTACAGTACCTCTCTGTTTTCAGAATTATTGTGTTATATTATAGTAAAGTAACCATCCGTGTTAATAAGAAATAAATACAATTTTTATATAACACTGTTGAATATATAAACTGAAAAATTAGCAAAACTTTGACGAAGTTTTTAGCAAAGTTTTGCACAGCATCTGGCATTTTTATAAAACCTGTTAAAATATATAATTTTTTATTTAAAAAAATCATGAAAATTTAAAAAAAAATTTCCATAACTTATTAATATTACGATAATTTTGAAAAACAATTTTACTAAAGAATTTTTTGTTAACAATGTCCTGTATATTTATAGTTTATTTTTCTCTGTAGATCTCATCCAATAATCCATTTAAAATGTTTTAGGGACGTGCAAACAGTAACTTATCGATTCATTTCGAAAACTTCAAAACTTCTCTGGTGTGATGACATTAACTGCTTTTATGCACCTTTCCATAATCTGCATTGGTCAAATATTAATACAGTGCGATTTTCAATGGAACTTTCTAAGAGTTAAAATTTTCCAGACGAATAGTAGCTTAACACATTGTTGTCGGCTGCAATTTATGAAGAAGACATGGAAAAGAGCTCATCAGCCGATAAATCAAATGCCTGAATCTTCATGGCGATTACGCCAAATGTGTGTGTGATTGTTTGTGTGTGTGATTACGGCAACGCTACACTAGGGCGATCTGCCAAGGGGGGGTGCCTTGGTAGGAGGACTTTCTAAGGGGTTCTAACGCGTATTTACGTTACATCTGGAGAAAACCTACCAAAACTCCAGACCGTTAGATCGACAGCCGCGCGATGGGACCCGAACCCGGGACCTTCACACTTCGGCCATCTACCATTTTCAGTGGCATATAACCACTGTGCCATAGTGAGGATAGTGCCCTGTGCCATAGGAACCGCACATATGTGAAATTTTTTGTGATACTTTATTTTCCTTCACAGTCAGTTTTAATCTTTCATCGGAGTTTGGGGAAAAAAACAGGTAAATTTGTCTGTTTAATCGAATCACATTAAGACTTATCATGAATCAAGCACTTTTATAAATTACTTTAATCATTAATTAATTAAATTTAGCCTGGGAAATCCGGAAAGGACATCTATTCATAAACAAGTTCCAATCAGCTGCCTATCTACTTTTTTCTTCCGATATACATTATGCTCAGCATTAACAATAGTGCGATGTGTATTACTGAGCATTTGCCTTTTACAGAGTTAGATACATCCCGGCGCTTTATTATCATCCACAAATCAATAAATTTAGACCAAAACACTCATTTCTAAAAACTACTTCCATCTAGTTCTGTAGTAAACATGCATGTTAATAAACTTCCCTCTCTCAAATTAGTTCCTGTACGCTCATCGCAATTAAACTAAGCGGACCTAGGAATCGACCATTCCCATCGGTTACGTTAAAGTAAATTAACTACATTAAAACTAGAAATCCCGAACGCGCGATCTTTCCAGGGACATCTGTTAACCAAAATCTGCATGTCAATCAGTTGTCAATATTCCCTTTGCGTATTTCTAATCCAGGAAACATCGCCTGGCGGTATGCACGCAGCAGAAGTCAACATTTTAACATCCGATAAATAAACTTCACTTAAAAACAGACAGACCGATACGTATATTCATGCAAAATTCCTCAATTTATATATCTATATACCATTAAGCTATTCATCGGCAAAAGTCACAGACGCATGTAGACATCGACGGTTTATCGGTTTCTCGGCGAAAGATCTCATAAATATAATGCCCATCATCCATCCGACCCTCCCGACCGCATTTTCGATCGACTTCCAAAAGGCGAAGATAATGACACGTCGGCCCGACGTTGAATACACACGTCGCTACGTTTGGTGGAACAAATGCGCTTCTGCACGGGCGAGCGTTTAGCCCTAATGTATAGACCTCTGTGTCCAATATCGATTGACAAAGAACGGGCTTTAAAACTCGATACAAAAATACTGCTCGGTTTTGTGCGCGAGATGAACGCCAATTATTATTTTCTCGCACTTGCTTTTATGTTGGGGAAGGATGAATTGGAGCGTTTCGAAAACATTTTTTTTTTTGTGTTTGCAGATTTTCACTTGATTGATATTTATCTCTTTGTAATGGAAAACACTGCTGTCGATGATTTGTTTATGAACCTCCTTATTTGGTTGTTTATATTTTATTCACATACGTTTAATATTTTTTAAATATACATTTATTATCAAGACTTTCTAACCCAATTTAATTTTTTATCATTTTTGTAATTGGATTTGTTTAGTGGTCGTTTCTATTTTATATATTGTACATGATTTTGTAAATCAGTATTAGCTAGCTATTAGCAAACGTGTTTGTTTTTTTTTAGAGAGAAAAAAATGTTACAACTTTAAGTTTTAGTCATGAAACAATTCCTTCTACCCTTTTTTGTTAGAAAACACTTTACAATAAATCTGAAAAAATATCAGACGACATTAAAGACATTAAATCTGAGTTATAAGTATTTTTACATAAGAGATAGCTTAATATAAAAATTATACTAGTACATAAACTAATTTCTTATTGAATCTCCATTCACTCAATAAAAACAAAGAAATGAAGTTGAAAAATCTCTCACATAAACATTTTAATTTACCTTGTTAAAGGCAAACAAAATTACAATGAGCCTTTAATTGAACACAGATGTCGATTATATAAAAAGAAAGCTTGTTGTCTTAAATTTAATATACCATACTCATTATGTAACGTACGGAACTGCTAAAACACCCTAAGAAAACAGTGCTGGACGTAAATATAAATCTAAAATCTTTGAAGTTATTAAGATTTGAATGATGGAAATCTCTTAATATAGTGACAAATAAGAGCCAAAAATGTAGAAAATTTTACAATTAAAGCTATGCGTCTAAAAGAAAAATATTATTATCACAATTCCTCCCAATATCACTGAAAGTCGTAACGAAGTGATATTGATTCCTGTGTGTATAAAAAATCACTTTCATGACGTCAACTTAGCGTGATGGCAGCGACTGGTTTGTGACTATCTACCAGCTACCGTGACCTCACTTCGATGTCACCACAGAGTCCATTTAAAACTCTTTAGAGGTCGCACTACAAATGACATGGCAAATTAATTTATGACTAACTCATCAATGATAGCTTGCGTTCCTGACATCGCAGATCCCCACCGTGAAGTAACATTGCGGTTGAGATTCTTAAAGCGAATAAATGGAACTTGAGCAAGAAAAGTGTAATGAAGAATTAAAAACTGATTAAACTACTATTATTGTTACTTAATATTATTATTAAGTATATTGGTATTATTACTATCATTATTAAAAATGCTATTATTAATAGTTAAAAAAGAACTCTCATTTTGCTTGTTAATCATCTTAGACGCATTACCACCCTTCCATTTGGTAGCCATCCTGTGGTTTGCGATGTACCTGATTTACGAAAACAGTAAAGTACTTTTTGTATTAATTACACCGGTCAACGCGATTTTTGGGTCTGACTTCTACATGTTAAATTTTAGTTTCTCCTACGCCAAAACTGAGGCAAATAACTTTTTTTCTTATGAAAGTTTGCTTTTGTAGAAATTATAGCAATTTTTCAATTTTTGGCAAAAATCACTGATTTTCATACTTTTCTTTTAATAATTCCATTCTAAATTATGATCAGAAAAGTTTTTGCTGGATATAAAAGTCTTTTTTATTCAAGATTTGCGATAAACAATAACATACAAATGTAAAATAATTATTTTATTGGAGCGTTTTGAAAACATTTTTTTGTGTTTGCAGATTTTTCACTTGATTGATATTTATTTATCTCTTTGTAATAGAAAACACTGCTGTCGGTGTTACATAAATCGTCGTTTTTTCAGATGCAATTAATTACAATTTTTAGTATATTACTTTGCATCATTGTGTTGATAAAATTAAAATATTACATACTAAATATTACATACAATATTATTATAATAATGCAGTTTACTTTCGGGTTAATCAAAGTGCTGCCATCTGTCGTTTAAATAAATTAAAATATACTTACCGTCGTAAATCACACAAAAGCAAACTTTAAGAACTAGAAAGGAAAATTTAAGTGTTTTTCAGTGTCTATCAGAATTTAAGCATGAGAACAACCCCTCCCCCCCCTCCAAAAAAAAAAAAAAAAAATTTTTTTTGGACCAGTGTTATCTTTAAGACTGATTTGTTTTCTTTCAGCCGTTTACAAAGCTAAATCGAAAGTTAGTGTGTGTTTCAGGATGACAATCCTCAGTGAGTCTTGGGAGAAATGTGTTGTGTAAGAATATAGATATGAACTAAAATGTTGCTATTCTGAAAAGCCATTAACAAAGGCGCTTTAATTCTATGATTCTCTCCAAATCATATGATTCTCCCCATTTAAAGGGACATCCGCATTGCTAATGCATTCATACCTTAACAACATGACATTCTGCCGCATACCGTGTCCATGCTGATCATCACAATTTACTCACAAGAGAACCGCTTATCGCTTTATGTTATATATATACTGGTCGCCAATGCCTGCTATTGATCGAAAATAAGAGCAGGGGGTTAAAAGAAAGGGGGGTGGAGGTTGAAAAGGGGGGGGGGAGGGGAGGAGTGTTGGCTTTAAAGCTCGTTACAAAAACTTCGTGTCGTGAGTTGACACACTCCGTCGGCATGAATGGGATAGACTGAAATGAAATGATTCTGCGACGTCTGCTTTTCTAAAGACGCTGAAATACCGTGAAAAAAAAAGGGGGAAAAAGTAAAATATTACAAAAAAAAATGGAGTAAATTCTGTCGTTAAATGTTTTGATGTAGAAAATGGAGTTTTTTGGGGGGATTTCTTTCTGGTTCCGGTTATTGGTGTATTTTTTATTTACTTTATTTTTACGTCCGATACATTTTTTTTTTGTTTACTTTAGGATTGTATGCGTTATCGTACAGGACGTTCATTGTGTGAGTCTTTAAATTTTAAATTCATTTATCGAACTTTCGACGTTCATTTTTCTAGTTTGGCAGCAAATGTGACGCCATTCTGTCATCCACTGATCGGACAGAGAAAGCATCTCTGAATGTCCATAGCTTAATGCTTCATGTGATTATTATTATACTTTTAACATTTTTTATCAAATTGTAAGTCTTTTTCCAAAGTTTTACCGAAAATATTTACGATAAAAAGTGCAAATAACTTCGATATTTTGTATTTTAAATGTGTTCTTAATTAACAGAAAACTCAACAAAAGAATTGGCGTTAAACGATTAAATTAAATAAAAACTTTTTTCAAATAACACACAAAAATTTCACTTAAAAGATTTTCTGCATAATTTTCGAAGATACGAAATGATTTAAATATGTTCAGCTTCAAGAAAAAAGTGTAAATCTAAAATCTTAAATACTGAATTAAGCACAAATGATTCAAACAACTAAATTTTGATTACTTTTATTTTAAACTGTTAGTTTGCTATTTATTTGTTACACTGGAGTTCATTGTCCAATTTAATATTGTAAGAATGGGCCATCGAGAATAATTCCTCTAGCTGTTTCCCAATTTTTAAAATTAACATTTTAACGTACCAGTTTAATTAAAATTTCTCGACTATTTTAAATATAGGCATAAAAAAATTATTCTAATTCATTGGTATTTCAGCACATGCAAGTATAGAGTTAAATTACGTTACATAAACGTTAATAATAAACGTTCTGTTAAAATCACTATATTCATCAATTGATCTAATAATCATTTTTCCGCTTTTAAATTCTGAAATCATTCAATAGTTGCAGAAAACATCTTTTTTTTTTTTTTTTTTTTTTGTTTACGAAAAAATATAGCTTTTTTAAATATCTGTACCATGTTGTAAACATACCTTTTCAGATGCTGGTTTAATTTGGAATTACTTATTGCAAATTATGTAACTGAACTTATAATGAATGCTACTAAATTGTGAATTGTTGTACTACTAATTCTCATATACTACTTGTTGTCATAAGAGATTAACTTAATGTTACGAGATCAAATATTGATTTTAAATGAACTAAGAGTTGTTTTTTTTACTAATCTGAAATCGCTGTTTTAAATTATATGTTTTAACGTTATTTTTTCTTTTTCTGCAATACTGCCTGCTATTTCTACAATAATCTCATTCCGTAAACTTAGTAATAAGCATAAATAAACTGGCTTTTTTTTAATCTTCAAAAAGACAGAGATTGTGCAATGAGGAAGATGCATTCATTTAATAATACATTACTCTATACAATTAATTTTCCTCCATCATTCTTCTTGCACCACTTTAATTTTCATTGGCCGTACGTTTTATATGTAAGTAGCGTAAATAAATTATATCACGATGTAGCAACCACTTAATGCACCGACCTCTTAGTGGCAATGCGTGTGCTTTCGTTTATTTAATTTGAGCGAATGCATTTAATTGGGGATAGTAACATAAAGTGGCTTCGGGCATTAACGAGGTTAAATGGAAGTTGCATAACGGAAAGGATAGAAATGACAAAAGCTTTTGACCCCCCGGAGATACAGAAAGTTTTCGAAGTGAGTTTAAATTATTCAGTGTTGTATAGCCACTGCAAACGCTATTTATAAAGTGAGCCATCATCCGAAATTAACATCAGCTTCAGTCTGGTCAGAAATTGTATATTTCTGTAATAAATATCAATGTTTTATGTTTGCAAAATGTACCATTGTCCTGAATATTATTTGTGAGTACTATTTGTTGCTTTATTCATTCAATCGCAATCATTTTCCTGGAAATTATATGTTGAAATGTTTAAAAAAAACTAAAGGAAGGAAAAAAAAACTTCTCATTTTGAGGAAATGAAGCTTTTTATTCGTAAAACAAAGAGAATTGATAAATCCATACGTATTTTTGTTATAGATAGTCAGAATGTTAGAATTTTGTGTCCTCTGGACGAGCGCGCTGAACGTTAAAGGCATAGAAAAGTTTTAATTCAAAACTTTTAAACACTGTAATTAAAATGCATATATTGTTCTTTAATTGGACCGTGGTAGCCCAACTCTCTGGTATTTGGACTTCGTGAACCTCAGTTTGATTCAGTATTAATGAAACATAATAGTGTATATGATGAGAGCATGCATGTTAAATATATGAAGTCTCTCACTACTTCATATATTTAAGTAGTGAGAGACTTCACTACTTAAATATATGAACCTTACGTTCTTAAGACTTTTGGCGGAACCAGAACTTGCCCAGCAGGTTCTGGTTCTTAGTGGTTCGAGATTACACCAGCCGTTATATCCGCCTAAATATTTTCAGTGGACTTTTGGGATAGTCGATGACCAAAGAATAGCGTTAAGAATAAAAAATAGCGTTAAGTAATAGAGAATAAGATTGCGACTAAATCGTTTGTACTTAAAAATGGGGACTGTATACCAGCCTGTCTATTTTAGGGGATCTGCAGTAGATAACAGAGTAGTAAAATGCCGTAATCTTACTACTGATGACCAAAGAATAGTGTTAAGAACCAAAAATAGTGTTAGGTAATCGAGATAAGATGTCGACTAAATCGTTTTGTACTTGACCGTTTGACTGCTATGCAGCACTATTGCGCTTTTGGAATGTACAGCTGCGGAAAAAAAGAAGGCCCACTTGCTCTTTATTTCGCCATCGTTCGTTGTATAGCAAAGTTGTATATACCATTTGTTTGCAAATAACGCGTACTTTAATTTACTATTAATTTAATTTGTATAAGGGGCCGTCTTCATATTTAATTCTGCATCAACTTCGTTTTTCTCAATAGCAACCCCATATTTTGACTTTATTAAACGAAAGAAAACCTTCAAATTACCCTAAATATAAATTTTCACCAATTTTCTACGATAATTTCCGGAGATATTGCGAATTCATTTTTGCGCGTTTTTAAGGGACTTTCTGCAAATTGAAAAACGCTATTTGTAGGTTCCGAACTTTTCGCCTTTCATTTATTTCGCTCGCGAGAATTAAAAGAAATTAATATTATTTTCAAGGAAAATATTGTTCCCATCTCTCTTTAAGTTTTTTGTACTGAGAATATCAAGGGTAGAATAGAATATTTAGTCTGTGGTCCAAATGACCCGTGAGTTCATAACTTCCTTGGTTCGTACACATGATTTAAGGGAAAAATGCAAAATGACTGCTAAGGATTTTGAAAATCTTTGTAATTTTGAAATTGTTATTCAGTGTTTCCCTTGATGTTTCTCTTAGACAACTGAAATGTTGGCAGGAGTTAGAGGCTCCTCCCTGCTCTTCTGACTACAAGCATGAATATTGCTCGACTCAGCTATGGTCGAACTTAAAGAATGGTTTCATGATTGAAAATTTATTTGTTTGAATTTCATGTAAAAAACGCAATTACTTTTTTGCCGACCCAATATTATCACTGTGTTTGTTATTCCACTTTCTTCATTTAATACTATCGCCTGCAATGTGCAATATTCTTAAGACTTTTGGCGGTATTTTAATTTATAGTTAGATGAAAATTTTTTTACAGAAAAACGTGATTTTGAATGTTTGATAAAGTATGGGGAATTCCAAAGACCTAATGTTTTCGATATTAAAAAAGGTCACATTCATGCCTGGAAAGTTGAGGATGTTAGTTTTTCAGAAATAGGACGTTGTATTAGAAGACATGTAATTCTATAGCTGGAAAATATTTTATTTGGGGGAATATGGTAGCGGACGCAACAATACACGCTTTATAGAATCCCCAACAAACTGTAAAAACCTCTAATTTAGTTGCTTCAAAATTTGATATTTTTAATACTGGTATCTTTTACTGTGTTTTTGCACAAAATAAATCTAATTTACATTTATTTTATGCAATTTTCAAAAAATTTTCACTTAATAAATTTATATATGGTCCCTTAACTCATGAAAATAACACATTTTATTTAATATAAATTAAACTACTGAACGTAAAAATTTGAAATTTTGCACAGCCATGTAATATTAATTTCTGCATCTATTTCCATCGAAATTTGGCTAGGTCGCTATTCATAATTTTTTTAAATATTAATTTAATAATTCATAATCCATATTAATGATTTATTAAAAATCATAATAACATTAAATTATGTTTGGGTCGTTTAGTTCTAATAGTACGAATAAAAATCAGCTTCTTACTACCAATATTATATGAGATATGAATTGAAGTATGAAAAAATATTTTAACATAGGGGGAGGGGGATTTTGGGTGCTCATAACTCACTCATTTTCTGTCCAAATTTATTGAAAATTGGTGTCCGGGGTTAAAATGAGCTAAATTTTTGAAATATGATGTGAAATCTAGGGGTTGCTATTGAGAAAAAAAAAGTTGGTGCGAATTTTAATATTTAGATGGCCCCTTATGCAATTTATATGCATAGCAAATTAAAGTGTGCGTCAATCGTAAACGATTGGTATCTGTAACTTTGCTGTGCGACGAACGACGGCCGAAAAATGTACAAGTGGGCCTTTTTTTTTCCGCAGCTGTACACCCCCCAAAAGAAGCATTCGAGCAAGAGAGAAATTTCCTACGTTGGTTTCGTATATTAAAAATTATTTACCATAGAATGTGAGTTAGTCAATGCATAAATATGACATTCCATATTTCTATTAAGCTGTGCGTTTTTTAAAAACTCAATTATTTTTCGCAAATCTAAAATAGGAAATTTCTCTTCTTGAATACTTTTATTGGAGGGTGTATGAGGATATTGATGGATAGCACTCAAACGGTTAAAAATGAGGACTGTATACCAGCCTGTCTATTTTAGGGGATCTGCAGTAGATAACAGAGTAGTAAAATGCCGTAATCTTAGACTCTGTTTTATAGAAATTAGCTGTTTCACCAGGTTCTCGACTTTTTTCGTCTTTCATGGAGAACAACGAAAGAAAATGGCGGTTTTATTCTACTGCTTTCTAAAGGGGACCACTATAGAAGAATGTCTGATTTTTTAAGAACGAGATAACTGTAATTCGACTTGCTGCTTTCACGTCAAGTTTTTTATTTAGAAATGTTCCGCGTTTTTACTGCTATTTTGCTACCTCTGCATATATTTCTTTAATTGGGTCCAACTTTAACGCCCCCCCCTCCCCTTGAGAATGCTATAAATTATGAATTATTAACTACCTTCGACATATTTTGTTTAGAAAATAAAGAATGTAAGAACGAATGTCTAGGTCATTTTTATACTACCATTTTGCTTTAAAATGGAATGTGTCAGACCGAACTCTGGAGATGTCTATGTACATGTATTACAGTGATATCTGTAGCTTAACTTCAGCAGTTGAAGTATGTAATCCATGAATGGTATTTGGAGATAGACCGAGCCGTTCTACGACAGTTTAAGGGTGACAGAGGTGATCAGGCTGCGTTCACTAGGTTTATCTGTGAATTATGAGCAGCACTTAAAGGTCTTCTCCATCTGCAGAAAATGTCTCTCTACTACGGCTAGCCCAGCCTACCTGCTTGATTGTGTGGGTTTTACAAAGGAGGATTTTCTGAGAGACCCAGTTTTTTTCTTCGATTTTATGAGAACGGCTGGACTCATCCAGCTGTTCTAGTCCTTCTAGATCAGTGGGGATGAGAAAAAACAACAAAAAGTATGAAATTAAAAACATTGGGGAAAATATCTTCAATAGAATGCCTTCAGTACTGTATAAGTTTCCTTTATTTGTATACTATAACAGTCCTTTTCAGCATTTTAAATTAATATTAATAGTTGTAGCTTTTAACTTTTTCTGTGTGTCTGGTTATTTAAAGACAACTCTCAAAAAGTCGCAGAATTAATTTCAAATTAAATTTTATTGAACATATAATTTGCAAATTAATAAGGCGGTTTTTCATTTATTTCCGAGTTTAATTTTCAGTCAAATTTGAATCTTGTATTAAAACTGGCAATAAAGACGTCAATTTGTAATTTAAAATATAAGCAAGATGTTTGATTCTTTCGTTAATTTTGGATTAAATTTTATTTGTGTATCATACCTTTATTAGTTCTTTTTAAAATGCTTCGTAAAACTATTGCATTTCTCCTGATTAATTTTTAATATTTATAGTTATAAATGAATTTGTTATAATTTTAATCTGAAGGACAAGTAATTTTGTCTGTATAAGGATCACTTAAAAAATACTGATTCCAATTACTTCGCGTTCATTCTTTTCTCAAAATTACGAAAGCACTATATAAAATGATGGAAGTGGAAAAATATTAAGTCATTTCTTAAATCTTTCTCCCCTAAAATTATGATACTTTATTTTCATATTTCTCTTTATCTGCAATCATTTGCATGTGATATGATTGCTTTTCTTCTTGTTCTATTTAATCAAATAATTTCTTAATTATTTTTAAATATATCCGAAATTTGCAATGAATATTTATGTAAGTTAATACTATAGTTTCTTAAATGATAGCAGATAATGCTTGCGTGATATATTTTATTTATTTTTCTACTGCCTGGATTCATGTAGTAGATCACATAAGCTTTTTACATGATGCAATTTCGGAAACCTATTTTTCTCATGGGAAGAACATTGTTTACTCTCCAATTCATTACACAAGGGCGTGGCTCATAATTTTGAAGATAAAAACATGTTTTCCTATTAAGACATTGGCGCAGAATTCATTCAAATGGGTAGTACTTATTCAAAATAGACTAAAAATCTAAAAATCTCGTACCTATAATTCTTTGGTTGAAACATTTTTCAAGCTTAAATTAAAAAATAATAATGTTTTCCTGAAATATTTACGTACTACTTCCATGTCAACTAAACCCTTAATACTATTATAATTTCAAAAATATCATTTTATAAAATTTCCTTTAGAAAATATTCTGAAAGCATGGAAAATAATTATTTTAATATTTTATTTACTTAGCAAGTAACATTTTTTAATTTACTTTTATCGCTATAACTATTAGTAATTCAAATCATTAAAAGAAAATCAGGGACAAGCTGACACATGTCATCTAAAAGCCCAGAAAAAATTGATCACTGTATGATAATTTTTATTTGCATTTCATTAAAATCAGTTGCTAAATTTAGAGCTGAACTTAAGAGGAGAGGGGGCGCAAACTATAAAACCTCTAAAGAAAACTTTCAGATTTACCAAATAGCTAAATTACGTCTTTTCTTTTTTTCTTCTCTTTGGAATATTTTCCTTAAAAATTCTGTTTCTGTTTCTTCAAGAAACTCCCAAATATTCTCGGTTCTACACAATTCAACGTTAAAAATTTCAATCTTTGGAGGAGAGGGGCACATAAAAAGACTAAATTACTCATTTTCATTGAAAAACTACCCGTTCGGCCAATGGTCATCATGCACTTTAAACTGAAAACAAAGATGTGAAAATAATTGCTGCTGATAAACTGTTTACCGAGTAATAGACTGATATCCAAATAAGTTAATAGTCAATAACCTGCCTTATACAAATTTCTCTGGGTGTTTTTGAAAGCATGTAGGAACTTCATTTAGCCTCGTCTCATTTCTAAGCCTTGAATGCACATAAATAGTCACCGAGAAAATTTGTTTTCCGTTTTTACACAGACTGATTGCTAACTTGTATCACATGCTATATATGATTGCTAACTTGTATCAAAAAATCAAACGGTATCATCAAATGTTTTTTGCAAGTACGTAGTATTTTATCAATTACAAACAACTATTGAAGACATTGAATATTTCAATATGAGTGCAATGTCTGATGATTCATTAAAATAAAATGCATGTTAGTGACCGAAATCCAACTCGTCTACTATTCTTACTGTCTCTAGTCTTACTATTCCAACTGTCGGTTATCTTAAAATCGCGTATTCAGCTACAGAAATACTTTTAATTAGCCAGTAGGAAAAGTAAGCAGAACTTTCAAAACAGTATTATATAACCTATTTCAAATTTTAATTTCTTTCCTAGTTAAAGAAAGTACACTTATATTTAGGAGAAGGTGGCCCAAAATAATCCTCTAAAGAGGAAAACTTGCTTAAAATGTTATAAATGTTAAATAAAACTTTGGCTCTTTGCCATAATATTTTACACTATATTTTGCATCATAAACATCTTTTAATAATATTTTAAACCCGAACTGAATAACAAAAACCAAAAAAAAAACCAAAAATAGAATTTTTAAAAGAGTCCAAAGGATCGTTTTACCAGCACCCAACGGCAAAATGATCCTTCATTTGAAAATAATTGTAAATTATTTTTTATCAGCGAAATAAAATATGTAAAAGTAATTATGACTAATTATACTGAAATAAAACAAGTTTTGCAATCATATAGTATGCATAATTTATTTTATGAAAATTATAAATAAAAATTGCCACAAACAATGGAATGGAATATTTCAAAATTGTAAAAAAAGTTATGGCTTACAATAAATGCGTGACTAAATTAAATAATGTAATTGGGATTCACGCATTTTAAGAACGTCTGAAGGATTGTCATGATAACTGGGAACCGGTACTGGAGTTTCTGCAGTCAATGGATCATTTTACCTGGCAGTATGGCCGTCCACTTTAGTTTATAATACTGGAACTCTCCGAGAAACAAACTAAATAAGTGCAATTCACATCTAAAAACAAACTCCATTCAGTAAACCAAGTCATATTTCTGTATTTTAAAGACTATTTCTAAATAAATAGAAAAGTTGGTGCTCACCTTATAAGAAGTATGATGAATCCCAGTGTTTTGAAGATTTATAATCAGACACGTAATACACAGATTGCTGAAATATCGCCATTGCTTCTTCTTGACTTAGCACAACTGTTTTGTATGTTACCTGGTATATATCGTATCTGTATTTAAGAATATTTAGGTGGATCGTTTTGCCAGCTAGAATCATTTTGGGCCACTTTCCCCTAAATAGAAATTAGTTTTCAGGATATTTTAAAAGAATACATATATATGAACAGTTTTAAAAACTAATTTAATAAAAATTCATATAGCTCATGATGCATTTTTAATCATTTCGATTTTAGTTGCATGTTCTGTAAAAAATTTCGAATAACACTTAAAAGGAATGGAATTTTAGAAAAGTATAGAAAGCATTTTATCATTTTACACATACATGATGAATATTTTAAATGAATTATTCAATTTTATTTCTTCATAGCCTAAAGGTAAAAGAATACTCTCCAGTTGGAAACGACGCATATTAAATTTTTAAATCTTCAAAGTCGTAAAAAAAGATTGGCCCTAGTATTTTCCAGTTTCATGCTCATGAGCTTTATTATTTTATTATTTTTCTTGAGCACTTTTTAAACCTCTGAGCATCTTGGGAAAAGGCAGGAACGTAAAAACGCTGTCACTGTGCATTAATTTCGGTTTTAACAATATCAAAAAAAGCGGTTAAAGTTACTGCAATTAAAGAAAATAAGCTCTGAATCCATTTTTTTTTAAGTATATAAATTATAGATGTGCCGCAATGAAAAATGCAGTGCAGTGAATTTAATTTTTTTCAGCATACAATTTAAATTTAGATTTCTGTTATTATACAGGGTGTCTTAAAAATATTGCGGCATACTTTTAGAGGAAGTTCAACACATCTTAAGGGGTAAAAATTCCATAGGAATATTACATAAATGGAAACGTCCGAGAAGGAGTGGCAGCAAAGAAGTAAAAGGACTCAAGAGGGCGATTCATAGGAAACATCATGAGTGCGTATGGCGTGCTACATGAATGCAGTCCATAATGTTACAACAGATGCTGTAGTGTTAACACCATCAGACGCCAAGCACGCCTTACACGCACGGTTAATTGATAACCGGGCAGACTCGAACACACTTGAAATTTCTTTGAATGTAGCAGCAGTCTTATCACGGGATCCACTGCAGACTCCACAGGCAAAACCGACACAAGATATTAGCTTTAAGTTCCCCCAGAGAAAGATATCGAGGGTCACTAAATCGGGTGACGGTGGGGATGGTGTTTCCGTCTTGTTCAAACGTGTCTTGCAATCAACAGACCGTGGGTGTAAGGAATGTTTGGCGGAGGATGGTGCAAACTTCGAGGATTTGTTATAGCATTATAAACTGTATTCATCTACTGTGCAACTTATGATGCCCAATAACTTTTTCCAGCGAATTACTCTCTTGTGTCCTTCCCGATCTACACAGCTATGTCTGCTACTTGTTTCCCTTAATGTTTCCGGTTATGGCTTACATGCAATTGTCAATCGTTCAGATGTATTTTGCCTTCCCTAAAAGTTTGTCTCAATGCTTTTGAGACACCTTGTATATAAATTAGCATTGCTTTTAAACAAGACATTGATATCATTATTTTTTATATGTCCTGGACTCAGTGTGCGATAAGATTAAAAACTTACGTTCGAAAAAAAAAAAACTGTAAATTTTTATAAACCCGAAATGTACAGTACTGTCTAATATAATAAAAGTACCCTGCCATGTTTTCTTTCTTTTCTTTTCTTTTTTCTTTCTTTTTTCTTTTTTTTTCTTTTTTTTTTTTAATTTTTTATTTTGTAGATTAAAACTCTTTGGAGAAGCGACTGTATTTGCTTTTTATAAAATCAGCTACATTAAAAGCGAAAATATTGTATGTGGAATAATTTTTACATTTCTTAAATGCAGTATTTATCAAACTAAAATAGAACATTTTATAAAATAATGGTGTTATTATGCATTGCGTTAAATTATTTTTTGTTTTAAATACATTATTTTGAGCGCTTTTTGTTAGACCATTTTAATTAATTAGAAATTTCACGGCTGTATTTAAATGTTAAATACAAAAACTTCTAATTTGCAATTGTTGACTAAAGATTAAAATTAATACAGCGATTCAAACAGTGTTTTCCCCAAAGATTTAAGAAATGATTTTATCAAAAACTTAAGATTTTTTTTAATCAACACGCAAAATTACGCAAATATTTCTATACGTTTCCAAATTGCTGCACTTTCAATCCTTTTTTATTCAAGAACACAGTATTAAAAATGTAATTATGATTTTCTACTTGCGTGAAGATCTAAATGAACCCCCACAGTGAAAATATTATTGTTAAAACCCACCAGCACAACCAATATTCCGCAATAATTCAACCTAAATAATGTCAACAAATCTTTCTGGGTGAACTCTCTCCCAATATCCGCTCAGATAAACCGCCTTTAAATCTTTATTTCAGATTCTGTGTATTCGAAGCGAATTATTAAACCTTTGGAGGCGGCTAATCTGACAGCAGTATGTTTCATTTATGCTGGGTTGTAATTTTAGACTCGGTGTTTAAAAGTCAGGCCGTGGGCAAAATATACGAGCGGCCGGAAATGAAAAGCTCCATCGCAGTGTGTCTTAGAAATATTGTGTTGCAAATATTGCAACTCGTATTCTTTTTTTTCTTTTTTCCTCAGAAAATTGACGATTTCTTTTAGTCAATGTAAATTAAGTAGTTCCACTTAAGTTATGTGCACGATGTTAATAATGATATTATTTTCTGTTGTTTTACAATACATCATTTAATATTTTTAGTATGCAGAAGTATTTTCTATTCGTTTACGTAAATTTGAATAGTATTTGCTTAAAAATAAAATATTTTGATTGAATTGTAATAGCTTTCAAGAATTATGCTTAAATGGAAAACTATTACAAGATATTTTCTTCATATAAAATTATTAAATCTGTTATTTTTTTTCAATATATATATTTCGTTTGTATGTGTGTTATATGAAGTGAGTTAAAATAACATCCATGTTCTCGTAAGGAACATTTCATACTGCAGCCAGTTACTAAGTTACTAGAAGTCGAAAATGTCGTTTAAATCTAATTTATTTCCATACAGGGTCTAAAGCTTTTGCTTAGTGGCTTTAGTGTTAGATTTCTGTTTATTCTCTAATAAAATGTAAAACGTCAGTTTAATTAAGCCAAATTTTAAAAAACCTTTT
The DNA here is from genome assembly GCA_038373885.1 of Cheiracanthium punctorium. Taxonomy (NCBI): domain Eukaryota; kingdom Metazoa; phylum Arthropoda; class Arachnida; order Araneae; family Cheiracanthiidae; genus Cheiracanthium; species Cheiracanthium punctorium. The sequence goes on along the minus strand of JAWZYV010001322.1, from coordinate 1,554,784 downwards.
GCATTTGTGTAAAAGAAATATCACGGGGCTTTATAAAGAATTTAGAACTTAAATAAAATGAATTAAAAATTTGTATGTCTGTGAAACCCATCTTAAAAAGTACCATAGGAATGTCATTCAGATAAAGACATTTCTATGAAGACTTTTTTATGGTTGAGCTATAAATTGTATTTGAAGCATGCAATAAGGGAATAAATTATAATGAACTTAAACGATTCCAGTTATTCATACATATGTAAATGATACTGATTCGCATCATTTATGATTAAAAAGCTATGTTACTAAGACGTGACGTAAATTTGATTTCAGTGATTTTTTACTTGGCTACTGTTTTTATTTTTTCAATATTAGAATGATATGAATGAATAGCGTGAATAGAATTTATATTTTAAAATATTACTAAAAGTTCTTTTAAATAAAGATTACACATCCACTAAAAAAAATTTTTTGAAACAAAACTTTTTCTTTTGAACGCCAGTTTCTTCTGAGTGTTAAAAAAAAAAAAAGAAAAGGAAAAAAAATCGAAAATTTTCTGTTTTAGCCCACCGCTTGACACGATTTCAAAAATCGGCATTTTTGCGTATTTTCTGGTGTTTGTTATTAAATGTACAGTTTCAAAAGACACAATGAAAGAATGTACACAAAATAATAAACCTCAAAGAAATTTGGAATTTTTAAAGTATTAACCCAGCAAACACACACAGGTTCTCTGAACGTCTATTAACGTTCAGAAAACGTCTTCTGAACGTTAATAGACGTTCAGAGAACCTGTGTGTTTGCTGGGAATGCTGAAAATTAAATAAAAGTACGAGTTAAAATAATATAGATGTAAAAATATATAAATAGACAAGAAACGATTTTTTTTTTTACTTAACCGTTGTATTAATGGTGGTTGATCTCAAGGGTTACCATTAGAACACATACACTGCCACATTTGATTATTTATCACTCTACTAGCGGAGAAATGGTTTAAACCAAGATTCAGCCTTTCAAAAGTTTTATTGTATCTTAGAAAATGTTAAATCAACAAGGGTAAATGGAAAGAAAACTAAGTTCACACGTAATTTTCAGTCGGATGTGGTCACATTATAAACAGATAAATTTAAGTAATTTTATTAATAAATTCATTAAATATTGGTTCAGTTTTTATAACACTTTTAAAAGTAACATGCTTAGAACAGCAAGAAATTAGATTATTTTCAATAAATAAATAAGATGTTAAAGAAAAGTCTCGTAGTGACCTATAAACTGTCACCAAGGGTATATACTCCATCTAGTAATCACAAAACTTTTCCGAAAACGCTATTTATGTTCCGTCTTACAGCGTAGTCATTAAATCTCCAGAGACTGTACGTTATAGCTTTTTCCGTATGACCTCAGTTCCTGTCCAAGATTAAAAGCTTCTAAAATAATCCGAATTGGCTTACCTAGATCAAAATGAAAGGGAAATATTAGGTCAAAGAGATGAAAAATAGAAAAATGAATTATGAAAATAAAACTTCCTTTCTATGGAAATAGATCAGATCTTTAAGTGGAAAAATATAATTTGTAATACAAAATTATCGTGCACAAAGTGTCGTATTAAAGCATACAAAAATATCTTAAAATAGCATCTACCTTTTGTTTGCTGCTTTATAACCAAATGTCCCTCTTTTTGTGTTTTTATTTCGTAATTTTTGTATGAGTTAATTAGAAAAGTGAAGTATTTTATGCCTTACATAAAGAGCGTAAAAATATATTTTTAAATTGTCTTTAACTGCATTAAACTTTAGATAGGTATATTTAAATTTTCAGTAACATTGACATTTACTCATAAAAATCCCATTATCTAACAAAATATGACACTCTTGGAGTGAATTGACAAATTTTCAAATTTATATTAATTTGTTCTACATGTAATAAAAGGTAAAATAAAAAAACTTGTTATGATCCCTTACAGAATATTATTTAATTTTTTTACCATATAAAAGTGGCTCATAAAAATTTATCAAAATGAAACAACTTATTTCACTTAATTAAGTGATTTTGAATCGCAGAAATAAAAGTATAAATCTCTTGAATAATAAAAAGGTAATTTAATTGTAATTTAATTAAATGTAAATTTTTATTAATTTAAACTTTCTTCCATTAGTAATTAGCTTAATAATATTGTTTAAAAGCAAAGAATATGCATTTTTAATTTATATGAAGGGTTTTTTTTTATGAAAGTGTATTCACAAAGGTAATGTAACATTTCAATTTGGCTTTTAAAGATTTAGTAATGTGTGAGTCATTTAAGTGAAATGTTCTTATATCAAAGAGATATCAATAAAATGAATGGTGAAGCAATGTTTTGAATAAGATTAATAAATAACTCACGAAATTCAAGTATTGTACCTCATACTTTGTTCTTTACTTCCCATGCAAAAATTTAAAAAATTTACGACAAGACATTTTTAGAAATAAGTGCATCGATTCTCATATAATATGGGGAATCAGTATATAATTCACTTTCGGTCTACTGGATTGTTTAACTTTTCATGTTTAATTGTTGATATTACTATCGACGTTATGTGGATCAGTATAGTGTATGATCCATAACAACAGATTATTCAGTTTAGACAACAGACTATTACTTTCTAAATTTCATATCAATTACGATTTCTATTGCATCAGTCATCAATAAACTTATATACAAATATAATTTTATAATTTTTTTTTATAAATTAGTTATGCTCATTTTTGAGAAATTATGCATCCATTTTCATTTAAGCAAAACCTTGAATACTTACTTATACAGTTACTTTTCTTCGTGGAGAATAGTTTTATGAAATAAATTTATAAAATATGTGTTTTCATAGCCACGATTTCCAAGCTTGCATTTTCTTTTAATTGAATTCAACCACAATTGTCCATGAATTTGTTTCTCAATTGAGTATGTGCTGTTATGTTCTTGTTCATATTTTTTAATTAGATTATATGTTTATTCTTGTATTTTTTTTAATTGAAAAGTATATTTTTCTCTGTGTATTATTGATTTAAAAGTACATTATCTCTGTGTATTATTGATTTAAATGTACATATTTTTTGTCGTTTTATAATATACTAATAGCTTGTATTTTGCTTATATTATGATATTTCAGTGCTTCAGAATTTTTTGTTGTTGTTATTTGTGTTAGGTCGCGTAACTTTACTATGTTTAACTGTAAAACTATCTGAATTAATGTTTTTTTAATCTTTGATTAAAACAATTAAAATAAATGACCTGATAGTTTACTAATTTTTTATCGACCGCAGAGTACAATCGTGATTTTAATACTTTTCACATAATATCATAAAATGTGAAGAGATCATAAATGTTGTTGAATATTGTTTTGCAATATAATTTATAAAACTCTTTTTTTCATATTTATGATCACATTGTGAATGTTAAATTTCAGACAATTTTGATGCATGCTTATTTCTTAAATTTTAAGTATATTTGTAAAATATGAAAACTATTCATAACGATATTGGGTTTGTTTACCAGTTTTGCAGCAAATTACTTTCGTAGTCTAGCATAATTAGAAATAATCATTTAAATTATTTCAAAGCTCAGCTGAATTCCATTTAAATATTATTTTACATCACCCTTTATTTATTATTCCATTATTTTTTTCATTGTATGTCATATTTTTAATATCATGCACATATCATGACACTGTGTATCTCAATGTGAACCATCTTTACCATTCATTACCTTTGTGTGCTCAAAATCGTTACCGCAAGGTAAACAAAGTATCAGATGTACTCATGTCTCCTGATGATGTTCCTTACAGGCAATTATTCTCACAGAGACTACGTGAAATACCTGACCCGTAAGTAACTGGCCTTAATAATTAACAAACGCCTTTTGACTCGATTTTCAGGTCGCGGGCAAAACCAGCTACTCTGTAATATACGCCACTTGTTCTGAACAAACACTGCGATTCCGCGGAAATGCGTCAGGCCGCGTAATGCAAATGCAAATAACACATGCGAAAAGGGGGGGGGGTGTTCTGCAATGGAGACTTTCAAATATTGACAAACGGGCTGTTTATCTGGATTTGATTCAGTATGAAACGAGGTTGATTGGATGGATAGGATAGCGAGGACATGCAATTAGATCTGGCCGCCTGTTGTGCATTGCGATTTGCGTCGGAGTGTATAAATCCATGCATCTGTGCGTGGGCTGCATATTCATTACGTCGCTCGAACCACGTGCATTATATTTGGCCGAAAGAGGAAATGATGCAGATTTAAAACGCAGTTGTTTCTTAAACCGTCGATTTCGCTTGTTGACTTGGACTGGTGAACGTAATTTCACGAAATGGGAGTTGGGTGGAATTGGAGTGGAAGTGGCAGGTGCTACTTCCATTGCAATGGAGAATGGTGAACCGTGCGCGCAGTTTGACACTCCATTTTCGATAGCTCAACCAAATGCGAAATGCCGTCCGTTTGGTGTAGTGGCTAACGCACTATTCTACCTCATTTTGAATCCGGGTTCGATTCTCGGCATGGGCTTGATTGAGCATGGCCCTTCGTAGGTGTAATGATGGCAGCCCATCGGCTACCCCTTCACAAATGGATATGTCTTTCGGCGACTCCCCAACGGACGAGGCTTAATACATGTCATTGGACAAACAAACAAACAAAAAAAACCGATGACCTCAGGTTTATCATTTGACTTAAAGAGCGACAAAACTAGCTTTAAAATATCGAATAATATGCCATCGATTTCCGTATTACTTTTTCCTCTTTTTTATATCTTGTCTTAAATTTAGGATTTGAAAATGTTTAAAACAGAAATCTGCAAAATGTACCAATCTAGTAATTTAAGGTCTTGATACATCATTATGAATTATTAAATTTTGGGATCTAGCATTAAAATCTGAATGTGCATGATTAAAGAAATTAAAAATATGATACATGAACTATGCACGATTAACGTATTATTAAGTAATTGTGATGATTGTTTTTATCACTTTAAACTTAATTCTAGTATAAATTTTTATCAACCTATTTTATTTTAAAAATAATTAAGCCTGATATTGGAAGCAAAGTACTTTTTCTCTCCCTAAGGGGAGAAAAAATAAACAGGGGAAAAAAAATCAGCGTAATTCCATGCTGTAGTGCATGTATTGTAGTAATCAGTTTCGATTGCCATAACTTAAAAAATTCAACAACTAAAAATATGCCAAATTTTGAAACTTATCAAACCAACGTACTGGTAAATCAAGTAAAGCAACAGGTTCGGATTCACAGATGGCTGGCAGTTGACCCTATAAGAGGGTTTTCAGCTGTCAGTCTCCAATATTTTTTAAATAATCCGGCTACTTTACAGAATCCAGCCGAGACCATCGGGTTCTGCAAAAATATTAAACAAAAGGACAGGTTATTAATGCTGTGAGCCAATTAACAATAGTTTTTGAACTCTTTACGTATTTATATGCGATTTATACTACTTCAAAATCAAGTCAGAGCGGTAAAGCCAACAACTCATGTTTTCTCAAGTGGCACAGATACTGCTTTATTTATATTTATTGAGGCTTTAAGTTTTATTTTTTCCTTGATTGGAAAGCAATCAATAAAAATAAATACTTAAATTAAATGAAAGGGAAAGGAGGGGTGTTAACCCTTTAGTGCTCAGTTTTGCACAGATGCAAAGCTGCATATCCATGCACACTTTCAAAAATTATTCAAGTGCAAGTCAATGTCTTTATATCAGTTTCATCATAATGTATTGTTCTCTATAAAAAGTGGGTTATATAGTACATAATAACAACTTCTAATATTTATTATCAGCTCTCAATAATATATCAGCTCTCGGAAATTTCTCTCAAACACACATACTTTTTTGAGTGATTGTACTAAATATTGATATTTCCAAAAAATGCGCTTATTAAAGGGTTAAATTAATGATATTAATCAGAAAAAAAGAAGGTCGATTGTGTATTTATGAATAGGCGAACATAAATTGATTGAAATGTTTTGGCTACCAGGTGATTAATTTTTTTTAAAGTTATGTTGTTTTATGGTTTAGGGTTAGGGAAAGTGATCAGAGTCAGCGGAAAAATTCACAGAGAATGGGAGGATATTTTGAAATTAAAATTCATGTCTATCTACATATGTAATGCAATTGATTATCTTAGAAGAGAGAAATGCACTAAATATTTTTAGAGAGGTATCCTAAAAGTCCGTGCTAAAACAAAGTATTTGTAATTTATAATGTAATAATACGAAGTATGTGATCTGAACAAACTTTTACAACATCATACTTTAAACATTAAAATTTAAAAGAAAAGTATGGAACAAGTGTAATCACTAATAATTTTTGATAAATATTTTTAAACTAACAGATGAGTAGGTGTTACTTTAGAACTTCCTTTTCCAATGTATCCTAAAGTATACAGTGTATGAAGTTTATTACAAAAATAAAATTTGAAATAAATAATGTACTATTTAAAAATTGAATCGTCAAAAGCAACAGACACATAGTTCGCATTTTTGTTTGTTAATAATCATGCTTTCTGTTATTAAAAATCAGTTCATAATGTACTATTAAAACATGTATTTCAATTGTTCTTGTATAAGTGAACAACATGCTAGCATTGTAACACATTTTTAACGTATTAAATTAATGTCAACAGAATGCTGATAAATAGTTTGAATATGAATGCGTTAAAACTTAACCAATCCTTCAAAACACTGGAAATAATTTATCCGAAGCTTAAGTAATTTGAACACTGACGTATGTAAAAGCTGGTGTATGTAACTTTTAATTAATTATCAGTATTTTATAACACTTCCAAATATTAACTAAGTATCTTATCATAAAAATCTCTTCCGATTAAATATGAAACATATACAATTAAACATCTCGCTTAAGTGATTTACAGCATTTTCTGCAAACACGATTCTCTCTTGTCCTTTCGATGTCTTATGTTCCATTAATATTTACTAAGCAGAAGCCTGATAACATAGCTTACATTTAGCAACAAGTATCTCTGGATCTGCGTTGGATCACTGCCAAATTTTTCTCCAAACGTGCCCTATGTATTAGTTATGACAATTTTATCAATGCCGCATCAACCATTCTATGGAGTCTGGTAATACCTTATTTATTGAGTACGGAGTTTGTAGCATTAGGAACGTACACATATTTTATTTTCCCTAATATGTGCTTTGTAGAGATGGAAATAGGCTTAGCCGTTCGCAAGGTTCCCGCTTTTATTGCGTAAGAGGATTAGTATCACACAATTCAACATCATTTTCATTTCTTTCCGCTTTTGAATATGATACTATATAATATCTTTATGAACTATCCAATACTTATAAAAGTCAAGTAATATGGATTGGCTTTACTTTAAAAGTTCAGCAAATTATTTTAATTATTCATTATTTTATTGCTGCAAAGTTATTATTTGGCAAACAATATACTGGCTAGCATTCTTGTAGCGTTCCGTGCCCCCCAAAAATGCTTCATAAAGAAAATAGATGCAAAATTTTGTTCCACTTTTTTTTACGATAGAATAAATAAATTTTCCATAATTTGAATTCACCAGAACATGTTAGTTTGATGATACCTGCAAATTATTATCATTAATGCTATCATTATTTTTTATATCCACACAATAACAAAGAATAAGTTATTAAAGCAGAATATATCTAGTTAAATGGCTGCAAAACTAGTTATTTATAATTTACTGTGGACAAAGGGCTCCGATTTAAAAAACATGGGGTTTATATCAGTGACTCCTTTCTGTAGATACTTATGTTTGCAATCAAAAGCAATAGAATTAATTAAAAACTGTTGTCTTGTAACTATAGGATTTCTACTTTATCTATGTTTTTTTAGTTAAAATTATCTCTAGATAAAATTTATTGTGAAGCAAAAATTTATTGATGTGTAAATTTAACATCTCAACTGTATAGGTGTACGAGATTTATATCAAAGACTTCATTCAGTAGATACTTATGTTTACAATCATAAAAAATAGAATTCATTAAAAACTGTTATCTTGTAAAAATAGGATTTCTACTTTAACCACGTTTTTTAGTTAAATTAAAAAGAGAAAAAAACGGAAAGTGACTTAAGTACGGATCTACCCTTCCATGCCATTTGCACGCAAATGCAAGAATTCAAAGAGATGAAAGCTTGTATGTGATTTTTTAAATAAGTAGTTTAATAATTTTACCTCTTACACTTGGCCACTTTCAAACGAATAAGAGAATAGATTCTAATATTTAATAAATTTGAAATATTGAGCGATATTTTAAAGTATATGAGGTAGAATAAATTGGAGCTAAAGAAACTCTTGAGTGAAACTTTAATAGTTTTACAAGCAGTAAAAAAATGTTCCCGGAATATATATATATATATAAACCTTAAATGTCTTAATATCACAGGATATCTATGGCTTTAATTCTTCCTAAATTTCACCTTTTCATACCATAATATGCTTTTAAAATCTTTTACTAATTCTAAAATTCTAAAGAAGCCTGACATATCAGTAAACATATTAACATGTATCTTAATTTTAATGGAGAATTAAGCCCCGCTGCTTTAATTATTCTTAGTTACCATAAAACAGGGGGAAACGTTTTAAATAGGATGGTTTTATTCAGTAAGGCTGTGGAAACAAAAATATGTTTTCGAAAAATTATTATCACGATGATGAAGTACATTTTCCTTAGCGGAATGTTTTTTGATTTTGCGGCAAGAAAAGCGCTAATACGGTTTCTATCTCAAAATTTTATCGAATAAAGATACTTTTATTGTTTTTATTCGGTGTTCCACATGGTAAATCTTACTTTAAGAAAAAGGTGTTTTGTCTTGACTTTTAAGTTAAACATACTCATCAAAAATTAATTAAACTGACAAAAAATTAATTCAACTCGCTCTGAAACAATGTATATTTTTCATTTTCAAAATTCATAGTACTTCAGTGGTGTGGTAAATTTTTCATTAAAATGCATATATTTTATTTTGTTTCATATAGTATGTTTAAAAGGATGACTTTAATTTATTTCATTTTTAATGAACATTTACTAAAATCTTCGTACCTCTTTCCTCTATCTATCATCATAGATATTGGAGAAAACTAAATTTCTTCATGTTACTTGTGTAAGATAAAATTACACCGCTTATCACAGATTACCAATGTTTCACTATGTAGTAACAACAAAAAACAATAATAATAATTGAAAGGAGTGTTTTTCTAGAAAAAAAATTTCAAACTCCAATTCTCATTTTATGCAATGAGATAGATGTTGGGATGTCTCATTAATTCATGGTGATTAGCGATGCTTCAATAGTAAATATAAATTAAAAAGAAAGTTTTCCAAACACTATAAATAAATTAAGCTGTTTTATATGAAAGTAATATTTTCTTGTATGTTAAACTGTTATATACTTTTGTCATTATGCTTTAATTATAAAAAAATGAAGAGCACTTCAAGCTTAATGCATGTAATTATGTAATATTTAATATAATTCTAGGATTTTATCCATTTTATATGGGATGAAAACCCTCACATAACATTTTTCTGGTCTACATTATATCACAAATAATAACTTTATGTGTATATCTGCTTAATGCTCCTTTATCATCCTCCAATCAACAATTGCTTATCTACATTTTTGCAGCAAAGAATGTTTAATTTGAGCATTAATCATGTGCTTTATGAACACGTAAATCTAATATTCTTATTGAGAAAACTCAACTCATCCATCTTACAATTATCTTGTCTTTTAATCTGATTAAAACTTACTTCTAAGTTCATAAATAATGTTCTCTTTCTGGTGAATACCTTTATATATATATTATGTATGTGCGTGTTATCATAAGTTCAAATTTGTTAATCCAGGTAATGAAAACATCAAACACCTTCGCCGCGTGAAATATATTTTTCCTCTCACTTTAGTGTAACATTTTTCGAACTAGCTGGTGAAAATTAATGTTTTAAAACTGATGTATTTGCCGTTTGGTAATAGCTGAGCACTCACTATGAACTTCTAAAGCAGTTTCACATTTATTTTTAAGAGCATTTTCCACCAAATATCTACAGTAAAATCATATGAAAATTATTTTTCATTTCTTAAGTCGAGTTTCTGAAGGTGCACTGATCTACAGTTTTAACTTTTTAATTCACAATCATTTTAAATTTAGAAGTCCTACTTCTACGAACTTTATTTGTATTGAATTAAATAAAATAACAAACCAGAAAATTGTATTAGAATAATCCATGCTCCAAGGCTGTACCCAGCCCCCAGAAATTTAAAATTTTCTTAAAAAAACAATAATAATAAAGCTTTTTTGTGAAAATTTTTGCCTTTTTCACCTTTTGCGTTTTTGTCAGTTAAATGCAAAACAATATAATACACTCGTTTGATAGATATTCGTTAAAACGGCATCATATTTAAAAATGCACATATAAGATAATTTTCATATTTGTCAGAATGCTAAATTTCTGTTAATAAATAAACATTATAATCATTATTGTTAAAATTTAACATTCACGAATGTTCTATTAGTTGACAAAATTAAAGTATTCAAATACATTTCCCGTTGCAGTAAAAATCACATACTTAGTAAATCTCTCAAACTTAGGTTCTAGCTTTAACAAAATCTGTGTGTCTGTTTTTAATATTATCTTTGCTTCTAATATGATTAAACCGGACTTTTAGGTTCATAAATAACGCTTAACGAACTCTTCCAATATTATCATAAGTTCAAATTCGTTCATCTAGATAATGAAAATATCAAACATCCTTGCTGCTTGAAACATTTTTCCTCTGACTTTCGTTTAACTTTTACAACGCTGTGACGTTAGAAGCATACCGCATGGGTGATTAAAGGGGAGAAAAAATCAAGTCCAGAAAGATATTTATTTTGCTCATAACTCATAATACATTTTGCGAATAATTTTAGTGAGTACATATTAATCTTGGTTATTTCAAACGCCTCTGAGAAATAAAAACTGTATTAATCATCCTTAAAATAACTTCTATACCTAAGTTACTTTTTAAGCATTTTAATCACCATTAGTCAAACGAAAATATGCATAAAGTTTTAAAATCGCACAAATATTTATTATTCGAAATTTTTAATTTTACTTATTCGGGATAATTTGAAAACTGCGATGGTTTATTCGCACCGGTCTCTTTCTTCTTTAAATATTTTTTTTTTCGTATTTATTCTTTCGAAATTGAGCAATATGTAAATATTTTTAGATAAATATTAAAGATAGGGCTTTAAATTAATGTTTGTTCAATAGGGTAAGTTTGACTTTGCGGTTCCTAAGCGGTAATTACTTAACGGCTATTTTTGATTCTTTGAAGAAATATTCTTGAAGTGACGTAAGCTTTTAAAGCCGAATAAACTCTATTTTAATGCGTATATCTATTGCCTTATTATTAAAAACGAAAAAAAAAATTAAAACTGAACACATGTATATTTGTGTTCAGTTTTTTTGGAAGATTTCAATTGCTGCCTTAGAAATTCAAGGTCTCCATAAATTACGTTATAAAAACCAGAGGTTTCCACCGGATTATACCATCTTGCCCAATTCACCGAACTTGAAAATTTTCATCCATAAATCGGCATATATTTTTTGATTACTTTGTATTGTAAATATTATAAGCCTTTTTTTCACTTAAAAACCTTTATCTGTTATCGTGTGTAGGTGTTTAGTTATTAAATCCTGAAATTGTAAGTTTAAATTATAGAATTCAATTTTTATTAGTTGATAAAGATAAGTATACAATTGTATTATGAAATTTAGGAGTTTACTTTTCACATGCTAAATGTATTTCTGTGTGTGTATATTTTAGTTATTGAGTCAATGAAAAGTATTTATAAACTTTTGAGAAGAAAAATGATAAGTATTTATACGATTAATAAGAAGAAATAAAACCTTGTGTGTTATATTGATTTATCTTCATTAATTATAACTTTCAGCTAAGACATTTCATTAATATTCCTATGTTTTCTGCTTTTAAAAAATGTATGGCTATTATTGCCAACTAATTTTTACTACTTCCACAGAACAAGTGTAAATGAAAATTTCTAATTAAACCAAAATTAAGAACTTTTGGCGCAATATCGTCAACGTATTGCGCATTTGTTTATTTATTTTGTTTTTTGTTTTATTTTATTAATTTGTAAAAATAAGGTACGTGCTTACGAATGCGGTTTTCTGCCTTACGTGCAGTTTGTAAAATGAATATATTTAGAATTTTGGATGCTGCAGGGTTTTTTTTCAAGACCGACTGACAGAAAAAAACACGTTTTTTTTTAATTTATAAAAGAGCAAATTTATAAATAAGCTAAATTCTTTTTTTAACTTCCTTTTATAAAATATATATTAAAAGTAAAAAATAGGTTTTTGTAAACACACACACACACACACACACACACACACACACACACACACACACACACATATATATATATATATATATATATATATATATATATATATATATATATATATATATATATATATATATATATATATATATATATCCTTTAAATTATTCTGTTGCAAAAACACACTGTTGAAAACGCACATTTCTATAAATGCTTTTTTTTAGCTTTATGTTATCATAAAAAGTACTCTAAGAATATACATTTTAAAGTTATTTTACTGTTCATGAATACAACAGTATAGAAATAAAGCGTATAATTTTACTTTTAAATTGACGCGCATATAGTACAATATTTGTAGACCAAAGAAAAAATAGAAAAATAAAAAAATCTTTTTGGATTTTGCAATGCACAAACTGCCTTTTTTTCATTGCATTTATTCTAAAGATTAGTATTATTTTTTCATATAGATTTAGTGAATGCAGTACGGTTGCAATCAAAATCTGTATCTAAAAACACTGTCATTTGAATGTGATAGCAATGTGACTTCATCTTGAGCGTCGGGAGTATTTTCTTGACTACGAACTAAACTTCTCTCCTTGAAGTCACAGTATGAATTATTTAAATACAATGGTGACTTTCTGGCAACACTCTGAATAGAGTATCACAGACAATACATCACCATAAAGTCACAGATATGTCATTCGATGACTTTCACATAACGTCACATATCAGTCACGACAACGACTGTTACCTATACTTCAAACTTCACCGTCAGCGTGACTTGTGACCTATTGGGAAAATTTGTACCCCATCATATTAGCAAATAATTAGATATATTCTGAAATACAACCATTTCATTCCGAGTCCAGAAAAACCAAATGAGAAATGAGTCTTACTGTGGTATTTTCGTCTTTTATAAACAGCATAGCCTGGTAATTTCCTACTAAATGAATTCCTTACAAAGCGAACAAGAAAGTACCAACAAAAAGTATTTTCTTTTTTCCTTAATATCGGAAGAGATATGAATTTGAGTGACTTCGATACAAGCTTTGCTCGTATTTCTTTTGCTTTACCACTGATTAAGGATTTGTAGAAGTAATCTGTAAGTGACTATTGAGAGTTACGTAGCTTTTGTATTTGTACAGTAGTGCTTAAACACGGTCAATCCATAAGAAGTAAATGATAACTGTTGTAAATGTGGATACAATTGTTATTTCTTGTTTACTACTCATGTATAATATCAAAAATTGAGTTTGGTATTTCTTATATTATTTTAATAGATTCTGGTTGAGTATGAACTAAATATAAAGAAAAATTACTACCGTCAATTCCAATATTTGTGAATGAAATATGGCGTTTTAATTCCCCATTACACTTGAAGATAGTTCTACTCGCAGTCGAGTTTTTAACTCAGTTATTTACAAATAGCCTTTTTTATTTTTAATCATCAAATGACTTTAATTTCTCAATACATTCAATGTCCATTTTTGTCATAAAATTTCTCAAAATACATTAGTTTTACGTTTCTTCTTCCTGTTCTTATCTATTAGTTACATAAAATAATTTTTACTAGAAGTGTATGATCATATTTTGTATGGGCAAACTTATAAATGAAATCAAATGCTTAAAAAGCATCTGGAACAGATTTTAAATCAATGAAATTACTTTATCTATACTTTTAACAATAACTCATTTGAATACAAATACAAATACAAAAACAAACTACATAAGACGGGTTTTCTCAAAAGTGCCAGAATCTGCGTTTTAAACACTTTGGGTTTTCATTTTGACATTGAAAATTCTTCCAAAAGTTGGTCCTTTTGGTTTGAAAAAAAAGTAATTGTGACTGCAAACTCTGTTTTACTAGATTAAATTGGGCTTGATTATTGTCGGGTGCATGCAACAGTTATTAGAAACTTAAAATTCATATTTCACTATTTGTCACTCTTCTTATCGAAAGTTTTATGGGTTTTTAGACATTTGATACAAAATGTAGGTGGTGTTAAAAAAAACTTTTGTAAAACATCCAACACACATCAAGGAAGCTCAAAATTGCTCCAAGCGATTTTTTGAGGAGTGAGGCCTTTTACTGTGTAAAATAAAATATTAAAGTGATCGGAAAGGTGTATTTTTGTATGTTGATATCTGGTCTATCTGAAACTTCTAAAGCTAATCATATGAAATTTGGCATATATATGAGGTTTTTAATGTAGAGCTCTATAAAAGATGTTTTTTTAATACTTAAAATAGGGACAGGTGGCCAGAACGTTCTTTTCACACCCAAATATTTATCTTTAAAAAATATATAGGAATATTTATTGCTGTAAAATGTGACACACGCGGGTACATAAGAATTAATTTTAAGAAATTTCGAAAATCGTATTCCAGAGAGATTTGGTGGCCATCCTCTCCTCTTTTCACATATATTTCTTGAAAGAAAAAAGGAACAGTTATCTAGGCAATTCTGGCTTTTAAATGCAATATATATTAGCACATATTCAGCCCAAACTGAAGGTCATTAAAACTTGTTACAAAGCTATGTGTTTTAATATGATGTATAAAAAAAATGACATTACTTTACGATACATTTTTACCCGACACGATGCTTATTTTCTCTTATAAATACATGCTAACGGTGTAGTTCGAAAACAAATCATGTAATTTTGGTACACAAGTGCAAATAAACTAATTATGTCAGGCACTTCAAAATTTTGAAACTGTCCCTTTACAAGCTGTACTACATACTAAAATAAATGATCAATCTGTATCAGTTTCAAAACTTTTAGAAAAAATTCTTAAAATTCGGAAATTTTCGCAAAACGTGTCACTCTTCGAAAAATCTTGCAGCTCAGATCCATGTTTAAGAATTTTTTCTAAAAATTTCACAAACGCCACAGCTTTTTCGCTTATTGCAGTGTGTAAAGCAGCTTATGAAGAACTATCTGGAATTTTTTGGAGACGATGGTGCTATTAGTTTATTTCAATTTGTGTACCAAAGCTAGAAACAGAGTTTTTTTTATCTTCGACCAACACCCTTAATGGTAGCTCCGCTGATTTTACGCTTTCCTCGGGAAACAAGCTCTTATTAGACCCCATGCAACTTCCTGAAAACTTGGACCGAAATTTTCAGTGACAATTCTAAACACTTCTCTTAAAGAAAAGACGGTTTTGTGCAAATGGTCTCCGGTAGGAAGATGTGACAGAAGCTAGTATCGCGCAGACACGAAAACCGGGAACACACTAAATGCTTTGTTCGGGTAATTTCCGGTCGCGAATCCTCCAGTAATACAGAGAAGTAGCTAAAGGGGTTAGTTAATCTAGAGGAAAGACCTTTTCTCTGCAACTGAAGATATGAATCTGATTGACCGCATTCCTAAAGTAAAAGTTATCGGAAAAACCTTTTCGCCCTTTGTTCCTGTTTATCAGATGACTTTACGGGTATAAGATTTAATAGCATTCTTTTATAGGGGAATTTTTCGTAGCTACCTAAATAACTTGGGTAAGATATATTTATCTGGTTTATAAATCCGTAGCATATATTTTAAGCTAAGTGCTGTTTCACCAGTCGTTAAGTAAGAATTACCTCACTTGATATTCTCTTTGAAGAAGGAAGTCACACAGTGCCCTTAAACAAATTCCACATTAACTTGGACATTCAAACAAATTGATAATATTTTCATTTTTCAAATTGATTAACTAATTTATTTATTTTAACTTCCTAATGGCCGGGCCAGTGGCCTGCTCAAGGCTTGTCCACTAAGAGGGCCGGAAATGTTGGTCACTTCATTATGGGAGCATCTATTAGGCAGACCAACGTTACCAGCGTACGAGTGGTCTCCTAATTCTCATGAAAGACCGAGCACCTGGGTCTACACTAGAGGTGAGACGGGCTCAGCCCGAGCCCGAAAGCCAGAGCCCGAGCCCGGGCCCGAACCGGGCTCGGGCTCTGTAATTCACAACTGCGTGCGGGCTCGGGCTCGTGAAAAATTTCTTCTTTATTGAACATACTCCTTAAAACAGATTTTAAAAAGGGATTCATGAGGAAAATAAAAGTACTTATAAAAAAAAATAGGAGCACGGGCGCCTAGAAGGTGCGTGAAGCTCTTTGGGTATTTCAGAACGGCGGCTTAAATTACTTAGTTAGCCATGAGATCCGACATTATTTGATAAATATGGTTATAAAGAATTAGAAAGTGCATTGACAGTTTGCAACTATATTTGTCTTTAATTTGCATAAAAGGCAAAATTTATTGTATTCTATCAATGAAGTAATTGAATTTTTTTTTTAATCTTTAGCTGAAATTTCGGGCTCGGGCTCCGGCTTAAATAAGATTGCTCGGGCTCCTATTAAAAGTCCTCGGGCTCGGGCTTCAAAAAATGAGCCCGAACTCATCTCTATTATTCAGCACAGTAGTTTAACTACCTAAAATTTAAATAAATAAAGACATCTTTTAAAAAGGTCGGTCTCATTCTTATTTTTCCACATACTTTGGATGATTCGTATATTTATTTCTTCCAACATTTTTTTTTTTTTGGCCTTTCCTTCAAGAAAAATGGTGGAGGGACCTTTGGGGATTCCTGCCCCCAACAACTCAAATGAACAATAACCAAATCAATTCACGTACCAATCATCACTCAATTGAAACAATGAAAAGCCGAATCAGTCCAAACCACCAGCATGCCAAGTCGTTAGCATCTCCAGTCCTGCAGGAAAAGGTGACTGCATCCCGCTAACCACCTACTGCCGGACTGGGTCATTTGCTGACTGTATACCAGGGTAGGACTGGTACTTATTCCAGGGTAGGACTGGTACAGAAGCCGGTACCTCCTACGTGAAACCAATGTTGAATTCAAACCACTAATATGTCAAATCCATTTACATATCCATCACCAGTCTACTCGAATCCATCCCAACCACCAGAATGCAAAGCCGTTAGCATCTTCAGTCCTGCAGAGGATGGTGTCTGTATCCCGCTCGGCACCATCTGCTGGACTGGGTCATTTATTAATTGTATACCAGGGCAGTATTGATACTTATTATAGAGTCCGTACAGAACCGGATACTTCCTGCTTCAAGGACTCTACTATGCGCCCTTACATAACAGACCAACAAGGGCCCGTACTTTTATAACTAGAGAATCTATATAAGTTTTCCAGTGTTGAAAACCACGCTTGTCAACAATGCAATAATTGCTTTCTCGATTTTACTTTTTCTTCTAGAAAGTTTTTCATTGTTTTAGACCACGCTGGTCAACAATGTAATAATTGCTTTGAATTTTTAACAATGTTAAAATCCCAGTATTGATGAGTGGATAAAGACACCGAGCATGTTAAATGGCTGAAGTGTGAAGTCCCCAGGTTCGGGTCCATCGCGCGTCCATTGATTTAACGATCTGTAGTTTTGGACGGTTTCTTCAATATGTAACATAAATACGCAGTAGAACACATTGAATAGCTTCTTTTACAAGGAACCCCTCCTTAGGCAAATAGCCCTCTACGCAGTATTGGTACTTACTACAGAGTCCGTACAAAACTGATACTTCCTGCTTGAAAGACTCAACTATGCGATCTAACGTAACGGCCAAAGTTAATGCAGGTTTACCAAAATTTAAATGTGATTCGCCACTTGGGCAACCCACATTTAAATTTTGTTCAAAGAGAAGTTGTAACATAAGAATGTTTCTTGAAACCTCGCGGAAACGGCATGTAAAAAGAGGAATCCTCGGACAGAAGGAATTCTGCTAAATACATTACAATAGTTAAAACCAAAGTAATTTAAGAAACGATTAAAATAGCGTAACGGGTAGAGATGAGAATTTAAAATTGGCCAAGAGTATTAAATTTAGAATAGGGAGGAGAAAATAAAAGTTAATTATAAATATGGGATAAACAAGTCACAAATGGTTTTGTAATTCCTCTTTTAAATAACAAAAAAATAGATATATGAGTTTAGGGAAGGGTAGCCGTCCAACTTCCTTACACGGCGAATGTCATGAAATGAATTTTTCGATGTTCGTGTGTGTAATATTTTACAGCAAGAATCGTAGGGATAACACTTTTTCTCTTTGAAATAAAGAGAGATAAGTGAAAATAACGTTTCGTCTCTTTATCCTCACAACCCCACCCAACTGGTTATAAATTTTAGGAAACCCTCTGTTATTGGGATAAGTTAACCCCTTCCTTCTCGCTCCCGTCAAAATCAAAGGCTGGGTTTTCTCCCTCTGTTTTTCGTGGCCGTGAAATTTCCGGGCAAGAGTGTTCAAAAGATAAGCGCCAAAAAAATGAGAGCCCTTTCGGCACTTATGCACGGGATTCTTTTGTATCTCATTTTGCATGACAGATGAGAGTACCAGACTATTTTTAACTTAATTGGAGATAGTTTGTTTTTAAATACATGGTACCACTTCTCAAATATTTGTATTTGTGGTATGCATTTTGCATTCTTAACTCACTTTTTTTTTACTTATGTTCAAAGAAAATTTTACAAATATTTATTTATGTTACGAAGTATGTTTAGTAAAATTCTCGTTCAGTGTTTCAGACACGCATTTTTAATGTTTCCCTGCTTAATGGAAAACACACATTCAGTTACAAAATAACCCTAAATGTTTATTTTTCCTATAAATTTGCATATCAATTTCATAAAAGATCATTCCCAGCAAACACACACAGGTTCTCTGAACGTCTATTAACGTTCAGAAGACGTCTTCTGAACGTTAATAGACGTTCAGAGAACCTATGTGTGTTTGCTGGGTTTATAATAGTTCATAATTTACGACATTAAATAAAATATTTCATATACATGCATGGAATGCTTTCTGTTTTCTTTGTTAGCCTTTTACTTAAAAATATTAGATACAAGTATATATTTTATGAACTATTTTTCAGTTGTTACATTTATTATAAAATTAGACCTCGCTACACTTGATATATAAAGTATTTTTTCTTAAATTATACCGTCAAAACACAAATTTTATTAAAGCATCGTGTTTTTTTTTAGTTATTTTACAGCTTGTTAATTTCAGCTTTCATTTCTCATAGAATTTAAGGGACCTCAAAAAAATCACTTAAACATAGTTACGAAAATTTTATTCTACTATGAAAAATTTCATCATAAAATGACAAATATTGAAAATGTTTGTTAATAATTAATGACATTAAATATAATGTATTAACTGTGTTTGCAATTATCTCTGTTTTATTCATAGTTTTTTTCCGAATCGCCTTTAACACCCAAGCACCCAATACACCACAGGTTGAGTACAAATGATGGACCCGATTAAAAAAAAAATAATAATACATATTTTCTCAGCTAAAGAACATATAACAGTAAGTGATGCATGAATGAAAAGAGAAATAAACCAAGTATTTTTTCAGTTTACATACGTTCAATCTGTAATCCAGTTAGTTCTATACATTTTGTAGCATCACTCTATCAATAGTTCATAATGCTACACAAATGCATTCTGTAAGTTCTGTCAGTGTTTTTGGCATGAGTGGCACATAAACAATGTCTTTGACTTAACACCACAAAAAGAAATCACATCGTGTTAGATCTGAGGATCTCGTGGCCATTTGATTAAGGGTAAATCTGTTCTTAAATTGTTCTTATCTGTTCTGTAATTGAATTTTTTTTTAATCTTTAGCTGAAATTTCGGGCTCGGGCGCCGGCTTAAATAAGATTGCTCGGGCTCGGGCGGGCTCGGATTAAAAGTCCTTGGACTCGGGCTTCAAAAAATGAGCTCGAACTCATCTCTAGTCTACACCCCTAAAGGTATCGTTTGAACATGGAGGGCATCGGAGCTACGACAGATTTTGCGTGCATCTTCTATCTTTACTGTACACGGTTGTAAAGCAGTCGAGCTAAGCGAGGTTTTCACCCACCCAAGCACTGGCCAAGCCGGTGGTGCTTCACTTTCCTTGTTCTTATAGTAACATTGCTTAGCGATTAGGACACTGCGGGACATATTTTAACTTTTTATATATTTATTTATTGCAAATTGTATTACAAACGCATACAAATATAAAGTTAATGAAACGTCAAAACTTTAAAAAGATTTGAAGATACAGTTAGATTTGCATTTGAAACTGAGTAACAATCGCGGGTAATAAATGTGTTGTAGATCTCCATGGAAAATTCTGAAATTGCCGTTTTAAAAGATAAGAAATATGACAAATTTCTCCAAAATAAACATGTGTTTATATTAATTTATGCAAATAATAACTAACAATGAGCTTCAAATAGCGACCCAGTTTAAAAATTGCACTGTAGAACGCTAAGAAATTCTTCCAAGCAATTAGCAATAATGCATCTATAAATTGTTGCGCATCTGCTTCTTGCTTCATATTCAATGAAATATTGCATATTTAATGAATTCTCCTTGCATTCTTCACTGTAGCTTTAGAAAGTGCATATGAGCATAGGCCATTCTGTAAAGAATGAGTCTGAATTTTTTCGAATCTAGAATTATTTATTTCATTGCTTATAAAGAGTGTATCCTTTTCCTTCTCTTTTAATATCCTTAAAATTAAAGAAGTAACAGTTTTTTAACGTTGTTCTTTTCACATCCATTTAACTTTTCCTTATAACTTTTCGATGCGACTCGCGTTATTCATTTAATAATAATGTCATTTATTTATTTTTTAGATCTTCCAGGCAAAAATGACTTTCACAAATACTTTGCATCTAGTATTCTTTTGAGGAAAAATTCTTTTCCCATCAAAATAACTTTTGAGCAATTCGTTCCTTGCAGTGTTCTGTAGATAGTGAACAATATTTTGAATCCACTAAAAATTGCGAACACTTAATGCTTTGTTCGGGTAAGTTTCCGGTCGGAAAAAGAAGTGGGTTGGTCTGCAGGAAAAAGTCCCTTTCATTGGAGATAAGAATCTGATTGACCTCATGCCTAAAGTAAAAGCTAACACAAAAACCTTTTCTCGCTCTGCATTCCTTTATCAGAAAACTCTCTAATCTGCAATGGCAAATTGTGTCATATTTTTATTGGGGTTGTTATCCGATATGCAAATAGATAAGACATTTTTTTTCTCTTCCTTATAATTTTATCGCAAACATTTTAAGCAGAAAAAATGCAGTTTTATCCACAGAAGTAAAGTGCTCTTCTGTATTATCAATTAAAACTCTTGCACTTCATGTTTTTATTTATTTTGAAATTCTTTTTTATTATGTTTTAAAATATACCGTGCATTGTATTTTTTATTGAGAACTTCCTTCATTTGCTTTCATGCAATTGTTTTTAAAGGGAAGAAATATTCCAAATAACTTGCTCAAATTATGCTGATTTACTAAAAAAACACGTTGTATTTTGTACTGTTGCAAATAAAAAATACGTTACAAATAATGCTTCCAGAAAATTTTCATTTGCTGAAAAGCACTCTAAAATCACTGAAACGTGATATTTTGTTTATTGAGATTTATATTCCTGGATAGGTAATTCTTATGGTTTACCTCTTGTATTAGAACACAGAACTGCTTCTAATAAGTTAGTTAACTTATTGCGTATTAATAATTTTACGCCTATTTAATTTTTAAGCTCATCTTATCCAAAACAGGCGGATCTTTTATTGAGTAACTTTACATTCTATCGCTGTGTAATCTTTTAAAATCTTCGACGGAAAAAACAATGAAATGTGTTCCCACCGTTAACGTATCCGACTGCATTGCAAAATCATGTCTAGTGAAAATTCATTTTATTTAGTGTCTCCAAATAAAAGCCCATTCTTTAAGATTTAAAAATGCTTCTATTTCCATTCTGTTTGGAGTAGAATACCGCTCATGGTCATTTAAATATCAGCTTTAAATGCGTTTGGAAAATGGCAGTTTGTGACCGTTTCATCATGAAAAACGTGATTACTTAATCACTAATAAATGATGATATGTGTGCAAAATTTAATTAAATTTTGCATGCGTATTTCTTGAACCTCTGAATTGACTCAAGCTTTAGTGTAAGCGTATTTTATTTTGGTTTTACAGCTTCTTCTCTTCAGAAAATAGAACGAATTTGTTGTATTTATATTGCACTCGATTAATTAATCAGAAAGTTCTTAAAATATACTCTAAAATTCGGTTGATTAACAGTTTAGTAAATATAAATATAAATCGACTTGCGATTATTTTGAAAAATCTTTTACATAACGTGATTTTTGTAACAGTAAAATTTCCTTGAAAATACTCCAAAAATCTGAAATTAAAAAAATTGAAATGCAACTTAAATGCCGCTGTCATTTTTATTTTTATCTTCCAAATACACACAAAAAATAGTCACTATTTCATGTACTGGCTGTTTAAAAAAAGAAATTATCTCCTTATGTAGGCGGATAACTTAAACCTTTTTAATAGAGCACTTCTCTTAAAGAAAATTCGTTCCTTAGTAAAATAGGTTTTCGGTAAATGGTTCCCGGTAGGTGAATGTGACATGGGATAGTATTTTGTATCCACCAAAACTGAGAACACTAAATGCTTTGTTCGGGTAATTTCCGGTTGCGAAGTCTTCAATAATAAAGGGAAGCAGGAGAAAGGGGGGTAGGTCGATCTGTAGGGGTACGACTTTCCATGGCATCCAAAGATAAGAATCTGATTGACCTCATGCCTAGCATAAAAGTTATCGGAAAAACCTTTTCTCACTCTGCCGTATTTTATCAGATAGCTTTCATTATATAAAGTATAACAACAACGCGTTATTCTTTTATTGGGATTTTAGTAGATATGCAAGTATGCCCACTAAAAAAGTATTCGAGTAGTAATTACATTTATTATTTTAGATGTGTAAATAACCAAATATGTTTTGGAAAAACAGCAGTTTCAAAGAAATAGGAGAAATTATTGTTATATACGACATGATGCATTTTTTTTCCGGAGGATAATATTTTAAATATGAAATTGACATTAGAGATTTTATTTGTGATCGAATACTTTTTTGAGTGGGTATAACTCGGGAAAAAAGATTCTGTGTGGGATTAAAAAGTACTTAGCAAGTATTTTAAGTAAATGCAGTTTCCTTACGTATGATATGTAATTATCTAGCGCGTGTGATACCCATCAAAATGTGACTGCAACATCAGACAACTTGATGTTCCTATTGAAAGAATGTAAAGGAAATTTATTAAAATGTTAGGCATATTTACATAATGTTGGTGAGTAATAGTTAATTTGAATTAAAAGCCATCTCTTTTCATACCAGGGTTTGGGAACGGAAGAATTCTCAAACATTGTCAGATTTCAGATGTCACCGTATTACATTATTGTTGAGTCTCTATAGCGCAAATGTTGGTTAAACAATAATGTCATTCTTTATATAAATCCATATTTTTTATGAATAATTTCAATTACAAAATAAAAAGCTTGAAATGGATACAAACTGCTCAATCATTTTAAAGCATTTTATTCAGTTACATTTTATGCTTAAATAAGAGCTCTAAATTAGCTTTACAGTGCTATTTTAACGTTTTTAACTTTGTATTTATTTGATGAAACTTATTTCAAGTTTCTTTTTGTGTATTTTCCATTTTACGAGTAAGAAAAATTACAAATATGCAACAATTCGTTTAATACATTTTTATTAATTTTCAAACTTTTGTTTTTTATTTCCACAAAGAAAATTCTACAATTTTTAAGCAGTATTTCAAAAAAAATATCTCAGTGAACTAGAATTATTATTTATACAAAAATACTTTTTAACTTACTAAGCTAAGTTACTATTACTGACAATTTAAAAGAAAAATTCTCTGAAAAAGTCCAAAACTCTTTTAGCTTCAGACTGTATTTCAAACTTAAAGTAATTTGTTTTGTATTTTTTGCAAGGCGATAAAGAACGAATACTAATTCTAAATTTGATTTTAAGAATTCGTTATATTTAGATTGGGGAAAATATAATGCAATGAAAATAGAATCAAAATTATCAAATAAGAGTACGAGCGTATCGAAAAAATTTAAAGATTGAAAACTAAATTTTTTTAGAAGAAAATAGTAACAAAAATACTATTTTAAGGATAGAGTGAAACAAAGTCATTACTACGATTTTTTGAAAAATTTAAGATTCTACAAAAAATTATCATTTCGATTAATGAAACGCAAATAAAAGAGAATTAAGTTTCATATTTTTATAAATCTCTTATTTTTTGATTGAAATGATGGGATCAAAAAATAAAATAAAATAATAAATAAATAAAATGCAGTGTAACTAGCACCATTCTTTCATAGTATGGTGAAAGATGATTTTACATTTAATTTTATTTTTAATTAACAAAAGTATTAGATATTATTTTATCAAAACTTCATAAAACGAACAAATTCGTAAAAAATACGAAAGTGCAGATGAAAAAGTTTCATTTGAAATCTTAATATCGCTAACAAATTTGAAAATCAACTGTTTTAATTCATTAGTCTTGCTTTTTATATAAATTTAAATTAACTGAAAAATAAAAAGCACGTTAGAAATAAAATTATAGCTTTCTAAGTAAATATATAAAACATCAACCCGTTCCCCAAAATGGATTCGAGCATTTCTTATGTCAGTTTCATATTTAAAATATTATTATTGTATAAAAGTTAATTAAGTCATATAATAATAATGACTTTCCATGCTTTCTTCTAATTTTGTGTTTTTGTAAACACTAATTAATTATTCACAAAACTAAAATAGGAAATCCGACTATTACTCAACTATTTTTTTTGAGTTTGTGAACAGATGACAAAATAATTAAATAGCTTTCGTCAAATTGTGCTTCTTTATATAATATAGGCTAAGCATTAAAATCAGCACACTCTTTGAAATAAAATGCACTTATTATTATTATTATTTGCTTTTATCAAATCTTGTATAAATCTTGTAAAAAATTCTATTTTAGCTCTGTATTTTAATTTGGTGAATCAAGAGCATATGGTAACTACTGTGCTAACGGACGAACTAACATGAAACATTGAGTATTTCGATGTCACAGATTACGATTCTCGATCCAAAATTCTATTCAAATCCTTATAATAATAATAATAATAATTGTAATAAAAACAATGCTATACCTTTATCGCAACGGAAGTACTGCTATAGTACGTAGCTGACGAGAAAGAGGCTGCGATGCTGACATTTTGGTCACACCCTTTTGCCAACTAAGAGTCATGTGACCGAGAAGTGTGGCCATTTCACTGTGTCTGTCTCGAATTAGGGGGGCCACAACCCTTAGGTCGCATGACTCTTAGTTGGCAAAAGGGTGCGTACAAAATATGAGCACGGCAGCCTGTCTTTCTCGTCAGCCACGGCTATAGGAGGGAAAGGTGGCCCAAAATGATCCTCTTAAGGGGAAAACATGCATAAAATAACATAAATGTTTTTAAAAAAAACTCTGGCTGTTTCCCACAATATTTTGCAGCATAAATATAATTTTAAAATGTTTTAAACCGATACTAAATAACGAAAAAAAGAGTATTTTGAAAAAGTGTCCAGAGAATCATCACCCAAGGGGAAAATTCATCCGTCGTATAAGAATAATTGTAAATTGTTACTTAGCGGCAAAATAAAGATGTAAAAGTAATTATGACTATACATAATGAAGTAAAGTAAGTTTTACAATCATACAGAATGCGTAATTTATTTTATGAAAATTTTAAAATAAAAAAGTGTCACAAGTAATAAAATGGAACATTTCAAAATTATAATTCAAAAACTATGGACTACAGTAAACTCTGAAATAAATTAAATTATATAATGGGGCATCACGCGTTTTGAAAACGCCTGAAGAACTGAAATGGTGACTAGGACCCGGTACTGGAGTTTCTTCAGTCGTTGGATCATTTTACCCGGCAGTATGGCTGCCCACTTTAGGTCATATTACTGGAACACGCCGAGAAACATAACTAACTAAACAAGCGTAATTTCCATCTGAAAACATACTCTATTGAGTAAAGCAATTCATATTTCTGTACATTAAAGATTGTATTTCTAAATAAATAGGAATAAGTTTATGCTTACCTTACGAGAGGTATGATAAAACCCAGTTTTTTGAAGAATTCTATTGAGACACGCAATACATCGACCGCGTAAATATCTCCATTGCTTCTTCTTAGCTTGGTACTACTAGTTTATGTGTTACCTGGATGATAGCGCAGCCTGTTTCGGAGAAAATATATGTGGATCATTTTGCCCGCTAGGATCATTTTGAGCCAACTTCCTCTAATTTTGTTTAATTCTAGAATTTTTAAATTTCAAATAAATTTTATACATTTTCTGCATGGAAATCATTGTTACATATACTTTTTTTTTCCTGTTGGTGAAAATTTCAACAATATTTCCCCTCATAATCCGCCTAGTTCGCATACATCTTTCATGCTTTAAAACAAGCATTACAGCTGTCCCAATTATAAAGTCAATTCACGATAGCTACTTTTCTTTTGGATAAAATGTCTGTTGTCATGGATATTAAGTTCAAAATATATACTCGTCATATAAACGTACTTAATCAAATGAAAATCTAAATAAAAATTTAATTTATTTAATTTAAATGCTGTAGTGAGTGGTTTAATTTCAAAGTGTTGAAAAGAAATTGCTTTTGTGTACTGTTACACAGGATAAAATTACTAGATTTGTTTAAAGTTCAATCTTTATATTTAGTTCATTTTTAATAAACCATTGTTTGGTGCATTTTTAATAAACCATCGTGCGTTATATTTATGGTTTCTAATAAACCATAAATACAACGCACAAATAATGATCTTAAAATATCATTTTTACAACACTATTTAATTTCAAAGACTTTAACTAAGTTTTTACTATCAGCGTACTTCTAATTTAAAATGATACTGAAACTGCAGAAATCTATAAATTTCATTAAATAAAATATGTAATTTGATTCGTTGTTACCTATTAATTACTTTAAAAAGTTTAAATTTTTGTGATGTACAAGAACTATATTTTAAAAAATTCTATTATTCAAAATAACCCACAATTTATCAAAAGAAAATTTCACTGAGTGTGTTTTACACAGTATTAATTATTTGAAAACACTAGTTGAAGTCTAACAAGCTTTTTAAGGCTTTATTTTCATCCGTTACTGAGTAAAGTCTTGAGACGATGTTTGCTACCCCACATTTCTATATGACTTTCAGTTGGCATGGTGCACCTTACTTTTCACTAGATATCCAAACATAATTTCCACATAATTCCATTGTATGTACTGATATTTTCAACAAATTCATAGCACTATCATCATAACTTGAAAAACAAAATTTATTGTTTCAGGTGACTTAAAACCCGCTACAAAACAGACTTTCCTAAACGGACTGCTCTTTCCTTTCGAGTCATAGCAGCGATAAATTAAATTCATGACTCCAAGTATATTTTGAGACCACTTATAGAAAGGAATGAAGCTATTTTGTTGCTGTCAGGAGCAAAAACAGTAAATTTTCCGCCCTGGTAATTTCCGGTCATGCGACAGAAACAGAAAAAAAGTAAAGTAGATTTAGTGATCCTGAAGTTCTTTTTGCTGTTTTCTTTTGAGATTAAAGTCTAAATATCTCATCATTTTTCCAACACGTAATATCTGATCTAAAATTTTTATTCTTTTAGGAACTATCGAGTCACCTAATCATGTTATAGCTTTTTATATTTTTGTCTTCAATTGCATTTCTTGTATTAGGTTTTTTTTTTTTAACTGTATTTCATCAAGAATGAAATGGCTTTTTTAAATGTAATATTTTTCTGGAATTTCCTGTTTTTTGATGCAACATTGCTTTTGTGTATTTATGTTACAAATGTAGTTATATCAGAAATATGTAAATAAAATATAAAAATATAAAAATTCCCATGCATTTATATTTTTAAATATAATTAATAAGTAATCGTAGATCAAATTACGTATGTAGTATGAATTGTGCTTTCAAAAGAAGAGAATGAAGAATCCATACACACTAGTATATAAGGGTTGCAACTGTTTGAAAAGCAACTTTATGAAGTTCGTATTTTAAAATCAAATGAAATAGTCACATGCCATATTTATTTTTAACAGTAGTGCATTTGACGTGCATCTACAGATCTTTAACCAAGTCACGCAAGGGATTTAGATACTTCGCTGTTTTTGATCAGTAGTAATTTAAAGTTGATTTTAACACTCAAATGCTGAAATAGTTTGTATATTCCCTATTAGGAGTATTTAACATAGCGTTTAAAGCTCTAAATACGGTATAACTATAGTTAAACAACTGGAACTAATGGCTTCTACGTCTGTGTAGAAAACACTTGCAGTTAATTGTACCGTCTGGATGGTAGTAGAGTCAAATACTAATGTGATACTGTTATTTTTTATAAAACAGAGAGAACTGTTAAATTTACTAGCTTTGTATAACTTCTATTAGTCCAGTCATTTGGTATTTTTACCTGGAAAGTTTTCCGGGAGTTTTAAAAATGGGCAATTTTATAGATTTCGATGTGCTCTTTCCGAATTTCAACTTTGCCCCCTCGTATCTTTGCCGCTCGCGCCGCCACATTCGAAAAATGGCGCCTAAAAGCAGTTTTTTGATAATATCTCCTTTCCGACTCATTTCACGAAGAAAACAATTACAAAAAAAAAGAAACTAGAGAAAATTTCCTACAAGTTACGTAATTACCTTTTTTTCGTAAAATCAATAGTTTTGGCGTACGAGCGCCGCAAAGTGTAGTTCAGTATGCGTTTTGGCCAAAAACTCATTTTCACACCACCTTGTGAGGTAGAGTAAGCGGCGCGTTTTTTTTTTTTATTATTATTTTTTATTATTTTTTTTATTATTTTTTTTTTCGTGGTATCCCCAGTAGGCCTAATCCACGTGCATTCAACTAATCTAAAATTTAGCGCATTCTCCTTCGCTTCGCTGTTCTTGATGGACCAGGTTTGCGAGTTCATTGTCCCCTAGTACCGGTCAAAATGTCACCGCCCGAAATTTCTTCCACATCAGCCGCGATGGGATTATCAATTTCATCAGAATCCTCTTCGTTCTCAATTTCATCATACGTTTGCTCGAAAATAGTCTCCGATTCTTCCTCTTCATCGCTATCTTGTAATGGAACTTGCGAGTTATCACAAGTACCATTGCAATTCGTGCATACAACGGTGCACTTTAACCCAGCCTTTGTGAATTAGGGTGGAGCAAAAAAACTTTATTTCAAAATTCACACTTCCTGAGTCATTAAAGGGTGTGAAACCTATAAGAACAAATTGTTTCCAGATTTCAGTTCAAAATCTGGTTCCAAATCTTCAGCTCATCTTCAGGTTCCAAAACTCAAGCGAATATTTTTCTAGCTTATATTTACTAAAATAATGACGGTGTAATTAATTAATTGAATAATTAGTGATGTTTTCATAATTAAATTTCTTTATTAATACATTATTATCACATTTCCGTGCTGGAAATAGTAGATTTAGAAGCAAACGTCGACTTAGAATTTGATTCAGAAATGGAATATACCTCAGAAAATGATGACGATTTCGTTATTCAGGAAGGCCTATGTTGGAAAACGACTGACGATGAAATTCCCTAAATCTCCAAGACAGACCCAATGCCCCAACAAGTCACTGTTATTGATAGAGCAGGGGTATCGGAGTATTCATTTTTCAATTAATTACTTCCTTGTACGTAGTATAAGGAAGTAATGTGATCCCGAAAAATTTTGGGGGCCAAATTTCGACAAAAAAACCGATTTTGACTACCTCTAAATTTAATTTTAAGAATTTTTTCGATGCATCTCATCGTAGGCTAGCATGCACGATCCTATTAACGCGTGTGCAACTCATTTTGACCAGCGGCGAGTCTATTGTGGTCAGTTTTTCCATGCCGTCTGTACGTACGTACGTATGTTCGTACGTACGTACGTACGTACGTATGTATGTAACTCGCATATCTCAAAAACTATGGGTCGTAGAATGTTGAGATTTGATATTTAGGATTGTTCTATGATCTAGTTGTGCACCTCCCCTTTTGGTCGCAATCGAATGAATAGTTTATGTACAGGACCGCCCAAAAGATTCGAAATACATTACGCTCTATGGGCCGAAATTCATTAAACTCGCCTAACTCAAAAACTATTAGGCGTAGAATGTTGAAACTTCATATTTTGGATAGTTGTAACATCTTGTTGTGCACCTCCCCTATTGGTTCCATTCGACTGGATAGTTTATCTACAGGACCGCCCAAAACATTCGAAATACATTACGCTCAATGGGCCGAAATTCATTAAACTCGCATATCTCAAAAACTATTAGGCGTAGAATGTTGAAACTTTATATTTAGGATTGTTGTAACATCTAGTTGTGCACCTCCCCTTTCGGTTCCATTCGACTGGATAGTTTATCTACAGAACCGCCTAAAAGATTCGAAATACATTACGCTCTAAGGGCCGACATTCATCAAAGCGTTTTTTAGAGGTTTTGGGCTATTTCGAACGACTCAGGAGTGATATATGCTGTAAAGAGTTAGAAAATGAATTTCTCCATTGAAAAAAGTGTCTTTATCATTTACAGTTCTGCTACAGGAACACTCAAAAGATTTCCAATACATTACGGTCAATGGCAATTTTAGGGGCATTCATCCATTTCAAGCACAATACCGTCCTACCACATAAGTTAGGTAATGGTCCGACCACAGTTACGTGCCTCCCTCAAGAACTATGCCAAAAGTCGCCAAGCTTGGCGACTATTGGTGTACGTGTGTGCATATTTAACTCTCAAATCTCAAAAACTATTATGAAATTTCATATGTAAGATTGTTGTATCATCTAGTTGTGCATCTCGATTTTTGGTTCCAATCTACTGGAGTTTCTTTACAGGACCACCAAAAAGAATTTCAGTACTTTAATGTCTATGGAAATCTTCAATATAATACAATTGTAGTCAGTCATTGTTTGGTACATGCCCAAAATCTCGCCGTCTGTCCTCGACCTTGGCGAGTTTTGCCGAAATGTCGCCAAATTTGGCGATAGTCAGTCATTTGGTCCATGCCCAAAGTATCGCCATTTGTCATCGTTCTTGGCGAGTTTTGGCGAAATATCGCCAAATTTGGCGATAATCTGTCATTGTTGGTCCATGCTTAAAATCTCGCCAAATGTCGTCGACATTGACGAGTTTCGCCGAAATATCGCCAAATTTGGCGCCAAAAATTATTTCGTATTTTGTATAACTCTAAAACTTTAACCCGTAGAATTTTGAACTTTTGTATTTAGAACTATATTATAATATCTAACTGTTTTCAATATCTTTTTTGACAGCAATCGACTAGGAATTTATTTACAGGGTCAGCCAAATGACTTTAAATACATTAAGGTGTATGGATGCATTCAATTCATTGAAAGTCAGTGGTCAATGACTACTTTGGCTATCCCCAAAATCTCGCAAACTATCTCAAGTTTGTCGGCTTTTGGTGAAATATCGCCAAATAAAGTGTCAAAAGGAAATCTTTCAAATTGAACTCAACTTGGCGATATCGAAATATTTGGCTAGAAATCGCTATACCTTACTATTATTGATATTTTATCTCTTTCAAACAAATAAGTTTAGAGGAAGTGCGTAAAAAACATTTTTGAATTAATAGACGTGCAAGGAAGTCATGTGTTGGACACATCAGATTTTTAATTAAACGTAATTATTTCAATAGACATTCATAAAAGACTACAAAAGACACTGGGAATATATTCGCTTGAGATGTGGAACCTGAAGATAGCAATATTATGAGCTGGAATTTGGAGACAATTTGTTCTTATCAGTTTCGCACCATTTAATGCCTCAGGCAATGTGAATTTCAAGAAAACGGGTTTTTCGCTCCACCCTATTGTGCATCCACAGGCTTTCTGCATTTGCAAGAAGTATGTTTTAACAAGCTTTCAGGAGCTGGGGCCTCGAGTGTGGTAACAGGAATTAGCCCGTCCTTGTTTCTTGTCCACCCTCATTGCTCTGCGTTTTGTTCATTCCACCACTGCTGAACCTGATGATGGTTCGAAGCGAATGTTGTCTTGCTGCTCCTTCTGCTGGTGATAGCGACGCAATATTAAATTTACTTTTATATGCTGATGTTGTGAGGCATGCATATCTGTAAATGTTTAAAGACTTACTTTTCGTACTTTTCGCATTACGTAACTGTATTATTCAAGAAGAAGCGTTCTCCAGCTTTAGCAATGATCTCTCGATCAGCATTTGGATTTTTGAATACCTGGATAACCTCGTTTAAATCTGGATTTTTTCGCAGTACATTAATAAATTTCATTTTTCTTTGATTAAATAATGATGATGTATCACAGCCACTGAAGGCATGCAAGAATAAAATATGATATGCGGCTGGTTTATCTATGATACTTTTTGTTGAATATATTTGTTTAAAAAAACGAAACTCGACGCATTCACAAATATAATCAGTTAAAGTTAAATGTCAAGGGTTGGTGTTGAACACACGGAGTCACGCACAACTATGCAGGTTATATATAAATAATGACAAACAGATTAATTATAACAAAATTTTAATATGGAGATCGCAATATCGAAACGTCGAACACATAAAAATGTATCAAAAAGGGAAAAACGAAAATAGTTACAAAAAATCCAGTTCCAGGTATATTTGGCGGGTACAATAGTTACATCAACACGAGAGTTCAAATAAATATTAAATAATTACTTATACAGCACGTGATACATTAAACTCATCGTTGTCTTCACGTCAGAGTCACGTCACGGCTGTTTCCAACAGGTTGGCTTATATGGATAATGGTTTACGGCGCTCGTACGCGAAAACTATTGATTATACGGGAAAAAAAAGTAATTACATAAATTGTGGGAAATTTTCTCTAGTTTATTTTTTTGTAATTGTTTTTTTTTTTTCGTGAAATGAGTCGGAATGGAGATATTGCCAAAAAACTGCTTTTAGGCGCCATTTTTCGAATATGGCTGTACATACAAGTAAGATAATTTAATTACGAATTGTTCTACAATCATATATTTTTCCGGTTTCAGCTTGTTATATATATATATATATATATATATATATATATATATGAATGTATGTATGTATATATATACATATGTTTATAGTAGGAAATATTGCAAATTCTTTATAGGAGGGAAAATTGTTTAAAATATTGCTACCAATTTTAACCATCCAAGCGGGTGTTACGTAAAATTCCATTTACTTAACTCCAGTTTTCACTGTAAAACACCAACAATTTATCTTACTTAAAACACACAGGTTCACAAAACATGTTTTAATATTAAAGTTTCTAGTAATATTAATCGCTTATTTTTTTCTAATTACAAATATTCCAACGAAAATTCCTTACATTTTTATATCTTTAAAAGGCTGCATGAAAATTGGACCGTGAAAACAACTTTACATTATTTGCCCATTTCCAAGACGCTGAAAGGGTCAAAAGCAAGTAAATATTTTGAAAAATATTATGAAGGCCAGAAAGTAACTCTTTCTTTCTTCTTCTTTTTTTTTTTTTTTTTTTTTTTTGTATATCGGTGTCTGGCCAAGCCTAAACTACTGGAGCAAATAAGACGAAATGTGGTATGTATGAGAGATTTTTTTTAACGCAGTTGCTCTGTAAAAGACGATTTTCTAAAATTCGTAAACGGGTTGGCGACCAAAAGCCTTTTCACATATACCTCTATCTCAAATGGATAGTGAGATATCCATAAATTTCTTGTCGTAAAATGTAACACGGGTGACTAAAAATCAACTTCAAGACATTTTGAAATCGCTTTTCTGGGCGAATAATCGCTTTTCTGGGCTAAGAATAGGCGGCCACCCGCCCCTATATCCACAAACATTTTTTTTTAAATTCGTTATCTATTAATTTCTTTGGTTAAAATGTAGCAACTATAAACGCATCCCTTAAGCACAACTGCCTTGTCACTAAAAACGTTGTAAATATTTTATTTGCTTCAATTTAATGTAAAAAAGGGACATTTCATGTTTTCTTATTTATGATTTATTTTCGGTGTCGATTTCTTACGGAATAATGTGTTATAAGGGAAAAGAAAAGAAAAATCCTTTATTTGATAACACCTTTTTTTTCTTTCTTTTTTTTTCGATATTCGGAGGAAGCCCTTCAACTAAATGTGTATGATTCTATGGTATCTTCATATGTTGTCATGGAAATTATGCGTTCGTGTTTTGTAAGGCCTTCAGCTTTATGAAATAGTTCCAAATCAGATTTAAGCACAAATACCAATTTCTGCCTGAATTTTTCATATGTATTCAGTGAAAAGTTATTGGTTTCTTATTTTGAATTATTTCATATTTCACAAAATGGGAATTTCGGGAAAATGTAAATATATACATTTAACTAAAATACGACTGCTTTAAAGTTCTATATTTTGCACTTGTTAATGTTTGTTATTCTTCACATAGTTGATATGTTACTTATACCATTTTTTCAAAACGATGTTTTATCATTTTAACGCCATTATTTAAAAATAAAATATTATATATCAATTAAAACTTCATAAGATTACAGCGTACTTTGCAATATATCTCGTCAAGAAAATTTACATTGTAATTGGACAAGGAGCAGAATATATTTTGGTAATGATTTTCTAGTTAGTACATAGAACTTTTGAGCTTTCATTGATTTTCAAAATAACAACCAAATTAATATTAAAAGGTTTTTTTCAATGTTAAGCAGTTAGAATGTTTTTACAAGCATTGAAATTTAGTTTTCAAAAGGCCAACCATTTGAAAAATGAAACAGGAAAATATTACTAAAAATCTCTTTGGTATCACTTTTTTTGGTAAAACTTTTTGTATCAACTTTTGCTATTCAATGCTTCCTTTTTAAAGACAAATCAGTCAACTTTACAATCTTAGTCTAAATTATGTATGATAAATTAATTTGATCACTAGAAGTGACTCATTGGTGGGCAGAAGGTAGGAATTGCTGACCGCAGCTACATGTCTGGCTTATTTGCATATATAAATCAAGCATTATTTCCACATAATGATACAAAAATATAGCGCCAGAAATCTCAACAACGTGAAACAATAGGAAAGCCTTAAGTCTGTGACGGAAATGTTTTCATTGATTATTACTCGACGATTCAGTATCATCTACGTTATGACTACTACTGTCACTGAACCAAATTTGTTCAAGCCTGCATAAGCGATCTCGAAAGAACAAGCGAACAAAGGTCGAAAAAAAATCAATCATTCAAATGCAGAGATTTTCAGTGATTATTCCTCAAGAACATGACTGATCATTATTGCCGTACTTTGTAAACCATTTAAGCTATGACCGCTATCATTGTGTCCAATTTGGTCATGAGCGGTCTTAGATAAATAATTTTACAAATATCGCAAGATCCAATAATAGAAGTTTCGCTTCGAATTCGGCTACGCTCAGCAACGTAGTAAGCTCTAATTATCTTAGTACAATCCATACTTTTACAACTCCATATTAAAACTGCATTATGATTCTCTTCTCTATTCTTCGATATAACTTATTCTACAATTTTTAAAATCAGTGCTTAATTGTTAATTCATGGTAGTTCCGTATATTAATAAAATATTGCGTTCTACTTATTGGTATGTTTTTTCCGATTTGTACTAATCTTTATTAATTAGATTAGTTCTTAATCAAGTGCATTTTACTTTCCCTTAGAACATACATGTGACTCTCTAAAAAAAGAACTTTTAAAAAAATATGTAACTTAGTTCTCTTTTTCGTCGAATGTAAGGCTATTTAGTTAAAACAAGAGAGAGCGAGTGTGGCACTGTTCATAATTTTTGTTTCTGAATTTTTAACACATCAGGCGCATTAAAGGAAGATGAAACGCTGCCAGGAAAATAAAATATTCATCCTTTCGTTAGGATAAAATCTTTCGTCACCTCCAGATTAAAATATCTGAGTTTTTAGCGTCTTCTATGAATAAAAATGTAATATATTTCACGTATTTTCATTTTTCTCTACAGTTCCGTTTTATTTCTTTAATTTAAATTTGTAAGTAAAATTCCTTACTGGTCGTCTTTAGATTACTTAAAAAATAAGTTTGTGAATATTTCCATAAAACAAAAATATTTTACGGTCGCATCTTAAAACATAATTTGTATTTTGCATTCCTAAACGCGAAATACTCATTGCTTTACATTTTTCTTTATTTTATCACTGTTTTTTTATTCTTTTATTAGAATACATTATTGTAATAGAAATATTGAAAACAAAGGTTTCAATAAAAAGTTGTATTTATATCAATTTGAATCGTCTGGGCCGTGACACTTATATTTATAGTTTGAGTTTGCTTATGTTGAACACATTGGATTTGTGAAAATCATATTCTTTCATAAAATTGTTCCTTTTGTAAGGAAAGAAACGCTTTTAAAAAATTAGATACCTCCATAAAAATCTATTTAATTACCAAGAAATACTGACAAAACAAACTAAATAAAAATTATTAATTCATAATTCATCGTTAATTAGCTCTTTCAGTGAAAAGTAAGCTTGACTAGAAACAGTTGGGCACCCTGCTGTCATTGTTATGTCTTCTCATGTCTCTGTTGACTAAAATTATCCCGTGGTCTTTCGTCATCATTTACAATGAAGGTATTTTTGGCCCTCTGTCAGGCATTTTTATGTCAAACATTATATAGGAATTAAAACGACAGAAGATTACAGCGTGGGTTACAATATAACTCATCCGGAAATTCTACATTGATCTGTTCGATTTGATTTCACACTTTAGACTAGAAACTCATCTTTAACCTTGCTGGCATAACATGTCCCGGCCACCATCATCCTGTAAATATGCATTGCTTAGGGCGAAAACAGAAGTTTAACCACCTTTCTACATTGTATCTGTGTGGATTATTGCTCTATACTACAACTTGTTACTACTTCCTCACTTCGAAAAGCAAACCTTAAAACTATTCAAATCACCAAAAACACAACCTATTTTTTTTCAAAAGATCCATATCTTAAAATAGAAACACTTGCCGATCAGATTGTGTGGTGGTGGGTAACGCACCGTACTGACGGTTTCGGGTTCAACTCCCGGCGGTAGAGGTTCGATCTCCGACTGGACGTGGCCGTCATTGTGGACGTCCCTTCATAAGGGGCGACGTTGGTCCACCTAATAGGTGCCCTTTCAATAAACAGACCAACAACTCCTGCCTTATAGTGTCCAGATAGAGGCCCGCCATTTGGAAAAAAAAGAAAAACACTTTATTTATGAACAGCTAAGTTATGCACACCACTTATTATAATCATTGAATAATTTTTTAAGTCATGCATGTCATTATTGATAAGTTTACAGCCATGAAAGGTCATTTTTATAAGTTAGCTTACACTCTCACCATTTTTCACTTTTGAAAGACTTTTTTTCACTGTCAATCCTACCACAATCTTTCTCTCAACTTGCTTTTTCAGTGTTAGGTGTCTTTTATATTTTTTCAGCACAGATAAAGTCAAAAACTGTAGAAACCTCCTGAACAAGCAATAACTCTTGGTGCGCTTGATTGTAAAATCTTGTAAAACACACAGCCGCCATCTTAAAAGCAGCGCCCGCCAAACAAACTTGGGAACATTGCCTCTGGGAGAAAGAAAGCCATAAATTTCTATTATATTCTATGAAGACAGATGCCTCCTTTCAACCGATTGAAGACAAAACAAGGATCTTGAATAAGCCTTTATACCCTTCCATCTTCTTCCACTTATTCCGCTGACTTTTCCTGCGTGCGAGTTTAGTTGTTTTTTTTCTTTCTTTCCTGTGGTGTTTTAATTTCATTTTATATTGCCAATCATTTAACTGGCCCGTCTCCTTTTCGAATATTCATAGCTATCTCAGTCTTTATTAAGTGAAGTTTGCTCAAGTTGAGCAACAGCGGATGATTTATCGGTGGCAATACATCAAGAAGCAAGAGCCGTTATTATTTCTGAGAAAACAAAATGGCAAAAAGGGCAAATTGATATGAAAGAAGAAAATGTAAAATTTCATAAATGGTGTTTATTTTTACGCATTTTTTTTCTCTTCTAAGAGTGGATAGGGATGGAGCTTTGAAGCATGTGGAATGTTAATGAATTTGGAAGATGAAACATGAAAGAGAATTTAAGCTCTCTCCAAAATACTATTGCATAACTTGAGGAATAAAATTCTCAGATTGCATCTCTTTGTATATGTTTTTTCATTCATTCTTGGCTTCTTTAATTTCTAGAATTATTTTAGTGGATTTATCAGTAAAAGCTTTTCGATTCTAGCATTGAAAAATGCAGTTTTCTCAGTGCGTATAGGTATTTTTTAAGTAAACATTTTATAAAAATATTTCTTTTCCTAGAACATTTGGATGTTAAAAATAAATTATAATGTGTAACTGCAAGAAAAAACCCATAGCAATACAGCATTATTTC
Source organism: Cheiracanthium punctorium (assembly GCA_038373885.1). Lineage (NCBI taxonomy): Eukaryota > Metazoa > Arthropoda > Arachnida > Araneae > Cheiracanthiidae > Cheiracanthium > Cheiracanthium punctorium. Next base: position 1,516,056 of record JAWZYV010001322.1, on the reverse strand, counting down.
TGGTACTTATTTCATAATACTAATTATAGTGCAAAAAATGTGCTATACATGTATATAAGCTATAAATAATAGGCTGAACTCAAAGAAGATTTTAAGTTCTAAATGACGTATAGGTGAAAGCTACAGTATTTTACTTCGCTAATTATATTATTGTTGTTAGTACTTTCTCTCTTGTGGTGGAACCGTCATCTACATATTACTATCGAACTTTCAAAACAGAGCATAAGATTTGTAAGTTTCGTAGTTTCGGAAAAACAAAAGCATAAATTCTCTGGTCTCGCAAAGAAGCTGTAAATCTCTGTCTCGTCTCGCGTCCATCCCTTGGCACCTTCCATCTCCTAGTTCTGTGCGCCATGCACTATGCCTCTGGTGGGGCCCGAATGTAACGGTAGGTACTTTCTAAGGTTCCACATCTTTTTATACCAATTATGAGTTATTAAATCAAATTTCAAAGAATCATAACTAGAGGATACGTAAATTTTATTTTCTTTGGATTCAGTATGTATTTCAAAACCCCCGTGTATAAATTTTAGCTCTCTTTGAGCCAGTGCTCTTGAAAATATCAGTTTATAGTGTTACAAGTGAAACTGGAGAGACTTGCTTTAAGTTATATCTTTCGAAGCATTGGCCTCTTCAATTCTCTCTTCTGTAGTTCTTCTTTTGTAAGTAGGATACAGTCCTCATATATTAACTCGCTCCCTTTCCATCGTAGAGTAGTAGAGCAATGTAAATTTATATGTGGTGTATTTAAGGCTGAAAAAAATGCAAATAAAAAAAGAATGATTTTTATTGGAAATTACGAAGTAGAAAACAAGTATCTAGACGGCCTTTAAAAAAATAAAGATTTGGACAGAAATATTTTTTTTAAGTTAAACCAAAAGCAAGTTTAAACAGCTTCTTTACACGACAATTACATTCGTGATAGTGCACAAGTTCGTTTTTTTCTGCTCAGTACATTATCGTAAAAATGATATTTTTAAAACTTAATCAGCTATTTACATTTTGAGAGAGAAATGTATTAATCATTCACCCCTTTTCAGAAAAATAATTTTAACGTTTATATGAGCTAGACGTTTTAATTGTGTGCGCTATGTTAGTAACCTTTCTAAATTAAATCATTTATTACCATATCATAAAAGCAATCTGCTCTCCTGCTTTGATTTTTCATGTAATTTCTTGAAGCAGTTAAAATTCATTTCTGATTATATTTTTTATAAAATCTTCAAAAATCGTGTTTTGAACTGTATAAAAAAACAGTGCTATGTTAAGTACTATGTAAGTTTTTCTTAGCCTTCTTTTAAACAGCAACTTCTTATTTTCAACTATATATAGAAAATAGTTTATGAAAATGCTCAGAAACAATGAACTCACCACATTTTGTTTTGTCGTTTTAAGTAAAAAGTTCTTCGATTTGTGCAAATTTTATCATACTTACTTCATACTTACTTCACTTATATTGTCAAAAAAGCATTTAAATTGATTCTTTCCATTTAATACTTATATCGTTATTCATTGTTCTTTATTTATTTAATGTACATAAAAATCTATATTTACAAGCAAAAACCTTTCATATTAAATTTCTTCTAAAACACGTTTTCGTAAAAATGCCCTTCTGTTTGCTTCAGTTTTTCTTTACATAAATAATTTGAGTTAGCACCGTTGCCACAAATGTTATTCGAAATACAAAACTTCTTAACAGTGTTGCATAATGAGAGTCTACAATTTCTTTTCAGCTTCGGAACTACTTTCACTTAAGTCATTTGCATATTACATTTTAAACACACAATCTCCATCCCAGGAACACTTTACAGAAAAGACTCTAAATTCGAGTTTTAAATTTCCACAAGGAATACTTCAAAAAATCCACCATCTTGTTTCATAAGGAGAAAAAAATATCGCGCCATTTGCATCACTTTAAATTCCTTACTCCAGATGAAATTTTGCCTTTAATCTGGAGATGGATGTAAACTTTGCCATTAATAACTCGCTTGAGTGGTAAAAAAATTACCGTTGTCTCCATATCGTTTCTAAAAGCATATCTTTTGCAGTGAGCAGCGCTCATCCATTATTTCTTCCTTAAAATCTTCTTTTGTTGTTGTTGAAATGTTGAAGGAATAAACTTCTTGGAAGATATGAGATAAAATGGTCTAACTATTTGAAAGGTTACAATTGCGTTGCCATTTTCTGTATGCAATTATATTACTTATTTTTAATCTGACGAATTACCAAAACTTTAGAACATACAAAATAAAATTTTTATACGTACACTTAACACTGGATTGTTATTAATTTTATTTTTCTAAAATCCGTTGAGGTCAATTTTAGCATTTTAGTCTTATAAATATTAATGAACTTACATTAAAACATAGACAAAGTGAAAAAAGCTCCATTGTTGCGTTTGTAAAATCTTCTTAAAGCTCCCAATCTCTTTTTGGATTGTATATTTCTTTTAAATGCATATGAAACATTTAAAGAAAATCGTTTCTGTGAAATTAATGTAACTGTTTTTGTTTGTAAGTAGCCGCTAATGATTCTACGCAGATTTATGATCTAACATACATAGAAAATTAAACGAGAAAGATGAATCGTGCAAACGCATCGATTATAAAAGACTTATGAACACAATTGTCTTTTTTTTATCATACATACGGAATGACAACATTCAAAAACTGTTTCACAAACTTTTTTAATCAACGGCCTCAGAGTGTAATCTATTACGTATCTGCCAGTTTATTTGTTATTCTGAGGTTTATATTAATCTAAATTTAATAGTCTTTGTGAGAAATGGCCGAATTTGCATTTTGTTGCGCGCAAATAGGTTAGTTAGTTCACCAGGATTGATAATTAAATTCTGTATTAACAACCGAAGGATTGGGTGCTATTTCGTCAAATTCATATGGCATTATTAAACAAACACCAGTTTTAGTCACTTTTTAAAAGCCAAATCGTATAGTATATCATTAAAATTTAGTAAACTTGCGACCGTTTGACGAGGTTTTGTGCAAAAGCTTAAAAAATACTACATGTTTATTAACATAACTTTTTGAGATCTTATAAAAGAACTAATATGTTATTCCTATTATTTTTTATGAAAAGCATACCTTTATAAACTTCTATGTATTTATAATATTCTATATGAAATAGATTAGTGTCTCTAAACTCTTTAATTGGTTATTGTCTCTAATCGTAATGTCTTGAAATTCTTTTGAGATATTCTGTAAAAAGTACTATATATACTACATAGCACTTCTATCGATGGAGAACAGTATTTTGTAGATATTAATAAATCATATTATTATCATTCTTATTGAAAGGAACGAATGTTTCTAAAATAGATTTATACAAAGATTGCTCGTAGATAATAATATTATGAATTCTTTTATGTATTCGTATCAAAAAACTGTAAATAAAACACACCATTTACAACAGGGTACATGACACATATTAAAATTTGGTAGAAATCTATTTATATTTACGACAATTAGAGGGTTAACAAACAGACAGACAAGCCTAAGTCATAAACAATTTATGTTGGAAAGTGTACAATATACTGGCGTCTTTGGCTGCTTAAGTTCAAGATTGCAAATTCTATTAAGTACTCAAACTGTTCATTTGTAAATACTGTCCAGATTCAAAGTTCGCGTACGTAAACCCTACCCAAGGTCCACGATGCAAGTTGTATTTCCCAACTGGGTATAATTTAAACGTTTTTATCATCGAAAAAGTTTCGGCTGGATTTTTAGTACTTTATTGATTACTAATCTTAAGGAGAGTAACGTTTCTATATTTCTATAAGCTTAAATTATATGAAACAACCTTATAGCAATATTGTTCTTTATACTCGAGTTGAATGACTTCACTCTAAAAGAAAAAATTCGTAAATCTGTCTATTATGCTATCATTTGACTGTAACTATCGCTTTTTCTTAATTTGGAAGCAAATGGATACTGTGCCATTTTTTTTCAAATAATTTACGTACTTTTTTCTTTACGATTTTTGAATTGTTTAAAATTTTGCATTACATCGAATTATGGGATTTTTTTTTAAATAAGGAATATTTTTATTTTTATTTCTTTTGTATATTCTACTAAACAATATCTTTTTTTCTAAGTATCATTTTTCTTTTAAACAATTTCTTATTATATTCAAACGCAGTGGTTTTTTTTATCTGAACGCTTTAACTTTAATTTTGATACTATGTATTTACAAAAGATTAATACGGTTTGAATTTGAAGAAAGCCATCAAAATATTGCATTCGTTTTCACGAAATAAATTTATTCCACTTTTTGCTGAAAATATTCTGTTAATTCATTCTAGTAAGTAATTATTCCTTTCGATCACGAAACTAATTAAACCTTTTATATCACCTTTCTATTTATCCTTCAGTATTCTGCTGTAGAAAAAAAAGTGATTTTCTAGAATATAATTACATTTTAAAAAGTTAAAATAATAATGTTTTCAATAATATTTATTTTAATTATTCGATTGTACGATAAAATATACTTCCATTATTTATTGAACAAAGTAAAGGAAAATAACAGGATTATTTTTTTTCCTGTATTTAAAAGTTAATTACCCTAAAAAAATTAGATTTCAATGAACACTAATGCTTTGTTTGTAATTTTTGTACTGTAATTTATTCTATTATTATTACATTGTTATTATTACGTTGGTGACAAAAGTGTTTTTTTTTTCTAGCTTCATAATTTTGTTTTGTTTAATAAAATATGTAGGCCAGTTATAAAATGAATGTTGTTCCTGAGAATATAATCACCATGATTATTTGATTCTCTTATTTTATCAAATTCTCTGATTTTCTTGGTTCTCTTCTGTTGTGTTTTACCTGACTTCAGACAAATTAAGAAAGGACTTTTTTATATATGTCTAAATAACCTTAGCTCCTCAAAGTTTTACAAGATTTACCTCAAGCGATTGTGTAATGTAGATATGATGTTTTATATTAGTTTGGGGGAAATTTGGTAGATGTATTTATATAATAAACCTTTCCAACCTCTGAAAATACTTGTATTACCCCTTACATTTTGTTATTATGAAATGAATAACAGGTCTAAGCTGACACTCTCATTTGCAAATTTTTACTGTGTTCAGAATTCATTGTCAGTGCTCAGTGCACAGTACTCTTAAATTTTAGTATAATACACGTATCTGGTAAATTCAGAGTTTAAAGGTATGATACCTTTGTAATGTTTCTTCCTGGGTAATAGTGAATTAAAGCTCTCATAACAAAAGGCCGACCGATGTCCCAATATATAAGAGCATTGGCAGATGGCTGAAGTGTTAAGATCCAAAGTTCTAGCCCATCGCGCTGCTGCCTATCTTCTAATATAAATTTTATGGATTTCAATAACAGCATGGGAAGCTCATTAATCATGGACTAATATTAAAATGAAAATAACATAGACGTTTTATTCAATGCCTTTTATAATTTTCATGTAATATAAAAATATGAAATCACGTTCCTGTTCAATTTAACCTTAATAAATTTTGATCCCCTTTTTGCATTTTTTAATTGTTATTTCAGAAAATAAAGTTTTTTAATATGTTGTCAGTTTTCATTAAAGGATCAACTCTCTTCTTTATTATAGATTTATTTATTTATTTACTTTTTACTTTAATAAAGTCATTTTTAAAATGAATTTTTTACTTTGAGTTGAAGAAAATGATCAAGTCTCCCTAATTGCTGGGGCATTTTATTCCTTTCAAATTTCATCCTTGAATCACAGGTGCATTTAAATACCTCAACTTATGTTAAATCGTAAAAACTAATGAATAAAACGATAACAACGTGTTAACATTATGTTTATCAAAACTAATTGCATGATTGAGACTAATTGCCTCTAGTGTCTGAAGTGGCAATGGTTTAATACAATCCATGAAACTTCTGTATTCCAGTACATTCTTTTTTATCCGAAATTTAGGAAATTTTGTATTGTTACTTAAAGTATGTTGAAATGCTAACTTGCCATGTTGAAATGCATGGAGCAAGTCCATGGTGTAATTTGTAAGTGTTTAAGACAGATACTAAAGTGTTGCGATCTGGTTGGAAAACTCGCCTATTAAGAGAAGAATGGTATCCATCTTGACTTTCTCGCGTCGTTACAGTCTACTGATAGAGACCTTTGCAATCCTTTACATGCTTTCCACCTTGTACTTGTTCTTACTCGAGCCAAGGCGTCGTTTCTGATTTCAATGACTGATTTCTGTTTTGAACAATACCATTCTTTCAGTGAGTACTGGAGGATTTAGTATGTACGCGTTGATTGCCGACTTATCTATGTTTAAAAATTAACATCTAATAAGTAAAATCAAGTGTTAGTAATAACATTTAACTCTGAAATATGAGGGTTGCGCTTGATAACACCCCACCCTCCCTTTTCTCTTTCTTTACATACCCAGTTGTTTTAACTCGGTGCTGCATTCTTTCTATTTTAGTCTTTTTTCAAGATGGCCAGAAAGGTATTACTTCCATACTTCTCCTTCCTTGTCAAATATATGAATTTGAAGTCAGAAGATACCAATGACGTGTGTAGATATAACAACTTATAGCTGAATATATTCAGTTTTGCCTGTCTGATATTCGTAAATTTTAGATTGCACTTTTCATTTAAATTTTGTGACACAGTTTATCTAACAAAAACGTAAACTGCTATGCTGGCTGAAAAATTGATAGAATAGTGCTCTTTTAAGATAGTTCATTGAAAATAAAGCTCATTTTCTGAATGTGTCATTTTATATCCTCTTTTAGCTACGAAAACGTTGAAATTGTAAAACCTGTTTTTGAATACAAGCATGTCTAAGATACATTTTTTTATTATTTTCAGGTCGTTTTTAAAAAAGATATCCAATAATAAAATTGAGTAAAATAAAACTTACGCAAAAATGAATTCTATTTAACGACTAACTTGGAATTTATCTTCATACTAAAGTCTGATATTAAAATATCAAAAACACCGCCAGAATTATTCGAATATTTACCAGAAAAATTATTCTTTCATGGTTCACGTCAAATACCAACAAAGAGTAACAACAAAAGAGGTAAGAAGAAGTATCTGATTGCATCGCATAATACCGTACCTTATCAGATATAAATAAATTGATGACTTCTCCCAATGAACGTGTTGTATTTCGTCATTGAACCATTTTTCTCCTGCCTGGCCTGGAAGTCTTTCTCCAAACATTTTTATCTTGTCGCCCGCCACATGCATTAGACAATTCATGAATATTTGATAACTGCAAAGAAGAGATCTATCTGCCTCGCCTGTTCCTACTGCATTTATGAAATTCCAGTTCCCTTTTAATGGAAGTTGATTTTAGCGTGTTTCAAACGAGGTCTTGCGATGTAACATCCACTCTTCCTCTTGTTTTTATCTTTCTTTTTAACTTTTTGGAGCATGAGTGTAACACAAGTTAGACACAAATTGTGAGTAGCGTAGTACGCATTTTGCATTTTCCTTCCTCGCTCAACGTTTCAATATCGCTGTTGAAACATTTTTTTTCTGACTTTGTATGCTCGCACTTGCTCTTTTGCATATTCTAAAAGGGGTACAAAAAACATATAACAGTAAAATAAAATAAGAACAGTACAGCGCATTTTGAGTTGAAAAGTTATGTAAACTGGCATAATAAAACAAAAATGCCTAAATGGCTTTTTAAATAAAAGAATGAAAATGATGCTGTACTTCTCCTCTTTTAAGTATTTGAAAAAATGCAAAATAAAAAGAAATGTAAACAAGTTCCTTAATGATACACTTGATTAAGTACTTTCATACGTTCTGCATCTTATACAGTTTTCATGTGTCTGTCTCGTGGCATATTTTCTGTACGTTATCACTTTAGGACAGTGGTTCTCAACCTTTTCAACGTCGCCCCCTCCCCAACAAAGACTGACTTACGGTGGCGATCCCCCCTCACATTTTTCAGCATACATCCAGTTTTTTAATCTTTAACAATGAACATTTAGTCGAATTTTCTACAAAATAATGTTATCAGTAAAGTTTGAATGAACATTTTATGCGAAAAGGGATATATTTGAGCAAAACAGAGAATAAATAAGATGAATTTTTTAAAAACATGCATCACTACTTGCTCTTTGGTTTTTATCGCCCCCTCCCCTACAAACGCTCTGCGCCCCACAGGCTGAGAAACGCTGCTTTAGGATATGAATTCCAAGTTTCATTTAACAAAAAGTATAAAAAATAGAAGTAAACATATGCAAAATTCTAGAATTATCAAAGTGTTAATAGCAATGGGCTATTTAAAATATGTCAATTACTAATAAAATGTTTCAAGTACTGTGTCACATTACTACCACTGATATGGACTTTTACCTTTACAACAGTGAGACAATACTATCTTACAATGTCAGATATCTTACACAAAATATTAAACACTTTGTTTTTTTTTTCAATGGGTTGGCACTTGTTCATCAAGCATTCGAGACTACTAAGGCCCGAGTCACTGGCCATTTTATTATGGGAGCACCCAATGGGCGGCCAGAGTTACTCCCTATGAAGGGACCCAAGGCATGATAGAATGGTTTTTTAGCCACTATACCACCAGGGAGGCTTATTCCTTTTGGACAAGTTGTTTTATTTTTATTATTTTTTCAACTTTTATTTGCTGAAAAGTACTAAATAGGTGTTAAATAACACTATCATTATTTTATTTTACAGAATGTTAATTCCATTCAATCATTTATTGGTTAAAATAAATTTTTGAAGAAACACAGGAAAAAAATGTTCTGAAAAAACCTCATCTGTAATTGGATTTTAGTAATGAAATAAAATTGATCAGTTGAGTTCATTGCTGGTGAGGCTTGTGTGTCCTCTTATATCTGAGCAATATCTTTTGAGTTCCTAATACGTAACTTTTTTAAAAAAATATTGCCAGTTTTCTTCTCCAAGTTTATAGTCCAGAAAATCGAATTTATAAGAGCTTTAGAAAATTTTCGAATAATGAACACTTTAGAATTAGCTCGAATAGGCTTCAGTATCATTGTTGAACATTTTTTAACGCAAGAGCTTAATAGGATCAAGTCTATCGAATTTCCATAATCAATGTATCCTATAATGTATGCGTAATGATATTTTCTTATGTGTCTAAGTTCATTATTTTTTCTTTAATTATTGTTAATTTGTTGAACAACGGTTTTTTCTTCTGGTGGTGAGAGTTTATGAAACATACCTCAATTTCTCTAAAATAGTAAATTCTCTTACTTAATTTCCATCCTGATTTATAAAGCTTCACTAAATTCTGTTGTTATCCAGTAATGTCCTACAAACAATATATTAACAAACGCATTTTCAACAATGAGATAATCCAAATATACGTATATCGCTATAATACTTTTAAAATTACGTGTTTTAATTATTTTTTCCCGTGCAACATGAAGCTGAAACAGGTCGCGGATGAAACCTTAAATGTATCCTATTATTTCTACGTTTAAATGTCCTACGAGCTAATTAGCATACGCATTCTCAACAATGAGATAACGCCAACTATCCATACATCACTATAATATTTAAAAATTACATGTTTTAATTTTTTTTTCATGTAGCATAACGCTGAAACTATACGAATAATTTAGGCTTAGGATAAAGCCTTAAATGCATCTATTATTTCAACGTTTGAATGACCTACAAGCCGCATAATTAGCATAGGCATTCTCTACAATGAGATGTCGAATGTAACTTTGTATTTCATTCATACATTTGTTCATATATTTATTCAGCATCTACCTTCTATTGTATTCACTCCGCGTACGATCTCCACAATAATAGAATTTCGTACCTCCTCTAAGAAACGGCGCTTTTATTATTTGAAACTCTATTAAAATGCTTTCTCGCTAACATCAAACATTTTAACACTATTTTTTTACTTTGTATTTAAATGTAATCTGCGTGTTAAAATTCCTCAGACACGTCCTTTGTACTGCGTTCGGTTTTGTATTTTAAAGAATAAATCTCCAGGGATCGAGTTTCTTTCTTCAAAGTGGGAAAAAAATAACATAACAATTAAATATTTCTTATTATATATGCATTTCTATTTCTGTGCAGTCCGAAGTCTCGAACAAGATCTTTTAAGCTTTAAAAAGTATTTTTCTTTAAAATTTTAAAATAGATGATCAGAATCTTTACAACTGTTTTAAAAAAATATGTTTTTAGAATTCTCAACAATAATGTATTCTACACAATTATTTCGAAACTTCGCTGTTTTCCGTTGAAAAAAAAAAGTGTCTCCCTCTGTTTGAATTAATAAATAATAATCTTCTCCACTTACAATTTTATGTGATCGTTCAATGTTTAAATGAAGACTTTAGCATCAAGTTATAATCTGCTTTTCATTGATATTTTTCAGCCTAAACGAATAAATTGTGATACTAAAATCCATGTGATGGGGCATAACTGAACATAATTTGAAGGTGTTATCTATTATCTTGTTTTAGAAGATTTGCTTGTCAATCTTCTTGCGAAATTTTGCTTTACACGATTCGCTTAAGTGCTATTGGATGGGGGGATACTTTTCTCCATGTTGGTCGGATGCAATGGGATTCCACGATAAAATCTAATTTGATGTTTAATTGCCACGTAAAAAATACGATGATAAAATTGGTTTTCCAAAGGTATAGCCGTACGTTTTGCGCAATTAAGGCATATTATGATAAATAGTCCATAACCAAACATATCTGTACGGTCTTGGTGTATTGTCTCAAGCTTTTATAAAAATGCTTGAACTGACGTGAATTTTAATTGATATGAATTTTGTTAAATAATGGAATTTTAATAATTTCATTAAAATATAGTTATTTAATGAATTAATTAAGTTCATTTTATATTTATTAAGCGTGTACTTATAAAACTCTTTAAAATTTCCTATTTCTTGTATATGTTTAAATATGCACCTATATAGAGCAGATTTGAGTAGAAATATCTTAAATTTTTAAAGCTTTATAAATGGCTAAATTTCTTTGAACAACTTTCAGTGGCTGGTTCGTGTGATGAGTTAATGCATTATTTTTATAATATTAAATTTAAAAAAAAAAGAAGTAGACTAAAAAAGTCAATTTTCCAAAATATTGATCAAACTGGCTCGCTGTTCCCTTACTGCCTACTGCCAACTGCTCCGGACAGTGGCGTAGCCTGAAAGTTTTCGTGTGTGTGTGGGGGGGGGGTTACGACTACTGCAACTCATATATATGTATACGTGTGTGGGATAAGAGAGTGAAAAATATACATTTTGTATGGCAAAAAATTCTTCATGGGTAGGGGGGTCTAACCCCCGCCCCTTGGCTACGCTACTGGCTCCGGAATATTACTAACCACTTTTTCAAACAGTAACGCTTTGTTCAGATCCTAGTAAAATTTCGTAGTTAAACGCATGTGCTGATTATCATTTCGGAAAAATATGTATTTTTTTTACTTCTGTTAACAAAAAGTGGTTAATTATATTCCGTGGCAGTTGGAAACTTTGCCTTATGGAAAGAACTTCAGGATTTTTATTGAGGGACACACTTATAAATATATTTTAAACTAAACCAGTAAATTACACATTACGCGAAATCAAATAATATTATAATATGGTTTTGTTTAATAGTTTATCAATTTTGTTGGTTTTTATACTTTTCAGTAAATACAAAGAGGAAGAAAATGGCATACTTTTTGTGAACATACATAGAACTATTTAATTTGTTTAATATCGTGTATATAAATACTGAAAAATTGCTCTAATTCTGAAATTTCTAAAACGTGTAACCATACCACGACTAATAAACAGCATTAGGTATGAAACTTTGCCCATAACACTTGAAATTTTGAGGAAATTGTGTACAATGTGTTAGAAAGAGCACGAACTTATGAATCAGAAAATGCGCCTCACATGCGGCATATTTATTTTCACGTTTAAGCGAAATAAATTTTCATTGATCATATTGTATTTAAAAAATCAAATAATGAACTTAAAAACAAATACTAGAACATATACAGTATTTAAATTAGTTTTGTTTTGATTCTTTTCTCGGACATAATTGATTACTTATATGCTTGCTTCTTTTTAATCTTCTAGATCCCCCAAGGATAGAGACATCGCCACAAAATCAAACAGTAGTAAACAACGGAGTGGCAAGTTTTGTTTGTGCGGCAGTTGGGAATCCGAAACCACAGATCGAATGGCGGAAGAATGGAAAGCGGGTCACAACGCAAAGGTACACTGTACAAGAGATGCCAAACGGATCCGTCTTGCGGATAGACCCGGTGAAATCCGGAAGAGATGACGCGGCATACGAGTGCGTGGCCGAAAATGGAGTCGGTGAGCCAGTGCGTGCTTTGGCGACGCTCACAGTCCTAGCAGGTAGGTGGGCTCAAATGTTATTCGTTAACCCTTTAACGCGCAGTGTTCCCGCTCTGGGAACAACAAACTCTGACGTTTTGACTGTTGCCAGTCACGAAGAATAGATCTGATTTCTATAAAAATAATTGCGGGTGGCATAGCTCCACGAGAATCCTTTACTTTTTAGCACGTCATTTCCCATAAAAAAATTTGTCACGATTATTTTTTAACAGCTCTCACATCTGCTGAAAAGTGGAAGAATGCGAGAACAGCTGTATAGTTTGCCCAATGCTGAAAAAAGGGCACAGCCAGCTGTCGTCAAAAAAGGGTCTCTAGATCTGGGGCACGCGATGAACGTTTCGATCGTCTGCCATCTTTCTGGTAGTTAAGTCGAGCGATGGCAATGGCTGCCCTTTTTTCAGTATTGGGAAAGGGTTGCGCCTCAAAGGGTTAAAGTACGAGGTATATAGAGACATTCTTCAAAATAGTGTTTTTAAGGTGCAGTCACTCGATAAAATACGTCCCGACAAGCAGTTGCAACCTGCTCTATTTTGCACTTCCCATGCTTCAACATGTTATGCATACAACATCTTATGTTTGTCATAGCAATTGATAATTTTAGCCATCGTATTTTTAGTCTATCTACTCAAACAAGCAGATTGATTTTCTCTTTCTTATGAACTCTTTCAGGAATGACCTTTAACCAACCAACACCTTGTCTTCAGCAAGAACTTTCAACCTTTCTTTATATCCATCTGCGATGCATAAGAACTAATACATATCATGAAAATTCGCGTAGCCAACCACTTTCAAATGTGTTTTTACTCAGTAGTTTTGTCATCAAAAGTTTTTATCCTCTCAAACTGAGACTTCGTTTTATGCAAATCCTCACTTTTATCTGTTTTATAACGATACAAAGATCTGTTCGACTAATGACTGCCGTGAGCGTTTTTATGCTAAATTTCAAAACCTATACCTTCTACTTCATTAGGTATATTAAGAATAGTTTATAACGTTAGTGAGTTTATACACGCGTATATCATATGTAGCCTCATCACTAGAAAATTGTTACGAAAGTGAACAATGAAATCTAAATGGTAAGAGAGCATTAGTGGATTCAGGGGAGGAGCTAGGGAACTTCAGCCCCCCCCCACCCCCAAAAGAGACTGCTAAAGGGTAACATTCTGCTTCATTATACACTTTGATATGTAAAGTGATCTTTTTTAATCACTTAGTCCCTCCCAAAAGTTTGTACATTGATTTAGACTAAAATTTTGCTTTATTGTATATTTTGTTTGGGTGAAATAAGCTTTTTTCAAAAATTAGCCCCTCCCAAAAGAGAATTTCTGGATCCGCCACTGTAAGGAAGTGAAGATTATACATTTTGTATGACAAAAAATTCCTCATGGGGGGAGTTTTGATCCCCTAACTCCCCCCTTCGCTACGCCCCTGGGTTATCCCTCAAAAACATTCGAGAGAATATGCATACGCAGGTGGGAGCATTTGTGTTTCTGGTGGGATGGATCTCTTTGGGTAAATACCCAGAACTCCATGTCTTTCCAACGTGGAACCGTTAATGCTCAGACCTATAGAAATGGCATTCTTGATGTTTATGTGCGCACTTATGTCGAAGCAATGGGTGAAGATTTCATGCAGCAAGCCGGCAGTGGACTGCACAGGGCTCGCATCGTGGACGATTATCTTCTGCAGCCCACAATTCAGCCCATGGAGTTGCCAGGGCGATCACCAGACCTAAATTCTATCGATCATGCCTGCGATGCTTTAGGAAAACTTTGCAAGACCAATGTCTCTCACTTCCAACGGAACTAATAGACATAACTGACAACATCTCACATCGCTAGGTGCTCTATTGTTTAAACAGCGTATCTATCCCATATTGAAGGAACTTCTTCTATACAGAACTTACACATACAAATTTTTTATTTTATTCATACACTAGTTTCTATAACACCATAAGTGTTTGCTAATTTCCTTTCTTATCATTTTATAGATTATCATCTATTGTATAATGTGAGTCAGTTTCATAAAATTCTACGAACTTTTTGTGCAATTGTCATTTTAGTATTCTTTTCTTAATTAATGATAGCCAGGATTCATGCGTATTTTTGTATATATATATATATTTATACCATACAAAAACATATGCATAGAAAGATTTATTGATACAAGTGTATTTATTTTTTATAATAGCAGATTGTATCAATTTGTCACAGAATTTCTGTTTTGATGAGAGCAAATATTTGAAAGATTCACTCGTACAGATTTCTGTTTCAGAAAAGAAAATGTTCTTTGTCAGTCAATAGTTCCGTTTTTTTCAAGAAAAAAGCATTTTATTTTCTACTCAAGAGGAAGCTTTTTTTCTGAAAATGATCTCTTTGATTTAAACTTCCGTTTTTCTTTTCAATCTCAACAAAGAAAATGAAATATACCAAAATATTCTAGACTACGTTTAATAAAAGAAAAATACATTATAAGCAGCTAATACACAGGTGCGTGTTCCTGAATTGTAATGGTTTCTGCTTTGTTTAAATCGATGTGAAAATTGTGTGCATGCCAAACGCCACATCATAAAATTTAAGGCACGCACGATTTCAGTTACACACCTCAAGCTTACGCTCTAATAAGGCCCACTTCCTGAACAATACGACTTGCGTAGAGCTCGGTGGACGAAATTGATTTTATTCTCGGTAGCCTGTGCATTAGAAATGCAATTAGATATAAGGCTCAAATTAATTCTTTCTTCGAGTACTTGTATCCATTGTAGCAGTTTCACGAATGCCAGCTGCCTGGAAATTATGCTACAAGAGCGTTTCGAAAGCCATAATCATCTGGATCGTTGATGGTTGAAGGATGTCCGAGTTGTGATGGAAATTCCAACTGCAAATTGAACCCGAACATTTATTTGCTGCCGTTTTATTCTTTGAGAAAATCAACTTCTGATTTTGATTCAGAGTTTCAATTAGACATTATTCAACTTGTTAATTAAATTTCATTCTCTGGAATAAAATATTTCAACTGCAGAAATATATGTTCATTTAAATTAACAGTCTAAAAATTATCTAGTTTGTGTGGGTGAAATTATTATATTCCCTAACAAAACGGCTACTTCCATTTTATTGATTAAATTAGGGTAATTGTAATTGTAAGGAAACCATTACAATTACAATTCGCTGTTTTATAATAAACACTTTAAAAATGTAAAATCATTTTCCTTTTCATTTAAAATGTATCGAGTGGTTATATCTGTTTTATAGAGAAATGAATACCAATGAGTAGCAATGAGTAGCTAAATTACAGTGGAACTCCAATCATCCGAATCAGTTGAGACCAGACCCCATTTGGATAATCAAAAATTCGAAAAATTGGATTTTTTCCGAAAAAGAGGGTCTAGTATATTTTTTAATTAATTACTGTATTTTTGTATGTATGTTGAAAAAGGTGAGAAAAAACTACTTTTAAAGAAACAGATCTTTTAATTGATTAAATGAAAAGGCAAGACTTTTACATATTAAGCGTATTTACAAGTGCTGTATATTAATACTGTGTGTACTTACCGTAATATGAATGAAAGTCATTGCTTGCTGAACATTTCGATCAAAGTGAGCTGTTTGACTGTCTTCATCCGTTTTCAGGCAGTAGAATCGCGCATCCGCTTGACAGTGAGAAGTTGCATGCGGTTACACTCGGACTGATACCCCATCACTTAATGCAGTTTCAAGGTCGGCAAATGCTTCATTAACAGACGGTCCAGTGTCTGCTTCAACTTCGACATTAAGGTCATCTTCTTCCACGACACTTTATTCTCTCACACTTTCAATAAGTTCATCGTCATTTAGAATTTGAAACTCAGGATCTGACGAATCACACACCATCCATTCTTCTGTATCTTCAGCACTAACTTCCAGGAGTTTTCAGAAGAATGTTTCTGAATTCCTCAAGTGACACGTCATCCTCATCTTCTCTTGTGTCTTCCTTTTCCGTTTGAGTCTTTTTTTTTTTCTAAAATTCTGAAAGCGATTCGGATAGTCCGAGTTCGGAGATTGGAGTTCTACTGTACATGATCTGTAGCATAAATATATTAAAAATTCGGTTAGTGCAAATACCCTCCCCCCCCCAATAGAAAATGGTTTTCAGACATTAATCCTCATTAATAAATCAGTTTTCAAAATATTTTGGAATATCAAATCCCACATTGTTTTCCGTTCGGGAAATAAGCACGATATATTTTAATGTAAATGAAAAATTACGGGCTTTTTGCGAGTATCATAATGTAAAATCTTAAGTCATTTGCAGTTTTAATCTAGGTGGCTACTACTTTTATTTTCCAAATTAACACTTTAATTTTTGAGCACGAAATGTAAGGTAAGTTGGAGTACAATGAAACAAAATATACTAATTTTCTTCCTGTTCACAAATTTGCATGCACAAACATATAATAGACACTTTTAAACTACTCTTTTCTCCATCTAAATGAATTTTTTTGAATTTTTAAATAGCTGTTTCATATTTAAAAATTTACAAAAGGTAAATGTCTGTCAGTGTTTCATTGTACTCCAAATACAGGGATACAATGAAACACTTACTAACACTCAAATAATATGAGTCAAAATTCCAATTTCAGCATATATGTTTTATGTACATTTATAATAAACATTGAGACATAAATATAAAATTTAAATGGAAAAAACAAATTTAATTAAACTTTTATAGCTTAAGATGAAAACATAATACTTTTATTAGAGATCAGCCTACAGTTTTTTATTTTATATTAAATTTACTTAAATAAAATTCGAAAATTAGTATTTCTGCTTTCCTTTCTGTATTACCTGAAGGAACAGGAGGTGGTTGTTTTGATAGAATTTGAGTTTTTTCAAAAATGTATGTTTCCGAAGAATGCACAAATTTGAAGCTTAGCCGTTTGACGTACAGAACTTCGCATTCCATTTGATTTAGGTTTATTATATCCCAACAGAGTACAATTATTTACATTTAGTTCATTTTCCTTGTTTAAGACATAATCATTCAGAGCGATACTGCTTGTGTCATACATGCTATGTGAGAACAGCTCATAATCTGTACTCTTTGGAGTGATAGTTGAAAGACATTCTAAATATTCACCATCTTCAGAGTCTAAAGAGTTAGAGTACGATTTATATACAATTCCTTGTTAACTTTATGTACTCTATGGAGATCTCAATTTAAATATTTAATGGTAACATGTTTATTTTAAGTGAATTCATTCACCCGGGGTAAAATGAAACATGTTTTATTGTACCCCAAATTCAGGCTACAATCTAAATGAATTTTTACTAATTCCTATTATCTATTTTTTAATTCTGTCTTAAAGTATGCAAACCGCATCATAGAGATCACAATATTTAAGAAATAAATAATTATTCATATGAAAACATGGAGGTAAAACAAAATTACTTTTAGAAACGAAATTTACTTTCAATGTTGAAAATCCAATAATTTTCCATATTTTTTGTGGTAAAAATGCGACTGTCTCGAAATCACATCAGTAACTGTAACATATATTTGTATAATAGGATTGTGAGTTTCAAGTTTCTGTGACAAATACTATTGATTTTGGATAACATGTTTCATTGTAACCCATCGAACCAAGCAAAAAACCTGTGACTGAGATAGTTTGAAAGAAGGCAAAAGGCATATAATTTCTTTGATTACTGATTTTCCAAGTTGCTATCAAGAGAAAATTAAGCAATAAAATATTTGTTCTCTAAAAAATTTATCACAATGCAGTACTTGGACTGACAATTTCAATATTTCCATCTTCGTATTAGTAAAGAACTTTCAATGAGACATCAAATATCGAAATCACTGCAGTATTTTTGCAACCTTTTTGGTACTAACTTTAAAATCTAATAAATTCTAAACATTATGGAAAATTTCAAATATATAATTAATTATTACCGTCCCTTATTCGCATTGATGCAACTTGTATTCAGTCTTATCCGTGCAATCACAGTCGTTAATAAGCTTCTTGGTGCGATATATTACCCCGCAAAACTCTTTATCAGCTCATAATCACTATTTATGGGGATTGCAGAACAATTGAATTACCGATTATGCTATCTGCTTAACAAGATCAAAGCCCTAGTTTATACAAATATCCATAACAACTTAGTTTTGATTCGTTTCATATCAAAATGCAACTTCAAAGCAGCGTTGTTTGATTAATTCGGAATTGTTCTAATTAAATTTTACTAAAAGGAATGTACTCAAAACTCAGTAATGACCACGTTTCGAAATGTAAGTGAAATGTGGGGCGTTCATATTTATCACTGGCTGTTTTCAGTACTTCATAATGAAGACACAAAATCTCTGCTCGAGTGCTTTAAAGCTAAACTAATCAAATTAATATGCATTTAGATTACATTAGGTGCCATTAATATTTGCAAATGAAAGTGTAATTATCTTGTTCATAAGTTTTGGGAGAATTATAAGAAAGTTTTGAATTTAAAAAATGTATTTATTTGAAAAAGTACTCTTAGAATTGCTGTAATTTTTGTCTCTTGAACTGTACTTTTTTCTTTATTCCTAAATTCCTCTTAATCTAGATCAATACATTCTACCGTAACTCGTTTGACTGTGTATCACAGAGAAAGCCAATTGGTTAAAGTTAACATGCACACTACTGTTTCTGTGCATGGTTTGCCAGTTGGTAAAGAGCTCAGTCTTTCTAAGCGTTAAAAAATTATACAACGTACGTCAGAAAATTATATACACACTTTTGAAGCTGGAAAAATTATTTTCCAACCTCCATGTTTAAGTTTCAGGGAGAAGTAAGGCGATAGTCCAATTTAAACAATAAGTATACATACTAGTAAAGTTGACTGCGCTGAATGGTAATTAAAATAAATGTTCAAAGTGGTGGGTTTCAACTTCAATCTCGGTAGATTTCTGAGAACTTGTCACGAATGATTCCATTCTGTCCATCAAAATGTTAAAAGAGATTTTCGTGCACCCATGTTCTCAGAACTGCCGCCCGGGTTCTATAGTAGCTAAAGAACTATTTTACCATACCATAAGTCCGGAATTGGTTCTCGTCATTGATAGGGGGGTGTCATTTTGTCCGTCCCTGCATAGGAGGCAACGCTGGTCCGACTATTAGATGACTCCAAAAAAAGTGTCTAGTACTTTCGGTCTAGTAGTGGTCAATGCCTATAAACAGTTAGTGCCCGCCGTTATGTGTGTATGGGGGGGGGGATGTTCGCAGAATAAAGTGAATCTGGTACTAAAATGAACCTGTACACTCTCATCCCAAAGCGTTACGTGTTTATCTCATGATGAACTTTCTCATGATGATCTCATGATGAACTTTCTCATTTGATCTCATGATGAACGTTATGAACTCATCTTTCATTGTGTTCTATCAGAAAAGATCAACCAGCATGTGTCCACCCTACAAGAATTTCGATAGTCTAAATATAATGTCTAAACTTAGGATTACTTTTTCCCTCAGAAATCTAACTTTGAAGGTAGGAAAATAGATTTTATATTACTGTTCAAAATGTGTGAACGCATTTTTCTGACGTACTTGCACATTCTGACATTGTTATTCAGCAGAATGTTTCCTGATAAAAGTTATTTCTGAAATTAGTTCTTGAGCAGAAGGTCGGTTATATAAAATCGGAGATTATTGCTGTAATGGAATTAGACCGAAAGTTGGTTCATTGATCGGTCTTACCATAGGAGTTCTTAATGTGTTTTTTTTTCTTTTTTTACAATTTAACGTAAATACTGTCAGGACTGTCACAAATTTCCTGCCTTACTTTTCAATTATATTAATCTTCACAAAAAACGTAATATTGAAAAGCTCAAAATCTAAGTCTAAAATGTTCTCGTTGTTGGTAAAAACTGGAGGAGGACTAATTTTCAAAGCAGAATGATAGGAGATAAGCAAAAAATATATAAAAAGAAAAAAAAATCATGCAACCGAACATTGGAAAAGTTATTCTATAGCTTCGAGAAATAAAAATATTCAGGAAAATTATTTGATTAAGAAAAATGTTTTTAAATGTAAGAAAAAATTTAAAGCATTGAAAAATAGTCCTGAGCAGTTGACCACGCAATTTTTCGTAGTGGGTTGGGCATATAAAAGTGGACCGGACGAGGGGAGCTGTAACTTTCAACCATGTTTTAATCCATTTGTGGCAGCATTAACAGAGGAGGAAAAGACCTACAGTTACTTCCAACAGGATGGAGCAACTGTCCATATAGCCCGTCGAACCATGGATCACATTACGCAGTCATCATCCTTGATAATGTTGTTAGCAGAGATCAATCTGATTTCGGCCATAGCTGACCACCAAGGTCGTCTGATCTGTCTGTTTGCGATTACTTTTTGTGAGGAACCCACCAAGTGTAAGGTGTGTTCAATAACCCTAATAATCTTCAATAACTGCATCAGAACATTTCGGATGAGATTGCAGCAATTCCAGCAGTCCATCTTCGATCTGCCTTCAACAACTTGCCGAGCAAGGCTCAAAATGGCAAGAGATGAATGGTGATTATTTTAAACATCTGCTACTATAGGCAAGTTATCGAACTGCGTATGTAGTATTTCCTTCTCTTCGCTGTGTTTCTGTGTAACCTGGAACTCTGTTTTCCGGGCCATTTTTCTTTGCTCCACCTCGTATCTGTCTTAATGTTGGCTGATTACTGGTCAAGACATTTAGTTTAGAAAGGTATGTGAAGTTCTCGAACAAGCATTCATTTTTGCTGCTAAATTTTAACCCAACTTTATTCAACTAAAGACGATGGCTGGAACCTCATAATAAAATCTATCCAGAATTAGTAAATAAGTTACTTTCACAAACATAATCTATTCAATTAGTATTTATGCATCAGAAATTAAAGTTTTTTTACTGTTAGCTTTACTTTTTAAATTAATGATAATTCTCTTTTTTCTCAATAAATGAATAGTCAATCAATTTATCTATTCGTATATTTTAATGACTTTCTAAATTCCTTTTTTTAAGTTCGATCTTCGGCTTTTAACAGAAATTCATTTTTTTTTCTAGCCGTTAAACAAAGAAAAAAGTTAATTTTTCTTTTCCGAGCCCTTAAAAAAGTGTTAAAAATTCATAACCGTGTGTCTTAAGATTTTCGCTTGTTCACAAATGCGACGATAGACTAAATTCACGTCTTCCCTTAACACTGACTTCAAGCACTCTGTTTACTTAGGTAATCCCAAATGGCAACCTTTAGCCCTGACTTTGGTTGTCATGGTAACCTGCGATCAATATTCCAGGTGCAAATTTGTATTGTCGAGACTTTTAGCTTTAAATGTGTTTCGCAATGGCTTTAGTATTATATATAGAGAAAGGCAATGTTTCTTCACTTTTTTCTTTAGTTTTCATTGTGAACGAAGGCGTAAATATGAGATTTTAATTTAGCTTTTATTTGGAGTCACTGAAGCTTAGAAGCGAATTATTGAGAACGTGTTACGATTTCAACTCGCATTAGATTCCAAAACTTTCCACGTGGTACTTTCGATAAAGAATTATTTACAGATTATAAAAGATCATTGTGTTTTTATACGTGTATTGTACGTTCAATAAATACATGTGTGTGTGTGTGTGTGTGTATGCTCGCAGAGTGAAGTGTGAAAAGTTTATTGAACTTAAAATAAGGGTATTTTTCGCCAAATTTAAGGAAAAATACTTTGACAGCAAGAGTATAAAGCTAATAATCGCATTCAGATGCAGTAAACACTTGAGTTACCGAAACGAGTTACTTCAAAGGTTAAAGAGGAAAATGGCATTCACCATGTCAAATGCAGATAATATATACCAATATAATTTCTGCGTTCTGTCTGCGAAGGCCATCATTTAGATCTTCTTATTTACGGAGTCATGGGACTACTGTAAAAGTATCCAAAAAATAAACTTATGAACTAAACCCGCAGATTAGGAGTGGGGTGATTTCGAGAAGAGAGTGATTAAATATTAGTATTATGAATAATCGGATTAATCAGATTTACTGTAACATATATATTTGGTTCAAAATCATGGCTATTTTCTCGGTATGTATGCAACCTGCAGTTCAAAGTAGCGTTGAGACTGTTTTTCCCCAACAGGTGTACAATCACATCACTATCAGCTTAAAATTAGTTTCTTTCCGGATAATGAAGACGAAATGCGAAATGTTTTGTTGTGTTTTTGGAAATGGATAAAAATCCCTTGCTGATAAATCTTTCCTGACTCGAGTTTTACAGCCTTTGATATAGCTAAAAACAGCATCCTCCATTTTTGTGATTTAAACTAAAACAAACACGCACCAATTCTAACATTTATTTATTCTTTGAGCATCTGTACATCACCCTGTAATTCGAATATTTAAAAATCCTGATATTGCTTTTCAGATATTCGTGCTTGTTACATTTTATACCTAATATTTTGTGGCTATCTTTCTGTCTTTTGGATATGAAGGGAAATGTGAAAAAAACGTTTAGTGCGACTACCCCTTGGAGAATGAATTCTGTAAAATCCTTTATTAGTGCACGTTTTCATTGTAATGAACCTTTACATCAGGTTTCCGTTTTTATCTCCAACAGCTTCGGCTACACGATGATGAGTCAGTTAGTAAAAAAAAACCTACCCTCTGTTTATGTGTTAGCATATGTAGTATATAAGTATGTATTAGTATATCAATTAGGACCGATCGTTTTCGAGAAATCGAAATTTTCGGATGATAGAGGACACTTCAATTCTGAATGATGCAAATTACATACGTCATTTCTAGTATGAGAAAAATGCTTCATAAAATGTAAATCAGTAGCAAAATAGGAGCAAGAATAAATTAGCACACTCCAGTTTTTATCTGAAACAGCTGAGACATTCTGCTTCAACCTACGGATTTTTAATTGTTTTTAATAAAGTAATGATAATCAAATTTTTTTTGAAAAATTCTACCTTTTCGGATGTTTGTACCTCCATCAATTTTTTTTCTGGCTACTTGAATGAGTAGTATAATGCATATTTACCCGACTTCTAAACTTGAAGTGCCTTTTCCATGTCATCTGGGACTTCACAAAGGTATGAATTATAATTTGGTTTGATGCAGCTTCCGCTATTTTTGCTTTGCAACTTTTTCGCAGAGTTTTTTTTTTTTTTAACAGCATTAGTACAATTGAACCACAGCCGATTTGCTGTTTCAAGCACCACACCTATAGGGGGGAGGGGGGGGGGGATCGAAATCTTGAGAACTTCTAGTTTCTTTGCTTTTCCTGTCTTTTCATCGTCGACGTCTTTGTTTTCACTTTAGTTCCCTGATATCCTCCTTCACTTTAGTTCCCTGATAGGCTTTTATTCCTTAAATATTGATCATGCATATATATATATATATATATATATATATATATATATATATATATATATATATATATATATATATATAATGTTAGAACTCTTGTGGTATCGATTACAATTTTCAGGAACTTAAATCTAAATAAATACAAGATTTAAATTTTTATGCGGTCTCCTTGCAAAATAAATTTCCAGTTAACAAGGTGTTTCAAATACATTAATTAGGTGATGTACAAAATTTAAGCCTTTCATTATGAAAAGCTCGGAGATATGTGTAAGCAAATTTGGTAAGGGGCTATATAATACCAGTAACGGCAAAAGTATTGTGTATTAATCATTGCTTTCTTTCGTAATTTGTATACGATCCCTGCAACACGATCGCCCAACGTAAAATTCTTCCTTCATGAGCCATTAGAAAATGGCTTAAGCCAGCATATATTTATTTTCAAATCTCTGACACTTTTTAGCGTAAAATACCCAAAATTTGTGCAGTACCTTGTTAATGTATGTAGCACAGTTTACAAACAGGTTTTCTTTTCTTTTTTTAACGAGGTCGTATAAAAATTTTAATTTTGTATTTATTCAAAATATCTATGTTTAAAATTTAGGGAACAGACACACACAAAAGCATGGGTCAGTGCTTTTGCAATGACCTGTATACATACATATACGCTTAGAAAAGCGGAAAAACAAATTTGTGTTTCAGTTATAACTGTAACTAAATTAAAAATCAAAATTTTCCAGTGCTAACCCAGTTAAAATTGCGTTAAAATGCGTACGAACCTACAAAAATATGCAAAATTTTGAGAATATCATAAATAAATGTGCGATACCCTTACAGCCTTAAAAAACATTTAATTTTTTTTTACTAGGAATTTCAAATGTATAAAAATATGTATAAAGGTTTATTTTTTGTTAATAAAAATACAATAATGTGTGAAAAAACTTGATTAACTTCATAAATATAAATTTGAGAAAGCTTGGAAAGAAGTTTTCACTTCTGACATGCAGTCCTACGACTGACTGTTTTTTTTTTTTTTTTTGTTTTTGGTTTTTTTTAAGGATTACACAGAATTACTTGAAATCCAAGAGGTTATTGCAGAGTTAAATAAAGCACACTTTTTCATGTACTTTTTTGTTCGTAAAATCATTTTAATGTGGTTTCCGTCATAGAATTTTTTGGGGTGGGACTGGTTAAAAGAAATGATACATTTTGCTTTATTGTACTTTTCATTTAGATTAAATAAACTTTTTTTTTGTTTAACTAGGCCCTCCACCCAAAAATTACCCTATATCATACTGTTGTGAATCTATGTCAGGGCATATTTTTAGACAGACACAAATATAAAATTCGTTTATACATAGAGACTTAAAATAACTATCAAGTGTCTTTTTTTTGGGGGGGGGGATAAGTAAAATTTGCTGACGATTTAAGGTTTCCCTTGACCCCTGGCAAAGCTGTATACTTCAAAAGATCCTTTCAGCATTCTTAACTAATCGCATGATCATTATCCGCAATTGCATTTCCATGAAAACATACAATAGGTTTTTTGGTGCGCAATTTAGCAATCAGCATGATTACAGCCAAACTGAAATACTAACATTTTTAGCCGGAATTGTAAACTTTCTTCCTAAGTATCTCTTGACTTTATCCCTAAGTATTTACTGCAGATATAAACAAATATTTTAATGCAACATTTAAATAATACTTAATTGTGTAATAATAATTTAAACTTACTGTAATCTTATTAGAATTATTTCGTTAAACAAAATGCATGCCATGAAAATCTTACTGTTAAATTCGATCTATTTCCGTCCTATAAAAGCATCGACAAATTAGCTCATTAAAAAACGAAAAGCATTAGTGATTTCTTCGTAATGCTCAAACGTCACAAAGCTCCCATTTACAATTTAATAAAGTAATCAGTTCTCCGCAGTAAAACTATTTCGCGATTTTTTTTTCTACTTTAGCTGATCGAAAGACTTAAACAATAGTGAATTAATCATTTATTTTTTAAGTAATTTGTCTTAGGAATTTCAGCTTCATTTCGATATAAATTAAATAAAAACTTTTAAATCCCTTCTAAAGTTCAAATCTTTTAAAAAATAAAAGAAAAATTATTTTGACGGTGTTTGGAATTAAATTCTTTAAATTCTAAATGTAATTTTAAATAAACCATCGCACTGTACACAAATGTTTAACATCACTTTTATTTACTCGCGGTTTTGAGGCTTTTTTTACAAGCAAATGGATGGAGTTTATTTAAGCTTAATTCTATTGTAATTTTCTTTTTATGTGTTAAAATTTCTCTTGGATGCTTAAAATCACTCTTACTGAAGAGAATTTATTTAAATTTATGCAGAAGAGTACTTTCATAAAGAAAGAAGTTCATTCAAATATATTTTTTCTTTTTTGCATACATGAATCTTGTAGGCATACTGCATGGTGCTTTTTCAATGTGACATTGCAAACAAAATACTTGGATTTTAAGTCATGTCCTAAAGTTATAATTAAATTATGACTTTAAGATTCGACAAGAAAATATTCTGACGAGCATACGGTTTTTTTACAGTTAACTGACAAATCAAGTAAAATCATTTTCAAGATAAATTTAGTTATCATTCACTATAGTAGATGACACCAATAAAAAATTGATATTTAGGTTTTGTTTTATTATTATATATAATTTTTTTTGTTGTTGTTCAGGTTTGTTTGTTGCAAAAAGGAATTTACATTCTTTTATAGTCAATAACGCAGGGAAACTTCTTTCTGCACCAACAATACAAAATAAGCTCATTAACAAATTATTTTTTTAAAAACATTAATTACATTTCTAAATTTCTGTGATTTTAAAGCGTGAGTTTTTCTTCACCCCCCCCCCCACACACACACACACACTATTATTAAATGCGCTTATCGAGCTAACGCCCTGTATTGTACGTTACTACAGCAGAAACCATCAGGTATTCTGAACCACATTCTGAGAACAGAAGTGGATAGAGGGGTTAGGCTTTGCTGATATCATTCCGTGTGCAAACGGACCATTTTTTGTGGTTATCTTATCTGAATTCTGCCTTGGTTTGTTACGTACAATTTGTTGATCCATTTTCCCCATTTTCTTATTATTTTGTTTATTTTCATCTGTTTTCAGTAAAATATTTTTACGAATCAGTATAAATAATTAAGATGTCAGTAAAATAAGTGTTTCGGAGATAAAGCAATTACATTTTTCACCATTGTCTGTAGAAAGAAAATTGAAATAAAATTTATCAAGCGCATTTGCTGAAACTTACCCAGGTGGCGAAACTTAAAACAGGAGATTTTTTTTAAAGTTGCGTGCATTGTTTTCCTTTAACTGTTGAAAACGCAAATATATATTTCAACTGAGTAAGTTGCGTCGTGTCTGGTTATTTAATTTTCGAAATTCGTTTTGGGAACCTCCATTTAAACCCACGAGCCACCAATGCTCCCTACGTGCATTCTTAACTATCTATTCTAAAAATATACATATTGGGTGGGTCTACGGAGGTGATATTTATGTCAATATTTATTACAACTGCTTTTAGAACTGCTTTTAGAGTCGGTTTTTAGTGTTATAGGCACCCCCCGAATTACAGGTATTACCCATAAAACTAAATGATGGACTTCGACAAAAATAATTAACGAAACATAAATTTTAATAAATGACAACTGTTAGGAAATTACAAATTGTATGGGCATGCGCGTGCAACCACCATGTAAAACAGAGTCGTATGTCTCGAACAAAGAAGTAACCTCTGAACTACTTATGGCGTTGCCAGATCTAGTGTTCTTAATTCTGTGGTGAGAAGCTGTCGCTGGCAGCTGCCTGCGAAAAGGAAATACGAAGATGGTACAGAACATGTCGTCACAGTATCTTCATTTCATCGCTGAGGTTGACAACTGACTTGAACTTTAAAGGGCAAGATAATTCCGCAGTATGATTTTACGTCTAATCATAAAGTGAAAAACCGGCCAGTAGGCCTTCGTATTCATGAAGGAAAATGTTTATCACATGTCTCCAAATTTCTGATTGTGGAATGATGAGTAACTTGTTTCTGGGCCATTCAATTTTTACTTTCCCAACATGTGCCATGTAAGGAGAGTATTGTAATCATGAAAAAATTCGACTTCGAGATTTCGGTGTATTTACACGTTTTGAGGTATTCTGAATTCATTTATGCTACCTTTACGAGATGTATGTATGTATGTGTGTGTGTGTGTGTGTGCGTGTGTGTTTGTGTGTATGAGAGTGAACACGATAGCTCCTAAACGGGGCATTCGATTGAGCTCAAATTGGATATATATGTTTTAACCATCGTCGCAAGACCGGTATTGATTTTGGTGTGTATAGGACTTATAGTTTTTCTACAGGGCTACGACAAAGATTTCTTTTACATTATGGCCTATGGGGGAAAATTCTTGAAAGTGCGCTAGCATTTAAACGGTACATTCGATTGAGCTCAAATTGGGTATACATGTTATAAACCACCGTCATAAGACCGATATTGATTTTGGTGTGTATAGGACTTATATTTTTTCTACAGGGCTACGACAAAGATTTCTTTTACATTGTGGCCTATGGGGGGGAAATTCTTGAAAGTGCGCTAGCGTTTAAACGATACATTCGATTGATCTCAAATTGGGTATATATGTTATAAACCATCATTATAAGACCGTATTGATTTTCATGTGTATAGGACTTATAGTTTTTCTACAGGGCTACGACAAAGATTTCTTTTACATTATGGCCTATGGGGGGAAATTCTTGAAAGTGCGCTAGCGTTTAAACGGCGCATTCGATTGAGCTTCAATTTGGTATATATCTTTGAATTATTCATCGGTTAAAATTTATTTAAATGCTTGGTAATGATCTTAATCGTAAGTGTTCGGAAAGTTGAGTGGCGTCACTCCAGATTTTTTTGTATAATTATTAAAAATATTAGAACATGAACAGTTATGGACACAGCCCAATCCTTAGTGTTAATGAAATAAAAGCTTCATTGTTATTTGTGAATTGTGTTTTAGTGTTGTCATCAATAAATAAATAATTCATAATTCGGTAATACTAACAATTACATTTATGCAAGTTTTTTTATTTTTTCAGCAATTAACTTTTAAAGAACGCATATTCTGGTGATATTGTGTATAGGAAGTTTTACTGCTTACTCGAACTAATGCTGCAAGTAGTTCTATAATCGACCATACTTTTAAAACTTACATTAAACAGGTGAACACCAAATTTATCTTAATGTGTGGGTTCTGCTTTAATATTTAGATGATTTCCTAAGATAAATATTGCTATAGAAAATAATAGGGAATATTAGAAAAAAACACGTTACTTTTATTTTTCCTGTTCGGCAATTAGAACTATAAACTTTCTAATGGTTTTGAGTTCTGCTTGCACTCGTAGTTTTATAAATGTTTTTTTCCCTCTTACTTTATACCAATAAAACAAATTTGTGTAAAAATATTTCCTATTAAATAAGCTATGCATTCCTTATGTTAATTGGCGTTTAATTTTTCTGTGAATGGGGGAGAAAAGATTACGATATCCGAGCGGGTTTGCTTTGTAAGAAAATGATGTAGAGCAAGCATTAAAACAAAATACTTAATCAACAATATCTTGATTCTTATCAAAACTCGTAGTAATCACATACCGGGAGGGCAGGAGCGTAGCCAAGAGGAGTTTAGGGGGTCACAACCCCCCCATGAGGAATTTTTTGCCATACAAAATGTATATTCTTCACTACATTATCACACACACGTATACATATATATGAGTTGTAGTAGTCGTAACCCACCCCCATGAAAAATTCTTGGCTACGCCCCTGCTGGAGGGTCAAAAGTTTGTGCAAACTTTGAAAAATCATTAAAAAAAGAAAATATAAAGATTTTTTAAAAATGATTTTGATAAATTTAAAAAAGTGCTTGAAGAAGATTAGAGCGAGGTAGGTTTTTTTTTCTTTTTTAAGGAAACTTTCTTCACACTATGGCTGTAAAAGCCATCTATCAGTAATTTCTGAACTACATTTTTTGCCTCTTAAAAACAGACCACCAACATAGAATCGATATCCCTCTAATCATATTCGTACAAAGCTCAATCTTTTTATAATTATTTGTTCTTTTTTAATGATTTTTTAAAGGTTGCACGAACTTGTCTACACACACCGTGTGTGCTAAAAAAGAAAAATGTGTGTTGGAGAACTATAAATTTTCAAGAAGTTGTTTTGCTGAAGTTACGTGTGACTTTTCACGTTAATGAAAGTAGAACATTAAAAAAAAAACTGCATTAGGGGGAAAATCTTCAAATTTCTCCTATTTGCATGCATTTATCCTCCAAAACTTAGTCGGGCAATAAATCAAACTTCTGTAGTATCCCAAACCTGACATTCTTATTAATATTATACCACATTTTCCAGCCTTAATGATAATTAATCGCTTTATAGTCCATTTAACATTGTCCCTGAACTCCTCTGGTATTAATCATCTGGTAATGGAAGTTTTAAAAGCAGACAGGACTCTGTTTACGGATTAGCCCATTCCAGGAACCTCGCAGGTTTCATTCTAGGAAAACGTGATAGTATCTATCACAGGTTCCTATTTTAACCTCACCATTTTGTCCGTTTATCTATATTGCTCACTTAATATTTGTTTGCTGTTTTTAAAACGCTTTTAAAATAGTCAGCTGCTTACCTATTCCGTAAAGTAAATTTGAAAAAGTTTTAATAAATATTTTTATTATTATTGAAGTTATTCCGCTGATCACAAGACGGGAAAGGGGAAGGGGGACTATTTAACCAGATACAGCCTGGCGTCTTTGGCAGCTGAAGTTTCGGCGTCGTGGAGAACTCCTAGTCTTACGCTTTCTGATTAATAATAATATAAGAGAAAATAATATAAGATAAAATTTACGCATCATTATTTTTCAAAATAATAATAGCGAGCTAAATGCGTAATACGTATAATAATCAACATTTATTTGATTTGTGAAATTTTATTTCATTTTTTTATTTAATTTATTTATTAATTTATTTTTTATTGTTTTTGTTTTCCAAAAGCTGACGAGCTTCGCGACTCTTGAAAAAATTTTAATGACCTAAACAATGACTCCATAGAATTTATTGAAAGTATTTTGGGTGACCCTGTAAATAAACTGCGTAGTCGATTTCAACAGAAAAGGGCAGTGCAGAAATATATGTTACAACACTCTTATATTCAGAATTTCAGCTTCTGCACGTAATTGTTCTTTAGTAATGCATGATACATGAATACTTAAATAGAGGCATCAATCGAAAACTAAACAAAATAGATTCATGGTTAGTAAAAATGAATGGTACGTGTTTATATATTTACACACATTTATTCGTGAGTACAGACATCACGTAAAAACTTGTCAAACTATATTCAAAGATTATCAAAATTGAATTACCCGTCAAAATCTGAACACATCTGAGTGTCATTAGATGTCCAACGCATTCTTAGGCACCAGTAAATTAATGTTTTATTTGATCCAAAAATGTCTTATAATCATGTACTTTAACATAGTTCTTGTTTGGGAAATTTAAATGATTTTTCGTGATTATTGAAGCATTGAGCAACCTAAAGGGTCTTTTTTACGTCTTTTTTTAACTTTACAGAAATTTGACTTGCATTTATATATTTTGAAAAATTTTAAAACATAAAAAGTATTGAAAAGAAAATAATTCTTCAAGACTTCCGCTTTTTATTTTTATTTCATATACATGCAGTTTTTGAATATAATTAGTTTGCGTTTTGTAAATTTTCTAAATGAAGATAATTTAGGGAATTATTTTTCTGTTTAAAGAATAAATAATCACAATGCAATTTATTTCTCTAGAATTTCCAAGAAACATTTTGAGAAAATATTTAATACGAACGTTATTTCGAATGCAATTATCATTTTTTTCTACAGGTTTTCACATCATATGTAGCATTTAAATTTTATGTTTTTAACATTCCATTCGGTACTTTACAAAAGAGAGACAATAAATGTATCAATTCATTAATTAAACATTTTTTTTTGTCGAACCACCTTACCTGTAATAAAAATTTTCCATCCTCAAATTATAATGTTGGCTTATTTAATTTAATATGCTTAATTAGATATTCAAAAAATACATGTATTACGGTTTTAAATTAAAAATTTAGTGGTGTTTTGAATTGTGAATATTGTTATGTTTTTATTTGTCTGTGCTACTTTAAAAGACAATTAAATGCAATTTGACATTTTTAAAGAAATATACTAAATGGAAAACGCATTTGATAGTTTTAAGAGAAAAACCTTTTTTTTTTTTTAAGTTGCCTATATTCCTTTAAATTTTGGTTGAACTTTATCAATAAATTGTAACTCAAACCTTTATAATATAGCAATAACAAATAGAACTCAATTTCTCTAATTTATTTCAAGAACCTTTAAAACGATTTGCTATTTTACAATATATCTATATATGCATCTTACAATTTTAAGAAATAATAAAATCAGCTTTTTAAATTCTTTCTTTTTAAATCAGTCTTTTATCTATCTGCAGGCATCAAATCTTTTTCCTCTTGCACAACTCTTCAAATGCATTATATACAAAAAGCTTTCACCTCATATTTATACATGTTAATTCTTTACTCCTTTCTACACGAAATAACGTTAATCATAAATCCTTTTTTTAATTCATAACTGATCATTTTTTAACAAGTTACTGCAAACTATTTATAATGATCATAAATGTAAATTGAATATTGTTTACTTTTGTATATTTAAATTTTTAACTCTTTAAATGCTAAAAGCTTCTGTGTAAACACATTTCAGCTCATTTTTTAATATTATCTCTATGCGAATTAGATAATCTTTACCTCAAATAGTGTTTTTTTCACACTCCTTTGTGGTTTCTAATAAAAGATTTCGCTCTAGTATTAAATCTCATTTTTTAATATTTCCCTGTTGTGTTTATGCTAATATGTTTGATTTTTATTCATGCATTGTTTGCGCTTGGAAATTGCTAGAATTTTAAGTTATGAAATTAACTTTTACTTATTCAGAATAATTTACCGGTAAAGAAACTCTTAGTTTTTTCTCAAGGTTTGTTGCTTTAATTCATTTTGTACACGGTTCATTAATTTTTTTATTTAAAAAAATGGAAAATTGAAATTTATTTTATTGCAATTCATATTTTTATATATAAACGTAATCGCAGCACTGACTTTTATTTTAAAATTAAAACACATAAGCAACTGTTATATGTAGTATAAAAGTGGGTTTTATGCTACATATAACAGTTTTTAGAAGTGAGGTATTTAAAAAAAATTACCGCATAATTTATGTTTCTAAATAATTGCTTTATCTTATGAAGCATAATTTTTTTAAGCAACGCAATATAGCAAAAAAAACAATTTGTTTATATAAAATAATTTATCTGAATTATATGCTTCTGAATAATTCAGAGAGAAATCTTAAGTTATGAAATTAATAAATGAAATTAAGTAAATAATAGCATTTGCCTTGTAGTGATTTTTATACGAAAAATAAGTAAGTTGCATAATTAGAGAATATAAAAACGGACAAGTAAAAAAAATGAAAACGCCTAAATTATGACCAGCCATTCCACGTAAGGTATGGATACGTGCAAAGGTAGTTGAGCCAAAAACGTCTCAGAATTGCTTCTACATACACAAAATTTTAACTGATATAAATGTGTTGAGAGCATAAAGTATGCAAATTTAAAGCACACTTTTTTTTTTCTTACCAATGGCCGAGTCGGGTGTCGACTATAAGTTTGACTGCTTCGATGGCCAGAGGTGTTGATTATTTCGTTATGGGGGTACCTCCTAGACAGATCAACGCTTGCCCCTATCAATGTTCTCCTAATTTAGGACCAATTCCAAATGAGAGAGGTAGCACTTGGTTAGGCGACCCCAGAAGTATAGTTTGAGCATGAAGGACATTAGAGTTGCGACAGATTTTACGTGCGACAATTCTTTTTAGCGGACACGAACCCACAGAAGTCCAGTGAAGAGAGCCAGTCACATTCCCAAACGCTTATCAAGGTCAGTGCTGCTTCACTTTCGGTGTTCTTATGGGAACCGATTAAAAATACATCCATCTGCAATTTTCTCTAAAAATACATTTTACATGAACATTTTTATTATGAAAAAGTTTTCAATACTACCTTCTTAGGAGTATGTGGAAAAATGCACATTTTTTTTGCAAAATTAAGAATCGCATAGTATAAATTCTAGCTAATATACTCTATGCTTGTAGGAATGTATGAAAAGTGCACTGTGACTGTAATATTCAAGTAGGAAAGAAACAGCTTACAAACTATATTAGAACGACTCATAAAGCCTTTATAAGCTTCGTAAAACTTTTTCAAAAAGCATACAGAGCTTCGTAAAGATCTTTTTTAAACCATACAGCTAATTAATATATTTTTTTAATACTCTAGAAATACAAAAATCTTTTGAATACTCCATATATGCTTCACTGCGCACTCTTAAAGAACAGTTAACTCATTATACTAATGAAGAATTTAGAAAAAAGTCGTAAACCAAGAGAGCGCGCGGGGGGGGGGGGGGGTTCTAAACTCATTCACTTTTTCTGAGAGTTTCAAAACTCGTAGTTTCACTGTTTTTGAGGGTATATAATGCAAATTGACAAGTAGAAGTCACCTGTACATGTGACATAATACAAGCCGCCTGAAGCTTTTTTTTTACCAAAAGCACGATTACTTGACCTGGCATTCAGTATTTTAAATTTTTAGATGAATTTTACTTTCACGAATTTTTAAATACGCTCTAAAAATTTATTTCAAATATTAGACATTAAAAACATCGTGAAGTGATAAAAAAAAGGTTTTTATCACTTAAAATACTTCAGTTAAGTCGATGAAGACATGTATAATCGACATGATAAAAAACAAAATTTATTTTAAAATATTTAAGTCAACTCAGAGATTCAGTCAAACTGGCACAAACTTTAGAAAACAGGATAGAATACTACCAATAGCTGAATTCTTATCTCCCGTAGCAATTCTTCACTTAATCCTGAAACTAGATAAAGTACATCAAACTCAATAACGTTTTACTCAAAGGCGTTACGTAATCTATGGCTTTGAGAATTCCTTTACAAACAGCTTCAATTCACAGATGCGGAAGATAAAACAAACCAGTAGTAATGTTCTTTCAACGGAGTTAATTGTGTTTTCTTTTCTTGGAAAAAGAATTGTAAAAGCAATAAGTATTAAATGAGAAATTGTGAATAGAACTTTTTTGGTATTAAGTAAGAACTAAATATTTCCTCTTGGTTTGTCAGAGTTTGCTTCATACGTAGCGTGTACAGATTCGGCGTCTATCACTTCTAACAAGTTTTAGTTATAATTTAATTCGGTTTGAGAAGTACAGTATTGGAAAGTATAGTTCTTATACGCTCTGATGAAACGTTAAAACGAAAATTTAAAACATTTCTTAAGATCACATTATCGTTTAAATAAAATTTAAATTTAAAAAAAAGACTTACAATTGTGTGAGTCAAAGTGATGGAAGTATTTTAATTGCAAAAAATTTTGGTATTCGGATTTTGACCGAAAATTCAGTTTTAACCATCCCTAAACTTACTTCGACATGTTTATGCCTGATGCTTCAACATACGTATGAATGTATCATTGTATGTATTCACCAATTGCTAATATATTTTGACTAACAACAATAGTATTGAACGCATTTTTTATATTATATTGTTACTGAAAATTCTCGGGTTCGTCGTTTATAAGTCCAGCGTATGTCGAAAGTTCGGGTAAACAGTCCACTTGTCAGGATAGAGCACGAATTTCATTGCTTCTCAGATTCCGTATTCCACACACAAAATAAAAATACTTCCACAGACTAAAACTAAAAATAGTGTAAATACTTGAGGAAAATTGACATATATTCCTCAGCATAAAGCAATTAAGCATTCGCTAAGAGCTTCAAAAACAAACAAAATATCGCTTGCAGTAGCACAATCCACGACTTAATGCGCTGAAGTCAACGAGCGTTCGATGACAACTAGTTCAGTCGGGATGTTCTACCTCCCTTAATATACATATCGCTGATGTTACGCGAAATTTCCAGAAAGACCCATTTCCAGAAGAATCCCTATAAATCGCGAAATTTGATTACGTCATAGAAATGTAAATGAGTAATACTAGGCTTTTACGTAATACTATTGCAGTGAAATAAACATTTCTGACTCCATTGTTAAAATCACTCCAATTGTCCAAATATCGCCAAATTTAGCGCCAAAAATAAGGCCAACAATGAAGTCTAGACTAGAAGAATGAGCTCTTATCAAGAAGAATGAGCTCTAGACTCAATATTTCTCGAGAATTCGAGAAAATTCTTTGGTTTGAAAATCTGCACCTACGTATCTTGCGTAACTCTGGTAAATCCCAGAAAGTTAAGAATTGTTATGTAGGGCTTTTGTGGCATATGCACTGCTTGACAATTGCTGAAGAAGAAGTGATTTATGCATAGCTGCGTCTCAGACAGCTGACCAATGACAGTAAATTCAAGTTCAGAGGGCGTGGTAGACCAGGACTCGTTATCTGTATAAAAGACAGTGCATACAAGGTCATGATTCATACGAAAATTCATGCTGTTTGATGTTTGACGAAAATAGTGCTGGGTGTTATAATAGCTTTTTCTCTGAAATTCTGCTTGGTTCTTGGTATAATTAAGAGCAAAATGTCAGAAAGACATCAGTGACTACAATCACTGATGTCTTTCTGACATCAGAAATTCGTCACGTGTGCTCGTCAAGAGTGAATTCTGCTCGTCAAGAGTGACTACAATCTTGGACGAGCAGTTGGACGACTGGAAGCAGGTCAAAATGTCGCCACTGTAGCTGCTGCAATGGGTGTATCAAAGAGTGTCATCTCGAGATTAAAGAAAGAAGATGAAGATGGAAATGCTTTGCGGAAGCATGCCGGGGGTCATTGTAGGAACACCACACCTTTAGAGGATAGCTGTGTAGACTTTGTGGCAAAAAGGGACAGAAATTGCACTCCTGGCCAGATAGCTGCAAACCTTGCAACCGCTACTGGTACCCATGTTTCATCAAGAACCATCTCACGGCGATTAAGTCAAGTTGGTTTGTATGCACGGAAGCCTGTTCGTTGCATCCCACTTCAACTACGCCATCGTTGAGAGAGATTACGCTGGTGTAAGAAACATGTTGGTTGGGATCACCAAAATTGGTCTAGAGTAATGTTCTCCGACGAATCTCTTTTCAGTGTGACAAGTGATTCTGACCATCAATTAATGTGGAAAGAGCGTGGAACACGTTATGCACAACAGTTTGCTTGTGCACGTGATCGGTACGGCCCAGTCGTGATGGTGTGTGCAGGCATCATGCACAATGGCAGAACACCGCTTCACATCTTTGAACGAGGAAGCATTACATCGCAACAGTATTGCAGAGAGATTATTATGGATCATGTTCGTCTTTTTAGGGGTGCTGTAGGTCCAGACTTTCTTTTTATGGACCATAATGCGCGGCCACACCCGCGTTGAGGTATCGGACACACTGCAAAGGGAAAGTATTCTCCATATGCAATGGCCTGCTTATTCTTCCTATCTAAATCCTATTGAACATGCCTGGGATGCTCTTGGAAGACATGCTGCACAAAGAACCATACCTCTCCGAACAGTGCAAGAACTCAAAACCGCCTTGAGAGAGAAGTGGGACAATATCCCCCTCTATAGTTTAGTGAAGAGCATGAAGAACAGATGTAAAATGTGCATTATGAACATATGCAAAATGTGCAATAGTGTCCATGGTCAACACACATCTTACTTAGGTACTCATGTCTGCATCATTCTGACCTGAGGATCATTTTTGGGGCTGTTTGGAAATCATCCGAGGAACGTCTTTTTATTTTAAGTTTCTAATTCTTCAATGTAGTGATATCTGTACCATTTGCACTATAATAAATGCAAATCGTACCTACTAAATATTATTACAGAACTACTTTGCTCTTTTCCGGGGTTCGTCGTTCTAAAAGTCCAGTTGGTGTAAAAAGTTCTAGTAAAAATTCACTTGTCAGGATGGAACACAAACTTTATTGCTTCTAGAACTTCGTAGAACAATCAGCTGTACACAAATCACAAGCACAATCTAACAGTAACGTGCTTTTAACAATCCGCTAAGATCAGAAGTTTTCACAGATGCTGTAATTCTCACATAAAATAAGTCACTTTCACAGGCAAAAAATTCAGTGAAAATATTCAAGGGTTATCGTACTCAATCCCTTTAGACACAGCAATGAAGAATTTACACACAGCACTTTAAAAACAGCTTCATAAAGCAAGCTAAAACACAGCTTCTATAGCACTATCAAGTCACAAAGCAAGCGTACTCGCTCAGAGAGCTTTCACAATACGGGCGCTCACTGACACTGAACCCTCGGAGCAGGGCACTGGTGGTATAAATAGAGGAGGCGGAAGCTGCGAGCAGCTTCCAGAAAAGTCTATTTCTCGGAGATTCTACATAAAGCGTGAATTTTGATTACGTCATAGAAGAGAAATGTTAGGTTATTATGTGATTTCAATGCAGCAAAAGCAGCTTTACAGGCCCCATAGGGAAAAACGCACCAAATGACCAAAATGTCGCCAAGCTTGGCGACTTTTGGCGAAATATCGCCAAATTTGGCGCCAAAAATAAGTTCCCAAAAGTGAAGAGACGATCTAAGCTCTAGGACAATATTTCTCGAGATTTCTAGAAGCCCATAGAAAAACAATAGGGAAGCCGAAACCTCCGTATCTCCGGTTCTAGTTGGCCGATTTTGATACAACAAAAAGCAATATGTAACTATTTGAAGCTTAGAATACGAATTTTAAACCATTTTAAGCCCCAGAACAGCGGCTTGCCCCGTAAATTCGTAACATTATGTACGTAGTTTCATTTCTCCAATCATTGTCTATTCTTAATTATTCCGAAAAACGTAACTGTTCCTTAGCAATTATTAAGCAGTGTAGTTCTGCTTATCTCTTTCTGATTGCAATCCACATAGTAGTTTATTTATAGGGTCCTTCCAAAATGTGAAAACCTGCAACCAAGTTGACGACTTTTGGCGAAATATCACCAAATTTGACGTCTTAAACTAAACACAGATCTCTGTGTTTTCTATATTTGGCGAGAAAGCTCAACTGAAACATTCTCGAAGTACCGTATCTCATTTTTAAGTGAAATAAATTAAACTGTGGGAGATCAAAAATTTGCAAGACTCATTAGGCGTACCAGGAAATCAAATTGTGCCCACGTTATTTTTTTCTGTAAATCATTAAAAATTATGTAGTTACAAATGGATAACATCGAACACGTTTTGGGCTATTTGATCGTTAGCAGAAAGAAGTAGGCCTATGTTCTTTCAAAAAAGTATTAAGATAAACAAAATATCAAGCCGAACATTAATCCATTTTAGTCGATAGATATAGAAAGTGTGAAGTAAAGATTCCTAACTGTTTGGAATTTTAAAACAGCTTATGTAAATATACTTATTGGCATAAATTAAATACCCCATATTTATTATTACACTTATAATATTTTTGTTGTATTTAGAATAATCCCAACTTTAAATATTTGAGAAATAGCTTACATATATATATATACACTTGTATGTGGGTGAATATTTCATATAAGTAATAAAATAATTAAATCAGTTTGGGAGGCATATTTAATATTTTCAACTACTATAAATAAGCATTACTTGCATATGGTCTTTATTTTTATTTTGATTGAATGTTTATCATTTTAATAATAATGCATGTGATTAATCATGTCACAATTTAAACTTCTTTTAATAATTACTGTTGCATCGTATGTTTCTTTTTATTATTTTGTTTAAATTATTAATTATTAATTTATATATTTCTACATTTTTAATCCAGTTATAAAAATAGTCACAAACCTCATTTTAACAAAACCCACTGTTATTCTCATTAAATATTTATATGCACCGTTACAGTTGTTTGAATTATTACGTAACTAAACCACTAAAGAAAGCAGTACTTTCTTGAACAATTGTCTTCATAAATATCTCAGTCAATCTCTTTGACTCTCAGATGATTATTGACTAAATAAGTCATGGTGGTGAATATGACAGTAACAAAAAAATAAAAATAAATAAATAAATAAAAAAATATTTGAAACTCTACCCTGAAGCCATTACTTTTACATGAGTATTTATCATTTAATCATCTGCCAAACAAAAATTATCTGCAATTATTTTTTCATGGCGATGTTTTATATTGTTCTTTCTGCGTAGGAGTCCTCGGAAATCTCGTTTTATTTCTCCACTTAACATTTATTTCTTTTTTCTGTCTTCATCCGAATTCTCTGTTCCATTTTTGTTTGCACTCAAATCAAACATTCTTTTTTGAGGGGAACCTATTAATGATTAAAAAGTGGATTTTAGTTAGAAACCGAAAAACTCCCTAAATGTTTAATGGCCTCCGAGGGAAAAAAAAGAAACTCTTCAGCTTTTATTTTTCTTTAACATTTATCAAACAAAACCCTTCTTAAATAAAAAAAGAAAGTAAAATTTATTTTCATGTGAAATGATGATGTGGTTTTTTTTTTCAGTTTTAATAAATTTATATTTTTATGCATAAACCTCTTGCATGTTTTGTGCAAGGGAATGTGTGCATTCTTGCTGTCTTTCTGAGTGCACTTGAAAAATTTTGGTAATAGGCCTTTTCTTAAATGGTAATAGGCCTTAAAATGTTGGATAGCGTTAAATCATTTAAATCTCTGAAAGTACATTTTAGTTTTTGGATTTGATAAGAAAAAATAATAACACCCCCCCCCCACACACACACACACACACACACACACACACACACACACACACACACCGCACACGCTAACTATTTTAAACTCTAAATTTTAAGTTCCAAATTTATTTATTAATTTTTTGTACTTAAATAATAGTGTAAATCCTTTATAATTAATTTTGGATAAGACACTTCATACAGCATTCATTTTATAACCAAAAGAAGGCTGTTGAAACACTAACCTAGGAAGCACGATTATGCCCAGACAGCACATAAGCTTAAATCAAGCTTGACATTTGGCTTGGCAATGCAAGGTTGGCTTAAGCTGGATTTTAGCTTGCAAAGTGCGCAGTGATGGCGCCATCTGTGAAAGAGAATGGACATTAATTGTCTAGCGTCCTCAAATTTGCTGAAAGTTCGTAAAAGATGTGTTTTATTTTATTGCCAGTGCCATATTACCGGCAGGGCAAACGGGGCAACTGCCCAGGGCCTATAGATATTAGGGCCCAAAAATCTTACATCTTACACTTTTGTAATTTTAAAATAAAATTACAAAGGATTAAAAAAAATTCAGAAGTTAAATAATTTTTTTAATTATAAAGTATGAACAATGAAAATAATTCAAATTTACATTTGTATAAATTAATTTAAACTTATTTTTAATCCTTGGAAATGCTCTATATCGATATAGCATACCAATATGAAGGAAAATGACCACATTTGTAAAGAGAATTTTTAGCGTTAAAAAATAGCAAAATTTTTCAATTATTTGTTATTTTAAGAAATATTTACAAAAATGACTAAAGTGTTTGTATTCCATACATGTTAGCAACTGTGATACAGCATTTCGAAGTAACGTTTAACTATCTGTTTCTTTCATTTCAGATTACTTAACTTAAATTTGTGTTAAGTAAACCCATTCTATATTTCCAAATATTGAAATTCTTCAAAATAAAATACAATTATACTACGAAATTGATTTCAAAATCAGTCGTTTGTCTCGATTTTGGCCAGCAGTATTGCTCATGAGTGTTGCGGTACTGAAAGTTTTAAAACGTGTGCTGCTCTTAAGTTTATATTATGTTTATTTCCCTATTAGTAGAGTCTCTAAATCACACATAACATTATTTTAATTTTGATGCATCCCATGGAAAAATAAAAGAAACAAATAACACATCGCCCACTTATCAATCTGGCGAGAAAACAGCGTGGTAAGTCACTTCAAACTTTAGTCGTAGCTGCACAAGGCTCCGGTGGCTGAATGCCACCCAGCCACGAACACTCGATGGAAACAATTAAATTGAAATTTCAGCGTAGAGGGGGGAAAATGCGCGGAAAAATAAATTATGTGGGGCGCGTTAGCCAGCGGGCGCCCCGGGTATTTAGAAAAAAAAAATTTTT
Source organism: Cheiracanthium punctorium (assembly GCA_038373885.1). Classification (NCBI taxonomy): domain Eukaryota; kingdom Metazoa; phylum Arthropoda; class Arachnida; order Araneae; family Cheiracanthiidae; genus Cheiracanthium; species Cheiracanthium punctorium. The sequence goes on along the minus strand of JAWZYV010001322.1, from coordinate 1,474,115 downwards.
AGAAAATTTTTTAAGCTTGAAATGTCAAGCTTAATGCAAGCTGGGCAAGTGTAAACTAGAAAATTTGATTCAAGCTTGCATCAAGCTTACACGCTTGGAATTTTCAAGCTTATTGACTTGATAAATCAAGCTTGCTGCAAGTTTGATTCAAGTTTGCTGTGCTGTCTGGGTGTGATTTAATAAAGATTTTGTGTTTTAAAAAAGAATATGTGTTTTAATAAAAATTTGCGTTTTAATAGCATAACAGCATATACGCTAGGTGCTGTTTTTTTCGGAGGAGAGAGGGAGGGGGGATAGTGAGGTTGCTACCAGCCATTTATAACTTACGCCACTAACCTGAATGCGAACTAAATTTTTTAAAGACGGTATGAGAAAATTAAAACTTGTGGGCATTCATGAAACTTCAACCGGCAGGGGCCTTTCTAAGGGGAATGAAGGTGGGGTGCGGGGGAATCTTCCCCCCTGCCCCCAACACTCGAAAATTCTTTTTAAACTTGGCAAAATTAGATACCTAGATGGCGAACTTGGTAAAAAAACATCAACGCAAACTATAATTTATTTTCTATTTCCAGTCACTTGGCAAAATTATACAAACTCGGTTGGCAAAAGTAAGTAGTTTGTTATGTAGTTGATAAAAAATAAATAAGTTGATAAAAACCAATATTTGACTTGGCAGTTTATCGACATCCCCTTTCTAAAAAAAAAAAAAAAATCTTAGCAATGGCTCTTACAACCGATGTCACAATATAAAATGTTTATTCGCATATTACAGCACACGAAAACGCAGTAAAACAATTACCTCTCAAGGCAAGAGCTAGCGCAGGCACGCTACTACTTTTCATCAACTACTCAGAACAACTTCGTCCAATCTACACTACACAAACAGATGACTACAAACAGCAACGGGACAAGTTTGACTGGTTACCGACCACTGCACTGGTCGGTAACCACGGGCTCATGGCAAAAACCATGTGTTTAAACATGGCTCCGGCACATGGAAAGAAACCATGTGTTTAAACATGGTTTTTTTTATAAATTGTAATGTTAATTAGTGATATTAAATCACTGGATTCCTTTTTAGCCTTGTGTATTTGTTAATTACAACCGTATGTTATTTTTTATGCAAGTAATTATTATCGCTAAAATCATATTGGGTACCTGTGACGTTTTGTGTACATAATTGGAATCTTTGATCCGTTGCTGCTTCTAGTTGCTTTAGTTAATATTACAGTCTCGGAGAAAATTCATTGAGGGTCAGAACTCGCACAGGATTCGGTCGAAATTAATTGGAGTGTTATAAACTTCCAAAAGTCGACTTTAGGGCAGAATGCAACTCCTGCAGTTTATATGGCAGAGAATCTGTGTATGTTGGTAAAACTTCTCAATGTAAAACAGCTAATACTAAAACTAGTAATTTCTTCAGTATAAGTAAGATGAAAGCACTGAAAGATCGTCTGGGTAACATTAATGACTGTAGTCATCATTATATAAGGGTCTCCCAAATGAAAGTGGCACTACAGAAAGGTTGAGAAATGGTTTAATGTTATTAATATAAATTAGCATACAAAAGAATGAAGTAATTCAGGCGTAACAGAGAGGCTAGAAAAAGTCACCTTGTAGGTTGAAACAAGTGGCCCCGTGGTCAACGAGATGATGAATGGTGAAGAAACTCGAAAGGGACAACCTTTCATACAGTATTGTGCGCACACGTCCTTTGCCCATGGTTTTTGTTGTCCTATTTCGCGATTGGTGATCCGAAGATTCATTTTCACGAGACGGTCCACAGCTGCAGCTGCTTTTTTTTTTTTTTTTTTTTTTTTTATAACAGCATGTGCTTGACCAAGTCGTAACCTGTCGTCAGTACTGTTTCTACCACTACGAAAATTCCTGCACCATCGGAATACCGATCTGCGTGGCTTGCACTCCATGCCACACACAATTTGCACTCGACGATAGATTTCAATAGCATGCACATTTTCCGCTGTTAAAATTTGTATGACTGAGCATTGACGCCGTTAATTAGAATATAATAATGGTAAATTTTACATTATTTAAAAAGTAAATTAGCGTCAGTCATTTTTAGAGTTAACTTGTAAGTTTCCGTAATTATTCGTTTCTCTTGTCTAAGTAGAAATTATTGAATGAAACTTCTAAACATTAAGATTTATTTTCTTTTATAATAGAAGAAAATGTTTTTGACTTTATAGACGGACATTTTCTCCAACAGCGAATTAAGTATAATCTTTATACAAAATCAATTAAATATTATGGATATTCGTGCCAATTTTCTAGTGTATGCAAGCAATGACTTTTCACGTGCTCCCACGCTATCACAAAGGCATCTGGTGGGAGCTAACGATATCGCATGCACTCCTAGCACTCTGCGCCCTCTATAGGGTCATGCGCAGTCATCCTTCTTTTCAAATGGAAAAGTTATTCCAGTAGTGCCACTTTCATTTGGGCGACCCTTATAGTAACGGCGGAACTAGAATATAAATATGGGGAATGGTACATTATTTAAAAAGTAAATTGTCGTCAGTCATTTTTAGAGTTAATTTGTACGTTTTATCAATTATTCCTCTCTTTTTTCTAAGTAGAAATTACTTACTGGAAGCTCTAAACATTGTAATTTATTTTCCTTTATAACAGACGCAAATGTTTTTGACTTTATTAACGGACATATTTTACAACAGCGATTTAAGTATAAACTTTATGCAAAACCATTTAAATATTATGGAAATTCGTTTCATTTTTCCAATCTATCGGGAATGTGTCTTCCAATGTATGTTGCTCTGATAGATGTATATTTTATTATTTTATCTTCACTGTGTATCAAGAAGTAGTGCATCCGGAAATAAGCACTCTCTTCTTTTTAATTATCCAAAAATATACCTCCGTCGTCGACATTCCTCTATTCCGACTCAGTATCGTCTACTACTTGTATCTGTCTTTGGCATCGCAAACTCACAATAAGGTCTCGTCCTCCTCCTCCCCCTGCCCTTCTTTATTTCATAAAAGCTCTCCTAATGGAAGCCTTTAGGCATTTACATAACAACGCCCTTTAGAGGTGTTTATTGAATTTTGAGCGACATTTTGTTCTTCTGGGGTAAGGAGAGAAAATTGAGTTACATGCACTTTATACCCCGCGGCGACATCTGAAAAGATTCAGTTCTGATTAATCACGTTTTGGAACATCGAATTATTTTTCGTACTTTTTTTTTCTTTAGTTTATTTTTCAAACGGAGATATTTTATTATAAAATGTGTCAGTGATTATTTTATTTCCATGACAGCATACGTTTAATGGGCTAGAAAGGATTCTCGGGATATTTTCAGGGCCAATTCCTGTTCCTTTATTTATTTACTTTCTTTTAATGGGACGAAGTTAATTAATTTACGATTACTTATTTATTGATTCCTGTATATAAGCTTTGCAGTTTCTAACCGTATTAATTTAGTTCGCTATTTCCATTTGTTAAAGCTTTCCAATAAAGTTGAAAAGTGTATATGATTTCTATTTGTCGTCAGTAATTAACAGTCATCGATCTCAGTCCATTAGCCATGAGTTGATATATGTCATTGATATGTATTGTAACGTATATTCATTTGAAAATAGTGAATAGCATTAATAGTTATGTATATATATACAGGGTGGCCATAATTAAACTGCAAGTGTTCAAAGGGTGCTGGAGAGAAAACTACCGAGATTATTACAGTGAAATTTGGTATCTACACGTTTCAGAACATGCGCAAGTCAAATATTGAAAAAAAAATCGTTATTTTCACCAGATAGATGGCGCTATACCGTATTTCAAAGCTCACCGGTGGCATATACAACTTCCAAAACCGATAGACAGAGCATAGTGACATTCTAAGAGGCATATAAACAATATAAACATCATTTACAGTTTATAAAAATTCCATACTATTCGCTTCAGTAATTAAACTTTTACAGTAACATGTAACCAAAAATTAACGTAAATTAAGATCACAAATTAAACAATTCATAAAGACGCTTTGGAAAACAATTAAACCATTATTTATTCCCATTGACACTCATTGGACCTCTTCTTAATCGTTTCATATGCCGGTATTCTTTCAGAGTAGCTGAATAATTGCTACCATTCTGATAGAATATCTTCACTAACAACGCACGTTCCTTCTTATTCAGAGTCATGATTGACCATCACTCAATGTGGTCTTGTTTTTACACTGTTCGATGGGCTTAAAATTTGCATATATGACGTCCATAAGCATTGAAACACGATATAGCGCCATCTATCGGGTGAAAAATGGCGATTTTTTTTATTGCATATTTGACTTGCGCATGTTCTGAAACGTGTAGATACCAAGTTTCACTGGAATGTTCCTAGTAGTTTTCTCTCCAGCACCCCTTGAACACTTGCAGTTTAATTATGGCCACTCTGTATATAGATATATATATATATATATATATATATAATTTCCCAACATTTTCAACAATAATGTTCAAATTTGGCTTCAAAATCTGGTTTCTAATTCTTGCTAATAGCTGTTATATTTTTATGCGAGATATGTCTTATATGTAGTATGTTTTGTGTTTTAATTTTACTTGTTAGTTTTATATATATATATATATATATATATATATATACTAGCTGAAGTACCCGTTCTTCGCACGGGAATGAATGGACTTTTTGATATTACGATTTGTGGTGATTACTATTCATTGTAATAAACAGATATAGCAAAATGGATATCGCGTTATATTGTGTTCAATAATCATGCATACCGAATTGCAAGGCAATCGTTTGTACGGTGCAGAAGGCGATGCGACGTAGCGCAATCTAGTGGCGAGTTTTAGCAAAACGGATATGGCGAAAATATTCTTCGCATTCAGATATCGATGTATACGAATTTTCATGACGATCGGCTGAATAGTCCTGAAGTTCATGTGTGGACGCAACATCGAGTGGCAAGTTATAGGAAAATGGATAGCGCCAAACTCATCCCCGTGTTCAAATATCTATGTATACCTATTTTCATAGCAATCAGTTACCATCTAGTGGTCAGTTAACCATCTAGTGATTAATTAAAGTAATGATTTGCTACAGCGCCGTCAAGTGGCGAGTTGTAGCAAAATAGATAACGCCAAAATATTCTCATTGTTGAAATAGCTATGTATACGGATTTTCATAGCGACCGTTTGAATGGTCAGGAATTTGGCCTGCTGCAGGGTCATCTAGTGCCGAGTTAAAACAATAATGCATTGCAGTGCCATCTAATGGTGAGTAACATCAAAAGGAACACAGTTAGAATATATTTTTTGTGCTCAAATGTGTAAGTATAAAAAATTTTATGCCGATCAGTCGAACGGTATAGAGGTTGATGCGTTGCAGTGCCATTTAACGGCAAGTTACAGCAAAATGGATAGTGAAAAATATTCTCCGTGTTCTAATATCCGCGTGTACCAAATTTCATCGAAATGGGTTGGACGATATTCGCATAGCAAACGGCTAAACGGAATAGAATTCGACGTTCTGCTGCGCCACCTAGTGGCAAGTTAGAGGAAAACGTATAGCACCTTCTCCATGATAAAAGACTTAGGTGAACCAAATTTCATGGTAATCGGTGAAACGGTGCTGAGTTTTTCAACCTCCTACACACATATCAACATTCATTTTTATCTATCACCAGTCTTATTATATATACCAGTCTCAAGTAAAATCCAGTTTAAAATCTAAGCCTCGCCAAAGTGCCAACATACGCCATTTTGCAAGAGTTTTTTCAGGGAATCATTCGAAGCATTGACTTAGCAGCAATCAAAATGGGAAATGGTTCGATTGCCAGACATTTTTTTGAAAAGTGGAATCCCTTAATACAGCCTCATTTTTTAAATTATCAACTATAACATGTTTTATTCATCGTCACCTCGATGTACTAAATGCGAAGATTTCAATTTTCTGAAATTTGACGGATTTCCCCCAAGTTAAATCAATGTACTCAATTGGCGAGAATTCTGAAGCTACATCGCTTGAAATGCCCTAATAACTGCATTATTTCTGCACGGATAGTTAAAATTTAATGCTGTATTCTAAGAAAACCTATACACTTGTTTTCAAAAATGCTATTCCCTTAAGCTCTCAGTAAATTGCGCCAAAATGCCTAAAACTGTGCAAACCGCTAGAACTCACTTTCTAAAAATCGGCCTATCAGCCATTTTATTTTTCGCCAAACTAAAAAAATTTACATATTAGTCTCGGAAATCTTCGATCCTCATTGTTTTGCGTATAAAACATTTCATTCCTGCTCTCATTTCTTATGCGCACACAATATTATAATTAAAAAAATAACCTTACAAATATAAACTAAAAAAATCATTATTATTCTTTTATTTTCACTTTAAGAATTTAAAACATTTTATTCGGCAAAATCGCCACACATAGCAACCAAGATGCTTATTTCACACTTTCACTACAGGGGTTACAATTACATAAAGCTTTCTGCGTGGAGAATATAAAAAATCTCTTAAATTCCGGGAACGGGTGGACTTTCAAAGTTTTAAAGTAGACTATCATTTATTCTATATTATTTTACATATATCTGTGTAAAATTTCAGGCTGACAGGTCCATTTTTGTGGAATTGTATACTACCCAAATCAACAAATTGACAAACAGAATTTCATTTTTATTTATAAGATAACCTACGCTTGTTTTTAAAAATACCCTCTCATTAAATTGCGCCAAGCGCTAGAATCATAGAAAATCTGACACACTTTCAGATTTTAAATACGCACTAAAGTGCTATATATAAAAAGAGTTATAATCCATAGGTCTTCCCTATTTTCGTTCCTCATTTTATTAAGTTGGAAAGTGTATCGTTATTCATGAGTGTGATTAAACAAAATTAAAATTGATATTTCTAACATCCTTTTTTCTGGATGTAATATATTAGAAATAGATGCAATAAAGCTGCTCAGAAAAATGCACAATTCCAACTGAATGAAAATTTCAACAACTTATACGCAGGTGTATTCATAACCCAAATAGCAGACTATTAAATTACGATAAATAGCGCCAAGCGTTAGAATCCTCCTCAAAATCGCACATAAACCCCTTTTATTTTTCGCCCAATTAAAAAGTTGCACATTTATTTTCGGAAAATTTCCAAATTCTATTTTTTTTTTAGTATAAATCATTTCATTCCCGCTCTGATTTCACGTGCACACGATATTTTAATTTAAAAACAACCTTACAAATAATCTAGTCAAAATAAAAAAAAATCGTTATTCTTTTATTTTTACTTCAAGAGTCTGAATCATTTAATGAACTGCCGAATGTGGCAACCTAGATAAGCTTAATTGTCGCTTAATGCACTGTGGGGTTACAATTACGAAATGGCGGAAAGCAAAAATTAGCCTTTTGCGATACGTTTTTATCGATATTTCCTAAAATATTTCGAATTTTGAAAAAATCGCTTCGAGGTGTGTCGGGACCTGTCATGGAGAATTTCCGTTCAAAAATTGGTAGGTCTACGATCACCCGTTTGCGAGCTACGCGAGACACAGACAAACAAACAGTTTACACACATTGTTTTATTAATATAGATACC